>OZ023273.1:145910809-147362968 GCA_964007475.1 Hybos culiciformis | reverse complement strand
TTGAACATTTTTTTAATCTTAATAGTATTAAAAATTAAATTTTATTTTAAAAAATTTTTTTGACATTGGCATTGCGCCTATAATTAGGTACTTACTAAAAAATATTGATATTACATATATATATATGGCTTTAATAAAATAATTGCATTAATACACAAAACTTATATTCTAAATTTCCTTATTTGAATATAGATTTTCTTAAAAACAATTTTAAAATCTAAGTATAAATTTTGTGTAAAAATTTAAGATGTGGGCAAATGCAAAATAATTAATTTTTTTTCCACATATTTATTTTACTTATATTTCAATGACTTTATTATTAAATCATCCAGTTTTCCTTCAATGACATTGATAAGTTGGTTATTTTGAGAAAACTGACCAAAAACTAATATTTATTTGAGCAACAAAGTGTAACATTGTATGGAATTATTATTTTTCTAAATATATCAAGAAATTATAATTATTTTAGAATATTTAATTTTTGAAAAAAAAAAGTCTGAAGGTGCCAGGTTCGAACCCAATTATGATTTGTTTTTTTTTTAATATTTGAAATTTTTTTTACATAATAAAATGATTTCTACAAGTAATAAGACAAAAATAGTTTTTTTTGTTAGTGGGTACTGGTATGACCTAAAAGACGAGGGCGAGCGGGAGTCCCCTTACTCCCCCACGTCCCTAAAATTTATTGGAACTGACAGATGGAGAAAATTAATAGTTTTTCTTGTTCCAAATAAATAAAAAAAAAAAAAAAATGAATGGATTATTAGAATTTTTTTATTATATTTTAGAAATCCAAAATCATATGGGCTATATGGCTTGGTGGCTAGAACATCGGACTATAAGAGTGAAGGTGTCAGGTTCGATTCCCCCCAATGAATAAATTTTTTTTTTTAATTTTTTTGAACATAATAATTTTTAATTTTTTTGAACATAATTTTTTTATTGGTAGAATATGTAATTTTTTTGCTTGTAATATTGGGCCCTATATATACATATATTTGAAATTAAAAAAGTGTACGATAATTATGAATTCCTACCCAAAATTTTTGGTCTGGTAATCTTTATTTCACCAGAGCTACCTATTTTGAAAAATTTTTTTTTTGCATATTTTGAGCCGGGAAAACCTATAATGATAAATTACTTGATCGATATCTATACTATCAATGCCAAAATATACCTATGTTGTTTCTCAAGGCTTTAATAAAATTATTTGTAACGAGTTTAGTGCGTCCAATATTATAAATTTGTTTTATAGGATATAATGTTTATAACTTTAGTGGTTACATGATCTCTGTAAAAAAAATAAAACAAAAACATGAAACATGAAATGAAATGTGATCACTTTTCTTACTTATTTTTCTCCCGGGAAATTCGTACTTTTTTTAGCGTTTATTATCTTATTAACTACAACAGGATTAACAAATGCTTGTTTAAATACATATATACCAGGCACGAAGCGTAAGTTTTTCAATATCGGAAGCACACTAATAGAATTTAATATTTTTTATACTTAGATATAACACCATATTAAATAAGGCAAGATATTGAAATGATCTGAAATACATAGGTTCATTTTAATTATTTTGAAGTTAATTTAGGTACATTTAATGTTAATTATTGATCCGAATGTTTTTTAAGTTAATTTAATTTGAATTATTTGAATATTTAAAAATTATATCGTCTTATTGTATCTTGAAATCACCAAACAAAATCAAATTAGTATAATAAATTTCCTTCACTCATTATTGAGTGAGAATGTTTTTTAAGTTAATTTAATTTGAATTATTTGAATATTTAAAAATTATATCGTCTTATTGTATCTTGAAATCACCAAACAAAATCAAATTAGTATAATAAATTTCCTTCACTCATTATTCATATTCTTATACATAATTCCCTTTCCTAATTTAGACGGTAAATTTAGTGTCTCTGACATTAAAGGGAATTTAATTTTTATCCCTTCACATTATTGAGAATGTATAATTTGAAATCATTATTTGCTTTATTGAAATTTAGTTTAACGCTTGCTATGAAATTTAGCTGTTAATAAAAATTCTATACAAAAAATAATGATTTCAAAAATTTTACTATGAGAAGAAATTTCAGTATTCAAAAGCGACATCTATACCAAAATTCTCTTTGAATGGGAAATTTTTTGTAATCATAATAATGAATTAAAATTTTGCATTCTTTCTTAATATTAGGAAGCCTTTAGGAAAATATGTACCTATTGTAAATAAAGCGTAATATAGGGGTAATTTCTATTGAATGCAGTATTTAAATTTTAACCTAGGTTTTTATTTGTTAAATATTAAAATGTTTTCTACGGAAGCACTCAATAAGTTCAATATATGAAGGATTCGTCCCTGATATATACATATAACTGTCTTGTCATAGTAAGTGGTAAAACATGTTTGAAAATTAGTTGGGACTTTAGTGATATACCTATTATCGGGTGTCTAAATTTTTTATGAATGATCACAAGATTATGTTAATTCTATTGTGAAAATAAGATTGCACGAAAAAGCTGTGAATATTTACCAAAACGAAGTACAGATACTTAAATTAAGAGAAAAATTTTAACTTTAAAAATTATGACGCTTTACGGAAATTAATTAGATCAATCTGCAAAAATTAATTGACCAATTTATTGTCTCTCCCTCTTTGGTATTTTGTATTTGGCGTAACTACATTATTATGTTAAAAAAATTAAAAAAAAAAAAAATTTCATAAAATTCTCAGTATCGGAGGATCGAACTTGGCACCTTCAGAATTGTAATCCGATATTCTATCCACTCAGCCATATTGCCCTTATGATTTTAGCTTTCTAAAATAACATAAAAGAACACTTGTCTTCTTTAATAATTAAAATCGCCGGAATTTATTTTAAAAATTTCTCTCTTATTTCATTCCTTCCTAATGGTATTCATGAAGCCGTTTATTTCATTCCACTAACCGTATTAAAGAACAAAACAGAAGTTGAACTATATTATTTATATTATTTAGAAGAATACTCTTTATATGATTTTAGAAAGCAAAAATTATATGGCCATATGGCTTAGTGGATAGAACACCAGACTAATAAGTCTGAAGGTGCCAGGTTCGAACCCAATTATGGTTTGTTTTTTTTTTAATATTTGAAAAAAATGATGACGGCCGATTCTCAGAAAAATGATGACGATTCTCAGAAAAATTCTATATGAAAATGGATTTTTACCCTCTACCAAATTTCTTCCAACGTCGCTAAAGAAGTATAAACTTCAATAATTGTCACAAAGTTGAATATGTTTAAAAAAGTTGTAAGCGGTCTGGTCTGAAAAATATTTACATTGTATCATTGCAGAAAATATTTACATTGTATCATTGTATGCATTAAAATTTAATTTTTGAAAGAAAAATTTCGATGTCAACAAAGATGGGCAACATAGATTTTTTCTTGAATGTTTTATGAAACTCTATTATATCTACTATTTTATTACTATTTAGCTAGGTAAAGAGATTCTCCTGTGGTATTTTTGTATGAATGAATTACAATTATTAGACATTTTCAGTAAACTCTTCATAATGTTTTATTTAGCTACACCTTCAATTTTTTGATTTAACTTCACTATTATGTCAAAATCCTTGAGAGATTATGGGAGAAAGAGGACAAGTTAGACTGTTAGAGGATAAATTAGTACATCTTAAAATATGAAATTGGAAATTTATCAAATATAAAATTCTTTAAATAAATTTAGTATATTTTAATTCTTATACGATTAGAAAACTAGGACAAAAATACAATTTTAATTATACAATTTTTTAAAGTGTATTACATTTTTATTAATAATATAATGTATGTAATACTAAATAATAATAATAACGATAGATATTAGGTATATTAAAAAAAAAAAAATTAAATTTATATTTATTTTAAAAACTCAATCGACCATGTAAGCAGTCATTGTCCAGACATTTATTAGTTTTAATGATTTTTTATAAAAGATAAATTTTTTTTATTTTCTATCTATAGAGTTACTCAATAACTGAATTGACAAGGCTTTTGATTTTTCAATGAAACTGAATTTTCACTTATTCGACAAAGGGTTGAAATTATAATAATGACTCCTTAATTATAGAATGCAGTTATGATAACTTATACAAGTGATATTAGAAATTTTTAATTTTGGATATTTTACAATATAAATAAAATAATTCAGTTCGGTGACTTCATAAGTTTGACGTTATCCTGAAGGTCGATATACGATGAATACAGGACTAATGGGTCTTCTAGAAAATAAATCTTCATTTTAACAAACTTAACATTTTATTAAAACCATGAACTGTAAATGCTATCAACACTAAGACATTTTATGACAAAATACGAATAAAATGAAATATTGTCAAAGTTTAATATTCGAAATGTATAAGATATCTTGGTCACAAGTAAGGCCTCAACGTATTTTTAGGTCTGATTTACATCTAAGTAATTTCCATCGGTATCCAATAAAATTAAGAAGCAAATGTTTAATACTTTTATAAATCTTATGTGAAAATTATTCAGACTAACGGCTGGTTCAGCAAAGCCTCTCTAATTTCAAATTCTAGAAATTACAGAATCTCACCCTCTAGTTGTCACGAAAGTGAATAAAAGTTGGCATATATTTAAGCATTCAAAGGATTGAAATTGATTAGCGGTTCGTTAGTTTTTTTTTATTTTTGTATGCAAAACGCGGTAAAAAAATGTACTTTAATAATAAAAATAGTTCACCTCTGAATTATGTGCACAGTGAACAACGTTAAGAAAAGTCTTTGACAGTTAACAAAAAAAAAAATAAATAAAATAATAAAATAACGAAAAGTTAAATAAAACTGAGTTGTGGATAGGAACAATTTTATTTACAAAAAAAAAATATTATTTACGATTCACAATGGGTAATAATTTAAAAAATGAATAAATACGCGTTAAATACTAAAATGAATATACTTTTTTATTAATAATAAAGAATAATAAAAAAAAAGATTTTCTCTCTAACAAATGGGAATAAAATTTTTAGAAGTATTCTTGAAGTTATCGTTCTTAAGAATGAAATTCTTTTGAATAATGATTTCCGTTTTGATTGTAACGCAATCAACAACACCTTTAATATATTGTTTTTATTTTTTTTTTTACATGTTTCCATTCAGAACATTAAAGATAACAATTACAGTTTAAAATTATTTGGATAATTTTTTTTTTCTATATATTTTATTTATTATATGACAATACAAAAATATCATAATATCCCTCCTACGGGCGGAGGTAGCTTATATAAATAACAAGATTTTGAAGTTGATATTCTGTAAATTTTTTATTTCCTTCTTATTTTCAACTTCGATTTTGTAATTGAAATGAATTTTTTTACTAAATTTTTGATTTTCCTCAATTTGTGAAAAATAATTTCCCAATTTATGAGTATTGCTTAAATGCTCATCAGTGTCATCAAATGAGTAAAATAAAATTATTTTAATTTTAAGCACAATATTTGAAAGAATTCAGCTAATTTAATTTAATTTAAGTAAAACATAAATAATTAGACTATTTTAGTGTGCGTATGATGTACTATCAATAACTTTATCATTGTCATAAGTTTGAAACAAAATAAGGTCGAATTTAAGTCCATTGTGTTTTTACTTTTTAGTTCTTTGAGTAAAATTGTAGAAAAGCTTAATATGCGTATCATTTGATAACATTTTCATATTAATTCTACACGAATTAATGCGATTTTATTGATTAATAGTTTTAAATTCCCCTTTTAACGTACGCCTTAAAAAAATCGTACATAAATTAAAATTATCTATATTTTTCTTTTATTTAACTAAAAAGGCTAAGAACTATTAAGATTATCGAAAATCAGATAAAGAAAAAATTTTAAATTAAAATTAAAATCATGTTTTTTTTTTCTTTTTTTTTGCTTTTTGAGGATAAAAATTAATAAAATAATATTGCTCTAAATCAATCCAAAATAAATAGATTTATGCATGTTAAATGCTTTAAAGACATTCCGTGAATTACAAAAAAAAAAGTAAACTCATAAGTCATACTTAATCAAATTGTAATAATGCTATTTGAAAAAAAAGAAATAATAATGAAAATAGTGTGTATATATTTTTAGTACACATTTTAAGTATTTAGTTAAATTTTAATACAAGACTTTTAAATTTCATTTTTTTTTGTTGATCATTAATAATAAGGCTAATGAATAAAATATACAATTGGTGTACAATAATTTTAATCAACGAAGTCTATTGAATAGTTTAGCTCTGGGTATGTCGATTTAATAATAGTATTGGCATTATTTCTATATTCGAGTAAGATATCGTCATTCTTTTTATTATTAAGGGACATTTAAAATTTGAAATTTACGTAAGTTATAAAGTCTTCTTGTTATAAGGCGAGAGACTTAAAGAAATTCCCAAAATAAGGCATCAATATTGTTCGATTGGCAAGGGCTGGACGAATTCAGTAGTCAGCAAATAAATGCAGTTTCTCTCATTGACTAAAACTTTGATGTTGATCAAACTCATTACGAACTATAACAAATTAGAATAGAACGTTTGTATAAATACCATCCCTGCGCATAAAAAGTGTATAAGATTCTTGTGGATTTTATTTGGTTCTTCCTAGTAAAAATTTTTTATTTTTATAATTACCAATAAAATTTCAATAATTGAAAATAGTTACATTAATACATTATGTATAATTTTTGGAAGAAATAGAAACCAGAATTAAATTAATTTTATTTTGATAATTCAAATCATTAAATTTGATATGTATATATAAGTATTCCTATCAAATAATTAAAGAAACCGTAATAGTCATAATTCTTTTAAAAATATCATTATTTTTGAATTTTGTGAGATGTCTCTCAATTAATTTAAAAATTTAAAAATCATTTTTTCAAATTGCTAACTTAAAAAATTCAAAAATATTGTGCTTTTTTTTAGGTAAATTGAGTTTGATCGAATATTCTGCAAAAAAAGGTAAGTGGGTGTAAATGTTAACTCAAACTGCAATGTTAATTGGCAAAAATAAGTATATTTTATAATATATTTTTTTCTTACTGAATATAATCGTTCAAACGTAATTTGCGCTTTATCTCCACCGGATAGTGAAATAACGCATTTTGGACGCTCATATCTTGGACGTTATTTCTTTTGGACCTATATATTTGCTTAAAACTTGAAACTGTCGACATAATATTTTTCACAGATCTACAAAGTTAAAATTATTCATGTATTTGTATTAATAAACTAAAACCAAAGAGTTAAAACTTTAAATTTTTAAGCTATACCTTAAAAGTGTAATCTAATATCTAATTCAAGTAAACATATATACATTTACGAATTAAAATTATAAACTCTCTGTATATATATATATATTTATATTGCAAACAATTTTACTAGTATTTCAGAAAATTTAACAATATTAAAATTTCCACACGCGCGCCTTAAATTAATTCAAATAGCGAATTATTATAAGTTTTGCATATCGCAGGTGTTATATAACCTGCTGAGGTATATTCAGCTACTGTGATATTTACTATTTTATAGTTAAAATAAAAATTGCATTTTTAAACGAAAAAAAATTATTAATTTATAACATCCCGGTAAAATTTTTTTTTTCTAATCATAATAGGTATATTACGCATGTAAGGTATAATCTTAAAAATAGCAATTTTTTTCTATAAAATTATAAATAAGCAATAAAACATTAATATGCTAATAGCTTCATTCTACGTAAATATGATGAAATGAATTATAAAGTTATCCATTATAGAACGATTATGTTTCGTTATAACTACAGAGTACCACTTAAGAATTAATCTTGGTTTATGAATTTGTTGTAAATACATAAAAACATAAATCGTAGAATAATTTTGTTACAACAAATAAAATATATTTTTCTATATACTGTATTGAATAAGGTAATGATTTTAAGATATGTATGTACTTGAGAAAAATATGATAAGGTTACGGATAATTACTATCATTGTAAGCTGTGGAAATCATTCAAAAAATTTTAAATTTACTTATAAAATATTATTTAGATTAAGATTCACATTTTTATTAATTTTCTTTAGATACTCCTGGACTAAAAAGATAAAACAACAATTTATTATTGCTTTATTCATTATTATTTCATAAAGTTATATATTGCACAGTATAAAAATTTATAAAAAAGGTGATAAGATAGTGGACTGCAATTGCTTTTAACTATATTTTTGGACCAATATTCTTTTAATTAAAAAAATTAAAACTAATAATTAACAGCTGGTAATTTCTTCAAATTTCACAGTAGGTTTTAGTTTAATTTTTTTTATAATATATAATACTATTGAATGAAAATTAATTAATTTCTACATATGGGTTTAGTTTTTCTATACATAAATATATTTTTTCTTAAAACACAAAATAATTTTTTTCTCTCTTCAAAAAGTGTAGGCTGTAGTAATATAAAAAAAAGTAACAAAAAATCTATGGCGGTGGATATTTCTTGTATTGAATGAAAAAAAAAATTGCACCTAAATTTATATTATTGCGAAAACTACTAGTTTTATATTTAAAAAAAATTCATATATATATATATATATATTTATATATTTAAAAAAAAACAACGAATGGTGAAAATAAAAAATTAATTATTATCTCCATCAAATATAAGTATAACTAAAAGGTAGATACATATTATAATTTTTTGACATTTATTATACTTGCCTCCTATATCGTTGCAAATTACTATGGGGGTACCTATGAGTTCATCCCAAAACAAGTATATTGCAATTTTTAATTGTTCAAACTTAAAAATAAATAAAATAGTTATTATGCCAAAATTAATATATTCAATAATTTATCATTTGATCATCTTAAAAGCTAAAAAAATTTTATTAAATAGTTAATTCGAGGCAATATAAAACATGTATATAATGAATATTGTAATAAATATTTTTGTATTTGAAATTTGGAAAAACAAACCATTTGATATTGTGCTTAGTAAATCAAAATAAATTTAAAGAATTTTTGTTTTTTGCTTTTTCTTAGGAGTGGCTTTCAGCGCATTTATTACACATGGCACTTCAACGTCAATCGCCTTAAGAACAACAATTTGAAAAAATAACATTTATGATCAATTTACACAGTTAATGAAAGAAAAACATGTCAGAATTTAATTAAAATTAGATTTCTTTTGAATAAGAATTTTTATCGAATTTTTAATAATGTATGTCCAGTAAGTAACATTGTACATTATGAACATTGGTATTTCAAATATTGATCTAGATTCTAGATAGTACAAGTATAAATTCACGCAATGATATTATTTAATAGAATTAAATGCGTAACAAAAAAAATTTTTTTTAACAAAATATTAATTTGAAGGTAAAACTTTTCAGTTCTTAAAAGGTATAATACCTCAGAAAACATTTAAAATAGAAACTAGGTATGTACATATGCTTGTAATTGAACAATATTTTAATTTCATAAAAATCATGTAACTTATTTTGTGGACGTAGTCATTTTGACCAATATTTTGTTAACATCATCTATATGTTTTGATGGATAATTTAATTTTTCAGGACAAATTTAGAAAATTCATCAATACATTCTTCAGGATAATTAAATACCACATAGTTTTTAGCTAAAAACATTCATAATGTATATATTTGGATCTATAACTAGTTTTTTTTTTAACTATAACCTTGATGAAAATTTTAATTTAATTAATTGTTTATTGACATCTGTACAATGATCTGTCTGTCTAATTTCTTGTTTTCTATTCATTAATAATATCTTAATTTTTTATTAAATAAGAGAAAGATTTATGTATCTGCAATATTTCAAGGTAAAAATTATGCTTATCGCAAAATATAAATTAATGATAATTTTAAATGAAACAATTTCTTAATTTATTTTTTAAACTCTTGAGGTAGAGTTTTTTTTTTTAATTCAATTTACATTACATAAATAAAGGTATAATAGACAATAATAAAAATATTATGATAATCTAATAATTTAATGATAATTAAATAATTAGATTTTGCATTATGCTGTTATACATTAAAAGTTGGCTAACTTTACTTTATAAATAAAAAATAATTTTAAATGTCATATAAATGCTTCCGGATATGACCTTGAAATACTTATTAAACTTTTTCAATTATTTATAAAAATTCGATTCATACAATATGTATGTATATTATTTCAAGTAGAAAAGAAAGACAGGCTCCAAATCAATCCTTCTATTTTATGATGTATTAATCATCTGAGCCGATGTAATGAATTTTTCCATTACTTAGGAATATTTGGCATATTTTAATAATTAAGTTAGTAAGTAAGAGTTTATTTTTTAATGTGGTTTTATAATTTGTAATGGTACCTACACAATTTTAATTCTGTACATAGTTATTTATCCACGGGTTATTATATAAGAAAAAATGTAGGTTAAAGATTAATCTGATTTTAAAACATTTTTAATCAGATAATAAATATTTTTGTTAATGAAATTGATTAAACGTAATTTATATTTCAAGCTAAACTAAAAAAATTAAATTTCACATTGTCACATGAAGTTTATGTAAATACGTATATTATAAAAGTATTCCAAATAACAGAATCAGCGTATAATAATAATGCAGAATTTTATATTTTCAGTGTTCAAAAACCAATATTGATTTTCTTTATTAAAATAATTTAAATTTATGACAATATATGAAAATTATTACTTATTTTTTCATAAAATCATTATTCAGCTTATTTTTTATTTCATTAGTATTATAATAAATATAAATAAGTGAAATTGTTGGATAACCCAACACCTTTTTCCAGAATGTTTAAGTTTAATTATTAAATAACATGATATAAGTTGACACACTGACCAAAATATTACATATACGAAAAATATAAAAATTAAAACCCTATAGTAGCACATTTTTTTTCTTGTAAATTTAACCTTCAACTGGAGTTATGGAAACAATAATTCATAAAATTGACAGTAAAATATTTTAATTCCAATCACATAATTATAATTTAAATATATATATAAATATTCTTATACAAAAATATATACCAACAATAATATTTTCTTTTATTGAAATTGTCCTTCTTAGATCATAAAAATGAAGTCAAACCAAAATGCAGACCTATGTCATATTTATTCAGTCAAAAATTAAGAGTTGACAAGCTAAACTGAATTAGGAAGATTATGATTCACTTTTATGTTAAGTATAAAAGTTATAATTAGTTATATAATTAACAAAGAATCAAAACAGTTTCCTGAAATATTTTAATTGATTTCAAAAAGATAAATGTATATTATTATTTTAACTCTATAAAGTATTATAATTAAGTACAGGACACACATACTAAACGACTGAACTTAATATGTACATATTTATATATTAAATCTACAAAAAGAATTAAATAATTTTTGATTTTGATACATTTGTAGGAATATCAATTTTAAATACTTATATTTTCATCCATCATATTATTACAAATTCCAACTATTATTCTTCATGAATTTGGTCGAGTAGATTTTTTTGTTCCCGCGTTGATCTTTTAAATTTAAAATTTTCTAGTTCAGAAAGTAGATGCTGTAAATAAAATAAAATAAAAGATGGTCATATTGCTTTTTAGAATGATAAATACGAGACTGAAAATGTATTTTAGATAATTTTAAATCTATTTTGTTTAAGTAATCAATAATTCACTTTTGATAAATGTCTGACATAATGTCACATTTGTTTATGTACAGTTTTATCTTTAAGTGATAATTTATGTAAGTTCATATATGTTCATAAATAAATGAAGCATTGATTAATTAATAATTATCATAAATTGTATCGCAAACTTCCTGTATTCACATCCTCAATTCTTGGCCATGAAATAATCCAATATTTCACTAATCTTTTTTTATGTTGAGCAAAAACATAGTAGCAAAAAAAAAAAACTTTAATACAATTTATATTTTTTTCATCTTATAATATGGACATCATCAAATACCAGTTTTAATTATAAAAAAAATTAACTTTCACTCAGTGAACTTGAACTCATCTTAATTCTTTTTTTTTTTGTAAGTATGTATAACATAAATATATTTTCTTTTTCGGTTATTTTCTTTCCTTTATGTCTGCTTGATATTGGCGATGAGGTCACTTTCCTCATTTTACTTTTATGAATGAAATCTTCCTCTTACGTTTATATACATATGTATATAAAACGTATAATGCTTTATAAGGAAATATTTTTATAACGTTCATGTTTTTGCATAACATTGAAAAGATCACAAAGATCATTAAAATATGTATAATTTAATGGATTTTAACAACTTACTTGCATATTACCACCATTTCCACTACCGGTATTTGAAGTTGAAGATGTCCGTCCCGTTATTGATGCCGTCTTTTGAAGATTTTTTTGATCTAAAATACATACATAATATTTTCAAGTTTATGTTTTTTATTTAATTGAATGTTGCCTAATTGGAGACCGGTTTATTTTTTAAATTAAATGAGAAGAATCATCCTCTTACGACATATTTTAAACATTTTCAACCCATTTTACACCATAAATAGGTAACCT
Source organism: Hybos culiciformis (assembly GCA_964007475.1). Taxonomy (NCBI): domain Eukaryota; kingdom Metazoa; phylum Arthropoda; class Insecta; order Diptera; family Hybotidae; genus Hybos; species Hybos culiciformis. The sequence continues at coordinate 147,350,371 of OZ023273.1, read as the reverse complement.
ACATAAAAGCAATTAAGAATCAGAGATTTTACTTGTAAGGGCAGCTTAAATTTGAAGTTCATATTTTAAAAATTTGAATTTATCAAAATTACATATGACGACATAATAATACTTACAACTTTCATTAGTACTATTATTGGTGGAAGATCTTGATGTACGAAAAGATACACCAGAAATTCGATTTGTTTCATCATCATTATTATTTTTGGTGTCAACATTATTCGCAATTAAATAGTTTAATTTTTCCTAGTTTTAATAAAAATTGTTTTAAAGGTTTCGAAATATACATATAATTAAATTCATTTTAGGAACTTACTTTGATATTAGCATTTGCACTGTTAGGGTTTGCAGTTGAACGTGTACCTTCTACTACTGTTTCCCGCTTAAGATTGTTGTGAACTGAAAAAGATAGATATTTCTAAATTTGTTTCCTTATTTTGATTATAATGTTGAAATTGCATGAAATTTGTCTGACATCAATACGAGTGTTAAGCGGCGGCCACACGAGGCTGGTTTACCAGCCGCTTGTAGCTTCTTGCTGCTAACAGCCAGTTAACAAGCACCGTGTGAACTGTTATGTCCGCAGGTGCCAGCAGCGGAGCTATTTCAGTAGGGGCTGGTGAAGTTCAACTTTACTAGCGCTGCTGGACAATGTTGTTGTTGATTATTTTGTTTCAGTTTTACATTTAATTTTATTGATTTGAATTTTTCAATATTACTAATAGTAGTGTAATTAAAATAAAATGGGACAAAAAAGTAATGATGAGAAGTGAAATTCAAATCAAATAATAATTTTCTTTGAAATATATAACAAATATGATTGTTTGTGGGATGCAACTTCACCGTCTTATTTAAAAAGGCCAATTGCCAATTGCCTTCTTAACAATTTCCTTAATACTTCTTTCCTATGTAAAGACATTTTGTACAAAACAGTGAACAAAATATATAAAACTGATTCAAAGCATTGCAGCTGCCAGACCAGCTGCTGCTGTTTGCACAACATTGTGTGAACCCTTCCGTATGCTGGTTGCTGTCGCTGCTAGCCAGCCGCTGTTGACTAGCAGCGACCAGCGGCTGGTAAACCAGCCTCGTGTGACCGCCGCTTTAGTAGCATCAACTACATCAACTTTCTACAGCATCATTGTTATACAAAGCTTAAAATCGAATTATTGATTAAACAATTTTGGATTTAAAGTTGATATTACAAAAAATTTTCATCAATTTATCAAAATCACTTATAATTAAAACATCATAAATTATATATTACTACTTACAATTTTCATTAGAACTATTGATGGAAGATCTTGATGTGTGAAAAGATACTCCAGAAATACGATTTGTTGCATCATCATTATTGTTGATATTATTTTGGATATCATTATTATTAACACTTAATTGCTTTAATTTATTTGTTAATCTTTCGTTCTCTTGTTCAAGCACTGTAACCTAGATTAAAGAAATATATTTTTTTAGTCTTAAAAATTTATAAATTTATAAAGAAATTAAATTAAGAGGAGGAGTGAGCAATAGAAATGACATGAATTGTGAGATAAAAGTTTATTCAAGTGTATTAAATTTGTAATTAAAAAAAATAAATAAATTTATGAATGGACATGTTACATGTTAACAAGTTTTTTTTTTTTGCAAATTTGGTCATATAAATTAAAAAAATGTAGAAATTGTAATGCTATTATAACAAATAGTTAACTTACAATTTCCAATTCAAATTCAAGTTCATCGATAATGTCGTAAGCATCTTTTAACTTCTTCTGAAGTTCAATTACATCATTGTCATTACTATCACATGAATTTTTATTACGAAATGCAACATCTACAATTAAAAATATAGTAAAATAGATATTTAAATTTATTAATGTTATTTTGAAGAATATAAATTTATATTATTATTTATTTATTTATTAAATTAATTGAAAAAAAATTCTATTTAAACTTAAACCAAAAAGTTGTTTTCCAATCAATGGTTTCTACTAATTATTAAGTTCGGAACGAAGAAGTTCTTTAGTTAAAAAATTAAATTAGTAAAAATTCCTAGAAATTTATTTGAGTGTCTCTTTTTGACACGTTCACCGGAGAGACGATCAATCTAGAGCACGAAATGTGTTAACTATTGCCATAGATTAAGAATACAGGAAGATTGGAAGCTTCATACAACATTTTTTCAGTCTTTTTTGGTATTTTATTGTGAAAGTGTTAGTAAAACTAAATAAAATTCTTTTTATACATTGATAATTATCACATATTTTATTTTGTTTTACTAACACATTGACTTAAAAATACCAAAAATAATGTTGTATGAAGCTTCCCATCTTTCTGTATTCTTAATCTATGCTATTGCGCAATGTTAGAAAAAAATGTGTTATTTATGTGTTTTGTGGAGTCAGGGATAATGTGACGAATATATGCGTCGTCGGCTTATAAAATAAAGTTTCGTTGTATCTAGAAACCGCAGGACGCGTACATAGGCGTCAGTGTTATCTATATTTTTGTTGATAAGAATCAAATTTTAATAATTTAATTTTAAATTACTTCATTAATTTTTTTTCCTATATTATTGGGATATGAACACATTTTATTGAGATTTTTGTGGATAAGATGATACGAATCAAATTTTAACTGAATTTTCATACATACGAAAATCATACACAGAAAATAACCATTTGGTACTTCCCCTTAACCGAAAAAAAATTATATACAGAATCTGTAAGCCAAGAAACTAAATATGTACATAGAAAACTGAGACGAATATATGAGTCCTCAGGTTTTCGAAAGAACCACAGCCACATGCCGAATGTGGTGTCGGAAATGCGTTAAAAATCAACACAAGCTTTTAATTGAATGATAACAGCCGTGATGGTTGTCGTAGAATATCGATCGTTACAACAAAAAAACTAAAATTAAAATTATTTAAAATCATATACTTTGATCAAAATTTACTGTTCCCCTGAAGTTGGTTGATACTCGTGATCGATATTTCTCCATGTAATCTTGCACAGTGTTAGAAGTTTGTTTTTTTTCTGTATAGGAATCGTACAATTTGGCGTAACGTTTTTTCATAGCTTGCAATGATGAATTGTATTCGTCTCGTTCAGCTTCTATTTTAAATAGATCCATCTTAAGTTCTATATTTATGCTAGATGCAATATGAGCTTCACGTACCAGTCCTTCATTTCGGGACCTAAGACGACCAATTTCTTCCATTAATTGTGAATTATGTTTTGAAACTAAAAAAAAAGATAAAATGTTGCGAACAAAATAATTATGAACACACCTTAAGTTGTAAAAATGTTCAAATTTGCTGGATTAAACTTTCATTTATATTATTTATACCAAAGTATGAAAAAATGTAGTTTTTAAAGCGCTTTAAGTTAGTTTGGAAAAAACCCTGTTTATTACGGACGTTAATTTATTTTTGGAAGAAGTAATAGAGGAAGGAAACATTAGTTTCTTTCTATATTTCATATATTTTATTGCAAACTGTTTCTAGAATACAATAAGTTGCTAATTAAAAAGAATCTTTGAAGTTTATATTTCTAAACTTAATGTGTTTGAATATTAGTGAATATAAGATCTGCATAAGAAGCAACATTACGTCATAATGCTTATATATACTAAATTACGCAGTTTACGTATTAATTTATTTTTAGTTTTTTTTTTTCAAGTGAGTTATCATCATATTTATGTACTTTTTATTTTAGTAGTTAACGCGTTGAATGAAAAAATGACCCAACTGTTAAAAAAATTAAAACCTTAGATTTGTATAATTTTGATATGATTTCAACAAATTCTTTAATAACTTAAGAAATAATGTCAAATATTCAAGTATGTACATATTTTAGTTATGGTCTATCAAGAAAAATAATTTTTAACAAAAATCTACGTCACTGTCAGATCGCTAGCGAATAAATTTTTTTAAGGGTTTTTAACTAATTTTAATATAGATATGAATTTTAATATATACAGCAAGTTTTGACAGACATACATACATAATTATGTTTTTTCAAGAGCTTCCTTCATTCTTTTTGTAATTCACATTTTTTCGACATTGGCTTGTCGTTTGAGCAATTTATTAAATTTTTCTAGCAATTTATTAAATAATTATAATTTTTTTAACAACATTTTTTCGAACATTTAAAAAGCTTATTCAATGCTCTTGTATTTATTTTTAATATGAAGTTGAGCCAGACTAATCTTCATATACTTATCTTACCATACGGGGAATTCCTTTACAGTTTATCATGTTATCAAAAATACTTATGTTAATTACGTCAAAAAAATAACTTTATGAGTGTTTTTGTTTATGTTTTTATTACCTGTATCTAATTCTATTTTAGTTTCTCTTACAGTTGTTTTTAAACGGTATAGCTCTGATTTTGTATTATCCATATTAAGAATTGACGATGTGAACGGTTTAAACTTTGAAATCGAAACTAATTTGCAAAATTTTTTCTATTATTTTTCACAAACTGTTATCTTATCGGTCAGAAAAGATAATAAAGCTTTATAATTTTAAAATAATTTCAAATTTATCTCTTTGTCGACAGAAGGTATTTTGTTTTTTTTTTCTTTTACACCAATAGATGGCGTGTATCTTATTAATTTCTTTTTCGAAGATTCATAAAAGGTATAAAAGTGGAAATATTTGATGGGCGGAGAAATGTTTTTGAATGAAAACACTTGTTGAATTACATTATGTATATGGATTATATTAGTTTCCCGAGAATTTTATTCAAAAATTATTTTTATAATCAATAATATTTTTTATGCTGATTGAAAAAAAATAATTGTTAACCACAATGTTTCGAATGTAGATATTTATTAAAATAAAAATTTTCTAAAATTTAAATTTTTATTACAATCTAAATAAATATACCGACAATTTGAAATATATGTGCAATGTGCAGTCTTAAAAAAAGAATCACAATTTTATTCTTCAATATATTCAACACTATCATCATTACATTCACGGTGTCCACAATTCCTTCTAACGTAACCACGATGTCTGCAATGATGTCTTCTTCCATCGTCAATTATTCTGTCATCATCATCGTATAAATCTCCATGTCTTAAGATATGTTCATCCGAATCACTATCACCATAATAATCGCTAGCATCTTCATCAATAACGTCAATATGTCCATAAGTTGGGCTGTTTCCATACCGACGAATTAATTCTTCATCTGAATCTATAGTTTCATATCTTCTTCTTGATCTGGGAGAATAATCTCTATAGCGACTATATTTGCAGGGTGAACGAGATTCAGCTGCCACCAATTCAACATTGTCTAAGCTGGTGCCAGTAGTTTTGGGATCAGCAGCTACTAATGCAAATAAGGCTACGACAGCGAATAATAAAATCTGGAACATAAATTGTTTGTTAATAAATTTTTTTTTTTTTAATTTTACGTTATGATTTAACATTAGGCAAGATTATAAATTAAATTTTACTAACTCTGTTCGTTTATGATCAGGCGCATAAATGTAAATTTTTGGGACAAAAATTTGACAAAAAGGAAGGAAAAAAACGTTTACAATTAAGTTTTCATCTGGTTCGATTTAAGATTTTCTATTAATAAGTCACCGAATTAAACTTTAAAAACCGAATATTGTTATTATACTTACTTTAACACTCATTGTATTATTAAATATCTGTTTTGACAAAATATTTAATTAATATTGTGATTTTTCTTAACGTACTATTTTATTTTATATTAAATTGAAAATATCTCACTAGGTCTTTAGCATGAATTTTTTTTGATTATTATGCATTTTAAACACGTAAGTTATTTCGTGAGTAATATTTCAGTATTTGATGCAACAAATTTAAATAATTTTTTCAATATCATTTTTATAAGTTAAACAATTTTTTTCATTCATGGAATAATTTCACACTTCTAGAGTTCGAAAATATATTATGAGTTTGATTTTGTCAAGCTAGAATGACGACATTATAAAACTTTTTTCACACGTCCGAGATTCATAACGATAAACACTTTGCTTTAGTTTATTATAGCATCAAATATTTGAGCATATTTTTATATTTTATTTCAACACTTTGATTCTGAGTAACGATGTCTTTTTTGTATCTTATTTTTAAGCTGCATCTTACAAGTTATAAGGAATGCAATATAACTTAATAACTTAATAATCATTAATTATCATTAAAAGACTTTTATATCTTTTATGATCACAGGTATAAAGAAAAATTAATTAGAAAATACTTCAAAATGACCTGTATCTTGAATTCAAAACTTAGGTAAATTTTACTTAAATACATACGTATAGGTATTTTAGAAATTTAACAAAAGAAAAATTTTCCAAATAAATAAAAAATATTATTTTGTCTTTAGATTGAAAAAGAATTTTTTTTACTGCGTGCTACTGATAAATGCAAATGTACAAAATGCATATACTTATAGGTCAAAGAATGCAATTTATCGAATAATTTTTCTCATAATACAAAAATCTACTTCATAACAACAAATATCATACGAGTATGTATATCTAAAAATATTTCAACTACCAGCACCCGAGATGTCTATAAAATTTTCAGAATTTGTTTTGTTTGCTTAAACCAAAAGGATATTTTTATTTTTCTATTTTTACTTTTTTTGGTTTTTTTTTTGTTTTTGTTAAACCATTTAAGCTGTAGTTATAGAAATCGATTGTAATTTAGTTCAATATCCTTTGAATTTATACACACCTGCAGGAAAAAAGTTACAAAACATATATATTTTCTTACACGTACTTAAATAAAAATATTGCAACCAAAGGATACTTTACGAATAAATATCAATAATTTCTGGTTTTATTCTTTAATAAAAAAAAAACGAGCAGTACAGTGTGGAAATTCTCTTCAGCAATGTACAAATATTAATAAAAAGATATAAATTATTTTTTATTAATAATGAAAAGCTTCAATTTGTATAAATTTATATGTTTTATAAAAAAAAAAAAAAAAAAAAATAGAAAATTTATCTGATTTTTAATTAAATTAAAATATATTTGAATCTAATTATTCCAAGAAATTAAGAAAACATTATGTTTCGATCCATTCAACTGGTCAACCTGACCTCACACCTGATTATGCACGTCACCCCTGATTATGCAATAATGCCATTTCAAATACAATTTATTCTATCGAATTTTATCACTGTACAAAGGTTGTACATAGTTAGTTTTTATTTTATAACTTGTATTTTTTTCTTCAATTTTTTGTTTTAACTTACTTGTAACACTGTGATAAAATTAAAAATGAGATTTGCATACAATATTGACAAATTTATTGCTACCGATTTTCTAGGTAGTACTGTTCTTACTATTCTGTGATGTATAAAGGTATGGAAAAGGTTGAAAGTTAAAAAAAATTGAGTTATTACAATGACCAACCAGTTAAGTTTGATATTAAATATCTAATACTACGACTAACCCTTACTTAAAAAATAATTAAATAACGAATTCCATGTAGTTTGTAATTAGTTTTAATAAACTGTTAACTACTTATATATGATAAAATAAAAAAAAAAATTTGATTTCATAAAACAAAGTTGATATGCTGTAACATTTTGTGGCTGCAAACAATCACCTTTTCTGCTTTTGTCTTGTAATTATTTAATATTTGAAATATTAATTTCTTATAACATTAAAGTAAAATTCACTACTCTGGGCGTACGTACCATCATGAAATTAAAGATATTTTATCGAAATAATTTATTGTTTTAAGAAAAAAAAATTTACTTAGTTTAAAAATTCGAAAGTGACTATTATTTAAAGAAGAAAATAAAAATTTTAAAAATTCATTTTAGTATCCTTTCAATATTTTAAATTTAGTAAACTAAGCAAAATAAATTTAATTTTTGCATATTTCTCTAATAATTGATTTTTATAACTAAAATTGAATTTTAGACAAGTTTGTTTTTCTTTCTTCTTATCTCATATAAAACAGTTTATTTTCTATAAATTAAATATTATATCAACAATTTCAAATATATATAGTGATAATTTCATAAAAATCACTTTTATAGAGTTCGAGGCATTTTTTACCTCTTTACTGTCGTTAAGCCTATTCTAGCTGGGAAGTAAGAACTACATGTATAAATAAAGAACTTCATGAATCTTTTTTGCTTATCGATCAAATAAAATAATAATCTGCAATTTGAACTAAGGTGGGAAAAAATTACAGCTCTTTACAGATTTCTTTTAGAATATTTTTTTTGGCAACATAAGACTGAAAATTTTGAAATCACAATGCTCGAGTCTTATTCTTTTATCTTTCTTGAACATAAATAGTAGTAAATGAATTTCAATAAAATTATCGTAAATTTTGAAAATAAAATTTTCACATAATATAATAAATTTGCGAAATAAACTGCATTTATGAGGCTCAAAGTAAAAAAAAATCAAATAATCTGCTTAACAAAATTTTTTTATTTTTTTTTTATTTCTCAAATATATTTGCATATAATAAAAATTATTATATCATTCTTTGAAAATAACTGGGTTAGAGTATAACTTTTAGTCATAGTAAATTTGAATTTCCAGATTTTTTTTCTCCCTTCATAAGGTGAAAAAAAAATAAAATAATCAAGTTAATCCTGTATTTTTTTTTTTTTTTTGAAACTTTATTCATAATAAAAAGGTGCAAAAAAAATCGTACAACTTTTCACAGAATAGATTCAATTATTTAAAAATAAAATAAATTTTCTAAGGACTATTATAAAATTCTAATGAAAATGCTGATTTGATTTATATTTTATAATTTTCCAATATATTCCCTTCAAATGTTTTATTATATCCTTTTATAATTTTGTTTATTTTGAATTTTATAAACAATTTTGAAAATTCTGATTCCTAAAATTTTCGGTAATATTGTAATATTGTATTGATAATTGTCTTGTCTTATAACGCAATCATCAGTGAGCCTGTGTTACCTGTGATTGTTACGAGCTTGCTTTACTTTTTTGTAATTTAAGTTGTTGATATTCTACCGTGGCAATCACAATAGATCGAAATTTACAAAACAATTTCGATAGATTATATGTTAGAGTTCTTTAAGCCCAAAGGTTAAGTAAATTCAAATTAATATATTTTGACCATAAAATCATATTAGCAAAAAAAGTAATTTATAATATGTGGTAAAAAAAAAAAAAATTTAAACTGAAAAAACAAAAAAAAAGTTTTTCATGAGAGGAAATAAAAAAAAAAATAGTTACATTAAAATAATATATTTTTAGAAAATTTAAATACAATCTGATATTTTTTTTTTGCACTTCGTGGGAAATTCTCTATATGTATATAAATATTTTAATATTTTTCTGAATATCATTTGAATAATATTTTGTACTTTTTTAGCAGTTTTTTTTATTTCAGAATTTTAAAGGAATTAACTTTTACCGCATTGTAAAAATTTGTGCAAAAAAAAAAACAAAAAGTTTTATCTTTAGGTTTAATTTCAACTAATCTACACTCTAAAAAAAAAATAAATTAAAATATGAAAATGAAATTGTATTAAATTCTTGAAATTCTTAATTTAAGTATTTCGATTTAGTGGTTTCAATCTTTCTATCATTCACATAAATACGTTGATGAAAATATGTACAATTTTGTTAGCTTTTAAATTTTCCTCGTGAGGAATTTCTACTTTTCAAATATTTCGCAGAAATTTATCATTTGAATGCAGATAATTTAAGAATTTTAAATTTTCCTGCCGATACGAATAATAGTTTTAAAAAATACGAAAAAAGCACAAAAAAAGAATAAACGCTTAATATAAGAAAAACGAAAAATAAGACAAAATTGTACAAATCCGTGCATGGTCAACGGAGGAGCATCTGTGGCAAAATATATAAAGAAAAAGAGAATTTGTTAAATAGCCAGAAGAGTGCAGTAAATTTCAATGTCAAGCTAAGAAGTTTGTTATAGTTTCCAATTGATTTAAACTAAATGTTAAAAAAATTTTGTCAACTTTTTGTTTTTATTCTGTAGAAAAACAATATTAGTTATAGTAGTACAAAGAAATTATTATTTTTTTTAAGTGAGATTTAAGTCTTCAGCCCAGAAATGAATGAATTTCTAAGAACACTATTATAGAGCAAAATTTTGAAAGAGGTTTATATTTTTTATATATAGATGAATTTCTATAGATGATGTAGAAGAAGATTATAATAATCTAAGTTAACATTTGTGAACCATCAAGATGAAAATTCTATAACTGAGATAAATAACAATTTATTTAAAAGAATCAAGATGAAAGTTGTATTTTATATCAGTTAGTTTTCTTTATAACATATTTCAGACTGTTTTTCCGAGACTTCAGACAATATATTAAAAATTTACATCAAATATTCTATACATACACATAGATTGTTTCGTGATTTTTATCCTTTTTTTTTATTTTTTTTATTTTTTTATTTTTTTTCATATATGCATGTCTTTAAAAAAGTATATCTTTTGATTCACACACAGCAGGAGTTGTAAAAATATATTCAGTATATGTATTTTTAATCCTTTTAATATTAACCATATATCATAATTCGCTGTTGTAAAATATGGTGCACCCAAGGGAATTAACATTTGCGTTAAGTTTTTTTTTTTTTTGCATTATTATAGAAAAGATTAAAGATTATTATTAATGCATTGAGTTTTCAACTTAGAAAATTGGATTAAAGATACTGCAGTTATAAAAATATTTTTTATTGAACCGAATTAATTATTTATAAAATTATTTTTCTTTTTTTTTTTTGGTTATATTTTTTTAATTAAAAATTATTATAAATTTATGTTGAAAAAACAGTGCATTTGAAGTGGATGAAAAAATGATAGATATGCAAATAGAATGTTGAAACCGGAAATTAAAATTCAGATGTAGTGAAAATAATTATAATAAATTCGAATTTACACTTATTGGCATAAGTAAAAAAGTGTCTTTCACAAATATATATTTGACACTATAAGTCCAAATCAAGATACTGTGACGTTTCTGACATTATTACTAACGATTTCGGAACTACTCAAATTCCTTCAATTTATCGGTAAATTAATGTACATTTTTTTTTTGCAATTTTTAAAATGAAAACCAATTTTATTTTCTTCAAATTTTCTTTTATTTTCGACTTTTTTTTTTTTCGTTTTTATTAAAAAATAATAATAAATTCACAGACATAATTTTTATATAAAATAAAAAAAAAAATTATATTAAAAGAAAGGAAAAAGGACAAAATAATATTATTATATCTTTAAAAATTATTATTTCTATCTAAGAGAAAAAAAAAAAAATAAATAAATAAAAGTAAAGGGGATTTTAAACTTTTTAGAGATATAAAAATCAAAAAATCATAAAATAACTAAAGAACATGATATTCCTTTTATATTAAGAAGATAAAGGTAAACCGAAATCATAATATTATTTTATGTAAAAAAATTTTTTACCCAAAAGGATTTTTACGTTTTAATAAAACAAAACATAAAAATGAAAAATGAAAACAACAGGAAAAAAAAATATATACAAATATATATAATATTTAGATTTTAGAGAAAGAGAATAAAAATTGCAACTTAACTGATTTAAATTTTTATTAATTTGCATGTTTTTTTTTTTTTTTTTTTTTGTAAAATAAAGTCCTTAAAAATACAGAATTTCTTAGAAATTTTTAACATGTCTGCCTGAGAATTTATGTTTTCGATTTGATTGGGTTTATGTAAAAAAAAAATCATTTATGTATATAAAAACTGAAATTGATTAGAAAAGGCGACAGGAAGAAAATAAAAATGGTCACATTCAATTAAAAGAAAAATGTGTGTTCTTTTTTAACGACATTTTATATTTTCTTTTTTATTTTAGTTGAAGCTTAAGTGAAGCTTTTCTTTAAAATAAAATATAATAAGCATGTTTCATTTTCTAACATAAAAATAAAAATATTTTCTTGAATTCGCATATTATACATAGTTTTATTTTATACTTTTTAGTGCATATTTAAATAATGCATTCGTGTGACCATTGAGTAATAATATTTATAAAAGTGACAGAATTCATACAAGTAAATTTTTTTTACATAACTCAAAAATTATTTTCAATATGTTGAGTAAAATTTTTTAACTTAAATGTGTTTATTCTTAATTTTATTATTTTTATTATTATATTTTAAGAATAAACACATTTGATAATGAAATTTTTATTCAATACATTGAAAATATTGTCATCATTTTTGAGTTATTTCAAAAGAAAATTCTGAAATTTACTTGTATGAATTATGACCCTCTTATAAATATTATTACTCAATGGTGTGACTTAAAATTTTTTTTTATTTATAAAAGAATAACACTTTTCTCTAGTACCTAGCCCGGTATTATTAGAGAATTTGTGGTCAGAATTTGATTCTGCAATTAAAGCAACATTATTATTAATTACGAACATTATTTCGGAGGTGTTTACAGTACCTATTAAATAATTGAATATGTAGTTAATAATATCGGTACTACAAAAAATTTTAGTCAAAAAAGTTTTAGCCAAAAATTCACAATAATTTGAAATGAAATTATAAATAATTTTCTTATTTTTATAATAAAGAGATAAGATTATTTTTTATCTCAAAAAAATGTTATTTTTTTTATTTTGTCTTTAAAATAAATGTCTGTAATTTTTTTTTTTTTGTTAATTTAGAAAAACTACAAATTTGCAGACAGAACACAATTTATTTGAGATTTTTTTTTATATATAATATTATTTTTTTTTGCTGAATGTAAATTATTTTCAATTTTAACTTGTCTTTAGTTCATTTTTTACTTATTTTTATACATATTATAAAATACATTAAGTGCAATTTTGTAATGGAGAATTTTTTAATTAAAAATTTATTATTTTTTTTTTATACAGATTTAAAGAAAAAAAGAAAAACTTTTCTTATAAGTGGAATAAAGAAATTAACGTAATGAGTGTAAAAATAAAAAAAACTAACACAGAGACAGGAAAGCGAAAAAAAAAAAAGGAAGATTGAAATGAAATGATGAAATAAAATTTTAGGTTGAAAATGAAAATTTGCAGTAACGAAAAAACACTGAAAATTAAGTAAGGAAAATGTACCAATTTTCTCCAAAAGCAATGCAAAAATCATCGACTTGTCTATGTTTCTATTTTGTTTCAGTACTTTTGTATTTGTATTTTGGAACAATTCTTAGGCTGTAAGAAATGGGTGAGTTTTTCGATCGGCGGTGGCATAAATATTTTCTTGGAAGTTGTTATAAAATAGCAATGAATTTATGGGAGTATTTTATGGAAGTTTAAAAAGCCCTAAACTGTTAACTTTTATAATAGATAGTTCGTATATTTTCAAATTCTATTGCTTCTGTACTATTTGAGAATACTTTACTTCAAATTACTGAAAGATTATTGAATTGAGACTCAGCATAGAATTATTAACTTGATATAACTCATAGTGATAAAATAAAAATCGACAAAAATTTGCTTTGATAGCGCGATGACAGAACAGAGAAATCAAATCAAATGAAACTTTTTCCTCACTGAGTATTTTTTTTTTAACAACATTTTTTATTTTTTTTTTTATTTTATAATGATGATGACTGTGATGGATTTGAATGTGCATACAATGACATTATAATTTATGTTTGCAGAACAAATTAAAAAAGGCATATTATATTCTCAAGAGGTGGTAAAGAATGTCAAAGAATACACCTTTTACGTTTTTCTTTTGAGTGGTGCATTATTAAAATGTCAGGAATATAATACAGGGAAGAGCTAAGTCTGTATGTTGTTGTATACCATTTTCATTTATATTAAAAAAAAAAATTATTATTAAATTTTAGATTATGAAATACATGTTTTTATTCTTAAAAAAGAATTATATACACAAATTACATCAACGTATTATTTTTCTTAAGATACGGTTGAGCAAGTTAAGTTATGTCTATATATATTACAGTCATAGATACGCTGATCATTTGTCCTGTTTTTTACTAGACAATCCTACTTACTTGCTGTCTCTTGAATTTATTTTTAAAATAAAATAATAGCTTAATTTTTTTTTAAATTTTCTAAATTTATTTTTAAAATCAAATAATGGCTACAATAAGGAAATGACGTTTCAATGATGAATTGAAAACAATTTTTCCTTTTATTACATCGACCCCAATAGCTGTGTCTAAAATTTGATACTTGTTGAATTTTGTTTATGTCTATTTTCTTTAAAGAGAGTTGAATTTGTCTAAAAAAGACCAAGAGACGTAAATTTGATTTCATAATTCTTTTCAACACTAATTTTTCCCCAAGTAAAACATTTTTATAATATTTAAAAACAAATTGTCTAATATTGAAAAAGTTTTCACAAATTGCAAATAAATTGAAAATATTCAGAATAACATATAGGTTCAAGTTTCTTCTTTTTTTTTGTTCTTTAAGCTCAATGAAATTGAAATATAAAACTAGTGAAAATATATTTTGTTTAGTTTTTGTTCTGTATATATATAGATAGTTTTCCCATAAGTGTTTTGTTAAAAATTTTTTATTAAGTTGAAATAATTTACTGAACAATGAGAAAGTTTGGAATAAAATGTTCAAAGGGTCGATAATATTTCAAATTATGTATAAGTACGTGTGTATATATATATTACTTTTTATTTTAAATTTCTATCAATATGATAGTGGTACTAGTTTTTTGATTTTGTAACATAAACGAAAACACTTGAAGAAATTTTGTTTTTCACTAAGTGAATTTAGAAATGTTTAAAAAAACTTTATTTAACAAAAATTTTTCAAATATTTTCTGAACTAACTTTAGGAAAATTTTTCTTCGTTACACATCGTATAATCGTACAATACGATGTATTTTATGTGAAGTAACATATCCCGACATATACCCCTGCTCGCCCAAATATTCGCTTACCCTCTGTTGTTATTCCCAAGTTTCATGGTGCAATAATAATTAGAGGTCATTTCCTCTTCTCTTCGTATAATGGGTCACCAATTATAATGATTAAATAATATTTTTTAATAATTAAAACCATTATTATTTTTTTTAAATAAATTTAATTATAAATTTTAAATAAAAAATTTAATTATAAATTTTGAATAATAAAAATTTTAAAACATTATTATGAAAATTAAATTAATTACTTATTCTATGAAAACTAAATTATAACTGAAATAAAAATTGAAAATTAAAATTACATAAATTATTTAGTTAACTAGATTTATGAAATAAGTCAACCACTACATTCGGTTATTAAAGATAATCCTACTCTTTCTGCGGTGGAAAAGATGATTTACTTAACTATTTATTGTGAAGGCAGACCAAAGGAGATTATTGCTAACTTTCCTTTAGCAGCTACCAGCTTCGCCCTCGCTTGGGATGCTTTAAAGAAAGAGTATGAAATAAAAGAGTATTAATTCATACTAAATTGAACACGCTTTTTTCACTTTTTCCGATTAAATCTGAAAATGTGAATAGAATCAAATCGCTTCATCGCAGTGAAAACTCACCATATATTAATAGTCATAAGTTAGTATATTTTCAAAATTTTGTGTATGGTGAAACTCCTACGACTCCTTCTTGAACACCTTATCGCTGTGTTATTGGCTGCTGCTTTCCGTGACCACTTGATTATGGTGGTATTGTGTGCTTTCCATTTTTGCCGTGATGAGACTTTGCTGATTCAATGCGATTGTATACCGTTTAAATTCTTTTTTTACATAGTCAGTCACAGACACACGACGTCGTATATAGCTTATCACCCTTTTGTATAGTTGAACATAGAATAGAGTTTGTTTTCTGTGCTGATGTATCGTCTCGAAACCTGCCATCAAAATGGTGGTCACTCGAGAAACGAAATGCTTCAAGGGGCCGGGATGTTGAAGGTTCTTGACACTTCTACAGCAGCAGTTTTGCAAGACACTGTAGAATTTATAACAAAAAAACATATTAAAAAAACAAAGAAATCTCTCTAATAATCTCTTAATTAATTTCTATGACATAAATAACTATATCGACCTATATAAATATAAAGGAAAAGAGGAAGTTATTCAGAACATCGAATGATCATGTGCTAAATGATATATTTTATTAATTAATTATAATTGCTTTTTTTCTCCTTCAAAAAAAACAAGGGGTTAATTATTCTTCATGATAACGTCAATCAGTTTAGTCATATTTTACCGCGTTGAAAACGTAAAGTTTTTTTTATCAAGAAAGGAAATTAAATTCAAGCAAATTAACAAATCGTTATTTGTTAATTTCGGAACAATTGCCACAATCACGAGAATTGATTTTAGTGCCAATAACCCAGCGATTGTACGACAACCTTATTAAAGGGTAAGTCATATTGTCCATATTATCATTTTTTAGTGACACTATAGGATGTCGTGGAGTTTCATATTGATTTGGTAGCTTCACCACCATATTATAAAGAAAATTTTATTCATTCTTTACCATAATTTTCAATTATATTTAAATTTAGAGTTTCTACAGTTGGTGGAAATCTAGTTTTCGTACTAGATTATCCAATATTGTATAAATAGTAAGTGATATTTAACAATAAAAATTGTTCATAATTGTTATATTGTTTCTTTCTTTGGACATTAGGAAAACCTTTAAAGACCCCGGCTATCGTCTACATCCATTCTCTCTCCCTTATTAGCTGTTGCGGGAACAGTATATTAAAAATGTTTTTTTCCATTGATCAAAAATTTCGTTAATTTTCATAAAATTCTTCAAACATTTTGATACAGACAAAAATTATGTGCATTTTATAATACAATTCGTTTAACACGCTAACATTAGGATAAGAAGTTAATGTTTTTCTTGAAAACCTTTTAAAACGGCTTTATTTATTTTGTTTTTTTTTTTTTCAAAAGGTTTTCTTAAGGTTACCAGTCAGCTGCAAAAGTTTCGTATACATACATAATCGGACTTTAATTTGATTATATGTAATGAATTTTCAAAAGCTTATGCTTTAATATATAGTAATATTTGGATGTTGTCGAACTTTAATAATGTGACGAGAACTGAAACTTTGAATATATGTATTATCCACTTGTTATGATTATGTAGTACATATGATTGTTAAAAGATAGTTTTATACCAAATTATTTGATTTATGTAGTTTTGTTATCAATCTGGAAATCAGTAAGATAAACATAACGTTTTCGTCGTGTAATAAAATTTAATAATATATATAGGCTGATAGCCCTATTTATTTATTTTTTTTATAGTTTTCAATCCGTTGCAAGAAAATCCATAAAAGTGGAAAATTTATTTATTAAAAGTTTTTTATTTAAAAAATTTTTAAGCCATAATGGATTATTTATCTATTTTCATTTTGTACAGATATTTTCTCTCACGGAATATATATATTTCCATCTGACACGTAACTCCTGTTTTAAGTAATTTGACAAAATGAAAAATTTAACTTTCATCGTAATCTGCTATAAAACTTAAAGAAAAACTTAAAGAAATTCATTTCGTGATTAAAATTTTATTCCGAATTCTTTCTGTTAAATAAATTTGATTTTAATAAAGCTTTTTGAGAGCAACATCCAAAATCTAGTCAAATAAATTTAAGTACACACATTGTTATTGTCACTATGTTTCAATAATTTTTAGAATCTTTCGGTATAATTTTTATATTATTTACCAAAGACTTGAATTTTTTTAAATGTTGTGTTTTTCAATTGCAGGATATTATGTGTAAATTGTTTAAACTTTAATGTACCTAACTGTTATTATTTTTATGTCACGATTTTTATTTTTATAAGTATAAGATTACAAAATATAACAAGTTCAAGAAATCTAATATCAGTATCTTAAAGCTATAATATTTTTCATCTTTTGTAAAGGAGAAAAAATTCTTACGAGAAACATAAGATCAACCTAAAAACATTTTAAGATAAATCGAAATAAATTGAAAAATTTATTCAACTTTTACAAGAAAATAAAAATTGTGATTAGTTTAATCAAACTTATTAATCAACAGAATCAAATAAATAAACTGAATAACTGAAAATAAAAATTCAATTTTAACTTCGATTAATCACGTACTGGGACGAAAAATTGCAATATCTGAAAATTTTTTTCAAATAACAAATACATTTCTACAGTTTCCGGTTTCAAACATATAATATAGGTGTTTAGAATTAAGATAAAATCCACATATCTATGTTCTTCTTCATTTCTTATTATGGAATATTTTTCCTATGAACATATTTTTGTTTATAATTGAATTCAATTATTTTGCTAAATCATTAAAATAGTTGAAAATACAATGTTGGAGAAAAAATTTAAAGATATATAAATGTTGAAAGAATTTATATGTAAAAGCTAATTTGAAATTTTAATAGGAATATAAGCTTTAAATATTAATTTGGGTTCTGTTGAGAAAATTAAGACGGGTGATCAAATTTCAAAGTTTTCTGGCCAATAAATGTGTTCTATGTTAAACTTACTACACATTAATTTTTTTTTTAGCAGTAAGGCTTTACTTTTTATTTACAGTCCTTATATGCTTATATGATGATATGATCCGCGATTTTATACATCATTTAAAGTTATTCTTTCGGAAAGATTGCATCGGGGAAGCCCAATACGCCTAAGTGAAACGGAATCTGAGCATTCCCGACCCGTTAAAACCTAACATATCTGAATAAATAAACCGAATAATTAAATGAAAAATAAATTAAACATTTATTCTATAAGTTTTATGATATATTTATATATCCGAACTTATTATAAATATGAATATTTATGATCGATTAGTGAGTGTATAGAATATATAGAATATATTTTCAATTTAATTTTTTTTTTGTTAAGTCTATAAGTTATGCTAAATCTTTTAAGTATCATTAATAATTTTTATTTTACAATTCTTTAGAAAATATATTAAATTTCTTTCTTCGTATACACAAATTTCAGAAGAAAATTACTTTACCTCTTTTATATTTATATAGAAAATTAAATGTGAAATATCATGTTTCAATGCAATATGTAAATATAATTTTGCGAACGTAAATATTTTTTGTTATATATATGTTTTATTTATTTTTTGATATTATTGCAAAATTAATTTATTTTTTGGAAATAAATGAACTCTTACGTATAGAATATATTTATTTCCATGTTCGTTATATAAACATGTATTACACATAGATATATAAATTTAACAATGTTTTAAGATTATTATTTTATTGGAAACTTTTTTCCCGGTTACATGACAGAATTTGTCAGGTAATATTTAAGATCTAGTCAGGTAAGTATATTAGTTAGAAATTAACAACGCAGTGATGTTAATTATTTTATATTTAGCAAATAAATTTTTCAAACAAAAACCATAATTCAATAAGAATAATAGAAATTAAAATCAAATTTATTTGAAAAATTCAAATTTTTCAAGAAAACAGACGTCACGTGAAAAAAATATACGAATTTTTTATACTTTGCCACTAACAACATATTATACGTTTCTTAATGTTGACATTAAAAGATAATTATTACATTAAAAACAGAAATAAGAAAAGTTTTACACCTGAGTGGATTCTTTCAATATTTCAGCTGCATGTACGCCTTTGTCATAGGAAAACACGAAAGGTTAGAATTGAAATTTCTTATATTTCATAAGATTATGCTTCTTTAAAAAAATAACAAAAATAATAAAAGAAAGAAAAAACCAAATACATAATTTTTTGGCAAATGTTCAGATTATTTTTCAAAATTTTCTTTAGAAAATTTTTTAAAAATAATAAAATAAAAAAAAAACTTTTAGAATGATTTATATGTGTTATAAGTCAAAAAGAAACTAAATACAATAGTAAAATATTGCTATCAAATTTTCACTTCCTGCTGAATAAAGGATATATATTCATCTTATTTCTTTATATAAAAAATTATTTTCCCATAGGTTCCGGATGAAAAAACTCAAATGAAAAGAATTCGTCATCAAAATCTCAAATGTTTATAGGTTTCTACAGATCCTTGTCTTAAGATTTATATAAAAATTTAGCTTTTCTTTTTTTTACAAAGTTGGCAACCTAGTCTTGTCTGTAAAGTTAGTTTTATCTCACAGGTTTTCTATTTAATTCTAATATATACATATAAAATTTTTTTATTATAGTCCGCTTAGATAAAAGTTTATGTATATCATTTTCAGTGACAAAAAATATTTTTTTTATGCGTAA
Organism: Hybos culiciformis; assembly: GCA_964007475.1. NCBI lineage: Eukaryota > Metazoa > Arthropoda > Insecta > Diptera > Hybotidae > Hybos > Hybos culiciformis. Next base: position 147,330,180 of record OZ023273.1, on the reverse strand, counting down.
GTCCAATGAATTAAAATTTTATTTTGCCAAATTTATCAGAAAATTTTAAAGATAATTAGATTTGAATATACTTTGACGCACTTAATGTTTTGAAAGTTCAATCTTCTGCAACTTATATATGAATTTTTATCAAAACCTATTTTCAGTCCCCAATTTGATTCGAAATCGCCATAGAACTCACATAATAGTGAGACGACAGACAGACGGACGAATAGATAGAGATAAAGTTCAAATATACAGTCTGTTTTTATAAAATTTTTATTGAAAAATTAGCTAAAAAAAATATTTTTTCAGATGGCTATTATGAAAAATATAGTGAAAAGAAAGTTTTAATTCTTCATTTATTATTAACAACATTATAAACATAAAAAAAATGCATCCATTTATCGGTGCATTTTCAGACCATCAATATTTTTTGTTCTTTACATTTTAAAGATTTATATAGAAGTATTTAAAACCAAGAATATAGCTACACTATCTTAAAATATTAAAATATTTTTGATTGAAAAAAATAAAGATTCTAAAAGCATTATTGTGTTTTTAATTTTATTGAAAACACTGGCAAATAAAATTCTTTAAAGAAACTGAAAAAAAAAATAATAAAAAGATATTTTATATTAAAATCAAAAATTCATGAACACTTTTTTTTTTCAGAAAAGTACTTACAAAAACTTTATCACTCAGGAGCATTTTTTAAAATGTCCTGAAGGAATCGGTGTATCCTTTGTATATGATGCTACTGCGTGGAAATGTGTGAAAGAAAAAAAAAATTCATTTTACAATATTTAACGTACAATTTTTTACTTTTATGACTTGCTTTTTTGTATATTTTTTTTATTTATCTTCATTTTTTTTCATAAATTTTTATGAATTTGCATTAAAGTACAGAGAATCTCAGCCCGTTCAAAAAACATAATATTGGGTTATTATGTTTTTAATTTAATGGGTGCGCTTCAAAAGCAAAAGCTATTAAAAAATCTCTGACCTGAGAACATATATTTAATTTTAACTTTAAAGTCTATTTATGATTTATGATTAACTGTATGTTTGAAAATATGATATAACATGATATAAGCCGCTTATATATATTTAAAAGATCAAGCAAAACTTCTTTGAAATTAATATTTTGTAAGATTCGACACCAGGTGTCATAAATAACAAAAAAAACATTTTACAGCGCACAGAATCAGGATTTTACTTAAACCCCGCATTATGATTAATGATTATAATCTAATAAAACAAAAATACATACACTATGCATAGTATCTAAATGTACATTTTTATTTTTTATTTCTGTAAAATATTTTGATTTTTGAGCTTTATATTAAAAGAATTTTTAAATAATTTAATTTATTTTAAAGCAGGTGTATCACAGAAAAAAGCTCAATTTTAAGTAGATTGAATCAACTCGTTTATCATATTTTAAAGATATATTTTTATAATATGTTGTCGTTACAAAATTGTAACCAAAAAATTTAACTATATGCAAAATATAAAGAAAATAGTATACTTTGGTATAATATTTTATTATAATTTTTTTTTTTTTTTCAAACCAACAACAACTTGAAATATCACAGCTTGAGGGAATTCATTGATTATTATGATTTACAATTAATCAAAATAAAATTATTCAATTTTGAAAAACAAAAACTAAAAAAATTACTTTTTATTAAAAAAATTATTATAAAATCGGAAGGTTTTAATGTGTAATTTACAATTTTATGATAATATGGTGAAAATGAATATAAATTTAATTTTGTACTATTTACTATTTACATTGGAAATTTATTTTTAATAACGAATTCTGATAATAATTGAAACTCAGAATGTTTTTTACCCTAAGTAATTTGTAATTAATTAACTTCTGACTTTCAGATGCACTCATTTTGCTTTCGTCATTGGGTTAAAATTTTTGAAAATCGTATGCATATTGCCTAATTAAATAAATCTAAAATCCAGAAAAACATATTTTTAATAAGGACTTGAAATTATATTATGTAGTCATGTAAAATACTTTTTATATATTTATCATTTAGCATAATAAAAACGAAAACAAATAAACAAAAATGTGGCACGTGCTTTACGATTATTTTGTCATTAAAAAGTATTCGAAAGCATAGAAATGCGCATGTAATATTTTCCTCGATTAAAATATAATAAATAAAATTGTAAAATTATTAAAGATTATCGTCTTCATGTGTTCTCTTAAATTTTTCGAGCTTTTGGGAAAATGTTAATAATAATATTCTCTAATGGAAATGGTGATTATGCGTGCTAATTTTCCCCATTGTAGTTTTCCAATATTTCCATTTTAAATTAATTTTCAAAGTTTGTTTACATTCTTATGTAGTATGTTAGTACTTATAATTAAAAGCTAAAATAATTCAAGAGAAAAGGTTAAAATACTCAGATGTTAATGAACTGTTGTTCTTCAGTGTTGTTATCCAATCATCAATCAAGCGCGAAAATATCGCACAATAAGAAGTTATATCTGCATATATATTTGTCAATAGATAATTTTTATTAATTTATAATTCACGACCTACAGTATTTTTAATTTAGTAGTTTCTCAATATTTTGGCGCTCTTATAATATTGACCGTAATAGTAACACAATTTTGTTTATTTATATTATAATTATTATTGTTTTGAATTTTTATTTAATTTTCAATTGAAAATCTGGTATGATGCCGAGCCAATCCTTTTTATTTAAAAATTTCTTAACTTTAAAACCTTTTTCCGTCTATCGTAATTTGTTCTCTTTCAAAATAATACATAAAATACATATGTATGTATGTATACAAAATAGAAATGATAAAAAGGATAATCTAAATTATTCATTTTCAAGAGTTAATTATAGAATATCTTTTAAATATTTTATTGGAACATAATGTTATCCTGGATATGTTAAATATTTTAAAATAGGAAAAAACATTATCAATATAAAAATACGACACTAAACATTTTAGACAAGATTATTATAAACCTAAAACAGTTTTGCAAATTTTCCGTATTTATATAATTTTTTGTTTAAAAGATTTAATTATTTATTATTGGCAGTACTTATGTGAATAATAATGAAAATGTTTCTATAACTTAATGTAAACGACTGTGGCATCTGCATTTTGAATCTCTCTTAATAACGTATGCACTCAATTATCCCAAAAAAATATAAAAAAGACTAACTCGCGTACCTAAGAAATTTGAATTAACACAAAATATGCTAGTTATTTCAATAATTCATATTTATACAAAAATAACATTTGACTATTTATATTTTTACAGTGTGAAAACATAAATTAAAAATGTACAAACATTTTTTTTTTAAATTTCCCATAAATTAAATTTTATTCGCACAAGCCATTTTTTAATCAAAGAGAATTGTATATTTAAAAAAAAATTTCAAAGTTGATTTGCATGGAGAAACTTTTTGAAAGTTTGGTCAAAATATTAAATATTTTAACATGAAGTTTGGTTAATTAGGCAGAAAATTCTTTTGTGAAATTTAAATAAAATTTTAATATGTTCTATCTGTTCTGTATGTGTATATAGATTTTAAATACTATTTAAATATTTTAACAATACATAGTTTGAAAAGTTTGATTTTAGAATCCTGGGGCTAAACTGTTATTGTAGTTAACATATAATTCATGTATTTGAGTATTTAATATTCATTTTTTTTTTTATTTTAAGGAAAACTGGAAAAATGAAAATAATATTATAATAGTTGTAAAGTAATGTATTTATATGTGTAACTAATTTGAATGTTTTTTAAACTTGATTAAATATTAAGATTCTGTTTTAAACAGTGAGTTCTTTATTATTTTAAGATACATATCGGTGCAACAGGGCTATTTAGGGGATAAAAATTAGTCTTTTAGTAGTTATACTTCTATTTTTTGTAAAAATAGTACACAACGCCAATTTTATTACTTGTTCAACTATCCCAGGTTTTTCGCTTGAATTAGTGATACCAGAGAGCACGATAGAAAAAATTAGGCCATTTATGTACTCGTATTAAAAAAAAAGATTTTGAAAAATCCGTAGGAAACATAATACAATATTATGCACAGAAAATGGATCAAAAGATAAATATTATTTCTTCTGCTTAATTTTTCGGAAAGTATATTTATCTTGATGTCATCTTATATCTTATAAAATTATTTTATATCAAACATAAACCAATATGAAAATTAAGTTTGAAAGTTCAGAAAATTTCATTTTTTTTTCATTCTGTACAGAATGCAATGAAAAATTCTTGTATGTATATATATTCTTATTATCAAAAATTCAATAGTTCTTGTTCAATTTTACATTGAACATTGTAAAGTTAGAAATAATTAGCTTCAATATTTTCTTTTAAGAATTTTATTATATTAAATGTGTATATGTAATTTTATATATAAAATTGTGTAAATTTAATTTAGGAATAAAGCTCTCTTGTATTAGTTCAAAGAATATCTTTTGTAAATATTTACATAGCATTTTATGTTATCCTTATGAAAATATTGTTATACTTAAAAGGTCCTTTATAGACTAATCATCATTGAAGCATAATGATGTCATCATTAATCAAAATTCTTAAGATGACTAAAATTTTTATATATATACAATATACATATACATAAGTACAAGTTTACATTATATAAGATTCTTTTAAAACATCGAATATTTATGCTAAAAAAATTTAATCAAATAAAGACTATCCGTATCCAGTTTAAATAATTAAGTTTATACATTTCTTCATTATTAAGTAAAATTTTCTTAATTTATTAAATATTCTCTCTCTATAATAATAAGCATTATAGATTACAGTCAATAGAATTTTTGAAGTTTTATTATACATTAAATTTAAATAAATATTAAAATAAAGCTCATAGTGAAGAAATTACAAAAAGTAACAAGATTATATACTTTATGTATAAACGTAGATTAGGTGAATTTGCCTATACTATAACTTTTCTTACTATAACTTACTGTTAAGAACCTCCAACACACTTATTGTTATAATGAAGAAAAATATACTTTATACTTAAAATTTTTTTTTTATTTAAATATTCACTCATAAATTCAAAAGGATTGGCTAGTATGATGATAGTTTTTAAATAAATTAAATCGAAAGTTGATGTTTTGTTAACTAATTTGTTATTCACTATGAACCATGTGTATATATGTACTATATATTGTTTACAAGTACACCAATACCTCGCTTTGCGTTCATTTCGTTTTGCGTTTTTTCGAAGTTGCGTCGTTGCTGATTTAGTACTAATTCTCACTTTGCGTCGTTGGATTTTCGTAGTTGCGTTGTTTCCGGTAGCAAACATTGGACCAATTTTTTGTCAAAGGATGCCGAATTACGACACAGACACTTCGGACTCATCAGACAGTGATTAATTTTTGTTTTTTTTTTAAATTAATGAAATCTTTTATTTTGTTTTAATTGAATTTGTTTTTTTTTTTGTATGAATGTATATGTATGTATGTATGTATATGTCTACAAATAAATTTTTTTATTATTTTTGTTTTTAAATGATTACTTTTTTAAATTTTCTTCTTAAAAAGTAGTATTTTCGTAACCCTGGAACCTTTCTTCGATCTTTACATGGTTTTCAATAGAAAATCATAATTCACTTTGCTTCGTTTCAATTTGCGTCGTGTTTTTTTTGGAACGTAACCACGACGCAAAGTGAGGTATTGGTGTATTTAATAATTGCATATGTTTATCCTAGCGTATTAATATGAATACAGATTCGATATTTTAAAATATACAAAATTTCCAAATATGAGATAATATAACATAGAAACTAATAAACAAATATAGCTTTTCGATCGAATCTTCAGTTTTATGCTGCAAGTAATGCACTTCTGATGATTGGTCCTCAAAATATATATTTTTGTGTATACAAATTTTGTTTGCAAGATCAGAAAAGAAATATTAAAATAATAATATTGTTGAAATATTCAAAGGAACTGATTTGATTTTTATTATAGACTAAAAATAATACAAAAAAGAAGAAAACAATATTCTCAATAAGCAAATGAAAAATCAACAAACTTCAATTCAGTGTTTTCAAAAATTACCATAAAACTTTTGTCTCTATTTATGTTTTCATCTAGATGTATTATGTACAATGTACATTATACATATAGATGAGTTTTTTTATGTCAAAGATAAATTGTTGTGTAAAAATAATTATTTTTTTTTTCAATAGCAATTACGTATGTTCTTAATAAATGAATTCAAAATAATTTGCATTTTGTTTCTGGTTAGCACAAAAGTTTGAAATTGATTTTTATTGCTTACAGTCTTAATGTTATTCGTAATAATAACTAACAACCATTGATAATAGAATATTTAATTTATGTCTTTCGTAAAACGATTTTGGATTTTTTGAATAAAAAAAAAGATCAATTACTATTGAAATTTTGGAAAATGAAAAATGGTTTTTCTTCTCAGATTTGGATTTAAAAATTGATAAGGACTATTTGGAAGTAAAATATTACTGTATACAATATACATACATAATTATAATATAATGTTAATGTTACTATCGTAAAGTTTCTAATGAAAATACGAAAATATGAGGTATTAGAAGTTATTCTTTAATTTTGGAGTTTAGTTGAAACTTTAAATTTTTTTCGCCCGATTGTTTCTCAAATTTTTAATAGTGTGAAATTAAATATTTCTATACAATAGTGAAAGAGCTTGGAACAATCAACTATAATTAAACATCACATTAACCGTCCTTGCTTACTTTATGATACATATTTCACAAATATTACACAATTTTTCAACGGCAAAATGCTTGAAAGTATGATGTGTACAAATTTAAAACTCATGGTTACATTCTTCGTTTATCAAAGATCAATCGCTTAGATGAGAATTTTTTAAGCGCATATGTATGTATCTATGGTATAAAAAACATATATCTGGATAAAAAAAAATATTTCCTGAAAACAAAAATTATAAATTTTAATATACTTACAATTTTGAGTTAAAATTGTTAAGTAATAATAAAAATGAATAATAATTAAAAACGAAAATTTTTCAACACAATTTTTTTTTTATTTTGTATGAAAAGTCAGTTCGTGATAATATCGAAACAATATCGAAGCATAGTCTTGATAATAAAGACGTCAATGTTATAACTAATTAAAAATCTGAATTAGTTATAGCTTATGAGTGTAGTTAAAAATAATTAACAAACTTAATACGGTTGGTTGTTAAATTTGATTAAAACAAAACACAGTTCAAAAATGATTTTAATCAGTTCGTGACTATATCAAATTCAACTTCTGAATTTAATTTTATTTCTAATTTTAAAATTTATATACATTATAAAAATAGAAATTAAACAGAAAAAAAAAAGTTAACATTAAATAATATATTTTCCTGCTCATTAGAATTTACTCAATTGAATTTTTTCAGTTGAAAAAAAAAAAAAATAAATAAAAAATTAAATGTAACAAAACCAAAAAGCATAATTATCACAATATTTGCTGAATTTGGTTTTTATGGTTTTTCCATTTAAGTTAACTTATTTTGCAAAAAAATTAAAAAAAAAAAAAGAAAACCAAAAAAATTATTAATGTGTAAATATATTAAACATGAGGAGAACATGAATATATATGAATTTATATATTTATATAACGAATATTATAAATGTTGAACTTTATGTATTCATTTTTATTATTGTTATAAAATAAATAGAATATAGGATTGGCATCAAATATTATATTATTATATTAAAATATTATGATTGTCTAAAACGGTTGGAATTTTTTTTGGAATAGTCTATGTGTGCTCACATTTAATATGGTTTCAACAATTTTTGTTGTTATATACTTTTTGTTATTATTTTAAACAATTTTAACAAATTTTTAAATTAATAAAAACATTTTCGCGGCTTTATATGTCTGGTGATCTGGGGAATACTCTTAACATACTGAATTACCTATGAAAAAGAATGATAAATATAAAGTAGTTACTGTTCCTAAACTCTAGGTTAGGATATATCGAGAAAGAACAAAAGCTATAGAACATAACTCAGGAAAATAAGAAGACCATATTGAACATTAGGAAAAAATTATTGAGATTGGTGAAGAATAAATAAGTTCAAGGTACAGTGAGCTTAAATTCTATTAAAATTTGGGATTCTTAATTTTAATTCTTACTGGAATGTGTGTCGATTAATAAATTATAGAGGATAATCCATTACCATATCTTCTTCCGTATGTAATGTCAAATAGGTGAAAAATTAAATAAATAAAAAAGTTCTTAAAATTTGTATACTTTTTAATATATTAACAACTGCTTTGTGACTTATTATCCTATTTTGATTTATTCTTCCCTATTGTCCTTTTTTTTTTTTGTTAAGATTATATAATTCAATTAGTCATTTAATTTTATGTACAAAAAAAAAGGAAACAAAAAGGTTTTTTTTTTCAATCCATTTAAAAGTTACCTTAGTGGAAAGAAAAAGGATTCTTGTTTAGAACAAAAAAAAAATTTTTCCTTGTTCAGTTCACGTTCCTAGAGGAAAACATTCACCCCATTATTATAAAAAAAAAAACAATAAAATAAATAAATTTATAGACAGAATGCATAACATTATTTTATGCAAGCAACAACAGACCTAAAAAATTTTCATTTCACCCTAAAGTAAGGCGCATGCGTTCTGCATGACATCCTTTCCAACCAACACATGGAAAACTTTGCAGACTTTAATAACGAGGACTATCTAAGCTTCATTTAAGGGTGTGAACTATATAATTTCTTTGGCGAAATATCGTAACTTGAATGACACATAGAGTTAATTTACCATTCATCGTGTGAAACATAACATTAAATGTGCACGCGAAAACATTAAAATTTGAAGGAAATTCTCTTTAATAGACCAATCTGATCTCAAATTGAAGAATGTCCAAAAAAACAAACTATCTATTAAATAAATTGGTTAAATTCTGAAATGGTATTGTATATTATGAATTAGGATTCATATGCTCAAGATGGATAAATACAGGCCATACTCTATTAATATTAAATTAATGCTTAAATGTAAAATAAAATAAAAATCTTTTTATTTTATCTTTTACAAAGTTTATGATATGTAAAGTTTTCTAATTTAAACAGCAACGCCTTGTTTTGATTATTAAAAAAATTTAAAAACAAATTGATTAAAAGCTGTGATAAAATAATTAGCTTTCAAATAATTTAGTTTATTTCTGATAATTAAGTTATTAACATTGGCGGTCATGGTATAGTGTTTGCTCGTGGGTTGAATTTCCACCTTGAACTGGAATTCATGTCATTTTTTGTCTACAGTGTTAATTTCATTCTAAACAATTTAATATTTAAAGCTCTTGTTCATTTAAACAAAATGAAGGGCACCAATTAAAATAAATAAAGAAGCACTAAAATTTATTTAAAATATTTAAAATATGCCACATTCGATTCAAAATAAAAGAACAAAAATCATAAAAGTTTACTACAACCGCATACATGACTTATTTGAATTTTCTTACGAAAACCAAGATCGATGAATTTAGACAGGTTAGGACATTGATTTCATATGCAGATACAAATTATATATAAAACAAACTTTTTTAAAATCAAAATGATTAGAATTTTGAAATGATTTATTTATTCTAATTTTTTTTTTTTATTACAAATAATTTTCAAGAAACGAAAGTGGTGAGTATATAATTTATTTCATCCAATTTCTTATTATTTTCAGAATAACTGACGCCACAAACTTGGTTGAATATAGATGAAAATTAATTGTGTGCGTGCTGTTCCGAGCCTTTTTACATTTATTTGCCTTGATGAAAACGATTTTTCAATAGTACTTAAGAAAAATGTTAGCTTATCGGATGGTTATTAAATCATAAAATAATATTTTTTTTTATATAAAAAATATTTTTAATTAATTAAAATATTAATTAAATGATAAAAATAATTTTAAGTACAAATTAATAAAATGAATAATGGTGGTATAAAAAAATAAAGTTTCTATTAAAAAGGAAACAACCATTAAAGGAAAAGTGTGTGAAAATCTCAGGTGCAAAAAAAAAAAAATTTTGTTTTTTCTTTTTTCTATAAATTTTCTATGAAAAAAATCTATGTTATAAGTTTAAGGACGAATTTCAGTCTGCTCAAAAATAAAAACAACTAATAATAATTAATAATTTAAGTTAAATATTGACATTTCAAATCGAAATAAGTACAACTTGGAAATAATTTTTTATATAAATTTTTAATAATTTTTAATATCCACAAGACCACAAGAATGTGGAAATATAAGTTCAAACAAACTTAGACCTTATTTGAACTTCAAAATTTAATTCAATTCGATGAGGAATTTAAAAAAAAAAAAACACTTTTTCATAAATCGGAAGAAACGTATATTGTGTAATAATCGTTTTACGAACTTTGAGTCTCAGTAGATATATTTTATTTAAATTCAAGTACATTCAGTACTTTCTGATGCAATTATTTTTTATTGCTTTCACTTAGAACTTTTTGAAATCGAGTTAATTTTTAAGTATGAGTACGTACTTTATTTTCAGAATATATTCGGAACTGTAGATTTATTCAAAATGTATTGCAAAATTGGTTCGGTTCAATTTCGAAGCTAATTCGCCGCTACATTTCTTCAATTTTAATAATTTCTATTTAATAGATGGCGATTCGGAATTATAGAACCACTTTGATTTCTTATATTTGTCCAACATTTTTACATTATTTTTAGGTTAGATACAACTTTTTTTTTCTCAAAGTCTACATGTTCCGCAATGTTTTTGATATGTTTCTAACACTTTTAATTTTGCCGATGCGATAATGGAAAATGTCACATTTTCTTACATCCGAATTCTATATTATTTAACATTGTCACTACATTTTGGTAGCTGTAGCTATTAAATTTGCCTACAAAAAAAAAAAAAACACACACAAAATCGAAATCTGTATCATTCGTAGTTTCCGATAATCTATTTAAAATTTTTGCTTTATTCATTATTTAAATAAACAAAAAAAAAAGAAAAAAGAATTTAACAATTTTCTCTTGAAAAAATCAATAAAAGAAATTATTTGTAAGAATTTAATTCAAGGTTAAAAAAAAGGAAAATTAAAATAATTATTAGAGTTCAGTTTTTGCTACAATTATTTAAAAATATAAATATTGTAAATACAGCGAAAAACTAATGTTCGATCCCTTTGGGAATAAATTACAATAATAAAAAGAAAAGGAAATTTGTCGCGGTACTGCTAAAATAAAGGAATAAATAACCATTATTTTAATATCTCATTTTTAAAAATGAATTATTGAAAATTTGCAGAATCTTTCAAGCTGATTTTCAATTTCTTTTTTTTTTTATTTATTCTTTTCTTGTCATCCTTGTCGGCGCACACGTTAGAAAATGTAAACATTTACTTGTTTAGAAATTTGTATATAATTTAAAAACAGATAAGATTAAAAAAGGAAATCTGTAAACGGAAGTCACGGATATAAATGTTTATAGAAGAAAATTTTTTTTATTTAATTAAGCCGATGATGTCGAAATTTCTGCTCATCGCGGCCATCGGCAGTTGTGACATTTGGGGGCGCGATAATATGCCAAGACCAAAGTTATTTTTCTGTTGAGTTTGATTTCGTCAAAGTTCGAAAACTTAAACAAATTCTTAATTAGAATTAATATTTTTTTGTTATTAAGATTAAAGTAAGATCTCAAAATAACAAAAAAATACTGTGCAAGAAAGGAAATTTTTAGAAAGTTGCCACTTTTGTGATTTAGAAAGTTTGAAAGATAAACTGAATTACACATTAAAAATATTATTCTTTTTTTAATCAAAATTTTAAATATAATTAATATCGTCGTCCTTAAAATTTATTTTCGCAGTTTATTTATTATCTTACATAGTAGTTTTTTTTTTGCTTTATTTGTATATAATGAAAGTAGTTTTATTGGAACTGAATTAATTTTCTATGTACTTTTAGCTTATTTAGTAAAAGAAAGGGTATATAATAACTGATTTTTAGATATTCCCTCCAAAATGTGCCCAATACTTATTTATATGTTTTATTTTTATGATATATCATCATATTGTAAAAAATTTTAAACCCTTTTTCAGTGGTTTTTTTTTTAGAATTTTTGTCTCAATCAGTTTGCCAGTTTCATATATATAAAACCATGTTACATATTTATTTAGATAAATTATTGATCTAACTTTACAAATATCAATAAATGTTGTCAGTAATTTTATTTTGTGTACCTACGTAATATAAGGTGTTTCAAATTCATATACGTAAGCATACATGTACGCATTTTTAAACCCCACTAAAAAACAATCACATTTTTTTTTCTTCTGACTATACAAATAAAAATTGATAATAATTCACATTCATAATTTAAATAAAGATTATTCATTATTTAAACTTGAATTGTATTATAGTAGTTTTGCATAGTAAGTGCCTAAATAATTTTATCGTTATAAACGTCATAGTATCACATTATAAACATATAATCTGTAAACACATTTTAAATAAAAATAAAAAATAAAAATAATTTTTTTTTATCGAAATACTTAAATTTAATCATTAGGCAGGGTTGGAAATGCTGTAAAAAGTACTTAAAATAATTTCTATTACAGTCTGTAGTCTCAAGTGTTTTGAGGTTAAATATATTACAAAAATAATTCATTATGTATCCTGTATCCTTTAAGATGTATGTGGTACGTAAAAAGGGTTGAATGAAAGTAAAGAGAAACATTATAATGTGCTCTACCTAATAGTATATATATATATTTTTTAAATTCAGCTTTTCAAAGTATCACCTTTTGTTATAGGAAACATAAAATTTAATACATGTGCATTGTAGCACATAATAAAGTTTTTATATTTAATAATAAAAATACATAATATAATGATCTTTTAAATAATACTTCAAGTATGATTAAAATTGCATTGACTTGTGAATAAAATATAAGTGATTTAGAGAAATAAAATTATTCGTTCCCTCTCCACAAAAAAATATCTAAGCTTTTTAAAATTTGAACTAGAACTTATTAGTAATTTTTATTGCTTTCAAAATGAACCTTGAATAATTTTTTAATTTAAATTATTTCTAGATTTTTTCTGCATTTTTAATTGCTACCGAATGCGGTATTCAAACTCTGAATTTTTGTTCTTCGTTTATCGCAGAATCGTTAATGAAACGAAAAGAAAACATTAAACATTATTTATGAAATCAAGCAACACTAAATAATTTTTATTATTAAATTTATTTTTTGCAGAAAACCTGTTCCGGGAAACAAAATTTGAAATCGCTAAAATAACAAAAGTAACACAAAATTAAATTAAAGTATGCTAACGGATGGGAGCCCCCCAAAACGTAACAAACTGGGGGGCTCCATTAAGCCCAATAAAGATGGTTTGAATAAAATTTTAAATAAAACAATACAAAAAACAACAAATAAATTTTCAACAAATGCATCGACACTGGCTGCAGCTGCAACAAGTTCGTCACTCAAAAATAATAACAATAACAATAATAATAATAATAATAATCAAATTGCAGCAATGTCATTATATTCGTCAAATGATACCGAAAGATTACCATTAGAAAGTTTCACTAGCAGAGATTCAATTAATTCTGATGGAGCAGGTGGAAATCACCATTATCATCATTCTGTGCAACGAAACTATCATCCATATAGTTATTCAAGAATTAGTAGTACCGGAAGTTTTGCAAGTAGTCCCATCAATGAGAGTAGTACCGCTTCTAGCAATAATAAAAATAATAATTTTTCAAAACGATCGAAGAAAAATACATGGGGATCTCGAGAACGAGCAGGAATGAGTTTTATAATTGTTATTGCTTTTTTCGCTGTATTTGGTTTAATTATAATAACAGAGGTGAATATGAATATTTGGTTTTTAGACCTGTTCCCTAACTATGTGAAATTTTTATTTTGCACTTACTTTGATGGTAAATAGATGGGTATATTATTGAACTTCATGTAAATTGAATTTGAGAATGAGATTTCCGAATTAGTTTTAATATTCAGTTTAGTACTGGAATATGTACCTATAGTAATTTAAAATTTAACTTTAAATTTTTTTCAATTTTTTTTTTTTTTTTTTTTAGCTCTTCATGATAGATGATAAAAATCATGGAGGAATAGTTGTTCTGAGGCATGGAAATTTGGGTAGTCGGCTTGGAGATTCAATGCCAGATTATGATAATGTAAAGGTAAAAAAAATAGTATTTATTATTATAATTATTACGCATTGTAAACAGAGCTTCGAACCGCAATTTATTTTGTTCCGGTTTTCGGTTTCGTTCTTAAAATTTTACCGTTTCGGGTTACGTTTCGGTTTTGAAAATTCAAATTTCGTTCCGGTTACGGTTCAATTTTTTTTTCGGTTCAAAACCGGTTTTTCTTCGGTTCAAATTTTTTTTGAGTAGCACTTTTTATGCTTGTCCGTTAATTGCAAAAAGAAATGGAGTTGAAACTTTTGTGTAATAAAAATATTTCCTATATTAAAAATAAATACACACATACATATATGTAACACAAATACAAAATATAAATTTTTCATTCAAATTCAAACATAGAAAAAATATAAATTTTATATTAAATATTTTTATTTTTTATCTTGTTTAAGGAACGATTAAGGAACGAAAAAGAACAAAAAAAACTGAAATGAAATTTCGTTCCGGTTAAGGTTACGGTTTTTTGTATTTAGAATATTTGGGTTCGGTTACGGTTACGGTTTGATCATAAATTACGGTTTTTTCCGGTTTTCGGTTTTCGTTTCGGTTCCGGTTCGAAGCTCTGATTGTAAATACATATAAACATACAATCATATTATAAAAATGTATCTAATTTCTTTATTTGCAAATATTTCAATTAGGATGATTACGATGTTCTGGACGCAAATTTATTTATGACTGGTGATAATGAAGGACTGGCTTCAGCTGCTATTCGTAATCATGTAGAAAATAAACATAAAATTCAAGGTGATTTTATTTATTAAATATTATTTAAATATTTAAGACCTTATAAAACTGCTCACCCAACTGTTAAAGTTACTTGTACATTTTTATTGTTACATTCTTCTTTATACTTGTTAATTTTTTTTGTTCGTTTCTACTTCAACCATTTAAGCATTTATATAATAATATCATTCCAATATTTTTAACATTCGTTTTAGACCGTTTATCCATCGGTATTCCTGTTGCAGAGGATATTCGTGGAGTACCTGGAGGATTATCAGCAATTCCATGGGGTCAACGTTTGGATGCACGTATAGAAAACACTTTACCCCATTATCCAGTGACGATGAAACCAACTGACGGATCATGGCAAATTGTAAATGGAACTAGATTTAAGTTTTTTGTGTATTCAGCTTATTATGACAGGCGTGACGGACGAATGGTTAGAGTTGTAGGTGCCACGAAAACTAGAGGGCCTGAAAAGGTGTGGTGTCGTTTATGGTATTCTTTCAAGGACAACAAACACAATAATAAAACGAAATATTGGTCAGCAACTGTTATGGCTAGAGTGAAGGTATAATATTGAAATTCTCGATAAATAAATAATTGGAAGTCTGTTTAATTTTAGGTTATTCGAGAAAATTGGAATCTTAAATACAGTGCTTGCTTTATACTTTGTCCTTTGCGTGCTGTTGATTTGGAAGTTCCACAAAGTATAAGTGTGGTAAGCCGATTAAGAGCACCACCAGGAAATCTACTATTACTTCGCAATACTGATTGGGATGCTGATTTTGCTAATCGTAGTGGTCCAATCACAGAACAGATTCCAGATAAAATGGCAATTTGTGTTAAACCGTTTCATTTTAATTATGATCAAGCACTATATTTAATGGAATATTTAGAATTGAACACATTATTGGGTATAAGTCATTTTACATTTTATAATCATACTTTGGGAGATCATGCGACATGCATACTACATCATTATATGACTGGGGATATACCAGGTAATTCAACAGCTGTTGATGATTACGATGGCATGGAGGCTGCAGCAGAGGCATCTAGAACCGAGCCTGAATTAGCGGAATCGGGACCGAAATCAACAAACCAGTCAACGACAACAACTGAGAAAACAAATAAATCGAAAACAAATGCAAAAGTATCTGAATATATAAGACCAACGGTTAATATATTACCTTGGGATTTAAGAATGAGATCTCAAAAGGAGATACGAACTGAAGGCCTATTCGCAGCACTTAATGATTGTTTATATAGAAATATGTATAGATATAAGTATTTAGCATTAGTTGATTTAGATGAATTTATCATGCCACGTCATAATGACACTCTCAAAGATTTACTAAAGTAGGTTTTGTTTATATCGTTTGTATGTTTTGGCAATAAAATAACACATTTATCTTTTTTATTTTAGTTCATTAAATAGGCGATTTACACATAGAAATGCAGGTTCTTATTCATTCCAAAATGCATTTTTTTATCTACAATTTCAAGATGATTCTTGGTTGTATGAAACACCAAGCAATAATCCAACGCTTAGAGCTGCTCTAATAACGCAAAGAAAAACGAGGAGGTTTGTAAATTAAGTAATATTTTGGTTTAAAATTAATATTCGTATTCTATCAGGAGATCAAAGCTACATCCCCAAAAACAACGATCCAAATATATTGCCAGACCTGAAGCTGTAGTTGAAGCGGGTAATCATTTCGTTTGGGAATTTATACCTGGAAAAGGTTCTTTAAATGTTCCAGCTGATGCCGGAATTTTGCATCATTATAGGGTGAACTATTTAAATATTGGCAATATTTCTATAATATTTAATTAATTCTTTTGTTATTTCTTTAAGGTTTGTGAATTTGGAGGTGATGACTGTATACGATCGCCATCTGTTATCGATCGAACTGCTACAAAGCATATGAAACGATTATTAGAGCGAGTCGAATCAGTTTACAATCATTTAAAAAATAAATGTAACTTACCAGAACTTCCTGCAGCTCCTACTAGACCACCTCCAGCGCGTAAAACTATAATCAGAAATCAACTTAAATCTACAAGAAAATTAGAATCAAGAAAATTAAATGACCTTCAAGGTGATGGAGTAATGCGAATGAAGGTTAAACTAAAGTAAACACATATTACTATATAAAGCTTGGTTATGATTTAATTATTTTGCTAATCTTTAAAAATACTAGAGATTTTTGAGATTACTAATAAATTTCGGAAAACAAAAGTAGGTTAGCAATTTCTTTGGTTTGGATAGTGCATCATGTGGATTTGAATATCTGCGAAGGCGTCAAAAATACCAGAAGCTTGCGGACGAAAAGTAAAGAATTATTTGGTTACAAAAAATTTAGTAAAAAAATAATTTATTTTATGATTAATTTTTATTGTAAATTTTAGAATTTAAGCAATAAATTTCTTTAAAAAATATTTTAAATATTTATAAAAAATTATAGAATTAAGGGATTTTTTTTTACTATATCAACTTTATTGAAGCTTATAAGATTCTAATCTATTTTATTTTAGTACATTATTTTCAGCTTATTTTTCGTACTAAAACATTTTAACTAAAATGATCTATAACTATATGATCTATATTTAATTGATAATAAACTTTTTTAGATATTGATGTGTAACAATTTTTTTTTTTAAACACTTTATTCTATAATTTTTTATAAATTTGATTGAATATAAGATTGCCAATTAGGCAATATACACATAGGAACTATCTCTATTCTCGAGGTATGTATATTACAGTCGCTACACACTACGAAATATAATTTTTCATTAGAGACACTAGATTTAATTTATACATTATATGTTTATTTTTAGGTTTAATTATTATATTACTGCTTTTTTAGTTAAAAAAAAAAACAATTATCAAATAATGTAATTAAAACTTCTTAACGGCCAAAAATATTTATTGTAATAATTTAAAAAATAATAATTATTTATAAATATGATAATAATTATTAATTATAATAAAAAAAATTAACTAATTTTATAAATAAATATTCAATTAGCCTAAGGAAAAAAAAAATAAGCAAAAATTATTAAAATCAAAAAAATCGGAATATAAAAATATATTTAAAAGAACAATTTTCTAAAAATATTATTATTATTAGAAATAATCGCAATGTTTAAGAGCTAAATTTTGAAAATCTATGCTAAATATCTCTACTATTTCAGTTCGATTATCTATAAAATAATTAGTTTTCTTATTTACTACTTATTCTATATTTTATTTTACTATTGTTGGCTGTATTCCATTACTATTTTGGAACGTTAAGACAATTGGAATAAAATATCAGATTCACTGATTTGATTCATGCGCAAGCTTTAATAATTTAAAATGTTTTTGTATTTAATCAATCAATTTATTGTCCATTGAAATATGAATATTAATAATCGATTAAGCATAAGAGAATATTAAACTGTAGATTTCATTTTTTGAAAATATGTATTATGTTAATCAACAAATTCTACAATTCTTAAAGAATCATGCATATATTCTTAATATACTATTTTCAATGAATTGTAGATTTTTTTTTATTTCAGAAACATTTTTAAAACAAGAAGAGCTTTAGAAACTCATATAAAACTTAAAATAAACCGTCTTATATAATATTTTCTTGCTCAGAATATGACATTGCCAAAGAATTCTTATTAATAATTCCATTAATAAAAGAACCAAAGATAATGGAAAATTGTGTATGCTTGTATATTAATTTCTACAATATCTTTATATATATTTATATATTGAATTTTATATTTTTTTTTTGTAATTAAATAAAATGAATATAGTTTTTTTTTTTGCTTAAAATAAATTTAAAATTAAAATTCCTAGTTTTGTTTTAAACATATCACAATTAAACTTCGAAAATTATATATATATATATACTATATATATTTATATCTATATGGCCATAAATTATTGTATGCATCAACTATTATTATTAAAATTATTAATTATTAAAAATTTTTACTATAACGAAAGCTTATTAAAAGGAAAAAATATTTAATAATAATCTTTAAGTGGCATTGTGAAGAATTAATAAAAATAAAATTATAAAAAAAAAAAAAAACAGACCTAAATTATATAAAATCATAATTTTTTTAGATACATATTTTTTAATTTCATAGTTAAAACAAAAATAATATTTTAAATAAATAAATGATAAAAATATCGATACAAAACTAATATTGGTTTCATTTAAAATTTATTTAAAGCTTATAAGGTTCAAGCTTACAACATTATAGGATGGATAAAGCTTAATTGAAAGAAAGTTCTCTCGGAATTCAGAGGTCAAATTTTAAATCGAAAAAGAGAAATAAAATTCTTAAACATACTAACCAATTAAAAATAATTGGTTTTATTTTACATATGCGTATGCAAAAGTTACACTGATTGTTGCCATTTTCACCCCTGTGATTCATATTTTAATGATTATATTCTTTTAATCTCTTCGTTTACTTGTTTTAACTACAAGTATGGTCAGCAAATATTAAACAACGATGAAAACATAGGGAACAGATATTAATTCTTAAAAAAAGGGATTAATAATTCCCTTATATACTTTTCTTTGGAATGGCACATTTAGTTAATTTTAAATAAATTAATAAGTAATACTTTTTAAGTAAGTAAATACTTTAAACTTAAGGTATGAAAAAGTTTATAAAAAAATATTTTTTTTATCATTGTTATCAAATTTGCCATATATGTACAAACTTATTTATCTTTTCATTAAAAATGCATTTTTCTAAATGCATATTTTGAAAAGTATTATTTTGATGACATAATACTCTTGACAATACATTCTTTTTGTCAATATTTCAAACAAACAATTTTTTTTTCTTTCTTTAAATAAAATTTCACTTAAATGTTGTGTGTACAATGTACATAGTAGAAATACGATTTAAGTGGAAAACTATCAAATTTTATGTATAGAAGATAAAAATCGAAAAAATTTCAAGTTGGTTTTTGATAAAATATCAAATAAAAATTACGTATAAGCAATATACCCACATAGTATAAAATAAAATAAATTGTTGTCAATAACAATAATAATAATAATAATAATAATAATAATCAAATTGCAGCAATGTCAAATGATACCGAAAGATTACCATTAGAAAGTTTCACTAGCAGAGATTCAATTAATTCTGATGGAGTAGGTGGAAATCATCATTATCATCATTCTGTGCAACGAAACTATCATCCATATAGTTATTCAAGAATTAGTAGTACCGGAAGTTTTGCAAGTAGTCCCATCAATGAGAGTAGTACCGCTTCTAGCAATAATAAAAATAATAATTTTTCAAAACGATCGAAGAAAAATACATGGGGATTTCGAGAACGAGCAGGAATGAGTTTTATAATTGTTATTGCTTTTTTCGCTGTATTTGGTTTAATTATAATAACAGAGGTGAATATGAATATTTGGTTTTTAGACCTGTTCCCTAACTATGTGAAATTTTTATTTTGCACTTACTTTGATGGTAAATAGATGGGTATATTATTGAACTTCATGTAAATTGAATTTGAGAATGAGATTTCCGAATTAGTTTTAATATTCAGTTTAGTACTGGAATATGTACCTATAGTAATTTAAAATTTAACTTTAAATTTTTTTCAATTTTTTTTATTTTTTTTTTAGCTTTTCATGATAGATGATAAAAATCATGGAGGAATAGTTGTTCTGAGGCATGGAAATTTGGGTAGTCGGCTTGGAGATTCAATGCCAGATTATGATAATGTAAAGGTAAAAAAAATAGTATTTATTATTATAATTATTACGCATTGTAAATACATATAAACATACAATCATATTATAAAAATGTATCTAATTTCTTTATTTGCAAATATTTCAATTAGGATGATTACGATGTTCTGGACGCAAATTTATTTATGACTGGTGATAATGAAGGAGCGGCTTCAGCTGCTATTCGTATTCATGTAGAAAATAAACATAAAATTCAAGGTGATTTTATTTATTAAATATTATTTTCATATTTAAGACCTTATAAAACTGCTCACCCAACTGTTAAAGTTACTTGTACATTTTTATTGTTACATTCTTCTTTATACTTGTTAATTTTTTTTGTTCGTTTCTACTTCAACCATTTAAGCATTTATATAATAATATCATTCCAATATTTTTAACATTCGTTTTAGACCGTTTATCCATCGGTATTCCTGTTGCAGAGGATATTCGTGGAGTACCTGGAGGATTATCAGCAATTCCATGGGGTCAAAGTTTGGATGCACGTATAGAAAACACTTTACCCCATTATCCAGTGACGATGAAACCAACTGACGGATCATGGCAAATTGTAAATGGAACTAGATTTAAGTTTTTTGTGTATTCAGCTTATTATGACAGGCGTGACGGACGAATGGTTAGAGTTGTAGGTGCCACGAAAACTAGAGGGCCTGAAAAGGTGTGGTGTCGTTTATGGTATTCTTTCAAGGACAACAAACACAATAATAAAACGAAATATTGGTCAGCAACTGTTATGGCTAGAGTGAAGGTATAATATTGAAATTCTCGATGAATAAATAATTGGAAGTCTGTTTAATTTTAGGTTATTCGAGAAAATTGGAAACTTAAATACAGTGCTTGCTTTATACTTTGTCCTTTGCGTGCTGTTGATTTGGAAGTTCCACAAAGTATAAGTGTGGTAAGCCGATTAAGAGCACCACCAGGAAATCTACTATTACTTCGCAATACTGATTGGGATGCTGATTTTGCTAATCGTAGTGGTCCAATCACAGAACAGATTCCAGATAAAATGGCAATTTGTGTTAAACCGTTTCATTTTAATTATGATCAAGCACTATATTTAATGGAATATTTAGAATTGAACACATTATTGGGTATAAGTCATTTTACATTTTATAATCATACTTTGGGAGATCATGCGACATGCATACTACATCATTATATGACTGGGGATATAACAGGTAATTCAACAGCTGTTGATGATTACGATGGCATGGAGGCTGCAGCAGAGGCATCTAGAACTGAGCCTGAATTAGCGGAATCGGGACCGAAATCAACAAACCAGTCAACGACAACAACTGAGAAAACAAATAAATCGAAAACAAATGCAAAAGTATCTGAATATATAAGACCAACGGTTAATATATTACCTTGGGATTTAAGAATGAGATCTCAAAAGGAGATACGAACTGAAGGAATATTCGCAGCACTTAATGATTGTTTATATAGAAATATGTATAGATATAAGTATTTAGCATTAGTTGATTTAGATGAATTTATCATGCCACGTCATAATGACACTCTCAAAGATTTACTAAAGTAGGTTTTGTTTATATCGTTTGTATGTTTTGGCAATAAAATAACACATTTATCTTTTTTATTTTAGTTCATTAAATAGGCGATTTACACATAGAAATGCAGGTTCTTATTCATTCCAAAATGCATTTTTTTATCTACAATTTCAAGATGATTCTTGGTTGTATGAAACACCAAGCAATAATCCAACGCTTAGAGCTGCTCTAATAACGCAAAGAAAAACGAGGAGGTTTGTAAATTAAGTAATATTTTGGTTTAAAATTAATATTCGTATTCTATCAGGAGATCAAAGCTACATCCCCAAAAAAAACGATCCAAATATATTGCCAGACCTGAAGCTGTAGTTGAAGCGGGTAATCATTTCGTTTGGGAATTTATACCTGGAAAAGGTTCTTTAAATGTTCCAGCTGATGCCGGAATTTTGCATCATTATAGGGTGAACTATTTAAATATTGGCAATATTTCTATAATATTTAATTAATTCTTTTGTTATTTCTTTAAGGTTTGTGAATTTGGAGGTGATGACTGTATACGATCGCCATCTGTTATCGATCGAACTGCTACAAAGCATATGAAACGATTATTAGAGCGAGTAGAATCAGTTTACAATCATTTAAAAAATAAATGTAACTTACCAGAACTTCCTGCAGCTCCTACTAGACCACCTCCAGCGCGTAAAACTATAATCAGAAATCAACTTTAATCTACAAGAAAATTAGAATCAAGAAAATTAAATGACCTTCAAGGTGATGGAGTAATGCGAATGAAGTTAAACTAAAGTAAACACATATTACTATATAAAGCTTGATTATGATTTAATTATTTTGCTAATCTTTAAAAATACTAGAGATTTTTGAGATTACTAATAAATTCCGGAAAACAAAAGTAGGTTAGCAATTTCTTTGGTTTGGATAGTGCATCATGTGGATTTGAATATCTGCGAAGGCATCAAAAATACCAGAAGCTTGCGGACGAAAAGTAAAGAATTATTTGGTTACAAAAAATTTAGTAAAAAAATAATTTATTTTATGATTAATTTTTATTGTAAATTAAAGAATTTAAGCAATAAATTTCTTTAAAAAATATTTTAAATATTTATAAAAAATTATAGAATTAAGGGATTTTTTTTTTACTATATCAACTTCATTGAAGCTTATAAGATTCTAATCTATTTTATTTTAGTACATTATTTTCAGCTTATTTTTCGTACTAAAACATTTTAACTAAAATGATCTATAACTATATGATCTATATTTATTTGATAATAAACTTTTTTAGATATTGATGTGTAACAATTTTTTTTTTTAAACACTTTATTCTATAATTTTTTATAAATTTGATTGAATATAAGATTGCTAATTAGGCAATATACATATAGGAACTATCTCTATTCTCGAGGCATGTATATTACAGTCGCTAGCGCTACACACTACGAAATATAATTTTTCATTAGAGACACTACATTTAATTTATACATTATATGTTTATTTTTAGATTTAATTATTATATTACTGCTTTTTTAGTTAAAAAAAAAAACAATTATCAAATAATGTAATTAAAACTTCTTAACGGCCAAAAATATTTATTGTAATAATTTAAAAAATAATAATTATTTGTAAATATGATAATAATTATTAATTATAATAAAAAAAATTAACTAATTTTATAAATAAATATTCAATTAGCCTAAGGAAAAAAAAAATAAGCAAAAATTATTAAAATCAAAAAAATCGGAATATAAAAATATATTTAAAAGAACAATTTTCTAAAAATATTATTATTATTAGAAATAATCGCAATGTTTAAGAGCTAAATTTTGAAAATCTATGCTAAATATCTCTACTATTTCAGTTCGATTATCTATAAAATAATTAGTTTTCTTATTTACTACTTATTCTATATTTTATTTTACTATTGTTGGCTGTATTCCATTACTATTTTGGAACGTTAAGACAATTGGAATAAAATATCAAATTCACTGATTTGATTCATGCGCAAGCTTTAATAATTTAAAATGTTTTTGTATTTAATCAATCAATTTATTGTCCATTGAAATATGAATATTAATAATCGATTAAGCATAAGAGAATATTAAACTGTAGATTTCATTTTTTGAAAATATGTATTATGTTAATCAACAAATTCTACAATTCTTAAAGAATCATGCATATATTCTTAATATACTATTTTCAATGAATTGTAGATTTTTTTTTATTTCAGAAACATTTTTAAAACAAGAAGAGCTTTAGAAACTCATATAAAACTTAAAATAAACCGTCTTATATAATATTTTCTTGCTCAGAATATGACATTGCCAAAGAATTCTTATTAATAATTCTTATTAATAATTCCAATTTATATATTGAATTTTATATTTTTTTTTTGTAATTAAATAAAATGAATATAGTTTTTTTTTTTGCTTAAAATAAATTTAAAATTAAAATTCCTAGTTTTGTTTTAAACATATCACAATTAAACTTCGAAAATTATATATATATATATACTATATATATTTATATCTATATGGCCATAAATTATTGTATGCATCAACTATTATTATTAAAATTATTAATTATTAAAAATTTTTACTATAACGAAAGCTTATTAAAAGGAAAAAATATTTAATAATAATCTTTAAGTGGCATTGTGAAGAATTAATAAAAATAAAATTATAAAAAAAAAAAAAAACAGACCTAAATTATATAAAATCATAATTTTTTTAGATACATATTTTTTAATTTCATAGTTAAAACAAAAATAATATTTTAAATAAATAAATGATAAAAATATCGATACAAAACTAATATTGGTTTAATTTAAAATTTATTTAAAGCTTTTATAAGGTTCAAGCTTACAACATTATAGGATGGATAAAGCTTAATTTAAAGAAAGTTGTCTCGGAATTCAGAGGTCAAATTTTAAATAGAAAAAGAGAAATAAAATTCTTAAACATACTAACCAATTAAAAATATATGCATATGCAAAAGTTACACTGATTCTAGTCTAAAGTTAGTCTCCTGTGATTCATATTTTAATGATCACATTCTTTTAATCTCTTCGTTTACTTGTTTTAACTATAAGTATGGTCAGCAAATATGAAACAACGTTGAAAACATAGGGAACAGATATTAATTCTTGAAAAAAGTATTAATTCCCTTAGGTATATACTTTTCTTTTGAATGGCACATTTAGTTAATTTTAAATAAATTAATTAGTAATACTTTTTAAGTAAGTAAATACTTTAAACTTAAGGTATGAAAAAGTTTATAAAAAAATATTTTTTTTATCATTGTTATCAAATTTGCCATATATGTACAAACCAGGCACGAAGCGTGAGTTTTTCAATATCGGAAGCACACTAATAGAATTTAATATTTCTTTGAATTAGAAATAACACCATATTAAATAAGGCAAGATATTGAAACGCTCTGGAATACATAGGTCCATTTTAATTATTTTGAAGTTAACTTAGGTGCATTTAATGTTAATTATTGATCCGAATGTTTTTTACTTTAGAAAAAAAAATTTAATTTGAATTATTTGAATATTTAAAAATTTATGTCCTATTTTATCTTCAATCACTAAAAAAAATCAAATTAGTATACTTTTCAGCGCAAATAATGAATTTCCGTCACTCATTATTCTTATTCTTATACATATTTCCCTTTCCTAATGTTTTTTTGACGGTAAATTTAGTGTCTCTGATATTAAAGGGAATTTATTCTTATACCTTTCACATTATTGAGAATGCATAATTTAAAATCATTATTCGCTACATTGAAATTTAGTTTAACGCCTGCTATGAAATTTAGCCGTTAATAAAAATTCCATACAAAAACTAATGATTTCAAAAATTTTTCCATTAGTACAGAATTTCAGTATTGAAAAGCGATATCGGTACCAAAATTCTCTCTGAATGGGAAATTTTTTGTAATCATAATAATGAATTAAAATTTTGCATTCTTTCTTAATATTAGAAAGCAAGTAGAAAGAAAGAAATATGTATTGTAAATAAAAGGTAATATAGGGGTAATTCCTATTGAATGAATGTTCTGAATTCATTATGTAAATTTTTACCTATGCTTTTTTTTGTTAAATATTTAAATCTTTTCTACGGAAGTACTCAATACGTTCAATATATGAAGGATTCGTCCCTGGTACAAACCTATTTATCTTTTCATTAAAAATGCATTTTTCTAAATGCATATTTTGAAAAGTATTATTTTGATGACATAATACTCTTGACAATATACATTCTTTTTGTCAATATTTCAAACAAACAATTATTTTTTTTTTCTTTAAATAAAATTTCACTTAAATGTTGTGTGTACAATGTACATAGTAGAAATACGATTTAAGTGGAAAACTATCAAATTTTATGTATAGAAGATAAAAATCGAAAAAATTTCAAGTTGGTTTTTGATAAAATATCAAATAAAAATTTCGTATAAGCAATATACCTACATAGTATAGAATAAAATAAATTGTTGTCTTTGGAAAATTTTATATAAAACTATAAAAGAATGTTCTTGAAACAGAGAAAACAGGTTTTTTTTCTTTTTTTTTTTAATTTATTTTCTTCAATTCTGATATTCAAAAAGTAAAACTTGGATAAATTAATGTATACATACTTGAGATGTACATTTCTGAATTTAATATTGTCTAACTTTAAAAAAAATTTTGAAATATGATAAGAGTAATCTCAATTAGTAGTCGTAAACATTAGGAAAATTTGATTTAGAATTTTTATTAATAATGTTAAATAAAACTATGTTTGGTATTTATATGATTGTTAGTTTTAACAACATGAAATTTCATAGAATTTGCATATGGCTTTGGTTTGTTCTTTTTTTTTTATATATAATTGAGAACACAATATATGAAGTATTTTATGTACACAACTTTAACATATATTTTTTATCAAGTGTTGCAAGGATTTTGCCAACCTGAACGGTGATGTAAAAAAATTTTTTTTTTCAACTCTTCTTTAATGATAACAATAATTATAATGTTGTTTAATTTGAAATATTTTTGAAATATTGTATGGATCATTTAACTTATAAACGAAAATAATAAAAAGGACTATTGAATGCAATTTAAATATTATTTTTGCAGGTAGCTAAAAATCATTTCATTTGACCTAAAAAGTTTTTTTTTTTTAATATACGTTAAAATTTTGAAATATATTCACAAAATGTAATTAGGTATATCTCTTGTAGTTTTCGAGTGATGGTTAAATTAGATAATAGGGGTAGATTGAGTTAAATTAGATAATAAGGGTAGATAATTTTCTCAAGTATATAAGAGTATTAAATTCCTGATCTTATTACTGGGTTTTTAAATCCGAAAATTATAAAATAATAGACCAAATTGTGCCTGTAATGTGAAAAAAATTAAAAATTCAATTGAGCAAAAGCATAATGTAGTCACCTATATAAATTTGTGCATCCTTAAAATTTGCATGTTATTTTAATTCACATAATGTATCTTGAATTGAAATTTTTGACCTACAATAATAAATTAATTTTTTTTATTGTAAAATACAACATACATAGTTTGCAATTTTATTCTAATAGGAGACTTTTTCAACCTTTGTGGTTATAAAATTGACCATAACAGTGAGAATATTCTTGAATTGATGAATATTTTTCAATGAACTTTAACTTCAGGATAATGTTTTTTTTTATGTACTTGCATATTTCTGGCAATCAAATATAAAATCACATTTTAATATTTTGTATAAGCCTTAAAAAAACTACAAAATTTCACGGGACTCTAGTTTGTGGATTCGGGCCATGTCGAAATAACTCGAAATTTTTTTTTATGATCATTTGAAAAATAATTATGTAATAAAATATAATAAGGTTTATTTAAATTTTTTTTTTTTATCAATTTTCAATTTGAATAATTTCTTAAATTTTTTATGTAATAAAAAACTTCAAAATTGAATAATTTGATTATGATAAAATTATAACCACATTTAGAAGTGGATTTAGGTTATTCAAATTTTCTTTGCTTTTTATCTTGTGATAATTTATAATAATAAAATAAAAGAAATATTTATTTTCCATATTTCTTGCTCTTTCATTTTCGAATTCAATGAAATTTTCACCCAGATATAATATGTACATATTTATGTCATTAAAATATAATTTAGTAATAATAAATTCTTATATTGAAAAAAGGAAAAAAATAATAAACGATTTATATTTAAAAATATTTTCCAATCGAATAACCATATTTTCTAGATTGTATAAATGCATTAATTTTGCATATTTTGGAAATAATTTTATTTTTCAAAATCGCTTTTAATATTAAGTTGATATGTAATGTGAATAAATATGTATATAATATGTAAAATTTTTGAATTTTTCGCTTATAATTTTTTATCATATTAAGTTCTTTTTTCCGAAATATTTTAAAATTGATTATCCTACATTATGGACTCAGCGTTATGTTGTAATGTTCAATTCAGTAAAGCGAATTTAGAAAATTACTCCCGAAGGGAAAAATAAAAGCTTAAGATGTTATTTCCGACCATAGTGGGGAATAGACATTTGGGGTACGACACTATTATATAATATATATATGAATTTAATTTGAACTTAGTTGCTATGTATATATAAACAATTTGTAAATAATTGTAATTATGAAAATTAAAAGAGTTTCTTGAAAAGTGAACGAATTTTCAATTCTTTTTTTTTACTTCTTCTTTCGTGAAACAAAATTAATGAATTTTGTAGCTTTCCGCTTTGGTATAAAATTTGCAGAAATAATTTTTCGTTCACCAAGTGGACACTGAGAATTTCGAAATTCAATATATTTAGGATGATAGAAAAAGCTTAATATTTAAAAAATTCACAAAAAATTTGAATTTATCAACTGAAAAGCTTAAGAGCTCCTTTATGAATGTTTTTATTTTTCTACTATGTTGCGCTTGAATGTTGCAATTTAAACATTTTGAATGTAGAACAAATAATATATAAATATAAATGTCTCCCATAATAATATTCACAATTGTAAAAATAAAGTAAATTAACAATAATGAAATTTTTTGTTGAAATTCTGTGTTATTTCTTGTTCTTCAGTTCTTTTAAAATTTAATAAGAAAAAAGATAAAATCACACTAGGCCTATCATTTTAGACATAATATAGATGGTAAAAAGTCAGGAAAAACTCTGAAAAACTCAGGAGTTCAATGAAGGGCTCTAAAGTTATAACCAGATTCGACTCTTAGGTATGCATTACTAGTAAAACTCTCAAAATCAATCTGTGTGTACTGATGATTTTTACTAAAGCAAATTAATCTAAAAATTTGTTTTTATATTCATTTACTATTATGCCGCCATCTAATTTCAAAAATTTCGAGTTAATGAACATTTTACTGTCTACAATATATATTTATAGTGTTTGTCTAATGATAATTAGAGTATTGGATTTTTTTCTTTGGTTTAAATTTAATAAATGTCAGTTAATAAATGGCCTATCATTTTAGACATAATATAGATGGTAAAAAGTCAGGAAAAACTCTGAAAAACTCAGGAGTTCAATGAAGGGCTCTAAAGTTATAACCAGATTCGACTCTTAGGTATACATTACTAGTAAAACTCTCAAAATCAATCTGTGTGTACTGATGATTTTTACTAAAGCAAATTAATCTAAAAATTTGTTTTTATATTCATTTACTATTATGCCACCATCTAATTTCAAAAATTTCGAGTTAATGAACATTTTACTGTCTACAATATATATTTATAGTGTTTGTCTAATGATAATTAGAGTATTGGATTTTTTCTTTGGTTTAAATTTAATTAATTGGTAAAATTTATATAATTACAAATATTTAATAACAAATAAATAAAAAAAAATCTCAAAGAAATAAAACATTTAAAATTATATTACATAGTGATATTTATATTTATCAAACACAAAATATTTTTTTTTATTTCAAACAATTATTTTATATTGAGTTTGAAGGGTCCTAAATTAAACAAGAACAATATTTAAAACTTTTTCTTCTTTATAAAATCATATAAATTACGAATATATACCCATCTATATCTATATATAATGTATGTGTTTTATATTAATATATATCTTATTTTTGCTTTGAGTTAAAACATCTGTCATAAAAGTATATTATAATGTACAAATGTATATTATTGTTTATACTATTTGAAATTATATGAAATTATAATAGAAATAAATTTTAAAATATTTATATATTAAACTGTATGTTATATATAAATGTACATTAACTCCCTTAAGATATTTTCAAAAGATAAATACCTAATTGAAATCAAAAGCTATTTAAATTAAAGGAATTTAAAGAGACAAATTTAAATTTTTTTTTTTTTTAATATATTCAGTGAATGATGTAAATGTTGTTTATATTTATTTATGTTTATTTATATGCTAATATATGTATATATATTTATTTTTATGAAAAGAACATAAATAAAGCATTAAGAGACAAAATTTGAAATTTATAAAGTGAAAATATTGTCATTTTAGAATTAAATAAATTAATTTTACTTATGTAGATAAAGATTTTTGCAGGTTTTAATGTTCTAAAAAATTGAGATTTCAATATAGCTACAATAACTATAATACCTAACTTAAAAATTTCAAACTCCAATAGGGTTTCTATAATTTTTCTCACCACGGCATTGTATGTGTGAATAAATGTTTGTTTTTTAAGTGTCAAATAATAAAGTTTATTTATATACGAATCGTTCCTATGTATTAAATAAGTGTTGTCAACGAGGATCTTTGAATGAATATTGGGTCAGATAGTTTTGTTGTCTTAAACTTTTCAACTATGCAGTTATCAGTAGAATTATAGCAAACTTTATTTATTTAAAATCGCGGAAAAGACTTTATTTAATTCTTTTTGATAAGTACACAGAATTGTGTACATGTGTATAGTTATAGTTAAGTTTAAAATGATGTTCGTATTTTATTTTAGATAGTATTTCATAAAGCATTCTATTATTATAATTTTCCTTTTAAATATTTAATGTTGAATTTATGAAAAGTGAAAAGAAAAGAAAAAAAAAAATATTAAACATCCAAAATGTTTGCTTGCAAAAATTTTCCGGAAGACAAGATAATAGAATATTTTATCTTCATGCAAACAACCATAAGAAGATTCTCTTTGCTTTTTCATGTAATCATTTTCTATAAATAATTCATTAGTCAATATAGTATAGTCCTATGTGATTTCACACTCTAATTAATGATAGAGAAAAAGAAAATTAAAACACAACAGTATAGTAAGTTATATTTCTTTATTTCAATAAACTCTATACATAACCCTTTATTTTCACAATTTTTTTTTTTTCATAATATCGCATAATGTTAACATAAATATTGAAAACATTTATCGAAATCTTTTTTCAGTTTTTTCTTAAAAAGTTTTCTTTTTTTTTTAAGATTTATTTTTTATTTGAAAATTTTATTGACTGGTTTTTATGAAGTTTTTTTTTTTTTACAAAAAATGATTTAAAGGAAAAAAAATTTGAATTAAAAATTTAAACTTTGATATTTTCGTTAAAGCTATATATTTATTCAATCACCTCAGGGGAAATGAAAATTTTATTATCTGTATAATTTAAAAAAATAATTTATGAAATATTTTTATCAAAAAAACTTCATATTACTTTTTTTAATTTTTTAACAAAATATGTAATTTTCCTAAAAATGGACATAAAAAGATGCTTATAGTTGAAAAGATTTTCTCTGATTTTTAATTAAAACTATAAAGTTCTTTAACTATTTAGTATAACTAAGTATGGTA
Source organism: Hybos culiciformis (assembly GCA_964007475.1). Taxonomy (NCBI): domain Eukaryota; kingdom Metazoa; phylum Arthropoda; class Insecta; order Diptera; family Hybotidae; genus Hybos; species Hybos culiciformis. Next base: position 147,298,048 of record OZ023273.1, on the reverse strand, counting down.
CACTATTTATTTGGTGTTACAAAACTATCAGTATTAATGATTTTGGAGTTTTTAATTGCTGAACTACATATGTTTCTGTTTTTACTATGGATACTCACAATGTTCTTAAAAGCTATACGATATTCATTACCTATAATTGCCACATTTTAACGCATATATTTCAAAGAGAAAATTATAGTTTTGAAATATATAAATAAAAAAAATACATCTAAAATGACTCACAATTCTCCAAAAAAAAAAAAATTATAAACTACTTTTAAATTACCCTTCACTTCAACTTAAAGAGAATTCAAATAATAATTTCTCGTTTCATTAAATTTTTCTTTTTTATTATTAATTATTTTCAAAATACTTAATTAAAAAATAAATACCAAAATGTAATTAGTAAAAAAAAATTTAGAATTATTTCGTAAAACCAACCAAAAAAAATTGTTTATATTTTAATTTAATTAATTCTAAGAAAAAAATATATTTTTACCTGACATTAGAAAGCTACTAACTATAGTTCCAAAAATGCTATAAATTAAAACTCAAATTTTTTAGAACATTAGTTTTAATATAATTTTTAACTTGCAAAGAACTTAATAAAAAAAAAAAATTAAAATGAATTTAATACAATTAAATTCGATCAATTTTCTAAAATTTCTATTCTTAGTATTATCCTTTAGGATATCCTTGGCTGCATCAATAGCAGAAAACTCTTTATTTATGACAGAGACAAAAGCAGAACAAAACGAATTGATTCCATTGAGTAGAAATTATGAAGATAGCCATGAAAGCAACCCTGATAATGATTTGGAGTGAGTTTAACTTAAACTTTCTAATTATTTATTTAGGGATTTTTGCATTATATTTTGGGATATATATTCCTCAATGTCTCATCCAATGTTAATGTCCTCAAAATAGTGATGATCATTTGCAAAAAAACAATTTTTTTTCTGTATTTGCGATTTATTTATATGAAAGAACTACCCAAACAATTTAAAATTACAATCATCTTAAAATTCAAAACTTAAATTCTCCCTTTTTCGAAAGAATGCAAACGAAATTCTAATTTCTACTTACGAAAATGTACATTCGAATAAAAGGGTATTCAAATTGTATTATATTAAACATTAAGATTAAATAACACTTTTTAACAATTGCTTGTTTTATTACCAGCTATGTTCAATCACAAAATGATGTTGGCACAATAATGGGAAAAATACGAAGCATTTGCAAAGGACTGCGTTCTATGGTTGAAAGTGTTGGAAACTATTTACCCCAACAAATTGGTGCAAATACGTAAGTAAATTTACGTTATACGATCAATAATAAATTCATTAATAATAAATCTAACTAATAAATTAAAACTTCTAACATAATTCTTTTACACACCTAATAATAAATTTTTTATTTCGTGATTCAGTGATAATGATAATGTTCCATTAACAATAAAATTTTTAATGGCAATCAAAGGGCTATTTAATGGATTAAGTCAAGTTTTGAAAACTTTGGAAACTATAATAACTAAACGATATTTAGAAAGTGGCAGAAGGTAAATAAAATAATTATTTTTTTTTTTAATTTTCTTAGAATCATTATTGCAATGCAACATAATTATTTTTAAAATTACTTCAATTCATATAATTATATAATCTCATATTTATAATTTTAGCTTGGACAGCGGAATTAAAGACTTCTATTATGGGCCCCTTGATTCTATGTTTGTTAATTACAACTGGTATGTTCCGGAAATGATGTTAACTAGATGCTTAGGATTATGGATGAAAGAACGTTATCCATATACACCTTTCTATCTTATACCAATTAAAGTTGTCGAAGATTTGTTCGATTCAATTTTATTTAAGAAAATCTATACATTTGGCAGAAGCTTACAAGGATTAGTTGACTCAAATGAATCGAATATTTCAAGAAATAAAAGAAAAATTGATGGACAACTGAGACATGTCAGCAACTCATTACTTCATTCACGAAGCTATGATATTGATAACATTGATTTAGCTAATGCAGATACTGAGGATATTGGTTCAGGTTTAGAAGTTGCAAATGCAGGGAAAACTTCCAAAAAATCTTTAAGTGACAGCGATGAAGATATTGAAAATTGGTTACCATTACCAGAATCAGCTGAATCTTTCTTATATGGAATTGTTGGTTACATTAAAGAATATGGTTCAGCCTTATTCAATCCTCTGAACTATCAAGGACTAAGTAAAAAACCAGATTTCTTAACGGTGTTACAAGATTTTATTGTTGGTGGTAAGGGTGACTGGGATTTAATTTTAGCAAAACCAACATTAGGAAGATGTTTAACATTATATTCATTGGAATCAACTTTAAGGCTATTCGAAGTTAATGTCGTTGGTATTGTTTAAAAATAAATGTTGTTGGAAAATTTAAATATTTGTATTTTTTATTATTATCTCCAAGCTGATAAATTTTAGTAATCATCATTCCGAAAAAAAATTTGTTTTCTCTCATCCATCGTACGCAGTCACTCTAAACAAAAATTCAATAAAAATGATAGAGGAACACTAAAATTATTTTTTGTAAAATATAGGATTTACTTGAAAAGTTTGACACACTTTTTTTTTAAAGTAAATTTTCATTATAAAATATAAAATAATGTTTCAATACGAAAATAGATTTCTTTTATCATTTTGTATAAATTGAAATTTTTTTTTTTTTTTTTTCAAAATACTTAGTTTTGTTGGAGATGAAAATTTTGTGAACTTTCCCAGACATTTTTTTTAAACCTTAAAAACAAAAATTGTGAAATAGAGGGTGTTTGAACCTGCAAAAATTTTAAAGTGATCAATTTACCTTATTGTTTTCCTCTATTTTATAGACTCTTCATTGTTCTAAATATCTAAATATATAAAGTATAATGATAAAGGCCGAAGAAAATTATCAGAATTCCAATGTGTGTCTTTTAAATTTTTACACTGCTTTTTATCTTTTCCACTCATTTGTTCTATATGTGATCACTTTTGTACGTTTTGTGAAAACCAATATTCAATTTTTTCAAAAAACTTTCAAATCTAATTTTTATTCCAATGAATAAAAAAGTATTAGATAACCGAGGGAAAGTCTTCAGAAAATAGCTTCAGTATCATTTCACATCGTATTCCACAATAGACCTCAATAATATCTTACCTATCTACATATATATACCTTAAATATTTTATTTTTATTTTTATTTGAAGATTAAATTCTATTTCCGTATTTTAACATAAATATGATTGATTAAAAAGGATATTAGACATGACAAAAAAAAATTCATTAAATAAAACATTTTTAAAATATTGATGTCAAAGGGCTGTTTATAGAATTTTTATAACTACATCAGATACATTGAACATTTTATATGCCACTGCAGAGCTTGATTTAATTTGGATACATGTACTATATGCTACCATCATTGTAATGTTAAATTTTAAATTGATTTAAATAAGAAATTTACAAGAATTTAATAAGGATTGAATACGTAAGTTGTTTTTGTATGACCGGAGTTTTATTATTTAGTACCTGCCAAATTTTTTTTTTTATTAAAAAACGCTTTACATTATTTTTCACAATATTTTATTTCTATAATTTTTAAAGCATATTTTGTTTGACAAAAATAAAATGAAATCATGTTGCTTAAATTATGACATTTTCGAATTATAATTAGCGTTCAATTATTCGTACTCAAGAAAAATATTTTTAAGGTGCATTCTCTAAGCAACATAACACTCTTACATAAGTCATCTTTGGTAAAAACACAATATTTTAACTGCCTTTTTTTTAACACCTAATAATTAAACAATATTAAAAAAAAATTATTAGAGTAGAATGTAATTACCACAATTACATATTAGGTAAATTGTACGTTTTTTAATAGGAATGGAACATGAATGTGATTTGATATTGAATTGAGTAGAAATATTTTTGTACTTCAGATGTTCGAAATTAAGAAAATTGTGTAACATTTGAAGCTTAAACCTCAAGATAACGTGACAGAGTTTGCAATTAATGAAATTGCATAATTGCTATAATGAAAAAAAAATTGTTCATAAAAGTATAGGTAAAATTAAAAGCTCGCAGTTTTATTTGATTTAAGAATGAAAGTAATAATGACACTACAGAAGTTATACGTAAAATAAGAACTTCAAGGGATGAATTCAGTGTATTTATTAAGATACAATCATTCCTTCTCATGATATTGTTTTTGTTTTTTAATTCATAGCTACACCTTCACCCTGAATTTATAAATAATTTACTTAAATAAAAATAATGTTCAATGACGAATCACTTCACAAAGACTTTAAATAAAAAATATATCTAAAACTTAAAAAAATAATTTTAAAAATATATATGTTTAAAATAATAAATACATATAAAAACAAAGATAATATTTTTGTACACAGATTATTTTATCTATAGTATTAATGAAATTATTAGCGGCTACTCATATACAAAAAGGCATTATCAATATTATTTTATGATATCGAATTCAGAACATTGTTTGAAGTATTCAGATATCTCATAAATGTATATTTTATAATATTTAAAACAATATAAAAATTTCACAAGATAATGCTATGTTAATACAGAGGATCGTGATTTGCCCGTTTTTGGAAACTTACAGAAAACAAAGTAAATCACTTGTTTCATTAAAAATAGATTTTTTTTCTCTTTAACTTACTATCTATATAGCTACCAGGTAGAAAAGCTTAAATGCATAGAATATATATATATTATAATTTACATATACAAATTATATAAATATTAATATACAAAAACTTGTGGCGTATATTTTTTTATTTTTATGAAGCATGAAGCATAATTTTTAAATATTTTAATTTATGTTCGAATAGAATTAATGAATTTTTATGAATTAATAAGAATATCATAGCCGTTCGACGCCGACGTCGTAAATTAAATTAATTTAAGATCGTACTATTAATTTAGGCTCAGATCTAAGTGAATCAGTTAAGTATTGTGTTTTCATTGCAATTTGAAAATAGCGTTTCTCATTTGGTGAATTAACTTTGTAAACTATAGGACGCACTCCAACGTTTCGCCATAGTTCTGAAATGTGTCTAAAAATAAAAGAAAAATATTTATAAATATTTATTATTATTTTGGGTTTAATTAAATTTTATATTTAGGGACAAACGTGCGTTAATTTTTTTTATTTTCATTAACTTACAAATTGAATTCATCTTTGCTTATAAATACAATACTAATTCCAATCACCGGTGAAATTATATTTCTTATTATGGCACCATAAATAGATGTTATTAAATTTGAACTTTTTAATAGAAACTTGTTTGATATTTTATCAGTCCATAGGCCGCAAATCAAATCCGGAAATAATTTTCTTAGCTAGAATGTACATAATTGATCAAAATAAAATATGTTATATATAGATAACTATTTAATTAAGGATGATAAAAACAAAACAGTAAATCTACCTGATAAACAGCCATCGGTGATTTAGATATAATTATAATGCGATTTATAAAAATGTGGTTTTTTTTAATAAATAATTTTATTTTTTCAATAAAATTCGATGTTGGATTTGATATATTTAAAAATATTGTTAAATTTGTCTTATCAAGGATTTTTAATACTTCATGTAATGTTATTATGTGTTCAACATCAAATCTTGACCTAAAAAATAAAATATATATGAAATTAAGCATTAAAATTCATTTAAAAAATTTCATTTACATTTGTGACATTTTTTTTAAGAAACTGTAAGTAAATTCTTTCAGAATTTTCAGATACATACCCAAGAGGATGTAGCTCGGAAACATTTATTTCACTCAAATCACTTAATTTATATTTTGTTATATTCTCTCTTCGTCCCGACTTCTCTAATGTAGCTTTATTTATTAAAACAATTTCACCGCATGATGTTAGGCCGGCATCTAATAAAATATTATGATAACCCATTGAGGTACACTGCAAGGAAACAAATTTATTATAAAAGTAGATCTATGCTTATAAATCTATATAGAATAGGTTTGTAAATATTTTCATAGAAAATAAATTCGAAAGACTATAATTTGATCATGTGACAACTTTTAATATTTGATTAGGATTTCATTGGAATTAGAAAAAATCATAAAAATCTAATAAATTTTTTTTTTGATAAGAAACTAAAGAGGAACTTTAATCTTAATTATGTTTATTTTTGGAATACGCACTATTATAAACAAACATTATTTTAAAATAATTTCTAATAATATTTTGAGTTTACCTTTTTTAGAGCAGCTAATGTATTTTCTGGTGCATCATATGCCCCACCCTGATTAGCTGTAAGTATTTTCAATGTTTTTTTGTTTCATTTTTTATGTGAAAAAATCTGTTTTTTTTTTTAATTAACATATGGTTATAATATTTTTTTTATACCTATAGCCCAGTATGATGAAATTTCATCTCCACCTAACATAGCTATAAGTTTTTTCTGATTGGGTCCTTTTAATTTGAAGAATTTCGATAAAATCAATATTATAAATAGCATTAATGTTAACCATGGTATTGATGCAGACAGCAGAGTACAAATTAACCAAAATGTATTAAAAAAGAATGTACAAATTGATAAAACCCATAAAAATAATTTATAAACCATTTTTAAAATTTTAATTATGTTCATTTAAAATAAATGTTAGTAAATTAATAAAAATATTGTATATATATAATAAATATATATAAAATTTTTTTATTTTATTTTTATTTAAATCACATATTTATTATTGCCACTTTCATTTTATATTGCGAAAAAATAAAATAAAATAAAACTCGTCTTCATTACATTGCTGAAAAAAGAATGAAAGATCAATAAAAATAAACAAAAAAAAAAAAAACTCAAACAAACAACATAAATGTCAAACATGTAAAAATGTCATATTGAATACAATAATTCTTCAATTCAACACGAAAGATATTTTCTTTTCCTTTGTATTTAGTTTCTATTTTGGCGCACACAAAAAGATACTTTTTTGTTCTGCTGCTTGAAAATAATAATTGAGTAAAAAATTATTTTATTGCTGCTGCTCAGTAAAATTTTCTTATTGGCTGTTTATTAAAAATAAAATACAGTTAAGAAGATAGAAGTATCTTAACTGAAATTGAATTGTATAAAATGATTAAGAAATGTGACTTTAGTTAAAAATTTAAATTAAAACATGAAATATAAAATTAGATTTATACATATAAGTACTAATGTGTATCCGATTTCTGTCCAGCTTTGAAATCTTACCTAAAAATTATGTTTAGCACCTGGTTCTGACCTAGGTATATTAAAAAAGTAAAGTATTTTAAATTGAAATGTTGAAAACGAGCTGCATACTGAGTGCTGACCTATAATTTTTTTTCATAATCATCGCCGATATAATATGGTTTTCTACAAGATTTTATTTAGTCTTCTAATCATTATAAGCATTAATATTAAGCATTATATGAGCATTAATAATAATTGGTGTACATATTTACAATCGTAAAATATTTAATTTTGCTTTTTATATAATTGTTTTCAATAGTTTCAAATCAAATATTAGATTTGTTCTGCCACAATTTCTTTAGGAATGTTGAAAATACCACGTACTTCCTCATACAATATTAATAATTTTAATAGTCGCATTTTTAGAGTTAAAATATTTTTTTTTTACATTTTATGAAAAATTACAAATTTCTTTCATGATATGTTCACTATCCTTTTAATGGTATAAAAACGAAAATAATTGATAACTAAACTTAAAATTATTCATAAACTCATTCATAATAAAAATAAAATAAATTTACGTTTTTATCAAAAATAATTTTTCAACAGAATACTACCTGTATATAGTATGTATAGTATAAAATTCATATAATTCAAATAACATTAGTTTTCTCGTTTAAAATATAGGAATTTTTTTTTGTTTGTAGTATATATGGTGTACAATTTAAACACATAAATTTAGAAATTTATGTTATGCTCTTTGGTCTTTGTCATCATATGCAAAATTCATTTTTATGAGAACATTTTAAATAATAAATAAAAATAAGTAAAAATGAAATGTAGAATTTTATAAGAAAATAAAAATTAAAAAATAAAATTTTATAATGGAAACCTCGAGTCATATACATTTAAAAAAAAAAAATAATAATAAATAAAAGCTCATTTTCTTTTGTGCGTTTAAAAAGCACTCCTAAAGGATAAATAGAGGAAAATATGTCAAAAAAAGGAATTTTTGTTCTTTTTTTTCATTTTTTTTTTTTGCTTTGCAAATAAATAACCAAAGATATTGTTATGTGAAAGGATTATGGTACATTAACATGTAAAATTTATTTTATTATTATTGTCTGTTAGACGTACAAACGTGCATGTACATTTTTATACAGATAGATATGTAGGAATAATTTTTAAGCATGAGATATTTTTGATTTCAAAAGATTTCTCAATACACATTGTCCTTTTCCTTTTCCTTTTTTTTTCATTTCAATAAGATTAGCATCCCATATAATTTTTCTTTTTTTTTTATCAAATATAATCTTGAAGAAAATATATTTTCTCAAATTGGACTGTAAGACCCTGATAAATGGGAAATGTATAATTCATTTGAAACTCGATTAGCATCTAAAATATTTCCATATATACATAATAATATATATGTAGTGTAAAATGTAAACCTGATGTAAGTACAAAAAAAATTGCATTAAAGAAGGACATATTGAACATATTTTTTTTAAGGATTTCTAGGAAGCGCTACATTTGTCAGTGATTCATTTGACTGTATAAATCCATTTGGCTGTCATGACATTTAATATTTTTTTTTGACTTTTCCCAGTTCAATTAAAAAAAATAATCATTTAAATAGAATTACACTCAAATATATATTTACAGTTAAATGTTATTAAAATCAAATTGGAAAACAGTTAAATGTCGCAACTCGTATTTGTATTTTGATCCCACGGGAAAAAAGTTTGATGGTTAAAAAACAATTTTTAACCATGGACAAAATTTTATAAAATTTTGGCTTAATTTTTATATTATTTTTGATTCAGAATCGGAATTCTAATCGACTTATGAAAAAGTCTTTCATACGATTAATGTATAAGTAGCTATAACTATATATACCAAAATTTGAACTGCATTAAATGTGAAATGAAATTTTCGCAAAATGAAGAAATCAAAAACTGAATATACATGTATAATAAAATATAATACAAGAGTTTCATCGAAGTTCAACAAAAAACTGAAGCTTGTAGTAAAAGTTTTTTGTTTGCGACAGAAGTTGAATTATAAAAGGAAACAACAACATAACATCATGATAAAAAAAGAATATCATTTCAAAAAAACTATTTAAGATTTTATTGGAGAAAAAACCTGTTCTGCACAAATTTATCTAGAGGAAAAAAAGTTGAGCCTTTTTTTTTCAACATCTTGTACAAAATAAAAAAACTAAAAACACTTCACATTCGTTGAAAAAAACTATAACAACACAAAAGGATATGAGAAAATTAGCATTAAAAAGTTCTACTTATTTCTTTTAATTAAAAAAGTGTTCACATGGAAATTTAATGAACATTTCATGAATGTTAAATTTAATGTAGTCGAGTTTATAAAGCTTTAAATTACTTTTGACGTAAATAATTTTTTTTTTTTTTAGCTTAAAATGCATAAAATTAATAGTTTGAAATTTTTAAACTAAGATTGTCTAGAAATGAAATAAATGTTCAAAATAATTTTTTTTGAAATACAAATTTGCTCTTAACTTAATAGGTCAGTCATGGGGCTATTTTGAAGGGGACATTGTGTTTTATATATATTTTAAAACACAATAAAATTAAATTTACTTTTAAATATGGTAACAATCATGTTACTAAATTTCATACAAGTGATATTAAGTTTTTCTGACAATTAGTTCTATGTTTATCAACACGGTAGGACTTATTATGTTTTAAAGATTCAATTGTTATATGTCATCGTTATCAATTTCTGTCAATTATTACCAACAGAAAAATGTTTAGGCAAGATATTTCGCAATTTATTCTCTGCCTGATTTACAAGTTTAGGGATTTAGGACCGATTCAAAAAAAAAGTTTGTCTTTATTTATATAATACGACTTTGTTTAACCAATGTTGAATCAAAAATTTACTTGAAAGGTGATACATTTTACTATTACTGTGCAAATTTGTGCAATTTTATATAAAACAAAATTCAAATTGTTGTGTTATATATGTAAATGAATTAATTTATGTTTTTCGGCTTTAAACAATATGTTGTGATTTCTGAAAAATCATAAAAGGGCGTATATAAATTACGAAAGTTTTATAATTAGTTTCAATAAAGTTTTCTATAAAATAAATATGATTTATATGTCAATAAAATGCAAGAAATAAATTTTTATAGTGATGAAAAAAATAAAAGTTTTAATCACTTTAGGCAAATGGAACAGAAAAAGTTTTAGTCTTTTTATTATTTAATTAAAACAATTTAAAAGTTGTAACACATCTCAGTTTCTCAATTAAATTTCAAATATGAGGATGCAATTTTTTTAATTCGAGTATATGTTAAAGTCAACAACATTGTAATTACATTTATTTGATTCAACTTAATTGAAATAGTTATTCTGGTAATGAATAAAATAAAATTGGTTAGAAGAAAAACAAAAAAAAATGTATCTATAGATTGAATAGAGATAGTTTAAAGTTTTTCAAATATTTAAAACTTTTATAAATACATTTTTTTCCAAAACTTAAGTAATTCCAAGTTTTAATATTTATTTTTTTAAATTAAAGTTTTTATGTTATTTGGTCTGAAAGTGTCCTAAATTTTCTAACCTAAATAAATTGATTTTTGTCAAAGTTTTGCATAGAAAACTTTATGCAAACTTAGCAAATAATAGTGTCAGTAGCGTTCAGCCACTTTAGATACAATACTGATGAGTATAAAAATTATATAAAAATTATGTAGCTATTGATAACAAAGTTGCCAAATTAATTAAGTCTTCATTCATATTGATTTTCTACTGTTTTAATATTTATACTATGCTTATAAATTTTCTACTATCTACTATCTTATTGAAAATTTTTTTCAGGAAAATGTTTTCCTTATCCGTATATACGCTCCATAAAATCTAATTATTATTTGAAATTGAAAAAAGTTTAGAATTTTATTCTCACATCAACGGAACTATTTTAATAAAAAATAATTCAATAATATAGAAAGTCCATTTTGAAGATAGAAGAAAAACATGTGAAAAAAAAAAAATGTACAAATGAAAAATCAATCATATTTTCTCATGTGTCTAGACTTGTAATTATTCTTATTAGCCGAAGAGAATCTAATTTTCCTTATTTATAATACAATTTCAGTTTATTATATTTTCCTATTTGTGTGTTTCGCTCATTGAATTAAAGTGAATTTTTTTTTAAAATTAGTTGAAAATGTGATTAATTCTTTTGATTGATATCGAATAGTAAAAATTTTGAGCCCATAAAATTTAAAGAGGATTTTTAAAAATGTAAAAAGTCTTTGATTTTAGATGTCGATAATAAAATTAACTAAATGCAATACGATGATTGAACCCTTTCCTTTTACCTTTATGGTATATTTAACTGAACTGTTAAAATGCAGCTTCTTTTGATGTCTTTTTTGACTCCGTAAATATAGTCCCCCATAATTCCATATCCTAATATCCAATTAACTTTTCTCTCTGTATCGGTGATGAAATGTATAATGTCATTAATTGCGAGACACCAGTTTTTTTATAACTTCGATGCTAAAATTTATAAAATCGTTTTTCAAGTCAATTTTCAAATTGGTAATGTTTCAATGTTTTACAGGTAATAAACTACTATCATACTCCATTTATATGTGTACTATCTTTTATATATATTTAAATATGTATATATATATATAATATAAATAATATCTTTCATATACATTTCAAACATTATATGAAACTAAAATCATTGCACAAAATAATGATTGACTTACAAGAATAACATACAAAATTCAGCTTGTTATTCAACAAAAATCATCTCCAATTGGTAAAGAAATATTTATTTTAAATTTTTTTTTCTTTTTTTATGCAATTTAAATTTTTCTTATAGTAAATATTTTCTGCTTCTATATAACTATATACTACATACATATATTTTAAATTTTATTTCACCTAAAGTAAATGCTTTTCTATGTTTTATTTATTTTTCATGTTATATATTAAAAAACATAAAAAACAAACAACACAAATTTACGAAATAATTTTTTTTTTTGTGCCAAAACTGAGACAAAATATCATTGTGCTGAAATTTTTATGAAAATCTCTGTTGAAGCAAATTGTTTACAGAATAAAAAAGGAAACATACACACTCATAACATAGAAATTTTTGTTTTCTGATTTTTCGTAAGTTTTTAAGCCAAAGAAAAATATTTAATTTAAACAAAAAGAAAAAAAAAGAAGAAAAGCATGAAAATATATGTATGTAAAAAAATAAAATCTGAATTCTATGATAAAAAAAAAGAAACAATACAATTTTTTTTTATAAATTTTTTTGAAGGAAATTTTTCTTAAAAATTCAATGTACTACTAAATTCTTTGGTAAAATTTCTTTTTTGAACAGAATTTTTTTTTTTTTTTTTTTAGACAGAATTGTTTTTCAAATTATGACGAAAATAAAAAATATTTTCCTTTTCTTGTATAGAAAGAATGCAGTCTTTAAAAATGGGGTAATATGCTTTTTATTATGTAATTTATGACAATTATAATTTTATTTTTTTTCTATTTTTTTTATTTTTTGAACAATAATTATGGTGACCAAATTTCTTCGATTTGAGATATTTTGTTCCTGAAGCACGTTGCCGTTCCTATTTTTGTTTATTAATGTACTTTACTTCAAGTTTAGCTCTCTGAAAATTGTTTTCCCTGTTAAAACTAAGGTTGGAGTGACTCAATTTTGGATAGAAATAAAAATGTTTGTTAATTGCATTAAATTATTTATAAAGTTTGTTATCTTTTAGCTTTGAAATATATTTAATTTATAGGTTTATTATTAATTTTGTGGTTTGAAAAAATGATTACAATGCTCTTGTGTTCACATTATGTTCAAAAAAATACAAATAAAAAAGAATTATTTTAATATGAAAAAATAACTTAATATGGTCTCTCTGGTAATTTGGTCCATGTAAAAATAATAAAAGAGAACTGACACACAATTCACATATTTAAAATAGTCGAAGAAAATTTGATTATTTTTCGGTTTTAAATGAAACATTTATTAAAGCTTCATCTTTGAAGTTTAAACTTAAGCTGCTTAGTATAAAAATAGAACGTGTAACTTGAATTGATTAGTACACTATTTAACTAAGCTTAATAAATAAAATAATAGTAATAAATAAATAATAAAATTAAATTTTCAAATCTATATTCTCTAAAAAAATATTCTTTTCATTTTATTTGTAGAATTTACATCTAAGTCTAGACGTAGAATTTCGTACAATTTCGTGCTTAAATTCTTATATCTACCCACAAGGATTGGTGTTTAATTCTCCATTGATAAATTTATTATTCAACACACATAATGTTAAGTTTTCTTGTCTTGGCAAATTAAATGAACTTTTTGATCTCAACAAGTCTTTTTTTTTTAATCTTTTAACAAGAAATTCTTGAAAGTTAAGATTTTTTTAAACAAAATATATATGGATGTACCTAAGTCGGTATATATACAATGAAAGATATCATATAGAATAATCTGAAACATTTTTTTTTTTTTAATTTAATAAACTTTTTATTCGAATGAATTAGATACATTAGAAATATTTAATTTTTAAGAATAAAATAATACGACCCAAATTCATTTTGTTCAGCCAGAAGTCAATGGAAATAATATGGGTGAGTGCCACTTGTACAATTACAATTACCAGTTGTACAATTTTTCAATTTGTATGGCGAAAAAAAATGTACAACTGGTATTTTTCTCTGTACAACTGGTAAAAAATAATCCAGTTGCACAATTGACGAGTTGTACAATTTACCAGTTGTACAGACAAATTTACCATTTGTACAATTCAGTTATCACCACTTGTACATTTTAGACCAGTTGTACAATCCTTTTTTTCTCAAATTAACCACTTGTACAATTTTTGACCAGTTGTACAATTTATCTTTTATCAAATTAACCACTTGTACAATTTTTAACCAGTTGTACAATCTCTATGGTAAAGTTATAACCGTGAAAAACTAAGCAAAATGTATGGAAAAGCTGTTGTGCGTAATGGGTGACCGTGCCCTAGCGGAGGATGGAAATAAGGCCTCTAGGATTTTTTGTTGCGGTCTTATTTCATTTTGAAAAGTGAAATTAGACCGCAAAAAAAGTCCTCGCGGCCTTATTTCATTTTGATAAATGAAATAAGGCCGCGTAGTAATTTCATGTTTCAAAACGAAATAAGACCTCGATAAAAAATCTTGTGAGGTGAGCACACAGGGCAGGGGGCAGCAGGGCGGCGGGCGGGCGGTTGGTCAGTGGGATTTGCGGCGCCTCACAAGATTTTTTATCGAGGTCTTATTTCGTTTTGAAACATGAAATTACTACGCGGCCTTATTTAACTGCGCCGCCCTAGCGCCTTTTCCAAAAATTGTACAAGTGGTAAACTACAAAAAAAAAAAAGATTGTACAACTGTCAAAAATTGTACAAGTGGTTAATTCGAAAAAATCGAGATTGTACAACTGGTCTAAAATGTACAACTGGATTGTACAACTGGCACTAGTCTGTACAAGTGGTCAATTGTACAAGTGGAATCTTTTTACCTCTTGTACAATCCAAAAAACCAGATGTACAATTAAATTTTAAATTGTACAAGTGGTATTTTGGATTGTACAACTGGTACAAAAAAATTGTACAACTGGTAATTGTACAACTGACATGCATCCAATAATATGCCTACATTATTTTATTAAATAATATTACAAAAAATTTTCACTATAATATATTTTGAGTTTGAAATTTATTGAATAAAATAATTATGTAGAATATTCACACTTCGGCTTTAAAGTGGCTTTCGTGAAAAGTTCATCTTTGTTATGGCTCTGTTGTGGCTTTTTCCACACAAAAAATAAAAAATAAAATTCTAGTGGTTTAGATAAAAGCCAACTTAAAATCAGGGATGATTATCAGGAGCTTATTCTTAGAAATTGTCAAAGAAAAAATATAAAATTTTTGATACTTGGTTTCATTTTTTTAAAAGTGCTGAAACTATTTAATACAGAACTTAGAGATAAATTAGAGAATAAAAAACATAACTTTGTCATTATAAAGTTTTTAGAGACTTATTCAATGTACTAATTTTTCCAATATTAAAAAAAAAATTTGATAACGCCACGAACTTTTGCCAACGAATTTTTTTCAAAATTTATAAAATATTTTAATAGTTTTGAACTATTCAATCATGAAATAATTTAAAAATGGGTAAAATTATCTGAAACAAAAAAAAGAAGATTCCTTCTTATATATAAAAAAAAAAAAAAAAGTATTTCAATTTTCTTGAACATTAAAAAAATGACATGAAAATTATTAAGTATTCTGAACTTTGACATATTATTTTTGTAAGTTTTCTGTTAAGATAAAAAAAAATATCTGTCAATTTTTTGTTAAATTTTTTTTTTATTATTTCTAAACGGGACAGACTCAATTTTTTGTAATTCCAGATGACACTTTTAAGTTTATTGAAATTGAAATAAAATATATTATGTATTTTTTTTTTACAATAGTTAATATGAATTTAAAAAAAAAAAGATATCGATGAACAAAAGATAGAATTTTTTTTTTTTTTTAGATTTTCTTGGACAAACTTTTTTTTTGATTTTTCTTTTTTATGCTTTTTTCTTTATATATAGAAGATTTATGATAAAAAGGAACTTCTTCAAAGATTTGAGATAAAAATTTAATTTCTTATATAACAAAACATATAAATTAATAATAAAAATGTTTTCTTAAATCGTGACTAAAAAAACTTAAAGGGTTTTCCAAACTTTCAATTAGCTTATTTCAAGATTAAATATGTAGAAAAGAAGTACAAGAAGCACTAATAGCTTTGTATGCTTCAATTCTTAAATTTTCGTTCTTTTTTGCAGTAGTTTTAAATGATAAATGTCTTTAACAAAACTTATTATATTCCTCTTAAAGTATAGATTCAAGTCATATTTTTATTTTTTCCTTTAACATATAATTCATGTGTTCAAAATTTTATGAAGGTATTTTATGAAACATATTCTTGTATTTTACCTTTTTGTATATATCTATACATATTATATAATAATATGAATTGTATAAGGAATGTACACATTATACATTCAAAATTGTTGATATAATAAAAATATTTATTTATAATATGCAAGAATAAATAAAATATATAAAAAAAAAATAAAAAATAAAAAAAAATAAAAAAGGTAAAGCTGTCCCTGTAGTAGAAAATAATTTAAATATGGGAACTCAATAAATTTTTTATTGTATTCTGCTGGTTATGCATAAATTACATCGATCTTTTTTTTTTTTTTTTTTTTCGTAGTGAAAACTATTGTATTCAAAAATCGTCCTTTTTTTTGCTAAAGGGTCTTGCATATTCAATTTAAAAATATATAAAGAAAAAAAAATTGAATAGATTTTGAATTTGAAAAGCTGTGAATTGTTGTTTTCTAGGTATAAATTTTATCTATGTAAATATAAAATATACAGTGCACTGTGAATGTGAATATTACCCAGTCTTCAAATTCCTGCAATAAAATAATGCTTACATTTATATATGTATATTTATAAGCCTTCATCTACATATATTTTCATAATAATTTTCTATAAATTTCTAACCAAAAAACTATAACTTTTCATTATTTCTGTAATCTTCATAAAATATTCATTTTTATTTAAAAATTCATCTGGGAATTATTTACTCTAAATTTATAAAATTTAATAAAATTAATATACACACATAAATTTAAAGTCTTTTTAATTTTCTTTTGAACATAAAATATACATAATTTAATTTTCATTTTTCAAAAATCCTTAAAAAAAAAAAAAAAAAGAATTAATTCAAATTGTTCACAAAAAAAAAGAAATAAAAATAAAAGAAATCTTTTAACGACGTTTTTAAAAAGGATTTCTACCACCAACATTTTTATAATTAATTCCAAAAACAAATATTCTGTAACATTAAAAAATTTTCTCACATATTGCGGAATAACATGAAAATTTATGCAAATTGGATTAAAAAATTATCTAAATATTTTTAAGCACCTTACATTTTTATATTATATATAATATTTTTCTTATACACATTTAAAACATATAACATTTATTCTGTATGCTGTATATTCTGTATATTATATTATATGTATGGTACACATTAAAGGATATAAATTATGTATTCAAAATGTTTACAGTGACTTGATCCTTACCATAATGAATCATAATTTATTACTATTTTTGCATTTCAAAACATTGAAAAAAAAATTTATTATTCCTTTTTTCTGGTTGCAATTTAGTTAGAGAGAAACGAAATTATGATGAAATAAAAATAAATATTTAATAATGATAATGAATTTGTAGATAGTTCGAAATAATGCCGTCAACATGTCAACGTGTCTCGAGTTTTGTTTTTTGTAATTCTTATTATTCGATTATGTTGAACTAGACTTATTTAGTTAAAAAATAATTGACAGCATATTTTAACGAAAAAAAATTAATAAGACTGCGATCACATATTTCCTTCATCAGGGAAAAATAAAATTTTTAGATCAAAAGCAGGTTTAACATCAGATTAAGCAGGCTTTAATTCATTCATGGAAATAGTTATTGTGTTTTGGCGGTAGAAATTAATAACGTTTGGTCAACAGGTCTATTACGTATAAGCTCTATCATGTTCATATATAACAGCTGATTGAATTTACCTTTTCAAAATATACTAATTATAACGATACTAAATAAAGTTTAAATCGTTTTTTAACATTAATTTAATTATACATCTCATCATAAAAATTATAATTTGAATACATATACCCAAACATAATAATGTATTTAAACATAAACACGTATTTATTTTTCACTTTGACAAAATTTTGAACATTATATTAGAGTGATAGTACCGAACAACCATAACATAATTAATTTTATTCATTAAAATGCAATTAACATTATTATATAGGTGTATGTAGGAAATTACTACTTTGGTTTTGGTTTATACATATATATATTTTTTTTTTTGGGTTAAAGTAGATTATACCTAACCAAATTAAATTTAATTATTTTTAATACAAAAAATTAAAAATATATTGATGTAGGTAGGTATTAAAAAAAAAATTTTTGTCAACATATATAGAATAAATTGGTTAGGTTGTTAGGTAAAAAGAAATTTCTGTTAAACGAAAAGAATTTACGAAGAGTAACATTTTTATGATTAATTTCTACTAAAATAATTAAAAGATTAATTTTTGTCTTATAAATCTAAAAAAGAAGTCTTGATTAGTAATTAAAGCTGGATGACGCAGTGATTTAGTATGACTGCTTTTAGTACAGCAATTCTGAGAGTCTCGTTCCGAATCTTGATTTATATAGGATTCTGCTGTAATTGTGAGCGATGGAGAACCAGAAATTGAAGGTGGTACAACATTAAATCCGATATTTTGTTCTATAAATAAAATACTAAAGAAAAACTTTATATTATTTGAAAATGTGAGCCTATAATTGTTTTAAGCTTATTCTAAATTAGTTCAATTTATCAAACTCTTACTCTTAAAATTTTGTCACCAATTATTTAGATGTTATTTTATTATCCTTGTTATGATAATTAATTTTTTCTTTTTTGTAAATTAAAATTAAAATATTACATCGCATGGAAAATTATGAAATTTTCCTTTCATAAAATGATTGATATAAGCATAATGAAGTAACATATAATCATTAGTCAATGCAACATTTAAAAATAAAAAAGATTTATTTATTTAAATTTTTTTTTTAATGAGACATTGTGTATGTGTGTATTAATTGCATATAGTTTTAAGTTTTCACAAAAATTTTCAATGCAAATTCCAATTATTTTTTCTTTCGACATAATCAAGATAAAAAAAAAAAAATTCAATCATTTTGTATCACCTTTTAGCATAAAAATATACATAAAATTTTTTCAAGAAAATATTTTTCAAGCTTTTTAAAACAATTTCTAGAGATATATAAATAAAAACATCAAAGCATAATAACAGAATTTTTCATGTAATTCAGAAAATTCTTGGAAATTTATGTTACAAAGATGAGAATAATATACACACAACAAAGTTACATGGTAACCTAGATTTTATTTTATTTTTCACGCTACAAAATTAAAAAAAAAAAAGAAAAGTTTTTAATAAAACAAAAAAAAAGAAGATGATTAAACAAATTTCTATTCGTTTTTACAATAGTGGTTACATTGTAGAGACATTTATTTAAAGTTTAAATTAGTTTATGAGTTAATTGTGACTGATTAGTTTAGTTACATGATGATGATGGGATGAAAAGAATTTAATGAATTTTTATTTTGTTATGTTTTTGAATTATTATGTATTTAAAATTAACGATTTTTTTTAATGAAATTTAAGAATTTTTTTATTATTAAATTTTCCAAAAACTACACAATATATATGATTCTTTCAAAAACACGAATTTAGGAAAGTTTCATGCAAAATAAAATTTTTGAAAGATTAAATACTTTCCATAAGGTCGTAAGCAGAGAAAATTTGAAAAATATGAACAAGGAAGATAATTCCTTTAAAATTTATATACAAATATTACTCAAAACTTATATTATATATTCACCACATTCATTTTCCTGTCTTGTTACAAACACTTCTTTTCTTATATATAGTAATATATATGTTTCCATAGTAATTTTAAGTTCCAAAAATAAATAAAAAAATTTTAATGTTGTAAATGTGCATAAATATTTTAATGAAACATAAAGTTTAAAAAAAAAAAAAACAAAAAAAATTTAGTTAATGCAAGGAATTTTTCTACTAAAAAATATAATATACATATTATATGGTATATGAAAAACATAAAAAAGGATTTTCTTCATTCATTAAAAAATTTACAAATTACCAGTCATTATCCTTGCAAAAATTTTCAACATAACTTAAAATTGAAATATTACAGTTTTTATACAAGGAAAAAATTAATTATAACCAGAGAATTCTAAAAAAAAAAATCTAATATTTCATAAATTTTTGTAAAAAAAAAATTATGTAGGTATATATAAATAATATTTTTGTATCCGTTTAAATAAGTTGCTAGATTTATTTATTTTGTAGGATTTCACTTCATACGAAACGTACGTGATTTACTATAATAAAAATTCCATGCCCTGTTCGAACGATTTTTTTGGATTCAGATAATTTATGTCATCGACACTCGAATTAAAAATTTTGTTTACGAACTTACTCGGAGAATTTTAGATTGGCTAGTGTTTTACTGTCAATTTGATTGAATTTCGTCTTTCGAAAAGTCTTTCGAAAACTTTGATATATTTTTTTTAATTTACTTGAATAAGTATTTTATTTTGGTATACTTTACATTATGTAACTAATCTATTTTTGATTCATACTAAATTTTTTATTATAAATTCATTGTGTTTAAAATTTAAAGTCAAAACAAATTTCAACTCAATGTAATTTTGCATATTAAATAATCTGATTCTTAGTGAAAAATCTAAAATATATAGTTTTAAAGATCATATTTATATTTTATTTTGGCATAAAAAATATTTGACTGCCAAAAAAGTAGTTAAAAAATTTGATTTTCTTTCACAGAGAATGATAACTATTGAAATAACTTTTTTTTTTTTTCAAAAACATGAAAATAATAATGATAGTTAAAACCCAAAGCACGTAATATTTGATTATTATTATTATTATTAGCATCTTAGATAACCAAATAAATTGATAAATTAATTTATTTTTTGCTGTATAAAGATCCTTATTTAATAAAAAAAAAAAAATTATGCAAGAAAATCAAATCAACGGTTTAACTAATTATTTTTGATTCCTTTCTAAAAAAAAATGTATATGTATATATATTTTTCTCTCAATGTTAACTGCCTTTGCATAAATAATTCTGATTGATACAGCTTGGGCTACAGTTTACAGAGAACAGAGCTTATCTATGCAATTTTCACGATTTTTATCTTATGAAGCTATATTCATTAAAATTAAATATAAGTATATTAAAAATTGGAATTATTTAAAACAAAATTACTCTTTAAAAATTTTACGAAAGTACTTAAAATTATAATGAATTAAAAAGCAGCCATCATCTTATTTAAATAAAATTTATTCTTGATTTATTCAAAAAAAATAAAAAATAAAAAAAAAATAAACAAAATTTCTAGAACTTGAAATAATAATAAAATTTTATCTCTTAAATAGATTTTATAATATACATGTATATTTTTTGCATAAATTTGCCAAAATTTTTTTAAATCGTTCCCATTATTGTTAATATATAATGTGTATACCTAGCTATATTTTTTAAACATATATTTTGTATAACATTTTACATAGATAGATAAATTTTATATATATATACCAAATCATTTGCATTTCACGATAAATTATTATAAAATTAAGTTTTTAACATAAATTTAAAGTAAAATCATTTTTACCATTTAAAAAAAAAAAAAAAAAATTGTTATAAAGTTAAATAAAATAATTCTAATTTATTATTTACCTCTAGAAAAAAAATAAATATTTTAAACACAACGACACTGTTGATGACAAGCTCTTGATTTCAATATTCAACATAATTTAAAAATTCTGTTTGAAAATTTATTGAAATTTGTAATTAATTAAAAAAAAATAATAATCCCAGTCGTATAGAAAAAAATTGTTAAAATTTCAAAGTGATGAATCAGATTTAGTGTCCATTTTTCGGCCTGAAGTCCAAGTCTTTGTAAGACCATAGCTTTAGGGTTTTATATACATCATTGTACAACTCACTGTGCTCTTAATATTTTTTGTAATTCAATATTTCAATGAGTTCATATTATCATTGTACTTGCCTGATAGAATACATAATGTTTATTATGCCATACCAGAATATATTTTTTATCACCATCAACGTGCCTAACATTATTAGGATTGCATTAAAAATATCCTAAAAATTATTATATATTTATTTTTTTTTACAAATTTGTATTTATTGACACCATAATTAAATTTATAGACAAACAGTGCATAATAATAACGATTTGATTAATATTCCAACAAAAGAAGAAAAAAATAAAATGAGTAAAATTTCACTTAAATAATATAAAATATATAATAATTATTGCTAATTTCTAAAACCAAAACATTGGAATAAATTTAGAGAATAATTAGTGAATAATTGAAAAATAAATTATGAATGACACTCTTTTTATACTTTATTATATATTATTATGTTGTATATTTATAATACCTAGGATCCGCATAATTTATAATAAATAAAAATTTATTTTGTACATTTTATAGTACGCACAATCACATTTTACTCTTTTTATATCAAAATACGCAGTAATGATAATAAAAATAAAAAAAAAAAAGCTCATAATAAAACATAATTTCTACTAAACGCAAATTATATAATAGAGGAAGAATTTCATTGACATTGATATTATTAATAAGAATCTTTACTCCAATTTGTTTTTTTTTTTAATCTTTTTTGAAGTCATGTCTTATATTCATCTTAATCTTCAATTCTATAATAATAATTTTCACTTAACTGGCTCCATAAATACAATAAAAATTACCGATTATCACTTCCAGGAACTGGGATCGAATTAGCATTATATTTTTTTAAAAATCCTAATTGCTTCAAAGTTTTCGTTGATCTGCGTATAATATAATTCTCGAAATTTAAGACTTCTCAATTAAAACATATATATTCACATGCAAAATAAAATCTTTAGTTCTTAATTTTTTTTATTCGCCATAAATTAACAATTTTTGACAAAAATTAAAATAGAAAATAATTTTTTTTAGAGACCAAGTATATGAAATAATTTCGAAGGTTTTTTTTGAATCTGTTAAAAAACCATTCAGTACAATCTTCCAAACCATTCAGTACATACTTCGAGTTCTAGTTCAGAGTACAAAATATGAATTTATATATATTTTGTAACAAGCAGAACTTAAAACTTCAGTCAAAATTTAGTAAATTAACTTAAATTAACGACATTAAGTTTTTATATTCAACTCCTATAATCTAAAACATCTAATTAAATAGCTTATGAGCATATATATAGCATCATATCGCTCCATCTCCAAAATGATGCATCATCTAATTTGCATATGAAACTAAAAAATGTTGAATTTTAAGCGTCATATCCACTTAATACGAAAATTATTCTATAGTTATAAAAATAGAAAAATTCATTTATTTTTATTAACTTAAAATATATATGTAATATATATTGTATAAGGATATTATGTGCTTTAAAGAGTATACACAGTGCTATTTTAAAGACTTTTCCTTAAAATAATATATAAAAATGAGGAAAAAAATTGGAATGTTGAGAAAAAATGCAACAACAGAATTTAATTTTAATTGTTCTCGCTCCTTGAAATAATGAAATAAAAACGTAAAATTGAAAAATAAAGATTCCTTTTAATTTTTTACAATAAAGGGAAAAGATAAAAAAAAAAAAAAAACAGAAGAAAATATTAAAAATTTTCTCATTGTTTTTGAAGTGTGCCTTTGGCCTGAAAATTCCCTTTAATAAAATGAAAAATAAAATAAATGAAACTAGAAAATTTTATTTTTTTTTTTATAATAAAAAATTATTTTTTTTTCTTATATTTTTTTCTTTTAAATTTGTTAAAAACTTGTTGATTTTAAATTAAAATTAAATAGAACTTGAATAAGTTTTTTTAATCGGTTGAAAACAAGTTTTAATTAGTTCAAACCCAAGTCAGCGTTTATCTTTATATTCGATTTCAATTGAAATGTCGATTGTAGCATGTTAATGACATACATAAAGAGAATACTTGTATATGCCTTTTTGATTGTGAATGCTTGATAAGCTTATCATTAATCTTTGTTATATTTTCTTATTACGGGAACACAAATAACTAGAAATATATGTGGCTCTGTGTTTATTTTCGAGATAAGATTTAATTTTCGAACCCTTACATGATGTTTCCAAATATATATTTTAAGAATTCCTGACTTTAAGAGTTTTTGATAAATAAATATCAATTAAATATATCAATTAAATATATCAATTAAATATATTACGTCATAAAGCAGAAATAGTATTTTATTTTTCCTTAGAAATACACATAAATTTAGAATTGTTTTATTTGTTTTAATATTATTAAATCATTATATGATTAGAAATGATATAAATTTTCTGTCTTTAATGTTGCTAACTAGTTTTTCTATAGTAATTTTGTGTGATTATCATTCTATACTTAACAAATACATTCAAATATATAGCTTTTAAGTTATTATATAATAATATTACCTTCATTTACTTAAAAATGAAAAACTGAGTACCTATATATCAGCTGTACAGAAAGTAAAAAATATTCTACCACCTGTTGCAATGCACAGCATGACATTAAGCTTGTAAGCTAATTTTTTTTATACATAGAAACAGCTTTTACTCTTTTATTTTTCAAAAGTATGGTTACAAATAAATTAAGCTTATTTCTTATTTAAAATGTTTTATCTTTAAAAACTTTGAAAATTAAATAAACATAATCCGTAAGAAATTCAAAAGTTTAATGTAATTTGGATGAAAATATTATTTAAAATGATAATTTTATTTCATAATAATAAAGATTAAATTGTTTTTCTTTGATTTTCTAAAAAAAAAAAAAAAAATGAATATTTCATTATGTTGTTATCGTGTCTGTTTTTCTTAAATTTCTAATGGATTTCAATTTTTGTTTGTATTTAATTCATTTTTCTTGGATGGATCAAATATTTATGTGTAGAAATAATTGATTCATTCAAATATATATTAAGAAAAATAATAATTATAATTTTTTTCGCAATAAAATGTATAACACAGGAAGATTTTGATTAATATCGAAATTTTGTCTATACAAACCGATCTTGACGAAGTAATATAAAAAAATAATACTGATTCGTATATTATCTAAAGCCGATCTGTATGCTGAATGTTTTAACTTCAGTATTTTTTTTTTATAATTCATTTTAAATCTTCATAAAATGTCTAACTCTTCCTTGTTTTTTATTTTTACTCTCCTTACTTTAAAATTTTCTTTTAGGGAAGATATTATTTATGTTGCGTGATATGTCACTAGTTATTTATAAGAAAAGAAACTTGATCTTGGTGTTCCATGTTTTTGTTTGTATTTCTTTTTTCGTTTTTGATGCTCGATTTGGTAGTTTGTATTAAACTACCATTTCATGCTTTGTATTGAGCTCACTTCTCACATATTAGCATGTATATGAGAGTGATGGTGAAGTTTTCTTGGCAATTTTAGTCTTGAAGTGCAGTGGTGTTAAGAAACACCCCGAATTCACATAGAATTATTTAAGGATTCGACATCTCTTTATAAATTGTCAATTTAAACTTTTTTTGTGGTGGTTGTTTTGGCTGAGAAAAATTTTGTTTGCAATCAGTTTTGTTCAGCGTATTAGTTGAATTATACTTTCATCCTTATCTTACTGAACAACTAAATTATAAAGAAGAATAGAAAAATTATAAATGCCGTGTTAAATTTTATTTTACGTTCAAAAAATTTATTTTACGGTAAAAAATCATACATCTTTAAACACATAAAACATAATATATAAAATCCATTTTATTAAAAAAAATTTGTTTGTTAAATTACTACGAGATTTTGAAGACGTTTATAGATTTATTTTAAAACCTGAGAGCAGAAAATTTTCAAAATTTTCCTATCAATACCCTTCCTTAAGAGTTTTCCCAACATTTAAGAAAATTTTGAAAGTATATAGATATCTGTATAAGTTTTCTTAAACAATTGTTTGAAATACGTTTAAGAAAATAGATATTTACCATGATACTGAAAACCTATATTAAAAAACAAATATATACAATATTGCACTATATAGCTTATAACTTAAACTTATGTATTATTATAATATTATTTACTATAACGTTAAGTTCATCATCATGTTCCGAAAAGTTTTGGAACAATTAATTTGCTATGCTGAATATTATAATATAATGAAAAGTTTAAAATTTTATTATATAGCATAGCAGCACATAGTTTATATTCCTGAAGGTTTTATTATAAAAGCGCCATTCTGTTTCATTGTTAAAAAAAAAAAAAAAAAATTATTTAATGAAAAAAAATACAAAATTTTCCTTTTTTATAGTAAAAAAAAAAAATTCTTTGCATAAAAACTTTATTTAGACAATAAATTTATGTGAACAAAAAAAAAAAATATGAAAAAAACTAAAACAATAGCTCAGGAAAATTAATTGACTAATAGAGGACTAAAATAGCGAATTGTTTTTGTTTATCAATTTTCTTTTTTAATTTATTCCTCTGAAAAAAAAATTCTCAACACAAAATAAATTTATTTTTCCACATTATATACTATATGTATAAATCTTTCTATATGTATAAATCTTTCATATAAAAAAAGGGTTAAATTATTTTTAAATTCATTAATTTTCCAGTTTTTAAATATTAATTCGTTTAATTTTTTTTTTATTTTTTTTATCATAAAATAAATTAAATTTTCCATCAATTATATTATTTTCATAAAATTAAATGTAAAAAAACAATTTACTGCATTATCCGGGTCGTAAACTGTTTTATTAGAATTAATTCAAATGTCGCTATTATCATCAAATTTTTTGTATAGGTCCTGATTATGAAAAATTTTTGATTTTGAGAAAACAAACTTTTAAATTCATAGTTTTAAAGATTTCATATTTATAATTGACGTCTTCTTGTTGTTCTTCTCATACAACGATTGTATATTATGTTTGTTTAAAGGTTCAGATTCTACCTCAGTCTGAAGTCCGTACAAGGAATATTATAAAAAAAGTCATTAGTAGAGCGGATATAAATGCCGAAATGCCTAGAGACTAGGCATTTTGCCTTTTTTGATATTTTTGGCTTAGCGAGACTTTTTTGTAAATTTCAGCCTAGCCCTAGCGAGCCCAAAATGACAATTTTTCGGTAATAATGCTTTGAATCATTGATCACAAACAACTCAAGAATTTATTTTTAATCTTTCACCTAGCGAGCTGGCTGCTTACAAGTATTGTCTCACAACATCGGCTGATGTTGAAAGATCTTTTTCAGCATACAAAAATGTTTTGACCGACAAACGTAGATCTTTTTTGTTCGAAAATCTAAAACAGCACTGTAAATACTGTACTTTGTAAATATTGTATGTACTTTGAAATCGTGAAAAATAATAATATTGGTCCTTTAAAAGTGTGTTTTTTTTTCATATTTTTGCGCGACTTTTCAGGGACTTTTTTTGAATTTTAAAGACTTTTACAGGACTATTTCGCAATTTTTCGGGATTTTTTTAGGCTCTAAAATCGTTTTTATGGGAGTCTTTTTTATCCGCTCTAGTCATTAGTGCGAACTAAATATTATATCTTTAACAAATTTAATCCTCTTAATATTATTTTGGGAAAAAAATTTAAATAGCTATATGGTTATCTTTGGCTTACACAGGCATATATTATGAATTTCCTTGTAGTATTCCCCCCCGTAAAAATGTCTCTTATTAGTATGAACTATTTTCATTGGCTTTAACAGAATTAATCTTCTTAATCTTATTTTTTATGGCTATACGGCTAACTATGGTTTAAAGAAGATATACTATATAAATATATGTTTGTTCTTTTATAATATAAAATATTCTTAAGTATTTATAGTTGTTGTACGTATATATTTATTTCTATACAGCGTAATGAGAAAAATAAACATTCTTTAATTAAATTTTCGTGTTTTTTTTTTCTTTTTTCCTTTTGAGATTTTTTTGTTCTGTTATGTTATAGTATCATTATTCACAATAAATAAATATATGTATATATTTTTTTTATTTTAACACAAAAATTGGGTGAAATAAATGCCTATACATATATTTTTATATACAGTAGGTACTTATCTTTAGAACACTAACGATGCGGAAAACTTTAACACAAATATACACTAGTATTTAGAGAAATTGAATGTTCGAAAGACAAAAAAAAAATGTAGGTCGGCAAATGATTTAAAAAAAAAAAACATAAAACAATTTATCCGATCTTTATGTTTATAAATTATAAAACACTTTTCAAGAAGGCTTTTATCTAATTTCTTATCGTCTTTTGAAGTAATTAGCTATGTTGTTTTTGTTTTTGTTTTTTTTTTTCACTCTAATGTTTATTTTTTTTATGCAAACAAATTTTATGTTCTAAAGCTACTTCGTTCTATCAGCATCACAAAATATCTGATAGAATAAATCATAAATTCTAAGATTTGAATTTTATTAGGAAACTTTGTGTACTTTTTCAGTTGCCTTCTATACAGAATTTTTTTTTAATTTAAATTTCTTTTTTAATAGAATTATTTTTTAATTATCTTTGCCCAGAAGATATTACTGTTAAAATATATATATAGAAAATGATAGGCATTTTTTGAAGTTAAAAATAATTTGTCAAATTAATAATAATTTCATCATTATACAAACTGTCATCGAAAATCTGCAATTCTAAGTTTTTTTTTTGCATATTTACTTGCCTATATTTTTATCACAATTTTTGTTATTCTGTTGTATATTGAATTTCCGTAAAGAAAATAAGATAATGTAGAGGTATTTTTTTTTCTAGAACTAAACTAAATATTGTGATATTGCACGAATAGAACCTTCCGGACAATTTAATTTAAAACTTTATAAAAGCAATATGGACATACTATTAAAATTTATACAGAAAAATTTTCATTATACCAAACTGTATACATAGTTATTTTGAGCTCTTAAAGGATTCCTATAGTAGGATAAAAATAAGAAGAATAAATTACAAAAAAATAAAAAAAATAAAGAAAGAAAATAATGAATCAAAAAAATGTTGAAAGGATTATAGAAGAATCTGATGGAGGATTTAGGTCAATCAAATATTCTTCACTTAACTCAAGTTATTTATTTTAAATTTAAAAATAGTTAAAAAAAATAATAATAATAATAGCAAAAAAAAATTTTAAAAAATACCATCAATTGATTTTGTAAATTGATGCAATTATAAATTCAAATTCAAAATGATAAAGATTTTACAGCAATAACTTAATTGATGTTATTCCTTAAGCATCAGGAATCGTCGAAACGACCGAAATTTAAGTCTCTTTTACCAGCTAGATAATAAGAAATTCCAACTCGACAGTATTGATAGGTAAACACAAAAAAAATCTAAGTTCGTGTCAAAGTAAAGCCTTGTTCGCATTTGGAAAGTATTTTAGTGGATTGGCGAGTTATTTAGTAACTAAACGTGCCTGGACAAAAACATTTTATTCGAGAAGGTTAGTAAGTGAAAACTACTTTACTAAACTAGTCGACTAAATACTGATTTCATTTTACTCTTTTTTTTTCGGGCGACTAGAACCGCATCACTATCCACTAAACAAGGACCGGTTCAGTCATTAATTTTTCGAACCTGGACTAAATTACAAATGCGAAGAAGTCCTTAGAGTAAATTATTGTGTTGTACTAGTAAGCTTATTATCCTACGGTAAGTGCGGGTTCGAATTTATGAAATTTATTTCATAAATTCGAACTAAGTATACTTGTGTGATTTTGTCTTAAAGAAAAACTTTGAAAGATATTGCATCGGTACATATATAAAAAAGATTGGTTTTACATCTATAATATGCACAACAATAATTAATATCGTAAATTTTGATTTGAAAAACAGAAATAAGAAAACCTATTATTTTGAACATTTTATCAAATTTTCCATTACATGTATGTATATTGTATATACATATACTTTGAATTTCTTCATCATTATTATGCTGACCCAATTTTTGAAAATCATGAAATAATGTCGTTTTTCTTTTTTTTATTTTATTCTGAAAATAAAAAAAAAAATATTTTTTTTTTGTTTTGAAATGCTTATTTATTTTGAAGAAAATAAAGAAATATTATTTTTATTTAATTTTCTCAATGCAAAAATAATAATTCAATTCGCCCATATATTTTTGTTTTATAATTTTCCACTTGCATTTTATTTCATATTTTTTATTTTTTATTTTTTTTCTCTCCATAAAGTTTAAAAAAAAACTCTGGAAAAGTTTATGAAAAATAAAATAAAATAAAATTGTCAAACACAACTTAAGTTTTAGGAAAATGCATTTAACATATAAATATATACGTATATAAATAAATATTTATATATATTATTTGTTATTTGTGCAGAATTTGTAATAAGCTTGTTATAAGCTTAAAATAATATTGAAGAAAAGTGAAATAAATATATACCTAATGTTATAAAAATTTCGTATTCAGAAAACATAGAGCTATAGAGTTAAAAAAAAAAAAAAGTTCTAAATATGAGAATATTCATTTGTTTTCAGTTTTTTTTTTATTAACTGTTTACAAATAAATGCTTTTCAATGCCAAAATCACGTTTGCTTTAATTTCGGGTCTCAATTTTATTGTCCTTTTTACCATTACGTCGCAGTTAAAATATCCTTCAAGCCATAGAAATCATATTTTCCAAAAATCTCGTCCAAAAACATCGTCCGCAACAATTATTGATTTTAACAATTTTTTTTTTGTTTGATTGAAAACTAACTATTTATCTTTATGGTTATTTTCTTGCGAATTGAGATGGAATTATATTATCCTTATGAAATTATAACGAATTAGAATTCAATAATGAGTTAAAAAAAAAAAAAAAAAACCATATTTATATTGTGGACAAAATCAAGTGTGAACCAAATAAAGAACACACAAATTTTTAATTCCAATCTAAACACACACATTATATAGTACTAGTATGCTTTATTGTTTACATAAATGTTTATTATTTTTAACCTATATATGTTGTAAACTCTTTTATAAATATGATACTATCACTTTATAAATTTTCATTATTATTATTATTTGAATTTAAAATGAAATTAAGAGAATCGAATAAATTTCAAAAATTGTGTCCAAATGCTAAATGTTCCAATTCAACCCCATATGGATTAAAAGAAAAAACCACTGAGCTTTTTGTGCATTCAAAATAAAAGATTAA
This sequence comes from Hybos culiciformis, assembly GCA_964007475.1. Lineage (NCBI taxonomy): Eukaryota > Metazoa > Arthropoda > Insecta > Diptera > Hybotidae > Hybos > Hybos culiciformis. The sequence goes on along the minus strand of OZ023273.1, from coordinate 147,266,824 downwards.
TTTCACAGAACATGCTTTGTGGTTTTGATGTTTTTGAAATATACAAGATACATTGTACATATGTATGAATGTATGTAAAAAATTTTCTGTTTTCTTTTTTTCGAAATTATTATTATTTTTTTATGTTGTTGTATATCAGGAAGTTTAAACCATTAAAAAAAAAATTATTAATAAAGTTATATTTTATGTTATGAAAAAAAAAAACAAAATTATTTTTTAATAATCTAATTTTAATCTTTTTTTTTTTTAAATTAATTCTTTTTAAACAAAAAAACCTCTAAAAAAACGCTTTAATATTAGAGCTTCCTCTCTACACGATCGCTTGTTCGCCAGTGTAGGTCTACTATATGTTTTCATGGCCAATATTTATCCATAAAGTTTTTGAACATCTTTATATTAAAATTAAATTTATATATGTACCAATATAATTTTTAATTTAGGGTCAAGAACTAAATATGATCTGAAAATTTGTTAATTTTTTTTTCCCCTATCAACAGATATTATAGTAACCCTTTAAGACTTTTTGGTTAGTTCAAAATATGAAGGTAAAGGATACAAGTTTTTTTTTTCCTGTTTTATTTATTATATTAAGTAATCCATAAATAATATTATTTTGTGTATATATTGTTAATCCATAAAATATAATAAAATAAATCCATAAATAATATAATAATATATTTATTTGAAAAATTATTCTATTTATTAAAAATTCTTTTCTCTATATAATCTTCTAAAGTATATATTATGTAAAGGATTCTTATATTAATTTCCACAATTTGATGATATTATCCTATCAGGCAATGAAATTTCCATAATAATTAATTTATTCAAATATAGTTAAGATATTTATTATTATAGCAAATTTTTCTTTCGCTTAGTTAAAAAAAAGAATTATTATATTGTAGGTATATAGAGACTTACATTTACATATAAAGCATATAACTGAATGAATATTTATTATTCAAGGTGAATAATTAATAAAGGATTTTTAATATCATAAAATAAATTTATTGATATTAATATTAAATTATTAATATATATATATATAGCATTTAGACCTAAAAGAATGAAAATCCTTAGATATCAACTTATATAATATTATATACACACTTAAATAAAATGTCAAGTATAAAAATATCTATTTTCGTATGCTTTCTTCATTTATGTTATGATTCTTCTAGTAATTTATATGAAATTAAATATTTGAACAGAGGATTTTCAACAATACAACTTTTTGAGTTCATTTTACCCTAATTATTAAATTGATATTCTTATTGGAAGTATTTAATTTATATAATGTACAATAAATTTTACTAAATTAAGTTCTTCTACAATATAGTATGTATATTGAAAGATATTGTATCTGAAGATAAGGCTAAAGTTAATTACTTTTTAAATAAAAAATCATTTCAAGGATACCACAACAATAAAATAAAATAAGAAAAAAATTTTACGCTATTTTATTTGTAAAAAAAAAAGAAAACTAAATATTTGTGAGTAAAGATCTTTTTCTTGAAAATTGGGGATCAAAGAACTTCAAAAGGATTTTATCTATTTTTACAGTCCTTATAATAATAATAATAATATCAAATAAAACTCTTTACATCAATATACGTGTACATGAATAGTATAGGTAAAATAAAATGACAAAACCTTAAATGTAACCTTACAAAAAAGAAGCAAAGAATCAATTTAATTGAACTTCTTAAATGATGCATGTTTGCATTGTAGCAACATATTATATATAACTTCATGACAAAAAAAAAAAACAATTTCAAACAACATCGTTAAAGATTATTTGGTGAATGCAATAAGAAAAAAAAAATAACCTTTTTATTTACCCAAATATACATAGATATAGATACTTTCTTAATAAAAATAAAATAAAATTTAAAAATCCTAAAAAGCATCAAGTTTTTTATTTATTTTTTTTTATTTTATGTTCCTTAAGAGTTGGTGTTAATAAAATATTTCGAATATTTCTTAGATTATCCTTATAATGTTGTCCTGATTTTTTATATGTAAAATATATAATATCCATAAAAATGATAAAATAGAAGGACAAAAGCAAGCAATATATTTATATATATTGATTTTATGTAGAATTAGACAGAAGAAGTGGATAACTTAGCAAAAAAATAAATGTTTTTTCTTTTTTCCTTAATATCCTTAAAATATTTTCTTCTTTTTCAAAATCGTGTTGGTGGAAAAGAAAAAAAAAAATTAAATTTTAAAAAAGAAAATTCTTCATTGCAAAAAAAAAAAAAAGGTTATTTTCTTTTTTTTTATTTCATTTTCTTAAGAATTTTACAATATCATAAGGCAAAAAGGAAAAAGAATTTTTTTTTTGTGTCACTAGCCAAGAGAAAAAGAAAAAAAATGTTTCCCAGTTTCATTGAAATATTTCACAAATTTATAAAAAAAAAAGAAGAGAAATAGAAAATGCAAAGGATCGGATAATTGAAAATTTCAAGGACATTTCAAAAAATAAATAGTTGGTTATTTAAAACTTTTCAAATGTCATTTTTAGCTAATATTATATGAATTTTTATGAAAAAAAGATAAATTAAAATAAGAAAATAGAATTTGTCACAAAACTTTATTTTATTTTGAATTCATTTCAATTTCAAGAATTCCTTTCTTTTTAAAGCTTGCATAGTTTTTAAAAGCAATATTATTGTGAAACTTAATATAAAACGTCAATAAAATATTTTTGGTTTTTTCGGAAATGCGTTGAAAATTGAAGAAACCTCTTGTTTTAATCTATTTGTACATATTAAGTTTAAAATCTAAAAACTTGTATGTTTTCTATATGTTGTGAGAGTAATATTATATATTTTTTTCAAAAGTTCTTGGATTACAAGAGATTTCACCGTCCCACTACTAATAATGATCTAAAACTAAAATCTAAAGCTTTAAAATAAACAGTGCACTAAAATCTAGTCCTTATACTTTTTCGTCCTGCTTCTTCTTTTTAAGAAAGCTTTTAATTAAATTTCTTAAATCAGTTGAATTTCTTTATGAAATAATTTTTATAAACCCTTATTTAACCCCTTAATAATTTCTTATAGATTATTAGTAGATTATATGAGATGAGTACAATTCGCTTTAATCTAAAAATTTTATGAAGTTCATATACATGAAGTTCAATTTTATACAACTTACATATATACCTTCTATGGAATTGTAACGATTCAATTCCATTTAAATAATCATTAAACTAATTAAATTTAATAATAAACATTTTAAAATATAATTTCAAAATAATTCACAATAAAAAGTGCCATCAAAATAATTTTAAACGCCCCTATAGGCACCATTAAAAATCTTAAAATTATTCAAAAAATTTTAATTTTCTATTTTTTATTTTTTTAATAATAAAAGTTTAATTTATTTTTTACGTTCTGTATAATGTGTTCTGTATATAAAGTCGGTATATATTTTTAATATATAGATAATATCATAATATACAATAATTTTAGTGATAGTGATGAAATTATTTTCTATTTATTTATACAATTTATCAATACAACATTTTAAGGTATTATAAAAAAAATCTCTATATTGCACCACCAAAAATTGCTACATAAGCTATAATTTATGAATGTATGTTGTATACAGATCAAATCGAACTAATCGATGACTTTAGCAAGATTATTTTATGTGAGGAATCGGATAAATAGCTCACACTTTTACTATTCAATAAACCTGGTCGCATGACTATAATAATATTCGATTTCCGAAACTAATACGTATCATTAAAAAAGAAGGTAAATTGTATTTTTTTCAAAAAAGTTTTTGAAGTTTAACTTCTTTAGCGAGGTATTGTTAAAAATTTTTGATCAAAATAGGGGAAAAAAGAAGACAGAATATAGTATGTGCTGCGTCACGATAAATGAAAGCCACAACGCTGCAAAAGAGGGGTAATAACCACAGAATGTAGTATGTTAAAAAGTAAAAACAAATATAAAAGCAGGGAAATATAAGACGTTGTAGCATGTAGCATGTATTTACGAAAATAAAATAGCGATACTACACACACATAACAAAATACTAACGATGGTGGAAAGCAAAAAACAAAAAAAAAAACCATATAGATAGAATTAAAAAAATGTACAATAACAGAATTAAAGATCAACTGATTTTGTTGTTAATATTTATTTAGTTTATTTCCTTTTCGAATTAGTGAAATTCTATCATATGAAACAGAAACGCTGTTTGTCTGTTTGTCTATTCCGAATAGGTACCTAAACCGCTCAGCCGATCGTTTTCAAACTTACACTATTTCTTTGTCTCAGATCGAGGGTCGTTATAGGCTATTTTCAAATTTGATTGGCCTCCTACCTAGCGACCTCCCCTGAGGGCCCACTTCAAAAGTTCGTCCGATTTCATTCAAATTTGGTATGTAAAGAGAGGAACTGATTACACCCAAATTTCGTAACAAAAAATTTATTTCCGATTTCATTCAAATATGGTACGTAAAAAGAGGAAATGATTACACACAAATTTCGTAACAAAGAATTTCATTCAAATTTGGTAAATAAAAAGAGGAAACGATTAAACACGTAAATTTCGTAACAAAAAATTGATTGATCCTACCCAGCGACCACCACGGGGGGCGGACTAGGGAATGCATTTTTTTAATAAAAATTTAATTCCGGATTTTTGGAATTGTCTTGAAATGAAATCCGGATTTCGGTTTATTCCGGAATTTCATATAAAAATTAAAATATATTAAAAAATTAAATTAAATTATTCTTTAACATAAATATTAGTTTATTTAGTTCAAAACATTATAACAAATTAAATTATGAAATATTTTTTATTAAAATAAAATTTTATACTTTTCAATAAACCGAAAGTGAATAAACTGAATGGAAAAATAAAAATTTGAAACACAAAGTATCCAATGTTTTAACATTGAGTTTTAATCGAATTTTTATTGAAAATGTTCCTGCAGCATTGTTAATAAGTTATATTAGAGATTTTCCAAAAGTGTTCCTCGGGGGGCCCCCCTTGATCGCAAAATTTAATTTCACTTCGAATTCCAAATAAATCACTGAACTCCAACTTATTTTGTTAATGTTGATTAATGTGAAAAAAAGTTTTACGTATTTGAAGACTTGCGATAGCTACATAGATTTAAATTTTTGTGGATTTTAATGCTTTATGCCTAAATAATAAAAAAAACATAAACAATTGGTCAAAATTCCCGCCAGTAAAAGTTCCACCAAATTCGAAAAATTCGGAATTTAGCATTTTGAATTCCGAATTTTTTGAAATTCGAAAACAGGCACATTTTCGGATTTCCGGGATCCAAAAAACCGGTTTTGCATTCCCTAGGGCGGACTTCTAAAGTTCGTGTGATTTTATTCAAATTTGGTAAATAAAAAGAGGAAACGATTAAACACATAAATTTTGTAACAAAATATTGATTGATCCTACCCAGCGACTTCTAAAGTTCGTCCGATTTCATTCAAATTTGGTACGTAAAAAAGAATAAATGATTACACACAAATTTCGTAAGAAAAAATTTAGCCCCCTCTTCCACTTACAAAAGTAAATCAGTCAGAGTCCGTAGCCAAATAAATATTTGCAAGTAAATAAAGAAGTTAAACTTCTTTCGTGAGCTTATGAGGATGAGGCTCACACATATTTTTTTTAATATTTTGAAGCCTTTACTTGAGCCAAAAACTGGAATTAAAATTATTAATTCAAAAAGAAATTTTGAATATAAAAAAAATAAACTATTTGCAAATAACTTTTATCCAGAATATAATTAAAAATAATTTACGACTAGCAATTTTTGCTATAATTTATTTGGTATTCATTTTTTGGCCAGCTTCTCTGTTTTTCATGCATAATTTTGAAATCATAAATAAATGTCTTGTGATGTCCCTCTCTTCGGATATTATAATAAAGCTTAGATGTAATATCCTCAAATACTGTGTGTTTATCAAAAAAAAAATTTTTAAATATATTTATATTAAATTCACAATATTAAGATATTAAGATATTAAGATAAAAGTTTTAAAAATTATTATGCTCTAATTAGAATTTAATCTAAAAGAAATTAATCTAAAAAGAATGAACGAAAAAAATTATTTTAAACTGGAAAACATAAGTATACATAAAACATTATTCCCTATTCATAAAATAATTATATTGCCAGTTCTAAGAAAAATTGTTTTAGATCTTTCATAACCTACTAGGTACTTGATATTAAAAACATTATTATTAAATTGGATTTAAAATTTCAAATAATTGCTTTATTCACGCCCGGCCTTCAACAATTCACAAAAAGTTATATAGTAAGCGAGTGGAGTTTTATTTTCTCTATTATATTTACTACGGAACTATATACTAAAGCCGGAAAAATTCATTTTCTATTTTATAAACATAAATATAAAATAATAAAATCTATGAAAATATCACCTTTTGTTAGACCTTTTGTTTGAAAATAAAATGTAGCAAAAAAAAAATAAACTTTAACAAAACGAACAAAAAGGACATTAAAGGAAAACAATTTTTTTTTTTTATTTATTTTATTTACCTTTAAAATTTATACAATTTTTTATTTCAAAGTAATTTTTAAACGATAAATAAAATGATTATTTGCCTCAAGAATTCAAAGTGTGTAACATTTAACCTTTATTAGCTCTCTGTAAAATATTTATAAAAAAAAACAAAACATAATAAAGAAAATAAAAGAAAACTATATATGTATATATATATAAGAAACAACAAGAAATGAAAATTCAATTTTCTAAAAGAAAATATACGTACAAAAAAACAACATAATAATGTATTTTTATTCTAGAAATTGATTTCATTTTGATTATGCTATTTACCAATTTTATATAATTCCCCTTTTTTTTTTTTTGTCAAAATGTGTTGCTAATCAACAATGATATAATGTCGAACAAAAAAAGCTTTAATTGCGTCTGAAAAGTCTTAATAAAATTTAAGATTTTATTATTTTCGGTTCGAATCGAAAAATTTTATTGAAATTCATTTAGGATTTAAATTCAGAATTTTTTGTTAAACCAAATTTCGCAAAAATTTAGAAACTAAATATTTATTTCAAATTTTGTCCTTAAACTATGCACCAAATATGTGCATTGAATTAATTAAAATCACAATGGAAAAATTAATTCATTCTAATGCGAGGCGTGCGCAAGAGAATAAAATAACACATAAGTATAATGATTCAATGATTCTTGAGAATGTGTTTCATAAATACGTAAAATTAATTGTTAAAGTTATTTTCTTCAAGTTGCAAAAAAAAGTAATTTATCATCCCCTTGTAAAAATATCATTATCAAGGTCATCGCCACAGAGTCTCGCCAGCTTGTCTTGGTAAAAGTTTATAAGGATGTTTTTATTCAGTAAATGTTGAAAATAAAATCTTCTTCTTTAACATTATTTACATTCTTTAAATTATACGATGATGAAATCGGAACTTTTACAATAATTTTGTAAAATACAGAAATGAGAATCAATTCCATGTAAAAAACATTTCAACTATTTTCAAGAAATGTTTTAGGATAATTAAAAATCGACCGACCTATGATTTAGGTCACGAGCCCCTCTATGGGACGTAATTTATATAATTTTGTGCATTAAAGAAGTTTATTTTATTATTATTTTATTTTATTGTTATTTTCCTATGCGGACTGATTTGTGTTTAAATTCATTTGTGATTGTAAGTACTTTTAATGTGCATGTGATCGGTAAGTTGTATTTTCAATCGTAAATTTAGCTCAATAAATGGTATATTAAATGCGTCAATTATTTATTTAAGAAAATTTTATTAACACACTTCAATTTTATTTACCACATTTCAATTTCTTTCTTCATTTTGAACTTTTGTTTATTTTTTGCATTGCAAATGTATTGATTGCAACTACCTCTCACATACACATTAAAACAGTATACAAAACATGTTATTAAAATTTGTTATACAGCTCGTTGTGTATGTATACAAAAATACATGGACACTTGTCAATATTATACCACTCGATCTAACGGTCTCGTGATATAAGTATTGACGCGTGTCCATGTGTTTTTGTGTATACACAACTCGTTGTAATAACAAATTTTCTTAACATGTGTTGTAATCTACTATTATACATTTGATGTGTTTATTATTACACATATATGAGCTTGTTTTAAGCTATGAAATAAATAAATAAGTAAAATATTAATAAAATTTCAAACACTAATTTCACTCAATCAGTCTTTTATTCAATTTTCTATATAGGTATATAAACTAAATATTTAAAATAGAACACACTCTCTTAAAAAACAAGTAAATACTTTAAAAATTTATACATTTATTCCCAGGTGGGAATTTAAACCTGCACACCGTAAATTGACTTTATAAAATTTGGAAACGTCAAAAATATAAGTTATAACAAAATGAAACTAGCTGTACCTATTTGATTTCAAGCTTTTAAATTCAGAATTCTTAAGAAAAATAAAATGACGCAATTTTTTCTCGTATCGAAGATTCTAGCAGACTGTCTTATACATGTTTTCTTTTCAGAAAAGATTATTGTTGAGGGAAACAGTGCAGGATACTTTTCGTTCTCATTTGAATGTTCCTCAGTTAAGAAAATTTTTAAGAATATTTTATATTTTTCATTTACCATTTGTCAAATAAGCGCCAGCGATCATATCAAATTCGCTAGAGTTTTTTTACTATACTTTTTTCATGAAAAGTATATTGTTCTTTTAACACCTTTTAAGGATTTGGCAGAGCTGTCACTGAAAATTATAGAGGGATAAGCCAAAAACGTTCAACAAATGTTTGTCATGTACAAGCACTTCAGAAATATGTTATTATTGTTCTTCATAATGAATATTTGATTATTAGAGCCACAAAAGAAATTATTAAAAAAGGAAATATATTAAACCCTTGATGCGGCCATGTATTTATTATTAGAATCAGGAATAATATATCCTTTATAAAATCTTTTTGAAATTATCCTTTCAGTTCAAATTAAAATATTCGTAAGTTAACATAGTATAATTTCCTTTCAAAAATTTATATAATGATGTTAAAAAAATGTTGTTGCTTCGACCTAGAATTGGGTTCTTTTATAATTGCATTTTTGGATTTTATAATTTCTTTAGGAGATTTAATTTTTAATTTAACTGAAATGACAAGAGGCGATGATACATCTAAAATTGTTATCATTGAAACTTGTCCCGATGTTAATTCTACAAATACTAATCAAACTGGAATTTCCGACGACGTTATCGCTCATGTTGCACACGGTATGTTGATTATAAATTATTTAAATTCAAATTCCAAAATTTTTTTATGTGTACTGTAAATGTATAAAATTGTTAATAATATTCAATAGGCTCACCGCATATGGCTTCCGTCCATTTATCTAAAAATATTGGGTTATTCATTGTTGCTATTTTATTGCTTTATGGGCTCTATAAAGTAAGTATGATAAAAATTTGTGAAACACATTATAAAGTGAACATTTAGTATGATTGACAAAATCTTTTAATGGGCATGTGGTCAGTATTTTGTATTTAGTGCTATAGAATTTAGATCACTAAATGGAGTATTATATGCGTCAATATATATGCAATCATTTAGATGCATCAGCGTGAATAATGAAATAATTTAGATGCATCTGCGTGAATAATGAAATCATTTAGATGCATCAGCGTAAATAATTAAATCATTTAGATGTTCTCACAATGTTTCAATACACACAAATACCAACAAAAATTGAAAAAAAAATGTGTATATAAACTTTTGTTTTTTCATTGTAAATATATAGACTGCAACTACCTTACACATGCACATTAAAACAGTATATTGGATATGTTAACAAAATTTGTTATACAACTCGTTCTGTATTTACACAAAAAACACATAGACACTTGTCAATTTATATCACTCGACCTATTCGGTCTCGTGATATAAGTATTGACTCGTGTCAATGTGTTTTTGTCTATACAGAACTTGTATAATAACAAATTTAGTTAACATATACAATAATCTACTATAAGACTGCAGAAAATTCTGAGAGCATTTTTAATTAAAATTTTAAATAATTTTAGAGAAGTCACAAATTGCTTTTAGCATGGTTGATTGTTAATGGAATTGGTCTAGTATTACTCACTCTATTATTTTTAATTGCATTTGGCTTATCTTTCGGAGACTCTGATATGGTAATATTTGCAGTTGTGGCCTTAATACTTATGGGTTAGTTATAATCTCTTTTTAAAAATTAATAATTTTGATTTCAGTTTTAAAAATTAGAAATATTTATAAATAAACAAATTCGTAAGTTTTTTCTAATTACGTTTTAATGTATAAATTGTACATTATGTTGGTACATATTTACATATATGCACACAAATCTTATAAATATCTATAAAGTTTTTAATATATTTGAACAAGTTTATTTCTGTTTTTAGTCGTAAAAGCGTACATTTTTGCTGTAATTTTTTCACAATACAAAGTGTTACGCAACGAAGCTCTTGGTATACGGAATCAACAACCAATTGGTTCTGCAACTGTTGAATATGGTACAGCAAAATCATCACAACAGTGCGCTGAAACAAATAATTATGATTATTAAAATGAAAAATCCGGACTAATAATCAGTTGTAATTATATAAGAAGTGTCATGTTGATGAAATTAACTATAAAGAAAAATGTTTTTATAGGAATTTGTTCTGTTCTACTATACACGAAGAAAACTAATCTAATTATATACGATTTATTAGAAATAAAATGAATTTAATATTATTGATGTGAATTAAGTCAGTATTAACTTTTTGCAATAATCTTTAAATTTTAATATACATGTTTATATATATGTTTGTTTGTTACTTTATTAAAGTAAGTTTACTTCAATAAAATATTGAAAAATAAATTTAAACTTTGATTTTATTGGAATAAATGTGATTATTAAATTGAATCAGCAATACAACACCTCTCAGCTAATCTTATGTTTAGTTTTATATTATTATGATATTCTGTATAATAAAAAAAAAAAGGATTCTCATAAAACACTGAGAAAGAATAAGAAAACTGCTCAAAAACTCATAAGTGAATGATGAATTTAGAATTGGTCTCAAACATTATATTTTAAAAAGACCACAATCTAGCCTTATCAGTATATATAATACCCTTTGTGGGCAAATAAGAAAAATAATTATCTAATTTTTCAGAATAATTTAAAATTTCCTTGAAATGAAAATAAGACCGATATTGAAAAAGGGGCGAAAAAAAAAGTCACAATAAATTAAATCTTCATAATAGAAATGAAAATGCAATGAAAGAATTTAATTCTAATTGTTTCGGCTCTGTGAGAAATTAAAATAAATGAAATAATATAAAATATATGCTAAATTTTAAAAATGAAATGAAAATTTATTCTGCAAATTTTTTTTTTATTTATTGTGATGAAAAATAAAAAGAGGATGAAGAAAAATTTAAAGTTTATTCCATTGTTTTGAGAAAATTATTATTTAGCCTGAAGAATTTTCTTGAAACGAAATATACGGTAATGAAAGATATATAAATTTATTTTGTATTTTCTGTTATTTTTAATTAATAAAAAAAAAATTTATTTAAATTTAATAAATTCTGAAAAATGTAATTACAATATTCTATTATATATTTCTGTATAATTTTGTAAAGCATCCAGTATTTGCTCCTTTGTGATACAAATTCGTATGCGATGTAAATAGAAATTTGTATTTATTGATATAATTTTAAAACATTGTTCTCATTCAAAACAAGAACTATGTTAAATTTTGGAAACCTTGTAATTATTTATATGAAATCCCGAGTATTATGGGAGTTTTTTTTACATTATCCATGTTGTTAACTTTCCAATCTAAAAGACATTATATTTCAGACATATACAGCAGGTATAACAATAATTTTTACATAAGAAATTATAATATTGAAAAAACTTTATTATATTTTATTTACGCGCAGATATAATAAATTTTAGAATCTAAAAAGTGCAAACAATGCAAAAAGTTATTATTTAACTAAAAGTTTTGAATTTTCTAAGTTACAAAGTTATATCTTTTATGTAAAAAGAAAATGATGGAAAATATTTTTAATCGCAATTATTCACTTTAGATTGAATATATGTATGTTACGAAGAAGAAGAAAAAAAAACTTTTCACTCAATAGCAAAGTTTTTCTTTCATGGGAATTAAAATAAGTTTAAAATTTCGTTATAGTTGAAATATTTATTTATTTAGTTGTCGGAAATAAATACCTAATAGAAAATTTTAATGATATTTACGACGAAAAAAATGTTTTAACGAAATTAATTAAAGACTTATTCTAAGACTTTAAGCAGAATGAAGTGAAAAGAAGAAATAAACAAGAAAATTGCTTTAAGAAGAATTATAATTAAATCGCAAATTGACGATAAGAAAATTACACTAAGAAATTGTTAAATGACATAATAATATGCTATAAACATAATTTTTTCACTTTGAGTTAAAATGTCACTATAATTATATAGAAAAGTTTGTTTATTATAATTTAATTTTTTTAATTTAATCCAGTCAATCAATATAATACACTTTATATTCAGATTTAATCCAAATGTTTAATTTAATTTACTGAAGTTTGTTTAACATATATTTCAGGATAACATCAATTTCATCTTCAGAAGCTTTAATTTTAATTTAAAACAATCAAAATACAATTTTCTTCTATATATTATGTAATTCTTATGTACAAAATTTTATAACATGTGCTTATTTATTTCAAAAATATAAAAAAGTTTTTTTGTTAAATTTATGCAATATTCTATATATCTATGTTATTTAACCAGAAAACTCACCTGTTGCGTCAAAACCATTTTATGTTTACAAAAAATAAGCAAAAAAAAAAATTATGTTTAACTTATATTTTTAACAAATTTTTATAAAAAATACCGAACGAATTTCTAAATTTCGTTAAATATATAAATGTGTAGTACATATATATTATAATGAAGCATAAATAAAGCTTTTAATATTAAAAATATAATATTTTTATATTTATCAAGTTCAAAAAATAACAAAAAAATTTCTTTAAAAAAAGGATATTTCTTTTGATGTGAGAAAAGCTCTTTTCATTTCAGTTCTTAATGAACCATAGTTGGTTAAAGGATAATTATAGAAGGCGGAAGGATATAAAGAATTCTAATTTTTGGGCAAAAAAAAAATTAAAAAAAAAAAAATAAAAAATAAAGAATTTTTATTTTTGAAGAAAAAAATAATAATAATTTTTGTGAAAAATTAAGCTTAAATTTGATATAAATTATCACAATAATTTACCGGAAAGTTTATCATTTCAAAAAAAAAACACCAAAAAAAAAAAACGAGCAAAAAAATTGATTAATAAATTAAAATACACATGAGTTGAACTTTAAAGGGAAATTCTGTGATTTAGTGAAAACATAAATTCATAAAAGCTCATAAAAAAAAAAAAAAATCAAGAAAAATATTAATCACTTGAAGCATAATTTTCATATTTTTTTTTTTTTTGTTATTTTTAGTGGTATTTATTAATCTTTGAGTGTGTAGTTTATTGCAAGGAGGCACTTGTATTTATATCTTCTAAAAAAAATTTGTAAATCGATTCAATTAGCTAAATAGGGCGAAAAATAAATTTAGTATTTATATAAATTTATATAAATATTATTATTTTGAATAAACTTATATATACAGTTATCATTATTAAAATACATATCTACTTTATGTATTAATTTTCAGATACAAAAAAAAAAAAAATTATATATGTATATTTTAATATTAAAATAAAAAAAGTTACTATTTATTCAAGGATATATTGCATATTATGTGCGATTTATATGCTTTAGTAATATAAGTTTGAAACATACGTGAAAGTATTACAGTAAATATTAAAAAAAAGAAATATCATTTGAATAAAGGTCAGACTAATAATATTTGATTAAAATATAAATTTACTTAATTATAAATCAAAAATATTAATTACAAAAAAAACTTGCAAACAATTTCAATTGCAATATAAAAAAATATTCATTATAAATATTAAAATAAATAAATTTGAACAAGAATAATTATTATAATAAAATAAAACAAAATTTAAGATTCAATCATTTAATATCGATAAGGCATCACAAGCTGTACTCAATCAAATATATATAATATAATATGGCTTTAGACTGAGGTGATACCACCGAAAATATAAACAAATAAATTTTATTTACAAATAGTATTTAAATAATAATAATTATAATAATTTTAATATATAAATTCAATTTTTCATGGACTAGTTTATTATTATATGTTTTGAAATTGTTTTAAAATGTAAAAGTGTAATACTATATACCTATAATATGAAATAAATATAAAATAATATAAAAGTATATATTAGTAAATATTGCAAATAAAAAAATTGTATATTTACAAATGAAATTAATCAAAGGATTCAAAAAAGATTGTTTTTTTTTTAATAATATTTAAATAATATAATATATAAAGAATAAAAATATAATAAAATAAATTATCTGTTTTAAGATTACTAACTACCTATAATACTTCTTTATAATAATACAAGAGTAGACATTAAGAGTCTAATACTTATTTTCAGAAAAAAAGGATATAATCAAAATATAAATAATTTAAAATCAAAATAATTAAATAAGAATAAACTACAAATGAAATGAAGTTAAAAAATATGTAATTGACAAAAAAAAAATTGTAAAAGAGCATAAGTCAAAAAAAAAAAAAATTAATCTTCTTAGAATTTTGAATTTTTTCAACAAACAAAATAAATGATATTTAAATAAGGTGAAGATAAATTATAAAACATACTATATACCGAAATAATGTCATTACACTTTACACTTTACATAGTATCATTTTTTTGGTTTTCATAATAAATAAATCAATATTCTAATTCATGAAATAATATTTATTTTATGTTATTTTGTTTACACTTTAAAATTATTTATAAATTTTTTATTTAACATCAGAATAATATCAAATACAAATCCTAAATATATATTACATTATTGAAAAAAAATAAAAAATTATAAAATAAAGCAATTAAAAAAAAAATTACTTAGTGTTAAAATTAAAATAATTATCCTAAAAATATCAATTAGATAAATTTATTAATTAGAGAAAAAATTGTGAAAAACAAAAAAAAAACATAAAAATTTATATAAAATCTATTAAGAAAATATTTTTAGAAAATAAAATGAAAATAAAAGTGTAACAAAAATTAATTTACAAAATTTTAATATTTGAATGAAATTTATAAAAATTATTAAGAACAAAATTATTTGCTAAAAAAAAAAATTTATATATAATAAAAATAAACGAATAAGTGAAAGTGAAAAATTAATGTATTACTTGATTAGCTTGTAAACAATCACTGGATACAAAAATATTTTAACTCCGCCTTCTTTATTATTGCTTCATAAAGGATACCAAATTTGGTTTTACTTGATTTCTCTGTGATTTCAAAAGTAAGTATTTTTATTGCTTAAATAAACTAAAATATTGCACAATATCTGCATTAATTAATTGTAATTAAAAAAGAAAATAGAAATTAATATATTAGGAAAAACATATAAAAATGGTTCTTGGTATAATATTGTATAAACTGAAGTATTAAGGACTAACAATAATGTTTCGTTGTAACAAAATTATTGACGACATGACATTTTTAAGAAGGATAGGAGAGAGAAATAAAGGAACCTGATTATTTCTAGAATTATTCCTAATTAATAATAAATTCATAATATTGTGTATATATAAATTAAATGATGTTGTAATAAAACTAAAAGTATTTTCTCTGATTTCCAAGCACTTTTATAAATCTATTTATGTATATATTTGTATATTTTTTTTTATTTATTTATTTATTTCAAATGCTTAATACAAGCGAGCGAATACAACTTAATTATAATAAAACTAAATATATATACAATCAATTTAATAATGGAAGTAAGAATATATACAAAGCAGCAGTGTTTACTATTAAATAATGTATCACTTAGTTCGAATTAATTAAAAAATTATGATAAAATTTACTTTTAAAAGAAGGACTTTCGAAAACGTATAACTGAAGAAGGAAATGATATCGGTTATAAATTTTGAATAGGGAGTTAAGTGGGCTATATTGACCATAATTGGTTCTGGAAAATTGAATACTAATGACATCAAAATTTCTAAGACTTCTTGAGGGCACATTGAAAAATAAATTAGACATTAAACAGCTACTTGTCGTTTTTCCTTCGATGACTTTATGGATAAAGCTGAACGACAAATAAGCTCTTCTATTCTCCAGACTTGGGAGATTTAGAAGTTGAAGTCTGTCAGTGTATGGAGGTAAATTTAAATTATCCTGCCAATTGAGTCGCCTTAAAGCGAAACGAAGGAAATTTTTTTGAACCGATTCCAATCTAGAGATATGAACTGCGTAGAATGGATTCCAGACTTGGCAAGAATATTCCAAAGTGGGTCGAACAAAAGAAGAATATAAAAGTTTCATAACATATGGATCATTGAATTGTTTAGATTGCCTCTTGATAAAACCAAGAACACGCAGAGCCTTACTTGTAACAAAATCGATATGTTTAACAAAATTCAACTTTTCATCCAACAAAACTCCGAGATCAGTGGTCTCTACTTCTCTTGTTAAAGAAGAAGATCCAACACTGTATTGAAAATCAAAAATGTTTTTCTTTCTAAAGAACGACATTGAGTGACACTTATTAACGTTTAAATGAAGATTGTTTGAGGTACACCAATTGCTAAATGATTCAACATCATTTTGCAAGTCAATGCAATCAGAATAACAAGATATGGACTTGAAAATTTTGGCATCATCTGCGTAAATAAGAACTTCGGATGACTTTAGTATATTTGGAAGATCATTTATAAATAAAATAAAGAAAATAGGACCAAGATGGCTACCTTGTGGGACACCACAATTCACCAAAAACGGTGCTGATAAGAAGTTATTAAAAGAAACCTGATAATAACGATTAGATAAGTAATCATAAATCCAATTAACAAAAGCTGAATGAAAACCCATTTTGTCCAATTTACAAATTAGGGTTTTGTGGCATAATTTGTCAAAGGCTTTCGAAAAATCTGTGAAAATACAGTCGACATAATTTCCGGAAAGAAATTTACTATTACAAAAAGACGTAAAGTCTAAAAGGTTAGTGGTAGTTGACTTCCCACGAACGAAACCATGTTGTCTATCAGAAATAATAGGCTTGATGAAAAATTGAAGGTTGTCAGAAATAATTGACTCAAATAGTTTAGGCAAGGAAGATAGTAGGGCGATAGGCCTATAATTCTGAATATGTGCTTTATTGGATTTTTTATGAAGTGGAATAATATAGGATATTTTCCAAATATTAGGGAAGCAACATGAAGAAATAGACATATTAAATAGAATATAAAGTGGTTCAATTAATTTATCCACACATTCCATCAAGAAAACGGTAGGAATACCATCTGGTCCTACTGTGTTTGATTTTTTTAATTTCTGAATATGTTTGGAGATTTCAGTTTTAGATATATACGAATTAAAATTTGAAAGAAAAGAATATGAGTTGACAGAGTCAACTTGAGGCGAACCCGAAGTAGGGACGGCCTCAAAAGAAGATTTGAAGAAATCAGCGAAGAGATTAGCAATAATATAATTATTGTCACTACTGACATCATTGTAATGAAGAGTTGTTGGATATGAAGAAGAACCTTTTTTTAAGTTAACAAAGTTCCAGAATTGTTTTGGATCTAACTTGAGATTATTTTCCAGATTTAGCAAATAGTTGGAATGGCAGTTAATAGAAAGCCTTCGAAAATCCTCCTTTATATACAAATATTGACCAAGTGTACATTCACTCCTATCACTACAATATGCTTTCCATAACATATTACGCTTGTTTCTGAGAGATCTCAACTCATCAGTATACCACGGCGGGCAGAAATTTCGAATGCGATTAGATTTGAATGGTACGTACTCAATAAACAATTTGAAAATAATAGAGTAGAATTCTTTAGTAGCCTGTTCCATGTTTTGAGAATGTAAAAAACTCCAATCTAAAAGACTGAGAGAGTTATTCATTCCCACATAATCGGCTTTACTGAAATTAAAGGAATAATTGTTTTCCAGCATTAATTCATTCGAAGAATGATCAATATCTAGACTAATAAGAAGAGAAGGATGGTGGTTTTCCTCCGGCAGCAGTGAATCTGCACAATGAGTAATTAAAATAGAAGACAAATTTATAGAAAAAACGAGATCTAATTGTTTACCATTCACATTTTTAATTGAAGAATTTTGTTCAAAATTGAGTGACAACAAATGATCAGTTAAGATGGATTCAACTGAACATGAAGAAGTAGGATATAAACAGTCGCATTCACGATCAACGAGCCAAGCAGTCGCAGACAAGTTGAAATCTCCCAAAAACAAAACTCTATCCGAGTCAGAAATAATATCACTAAAAAAATCAAGTGAGTTAATCAAGCTAAGGTGTAAATTTTTCCTAGCATCACCTGTTTTAGGTGGTAAATAAACAGATAAAATATACAAATAAAAATTGTAAAGCTTAACCTTAACACATAAAATTTCTAAATCATCAGCAGGAATCAAAATTCTCTCAGAATCAAAGCAGCCTTTCACAGCCACTGCAACTCCACCACCAACTGTAGTTGCATCACTACCCTGATGACGATCGCGTCTGTATAGATTATATGACGGAGAAACCATTTCCGAGTCAGTAAAATCGTTATTTAACCAAGTTTCCGTCAATATCAAAATATCATAGTCAGAATTACATGTAGAAGTGAACAAACAATTTGTTTTTGTCCTAAGACCATGCACATTTTGATAAAAAACATTTAGAAGCCTCAATTGTGGCGAGTTGTCTTTGGTTTTCGAAAATGGTTATTATTTTTTTCGCGGAATTCATGGCAAATTATATCGTCAGGCCAAAATTTTACGTCATTAATTACCTTAAAATCTTTGAACGAACAGAAAATCTTAAACGAAGCATATTCACTACAATATCTAGATCGTGTTGTCTCAATTTTCAGATAATCAACAACGATTCTATTATTAATGTAAGAGTGTAGTGATGCAACAGTACAACTAGGGTTTACATTCGAAATAATAAAATAGCTATGACTGATTTAATGATATTCCATATTCTAATTAATATTTTATAAAATTTTAACCAAATTTGGTTTTTGTTTTACGCGATCTACTATTATTTTTAATGTTTTCCTTAAATTTTTAACATACATAAAATAATCACTGCTTGCTATATTAAAATAATAATAGAGTTATTTTATTTCTCAAATTCAAAATCAAATTCTTTCTAAAATATTGGAAAATATTTTCTAAATTGAAAATATCTCTTTTCGTGTTATTTTAATTTATTTTATAATCTTTTTTGAAATAAAGAAAATCTTTTATAGCCTCAACAAATACCAAAAATATTCCCAAAAACCATAAATGAAAATTTTCCTTACTTATATATAATAAAATAAAACATTTTGACATAAATGTATACAGAGATATAAATGTAGGTGGGTACGGTAAAATACTTTAAACATATATTAGATTAACACGCATATATATAAATATATACATATATATATATATCTTTAATATTAAATTTTAAAATACCCTTCAAGGAAAACCCGAAAAAAAATTATCACAAAACTAAAGATGAAAATCCTTAAAAATATTTATTTTTTTTTTGTAAATAAAAATTGATAAGCAATTTAAAAACTTTGTGCTTCAAATCAAATATAAAATCAAAAGTATGTATATCATTTTGTATATTAAATTTTATTATTGTAAAAAAAACCGAAACATAGTGATGGCAAAGCACATTGGTGTGCTTGCCTTCGTATCAGTTATGAAAATAAATGTGACAAATTGAAATAATTTTTTAGATTAGAGATAAAGTCAATTTTCCTCGTACTTATTTTATTTCAAGAGGTAATGGAATCAAATATAAAACCGACAGACAAAGCGCTTATAGCTTACACTTACACGAACCACGGCTTAAAAATATTGGTTTTTAAATGATAACCGATCACAAGTTCAGCGAAAATTTTAGTTTTACAAAATCATTTTAAAAACTTTATTTTCCCCTAAAAAAAAATTTATTTTAAAGTAAACAATCATTAAAAAAGATTTCCAAATGAAAATATATTAAATGTATATATCAAATAATAATCTTTAGTTATTAAAACCGAACCGAAGCTCAGAATAGTAATATCTATCAGGGAAATGCATGAGTACACTTGTATTACAAATCACTCGTGAATACACTTGATTTATTCAATATATGAATAGTTCAACTCAAAATAGAAACAAGTGTGAATATATGATTCATAATATTTTTTCAATACATTAGAATTGTATTGAGTTTTTTGTATCAAGTCAAATTTCTATTCGCAAGTATAGTGAATAGTGAAATATGTATTGCGTATATTGAATGGATTGGGTAATCTTCTAAGGAAATTTAATTTCCTAAAAAAAATTAAATATTTCGTAAAAATTTCCTAAAAATTTCCTAAAAAAATTGTTAAAAATGTACCTATACTTAATTAGATGATTTTTTTTTCATTCATACGTATTGTTTTTATATTAGGCACTTGCTGCATTCATAGCAGTCATAACAAAAACAAATCAACATCAAGTGGTATTGAGTAGATATTGTTGTTTTGCAAGTCAATGTAATATAAGTGTTTCTTATGTGCAAGTAGAATATGAATAGCTCATTTTTTTTTTCTGTAATTGGTATTATTCTGTATTGAAATATTGCGAGTGATTTGTTTTTGTTTATGAATAGTATTACGCAGTTCTCTGATATCTATCCATTTTTCACAATATTAATTATTTAATTATTATGCCAATATAAATTAGAATATAATTGAATTAATTTGAAACGCACTGGAAGAATGGATTCATTTATTAGGGTGCTATCAAGAGTATACAAAAAAAATTATCTTCCAAGATAGGTATTGAGAATTTATTAATTCCTAAATACATAGTAAAAATCCCATGTAGTAATATCTTCGTACAGTAAATATCATTATCAAGGATACCTCCAAAAAGTCTCGCCAGCATGTCTTGATAAAAGTTCAATATACGACATTTTACAAATTTTGTTACTCAATAAATGTTGAGAAAAAAATGTTTTTCTCTTACAACATTATATAGACTCCTTAAATTAAATGATGACAAATTCGGAACTTCTAAAGTGATTCAGTAAAATATATAGAAATGTGAATTAATTGCATACAAAAAACATTTCAATTATTTTTGAGAAATGTTTTATGAAACGCGAAATAGTACATTTACGTAATCGTAAATTTTAATTCTGCAATGTTTTATGCTTTTATGCTTTTATGTTTTAGAATAGAATAAAATTTTGGTCAAATTAATACATTTTTCCGGGAAAAAAAATTAATAATTACGATAACAAGAAAGGATATAATGAACCTTATTTAACATAGGAATCTGACTTTTAATGTCTAACATAAAGTTGTAAACATAAATTTCAAGAAGAAACTTTCTAGCGCTTTCTTTATTCGCCATCTATGGCTAATTACTAGAAAATAATGAGATCAATTTATAGAATTCTGCATATAGTAAAAAGCGAATAATAGTTCTTAAAACGGTATAAATAACACATTTTGCACTAAATCATTCAAATTCTGTAACACAAATTAAATATTAAAAAATAAATAAATTTAATCTTATTATTAAATTCATATTAAAATATTAAATTTAACAATTTCAAAATCTTTATTATTATTGTGACCATAAGCTGAATGCACTAGGATAACCATAATAACACTTGTTCAAAGCGATATCAACTACTTATAGCTTTATTAAATACAAACGATAAAATCCAATCAGATATAGATCAATTAACTTTTATAATATCTGTACAGTGATATTATAAATTAAGTTTATAATATTGTAAAATGACAAAAATTTAAGTTATAACAAAACTAAAGCATAGTATGAGTTCTTATGAAAAATAGAATGACGTAAGTTTCTCTCAAATCTAATATTCTGTCAAATTATGTTTAATTTTTTTTTTGAGAAAAAATTGTTGAGGTAAACAGTGCTGGATAGATACTTCTTATAGCTGGAGAGGTGCCGTTTAAATGTGCTGCATATGAAAATTTCTTAATAGTTTTTTTTTCAATAAATATAATAATTTTTTTTAATATTTGCCTTTTTTATTTTTAATGTTTTTAATCCATTTTCCATCAAAAATTAAAAAAGGGAATACTAATTTTTTGATTAAATATACTGTTCTCTTGACACCAATTGATTTAAGGATCTGACAGAGTTTGCAATAAATTTCATAAATTTCACAAAGAAGAAATCAATACGTCTGAGTCATGTGCGACAGACAGAAATTAATATGGCTAAAAAAAACATTCATAAAATTAGAGCTACAAAACAAACATCCAAAAATATAGTATATTAAGTCCTTGATGCGGTCCTGTATTTATTATTGACATCAGAAATATCATATATATATTTTATAACATTTTCTTTAAATTATCCTTTCAGTTCATATCAAAATATTGGTGAGTTAACATAGTATAATTTCATATATATAATAAAATAAATAATTTATGTTAAAACAATTTTATTGCTGTTATCTATAGTTGAATTGTTTTAGAACTATAATTTTGATTCATTCATTTCTTAAATAGATCCATGTTTAATATAACTGATATGTCAACCATATACAACACTCCCAAAATCGTTTTTATTGAGAATTATACAAATTCTACTAAAAATGAAACTGGTATTGAAGATGTTGTTTCAGACGGTATGTTAATTAAAATTATTCCATCAAAATTTATTTGTTTCAAAGTACTACATATGTTTAAAATCATTAATAACTTTCAACAGGTCCTTGGTATTCACCTCTGATCACTTTACCTAATATTGTATTATTACTTATTGCTATTGTATTGATTTACGCAATTTATAAAGTAAGTATGAATAAAATATGTAAACACACTAGAAATGTTTAAGTAGAACCACTAAACATTTCATCGAACCGCAGAAGAAAAAATCATGCATGAGCTTACCGAGAAAATCGATTATCTTTTACCTTCAAAACAAAATAGTTTTAATTAAAATTTTTAAATTATTTCAGGGGAAATGCGACTCATTCTTGATATGTTTCTTTGTAAATGCATTTGTTCTATTACTTACTGTATGTTTTATGTTCATGATTGGGTTATCTTTTCCAGTTTCCCAAATAATCTCATATGTAATTGTACTAATAATATATGCAATTATTATGCATGGTAGGTTATAATCTTAATAATATGGAATTAAATATTTTGAAAAAGAAATATTAAATTGTTTTTTTCTTATTACATTTATGTATGTAATACATAAATCATGTTATTTGTATTTTTAGTTGCAAATAATTCTTCCATTTATTCAAAATTCAATAAAAGACTCAAAGAATGTTTTGGAATTCGGAATCAACAAGGAAATGGATCTGCAACTGTTGAATATGGGACAACTGAATCAGCACAGTAACCGGTTATAATTTTAATAAGCACCATTTTAATGAAGTAAGCTGTATTCGTCACTATTAACTTTTGCAATAATATTTAAATTTCATTATAATATATTATTTCAATAATTATGTACCTTACTTATTTATAATTGTTAATTCATTAAAGTTAATTTGTTTTAATAAAATATTCAATAATATGTTAAAATTTTTATTTAATCGAAATAAATGAGATTTTTCAATTTAATCTGATTTTTAATTTACATTATTATATTGTTGTAATAGTAAAATAATTTTATTCAAAATGATTTTCATAAAATATTATGAAATAATGACAAGGAAACTGCACAAGAACTTATAAGTAAATAACATAAAAAAAAATTACATTATCAAGGACACAATTATTTTTATCTCAAATTATTTTAATAAAAAAATATATTTGGTTAGTCATTTTATTTTTTATTATTAATATATAGTTATATATATTAATTAATTCTACTCTGGATGGAGTTAAAAATAGTGATATTGCTCACATTAATGAGTGTACGGATTTTATATTATTATTATTTTCAAATTTATTTAAAATTAAAATTTTCATAAAACAAAAAATAGGACTGATACTGAAAAAGAGACAAGAATTTTTATGAAAATTTTAAAAACTTTATGGAATAATGTTTATTTCATTATTTTCCGAAGTAATTATTAATAAGAGAAATTTTTTTAAAATTAAAAATTCGGAAATGAAAGATATAAATTTAATTGGTACATAGAAGAAGAAAAAGTTTGAGAATAAATTCAAGATATCACCGCTCTATCATAATTCTGAAAATTCTTATAATAGAATTAGGAAAATTTTCTCTCTGGCTTAAGCTCCTAAAATCTATTTATGTGCACAATATGTCATTTCTAAATTTATTTCTTAACATAAATGTTAAATATGTAAAATATGAGTGATTTAATGAAATACCATAAATTCTAATTAATATTTAAATAATGTTGTGAAAAATAATGATATAATATTGTTGATGTTATACACAAGACGAACTATCTTATTTTTAATGTTTCACATAAATTATACATATAAAAATCGCTGTGATGTAAAAATAATAATAGAGTTTTTTTTTTTTTTAAGAAAATAAAACAAATTATTTCTAAGATATGGAATTTTTGTTTCTAAATTGAAAATATCTATTTTTTTGTGGAATTTTAATTTATTTTTTTAATTTTTCTTGAAATAAAGTAAATCTTTTATAGCCTCAACAAATACCAAAAATATTCCAAAAAAACCATAAATGTAAATTTTCATTAGGTAGATTATATAACAATAAAACTTGTTGTACATAAATAAACATAATGGATGTAGATACATAGATTAACACTCATATAATATAATCATAAATAATAATACATACTTTAATATTAAATTTTAAAATACCCTTCAAGGAAAACGCGAAAAAAAATTATAACTAAACTAAAGATAAAAATCCTTATAATTTATTTATTAATTTGTTTTTGATAAACCAAAATTGATAAGCAATTTAATATTTTTATTCTTTAATAAAATGAAGTATCAAAAGAATATCATGTTTGCCTATTGAATTTTATTACCATAAAAACTGAAACATAATGATGTTGATGGCTAATAGGCGTGCTGCTTTCGTTTCATTTAACAAATTGAAATAAATTATTTTCTACAGATAGATATTTTTCTTATTGTTATTTTATTGCACCGTCAAGAGGACTTAAATATAAAACTGATACACAATGCGCAAAACTTACTCTTAATGACCATGGCTCCAAGTTGCCAAATTAAGAAAAGGATAACTTTTTCTTTAATTCGAAGTCCTTTTAGATTCGAAATTGCGAGATTATGTTCGACTTAACACACAAACTAAAATTTTTAAAATTAACTCGTTTATTTAAATAACTTTTTAATAACAAATATATTTGATAATATAATATCATTCTTGCTGTGGAACAACTTCATTCCACCAAAATAATTATTAAAAACCACAACTATATTATGTTATATGTACTTGTACATGTACTTGTACATGTTCATCTGAAAATATCTAAAATTAAAAATCTCTTATTTTATTTTCGCGAGTGCCATTATAATAACAATAATGCAAAATGATTTGGAAGTCATATATGTATGCATTGTTACTTTGTATTAAGGGTTAATAAAGTGTAGGATACAATTCCAATTACATATGCATATCCTTATGGATCAAATATTTATTGGATGAGGGAAAACATTTATTTGTATTTATATAATTTTTAGAAATAAGTCTTTTGTTAATTTTGTGCAAATTTATAAAATATATTTTTTATGTTTTTTTTTTGGATACATGAGCTAGAATTTTCCTTCACCTTATTTCAAATACGGGACTTTAATAAAATTTTTTTTAATTTTTCTACACGACAAAAAAAATTATAAATAAAAAGTATTTTAAATTTGTTGTCTCTAAGTCGGGCTGAGCTTTAATTCTATTGAGTCAATTGAAATTGGTTGGTCGTTAACGATTCAGGATTCACACTTCTTCAAAATTGTTAATTGATAATGCCTGTATTGTTGACAACCAAGGATGAAAATAAGAATTATTTTAAATAAACTTTAAGTTTGTCGGCTATAAATTAATTAAAATTGAAAAAAAGTTGATAATTTTTTCGTCGATTAAATTACAATTGTTCAAAACTTCAAATTGTTTTCGATAAACTTTAAATTGAATATAGGTTTAAAAAATAAAAAAAAAATCTGCAAACAGAAAAGAAATAGAATCAAATTGCATAAATTGTACTTTATGTATACTTACAAATATTTTTAATTATAATTTTACAAGATTTTTCGATTGTGATATTATCAAAGAAATGACAAAAATTTTTTGGGACACTAAACTTTCAGAAATGATTAAAACGTTTCAACCCTTTTTATACAAAAAAAGAAATTAATCCTATACTTACCTATTTTGTTGTTCAACATTGTTAAAATCAAACAACAGATTGAAATCCGACAAATTACCTATATTAAGAAAATTTTTCCAGCGAGTTTTTTTTTTTTATTAATATTTTATAACAAATATATATTTTTTAATATCTCATTAAGAAGTGACCAAATTGCACACCAAAAATTTATGAATTATTGTGATTATATTATGTAATACTAATTGTAACTAAATATACATGTGTATCTGCTGGTCGATCAAGACTTGCCTGTGTTAATTTTGCTTAATGTGTACAATGTATCAAATAAAAAACATAAATTCAAATTTCCAACATTATTTGGACTCACAAAAATGTAAATAATAACAACTTCTAAATAATCAATTTACAGATTTCTCAACATTTTACCTTTATTGTTGAAAAAAAAAGAACAATTTGTGGTCTATAAAATTTTATATTATAATACGTATGTTTCAATCTTTATTTCAACCCAAATAAAAAAAAAAAACTTGAGAAAAAATAAATAAACATTTATGTTTAAATTTCACAAAATTATGCCCTCAATCAGTTTCATTTAATTTTTATTTTGCACTGAGAACATATTTGCCTACAACTATACAATAAGTTGTTTTCTTGTTATGATGTTCAGGTAGGCCTATTTTAATTTTTTAACCTAGAATTGTAGCTTATATGAAAAAAAAATCTTTCAATTGACCGAATTTAAGAGTACTCTGTTATTTTGTTCCTGTTCCAATATAATCAAAAAATCTCATTAAGCTGAAAAACTCCTATTAAACTGTTTTTCATTTTTGATATTTTAGGAATTGAACTAAGCAAAATAAAATTGATCAAAGCTATTCTCTAAGCACAATACACAGTGCCAAGTTAATGTTTTCCAGAAGGATGAATAATTTGGGTGCCCTTGGCTTTTTTTTTACACTGCTAATATTCGTTTTAAAAATTTTTTTAAGCCAAATGAAAGTACGTATATGTATTGAATTGCCGTCCTATCGAAAGATAAATAAGATTTGTCCTGTTTGAATGCTACACTAATATCGAATTAACTTTCTTAAATATTGAAAACGCGAACATAAATCGGATAAATTAGATATATATAATTTGTATTTTATTAGATTTGTTTCACAAAAAATTCCGATTGATTAATAAACCATTATATTTTTCAAACAAATAAATCTTATTCAAACCGTGTAATATGTCGAAAAAAAAACATTTCTTTCCTCCTTTTGTTGGGGCCTGCAAGAGCGCGGGGCTCTAAGCAATTGCCTCATTTCGCTCCAGATTAAGTCGGCACTGGTGAACAAATTCTTGATATTTTCTTCTGAGAAAATATAAAGCTTGTGCTGTGAAACAGTTGTTAGCAATCAATTTGTATCAACATTTTTCAAAAGTGCATTAAACAAATTTGAAAATTGGAAAAAAAAAATACTAGTTGATCCTTAATATCATTTGAAAACTATACAAATACAAATGAAGATTTATATGTTCCACTCATAAGAACCAATTTTGCATTTATAGGGTAAACACTTCTTTTTCGTGTATCATTTAGTAATTCACATTATTAAGTGTTCACATAGTGTTTATTTTCGGTGTTAAATGAAATTTGTATGTTCCCAATATTATCATGTTCAGGTTTCCCAAAGGGATCAAATAAAAATGTACATCAAAAACTGTTGTCTCAATTTTTTTTTTTTTAATTCTGGGAGAAAATTCTCCTATGAAAAATTAGATACTTCAACTCTGAACTGTAAATAAGAAATAAAAAAATTTTCAGTGTTTAATTTTTGGTTAAATATTTAACGATTTGCCCCAAGGATTTAAAAAGAACAACATTTAACCTTTATTAACTTAATAAAATATCCATAAGGAAGAACGAAATAATTTTATTTATTTTTTTTTTCTAAAATTTTACCTACCGATATTAAAATAAATGTTTTTTTTTTTGTAAATATAACAAAAAGAAAAAGAAAACAATGTTTTGAAATTGATTTGATTCTTGTAACAAATTATGGCATTTTTCCAATAAAGTTTTTTACTTTGACTTGTTTCTTTTTTTTTGTTAAAATTATAAATATATGAATACTTGACATTTTTGTGTCCAAATTTTTGTTTTTTTTCTTACATTTCTTAACTTTACTTGTATATATAAATTATAAATATAAGTTTAAAAGAATCAAAGAATTATATTATTGATTTTCATTCTATAGAGTTAATTAGTAGGGATTTTATTTATTTTTAAATAAGAATAAAAGTAGAATTTCAAATTGTCATTAAATTGAAGGATAAAAGTTCTTAATGTGACTTAATATAATTATTATTTACACCATTAAGTATAAATCATCAAAGTTTAGGTAAATAAGATCTTTTAACTTTTTAGGAAAGCTAGAGAAAAATTTCTTCTTTTAGTTAGGATATTTATATTTAAATTACTTTTGAATTATTATCATTGTAATAATATTTTTTAATTGCAAAGTTATTTTGTTTCGACAAACAGATTGATTTAATATGAAATCTTCGTAGTACCAACTTTATGCATTAATACTCGAATTAGAGTTTAAACATTTTTCTCTTATATAAGTTCATCGGTTTGTACTATATTTTCTATTTCCTTATTAATACATCAGTGTTGTGTTTTTTAATGTTTTCGCGTTTTATTTACTTACATACAAAAATAAAAAATTATTTCGAAAATCTGAAGAAATTATTACGTAATTGCAATGCAGTAAGTACAAAACAAAGTATCTTTTTTTATTTTTTTATATAGGAATGTACCAAACGTACACTTTATTTATATGTTATAATAAATTTCATATATTTAAATCTTAGGCACTTTTCCATTTTTCGATCACATGACAAAGAAGAAGTTATATATAAAATATGTTTAAAATACGTGATTTGAATTTTCTGAATTATTATATGTAAGTAAAGAATATTATATAAAGTAAATGTAAAATGTATCTTATATTATGCTTTAACTGGTGATTTGGTTTCATAAAAGAGGCAAATTCATCAACATTTTAAAAAATAAAAGCTTTATTCAATTATATGCATTGTCATCATTTTAGTAGATAGAATATAAAACGATGCGATGCGGCAAAAAGTTTTCATAAAC
This sequence comes from Hybos culiciformis, assembly GCA_964007475.1. Taxonomy (NCBI): domain Eukaryota; kingdom Metazoa; phylum Arthropoda; class Insecta; order Diptera; family Hybotidae; genus Hybos; species Hybos culiciformis. The sequence goes on along the minus strand of OZ023273.1, from coordinate 147,237,163 downwards.
ATTTTTTTTTTTTTTAATGATTTTAATGAATTTTTAATTTTTTTTTTGCCAGCAACTTAATCTAAATAATTTTCGGTAGATCGAATTTACAGCCTAATAAAGCTTAACTTAAATCTATAACAAGATATAGTAGATTACAATACATGTTAAGAAATTTTGTTATTACAACGAGTTGTGTATACACAAAAACACATGGAGACGCGTCAATACTTTTATCATAGACCGTTAGGAGGTAGTTGCAATCAATACATTTGCAATGCAAAAATAAAACAAAAGTTCAAAATGAAGAAACTAAATAAAATTGAAGTGTGGTAAATAAAATTGAAGTGTGTAAATAAAAATTTTAAAATAAATAATTGACGCATTTAATATACCATTTACCGAGCTAAATTTACGATTGTAAATACAACTTACCGATCACATGCACATTAAAATATGCTTGCATATAGCTTTGAAAAACCTAGTTTCAAAATATCAGTAATAAAATTTAATGTATAAGATTACCCTGTTTATATAAATACAAAAGTATTTCGGAAATAATATTTAATGGAAGAGAAGAATATTCTGTTTAGATAAATCCAAAGGTTATACTTTAAACATTTCAAGTACAAAAAGTTCAATGTTGAAAATAGGAAGTTAGGTCTTTAATAATTAAGTCAAAATATATATTTAAAAAATTTTAATTCTACTGTCATTTCCACTATTTATATAATTAATTCATCCTTCCTCATTGTAATAATTCAAAAAATTCCTTAAATAAAAACATTTCAGTGGTGGTGCAAAGCGAAAAAACAAAAAAATCAAATACATATTTTCTCAAGAAAACTTTATAGAATTTTCATTCAAATGAGGGAAAATTTTAATTTTTTTTTTGTTCAACCTAAATGATTTTATTTTATGCGTAAAAAAAAAAGGATGAAGAGCAATAATTCATAAAAAATACAAAAAAAAAAAATTACAAAAAAAAATTTGTAAATAAAGTATTAATTTTGGAAGCTTTATGACCTACCAAAGAAAAATGTCATTACAATTAATTTTCTTTTATTTATATTATTTTTTATTGTCAAAAGCCGACCAGGCGTGAATTTTCTTCTTTTTTACATTTTTTACTTTTTTTTTTTTAAATCCATAAATAAAATGAACAATAGGAAAACGTAAAAATGAAATTTTAAACCTCAAAAAAACCAAAAAAAAAAAGTACAAAAAAAAAGTAAAACTAAAAAGAAAAAAGAAAATAAGTAAATGAGAAAACAAAAATATAAATTTGGTAAAACATTATGTGAAGTAATAAATTTTACAAAGAAAATTTTCTTCCTTTAACCCCAAAATAAGAAAAATAAGAAAAATCTTTTTCCTCTTCTTTTTAACATTTTTAAGTATTTGTTTTTAAAGAAAAAGTATATGTTAATTGTAATTGAGAATATAAATTGTTTATCGTTAATCAAAAATATTTTTCTCTGTTTTTCTTATATTTTACATTTTTTTTTTTTTTCAAACAATGGTTTGGGAGCTTGGACAACATTGTTGATAATATAATAAATAGAAAAAATAAGATCTAAAATATATAATATACAATTTAAATATATATATTTTTTTGAAATTTTTTCTTTGAAATATTACATATTATTAGTTATATTATTTATTTTTCTAGCGTTTTCCTTATTTGTGTAATTAAGTCTTCGATACTGAAAAGAGAATTTTTAAACCTAAATCACTATTAAGGCTAATTTTGAAAAACGAGAAGAAAATAGCTTGCGCAGCTATAATTTCTGTATATTCCTTGGTATTTTTTTTTTTTGACTTTAGCAAAATTAGCTATTTGTCATAGAAATGAAAAATATCTGATACTTTTATTTTTGAATATGATTATTTTTTTCATGATTAGAGAAAGTATATTAGAACTATATTTTTTGTGTACATCTTTTGCTTAAATTCATTTGGTGTACTTTTTTGGACGTGTATGTATATATATATATAAGATTTTGTGCATTAGCTGCCAGAAAATTATGCAATCTCAATTATATAATTTTTCTGCTGTATTTTATAGTTGTTTTTCGTTGTTGTACAGCACGTGCTTTGTTCTCAAAAGATTATTTGGAATATTTTCAGTTTATATAAATATCTCTGCCGACAAAGCCGTCTTTGGAAGCGTTGTAATTTATTACCTTATACCTAATTAACTAAGTATAAAAATATTATCAACATGGAAGTTTTGAAAATTTTAACAAGCGTGACCATCCGAATTTCCCACTGCATACATGTATTTATTTTATTTGATATTTTTGTTTGATGGTCATGAAAAGTATTTCTATATATAAGTACTTTAAAAATTTTATTTTTCTAATTTTCCATTGCAAAAAACGGAATAATGAATTTAATATTTATAAATCTAATTGTAACAAATTAAAATCACATAATGCTTCTTGAGAAAAAATCACCGTCTAAAAAGAAATAAGAAGTAAGGCATTAGTTTGTTTGATCGCGAAAAAAAAATTTTCTTCGCTTTTCTTTTATTTGATTTATAAAAAGCGTTATAGGAATAACAATTTTAATGGTGCTGTTAGAGTGTCCTAATGATGATATTTGAACAAAAATTAGTTTGATACGCCATTTTGTTATTTTGATGATTCAATTCAGAGGCGCGCATTAAATTCATAACACTCACAATGCTCGAAAATTTTCCATAATGAATTCATTTACCACTATGTTCATAATATATTAAATATTATTTTTTGAGGACACAATTCTTATTAACTCGTAAAGTAATTTGTCTGTTTATATATTTCTTTACTATTTTCGACACTCTCGTAGACCCACTTTTCGTCATCACAGCGAGCTGAAATTTGGCACTCAGGTTCATGTCGCGTGACAATTGAAGTTATCAAAATTTGAAGCGGAAATTTCCATGGAAAACCCGGAAAATCGGGAAAAATCATTTGAAAATTTGGTACAAATTTTAGTAGTGATAAATCCGTTTTAGGAAAAATGCAAAGTTTTCTGATTTTTCCGAAAAAATTTACCGGAATTTTCCGACTTTTCCGGAAAATTTTCCGGTAAAAAAGTTTTCTAAATTATGCAGAATCAAGTTCCCTATCAACTGGCATCATTACTTTCTCTCCGACAATGGTGAAAACTTGCAGAAAAAATCGAAGAAAATTCATGTAAAACGCTTTTCCGGAGTTTTTCCGATCAAGGAAGCGTTTGAGCGTTTTGCAATGAGTTGCATAAAGTTGCATAAAGTTGCTTTTGCAGAAAACTCAATGGAAAACCCGAAAAAGCGGAAAAATCATCAGAAAAATTTTCATCGATATGATTAGTCATAAAATTGTTTTCAAACATCCATGCAGCACATAATAACAATTTAGTTAACGTGAAAAAGGCAAAAAATAAAAATAAGTTAAAAGAGAGTTTTCCAAAAAAACTGAGGCCAGACCGCATGAAAAAGTAGAAAATAATTTTTACTTCACACACAGAGGTGGACTCAGATTTTTTGATTGGGACATTTCTCTTGAATATTCTTTCTCTTCATGAATCAAATCACTTACGTCCCAATCAAAAAATCTGAGTCCATATCTGTGTGTGAAGTAAAAATTATTTTCTACTTTTTCATGCGGCCTGACCTCAGTTTTTTGGAAAACTCGTTTTTAACTTATTTTTTTATATTTATGTAATTCGACTGAACTCATTAATAAATAAACAATTTCACTAATTCTACTTTTTTGAGGAATTTTCGAAGTCTTTTCATCTTTCTTATACAATTCATATACATAGTCAGTAAATTGAATTCACTATTTGAATTTATATGATATTACTTTGAATCTAACGCTGTCAAAGGATTGATTTACACTGTTTTTCACTATTTTCGTGTTTGTGTAGTAAATTTTATCAATTCAATAAATCTTGACATTTTTCAACTCACATATATTACTGATTTGTGTATAATATATATTTATGTGTCTATCTAATACAAGATACAACAATAAGTACCTTTTCTACATACAGAACTCATATTTCAGAATTCTCAAAATTTTCAACAATTATTCTTTTATCTTGTAGGTAAATTTTTTTTTTTTTTTTAATTGCTATATATGTTTCATTGCTCTATTTATTTCATTATTATAAACGGTCATGGTTCAAAAAATTTATATACGTAACTATGTTAACATACAATCTTCAGTTAACCCATAAGGGAATTTTCTATATATATATCACACTAAAATTTTACACAGATTATAAATCACAAAAATGTTTCACTATTATACTTATACACAACTAGAAGTTGTAATTTATTTATATTTCTTCTGACAGAAAAGTTCTATCATCGGATGAATGAATTGTAAATCTGCGAAGGATAATATGAAAAATATTATTATTATTATTATTTTTTTTGAATTATTATAATCTATTTAAAATTAAGTACAAAAAATAAAAACTTATTAAATTGAAAACAAAAAAAAAAAACAAAATGAGGAAATTTAATTTTATGTATTTCAAAAAATTCAAAAACATTTTAAATGTTATTAGTACCCACTTGATTCCAAATGAAATATATATTTCGTAAATTTAATATTAACAAAAAAAAATAAGAAAAAAAAAACAGTGTTTTAAAAATTTATTTCCTTTGAACGAAATGAAATTTAATAAAAAATAAAAAATCAAAAGAAGAAAAATAAAAATTTGGAATTTTTGTGTGGTTTTTTAAATATATAGGTCAACTTAAAAATTAACAAAAAAAAAATATTCAAGATTTATTTTCCGCAGGTAAATACCATGAATTTGGATTTTATACGGGAGTATTATATGCTTTAAGCCGAAAAAAAATAAAATATTTTTATTCAATGCTAATGCATATACGTAAGGATGGATTATAATATACAATACTGTGTGTAGTATATACTGTGCATAATATACTTATGTATACAGAAATAAATTTTATTTTACAATTGTAATTTAATATATTTTTATTCCGTAAAATAAATAAAAGTAAACAAATAAAATTGGTGGCAATATAAAACGCAATATCAAATAGTAAGTTGGTATATTTAGAAATTGAAAAGAATAAAATTGCAAAATCATTTAAGCTAAAAGAATAAGTAGAGGGTTTGATATTATAAATGTTCTTTAAAACTTAAATAAAAAATATTCATATATGATTTTATAATTTAATTTGACATAACAACATAGAAGATATGTCTTACCCGATGAAATTCTCAAAAAATTATTTTCATTGAATTATTATGGATCAATTAATTTTATGTGTTGTTAATTTTTTATTCAATATTAAAATAATTTAGCTTTAAAAAGTATAATGTTGCAAGATGAAAATAATTAATGAATACATATGAATATATTATTATTGAATATTATTAACTTTTCGAAGACATAGACACAGATCATAATATCTAAATCTATAATTACATTCAACAAAAAATCTGAGTCCATATCTGTGTGTGAAGTAAAAATTATTTTCTACTTTTTCATGCGGCCTGACCTCAGTTTTTTGGAAAACTCGTTTTTAACTTATTTTTTTATATTTATGTAATTCGACTGAACTCATTAATAAATAAACAATTTCACTAATTCTACTTTTTTGAGGAATTTTCGAAGTCTTTTCATCTTTCTTATACAATTCATATACATAGTCAGTAAATTGAATTCACTATTTGAATTTATATGATATTACTTTGAATCTAACGCTGTCAAAGGATTGATTTACACTGTTTTTCACTATTTTCGTGTTTGTGTAGTAAATTTTATCAATTCAATAAATCTTGACATTTTTCAACTCACATATATTACTGATTTGTGTATAATATATATTTATGTGTCTATCTAATACAAGATACAACAATAAGTACCTTTTCTACATACAGAACTCATATTTCAGAATTCTCAAAATTTTCAACAATTATTCTTTTATCTTGTAGGTAAATTTTTTTTTTTTTTTTAATTGCTATATATGTTTCATTGCTCTATTTATTTCATTATTATAAACGGTCATGGTTCAAAAAATTTATATACGTAACTATGTTAACATACAATCTTCAGTTAACCCATAAGGGAATTTTCTATATATATATCACACTAAAATTTTACACAGATTATAAATCACAAAAATGTTTCACTATTATACTTATACACAACTAGAAGTTGTAATTTATTTATATTTCTTCTGACAGAAAAGTTCTATCATCGGATGAATGAATTGTAAATCTGCGAAGGATAATATGAAAAATATTATTATTATTATTATTTTTTTTGAATTATTATAATCTATTTAAAATTAAGTACAAAAAATAAAAACTTATTAAATTGAAAACAAAAAAAAAAAACAAAATGAGGAAATTTAATTTTATGTATTTCAAAAAATTCAAAAACATTTTAAATGTTATTAGTACCCACTTGATTCCAAATGAAATATATATTTCGTAAATTTAATATTAACAAAAAAAAATAAGAAAAAAAAAACAGTGTTTTAAAAATTTATTTCCTTTGAACGAAATGAAATTTAATAAAAAATAAAAAATCAAAAGAAGAAAAATAAAAATTTGGAATTTTTGTGTGGTTTTTTAAATATATAGGTCAACTTAAAAATTAACAAAAAAAAAATATTCAAGATTTATTTTCCGCAGGTAAATACCATGAATTTGGATTTTATACGGGAGTATTATATGCTTTAAGCCGAAAAAAAATAAAATATTTTTATTCAATGCTAATGCATATACGTAAGGATGGATTATAATATACAATACTGTGTGTAGTATATACTGTGCATAATATACTTATGTATACAGAAATAAATTTTATTTTACAATTGTAATTTAATATATTTTTATTCCGTAAAATAAATAAAAGTAAACAAATAAAATTGGTGGCAATATAAAACGCAATATCAAATAGTAAGTTGGTATATTTAGAAATTGAAAAGAATAAAATTGCAAAATCATTTAAGCTAAAAGAATAAGTAGAGGGTTTGATATTATAAATGTTCTTTAAAACTTAAATAAAAAATATTCATATATGATTTTATAATTTAATTTGACATAACAACATAGAAGATATGTCTTACCCGATGAAATTCTCAAAAAATTATTTTCATTGAATTATTATGGATCAATTAATTTTATGTGTTGTTAATTTTTTATTCAATATTAAAATAATTTAGCTTTAAAAAGTATAATGTTGCAAGATGAAAATAATTAATGAATACATATGAATATATTATTATTGAATATTATTAACTTTTCGAAGACATAGACACAGATCATAATATCTAAATCTATAATTACATTGGCTACAAGCCGATTTTAAGTTTCTAATTTCCCGGCATGACTCTTTTCTCAGTATATCCCTATTTAGTGCATCATAATCATTGATTTAAACCTGATGACCAGTTCTTTATCAATAAGAACAAGAACATTGTTAGAATTTCTAGCTAACGAACCAAATACTAAATAATTATATCTATCCAGAATAAAAACAAATGAACGACGTTAATGCCACTTCGTCAAAATTGCGATTTTTTTTTGGCAAACTATAGCAAAACGAATATGTAAGAGAAGTAACTGAAAATTAGCTGAAGATTTTGTAATGTAGAAGTTTCTTGTTCTTATCTATATGACGTAATTATTATTTTTTGGCACTCATGGATATGTTTTTTATGTATATTTTTATCATTTTTATTTGAAAATAATATTGAAGGACGAATATAGATTAAAAAAATAATTATCTAGCAAAAATGGAAGCAAAACTAAAATTATATTGCAATGTTATTTGAAATTTAGAATTTAAAAAATTTACGCTATCAACATAATACATTTCAATTTTTCAATAAAACCAAATACTGTTTATGATGCTTCAAAATATCTTGCATTTCTTATTTCTAAAAAAAAAATTTATCCTATTTATATAAATATCGATTTTTGTATCCATAATGCTTCTTCACATAAAATAAAAATATCCTTTGGATTTAAAATATCGTTGTCGCTCGAATAATAATGTCCTGAAGAAAAAGATATTCTATTATTATTTTTTATTCAACATTATGTACAAACATACATAATGCATATGTTCATTCAGATGTAATGTTCTATGTGTGTAAGTTATCTGTTTGGTACATTACGTTTTCAAAGTCCAAAAGAATAAATACCAATAATAAAAAAATATTATTTGAAAAAAAATTACATTTCAATCCAAATATCAAAATTATATCAAAAGTTTTGATATAAATATGTACATAATGTAATACATATTATACCATTTGTTATCAACTCAAAAACATATTTTTTTATTTTTTAATTGCAATATCGACCAATAGAAAAATTAAAAAAATTATAAATCAGATCAAAACCCTCAATAATTATTCAACCAGTTAAAGCAAATAGATTTCTGAAAATAAGGTAATATATACTGATATAAATAAGCATAAATTTTTTATCTGTATTTAACTAAATACTTTCTTCGGAAAAATTACTTATAAGCATGGTATAATATTGGTTTTGGATTAAACGAACTAGAATAGAATTACAAACTACAATATTAATTTTTTATAATTTTTAATTTTTATTTACGGAAAAGCTGTAGAAGTCTACCAGCTCTAAATTTCAATTTAATCCTACTACACTATACTATTTTGTCTTCATATGAAATATATAACTTTACAATTATTATCATTATTATATTATTCGTTGGAATTTATATTTTTATGAAAGACTATATGAATAATGTGCTGAACAGATTCTTTTGAAGAACTAAAGAAGAATTATTTTTAATTTATGTAATATCTACCTCATTCTATAAGCAAAATAAATATTCTATATAAAAGGAATTTAAATTTTATTATTAAGTAGGTATTTGATTTATTAATCTCATCATAATTTTATACAAATAGAATAATAAATTATTACATTACTTGTATTTTTTTTTTCGCATAAGTTGCTTACTTTCTGGAATGACTGTCAAAGAAGCATAGTATTTGTTTAAAAAAAATAAAAAAATCAATGTGGAAGTGTGCGCATTTTAATAAATTCCACAGCAGCGATTTAGATAAATTAGTTTGGAATGAATATTGGATACAGCTTACTTCAGATAGAAATCTGAAAAAAAAGATACTAGTACTAAAAGATACTTTTTTTATTAAAATAAAATAGGGGAAATATTTAAGATTGAAATAATTTTTTAGTTGAATCTTTAATAACGTATTTTTTTTAAATTTATTATTCCATAAAAATGGAAGATTATTATTTTGTGTAATAATGGTTTTCTATTAATGAATATAACGAAGATTTATTTGATTTTTATCTTTTTCCATTAGCATTATATAATTCGCACGGCAATGTAAAGTAAAATTTCACTCAATGGTCTTCTTTAAAGATATTATCCATTGAATCTTTTTTTTTGTATTGGAACTGAAGGAACTAAAAAGCAAACATTATAACTTCTGCGCGTACAATTCCAATAGTTTTTCCAAAAATATTTATTTTCATGTCGGTTGTATATTGAGTTTTTTTTTTCTGTGTGATTTATAAAATTAAAATAAATTTGTTTTCTTTTTGTAATATTTAAAATAAATATATAATTTTACTTTCAATTCAACTATTCTATTGAAAAATTAAATAAAAACGTATAAAAACTAAATCTTTATATATTTAAAATTTTTATTATTTTCATCGTGATGAAAAAAGTGAAAAATATTCGGATATAAAAATATTACAGAAGAAATACCGGAACAAAAAAATCTCCAGACATGAATGGATTCCAGTGAATGATTTTTTTTTTAATATTTCTTTGACAAATCAATTTTGCAGAATATTTAATTTCATGTTTTTTTTTGCAATTTTATTAAGATTTTTGTGTGATGATAGAAAAATAAAAATCGAATAAAATATTTAATTTTTTAATTATAAAATTTTAATTTTCTTTTAAAGTTTAAAGAAATAAAAATTAATTTTTTTTTTGACATTTTAAACAAAAAAGCAAAAAATAAAGAAAAAAAAAACTTGTTTACAAACAAAAAAAAAAAAAATTAAATTCGATTTTTACTTGGGTGTTTTTTTTTTGTCTTTAATTTTTTTGTAACTAAATTCTTTTTTTTTTTAATTGAAATTTTTAAATATAAATAATTTTTTTTGGAAGAAAATAAATTTTAAATTTACAAAATTTATTTTAAAATACCTAAATTCATGTGATGTGAAAAAATTGTACACAAAGTGTCAGAAAAAAAAAAAAATAAAAATCAATAAAAATAAGAAAAAATTAAAAAAAAAAATTGTAATTTTAGTGTTTTTTCGTAAAAAAAAAACAAAAAAATTATTTCTAATTTTATATTTGCTAAAAAAAAAACGAAATTGTGTGTAAAAAAATAAAAAAATAAAAACAAAATATTTAACAGTGGAACCTAATTTGATAAAACAACAACAACAAAAAATTTTTCTAAATATTTTTTTTTTTTTGAAGTAAAATTAAAAGAAAATTTAGTTCAAAAGTTTATTTAAGTTCAAAGAGGTAGGTAATTAAAATAAATATTACTATTTTATTTTATTTGAAACCTACGTATTTAAAAAAAAATATATTTATATAAATAAATGCATATTTCATCCAAACACTTTGTATCTACCTACCTATTTTGACTAACCTACCGTGCAAAGAAAAAATTATTCAAACCTTGAGTAAAGTTAATAAGCAAGCGATCAGTGTTGCTCATTTTATTTCTGCATAATTTTAAATTGTGTAAAAATAATACACAATAATCTGGATTAAGTAATCTAAGTATATACTGAATAATTCTTGATGACATAATTAGATAATTTTCTTATCACTGCTGTTGAAAAATTAATTTTCTTAGTTAATAAATCCAATTTTATGTGTTTTTTATTCTGAGTTTGTTATTGTTTTTAATTTTAAGTGTCACTATAGTTTTTATCTTATTTTATATATCACTATATACAATGGGTGCACCGTGCATTTATTATCTTCTATTTCGAACTATATATCTAGATACATATTAGAACTATTCAATACTTTTGAAGATTCAGATAAAAAAAATGCTAAGCTAAATTTGATAAAATTTCGCGTCAATTAGCATTAGTTTAGAGTAGACTGGGGTAAATGTCTATAAGTAGGTACTCAAAATATTAATGGGAACTTGTTTTATTGGCAAGTGTTTAAAGTTTCGGATTGTATACAAAAATATATCACTATTCTATGTCCATCAAATTTTCTTCAATTCACAAGGTTATTTTTCAAACAAATTTTTTTAAGCGTAGGTCCGATTTCTTATGAAATAGATAAAGAAATTAATTATCTTTATAAATATAAGTTCTCATTAAACCCATTTTTCGGGGATAAGAATATCATACTAAAATCGACAACATCTGTGAAATCCAAAATATCATAAATGGCGAATTATTATAGCTTTGTAACTTAAACTTATTATAGCTTTGTAGCTTAATTTTCTATTTTCAAGATGAAATACGAAAAAAAAATCAGACTTGCTAAAATTTTTGTTATTTTATATATCTGTGTACAACATACATTAAGTAAATATCAATTAACTGAAATATACCCATATTCAATTTAAATTACAAATTTTTGACCAACAGAACAAAAAATTACCAAAATTTTATTGTTCTAAAAAACAAGTTAAAAAAAAAATTAATTCTTGAAAAAATTTTAGTCTAATTAGTTATTTAGGAATAAGTATTTATAAAACTTTATATTATGTTATAATTAAAGATAGAAATTTTATTTATGGTTAACTGTCGGGTTAACCACACATAAATATTAAAGAAAATTTCGAAAACAAAAACATATTGTATTATTTTACTTTTGTATTTAATTATATTTATTTATTTGTGTATGTAAAATTATAGCAGAAGGGAGAAACTTTAATAACTTTTTTAATTTTTTGTTCTATGATACAAATCCAAGTTCATATAGATAGATAGCATATCAATCATAATTTTCCGAATAATTTTCATATATCTAAACTCGTCTTTAGAACTGAGTCTAGTAACTTCATATCAAATTAACCCAAAAATTCTATTGGTTAAAAGTAATAACTATAGTTCTTAAAGTATAAGGCTTTCTCGATATTTGTTGTTTTAAGTATTCTAATGAAAATGTAACTACTTACTTATGAGTCTACAATTTTTTGCAGATTTTATTGCAAACTTGCAATATTTTGCACGTTTGGTGACAATTTAGTATTCCATCCACCACCAGTGGCATTACTGCAGTTTTGTATGCAACTGCATTATTTAAATTGTCATTCTAAAATTTCAGAACAATCATTTCAGTACAAAAATGGATAGAAAATAAAACACATTGATATTATTAGTTATCACATAATGACTTTACTTATCTACGACTGCCAGAAAAACTTAATTTTATAAGAATTTATGAGATTCTAAAACTATTATGCATTTTAATTAAATTTCTATTAGTTTATTTTTTTAAAGAATAAAATTAAAATTATGTATATTTTGCAATATTGAGTCAGTAGAACTTAGCAGTCAAAATTTTTGATAAAATTTTATTATTTATTTTCCTGTGTTTTCTTTATAAATATTTCATCACTTTATGTCTGCATTTTGAGGATGTTTTTTTTTTTTTTTCATTTTTTTTCCTCTCTATTTAGCTTAAAGTTAAAACAAAATCTTGAAAGAAAAAATCAAGGAAAATATCATTATAAAAAAATTTGAAATAAGTATATAAATTTTCTATGAATATAAAATTAGATCAAAAGCGAGGACACTGACGCCTGACAAAAACTTGATAATAAAAAAATAAAATAAAATATTATAATTAAATGGTAAACACAAAGTTTTCTAATTTTCATTGAAATAAAAAAAAAAAAAAAATTATTTAAATAAATAGCTATGAAAAAAGTTAATATTGATTAATGATTGAAAATTTTCTTTGATTTTTATTTAAAAATTAGATTTTTTTTAAATATAAAAAAAGCTATTTATTATTAAATTAGATTATACCCAATTCTATACACATAGTCATTTAGGATTATATTATAATACTATGTAAATACTATGTAACAGAGAAATTTGTAACAAGATTATGGAATTAAAGAGTTATGTAGGAAATCAAGGAGGATGGCCCATTAGAATAAAAACCCTTGGAATTAGTATTCGAGAAATTTTATATTTTACGATGTTCCTAAACAAAGAGATATATGAAGTTTACGGCGTTGTTTGAGTGGATGCTGTATTTAAATATTTACTTAAGTTTGACAGTGAAATATAAATATGGCTAAGCGACCAACAGCTTTTTCTCACTTATATTAATGAGCTTCGTTTTTCAATATTAATAACGATGCGAAAGCTATAAATCAATTTTGCGCGTAATTTCGAATCAAACTTAAACATATTGTTGGACAAATTTTGATAAACAGTTATATAATTGAATGATAAAAACTACCGATTTGAGAGACAAGCAAAATTATTGTAGATATATTTATTTTTTCATACTTACTAAAGATCGAAAGTTTCGATAATTGGGAAGAATATTTCTAATTTTCTTTACATAAAGCATAAAGCACTTGCTTTTATAGTTCGTGATAACTAGACTTTGAATTTGAGCAATAAATCGGAGAGCTTTTCCCATTATTATGCTCATAAAAATTTGGAATCACAAAACAAATTGTTCTAAACTATCACATAGATCGTTCGTAATCCTTTTAGTCGAAATAATTTTGTCATTAAGAACATACAAGGATATTGGAAAGGTTGGTTCGATTCTATTTGAAAAATAATCTAAGATATCCTAAATCTTCTCAATAGATGAGGTATACCTAAGAATATTTATATACGGCTCTAATATATATTTTCATATAAATTGTCTTATACTTTTTTTCTATGCTTTAGAAAGTAAATGTTTCCAAAATTATCAACCTTTTTTTTTCTTTTTTTTTTGGAAATTATTATATTTTTCTCATTTTTCTTAAATAAAATTTAATATATATATTTTTTTTCGGTGATTTTTTAAGACAAAAAGAAAACATTCCTTAACCCATAAAGGATATTTTTATTCAAATTAAAGCCAAAAAAAAAAAAAAAAAGAAGAAAATAATGTTAAAACCATTATTGAGAAAAAACATTACTCTCATAAAAATATATTTGTTTTCAATATTATATACTTTTTCGGTTATTCCCAAATTTTTTTTTAAAGGGGTGGAAAATTATGTGAAAAATTTTCTTTTTTTTGTTTCAAAAATGAAAAAAAATATATATTATTTCGTTGATAATGTTTCTATAAAAAAAAAATAAAAAAAAATATTCGAGTTATTGCCGAAGATATTGTACCCACAAAAAAAAAAACAAACTATTATTATATGAAAGGATTTATGATAAAATTTGATAAAAAAAAAAATTAAATTAAATACATATATATGAATATTTCTATAGTATTTTTGATTCCATTTTCATTTTATAATATAGGTACATATTTCTTTTTCAACTCTTTATCCTATTTACCAGATGCGGCAATATTTTCACTTGAAAAAATTGTAAAACAAAAAAAAAAAGAAGAAAATTATACATATTTATATGAGATAAAATAAAAATTTTTTTTTCCATAATAATGTATTGTCAATGAAGAAATAAACATTTATAGATTTTTTTTTTATACATAAATATTATATTACTTATGTTAGCGTAAGAGGCACATTATAATATAATTTAAAAAAAGAAGATCATTTGAAAAGGTGTCAGGAAGAGTCTGCTTATTAATTGTTCAAGTCCGAATTAACGATAATCAGTTTATTTAAACTTAGTCTTTCATTATACACCTTTATTTGCTAACAATTTTTTTTAATAAAAAACTGATGAGGAATTTTGATTTCAAAAGGAAGCTTTCATACAGTACTTATATCCAAGTAAAATCATATTGCAAACAAAACAATTTTTATCCGTATATACTTATACGAAAAAAGGTGTTAAATCCTTAAAATAATTTTTTTTTGTATTTTTGATTAAAATAAAACCTAAAAAAATTTAATTTTTTATATCTTAAAAGTTATAACTACTAGTACTTAATCTTAAATTCTGTCAATTCTATACACAAAAATTTCAATATAATTCAATTCAGTGCATCTACATTAAATTACACGGATTTCGACTATGTGGAATTGTATTTTATGTGTTATTGCTAGCAATCATTTATACTGTAATTCTGTATTAAGTTTTACTGTCATGGTCCCTTCATAAACCTGTAAACGAACCTTTCAATGATAGTATAGTTATATTATCATAGGAATATTTTCTTAATCTCATAACGAAAATCTTTAATCTGCTAATACTTGGATTCATAATATTTTTGACCATTTGATAATGACATATGGTGAGGAAAGTCTTCAAATCTAATTTTTTTTAATGTGTAAGTTAGAACATATACCACATTTATTTATGATAAATTTTTCAATATTTTTCTTAGAAGCTAAGAATATTTGATTTTATTTTTTGTTTCGAAAATGGATAAACTAAGATGTAATGTAACTTTTGTAAACAATAAGAAAAGTTATTTTTTTTATTTAACATTTTTATACGTTATATTTAAGTATATTTTTTTATTTGATTTTTTTTATAACATAATCTTTTTTTTTTGAAGAACTTTTATATGTTTTAAAATTTTCTATATATATACCTATTACTATATAATACCAATTTTTTCAATTTAATTTTTCCTTATTTAGAAGTATATTTATTTAAAATTTTCTATTGGAATGTATGTATGATATTTTTTCTTTAAATATAATGAATACTAACTTATATATATGTATATATATTATAACATAAGTCATAAATTTTCGTATTTGGGATATAGCTTTTTTTTTCGAAGTTTAATGCCTTTGGAGAAATTTTATGAAAGTATAGATCTTTCGATAAATATACTTACTTACAACAGTATCTTCTTTTATACTTTCATTACTACTAAGGTGGCATAACAAAACCTAAAAGAAGAATTTTTATGCTAAGTTTGATTCTATACTATTTAATAATCAGAGTTTTAGTTTATTGTTTACATAGCTAGTATATATAATATAATTAATATATTACTGTTAGACATTATTTTGATTTTTTAGTGATTTACAACTTTAGCTAAAAATATATAATAAGTTTTCAGAAGTTAAATAGTTACATTTAACAAACAATAAAAAACCCTAAAAAAAACTTTACAAATGTATGTAAATACGTACTTATTTTTGTAACCAGTTACCACTTTCTATTTCTAATGCTTATTCATAATTATTCTAAATTGATATTACTTACCATAAATGTGTTATATTTTTAAAGTTCTATTAAAATATTAATAGTTTGAATTATGAATGAACTATGTTATTTTATTTTGTTTTCATATAAAAAATTCCTTACCATACTAACTTAAGTACATAATCTACTTATAAGAATATACATGAAGTTTCTAATAGTTACTTAGTTTGAACATTTTTTCAATAAATATAAACTTTTTACAAAAATAAAAAAAAATTCAATAACTAAGTACTTAAGTAATTTTCGAGATTTTGACTAAAATTTTCTAAATCAACATATGAAAATTTAATGCAATTTGTTTCTTAAATATTAAAAGCTATATAACTATTCTTAACTTTGGATAAAAGTTACTAAGTACTTATTATATATAATATTGTATATAATTATTTAAGTATAGATTTATTTAAAAAAAATAATTTTCCTTTGTTACGTATATTTTTCTTTAAAATTTTTAATAATAAATCTTGTAATAACTTAATAGGACATTAAAAAAGAGTTTTTGATTTACAATTTACATTACTTATACTTATCTAAATTTATTTCTTTTTATTCTCATATTGAAGAATTTCCCATTTATCATTAGTTATTAAACTTAATTAAAAACACAATTATTTAATTACTAACCCTACGTTACTAACCAACTAACTTTAAAAAAAATCGTTTTATTTTTAAAGATTTAATTTTGGATGAAAGATAAAATATGCACTTAATAACAATAATTATGTCTACAGTTGTGTTCGATAAAACAGCAATGTATCTTAACTTTATTTTCTGAAAAAAAAAAAAAAAAAAAAAAATTATATTTATTATATTTAATATTGTTATTTACTTATTTTTTTTTTTATTGGATTTGGAGATTTCGATTTTAAAACATTAAGCAAAATTAGCCAAAAAACCCAAAAGAAGAAACGGAAAAACTCGAGCAAAGCATAAGTATATTGTTCTTAGATTAGTAAATTATAGTTCATAGTTGAATAAACAATTTATTTTGAAATTTAATTACATATTCAATTATTGTTAATTATTCAATTGAACATATAAAATTTCTATAAATGTCATTTGATTATATAGCTACTTTATTGCACACATCTGTAGTTATTCAGTAGCTTACTCATAAGTTCACTTAATTTTGAAGTATTAAACAAAACAAAATTCTTCATGTTTTTGAACTAAATTGAATCAATTTAAAAACTGACTTGTGCATCATTCTTACGCATTAAAGCGATTATTTATTCCTTTAGCACTGTACAGAAATATATGTATATAAATACAAACATATAAAAGAATGAAACATTAACTTTGTTTCTTCTTTTCTAAAAAAATAAGCATATTATTTACATATATATATAAATACTTTAATATTACGCACATATATATATTTATTTTTATTATTAATGTTTGCGCGAGATTTTTTGTTGGCAGTTGACTGAAATAATTCTTTTTTGCTCGAATCATTGCTCATTCATTAATTTAATAAATAATTAATTGTTTTATATAAAAATGTAAATGGCGAAAAAAAAAATGAAAAATTTCATTGAATCTATTAATTATTCCAAATTATTCAAATAATTTGCTTAGAAAAAATTAAGATTTGAAAGAACCTATATACCCCATACTTGATACAAATATCTTAAAATTTTCACCTTATCTAACTTGTTACAAAAAAGGAAAACAAAACTAAGGCATGAGATGTTTAAAAAATTTAATCATTTTTGGTTTTTTTTTTGCAAACAATTGGCCTTATTAGTGAAAAACATTTACTTTAAACAAAATCTATTCTTGGCAGATGTTGAATATACATTTTCCTTCTGACTTATTTTCTTATAAAAGTAATTCTAAACTAATATTTTTTTAATGTAATGATTTGAATTTAAATTACGCAAAAAAAAAAAAAAAAACTAGAATTTAGTTTATTCATAAAATAAGTTTTTATTTATTTTTGATGAAATAAAAAATAATACTTACGATGTCAAAAGCTTTTATTTTTTTTTTAATACTTATTATTTACCTTCAGCGTTTTTTTTTTTAAATTAAAAACTTTCCAAAACTGTTTTTCTATTCTATATACATAAGCATGATAGGTACATTCGTATACTTATATATTTGTACAAGAATGGAAAATTGTAAAATTATATGCTATGTAGTTATATACTATGTATATAGATAATATAAAAAAATAATGCCTGTGACATAAATTTCATTCATTTTTTTATGTGTACCTTTTTTATTTAAATAGAAAAATCAGAATATGAAAAAAAATGTGTATTTAAGTAATTTTATGAAACTTTAAAACAATTTAATGGTATAGTTTATAAACCACATTTTGATATATCTACCTTATATTAATTCTGATGTGAACCTACGAATTGCAATTCAGAAATTTTGAATTCAGCTCAAACCGCAAGGGATATTAAGACCGATGTTTTTTACATACATTTATATTATTGAATAAATATTTAAATATAAGAATTTTGATACTTATAAAACTGTTTATACATAAGTATGTATAAATGCATATACATTACATATAGGTAAATTCAAGTAAGAAATTTAAAATTTAATTAAGTGAACTCATTAGTAAATGTACATTGTGTAATATATGTTTATATTGTAATGTAGATAGTATTATCGTTATTTGGCTGAAACAGTTTGAAATATATTTATAAAGAAAAAATTTTAAATTTTGAAAACCGAAAATAATTAATAATAATAAGTATATGATATAAAAATAAATTTATATGTGTATATAAAATTTATTATACACTTTTAACTATAATATAAAATTTTTCGGTTTATTCGAGCTATTTTAATACATAATTTTTATAGTCTTAGCCAAAAATTTGTAATTTTGAATGAGCCTTAAGTATACTCAAAACATATTATCTTTTAATTCATTGTATATTAGCACCATTAAGTACAATCACTTTTGCTTCGAAACCCATTTACTTTTTCAAGTAAGTATATTAAAGTATACTTCGTATTACGCAAATTGGTTCAAGTAATGATCTGTTTTTTATCGAATTAAATTAAACATGTAGATTAAAGCGAAAGTTTATAAAACTTAAATGTACAATTTTATTGGATTTTAATTAAAAATGTCTGTTAGTAATAAATATTTCAAAATCGAATTTTATTGGGTTTTAATTAAAATTTTCTGTAATAAGTAATAAAACGAAAGATATTTATTATTAAATTACATTAAAACGCTTGTAGACATAAATAAATTCATTTTCACAAGAACTATAAATATAATTAATAAAACTTTATTTGAGTACTCAGGTATAATTTGGTAATTTCTATTCAAAAATCGAAATTTGAAACTATTATTTTCTAGTATAAACAACCAATAAAAATTGAAAAAATTATATTTTTCTCTTTCATTTATGACATTCTAAAACTTTAAAAATTTTCAGAAGTTACATTAACCTTTAGGTGTACCTGTATACTACTGAGTATTAAATATATCACAAATTTTAATTTTCTTTTTATTTTTTAAGAATTATGTGATAACGTCAATCAGAACTTCCGGTGTTGTTCGACAGGAATATTTTTTAGAAAAAAAAAAAAAGATCGAAAACGACTTTTTCAATATAACTAATCTACACAAATATTGGAGTTCAATGAAATATTCAAATTTTAAAATTCAATTAATTCAATTCTGGATTATTTTTCTTTATCCTTAAAAAATTTTGAAAATTAATGGAAATTAAATCTTCTTCAACTTATTATAAAAAAAGGACTTGTTTTTTTTTCTTATTTTATTTTATAAATTTGTTAAAGAAATTTCTCAAAGAAACCTAATTATTTATAATGTAAATTTTCATTGTGAATTTTCTTCCATTGCATTTTGAATTCATTGTCTTGCCTGTTAAATGTCAAAAAATTTAAAATAAATACTTATTTAACATTAAAAATACATGACACTGGAAAAAATATATAGTTTCGAGATTGAATTTATTTTTGAAATACAGAAAAATGTCCAAAAATTTTTCAAGACTATTAAACACAAACAAAATATTTGAAATATATTTTGTATGTTTGGAAGTTTAGTAGTTTTTAACTTTGTATAAGATTACATAAAGATTTACTAGTATTGGTCCCCGTTTGTGGCCATTGCTATTACTTCGTCATCGTCAACTATATTATCGTCACTAATTATATTAAAAACTCAAAAAATTTAAATTGTATTTTTTTGAGAATAATTTTTAGTTTTGTGATATAACTAATATTCATTTTTAGGTATATAATTGCTTGTAAACCTTTTTATTCACAGGTATATACATGTTTTTGTACATTAATAGTTGTAAATATCAAAAAAAAATTTCAATTTATCGCAATATAGTTACCTAAGTAGGTATATAAATAAATAAATCGAAAAAACAAATTTTTAACTTCTTTATTATGGAAGAGCATGTTGGTAATGCTCCAATATTTTCTAAATTCTAAAAATGAGAAAAGTCATTCACTTGTGTATGTACACGAGCAATACATAATTATGCATATATTTTATGTATACGTATATATATAGGTATTTATTTATTAGTGAGAAAAAATTTTATTTTATGAATTCACAATATTTTAATGTGAAAATGCAAAAGTTTTTTTTGAGGAAAAAAAAAAAAAGAAAAAGAAAAAACCAATAAAAATACAGAAGTCATCATCAAACACCCCTTAGGTTAACACCTTCATAATAAAATTATACATTTTTTTTTTAGAATTTTACCATTAACAAAAAAAAAAATAAAACAACAACTAAGGAAGAGAACGTACGTAGTTCTACAATTAACCATAAGCATTAAGTTTTGTGGGGTAAAAATAAATTCTTTTCTTTTTAACCAAGTCAAAATGTCGGTTTATCAAATTTTCTTGGATTGGCAAATTTCACTTGCAATCGTTTAGAAATTGTTATGTGAGGTATTAGAGTTAAATCAGAGAACCATCATATAAAGTTTTAAAATTTTAAAATTCCTTGTTCAATCCCATTATCCCATTGTCCTTTCTCCAATGGAAAGTTTATTTAAAAACGTGAGTGGTAATGAAAAGAGAGTAACGGCCGCTGCCGTTTATATAAATATCAATAACGTTGATAGTTAAATCTTAATTATAATGTACTAAAACAATATTAAAATATTCACTACCACGATCAGCGTACTACGCTTAAACGAAATTTTCTATTACATATTTTTGATTTTTGTTTTTCTTGTTGTTTTTTTTTTATTTATTCATTTTGCTTCGATAATTCTGTAAAGAAAATGTAAATATTTATTATGCTTTAGTTTTGTAAGTTGTTTTGAGAACTTTTTTTTTTTCTGGCATTTTTAAATTAAATTTTTTTTCCTTTTTTTGCCATTAGTTATGAATTTTTAAATGAATTTAAAAGAGAGAGTATTTCATGTGAAAAACTGGGTGGAAAATTTAATTAAAAATCTGCACTTGATTTTTAAGTACAATTTTTTGGTTATGAATTTATTTAAATATTTAATGAATATTTACAAGAAAATGGGTTACTATAGGTATATTTGCATTTTAAAACTTGAAAACAACCAATTTTAAGGAAAAGTTCTTTTACTCAGTTGATAATGTCTTCCATGGTTATGTGCGTAATTAGCGATATTATGTAAAAAATCGTCCTCACGCTAGGAAACAAAATTATTTACGTTAAGTATCCAGATATCTATTTTTATCTAATATTGTACAATGTACAATATTAAGTAAAAGGATCTTATTTAAAATAAGTATAGTAACTAGTAGGTATATATAATTTTTTCCAAACTTTTTAATACTTAGAATTTTTAATATCCTTCATACATATATTATGGTCATTATGTATTACATATATTTCTATTTCTATATACTTAGTTCTTACAATATTGTGCATTACATTAACCTTGACCTAAGGTACTTACGTTAAAAAAAATATTGCGTTTATTATATTTTTTATAGTTAATATAAGTATGTATATAATAAAAATGTATATACACTCTTATCGATAAAACTAATGGTATAAAAATTTTGTAAATTACTCTTATACAATTTTTATGTTGCATTTTAATCGTTTTTTTTATTGACCATCATTTTTTTTTCCTTTTCAATTTATTTTTCTAAATACGTAACTATAGTAGTTTCAACTTCTATACAGAACTAATGACTTAACTATACATTTTAAGTTCTTAATTCTTGAGTTCATATTTATTGAAATTTATTTTTCATAGTAAGTATATATTTAAGTACCGGAACTTAGCCAACAAATAAATCTTTCTAATTTACTTAACTACATTATACATTATACACTATTTTTTATATAACAAATAATTATTTCAACTAGAACGGAAAAAAAAAGATATTATGTATAAGCTGAGTTAATAATGAAGTATATCGTACTGGATACTTAAAGTTTATTTTAAAAATTATACTGGTGCTGTACCGATATACATCTTCATTTAATACACATCATTTACCCATTTGGTGATACAGGTTATTTTAAATACATATGGGTTATATATATAAAACATTAAACAACATTCAGAATCTAGTACGATATCTCATACATTCATACTTTGTATAAATAATTACACTTAAACTTATTACATTTATAGGCAGTATGATCAATAATATGAATAATATAATAATTTTTATTTTAATCTATATATTATTTTAAAAAAGATTTAATTTTTTGGAAGATAATCAAAATTCATTTTACTTTTCGTGATAAATAATAACTTACCAGGATAACTAACTAATATTTATTTTTATTATATATATAAAATATATCGCAGGTAAAGTTCACATAAACATATTATAGTTAATTCACATCTTTTATTTGTATTCACGTATAATTTTATGAGCTTTAAATTTAATGTTGAATGATTTTTATTTTAATTTTTTTTTTCAACTCTGCAATAAACTTTGTAAACAATTTTTAATCATGGCGCCAACATAAAAAAAAAAAAAACAAAAAGTAATTTTTTATATAAGAAATCAAGAATTTTAAAATAGATATATAACTATTTCTGAAAAACTTGTCCACAACCATTTATAGTAGATATGCTCTAGTTTTAACTATATATATATATTTTTTTTTTAGGTAGAAGTTGTATCAACAATAATTTTAAAATATGAAAAAATAAGTAAAAGAAAAAACGGCATGAAATAAATATAATAATACTTAGTTGTAAATTAATAAATATAGTTAAGTTGTTAAAAAACTTGTTAGATTTTTTTTTTCTTTTGCTTGCTTCTAATTAAAAGCAATTAATAGTCTCATTAAAAATATTTAGTTACTAAACAATGTATTTATGTCATTTTATAATGAAATAGGAATCTTTCTCTTAAATCATGCTTAGTGAAAAATTAGTAGGTACTTAATTTGTATTAAAATTTCTCTCATTTCAAATTGTACATTCTAGGGAAATTCTTCACAACAAGTTTAATATCATTAATTCATTATCTATAAATCTTGTGCAATTGGGAAATTAAGTTAATTTTGTATTTTGATAGATTAAACTTATTATTTGATGAGTCTTAAACTTAGGTCAAAGTGAAACAATAAAATTAAAAAAATTTTTTTATGATTTTCATTTTTATTTAATATTGAAGAGAATCAAGAAAAACTGAAATATCTGTATGTTCAATCGCTTTTCTTTCATTTTAATTTTAATGCAACAAAACACTTACAATAAAGATTTAATAGTTTTTCTTATGATATATTTTAAAAATTTTTATCAGATTAGAAAATGAAAGTAATGAAAGTATGGTATAAAAACTGTATTATAGTGCGAAATTAAGGAAATCAGACATTTTTTTTCTAGTTTTCTTCAGTTTTGTGACTTAAAATGACTCATCATTTATAGCAAGAAAATAAATTAAAAATCATGGTAAAAAGGAATATTACTTCTACGTTTTCACTTTTTGAATGTTGATAGTCAAAAATCTTCGTTGAAAATTTAAAAATCAGCGTTGCAAGCCTGCCATTTAGTTTTATAAGAAAATATTTTAAGGAGATTGTTTTTACATAAAACCCAATTTGAAATTAATTTGAAATTTTTTAAAATGTTATCAATCTAAATTCTAAAACATTAATAATTATAAATTTTTTTCATACAAATTTTTAGATGTCACATCACGAATCTAAAGGTTTTTATGATATTTATGTGTTATAAATGTACTTATGATGTGTTATTTATGCGTGTTTACCTATGCAAATAATATATAGTAAAAATATGTACTTAATAGACATATTAAAAAATAGTGCAGCAAAAAAAAAACAATTTGTTTTAAAAAAATCAATAAAATGAAGTTTGTATTATTTATTTATTTTTTTTGTGTTTAAAATAATCCCAAAAATGTTCAAAAATTTATTATCAAACAAGTAGATATACAACTATTTGGTTTATTGGTCAATTATTTGAAAATTTTATTTTTAATATCCGTTTTTTCTTTTTTTTTAAGTATTTAAACATTAAAATCGAGATAAAAATCCATCATTAGAGTAGGTACCTAGATATTTCAACTCTGATCTGTTTGTTTTTGATTTTTCAAATGACTTAAGTTTGAAGGATAATATAGACTTTATGTAATGTTGAATTGAAAGTGTTAAATATGTAACAAAAAATTTAAAAAAAAACATTGAGAACAATAATTCACAAAGTAGAAGTATGAGGGTAGTCTTAAACATTTTGATTAAAGATACTTTATTTTTAAGATACTTTATTTTTAAGATAGTTTATTTTTAAGTTACCTTGATCTAGGTTCCCTCAATCATTACCATTGTCAAATTTAGTCATATACATACATTTTATTTACCATATACAAAGACAAACATAACAATTTTTTAATGGAAATCCAGATGACAGTTCGAATACTTAAAAAGAATCATGATATAATCACTTTTATAATATCCACATACTGTGAAGGATTCCCACTTTATGTCATTCATTTTTCAATTAATTTATATAATTATTAGACTTGAAAGAAAAAACCAGTTCTGTAAAAGACTTTGCTCTTAATACTTTATATATACCATCTAAGTTCTTTGAAAATCTCTTCCTACCCAATCATTTGGAAAACAAAAAAAAAGAAAATTAATTTTAGCAATTGATGAACCCAATAACAAATACCTTCCTTTTATATAAACTTATAACACTTATTGTTGAATATTATATTTATAATGTACCTTTAAAAAATCTCAGCAAAAAAAACAAAAAAAAAAAAAAGAATCTCAACTTAATGGCAAAATATCATTAAATTCAGAGCAATAATAATTGTATGTTTTTTTTTCACTTGAAAAATAAAATAAAAAAAAATAATTATTACTTCATAACAAATTAAAAATTTTTACTTAAAATAAAAAAAAAAGTAAAAAAAGAAATTGTGCCAAGGGGATTTGAAGTAAAACACAGTTAACATTTTCAAATGTACTTGAAATATTATTTTTTTTAGCTTCCTTATATTTTATTATTGTAGTATGAATATATACACAAAAAAAAATTTGATTTTTCAAAACATGAAAATTATTAAAGAATGTTGTATACATATATGCTTACACAGTATACTATCTATATATATAGTGTTTATAATGAAAAATAAAATAAAAAAAAGCTTCCTTCTTTTTTTTTTTTTTTGTTATTATTTTAAGAAAATATTCGTGATTTTTATTTTCATTAAATACATAAAATTTAATAATATTTTTTTTTTTATGTTATATGCTCTGGATTGCGTGAGTCCTTTCGTTCAAAATAAAGAAAGTTTTTTGTTATTTTTTCCAAATGCGTGTTTTTTCAGTTTTTCCCTCGTTTTTTTTTTTTTTTTTTCATTAAAACGTCCTTGAGGACTGTGTTTACATAAAACTCGTAATATTTTGAATTACTTATCATAATTTTATTAAAAAAAAAAAAAAAAAATACCAAATAAAATAAAAAGGAAAATCTGAAAAAATCGAAAAAAAAAAATTGTGTAAAAAAAAAATTAAATTAAGGAAAAAAAAAAAACAATTTAAAATTGTTGCACAACTAATATTTATTTTTGGTCAAAATTTTCCATTATTTAATAATTTTGTTTTGCTCCTTTTTTTTGTTGGGTTGGTTATATGATTGGAATTTTTTTTTTTTTTTAATAATTAAATGAAAATTTATTTTAATAAGTAAATAATTTTTTTTTTTTTTTGTAATGTCATGAACATACAAAAATATTTTAATTATAATTGAAAAAGTATGTAGGAAATAATTTTGGCGCTTTCAAATTTCGAAAACATTATTTCAACTTATATATGAATAATTTAATTTTAATTATTTTTGCGCCAATAAATAAACATTATTTATTTTTTTTAAATTTTTATAGATTTTGAGTGAACTATATATCGCCTGCTCAGAAATGAAACAACGTATAATGAAAAGTATAGTTTCGAGTAATTTAAATTTAAAGATTTGAAAATTAAAAAAAACGTATGAAAAAATATCAAGTAGCGTACAATTTTCATCTAAAAAACATTTTAATCAACATTAAGAATATTGCAAAGTAGTTGTACTTATAAAATCGAATACGAGGAATCGAATAGTGCTATTGTCAAATAATGACGTATAAAAATGTCATACGTTGTTTCATTTCTCAGCAGACGATGTATATGCAATTTTTATTAAGCAAATTCTCAAGCAAGCTGATTTTTCTGTTATGACTGATCTAGATAAAAAGTATCTGTTTTGTAGGGTTATGATTTCGGCATTGTTTAATAACCTCGAATATAACTCTTTTACTTTGAACCATTCCTCCATCGTCGAATAAATTTCCCAGTAATGCAAAGTATCGTTGAAATTAAAAAAAATAGTTAGTACAGAAAACTGTTGTACAGAATATTTTTACTATATTTAGCAAAAAAGCAGCAGTTCTTTATTTTTTGGACTTTCAAAGATTCTTTAAAACATTTTCATTGCACCATTGTCAAATTTCAAAGTTCTTAAATTGTTTGTGTATAATTTACTTTTAAATGACATTACTGATTAAATTCTACACAATATTAGAAACATTAAAATAAGTATAAAACTTTATTGTATAACAAAATTAGTAGAATTTTGAAGATATAAATATGAAAATGTTTACCTAGCTCTTTTAATACATATTTCTCAATTTCTGTAATTGAAATTTTGTAAACAATTTAACTGCTTACATTATACTTTTGTTGAAACCATAATAAGGTTTTAGAAATAAGTATATATATATATATTAAATAAAAATAGAAAACGCCCTAATATTTTTTTCATATACTCTATATTTAATGTAATTTGTTAACCTTGTCAATTAACAGAATAATGAGCTAACATCAGCAATTGCAAAAAAAAAAAAATATAATAATTAATACTTCATTCATAAATATAGTAAAAAAGAAAATAAAAATGAATAAAACAAAAGTTTTTAGATTACAAATAACGATAAACATATAGAGATAGCATAACACGCTAAATTTAATTCGGAATTATTATTATTTTTGTTTTTTCTCAATAAAAATATTAATGTTCGTTAATTAATATAAATTTATATCATATACCTATACGTCAAAAGAGGTGTTAATTTATGCATCAGAAATTATTTAATTTACAAATTTACAATGTTCATTATTATTTAGTTTTGGAATTATAATAATAATCTCTAAAAGGTGTTACCGTACACAAACAATAACAAGAATATTATATGTAAACAAAAAAAAATAATATTATGCAAATTATGTATTTTCTCAGTTTTTTATTTTTATTTTTAAATATTAAAAAATGAAATAAAAAAAAAATAAAAACAAACAAAGTTAAACTGAATTATTAAAAAATTAACAACGGCACGTGCTTTTGATATATGATTTTTGAATAATTAAATTAATTATTTTAATGTATAATCATAATGCATAAAATGTTTTTCTATATATATTAAGTTAATTTAAGCGACAACTTACATGTAAGTATTCCCTATAACAATATAGTATGTAGGTTGTAGGACATACAACTTAAAACAGAGCTATCAAGACTGCTTAAGTTAGATTTTGCTACATAGGATCAAAATAATTATATTTTATTGTAGCTAAGACCGATAGAGGGCATAGGCAAATTCTGCAAACCTTCTTTAATATATTTTAAATGGCAAATCACGTTTAAACCCAATGCTTCTATTTTAATTCTGCACCGAATTTTTTTTGAAAATGTTATTCAAATATACGAAATTAGTTTTAGATTGTGCTCAAAAACAGTTCAATCGGTTCCATTTGATAGAGTATATAAATTGAACAAGTTTTATATTAAAAATCTGAAATTAAGGTTACCATTTTTGAATTAAACCGAAAGTATCAAATTACAAGATAAACGAGTTCAAAATTCACTTGTTTTGATTTTCAGATAAGCAATTAATGAGTTTAAGTGGTTTGACAGATCAACAAAACAAACAACACCTTTATTTCGCCTTCTACACCAACTTAATGTAAATGTATATTTTATCTAAATTATTTTTATTACCTATTATGCTTCTTAACATCTATTAGGTCTATTAGTCCAAACAAAAAAATAAATTTTTTTTTTCTTTTGAAAATTGTTCTGTAATCATAATAAAACATCATAGTATTTTATATTATATATTATATTATATAATAAATGTAAGTAAACAAAAAAAAAAACAAATATATAAAATTAAAAAAAAATTGTCTGAACCTAAAATTTGTGAAATTGACTGAAACATTGCGATAAAAAATATAATTTTCCCGCTTTTAAAGTAATTTTAATAAAATTTTATATTTTTTATTAAATTTCACAAATTTTCAAATTCCTCTCTCACTGCTGCTGCAATCTGACAATAATTTTTGTTTTTTTCCGAGAAATTTTTCAAATAATTTAAATTGCCCACTTTAAAACATCTTAAAAATGTTTCCTAAATTATTTTTATTTTTTTTTTACAGATTTCATTTTCTTCCTTAAATTCGCTTACTAAGGACATTTTTTTTTTTTATAAGTTTTCCGCATCGTTATTTTATTTTAGGTAGAATTTTCTTTTTTTTGGTTATATAAGAAAGGATATTTTAATATACGAATGAAATGGAATGAGAAGAAATGAAAATAAAAAAATAAAATTAAATAACAGAGAAAAAGTTTAATTAAAGCTTTGCAGTGAAATGCTTTCAATAAATAAGTATAAATGAAATTAAGTTTGTTTTTTTTTTCTTCTAAGAAATAACTTAACAACTAATACTTACATATACATTTGTATAAATATATATATTGTGTAAGTTTAGTCAGAAGAAAAGAAACTATCGTAAAATAAGGTGAATGGAACCATCTGCTTATTAAATTAAGTTTTTTATTTTTTTTTTTAGATATT
This sequence comes from Hybos culiciformis, assembly GCA_964007475.1. Lineage (NCBI taxonomy): Eukaryota > Metazoa > Arthropoda > Insecta > Diptera > Hybotidae > Hybos > Hybos culiciformis. Next base: position 147,207,542 of record OZ023273.1, on the reverse strand, counting down.
ATTTGTTTGTATAAATGAATTAAATTATATTATTTTTATATTTAAAATTTGAATTCATTGAGTAGTATACTTGTTGACTTAAATGTAATTTTTCTCAGAAAAAATTCTTACACTTTAATTTAAAGGGACATCGAACATTAAGAAATCTTTAAATAAATATTTTTTATTATACCATTTTCTTTTTAGCATGTACCATAAGAAGTTAATTAACGTTTCAAAGATTTTTTGAAATCGTATAAGATAATATTTGATATCGCACTCTAATTATCGTATTGATTATCATTGTAGGATTAAAGCTGATGAAAATTCATTAATTTTATTATCCTACAAAATTATATTTTATTTCATTTATTTTTAGTATTAAAGCTTAATAAATGTTTATGTATAATATACAGCAAACAAATATTTGTCTTAATTAATTTAATGCTTTTATGAAATCTGATAATTTTGAATAAAAATAATCGAGATGATAAAATAATTTGCGAATTAACTAAATAAAAATTCGAAATTTTACACTAAGCCCAATCCCACCAAATTTTTTTTTTTAACATTAAACTCAAACCACTTTTGGTATACATCCAATTTATGTACGTTGCATTGTTATGCTAAAAGAGCTGCCGGCTAATCCTTTTATCATTAAATATAAAAAAAAAACAAATACTTAATTAAGAACCGAAGTAAATAATTTTCACGATTTTATTTTCAACATTTATATAAAATACGTATATTATGTAATTATATTAAGCTATCTTAATTGAAGGCAAAATTTGTTCTGGTTATCGTCTCTATATATCTAATAACTTGGCATAACATAGCACAAAAAGATTATTTTTATCCATCATCAGAAAAAAAAAAAAGGAAATAAACAAAACATTTGATATTAAATTAATATTGAGGCTTTAAAAAAATACTATACAGAGAATTTTCCTGTAAAACTTTTTGTTTTTATTAAAAGAAGAACAAAAAAAAAAAAGAAGTAAACTTTTTTATTCTTAAAAAATAATAATAAAAAAAAAATCTCTATAATCGTAATAAGTTTTTAATATTAAAATAAGTCTATATATTGCGAGATATAATATGTATATTTGTGTATTATAAAAAAGAGGGATTATGGTGATATCAGATTTTCCAAAGGAAAAAAAAAAACGAAAAATAACCATTTAAATTTTTATTTAAAAATGAAACTTTTTAAATCGTATTCCGTGACCAATTTTATTAATAAGAGTAAAAAAAATAAAAAAAATAAAGATCAAATCAGTAAATTAAAATAAGGAAAATAATAATATCCGCATATTGTGTATTTTCAAAGGTTTTGTTTATTTTTGTTTAATAAATAAAAACTGAAACAAGAAACGTCACAGTTTTGGTTGACCAGCAGAATGGTTGTATTACTAAAATAGAGAATTACATAATATTCTTAGTGTTTCCTTTATGACATTTATCTTGAATTAAAATATATGAACCCTTAAATCGTGAAAAAAACCCTGTTTTAAATACATAACTTAAAAGTCATTTATCATTGAGTTTGCTTCAAGGACGGTTAAATCTTAATAGCTAAGGTAGATAGTTACTTTAAATGAAAATAATATGAACTACTTACCTACGAACCCGCATAGAAATGTCTTCCAAACTAAAGCTATAGAAGATTTTTGGTTGATAAATAAGTATGTTATATTTTTAGCATTAATTAGAACTGAATTTTCTTATTTTGTAAAATGTAGGAAAAAGACTACAACTTATATGTTGATTGGAGATTTCAAAAATTGTACAAATTTCAGCTAAATATACCCTTGATTATTTTTGATAATAAGTATCTGAATAAATTCCAATGTGTGTTATTAATTATATCCTTAAGATAGTGGAGCATATACACTGAATACTGTTCACACAAAGTTATTATTCAACTTTGAAATTACAAAAAGGCATTTTTTTTTGTACTAAAGTTTATACTAAATATATATCTGGTAGTAAATAACATTGAATCCTATTTTGCTTATAGGATATCCTTTTCACTGATTTTAGGTTTTTCTTTTAAAACATATCTTTAACATTTTTGGTATATTTTTTTCATTTCAAATCATCAAATAAATTTTTATTATCATTATACAATATGTTTACTTAAAAATGATATGTGTGTACCTACATTCTAAGAAATGTATTAAATTCTTCGACTTTTAGCTATATACATAATAATATAATATATAGCGGAATTAATTGCTTTCTTTCTGGGAAATCATTTTTTTTTTTAAGATCAAAATCTTTAAATTAATGGGTCAAATATTGTTATTTCTTTAATGTAATTTTTTATGATTTATGTATAAGTATATAATATAGAAATAGCAAACACATATCTCCATAGATGCAATTTACTATAAAAATCAAAAACGCTATTTAAAAAAAAATTATAATTAATTGAATAAATATGTAATAAAATTATTTGTTCTTTTAAATTTGAAAATCGAGCTTCAAATTGTAAATCGAGTAGAACGTTTAGATACATGAATAGTTAAATTTCTTGTTTTTTACTTCGATTAACAACAAAACTGACTCATTAACAACAAAACTTACACATTACCAAACAAATACAAACAATACGTCATGAAGTATATATGGGGCCCATTTTTAACATTTCAATTAACAAAGTTTAAAGATAAACCTGGGTTATAACCAAATGCCAATCATACTTTTTAGATTCCTTCATATACCAATACCATGAAAGTGAGCGAGATTACCTATTTTTGACTTTCAAATAATTTAAATCGATTGTGTTAACAGCTATTGGTATTTTAGTGATGGACGAACATTTAATGGAAACTTATAATGGTCTTTTTGTTTCATTTTTGATGGAAAACGGGCCAAAAATGAGTTATAACAAAAATTCACTGCATTTACATTTCTTATAGGTATTATATTATTATTGTTAATTTTAAAGTCACATCATTTTGTGTAGTAAGGATTCCAACAAATGTGTACTTGTAGGAATAAGGATTTTCAAATGTAATAATAATAATAATAAAAATAATAATAATAAACTCTTCCTGGTAGAGTTAATTTTATTCTTATACTTATATACTTTTTTATTGTTATTATTATTATTATTATTATTATTATTATTATTATTATTATTATTATTATTATTATTATTATTATTATTATTATTATTATTATTATTATACTTACGTTACAAAAGCTGAATATACCCAACTGTGTTACCAATAACCACCTTAAGTGCAGACCTTATGCTAAAGTTTCATTTATGTATACAAACATAAATGTATGTCCTATATATATTTATATTATGTGTACATTAAATACATATAATTATACATAAGATCTTAATATAAGTATATATAACTAGAGGAGTATTTAAAAAAAAAAAAATTATTACGGAAGGGGGGGAGGGGCAAACAAAAAAAATAGGAAAAAAATAAATGTACATCTATCTTCGTTACACTTGCATACATCTTCGTTATCATCATTGAAACCATATAAAATTGTATAAATGTGTTTGAGCTTTTTTCGAATATACTTATTCTCAGAAAAGAATCAATTAATGTCAAGAGTTTTTTTTTTTTTATTTATTTATTGCTATGAAGTCAATCAATTTTCTTTAATATGATATAAAAGTGTCTCAATTATAATGTTTGGTGCTTATTCTATTAACCAATAACTGCTTTATTGTAACATTTATAATCAGATATATTAATTTTCATAAATTTACGAATTTAATTTTTTGTTGTTATTTTTTTTTTTTGTTGGAAAAAGGTACATATATACTTATTATATTAATTTTGGATGTATGAAACAGATTTTTTGTTAGAGTATATAATAAACTTTGAAATCAGAATAAGGATGCTTAAACATAAAAAATGTATAAAGCTAGTAAAAGTGAAAGTCGGCCGTGTATAGCCGTTATCGCTGTATTACGTTACATTCGCTGATAACTGCTACCATATGGGCTGGAATTAAATGCACTGAATATAGCCAGAAAGTTTATAAATGATTAAATATGCAAATTATTCGTCAAAAATATATAACAAATGATTTATGGAATTGTTCCACAAGTGCTACGCCAAAATAAAAGTTTTTATTGCTTTTTCTAGCTAAAAATATTTTATGCAAAATGACTCTGAAATTAATGTTTGGAATACTCTTTTAGTTATACGAGATGCATAAAAAATTTCGAAATATTTTTCCTTGTTGTGACGAATTTCTTATCCTGCTAATGTCATCCATACAAGTATTAATTAATATTTGAACATATCAAGGGATATTTAGAAATTATAGCTGCGACTATCGGTTTTTTCAGATATTCGTGTATATACTCATATACTCGAATATAATCAATTATTTTACCTGAAAGAAATTAATTATATTCACCGAGAAAATTTATGAATCTATTGCTTCTTTATAATTTTGAGAATACTTTACTTTAAACTACTGAAAGATTATTGAATTGTTTCCCTTATCTACTTTCAAGCTTAGGACTCATCAGAATGATTAACTTGACATTTATCTTCAGTTTAAACTGAATGAAGTTTTATTTTTGAGGTTATGAGATTCATTTTGTATTGAAAATTGCTTTTTGTTTTTTCTTTGGTTCTAGTCTTAGAAGTTGCATTACCATCTGTTTTGTTTTCAACAAGAACTTTATGAGAAAATTTTGCATTTAACGCTAAGCCTATTTTTAAACTTGGCTTTATATAACTTGCAACTTGTCTATGCTTGTTGTTACAGTGTTAAGTGCAATGTGAACGAAAGATGTCTTCATAGTTAAAATTTAATATTTTGTTTATACTATATATTTGCAAGTCAAATTTAAAAATTTAAATAAATTTTACAATTCTTTTAATAATATACTTAATAAGTAAACTTTTCTAGTTTATCTACTTTGTTTATATACTTGTTTTTTTTGTTTTTTTTTTTGGTGAAAATAAAAATTCATTATTTTATTTTTTTTTGTTTTCATAGAAAAATCTTATAATAGATTCAAAAGGATTTGGTTTTATATTTGCGAGATGTTTTCTTTCTTTAATTCCTAAATATATAAGGAAAGAAAAATTATGACAATAATTTCGTATAAAATTTTCATTTGCAGTAAAATATTTTTTTTAGCAAAAAAAAAAAAGTATAAAATTAATTTAAATGAAAAATTTTTTTTTTGTTCTTTTCATTACAGAAAATAATTGAGCGAAAAAGGAACAGAAATTAAATATTTTTTCCAGAGTAAGTAAAAAAAAAATAAATTATATATCCTGTTTAGTTATTATTATTATTATTTTTTTTTTTTAGTAAAAGGAAGAGATGATTTGGGTAAAAATTATAAGTATTAAATTATTACTTTTTTTTTTTTTTTTTGATAACTTTTATAATTAGATAAAAATGTAATTTTTAATCTTCTGGTAGTTAAATCTGCAAAGAATTTAATTAGTCCTTTATCATTGAATTCAAATATAATGATGTTTGTAGAATAAAAGAGAGAGAGAGAGAGAGAGGGAACAATAAATGAAATAAATTGGTGGAGCATTTTGTGTCAACCAAACGTCAGGCCTTTGATATGGCGCAATTGGCATTAATAAGTATGCCTATACTTCCTGAATGAATATATTTTAAAAGAATAAACTAATAAAGGTTTAATCAAATTGATGAACCACCAATGTATTTAATACCTTCATTTGAAAATTAAAATAAATGAAAACACTATTTTTTTTAATTTTATGTCATTGTCAATTTTCTCAGATAGTAAGCTTAAATTTTTAAACTTAACAAAACAGTGTTCGAAATTGCTTCTTCAGAATCTTAAAAATTCGAAATAAATTGACCTGAAATTGAATAAAAAAAAAATGTTTTTCTTTAATTTATCACAGAATTGTGTAAAACTATCCAAATTCGAGATCACAGTATTATTAAAGCTTTAGCCAGCTATGAATGTAAATGTTGGAAAAAAAAGTTTAATCAATTGAAACTAAAAACTTTTATATAAAATCATGATAAGCATTTTAATAATTATAACTTCTTTGTATATTTTTCAAAGTCTGGCGGCATGATAAATACTTCTTTAGAATATTATTGTTCGTTCAGCATCTCTAAAAATTGATAAAATATAAAAAGACTATATACTTTTGATGTGTTAACTATATCCCTAATTTAAGTTTGATGCTTTATGTAAATTTTTTGTGAACTTTAAATGAGTTCCGAACAAAATTTATACAATATAAATAAAGCTCACAAAAATAATTTTCTCTAAATTATTTGTAAATATTTATTTTTTTTCTCCTGTCTTTGATGTTGAAATGTCACTCCCTGGGTTTTTTATTTTTATGTTTTTGTACAAACAAATTTTTTTTTGTGAAATATACCATAAAATATAATATATATTTTTCTTTTAGAAAAATTAAGGAAGTAATACCTTCTTAAAAAATATTTAAATTCATTTTTTTTGCGTTGTTTTTTTTTTTTTTCGTGCATATTTTACATAACCAATGTAAGGTACAATATCGTTTTTTTTATTTTTATTTTCTAGTGAGTAAATACGTTCATGTTATTTTCTAGAATAAAATATATAAGATAAAAAAGAAGTAAATTTAAATTTTTCTTTTCTTATCTGTTAAATATCATGAATCAAATTCACACCATACTTTACATTTGAATTTTTTATTTTGGAATTTCTTATTTTTTTTTAATGAAAATCAGTTAAAAAGAATTTATGTAAATATTTTCAACTTTCAAGGATATCGCATATATTTTAGTCCTAGTTTTCAGTATAATATATTTTTTAAAGAAAACATTTAAATATTTAGTTTTTGAGTTGAAAGTTGATTCGTAGCCGCCTATTGCGTATTTCAGTTTTTGACAACATCAATGTTGTGCGGAAAAGTTTGTCGAATATTTACTGATTTTATTTATATCTTTTTATATTATTATATCTAAAATCATATCATACTATTCTAATTGTATTTCCTAGTACTTACTTAAACACAACCTTGTTTTGATCAATTTACTCGAGAAGGACTTTATTTTTTCTTCTTCTAATTGCTTACATAGAATTTAGCAATGGGAAAAATCTCTTATTTTGTCATAAAGCTCCAGTTAAAGAATATAAGATAATTGGACTCACTAAAATATGAGTAAATTATACTATATGAATTAATTCAAGTATAATCTTAATTGTTTTCCCAAAACACTCTTTAACACTTTATTTTCAACAAATTAAGGAAGTCCTGGAGAATGAAAGAAGAGAATAGAAAATTTTTGCTCGCTTCAGAAAATTTCATAAAGCTGTTAAATGAAAACATAAAGTTTATAGTTGAATGAAATTTTCTAAACTTTTTTCCACTTATACCTACTATGTATATAGAAGGAAGTATGTATATATAATATAAGTTAAAGTTAACGATATGTGAAATAATAAAATAATTTTTAAATGTTTTTTTTTTTTTATTGAAATTTGTATAAAGAATTTTTGTTTTGAAAGAAAAATCCCTATTACTTATTTTAATTCATTCGAATAAGATTTTTTTTTTATTTTTATTTTTTTTTTTATTATTATTATTTTGAAAGGAATCCCCAACATGTAAATCCTTTTAATTTGAATATTCACGCATTAAAAAAAAAAAAAAAAAAATCTTTTTCTCTATCTTGAAACGGAAAACGTGAGATAATTAAAAAAAGATAAATTTTTCTTTAAGTTTGTGAGTTTTGTTAGAGGGATCTGTAATCAATTTCTTATACTGAGTAGTTAAAAAAAACTTAAAAAATTAATGAAATGCTTCCAATTTGTCGTTAAAGTTAAAGGGAACCTTAGATAACGATTAAGTATCTGAAAAATAAATAACAAAAATTTATTTCGATATAGATTTGTCTGCTGTATCTAAATATGCACGTTTTAATAGGAAATTACCTATTTTTTTGCATTTCACATGCATTAATGCAGTCACTTTAATAGATACAATTATCCAAATATTTTGTGCTATTATTCAAAGCAAAAACTCAATAAATTATTTTCGAAATAACTTGAAAAAAAAAAAATTAATATTGAATATTTATGTTTCATACATACATAATAATGGAATAACTTTTCGATATCGTTTGACATAAGATCATTTATATTATAATATATAAACATTAAAAATAGATATTTACCTAGATAGTAGAAAAAAAAGAGGAAAAAAAAAACATTTTTTTTTAATTTCCGATTTTACCTACATAGCCTGAACACTATTACCCACAAGCAACATATACTACATATATACTTACTTGCATAAATATAATGTAATGTGAATATTTATTTTTCTATAATTTAACGTGTTCAGTTTTAGATCATATTCAGCTTTTTGCACACAATGTATGTTTTTATTATTAAAATAACATAAATTGTATCTTGTAGTATAAAAAAAAAATTCAATATCTATCTTTACAACCACCAGGATTCAAGTCAAATAATTTGAATATAAAATACATAGGTAAAAATATATTTTTGTTTTTTTTTAATGTAAGATTTTTATTCAGTAAAAAATGTGTTAAAATCTTTTAAAAATAAATTTTCTTGCATTATTGTTAAAAAGTGTATGTGTAGGTATGGACATAATATGTAAGTTTTAAATTTTTTTAAAGCTTGAAGTTTGAATTTTTGATTTATTTTTATTAAAAAAAATTCTACTTTGCTTTAAATTACTAATTTGAAATTTGTTCTTTTCAACATCCTCATTCGCAGCCATAAAAAATATCAAGCTTACTTATGTTGTCAAAAAAAATTCAATTATCAATTAATTATCATAAAATTGGTAAAAAAGAGAAAAGAATAAAATCAAGGATAAACGAAATAAAAGAAAGTTCTTTGGAAAAGAATTTTTTGATCCAATTTTTTATTTTCTTTTTTTCAAATATAAAATAAAAGGACAATAAAAAATGAGTTTTTATGTTATGTTGTTCGATTTTAAATATGCAATTATCCTTAAAATTCATGATTTAAAATCATGAAATTTATTTTGAAAGCAATAAATTTTCAAATCTCTGTATGTATATAGAGATATATTTAAACAAGACAGATTATTATTATAATAATCATTTATTTTATTTTAGTTCTTAATTAATTTATTATACTTATTGATTTATGTACTTAGACTGTATTTTGTACATATGTATTCTAATTTTTTTTTTGACATATCGTTTTTTATTTGTCATTCAAAGTATACCAAAATTAATAATTATTATATAGATACATATAATCAAATTAAAATTATTTATGAGATTTATTTAACTGTTTTGAGGCTGTTAGAAATGCCAATTAAAAATAAGTAGAATTATTAGTAGAGAGATAAAAATATATATGAAATAGAAAAATTTTAAATTTAAAAAAATGTTTTCAACAGTTTTATGGTTTTCTCTATAAACAACAAATATCTAAATGTTCTTTTTTAAATAAATATGTGACAGTGACATACTGAATTATATTAATTTACCACGAAATAAAAATATTTTCAATTAAATCAAAATTAACGAATGAGTTAGAAAATTTATTTAAAGTTTATTTCAATATTTGGTATAATTTTTTTTAAATTTTTATGTTAATAAAATTCCAAATAGTTTGTATTAAAACTTCATTAATCATGATTAAATATACATTTGACTTCCTATTTCTTCAAAATAATAATTAATTTTTTTTTTTTATAAATATAACTAAAAATCTAAGCTTATATTAATATATAATCTCTAATCCTTTCTGAGATTAAAATATCACAAAACTAAATATGAATTTTTTTCTGTTTTTATACCAATGAAATATTTTTATACTTTTTACTATAAGAAGATTTTCGTGTTTCCTTGCGAAAAAAAAAAAATAAAAAATTTGTTTATTATTTATTATTTTTTCTTTATTATATCCTTAAAATAATATACTTGTGATAAATTCATTTTAAAAACCATAAAGATTTAATATTTTATATCAACAAATATATACTTATGTACATAATTCAATTTTTTATGGTTTGCCGCTTAATTAAATTTTTATATCAAATATTATAGTAGATACAGTTGAAATGTATACATAAAAATATCTACAATGTACAAATATAATATTCATATAATATTTAAAAAAAAAAAAACAAAAAAAGTGTAGAAAATAAAATTATTATCTACGGGTCAGTTTCTTTAGGGCCTTTGATATTGTTTTATGTCTTTCCTCTTTGAAAAAAAAACGAAAAAAAAAACTTTTTTTCATTTTTACCTTTTACTATATATACCTATAAACAAATAATCTAAAAACCTAGATAGAAATGAGAGAAAAAAAAAGCAACCAACACAAAAGGAATGGTAAAAATTGTTTTTAAGCTTTAAAGCTCTTATATATCTTTGCATTATTATCTTGGAAAAATAAAATAAAAAAAAAATGTAATCTCTATGCTTAGCTTTTTTATATAGTTTTTTGATATACAAATTTAGCTCTAATAAATATTTTTTTTATCAACAACATTATGTTGAAATGATTCAATTATTATTATTATTTTTTATTTAAAGGGAATTAAATAAACTACAAAAAATGTTATTATTGACTATACTTACAAATCTGTTAACTATCTGGCCGCACAAACTTTTTGATACCTCTACAGACTACATTTATGTAGGTTTTTGATTAATAGTAGATTACAACACATAGACCCGAGTCAATACTTATATCACGAGACCGTTAGGTCGAGTGATATAATATTGACAAGTGTTGATGTGTTTTTGTGTATATACACAACGAGCTGTATAACAAATTTTATTAACATGTTTTGTATACTGTTTTAATGTGCATGTGAGACGTAGTTGCAATCAATACATTTGCAATGCAAAAAATAAACAAAAGTTCAAAATGAAGTAAGTAAATAAAATTTACTTAATACGGAGAATGTAAATAAAATTTACTTAATTAAATAATTACATGTGTATTGACGCCTGTAATATACCATTTACTGTGCTAATTTGACGATTGTAAATACAACTTACCGATCACATACACATTAATAGTAGATTACAATACATGTTAAGAAAATTTGTTATTCTTGCGAGTTGTGTATACACACAAACACATAGACACGAGTCATGTTTATATCACGAGACCGAAGGTCGAGTGATATAATATTGACGAGTGTCTATGTGTTTGTGTGTTTGTGTGTATACACAACGAGCTGTATAACAAATTTGATTAACATGTATTGTATACTGCTTTAATGTGCATGGGAGAGGGAGTTGAAAACAATACATTTACACTGAAAAAAATAAACAAAAAAGTTCAAAATGAAGCAAGGAAATAAAATTTAATTAATACGGAAGTAAATTTATTTCTCGAAATGATTTCAAACCGGATGATTTAAGATCAGCTAATTCCTAAAATATTAAAAAAAAATTAGTAATTTTTCCAAAAAAAATTATTCATTTTCTTTTTTGCAAAAAAAAAAATCGAATAATTTTTTTTTAGAAAAATTACTAATTTTTTTTTTTATTATTTTAGGAACTAATGATCTTCTTAAATTTTATTTAATATTATTTTTAATTATTAAAAAAATAATAATAATTTTATAATTATTTTTTTTTATAATTAAAAATAAAATCAAATAATAATTATATAATTATAATTTATATTTACAGTAAATAATCTCCTTGTTGCTGCCATTTTCCTCGTTTGTTGATAAAAGAAAAAAAAATTCTTACTTGACATTTGACAATTGACAGCAGACTTTATAATGACAACAAAGATATTTTCAGGGTTACCATTGTTCTATTTTTATTCATTTTGTTTTTCTGAATAAAAATAAGTGCAATTTTTGAAGTGTGGTTTAAATTTTTGTACTAAAATCCAACCACACTCGTTTAAAAATTTAGTAGTAGAGGTTCGAAGATCCTTTAAAAATAGTAGATTGAAACACAAATTAAGAAAATTCATCGACTGATCGACTGGCCGCTTTTTAGAAAAAAAAAATAGCCGCGTATTTTTTTATTGGTTCTTTTTTTTTTTTTTTGTTTGCTCAGAGGGAAAATATAGATTAGCTCAGAGGGAAAATATAGATTTTTAGCATTATAAACTAAGCTTTGTTTGACATTGATATGATGCATGTGAGAGGTATACATTTGCAATTTTTTTTTTTTTTTTGGTATTTGTCTGTATTGAAATATTGTGAGTGTGAGTGATATTATTTTTGTTTATAGTATTACGCAGTTCAAAATGAAGAATGTAAATACAATATAGAGCGATGTAAATACAATTTACATCACAGGGAAATGTAAATACAATTTACATCTTTTTAATACAATTTTAAACATAATGTTAACAAATTTACATAAATTGGAATAAAGAGGAATGTAAATACAATATACATTCCTCTATAATTGCATGTGTATTGATGCATGTAATGGACCATTTACCGAGCTAAATTTGCGAATGTAAATACAACTTACCGAAGCCCTGCGCATTAAAATGTTTTTTCACCTTCGTTCTTCCAAATGAAAAGCAAATAAAAAGCCATTTTGGTTGGCATAAAATTTTCTTTAAAATTTATTCCCTATCTTGAAAATAGTGATTAATGACCTGTATATGATTAGATGTTAGATTAACTTTTAGATGCAATTAAATTTCTTTGAAATTTAAGTACCAAAAGAAGGATTTAAGAATGAAGTTATTTTCACTTATGAATTCTTTTTCATATAAAAAAATTATTATATTATGTATATTTTCGGATCTTGTTAGATTATTATTTCTATTTTTTTTCTTAACTACAACACATACAGGAACTTAAAGTTCTATTTTTTAAATCACTAAGCTTTCGAATAATAATATTCTCAAAAAAAAAAAATAATTTAACACCTTGAAGTTGCCAAAATAAAAAAACCTAAATAAAGATCACTAATATTTATTAGATATCCATAGATAAGATTTGATTCAAACTGTGTCCTTGTAATACTATTTTGGAAATTTCTATAATAATAAAATGCTCCAAAAATTTTTGAATAAATGAGAAAATATTTTTTTTGATGTTTCAAGAACAAAAAAATGAAAATAAATATGTATAGGTAAATATTTTTGAATCTTTATATATATGTTTTCCTTTTTAATCCCAACATGATGCATGATGTCAGATTAAATTTCTTTGATATGAAATATTTTTAGGAAATTATTTTTCTATTCATGTTAACCACATTTAGCAGTAGGAGTTGTTGAATCAACTCTTTTGTGGGAATTTATGGTTTGATTCTAGATTGAATTTTTTTTTTTTTAGTGACAAGTAAATAAATTAATTTTTTTTTTGTATTCAATTGAAGGAAAAATAAATTCTAAAGTCTTTTATTAAATATGCATAAGCTAAATTTTTTGTCTGTTAATATAGAATTAGGTATATATAATAATTTTTCGAATTTATATTTTTTTTTTCACTGAGAATATTACAAACTTATGTATAATTATGTATTACATATCTTATATAAAAATTCTATAAATTAATTTGGGAAGTATGTTTGTAAATTACTTATATTTTCACAAAATATTTTTAACTTGATTCCATCTTATTTATCTACGTCTATTAGACTATAGCTAATAATGAATTTTAGATGCATATAATTTTATATTTTTTTAGTCTTTCAATTTATATTTATTTTTCTAATTAAATCCTTCATAATAGTCCCATGTAAACTTCTAAAATTTTGAAGTTTTGGTAAATAAATCTTCGGAAAGGAGAAACAGAAATTGATTGATGATTGAAATTTTCCATAATAAAAGTGCTTTGTTCAATCTTTTTAATACAATTTTAAACATAATGTTAACAAATTTACATAAATTGGAATTCTGTAATTTTAGAAAAGTAAATAAAATAATAATACGAATATTCAATAAAAAATTGAATATACTTTTTAATGAATTCAGATACGAGGACTGAGGGGTCATAATTGGTTTAAATGATTTAATTCTTTAAAGTTGAATAATGCGTACATAAGAAGAAACATTTTCAGAGTTATCAACATATTGCTGTTAAAAATATTGTGTGTTTCTAGAATAGTTTCACTTACGCAGATATAGTATCTTTCCAAAAAATATGTAATAAATAAATTATCAAAACACATAAATTGTATTATTTTTATCTTACCTTTTTAATTAATAACCTTGTTCAGGGATCTAATTAACTCTAATTTTAAAAATAGTAAGAAGAACAAATTTTTAATGCATAAATAAAATTTTTTGAGAAATTTATATTTAAACGAAATAAAAAGTTGTAAAAATAGTTTAAAATTGTATTTCAGAAATTTTATTTAATATATTTGTCTGTGAAAAGTTTTAATATCAAGACAGAAATTTATAATGGTACACCTTCATAATTTTTATAATAAAGTGATACAACTTTGAAAGGATTAACTCCTAAAAAAATATATATAAGTATATTGTATATATTATTTTTCTCTTGTGGAATTCAATCAAAATTTTTTCATTTGGGTTAACAACTTAACATAAGAGGATTATAAAAATTTATAGTATGTATAGAATCTTACTTTACCAAATAAAAATAATTTTTATGTAATTTTCTTTACGTGAAGATAATAATTTCTAAATTGTATTCACTACTTTACCTCACCTATTAAAAGGTTTTTATGTTTGGATTATATATTTATTTTCATCTATTTATATGTACATAAGTATATGTTTTTATATGTGCCTTAATATAGTTAACTGAAATAATTGGTCAGTTAGGAAAATATTTTGATTTCTTTTCTGAAAATCTTAAGATATAAGGATCGCTTGTGCGTTAAGCAAATTCAAGTATAATTCAGTTGGGAAATACTTTTGCTCTCTGTAACGTTTGAGCCTGAGATAACAATTGACAATAAAAGATTAACGTAGATATACAATGAAGAAATTAGTTTATTATAATGAATTATAACGTAACGTATATTATGACTTTAATGTGTTTTTGCATGGAAGATTTACAAAATTCGGTATCGGAAAACCAGAAATCTGTAATGAAAAAAAATTATTAAGTATTTTGAATACTTAATAACCTATTTCTATTAGTGGAATATTTGTGGAATATTCAGTTTTCCGGAATATTTCAGGTAAATTTCCATATAAAAATAAATTCCTGTATTTCTATTTCCCTTTTTCATATTCCACGTAAGTTAGGGTTCGGATTCCAAATTTATCAAAAAAAGTACATAATTTTTGAAAAAAAGTACATTTTTAGGTACTTTTTTAAATTATTTTTTGGTTGGTCAGAAATTTTTTTGTCAAAATGAAAAAAAAATAAATAAAAAAACGTAAATACATTTTTTTTTGTATGAAAAAGTAATAAAAAAAAAATTATTAAATTTATTTTTTTTTTAAATGTCAATATATTCCACTTCGTATTCCTTTTAATGTAATGGAAACGGTAAGTGAAATAGCGGAATTTATTGGGTGAATATTGGGTGAAATAACTTATTAAGTTTCAGAAATATTCTTTGAAAAATCAGTACTCAAATATTTCGTAGTTAAAGAATATGCATATAAGTTTGACCATTTTAAGCTATTCTATCTAAGTTGTAGCAATTTGCAATTTTATCCCGTCTCTTCAAAAAAAAATAAAAATCTACTTTTACTTTCAAAAAATATATACTTAAAAATAAAATAAAAAAGAAAAAAAATATATATTGACATAATGTTATAATAATCTATATTGGCATTCAATTTTTATGAACAATTTTTATAAGAAAAAAATAAATATAAAAAAAAATAAAATAATGTACCACGTGCTTATTGTCAATTCGTGAGATAATTTATTCTAGAAAAAAAAATCAATAAAGATTTATTTTCTATCAAAGGAAAGGTGCAAAAATGATAATTTTTATTAAATAATAAAAATTGGCCTTTTTAAGGGATTAATTTGACAAATTGTCAAAACATTTCCAAATTCAATACATACATACAAATAGTACATTTTTTTAGTCAGATATTTTTTTTTTCTTTTTACCATTTTCATTTCTTTATAAATAATATATATTTACATTTTACATTATATGTTTTATATATAAATGTATACCGTATATATACTTTTTTCTTAATTTTCCCCTAAATAAAAGGTTTTCTATATATATATATATATAAGTAGCTATTGAAAAAGAAAATTCTGAATTCCATTACATCAGTGGCTTGCAAACTAAGGCCATAAACCTAAATATATTTATGTTTCTGCGCTTGTGATTAAATTGATTGATTTTTGTAATAATTTGGTTACCATATTACAGTATGAAATTATAATCTAAATCAAAGTGGTTATTCGAGTTTTTCACTTTAACATAAGCTCACAAGTTTTTTCAAAATTTATCAACGTAAGAACCAAAACTGCAAGCTTTCAAATCAAAAATATTCATGTATTAAATGTATTTTTTTTACCAAATAGAAACGACATCTCACACATCGATTGACTGCCACTGTTAATTTGTCTAAAAATATTTTTGTGCACAACTTGACAAAAGTTTGATAAAATGAATTCATTGCTATTGGAGAAGAAATATTTAAATTTTTTCTAATTTTATATAAAAGTTCGGCAATTTATTTTATTTTTTTTTTATATATTATTATTATTTGTCAACTCATTAAGTAATACATATATATACAATTTTGTCCTGATTTTTTATATACAAAAAATATATTTGAATTTTTCATAGATGGGAAAAATGAATATAATTAATTAGTATTTAATTAAGGATTAAGATTAGTTTTATTTTCTTTCTTTAAAAATATACGTTTTTGTCATATACATAGATTTGAATATTTGGGAGACTGCAAAAGTAATAACTTTAATGATTAAAATTAATCATATAAAGTATGTTTTCCTCAAAACCTATTGTCCTTTGACAACAATTGATTCAATTAAATATATACGGAACGCTGACTATGCATGCTTTCACAGGATTAAATCATTACATTATCCGTTCTATTTGGTTATATTATTTCATATTTAAAAAATATTGTATATTCTTTAGAATAAGAATAAATTTTAAGTATATTCAAATACCTAACTATGTTCAGAGAAAAAATAAGTCATTTTTAAGTTTCAAAATATATTTTATAGGTAATATTTATACGTAGTATACTTCAGACGTGAAATACTGTTTATAGGATCACTATCATAAACCCCTTAAAAAAAATTAATGCAAATGTTTCTACATTTTTGACAATATTTAATGTAAATAAATTTTTATTTAGGAAATTAGGAAGGAAGTTGAAGTGTCTCGTAATTTTAGATTACGTCGATTATTCCACTCTGTAAAAAGCTTATCGCTTTATCAATGTTCAAAATCTTGAATGAATTCATTAATTTTTGGTTTTTTCATCTTTTTTTTTTTTTTGTTAAAGAATTATTATTTTAATCTACTACCATGCTTCTAATATTCTTAATTTTTTTTTTTTTGTTATTAAAGTGAATGGCACTTTAGAGTCGTAGAAAACAATAGAATCAATATACATATATTCTTGTACGTTGTATAGTTAGTAGATATAGGCAAGTATAAGTACCTTTAATAAAATTTTGTTTATGTTTCTAACATAAACATTAAATACAGATATAAAATTTCATGATGTTCCTCTATGAAAAAGGATATGTTTGTAGATATTACGATAATAAAGGACACATGAAATAAATAGTAAGTATATGTGTATGAAAAAAAAAAATAACAAAAACAAAAATAATTACAAATTCTATGATTTCCCTTGAGGCTTTATTTACATAAAAACAAAAAAAAATAAGAAAAATAAAAGTAGATATAAAAACAAACCAAACTAATCAATACAAATGATACGTGATTGGTTAATGAAAAACATAAATATAAAAAAACCTGAAGAGTTTTAGATTTTAGTTTTGGCTAGACAGAAAAAGTATAGTAACGAACTTTTAGCAAAGTTCTGAAAGTTTTCTTCTTTTTTTTTTTATTAAATTATTTATAAAAATAAAAGTTTTCATTTATAGACAAAATGACAAAAATTTTAAATTAGTTGAAAAATGCGATTTAAAGTAAATTATTTATATAAATTCCGATATTGATTAATTATTGATTTGAAACTTCAGTTCGCTTAAATCAGGTTTGTATAATAACCTTGGTTTTTTATGTACAAATCCATTAACGATGTATTTTTTGAGATTATTGTCATTTAGAGTTTTTGGGATTAAAAAATTTGTTGCCATTAGATTTAAAGGATTTAGAAGGAAATCATTCGAGAAAAAATCCTCTAGATCTAGAAGATTTGTACTTGCAAATGAACTACATGTCTACATGCATAATTCAATTGTGCATATCGTAACACCTTTTTATTTAAAGAGATCTTTAGAATTTATTACGTATCTTTTTCGATAGTATTTTCCTTATAATATATAGTTAAATGCATAAGGAAAAAGCATGATGTGATGATTTATATAATTATTATTAAAGATTCATTTATTTTGGAATTTGAAATAGATCTTAAGTATTTTAGTATTTTATAGAAAACTTAAGTATTTTATAATAGAATTAATTAGGATAAAAAAAATTCTTTAATGACCTATTTATTTTGAAATATATATGTATACGAGTTTTTCTTTGGGTATTAATCTTCTTTCAATTTCTTTTCATTAAATAATCTTGATTTTATAAATATATTTTTGGGTATGTACAATGTACATATATTATATACATTATATTTACATAAGTATATTGTACTATATTTATTGTATATAATTCTGAACTTTGTGTATTTATCTTATGTGTATGTATAAATATCTTATCTTTATATATTTGCTTAGTTATAAATAAATATATATTTTTATGTTTGTCTATACATTTTCTTGATTTTCCATGATATAAAAATTCTCGTAAAACAATTAAATGCCAAATCGAATTACGTGAAGTAATTTTATTTTAGGGATAGATAGATTATCCACAGCAATAAGAAATTGTATATATAAATTGACCTTTTTATTTTAGTTTTCAGTATAATTTTATTCAGTTTAAACTGCATTATATAGTAAATACACGGAACTTTAATTAATATGACTTTTCAATTTTATATTTTTATAATATTATTTTTATAATATTATAATCAATATATCCTACATATACATGTAGGATATGATATGTGCATTATATTGAGAATATATTTTTATAAAGAACTGTAGCTGAAACCTTAATTAATTATATATCATTAACGTCATCTACCAGGTCCAAACTTAATAGCAACCTCCGTTAAGCCCAATATATGGCAAATATTGTTGTTGAGTTTTAGAAACACAACCCCCGAACGTAAAAGATTATTATCATTAAAATTATTTTAAATACTTATTTATGGCATTGAACAATACCTACATAACTACTGTCAATATGTATATGTCTATTTATAACGAGATTAAGATATTATTTATATAAATATCTAAATTTTTTTTGATGAAAATAAATATTAATGTTATTAACATTTAAAAAATATGAAAATATTTGATAAAAAATGTACCTTAAATAATATGAATTTCTTTTTCGAAATGATGAAAATTTGAAAATGAATTTGAGGATTTTTGGTACTAATTAAGGGATCAAACTTGGTAAATACTTAGATCAATTTCGTTTAAAGTATATTAAAATTATTACTTACCGACAAGAGGGATTAAAAATAATAAACTATTAGTGTTTTTGCCCATTTTTCAGTTTGGTAAATTAAATACATATCTACGTCAATGTCAACATTTAGAAGACAACACAAATATGCAATGTATATTCATGTTATTTAACAGAATAGTACAAAATAGTAAAAATATTTTTGAAAAGTTGTAATGTGATTTTGTAGATTTTTATTGTGAATAAATTTTTAATTGTGAATAGTGTGGATTTTTCAAATATTTTCGTGGTAAACAATTTAACTAAGTTGCTCTGCTGTAAAAGCTTTTTTTGGAATCTATTACGATTTTATATTTAATCGTCAGAGGGCTCAACATAAAAGAGCTTTCAAAAGCATAACCTGGTATCTAATTTATTAAACTATTTAATATCAGAAGCATTATTTCGATTTTGTGTTTAATTTTTTTCATAACACGAAATTGAAAATCCTTACAGATTTATTGTTTCTCTATTATTATACCAAGAAATTTAACGCATTTACCCCTTAATTTAACCAAATTGGAGAAATGAAAATTGGAGTAAAATTTTTAAAATTCAACGAATTTTTTGTTACAAGATACGTCGTTTGAAAAATAGATTTCATTAAAAGGTTTATAGCAGATGTGCATTTAAGATAATATTTTTACTTTGTTAAAAATTATTTTTAAATTTATTGAAATCGCTCCCAAAATATAATTAGAAATAAAAAACCATTTTCTTAAAAATAAAACATTAAATAATAATTTTTTAATAAAATTTAAATTTACAATAACAACAACTTTAAAATTTGTATTGAAGCTCTTTGAAAAAGTCTGGAACAAAGTCAATTTATAATTAGAAAAACAAATTGAAATTCATTTGAACTGAATGAATTGCAATGCGTAATTTCTCTAACGTTAAATCATGAGTTTGACAGCAATTAAAAATTAAAGCATTAATAATGTTATTATTTATGTACTAAAATTATAAATATACCTCCGATACACTGACCACATCAATTTTCATAAATCCTTTAACTTTTTAATGATTGTCAAATTCATGATGTAATGAGCTTTCGCATTGCAATTATTGTTATTCATTTATTTTTTATAGATAAAATATTTAAAAATATAATCAAATCTAAACAAGGTTAACAAAATAAAACCATCCAAAAAGTTATTCACGTAAATTTATATAATTCAGAAAAATACAATTAAAATTTAGATTAAAAAAGAAATTAAAAAATTGAAAAACAAATGAAAATACTTCATATGGATTTTCTAAAATATATTGGTTGTTAACCACACTTACCAACTAATGAAAATTTCAACGCTCTCGGTTGATTAATTTTTTTCAGGCGCAATAATGTAAACCAAAAATTAACCATAACAAAAAAATCCAAACAAATTTTTTTTAGTGAAGAAGTTTTCATAGTTTTCTCTATGATATAATTTTTTTTGTAACATATTTAGAAAAATAAAATAAAAATGATGAAAATACATTTAGATTAGTGAAAATCTTTGAATTATCATTTGTTACAGGATCATGGGGTCTTCAGATGTCACGAACATGTTTTAATTTTTATAATGTTTTTTATTTTTTTTTATTTATTTTGTAAAATCCTTTAAAACTAAAAGATTTGAATATTAGAACATAAAAAAAAAAAAAAAAAATAGAATAAGAATGTATAAAAACAAAAACTTATTAAATTCCCTGCAGGTATATTGTTGCATTTTAGATTTTTCTTTAAATTTTTTAAGCATTTTTCAATGTTTTTTGTCCATATAAAGAAAATTATACTCTTAAGAGTCCTTTTATTCAAATCTGAAAAGGAAACATTTTATATTTAGTTAGTTCCTGTTTTGTTTCTCATTTATTTTGAATTTATTTTTTTGTTTTTATTTTTTGTACATTAATATGAAATATAAATACGATGTTTGTGTAATAGTTCTTGTAATAATTTTTACTATTTTTATTTTTATATATATAATAATAGTGTAGGTGCAAATATAAAACATATTAGAATTATATATTATACTTTTATTATGAGATTTTAATAATATATGAAGAACCGGTGTGAGAAGTGTTGTAAACTCGTTTCCGAAATAGGTTAATTATAAATTTATAAATGATAATTTTCAGCTGATATTTCCTACATTTCGAAATATATACATATATACGACTATTTGTGAATTCTTATTTTTCAAAGAATTTTTATGGAATCTATGGAATGGTTTTATTTTATTAAAAGATATTAGTTTGTTTTTGTTAAGATAGACTTCGTATTTATTATATTTTAAAATCAAGAACCTTCGAAAATCAAGAGTATAAGAATTTTGATATTGTGGGAATGTATGTTTTTTCATTGGCACGTATTGTAAAAGGTCGAATTTGCTTTTAAGCTGGTTACCTACCTATCTTAAATTCATCTTAATAAAAAAGAAATTAAATTTCTATTTACAAAGAATTACTTATAAAAGGTATGAAACAAATAATTTGTAGGCGGCTTTATTAAAATGTTTTCTACAAATATTGCAAACGTCACATCAGAATTTGCTCTTATCAATGGATGAAGAATTTTGGTTATAACATAATCATATGTATATACATGATATTTTGTATATATGATTACAACAAGAGATAAATAGTTTCATTCTTTTTAGATTTATAATGTATTATATGTTTCCAAATATATTGCTAGTTGAATTTGAATTTACATTCTTATAAAAATAAAATATCTATTTTACAATCGACCAAAATTGGAAGATTTTATTTATTTAAATTTTTTTTTTGTAGATTGACTCCCAAAACGATTCATCAATTTTCCTGGAAGAAAAAGAGCAAACATTTTATTTGCATAAAAATTGCAATAAAATTATTTTACGAAATACATAACAAAAATTTTTTTTCTACATAGTCGCAATGAATGACAATATACTTTAGTAGTACTACTGGGACATTTTCATTTATTGAACGATGCTGTGACTGAAATTTTCTGATTTTATTTTTTTATTTAAATTTAAATGGTATTCGAAAAAAGAAGAAAGAAGAAATAAATTAAGAGAAAACTCGTAGTCCATTATCTTAACCTTAAAAAATTAATTCAAGAAAAATATTTCATGACATAGTGTTTTTAAAGAACTCATTAAGTATTTTAGATTTTCTCGTCACAAAATTATATACTTCTAAATTCGAAAAACTATACTTCTAAAGCCTTCCTGTGCAAATAATCCCAAAAAATATCAATTCTATTTTGGTTCGAAGAAAAATAACTGCTTTTTTTTAAATAAAACATTAATGTCCAAAAAAAATTTTCCATTTTCTTTCAAAGCGGACTATTTTCCCAAAGGACACCTTGTTTTCGCATCAAAAATGAAAATGTAAATAAAGAACATTAAAACATCCATGGTGAATTCCCGCTATATTTTTTATTTAAAAAAAAAAAACGAAGAAAAAAAAGGATTTTAATCCTGAAGAAAAGTAAACATTTTTCAAGAAAAATAAAAAAAAATAACTAGTAAATAAATTTTCCAAGGTAAAAAAAATATGTGAATTTTCTCTAAGGAAAAGTTAATAAGTTAATGCTTTTTTCGGTTTAACCTTAAAAATTTTTTATGGATGGAATAGTAAAAAATTGAAGTTCTCAAAATAAAAAGTAAATGTCCTTTTAAAATTTGTTTTTTTTTTTTTTTGGTAATGAGTTCATGTACGTTTTTGATTTATGTTAAAACATATTTTTATGTAGATATGATTCAAAAGTAGATCTCTCACTCTCTGAAATTTTGCAATTTCTTTAATGGAAACCAATACAAGTTTATCAAATTTGTAACGAAAAATAAACTTTTAAAACATGAACAAAGTATTTTAAGATGTAATTTTTTGCTAACTTGTGTCTTTGGTCGGTCCAAAAATTTTGTACTGAAGTTAAATTGTTGATAAAATTTGGTAATTGTTTAACATATTAACGTTCTATAAATTGCTAAATTCATTATTTAAGGTCAAAAATTAATTTTTTTCTTTTTGACTAAGAAATTACTGGAATTTACTTTAAAAATATACTAGAAATTATATGGATTTTTTATAAGCCAAACACTTTGTTAGATTAAATTTTCAATAGGTATACCCTTTTTTAGATTTAATTTAACCTTTTTTTTGTGCTTAGCGAATAAAATGATAATATAATTTTAATTAAATATTTATGAAAAGTACTTAACCACAATGAAAAATACAATGAAATTTACAGATTTATCCGTTTCTTGCGTTTAATATTTTTATTTTTTTGTTGTTGAATCTGGGGAAAAATGGTCCCTTATCCTTTTTAGCATAGCGATATAAAATAGCATAACGTAATAATTGCAAAGAAAAAAAAATTTAAACATATTAAGGTAGATAAATTTCTATTAAAATAATTAAAACATTTTATTTTAATTTTTTGTTTTGCATAATTTTTTTTAATATTTATTTATTTTACATTTTCATTAAATAAAAAGCTTAATTATAATTTTAAATATGTTTTCTTTTATTTATTTTATTTTCCAAATTTTCGCTAAATTAATGACCTTTTTTTTGTGTTAGTAATTTTTGGTAAACAACTAAATATACAAAATTAAAAATAAAGGTCCTATAGAGTTCTGGACAGCCTTTAAAAGAGTCAGTTCATTATAAATTATATAAGATTCTAATTTTGTTGTATGTACATATTTTTGTAATTATAAAAAAGACTAAAAATCGAATAGTTTTAATATTAAATTTTATTTATTTTTGATTCTTAGTATACATGTAAGTATACATATATTTTCTTTTTAGTCAAATGATGATATTTATTTCATTTAATGATATGATCGCATAATAAGAAAATTATAGTCCTTTTTTATATGTAGATACCTATACATGCTTTTCTTTCAAAACAATAATCTACTTAATATATTGAGGCTGAAAATAAAGGGTACTATAAATCATCTTTCATTATACAAAAGGTGCAGAATAAAGCCAAGATGTATGTATATAATGAATATGTATGTATACATGTGGATAAAAGTAAATTATGTTTTTCTTGTTGTTGTTTTTTT
Organism: Hybos culiciformis; assembly: GCA_964007475.1. Classification (NCBI taxonomy): domain Eukaryota; kingdom Metazoa; phylum Arthropoda; class Insecta; order Diptera; family Hybotidae; genus Hybos; species Hybos culiciformis. Next base: position 147,182,877 of record OZ023273.1, on the reverse strand, counting down.
TTTGTAACACGTATGGGTTTTGTTATGGTTATGTGATTACATTTATGTACATATAATTCTTTTTTTTATTCTCGATTCAAAAGAAAATCCTCTCATAAAACATTGCACAAAAGGAAGTTTTTAAAGTAATTAAAAAAAATATGCTAGATATGATTTTATTATGATGGAATTATTATCTTCTTCTTTTTTTTTTTCTTTTTAAAAAGACTTCAAAATGCTAGGGGCTCTACTGTTATGGGACGCGAATTTTAATTTTCTTAATTAAAATAACATTTTTAATTCTGGTATATGTGTAGAAAAGAAAAAAAAAATATCTTTTTTAATATAAAAAAATTTTGTCAGGTTTTTTGCACGGCACGAAAATTAAGTGCTTTTTCAATTATCATTTTGTTAATTCTTTTCTCGTTTTTTTTTTTTCACGACCTAAGCATATATTTATGTACTTAGAATAAAAGTTATAGAAAAAGAGTTTATGATTTTATGAAAATGTACATAAGCTTATATAATGCATAATCAATTTTGTATTTTTAGCTGAATACTATATATGGAACATATTTTTGTTATTAAATTATTAAAATTAAGCGTATGTGTACTGCTTTTTGGTTGTCTTCTATTTGTGGTATAGTATACCTACTTTACTTTGATAAATCCAAGAAGAAAAAACATTTAACTGCATTTTATCATATTTCAATTTGAAATAAAATTTTGTTCCTGGGAAAATAATATAGTTTTATGTTTTGACATCATCCTTGCGAAAGATAATTTTTTAGTTCTGAAAGATGTTAAGCATAAAACTGTTAAACTAGAAATTTTGAAATTTTTAAAATACTTGAATTAAGATTATGCGGAGTCATGAGAACAAACAAGAAAATTTAATATTAAAATAATAAAAAAAAACAAAATGATAATCTAAAACCAATTAGTATAGACACATTAACATATAAATTTTTAATTTGTTAGAGTTAGTGCACTTTCCCATTGCAAAATTGCCCTTAATGAATAAAAAAATAAAATTTTTACCATGAGTTGGTACCTCTAACTAACTTTTTAATGAAAGCTTAAATCTGAAAGCATAGGCTTAGAAAAGAGTGTCTTCAATGTGAGGTTTGATGAAATAATATTGCCTTTCATTTTGCATATCAAATAAAAAGTAATAATTTGAAGTTTTCAGTTAAGAAACTTTTTCACTTTTGTTTTGTTTCTAAGAATCGAATCAAAAGAATATTCAGAGAATCTTTTATGAAATATGTATATTTAAATAATGTATGAAAATATGCTCAATTAACAAAATATGTTTTACATTAGCCTTTTTTTTTCTAACTTCTATTAAATTTTCTTTTCACATAATAGTTCCTATGAATTGATCATTATATATAAATATCTTAGATAGATATATGATATTATACATATATGATATTATTTTCAATTTAAAAAGCAAAAAAAATAAAATTTTATTTCATGATATTTACCTAGTTTCCATATTCTATTATTTTCCCTCCAAAAATATAAGAGTGGTAAATACGTATAAAAGCACTAAGAACACTACTATATGCTACAAACATAACGTACATAACGTACACATACACATAACGTACACATAACGTACACAACATAACGTACATATATAATTTTGTGTTTATTTAAGCTTTTTGATTGACTTCTCATTTTCTGAATTTCATGTTATGAAAAAGTTTTTTTCAAATTTTATGTGCAATTTATGATGATTTTGATGCTTGCTCTTTTTTCTAGTAAACAAACATTAAAGATACAGTGCTGCTGGCTGGCATATATGAAACCGTTTCCTAAAACAATACCTTTTTCTTCTTCTGTTTTAATGTAATTGTCAGTTAAATGCCTCATTTAATACATTTGAAATATAACCAAAAAAAAAAATAATAAAATTTATATTCATGAAAATAGAAATTTAACAAGAAAAATATTTATGCTATTACTATTTTTTTGTACAGATATTTTATTGGAAGGGAACATTAGTAAAAATAAAAACAACGATATAATGATTGCATAAATTGACTATATTTACCTCGCTATCCTATACTTAATTGAGCATATATTATTGGGCGATGGAATGATATATTTCTTGAAAGCATGAATCTTGGAATACTTTTAAATAAAATTTTATTTAAAACTTAAACAAAAATAAATAAAAATTGGAATCTGTACTTAAATTAATTCAGTCTTAATTTGATTATAAATTCTTATACTATTATAGGACTGAAATATCACTGATTTCAAATTTGGAATTTATAATAAAATATCACTATTAAGAAATAAATTCATTGATAAATAATTATTCAAATAAAATTTTAAAGGTGGTATTGAGAATTAATTAAATATTGGTTTTTCTTTTCCTCTTTTCTATATATATTCTCTATACATTCTCTATATATACAATTTAATGAAAATATATCGATAACAGCTAATGCAGGAATAAAAATTATTTAAAAAAAAAATAAACATTTTCTTTTTCGTATAAATATTTGCATTCAATTGATAAATGGAAAATTTTATTATTAGAATATAAGAGTAGTAGTAGTAATAAAGTGGTAAAATATACAAACATACAATGTAAAAATTAAATATTTGGTTAATGAAGTTTATTAATTATTTATTAATGATAGTTTTTTATTTATATTATTATGTTTGAAACATAAATAAATAATAATGATAGTTTATGTTATATTAAAAGTATTATAATTTGTTAAATTTGTTTAATCTGAAAGTATTTATTCTATATAAAGATTTTCTATATGTAGTTAAGTAGGACGTATACATATTATATACTTCCCTTAACCAAGAAAGTTTAACTTATTATAATTTTAACATATGTAACTATAATTAGTTATTATTTTCTTAACTTAACTTATTCAAATTTCTAATTGATATTTTTATTTTCATTTTTTCAGGGGTATGAGGAAATAAGGGCGTAAGTACAAACATTATATTTTTAAATATATATAAGTTATAGCTTACAAAGAGTTTAATATAAAAATGAAACATTTAATTATAGTTATAGATTACTAAACATTATTAGTTATGAGTTAATGATACGATAAATTTGTAGAGAACAAAAATTACTTTTTACTTTTTAAATTTATTAAATTATGCTTTGTTTAAAATTTAGAGGCAATGTAGAAGTTTCTAAAATTTTTTCTATACGATAAAAAGAGTGGTGTTAACAATAAAAATTTGCTAAAAACAACAAATTTTTTGACACCTATTTTCATCGTATCGACAAAAATCAAAGTATAATTAATTTACTGTATAAATTGCCTTTTGAATGGTAATTCGGTTTCGCGTAAATAATATATAGTACATGATTTTGGATAAAAAAAATTCATCGCACAAATTTTAACATTAAATGAAGCTATGTATACAAAAAAGTTACATTTAAATTAGAAAGATATAATATTTTAGCTTGTTCATTGAAACTGTAGTTTTTTAACATATATAGCTGCTGTAAATGATCACTGTATAATCGCGAATCTAATTAATTATTTATTTATTTTTATTCAGACAAATTTTTAATGCAAATATACATTAGACATTAAAACTTAGTGTAATTCATAATACATAAAAAGTGAAACATTTTACTAATCCCGATATTCTAAATTCAACTCATCAAATCTGGAGAAAATAAATATCGGAACACAAAGCCCTCAAAGCAACTTGGTTTAGGAACTTGGAACATCTCATTAATGTGTGAAATTTTTTATTTCTCCTTGTCCTTTTTCGTCCTTAATCGAAATCGTAAATTGATCTTCAGATAAGGTAAAAATTTGAGCTTAGTGTACGTCCAATATTTTATTAATTGTTTTTTAATTTTTGTACTATATTGACATAATTACCTGCAGAAAGTGAGAACTAAAAAAAAGAACTAATCACAGTTTACATTCAGTATAATGAGTGTTTTTTAACCCTCATTTATATGAAATTCTCATATCTATAGAGGTTAAAATAAAAAAAAAATTTAACTTTTTTTTTTTTGACAATTGACACGATATCTACATTATAATTTAAAATAAAAACCATAATAAACAATTTCTTATTTGAGAAACCATTAAATTAATACCATTAATTGTGTCATCATCATCGTATGAAATGCTTAAAAATTCATTAGTGTTTTTTCTTCTTCTTCTTCTTCTTCAATGAATCTTTATAATATTCTAATCCTATTTCAACTGAAGAATAACAATCAATCTTAAAAGAAACTTTAGTCCTTTTATAAAATATTTTTATTTTTTTTGCTTTTTGAAGGTATATTTTAAGTTCGTTAAGTCACCTTTAATTTTTTATTTTTGGAATCCCATTAAGACTTAAAAAAAAAAAAAGGACGAAATTTATTTTTTTTATTTTTTATTTTTTTTATTATTAAGCTTTTTATCCATCTTAATAAAATAGGTCTTTTTAACACATTATTGCGTTCATACTCAATTTAAGATGAAAACAGATAAAAATAGGATTATATTATTATTTTTTTTTTATTGAGGAAATCAGAGTAATTTTAAGAAAATGCCATCATAATATATAAATACGTAAAATTTTTATTAAAGTGCTGATAATATTAATTTGCGGTATATTATTGATAGAAAAATACAAAATTCACTTATAAATTCAAATTATTTGTGCCTAAAGTTATTAAAAGGTTTTTTTTTAATTATTATTAATATACTTTGTATGCATACTTGCGATGTAGATATTTTTATTATCATTATTAGCATGATTATATTGAATTTGTGATATTTTAAAATAATTTCAATATTGTAGATCCAAGACGATATAAGGTCTACCAAAAAAAAACGCCTGATGTATTCGGACGTTATGCCGTTTTTAAAACAAAAACATATATTCGTGTATAGTATACATATGTACTGTCGTTTATTTGTACAGACTTTATTGTGATAGAATAGACATTATGACAGGACCTAATAATTTCTTTAAAAACTTTATTAAATTTACATCGCATTTTATAATAATCCTATCCTTAAAGAACTGTTACCGTGAAGTTTGAATAGCGTTTTATAACTGAACAAATTCTTTTTACATTTTTTTTAATATTTTTCAAAAAAAAAAAAAAAGAAAAAAAAAAAGAAAAAAAAATTACTTATGAATTTTTTTTTATGACCTTAAATCCTTTAAAGACCCCTAATAAACTAAAATTAGTTTTTTTTCCCAAATGTTTAAAATTTCTTTACCTTAATTAAGTGCTTTATCTTTTATATTATGTTAAGTACAATATCTTTTATGTTATATTAAATACAGTAACGTTTATTATATTAAGTACAGTATCATTTTATGGTTTTGTAATAAATAAAAAAAAAAAAAAAAACATGCATAATATGCTTAACATATTTTGGAAAAAAAAAGGGAAAAAAAAAAAAGAAAGGATCAAATTTTAATTGTTTTTTTGATAATATTGTTTTTTGATAATATTAAAACCATTAGAATTCATTACTAATTCCAATTCTGGGTTTTTCTTTGTTTTGTGTGAAGTTGTTGTTGGACTGGTTTTTTAAAAAACATATAAAAAGAAATGCATTTCCAATAGCAATTTCATACTGATTGAAAAACTGAAAGGTAAAAGAAATAGAGAAAACTCATTCTTTGCTTCGGTTGTTCAGTTTTGGCAGGATGTACAACATCAGCCAAGACAGAACAACTGAGGATAACTCTTCCTTGTTTTCTTTAGGTACTACAGTTGTGCGTCCGAGACCAAGTAAATTTATTTTACTGGCCAAGGACAACAACTGTAGTGGATTGTTATTAGAGCGGAGCAATTTAATGCTAGCTCTAATAACAACCAAAATCCCAATCTTAGTGGAGGATTCTTGGGCCTATCCAAGAATCCGAAGCTAAGATATACCGATTACCACATGGATGCTCCTACGGGAGGATCCATACTACGTTGTGGTTTTATGACTGGCTCACCTGCCACTGGCGTGGAGGCAAAATCACTGAGCAATCATGATTTTGTATCCATTGACAGTGACAGAGGAGCACAGTCATAAGTGGACGGACGTTATTGATCGTTCCTTATCTCAACCAAACCGTGCGGTACCCGGTTGAGATAAGCTTCGAGTAAAACTGATCAATAATGCTCCATCCGGTCGGTCAGGAGATGTCACTAGGCATCTGCTGCAATCCAAAAATTTATATGTCCATATAAATATAGCTTGGCTTACCTCAATAGCCATAGATAGGAATTAGTTTTTTTTTAATAATAATGATTAGGCTTGCCAGATAAAAAAAGAAAAAAAAAAAAAAAAAAAAAAAAAAAAAAAAAAAGTCAACAATTAAAGTTTTAAATTTTTCAACAAAACAATTTTTTTTGAGTATTTTATCTCGAATTTGAGCATTTTTAATTTTCTTTTAGGGAAATTTAACAAACTTCATTTGGCAACCCTGCGAATATTCCATATAACATACAATGAAATTTTTTATATTAATAACGAATGTATAGAAATTTTAGCATCCGACATAACAAATTTTTATTCTTTTCTGGTTAAAACTTAAACAAAGCTAAGTAGGCGCAATAAAATACACTGAAGCTGTTCAATTTAAATTGGTGTGAAGCTAATGATGTGACACATGCAGAAATTGCGATTCTACAAACTTTGCGAGAAAAGCTAATATTTTAAGTTTAAAAACCAAAATTAAACGAACAAAGATTCATAATTTTTTTAAAATAAAAATAAATTTCATTTTATAACTAATATGACTTTAAAAAAATATGCAAAACAAACATTTATGAATAAAAACGTAGTACAGTGCTTCCCAAAGAAGTACATCTGGTAATCCTAGGCTAGTAGAGGGAAATCAAGCTATATCTCTGAAACTAAAAAAAAAAAAAAAAACATTTTCACTTCTTCAAAACTTAAAGAATTGGTTTTAATAAAATTTTTTTTTATATATTTTTATTTTTCTTTAAAAAATTTTTTGATACTGATTGAAAAACTGAAAGATACTGATTGAAAAACTGAAAGATACTGATTGAAAAACTGAAAGATGTTTTACTGATTGAAAAACTGAAAGATGTTTTATTGATTGAAAAACTGAAAGATTTGAAAACAAGAAGACACGGAAGACAGTTCAAAATTTGATCATCAAAGCATCTAGCAAAAAAAAAAATATGCAAACCTAACAGAAAAATTTTAAAATTTCTTTATCATATAAGACATTTATGTTTAAATATAAAGACAAATAATTATAATTGTAAGAAAAATTCTTTATATGTCAAAAATAATTAGATTAGTTTTTATAAATTTTCACAATCGTAGGGTACTTTTAAATTTCTAAAAATTATTTTTTTATAAATAAATACTATGTAATTTTAAAGTAAAAAAAAAAAATTATGTTTCATTAAATCTTTCTCATAGGTCCTAGCGGAAAAAAGAAATGCTGATGTAAGGTCCAGCAATAGGTGGCCATAGCCACAAGCTGAAGAATGACGTCGTAGTCATTTAGGTGTAATTTTTTTTTTTTAGACTTGGTCGGGGTTTCTTGAAATATCTTTTTTTTTCTATCTCAAATTTTACCTTCTTCCAAACATGACATCCTAAAATTTTGTTATGGACACTCTGGTGTTCACTGTCGCGTACCCACCCAACGACGAGCTTAGACCCGGCCTGTGAACAGGATGTCTTAGACAGTGGACTCGGCACCAGATATATTTTAGCTAGTAAAGTTATTTTATTAATCTTTACTATAGCAAATTTCACTTGGCATAAATTTCTATGTTAAGATCTCGGTGGTTCTTTTTTTGAACTAAATACTTTTACACAACCCTAATTTCGTTACCTAACAAATGGATGGTACCCAATACCAGAAGTTTGTTTTTAACTCTCCTAATAGTTCTATAACAAATGGCACAACATGGTGTCACAAGTTTGTTATATCTACATTTCAATTAATTCTCTTAATAAATCCGTAACAAATGGCGCCCAACGTGGTGCCACAAATTTGTTATCTACAATTCAATTAATTCTCTTAATAAATCCGTAACAAATGGCGCCCAACGTGGTGCCACAATGTTGTTATCTATATTTCAATTATTTCTCCTAAAAGTTCTGTAACAAATGGCGCCCAACGTGGTAAGACTATGAGTCCTACCCTAACAAAGAGTAGCAAGACTTTCGAGTCTCTGCTCTTTGAAAACTTGTAAGGTGAAGACCTTACACAATGATTTTTTTTTAAACTATGTTTAAAAAAAAAAAAAAGAGAAAAAATATAGCATTTTAGTAATTTTAGAAATTTTTACACTACATATTTTAGAAACCCCAAGTCAAAATATTAGCTCTATAAAAATATTTTCCTTATAATATTTGAAGAAACTTCTCACCTTACAGTGTGAGTGCAGTAGAAAAGTAGGCACAGTCTACACTGTACATGCTGAGGTGAAATTTTTCTGAAAAAATTTATTATCTTTACTCTAAACTATCAAACTTTTTTTTTATTAATTCTAACATAATACAGTTCTCCTTTAACTTTTCTTGCAGTGTGAGTGCAGTATAAAATGTAGGCACGGGCTACACTGTACATGCTGGGAAATAGTTTTAGGATAATTGTAACAATCTTTTTCTTCATAAAAGAAGATCAACATCGTACAGTGTGAGTGCAGTTTAAAATGTAGGCACAGTCTACACTGTACATGCTGCGATTTTGATTTTCAGTACTTGTTCCACAAGTACAGTGGCGTTTCGTCTTTTCACCTTGCAGTGTGAGTGCAGTAGAAAATGTAGTCATGGGCTACACTGTACATGCTGGGGTGAACAGGCAAAATAAAACAAAAATTTTCTGTTTATAAACTATCCACCTTTTACTAAAGATAGAGCTTACTAAGTTTATTTTTTTTTATCCTTCTCTAATTGTTTTACTATCTATTCATTTTTTTATATTTACTTTACATCAAGCATTTCTGTTAACCAAAAGGACCAAATTTAAAATAAAAAATAAAAAAAAAAAACACAAATAACAAAACAAACAAAGATTTATTAACATAATATTCTTGAAAGTTGTTTTAAATTTATTAAGAAACATATAGTTATATTTTATTTCACATTTTATTCAACTTACATATCTATTTTGATTTTACTTTTTTGAAAATTTACAAAAATTTTTTGTTAGGAACAAGAAAATTAAGAAATAAAAATCATGTCAGATGAAAACTTATATATAGTGCCGGAACACTTAGAAATAAATGAATTGGAATACGAATATATTAGAAATCAGATTCCCTTTTCAGACCTTAATTCATTCGAAGAATTAAAAGAGTGTTTAGCACGCGAGACAAAAAATCCGCAAGCAAGGTTCTTGACGAAAAACCTCCTTTCTCTCTCTGATGATGAGATCAAAAAAATAATAATGGCAGCAAAGAAAGTGGTAGAACAGGCAAAAACAGCACTGTCAGTACCAAGCCTTACAACTTTATTACCTTTCTCGAGCAGGCTAACACACCATAAATACCGACTTATGGAAATAGTCACTGAAAATCAAAATGAAAATCAAAAGATATCAAATATAATAACGGAAATAAAATCAATGTCTGAAATAATATTAGTCGAACTAAATAATATAATAGAAAGAGAACAGCAGATGATTGAAATACCTGCACGAGCAGCAGCCAGAGTAGACGACAATGAAGAGCTTACAAGTTCTTTTAGAGACCTTGCTATTTCAAAAACCGAAGATGGTGATGAAAGGAAGAAAACAGGAGCAGCTAAAAAGACGATAAGCGGTCGCGAAACACCAGCAGATGCAGAATGGACGACTTATAAAGACCTAGAAGATTTAAGAAGATTCAGAGAAAAATGGGCATACAGAGATCAGGCAGAGATAGAACAAGGAGCAACAGGATTCTCAAAAAGCAGTTTCCCTCCGAGAAGTCGAAAGAATACTTTAGAAATAGAAGGATTAGGAATACAGGGAATTAAAATGCACCACAAGATCAGCCACATCAACAAAGGACCAAATCCACCCTCAAAAGCATGTAAAGAGAAAACCAGCGAAACCGAAAGAAATTTAAGATTCCCCGCACAGCAGAATCAACCAGGGAATACGGCAAATGGAAAACCTGAAAAAGAAGATAAGAACGCAATGGCTAGCTTACTAGCCATGATAGATAAATTGGACAAAAAAATAGAGCCGCTCGTTACCGAACGTCAGTCAAGACAGAAAGAAGCAGTAAACTCTGATAGCGGAAGTTCTCGTTTTACAACCCCAGAGAGTTCCGTTGAAAGAGAACAGTCAAGACCAGTCCGCTCAAGCACTAGAGCACGAGACTCGACTCCACCAAACAGATTTACCAAACGCATACCAAATAATCAACATCAACAACAACAAAGAGAAAGACATGATTACCATAGACAGCCAAGATATACCAGAGAGCTTGATCTTAAGAAAAGATTCGGACTTTTCTTTAACGGGGACGAAGTAGAGAACTTCGTAAAGGACGTCGATAATCAGCGAATTGACCAGAATATATCTGAAAAAATTCTAATAGCAAATTTCCACCAACTTCTAGACCCGACAGTAAAGAGATGGTATTTCTCATATTTCAGGTCGAATGACAAAAATACTACAACCTGGAGAACATTTAGTTCAGCTCTGATAAATGAGTACGCTGAAGCTCTTGAAGAAGATTTCAAAATAACAGAGCTACTCAATAGAAAACAGAAAATGGGAGAAACTTGGCGGGAATATATACAAGCCATGACAGCGTTAAATCAGAAACTAGAAGAGCCATTGAGTGAAATGCGGTTAACTAATAGAATTAAACAAAATGCTAAAAGAGAGTACAAAGAGCCACTCCGAGCAGTAGAGATAAGAGATCTTACAACATTGAGATCGAAGTTCAGGATGCTTGACAACAGCAAAGAAGCTAAAGCACCAAGTCGGTCAGATCAAGAAGAGTATAATTACTCAAGACCAGGCTACGACCGGAACAGGTATAGAGTACAGGAAATTTATAATGAAAATAATTACAATGACCATGAATATAACGACAATTATTATGACAATTATGAAGTCGAAGCTGTGCAAAATACTAATAAACAGCCTTACTTTATGTCTGGCAATGCCAAGAAAAGGTACGAAGAACCATCTAAACCAAAGCAACAACAATCAAGATCTGCAACACCAGAAAATAATTTACGCTGTTGGAACTGCGAAGAACCAGGCCATGCATTCATGGATTGCCCAGCAGATTTTAGAAGAATTTTCTGTTATAAATGCGGGATGCGCAATGAAGTGGCTCCAACATGTAAAAACTGCCACAAAACAGTTCGTTTCCAATCGGGAAACTAGATTCGCAATCTGTAGCGAGGCCATCTGCAGATTTTGAAATAGGCCAAAAGTTAGAAGTAACAGAAGACGATATTCATAATAAACCGGATTTGACAAATAGACCCAAACAAGAAACAAAAGAAAAATTATTAGAAGAGTCTTGTACACAAGAAAACAAAGAAATAACAGTAGTTCAAATATTAAAAAGAACTGAAGAAATAGAGACTCCAGTAAAAGAAAAAAAACATTGGCCTCCCTATCATATCAGAAAACAAAGATATGATAGGAAGAGAGCTGAAATTATTACGTTTAAAAATGTCAGCGAGATGAGGCTAAACGTTAATAAAATAATGCAATCAAAAAAACGTAAAGAGAAATCTATAAGAGAAAATCAATATTATAGAGGAGTGAAGGAAGATAAGAGAAAAATTCTGTCATCAGTTATAAAACTTCCTAACGACAATAGACCTTATGTGAAAATCAAAATTGGACAAAAATCATTAAAGGGATTATTGGATTCTGGTGCATCTATTTCGTGTTTAGGAAAAGATCAAAAATGGATAAGAGAAAATACTGATTTCAAAATACATAGAATAAAAGAATCAGTCATAACTGCTTCAGGTACTAAAACAGAAATAATAGGATATATTTTAGTACCCATACTCTTTAATAAGATTTCAAAAGTTTTGAAAATTCACGTGGTGCCTAAACTATCCCAAGAACTTTATCTTGGAGTAAATTTCTGGACAAACTTCAAACTAGCACCCCAAATTTTTAATCTAGTGTCCGAAATCTCAGAAATAGACCTGAACATTCACAAATTAGACTCTAATGAACAATTAGAACTTGAAGCAATTAAAAGAATGTTTCCTTCATACACAGTAGAAGGATTAGGATGCACAAGTTTGGAACAACACATAATAGACACAGGAGACAGTGAGCCAGTAAAGCAAAAACATTATCCAATCTCCCCCGCCATTCAAAAGCTAATGTATGCTGAAGTAGACAGGATGTTAGAAATGAGCGTGATCGAAGAAAGCAACAGTGCATGGACATCACCAGTAGTACTTGTAAGGAAACCAGGGAAAAACCGTCTGTGTTTAGATTCAAGAAAAGTGAATGATCTGACAAAGAAAGATGCGTATCCTCTGCCGAATATACAAGGACTTTTAGCACGAATTGACAAAACGAAATATATCAGCAGCATAGATTTAAAAGATGCATTTTGGCAGATTCCGCTTGAAAAGGAGTCTCGAGAGAAAACTACTTTCGCTATCCCCGGTAGACCTCTATATCAATACACCCGCATGCCGTTCGGACTCTGTAATGCATCTCAGCGAATGTGCAGATTAATGGACAAGGTAATTCCGCAACACTTAAAGGAGGAAATAAAAGTCTACTTAGATGACTTAATGGTAGCAACTGAGACTAAAGAACGTCACTTCCAACTCTTAAAAGAAGTTGCAATTGCTCTGAGAAAAGCCAACTTGACCATAAATGTTGAAAAATCAAAATTCTTCATGAAAGAAATCAAATACTTGGGATATGTCATAGGTGCAAATGGTACGAAGCCAGATCCAGGAAAAATAACTGCAATTTCTGAATATCCTGAACCAAAATCTTTGAAACAAACCAGACGTTTCTTAGGAATGACAGGATGGTTTCAACGTTTAATACAAGGTTATTCCACAATAGTTTCACCTATTACAGATTGCTTACAAATTAAAAACAGCGGTAATAAATTCATTTTCACTGAACGGGCAAGAGAAGCTTTCACGAAAATTAAGGAAATCTTAATTTCGGAACCCGTGTTAGCTCCCCCTAATTACGACAAGCCTTTCTTTATACAAACCGATGCCAGCCAATCCGGCATTGGAGCAGTGATTTTCCAATTAGATTCAGAAAAAAACGAACACCCTGTAGCATACATGTCGAAAAAATTCAACGAAACTCAAGCTCGGTGGGCAGCTACAGAACAAGAATGTTTTGCAGTTGTCGAAGCGATAAGGAAGTTTCGAATGTATGTAGAAGGCGTCAAATTCACAGTATTAACTGATTGTGCAGCACTCAAGTGGCTAATGACTTGTAAAGATCACCACGGAAAGCTTTTTAGGTGGTCACTAAAGCTACAAGCGTTTGAATTCGACATTCAACACAGATCAGGGAAAAAGAATGTAGTAGCAGATTCACTTTCACGATCTTTTGGAATGGAAGAAATTGCTTTAAGGTGTCCAGACTTAGATTTAGATTCAGAAGCCTTTGAATCAGATAAATATAAAGAAATTCGTGAAGCAGTAATAGATAATAAAGACAGGCTTCCGGATCTTCAAATAGTTGAAAATAAAGTATTCAAAAGAGTGGAATTTAGAAAAGACCAAGAAGTATCAGAATGCAACCTATGGAGACTTTGGATTCCGGAAGAGCTAGTAAATGAGGTGATTAAAAATAATCATGACCCTCCACACTCAGCACATGGCGGTCTTGGAAAAACCCTCTATAAAATTAGAACAAAATATTACTGGCCTCAAATGTTTTCAGATGTAAAGAGATACATTCAAAGCTGCAACATTTGTAAAGAAACAAAACCTAGTAATCAGATCCTTAGACCCCCCATGGGAAATAAACCAATACCATCACGCCCATTCCAAAATCTATACATAGACTTTTTAGGCCCATATCCAAGGTCTAGATCTGGAAATACTTGCATTTTTATAATACTCGATTCATTCTCTAAATACGTTATTATTCGCCCATTACGCAAAGCCACTACAGCGAACGCAATTAAAGTACTGGATGAAGCCATTAGCTTATTTGGATGTCCAGAAAGCATTTTGAGTGACAATGGGACACCGCTAGTTGCAAAAGATTTCGAAGCATATCTAAAAAATTATGGCATCGAACATAAATTAACTGCTTTCTACGCACCACAAGCAAATGCAAGTGAAAGGGTAAATGGATCAATCTTAAACGCAATAAGAGCATATATAGATGATCAACAGTATAACTGGGATGGTGACTTAGATAGTATCAGCACTGCTCTTAGGGCTACAGTACACGAAGCAACTGGAATGTCACCATACTACGTTCTGTTCGGACAACAAATGATCACACATGGTAGCTCCTTTAAATTACTCAGGAAAATGCATATGATAGATGGAGAAGATGTAGAAATACTACCCCCGCCCGGATCGTTCCAAATCATAAAAGAGATAGTGCGGAATAATTTAGAGAAAGCTAAAGAGAAAGGCAGAAAGTTATATAATAGAAAGTGCAAAAACGTGAAATATAAAATAGGTCAAACAGTCTACAGGAGAAATTTTGCTCAAAGCGATTTTAGCAAACACTTCAATGCTAAGTTGGGGAAGAAGTTCATTCCATGTATAGTATTAAAAATAATTGGAAATAGCATATATGAAGTAAAAGACTTAGCAGGTAAAAACTCTATAGGTAGATATCACGCCAAAGATCTGAAAGTTTGATTTTAGGAAAGAAAAGGAAATCTGGTAAAAAAAAAAAAAAAAAAAAAAAAAAAAAAAATTTTCTTGTTTTTAAAGAGAAGGTAGAAAAAAAAAAACCCATCTCAAAGATTTATTTTTTTTTAGGATCAAAAATTGATTACAACATGTTTCTGGCCTAGTACAGAATTAACAGTTAAGGAATACGTGTGTAGAAAAAAAAATAAAAAAAAAATATAAAAATCTATAGATAATTAATTAAAAATATTCTCTATATAAAAAAATAAAAAAAAAAAAAAGGAAGAAAAAAAAAAATATAAAAAAAAAAATATATATTATAGAAAAATATAGAACAAAAATTATTATAAAAATAAAAATATAGAAAAAAAAAATATTATAAAAAATATAGAACAAAAATTATTATAAAAATAAAAATATAGAAAAAAAATATTATAAAAAATATAGAACAAAAATTATTATAAAAATAAAAATATAAAAAAAAAAAAATATTCAAAAAAAAAAATATAGAACAAAAATTATTATAAAAATAAAAATATAAAAAAAAAATATTCAAAAAAAAAAAAAAAAAAAAAAAAATTGAACAAAAATTATTATAAAATTTAAAAAAAAAAAGAAACAAAAATCATTATAAAAAATTATTATAAAATTTAAAAAAAAAAGAGAAACAAAAATCATTATAAAAATTTATTAAATTTAAAAAAAAAAAAAAAGTTGAGAAAAGGTAAATTAAAAGCATAATTATGTGTACAGATTTTTTAAACTGCATTGGAATATCTTTTTCTTGGTTGACACAACCAATAACCTATTTTTTATATTTGGCAGGGTCTATTATAACTTTATTTCTTTTTCTATACTTACTACTGGCTTTTTATCAAGTACGTAGTTACTGTCTAATTAGAAGAGCACTAATAGCAAGTGCCTTAATACCAAATGTACAGGCTAGTATAGTAATTATCCAAAACATTTACAGACCCGTATATGACAAAACTGAACTTAACATTTATCCTCTTTACGAGAAAAAAATAGAAGACTATGCAACAAAAATTTTAAACTACAGTCACACTTATTCCATTTTTGGCAAGCCAATTACAAATATCAACCTCATACACGATTGTGAAAATGGTATTTTAGTTCCACCAGTTCTAACTTCAAATATAACCATAATCCCAATAAATAACAACAAAAACTATCCTTTAAGTTTAATTTCCCCTTTAAGTAACATGGACAACTATAAAAAAGAATTCGAGAGAAATTTCACTCTAAATGAAAAACTAAATATAAAGATGATTAGAGCAATATATCCAGAAACAAAGAGATGGTCAATTCAGCCATTTCTATTAAGAAAAGCCACCGTAGAATGGTTTTGTGAGGACCCAAAAATAGAAATCTGGATTGAAAATCTTAAAATAATTGAGAAATTTCAAAACCTTCCATTAATAGGAATGGTAAATGCTATTGAATTCAAAGAAAAATTTAAAAATTGTGTTACCTCCCTATGTGAAGTAGGCCTTGAAAACTTACTAAGCCCCTACAAAAACCTGAAAAGGAGTCCTAAAAAATTTAAGAGACAAGTTGAAGGGCAAAATAGTTGTAGTACTTTCAGTATTTTGGGCAAATGGGGAATAAGCTACAATAGCTGCAATGTAAATTTAGACATGTTTAAAAACGATTTAGAAAATACAAAACATGAGTTAAGCTATTATGAAGCTCTGCTAAGAAACCAAACAGAAATGACAAGCGAGCTATTCCAAAATACCGAAAAACTAATGATTAGGTTAAGCCATCAACAGGAACAGTTAGAGAAACATCTCAATGACCAATACTTATCCACTCAGCATGCAATTCAACTCATTGAATTAATTACTGACATTAAAACCTGGAAGTTAGAGCAAAAAAATCAAGTCAGAGGTATCCTTTCCCATACCCAATCAATGTCATTACAATTGCTACAATCACTAAAACAGTCTCTATACCTCCACAAATGGGTAGGTAAATGCGCTGCAACTCAAGATTGTAGTGAAGTATATAAATTCCTTGGTAGCAAAATAGGATATTGGACAGACTTGTTAACCCATAACTTCAACCCTCACCCTACAATTATGTACAAAGAATCTATTCCTTACTTTATTTTTACTGCACCGGTCAGAGTTCAGTGGGAACTACTTCCCACGCTCATCCTTCCTTCGTTGAAAATTAATTCTGGTTGTCACTTGTTAGAGAACTCCCTATATTTTTGTGAAACATGCTATACGCAAGAATTCAAGTTCCTTACATTAAATGTTAACAATTCAAACCGCCATATCGAGCAAAAAGAAAATATAATAGTACTAATAAATAATCTAGAAATAACAGAAAGATGTGTGTCAGAGCAAGGGAACACGAACTTGAGCCTTAAATTACAAGATAAATGTTTCTCCGTAAATGCTCAAGGCTTACAAAGTATGAATGATAATTTATGTGAAAAAACAAAAACAATAGAGACGGACATAATTTTAACGCAATATCATTCACAAGATATCCCAAATATATTTTCATTCAAGAATCACTCACTAGACATGTTGATAAATGACAACATAAATAAAAAGTACAAATATCTCCAAAATGACACTACATACCACAAGCTAATCAGCTCCCTTACGGCCAAAGCAACTCAGCTAAGTGACCTGTCTAAAAATTTTAAACCTCATCTCCTGGCGGTCCACAACAGTAATATGGGATTTAATATCGTAAATCTAATATTAATCATAACCTTCTTCATATACAAGCTGATAAGTAATAATTGGGATAAATTTAAAGCAAAAACAGCAACCATATCTCAAACTAATTTAAGTAAAAAACAAATTCAAAAAGTATTTAAATTTAAGGGTAAAGAAGAAGGATCGGGGAAAATACAAATTTTCAAAGTCCCAACTAAAACTGGAAGTAACTACCAACTTAAGAACAAAGTATTAGTAATACAGAATGAGGAAAACAAATCTCTAAGTAGGTATACAAATGTATCAAGTTTCAGAGTACATAATAGGAGAAAAATGAGAAACAATTGATGCCTCAGCTATTAAAATTTCTGTATATATATAAAAGTTATTTTCCTATCCATAAAAACAGTCTGTTCTTCTTCAAACCTACTCTATCAAATATTTACTTTACAGATGACAGAAAATAAACCAATAACAAAAGAGGAAAGCGAGCAAATGCTGGAAGAATTTTCATATCATGACCCAGACTACGTAGAACCTGATGTAAGGTGGTACTCAGCGGACCAAGGTCCTAAACCAATAAAAATCGACAAATTCTATAGGCGCAAAAGAACAATAGAGCCGGTAATTCCTATTATGGAAGAACCCCCTAAACTTCGAAGCCTAGACACTAAAAAAATACCAAGAGTTTCTGAGGAAGAAGGCTTAAATCCACCTCCTACTTTACAGGCAATTTTTCAAGGCATAGAGCTTCGCCCAACAAAAAAAGGATCAAATTATAGATTCAGAGTTAAGGGCCCACTATCAACAGTGCAAGTACAAATTAGGAGAAATAAGGTGACGCTTACTTGCAAAAAGACAGGAGCAGTAAAAATAATAAATATGGAAACCAAAGTTGAAAGAATATTCCCTGGTACCACCGAAAAACAGGAAAGCTTAGCTATTAGGAAAAATTATGAAGATTGGTAGAGCATGAGACTCTTTATCTCAGGATCGGCTTCAAGCCCCAACTGAAAATATTTCTAGCTGTCAGTTATTACTTCAGACCCTTACTTCACTGGTTTTCTAGCTTCAATTCACCGCCTTCGACGGGTGTAATTGAACCTATTTTGTTACCGTGAAGTTTGAATAGCGTTTTATAACTGAACAAATTCTTTTTACATTTTTTTTAATATTTTTCAAAAAAAAAAAAAAAGAAAAAAAAAAAGAAAAAAAAATTACTTATGAATTTTTTTTTATGACCTTAAATCCTTTAAAGACCCCTAATAAACTAAAATTAGTTTTTTTTCCCAAATGTTTAAAATTTCTTTACCTTAATTAAGTGCTTTATCTTTTATATTATGTTAAGTACAATATCTTTTATGTTATATTAAATACAGTAACGTTTATTATATTAAGTACAGTATCATTTTATGGTTTTGTAATAAATAAAAAAAAAAAAAAAAACATGCATAATATGCTTAACATATTTTGGAAAAAAAAAGGGAAAAAAAAAAAAGAAAGGATCAAATTTTAATTGTTTTTTTGATAATATTGTTTTTTGATAATATTAAAACCATTAGAATTCATTACTAATTCCAATTCTGGGTTTTTCTTTGTTTTGTGTGAAGTTGTTGTTGGACTGGTTTTTTAAAAAACATATAAAAAGAAATGCATTTCCAATAGCAATTTCATACTGATTGAAAAACTGAAAGGTAAAAGAAATAGAGAAAACTCATTCTTTGCTTCGGTTGTTCAGTTTTGGCAGGATGTACAACATCAGCCAAGACAGAACAACTGAGGATAACTCTTCCTTGTTTTCTTTAGGTACTACAGTTGTGCGTCCGAGACCAAGTAAATTTATTTTACTGGCCAAGGACAACAACTGTAGTGGATTGTTATTAGAGCGGAGCAATTTAATGCTAGCTCTAATAACAACCAAAATCCCAATCTTAGTGGAGGATTCTTGGGCCTATCCAAGAATCCGAAGCTAAGATATACCGATTACCACATGGATGCTCCTACGGGAGGATCCATACTACGTTGTGGTTTTATGACTGGCTCACCTGCCACTGGCGTGGAGGCAAAATCACTGAGCAATCATGATTTTGTATCCATTGACAGTGACAGAGGAGCACAGTCATAAGTGGACGGACGTTATTGATCGTTCCTTATCTCAACCAAACCGTGCGGTACCCGGTTGAGATAAGCTTCGAGTAAAACTGATCAATAATGCTCCATCCGGTCGGTCAGGAGATGTCACTAGGCATCTGCTGCAATCCAAAAATTTATATGTCCATATAAATATAGCTTGGCTTACCTCAATAGCCATAGATAGGAATTAGTTTTTTTTTAATAATAATGATTAGGCTTGCCAGATAAAAAAAGAAAAAAAAAAAAAAAAAAAAAAAAAAAAAAAAAAAGTCAACAATTAAAGTTTTAAATTTTTCAACAAAACAATTTTTTTTGAGTATTTTATCTCGAATTTGAGCATTTTTAATTTTCTTTTAGGGAAATTTAACAAACTTCATTTGGCAACCCTGCGAATATTCCATATAACATACAATGAAATTTTTTATATTAATAACGAATGTATAGAAATTTTAGCATCCGACATAACAAATTTTTATTCTTTTCTGGTTAAAACTTAAACAAAGCTAAGTAGGCGCAATAAAATACACTGAAGCTGTTCAATTTAAATTGGTGTGAAGCTAATGATGTGACACATGCAGAAATTGCGATTCTACAAACTTTGCGAGAAAAGCTAATATTTTAAGTTTAAAAACCAAAATTAAACGAACAAAGATTCATAATTTTTTTAAAATAAAAATAAATTTCATTTTATAACTAATATGACTTTAAAAAAATATGCAAAACAAACATTTATGAATAAAAACGTAGTACAGTGCTTCCCAAAGAAGTACATCTGGTAATCCTAGGCTAGTAGAGGGAAATCAAGCTATATCTCTGAAACTAAAAAAAAAAAAAAAAACATTTTCACTTCTTCAAAACTTAAAGAATTGGTTTTAATAAAATTTTTTTTTATATATTTTTATTTTTCTTTAAAAAATTTTTTGATACTGATTGAAAAACTGAAAGATACTGATTGAAAAACTGAAAGATACTGATTGAAAAACTGAAAGATGTTTTACTGATTGAAAAACTGAAAGATGTTTTATTGATTGAAAAACTGAAAGATTTGAAAACAAGAAGACACGGAAGACAGTTCAAAATTTGATCATCAAAGCATCTAGCAAAAAAAAAAATATGCAAACCTAACAGAAAAATTTTAAAATTTCTTTATCATATAAGACATTTATGTTTAAATATAAAGACAAATAATTATAATTGTAAGAAAAATTCTTTATATGTCAAAAATAATTAGATTAGTTTTTATAAATTTTCACAATCGTAGGGTACTTTTAAATTTCTAAAAATTATTTTTTTATAAATAAATACTATGTAATTTTAAAGTAAAAAAAAAAAATTATGTTTCATTAAATCTTTCTCATAGGTCCTAGCGGAAAAAAGAAATGCTGATGTAAGGTCCAGCAATAGGTGGCCATAGCCACAAGCTGAAGAATGACGTCGTAGTCATTTAGGTGTAATTTTTTTTTTTTAGACTTGGTCGGGGTTTCTTGAAATATCTTTTTTTTTCTATCTCAAATTTTACCTTCTTCCAAACATGACATCCTAAAATTTTGTTATGGACACTCTGGTGTTCACTGTCGCGTACCCACCCAACGACGAGCTTAGACCCGGCCTGTGAACAGGATGTCTTAGACAGTGGACTCGGCACCAGATATATTTTAGCTAGTAAAGTTATTTTATTAATCTTTACTATAGCAAATTTCACTTGGCATAAATTTCTATGTTAAGATCTCGGTGGTTCTTTTTTTGAACTAAATACTTTTACACAACCCTAATTTCGTTACCTAACAAATGGATGGTACCCAATACCAGAAGTTTGTTTTTAACTCTCCTAATAGTTCTATAACAAATGGCACAACATGGTGTCACAAGTTTGTTATATCTACATTTCAATTATTTCTCCTAATAAATCCGTAACAGAACGTATAATACCTTTGATTTTGATATCAAATTTTTTTAAATTATAATAAGATTTAAATTGAAATCTGCTTTTCGTTAAGAGCCAATATTTATGTTGTTCAATGTAATGAAACTCCCCTATCCTACAATTTTTATTTAATATTTTTAATGAAAAAGATATCAAAATCTAATTACACCCATATTTTACTTAAATAATACTATTATTTTTATTATTTTTTTTATTTAATTTGAATCGAAGGCATTATAAATGAAGTAATATTTAAAATTTTCTATAAAATATTTTTTGCCTTTCTCCTACAAAAAACGTTTTGCCAAATTTTGACACCATTTTCCATTTAATTGAATTTTAAGAAAAAAAAAAAATTTCCCTGTACATACAGAAATTAAATGAAGGATAAAATCAGAACAAAAATTATTGATGCAAGTGTACGGAAACTGTAGAATGTATGATGCAATAAAGTGAATAAGGGAATTATATTAAAAATTAATTGTAAACATAATGGTACTTTTGTTAACTATTGTCGGCAGTTCAGACCGTTTCCTGTGATAATGATATAAATGAAATTGATTAATTTTTTCCCAGCTCAACAGAGAATTGTTTTTGACAACACACTGTGAACAAGATTAATTTATGATTTAAATCTATTTGCTCTTATCAACACTATTTCCACGGACTTAGAAAGAATAAAAATAGGTTTCTATTTCAACTATATCAATAAGTTTCTTTTATTATGCAATTAACTTTAGCTATAAATCATAAGAACTTGAAATAAAATAAACTTAACAACAAGATCAGTGTTGCTAAAAACCTTTTTGTTCTCTATAAAATGGATACAGAGTTTATTAATTTTTATGCAAATTTTGTGCATAAAAACTTAATAAACTTTCGATGCGAAATTAAATTCAAAGAAAAATTTATTTATTAATAGCTACATAGAAAGTAGGATAGTTATAGCGTTTTTCTTGGAAGGTGAATAAGGGGAAAAAATTTAGGAAATATTATTCAATCATATGAACCACCCATATTCATTAAATGAATAAAGTTTTAAAAAATATAGTGTAGTGTATATTCTGTTCGGCGCTGGTGGTCTCAGAAGTTAAAAGTTCTGTTTCATTTATTGTGTGCAAATGGTTTGGTTATCATATCACGAACATACAAATTTCCGTCACTTTAAAATCACTATTTTCTTCGAAATGCTCCGAATTCTTCAATCGGCATGTACATATCCATTTATACTAATTTTCGTCAATATCAATTTTAACTTTTAAAATATTGATTGGATCAGAGACTGTATGTCCTAAACCCGGAAACGTACAATTTCATAATTTAGCTGAAGTCAAGAATCGAGATCGATGGGGCAGTTCATTAATCCTAGTGATAGATTTTTGATGGAAAATGGACTAGATAACACTTTCGATTATTTGCGAAAGTGAGATTAGGAGGATTGTGCAAAAGTACTAATTACAATATCATTTAAGAAAAAGATCTAATGACAGAACAAATTTAATTATATTTGCCTTAAACAAACATGACGCTATTATTTCAAAATGAGATGTATTTTCTCAAGCTAAGCTGTTGTTGATATTCAGAATTTATTTCGCAGTACAGATCTGTTTTCTTCTTTTAATTTTAGATTTGAAATAGATTATTATTCTGCTTTTTAATTTCATATAGAATCGTAATAAACTTTCAAATTTGAGAATATTTGTCTATTAACGATTTTCGCTACCAATTTTCAGAAAACACTCTAAACATTATTGTGATTCAAAAAATCTCTATATAGAAATGGAGCTTAAAATATTTTCTTCCTCATAAATTTCTCCTCTTACTTAAACCAAGTAGTTTATGTAAAAATTTCTTATATTATTAAAAATAATAATTGTTTCAAAATAAAAAACTTTCTAGATAATTTAATCCGTTTTATATCCCTGGAAAATGTTTTGATGAGAAATACAATTTTTAACGCAGTCTAATCACGTTTTTGTTTTTGCTGAAACAATTTGTTGTAAGTTGTAAGAGTATGTATAGTTAAGTTGTTTTGTTATATTTATTTTTATTAATTTATTTAAGAAAATTGCACAAAAGCGAAAATTAATTTAAATATTTTAATGCTCTTAAAAAATGTAAAAAAAAAAAACATTCATTGAACATTTTTATTTGTTAACACACATATATTTTTCGAAATAAACATCTTTAGTTTTTTTAATTGAAAAAAATAAAATAAAATAAAAATATTTTTATTGCAATTGTTTGTTTATTCTCTTCCTTTTTTTTATTTGATAATATTTTATTTTGTAACATAATATGTTGATGTAAGAAAATTGCACATAAATATATTCTCTGCATCTCTACTACAACTTCTATTTTTCCACTTTTTGATGCAATTTCAAAAATGTAACCGGATTTTAAAGAAATAATGTAATTCTGAGAAATTATTAAAAATTCAATATTATAACATTCAGAATAAGTAAAGAAAATTTTAAAATAGAACATCGTCAATGGTTGAGGCACAGGTCTGTGTGGGATGGAAGAAGATTTTATAATTAAAAAAAAAATACATGCTTGAAAAAACTCAGGGTTATATAATAATTTTTAGTTTATTTAGCTTTAATTGGAACTATAGTTTTTTGTTATTTGTTATTTTAAAAAAATTCTGCTAAGCGGTTGCGGCAGCAATCATTTTCAAAATTTCATCCTTTTTTTCTATTTATTATTTTTATACCAACAATATTTTTCATTAAATGTAAAATTTCAATAAATTTAAATAGAAATTTATGTATTCATTTACCTATATTTTTTAAGGAAAAAATTCCAAATACCAGAGCCAATGAAATTAAAATGTTTAATCTGGATATACAAGTATAATCTTAAAACATTTGATTCTGAACATTAAAAAACTCTGAATATTAGCGATAATTATTTAATTGAAGTAAAAATTCCATAGAAATTATTAATATACAAAAAATATTTTAAATTAAATTTGTTGAAAAATTAATGAAATAATTGTTATTTTAAAGTTAATGTAGAAAATAAATGATAAATCCTTTGCGAAAAACTATATATGGACATACATTTTTTTTTGTTCATTATATTATCAATATTAATAGATATTTTCAATAATTTTTCAATAAACAAATATAGTGTAAAACTGTTTAATCTTATTTTAGTTAACTATAAAGTTTATACATATATCTCACTTTAATTAATATCCAGTCCACCATCATTAATTTATCAGTTGAATAAATTTTCTTGAAAACTATACAAGAAATAAGGACTATTATTTAACTCTTACGGATAATGTTTTTAAGATAGAAATACAATTTGACTTGAGAGCTTCTTTTGTATGATAATTCCGAGCTTGTACGTCTACAAGTATATAATGACCTCTTAATTAGTCCTGCAACGACTTTAAAGTCAAGCGAAATATTCATTAAATTAAATTGACACTGATAGGTGGAAACCATTAATATCTGTTTGAATAGTAATTCAAGACTAGACTATTTAATAGGATTATGCATGTCGAACGAGATAGATAACGCAGCAATTTATAACTTTTATAGTTTTTTTTTTCGTGGTGATCTCTTGTTTACCAATTAACTTTTATTTGAGAAAGTTTATCATAAATATGTAGCTTTATTTATTTTAATTGAATTAAAAAAAAAACAAAAAACAGTAAGTATAAATGGTGTATATTTTGGTGACAATTTATGTAAATGATAATACTTAACAGCGATTTTGAACGGCCACACAAAAAATAAAAAATACAAAATAAAAATTATTGGATCGTTTAATATAATAAATTTCAATTTATGTCAAAAGATGATCATTTATTAAAATCCACCCTAGAATAATGTATATACCTATATATATAATTTTTTTTTAAATAAATTAAATCTTTTGGGGAACGCAATAAGCCATAAGCTTAAAACCACAAAATTATATTAATTTTACTTTTTTTTTTTTTCCACTTTGTATCCAGAAGCATTAAAAGGATATTAATTAAAAAATTATTTGAAAAAAAAAAACAAAAAAAATCGTTATCATTTTTGTGGAAAATTTATTGAAAATGGGAGATAACAAATTTGTTTTAAAGAATTATCATTAATTTTCAGGAAATTCATTCCTTTTGTTTTTTTTTTATTTTATTTTATCTACATTTTGACAAAAGACTGTGTATATACTGAAAAATATTGCAATCACTTTGAAATAAAAATATTGAATGAATTTTACAAACAAGTTAATCATTTCTTATTAATTTAAAATAAATTAAAAGTGATCTAAAACCATGTTTTTCGGTGTTTATGTTTTATATGTTGGTATAGAAATATTGTACATTTTAAGGATATGTGACGAATAAACTCAGAAAAAGAAAGAAAATTCAGCTTTTACTAATAATTAGAATTTTTGTCCAACAAAAACAAATTAGTGCAAAGGAAATGCTATATAAGGATTTCATTAAAATGTACGTGGATTTTGATAATGAATTTTCCAATCGAATATAGAAATCTGTCGAAAATTCCATTTTTAAATTCTATTTTGATAAATTCAATGAGTATTTTTTTAGTTTCAAAGGAGAATTAGATTTTCGTAAGATTTTTTACATTCGAACGTAATATTCATAAAAACTCCAAGTATTCTTTGTATATGGTATATGTAAGTTTTTATGTTTACAAAAATGGTATAATAAAAGCCAGCATCCCTAAAACTTTTCAATAGCAAAAATGTGTGCTTTTATGCTTGCAAAACATGTTATTCTTTAAAACCGTACATAATAGCATATATATGTATGTTATAATTTTCACGTATATGTTGTTTACATTCAAATTCATTCGTCATAAAATTCTTGTAAAACATTTTATATAGTGTATATATTTTATGTTTAAACATATCTAACTACAGTTAAAAAATAAACTTTTTTAATGCCGATTCAAAGTTCTCAAAAATTCTTTAATATTGATAATGATTAACAGAAAAAATAAAAAAAGAATTTTACATAATAACAACCATCATTTGGATAATTAAATGATTTTTTTTACAACCAAATGTTACTTTACTGAATTTGATATGTAAAAATTTCTATAATAGAAAGTAGTTGAGTTGGGTAAAAAATCAAATATTATGCTTAGATCATAAAGGAAGTATAAATAGAGAAACTAATCCCATACAAAAAATGCAAATACAAATAGTGAAACAAAAAAACCATATTAGAACCCCATGAGCTTTTTTTTTGTATTTTTTGAGAATTCCACTCTCACAAAAGTTTTTAAAACTTTCAAAATAACAACAGTTCTATACAATTTTTAAAGTTTTAAAAGCTTTTGTGAGAGTGGAATTCTCAAAAAATACAAAAAAAAAGCTCATGGGGTTGTGATATGGATTTTTTGTTCACTATTTGTATTTGCATTTTTTGTATGGGACTAGTTTCTCTATTTATACTTCCTTTATGCTTAGAGTTAAAAAATTCAAAAATAAGGAATAAGTAGGTTTAATTTATAGGTGACAACTATAAATTCATAGTGTGATTGAAGTGAAACTTTCATTAATTCTAAACAAAATAAGACTGTGCAAAATATTGTTTACTGTGGCACTTACAAATTTGCCAAAATATAATTAAAACTTAAAATTGTATACAAATATACCTACCATAATGATAAATTTATAATTTGTAAAATGATGAAATATCAATTAATTTCATATCTGTAAATTTAATTTTATCAAACTGTTTTTTTTTTTCATTGCCAATAATTTTATTATTCTCTTATACCTAGTTATTTCAATTATAGAAAAATAATTGTATACAATATTTATATACATATATACAAATACAATATTAAAAAGGATTATAATCACAGATTATTATTATTTAAAAGATTTACTATGAAAGAGTAAGAACATCTGTGGCACTTAACAACAACCAGTTGGTATTTTTGGTTCTGTAATTACATATAAAACCATATTGAAATGATATACTCTTCTTAATTTTTATGATTACTTTAAATTATTATTATTATTATTATTTTTCTGTTTTTGGTTTTATATGGTTTTATTTTATACATAATGTATATATCTATGTATAGTCATATAGAAGCAAAAAAATTAAATTTCTCTTTCCATACACAAAATATAAGTATATATGTATTATATTCCTTTTTTTTATCATTAAGAATTATATGCTCGCTTCTGTGATTTTGTGGGTAAATTTATCCACTTTATTGTACAATATTTGTTTCTATTTATTCAATTAATTTTGTCATGAATTTCAGTTTTGATCAGATATACAGAGTTGTGTCAGTTAAATAATATGTTGTCGATAATTTCTTATATTGAAATCATAATCTTTGAATATAATTAAGAGATTATAATTTTCAAATTATCGCTAATAATTTTAAATGCAAATAGGATATAAAATTATTTTTGGATTATTTTCTGAATAATTAATATTAAATTAAAATCTAACTTCAATGAATTTTAATTAAAAATTTAAATTTTTTAAATTTTTGTAAACTTGTATATGTATTTTTTTGCTAGAACTGACATTATTAATCTCAAAAAGACAAAAACAGTTAATAGTTTCTAACTTCTAATTTCTGTTTTCGTATCACGGATGTTATGCAACAGAAATATACTATATTTTATTTTATTTGTATTTTTTTTTTATGGGCATACCACTTATTATTGACAAACACTAATTGATTAAATAACATAGTATTGTAATAATTTATATTTAGGTTACATTTGAGAAGAAAATAATATTTTCTATACATATAAGTATTTATATTTATTATTTCAATTCTATACATATACATTAAATAATGGTCTCATTAGTAAAGTGAAATAGAATTGTCAAAATGGATGTTATATCTTTAAATTTTACCTCAATTTTGGAAACCACATTTATTCATTTTAAATTATTATTATTATATATTTATTATTATTTATAATATTACACATTTTATCTAACAAGCATTATAATTTTCATTATTGGTTTGACTTAATATTTATTATATATTATATTATATACAAAATTATTTAATTCCTTTTAAATTTTCCTTACGAAAATAAAACATAGTTTATATAGAAATAAATTTTATTGAATTTGGGAATAATTGATAAATTAACCACAAAGCACAAAGGAAAATAAATTACAATTTTGGGAAATTTCTAAATTAAATACATTTTATTTTTATTTATTTTTATTTTTTTTTTTTTTGTTATTATTAAAAATTAATGTTATGATGATAGTATGTATAAAATATAGTATTGAAAAAAACTGTATATAACGATATATACCTTCAAAAATAAAATGTGTAAGTAAATAAATACGTTGTAATATTAAAAAAAAATCTAATAGAAGGTTAGCATTTTAAGGTTCGATAATTAAGTTTGTGAAAATAAAAATCTTAAGCTTTAATTGTATCCATGTGATGACAATTTTAATTTTTTTATATTCAATACCTTATTAGTAAAGAATGAGAGTGGTTGGTTAAAAAAAATGTAAAAGGGTTTCCAAAAAAGTTTGCTTTAATATGTAATTAGGATTCTATTATTTAGAAGTCATATAGGTTAAGATCATACCATATACACTTTTTACACCGGGACCGGAGTTTTTTTTGGATATTAGTAGTATGAATATGGGGTTTCTGCGTCAAAAGTGGTGTACATTTTTAAAGTGGCGAAAATTTTTTGTATGGGAAAAAGTGAAGCTCAGAGCACTTTTTCACCGTTTTTGAAAATGATAAGAAAAAAAGCTTAGAGCACCTTTTCGTCTTGTCAAAGTTGTTTATATATATATACATATATATAAAATTGCTTTCTTATCAGTGGCAAATGTAACTTTGTATTTGAAAATTTCCTTATCAGTTCCAAATACAACTTTGTATTTAAAATAGAAATGAATGAAACGTTGTAATATAATTTGAACTTGAAATAAATTGAAAAAAAAATAAGAAAAAGTGAAAAAAAAAAAACAAAAAAAGTAAAAGTTTTTTATTTTATTTATATTTTTATACAATTTTACAATTTTAAATATTTATATCATTACAAAATTGAGAAATTTGTTTTTCTAAAAATATTGGTATCTCATAAAAAAGTCGTGAATAATTACAAGTTGCAGAGTGGATTTCTATGGGAATAAAAAAATCTTCTTGTTTAAGCTTTACTTGATTCTTTAAAACACATTTATTAATATATCTTATAATATATTCTTTCACTTTGTTTTTCACATTGTTGTTATAACACATAACAGCTTGAAAGAAATCTATAAAATTGAAAAAGCATTCTGATTCTTGAATAGTTAGCCGAAAATGTTTCTTGTTTCCTTTTTCTCCAAAACTCAACCAAATAATATTTTTTTTGTTGTTACAATTGTTTGATTTATTTTTTATTTCATTGTGTATATTATTGTAAAATTGATTCCAATTGTTATAGTTAAGAGATATTGAATTACCGTTTAAACGATGAAAAACTATTGTAGGCTCATGATAAATTATATCAAAACCAATAATGATTTTACAATAATGTTTAGTATCTAAAAAATATGTATACGAAAGCAAAAGATTTTCAGGAAGACATTTTACTTTTTTTTGCTTTTTATAAGTTTTTCGTAAAATACTTATGTCTTTACCCATGACTTTATAAATATCGATTGAATTATGAATAAATTACTTTTAGGAACGAACCGAGAAAAAAAAGCATCTTTCTAGCTTAATTATTTTGTTTCAGATATTTTGAGGGGGATCGAACCAGGCAAAAAAGCACCTCTCTAGCTTAATTATTTCGAAGACCTTACCAATTAAGCTAGAGCGATGCTTAAGAGAGTGTTAACTTTTTTTGTATATAAGAACAGATATTTTTTAAAGATTTTTCATTTCCTAGTCAATTGTATTAACAAACAAAACAATCAAAATGTTGTATTTCTTTCACCCGTTTACAATGATTATAGCGGGACCATCAGGTTGTGGAAAAACAACTTTTGTATGTAATTTAATTAAGCAATATAAACGATTAATAAAACCAAATATACAGAAAATTATTTGGTGTAATCCAGAACAATCAGCTTTACCTAATCATTTAAGTTTTGATAACGTTGAATTTCATAATAATATACCGGAAAACATTACAAACGAAGAAAATTTGAATGTATTGTTAGTTTTAGATGATTTAATGATAGATACATTTAATAAACAAGTGTGTGAATTATTTACTAAAGGTTCTCACCACCGAAATCTATCTATAATTTTATTATTGCAAAATGTTTTCCACCAAGGAAAGTTTTGTCGAGATATATCATTGAATGCTAAATATTTAGTATTATTTAAAAATCCACGTGATAAATCTCAAATAATGCCTTTGGCTCGACAAGTGTTTCCTGAGAATTTTAGAGAATTCATAAAAGTATATAATAAAGTGACATCTAATCCTTTCAGTTATATCGTTTTAGATCTGACACAAAACATAAGTGATTTGCTGCGTATCAGAAGTAACATTTTCGAAAAAAATTATTGTATGTGCTATTGTGCTACAAATGATTTAAACAATAAAGATATTTGCAAGAAATATGCATCGATTAAAGAGAAACCAACATATATTACGACTATTAAAAAATTCTAATAAAAAAATTCGAAATACAATTTTAAAGAATTGTAGTGATGATACTATAAAAACAATTGCAGAAATTGCAATAAATACATTAAATGGTAATAACAAGTTATCTAAAAAACATTTTAAAATTTTTAAGCAAAACAAAAATTATTTAAGACAATTAGCTTGTCCCAAAAAAAGTATTAAATCAAAACGTCAAATAATAATTCAAAAAGGTGGTTTTTTACCAACTTTAATTGGAACTGTTCTAACAGGTGTTATTGGAAAATTAATTAGTGATTACCAACAGTCTAAAAATGAATAGTTTACAACAAATGATTGTTATGCATCCTGAAATTTTCTTAAAGTTTAAAAAATCAATGGAAGATGATCAACAACTTAGTTTGCTAGACCAAAGAATGAAAAACGTTTTACATAATACAAAATTAAGTCCTACTGAAAAGTGGTATATGTATCGACAAAACTTAATGAAATATGGAGTTAAAAAAAGAGAATTCTCACGATTACCAACGAATAATCAAAAAATAGAAGATAAATTCGCACGATTACCAACAATTAATAAAAAAATAGGAGATAAAAGAGACTTTTATACGCAAACTGAAAACCCCAAAATGATAAATAGACGTATTGAAGCAATTCCTAAAACTATAGAAGCTAGTACGCAAACAGAAACCTACCCTCGAGTTGAGGATGAAGTATTTTTTGAATATGATCCAAACAAAGAAAAAAATATCAATGATTCTAGTTTATCAGATATGGATTTCGGTGATTCATCTGATGATTTTGCACGAAGTATAGCACAGGAGGAAGCTGGTTCAGTTGAACTTATAAAAGAGCGTCCCTCAATAAGTGGAAACATTCGCATGTTTGAAACAGAAGCAGGTGATGTAATAACAGTGGCGAAAGATGATAACGAAATAAAACAAAAAACTTCTCCAAAAACAAGAAGTAAATTTAAAACAACTGGTAGTATTTTATCAAAAAGCATTCTATCAAAGTATCCTCCAATAGTTACAAAAAGAAAGCATTCAGATACTTCATTTAACACAACAATAAAATCACCACCCAACAAAAAGGTTATTGATACTACAGAATTATCTAATCAAATAAATTGGCAAGGATATAGGAATCAAACAAATAAAAAACAAACTGTTTCAGCAGAAAAGGAAAAAAAATCGGAAATTTGGACTACATATAGATCATGAACAGCAAACAAGAAGAATTTTTTGTTACATTGTTAAGTAACGACTCCAAAAATTTATTTCCTGATAATACTCTATCAGCCTTTGAAAATAAGCTTCCTATACATATTAACTTAAGTGATGGAAATTGGAAAGTAGGACTTTCTGAAATATTTTTAAATGATTTTTTACAAGTTGATCAGTATGATAAAAAAGAAAGTGTTACAATTTCACTAGGTCATAATGAAACAACAGAAGGTAAAGGTAAAGCGACTCTCAACAAACGTATTGGTTATACATTTTATAAAAAAAAATCTCATTTAGTTAATGATGATTGGAAAATAGAGTTTCTTCCTACTCTTATAAACAATATTACTCCTAGCACCGGATATACTCGTGAGCAAGTTAAACAGGTGCTTTATGATGAAACTATGAATTATTTAAAAAATGAATTCAATTATACAAATATCAAAGCTCCCTCTGTAACAGATTACGATAAACTTAAATATATTCGATTATCAAAAAGTAATAATAAAGAAGCTTATTTTCTGCGAAAAAACGAAGATTACACACCTGAAAATTTATTAGAAGAAATTTTTACCCAAGTTAAAAATATTTCCCAATATAAAAAAAAATTACCTGAAATATTTAGTCATGTTTTTTCTTCCATAAATGACGACAAGCAAAGTATGATATTAATATACACTGATATAATTCAACCAGAATTATATGGTAATAACAAAATTAGAGCACTGCGTGCAATTAATATTAAAAATTGTAGAGAAGGGAATAATATAGAGTTTAAAAATATCCAATATGCACCGATAGAAAAAAAAATTAATGAAACTATAGCAATTAAAATATGTGATCAATATGGAAAAAATATAAATTTTATACCGAATTACTATCCAACAAAAATTGTTTTACATTTTAAGAAATTTTAAATAAAATATAAATAAGAAACTTATAGAAAAAATTGTTTTATTACATGTCTAAAGCATGCATCGTGAATACGTAAAATATTATTTATCCCAAACTGGTGGTAGTTTGAATGAAATTGGATTACTATTACAAGGTCCTTCAAATATACAAAGAGGACGTGGACTTGGTAATCTTTTTGGAGGTTTATTTCGGTTTCTGAAACCTGCTTTATCATCAGGTTTGAATTTGCTAAAAAACGAAGCTATTAAAACCGGTGCTAATATATTGGCTGATGTAACTTCAGGAGCAAATTTACAACAATCAGTTCAAGATCAAGCAAAAGTTGGTTTGAAAAACTTGAGGAAAAACGCTATTAATGAACTTCATAATATGTATGGGGGGAGAGTAGGCTTAACGAGAAACAAAAAAAATAAAGCAAATGTTTTGTTATTGAGAAATGAGCAAGCTATAAAAAGGAAAGCTAAAACAATACCTTCTTCAGTCACTAGGTGTAACAAAAAGAAAAAGACTTCCAATAAAAAAAAAAAAATACGTTCATTAGATATTTTCAATTGAAAAAATAAAATAAAAATAAATAAATAAAAAAATGAGCATCGTTGAATGTATGAAATCTGAATTAGACATTTTCGCAACACCTCCCATACAAACAAGTATCTTACGCACTGAAGAGGTTGCATACAATCCATTAGCATCCCTGGACGCCTCACCTTCTACAATAGAATTTGTGTCACTTGGTCATGGTGATACTTATAGAGATTTGTCTTCAACTTACATTAAATTTAAAGTACAAATTTTAAAAAAAGACGGAGAACAGTGGAATGATGATAAAGGTGTTGATAATAAAACTTTACCACAACCAAGTGTTGTAAATAATCTATTACATTCAATGATAAAACAAGTAAATGTAACTCTTAATGGAAAAAATGTCACATCTTCTGATAACTTATACAACTATAAAAGTTATTTGCTTTCCGTATTAAATTATGGCAACGATGCTGGTACAACACATCTTGAAGCTGGTGGTTGGATACTTGATAAACCAAATGTGAATGATGTTAATAATTCTGGATCAAAATCTAGACAAAAAATATATAACAACTCAGCAATCGTTGAGTTAATGGCTAAATTACATGTTGATTTTTTCAATACACCTACATTACTATTAAATAATGTTGATGTAAAAATTACTTTGACATTGGAAAAACAAGATTTTTTTCTATTTTGTAATGATTCTGATGAAAGTTATTTGAAAATTCATGAAGCCACACTGTTTATGAAGCACGTTACTATTAACCCAAATATTTTGTTAGCACATAATACGATTTTAGAAAGAAACAATGCTAAATATAATTATCAGAGAGTTGAGATGAAAACGTTTACGATACCATCAAATACATCAAATATTTCACTAGATAATGTATTTATAGGTCAACTTCCAAAAACTTTATTATTTTGTATGGTGAAAAATGAATTTTTTAATGGAAAACGATCAAAAAATCCATACTTTTTTGATCATTATAATTTAGCTCAGTTTCAATTGTACGTGAATGGAGTCCAAATTCCAAACACTCCAATAGAAACAAGTTTCACGAGTAGTAATCATTGCGATTCAAGAGCATATCTTACTTTGTTTAGTGGTACAGGAATTCATCATTCTGATAAAGGTCATCAGATTACTAAAGAACTTTTCTCAAAAGGTTACACTATATTAGCATTCGATTTGTCTCCTGATGGATTTGGTAATGAAACATGTCAGAGTCTGTTGAATCAAGGTACAGTTAGAATTGAAGCAAAATTGAGCGCACCACTACCATCAACATTAACCTGTATTGTGTACGGAGAATTTGATGCAAGCTTGGAAATCGATAAAAATCGTAACATTTACACAAATCTATAAATAGCTTGAAAAAAATTAATTTTAGTTTATTCTAATACTTATTATTAGACGTATAGGATATAAATAAAACATGGTTATTAAAAATAAAATTTCCTCTTACGCTTTAGTTGATATATCATTTAAATGTGATAAATCACATTATTTTGCTTCTAAAGTAACCGTAGCTGGCATTGAAGAATCAAATAAACCATTGAATTATGATGCTAAATATTTATATCCACAAAATAAGTTATATTTCGATAAAGAAAATTGTATTATAAATGGAAATTTGGAAAATGCTAAAACAACTTCAAACGTAAAAGAAATTTTAAATAAGTTTGATATAATTTTAGTAAATGGTGAGCGAAAGAAAGGTTTTCTAGAGGAATTTGTTAAAATAAAATCACCAGTTCATAACATAGCTGTGTTGGAAAAATATGAATACATTAGAGATAACGAATCATCTTCAGAGGAATAAATTTACCAAAAACCATTTTAAAGGAGTTTTCTCCATTGATAAAATACCTAAAATACTTAACAAAAAACCATTCTTTATTATTGTTAATTCAGATCCAAGCAATAAACCTGGTTTGCATTGGTTTGTACTTTATTTTCCGAAAAAAGGATGTGCTGAATACTTTGATTCATATGGAAATCAAACAATAGAGACAGGAATAATTGATAAAATAAATCATCATTCTAAACAGAAGTGTTTTATACGTAATACAAAACGTTTACAAGGAACTTTTTCAAATACTTGTGGTTATTATTGTTGTGTTTATGTCTATTTTCGATATAGAAATATTTCAATGAAACGTTTTTTAAATGTTTTTAGTTCTAAGGATTATACTTGTAATGATAAAATAATTTTAAAATTATTTCAAAAATATTTTATGTAATACTTTATTATAAATAAAATAATTTTTTTCTTTTAAGTCAAAATGATTTGTTTTATTTAAACATATAAAACAGTTGAAAATTAAAAAAACATATTGAAATTAATAAATAATAAATTTATTTTCCATTGCAGTAATGAAAATTATAATCTCCTGAATATTAACCTTAACATAATTTCATTGCTTTTCCTAAAAAGTAGGATTTGACTAAATGTAATTTTTCTTTTCTATATATTAATTAAACATACATTAATCTACATTATAAATAATTAAATTAAAAAAGAATAAATTTTTCTTAATAGTTTTCATTTAAAAAGAAAAGATCAAAAAGTTAAATTATTATCAATATATCAATCTACTGCGGATTTTTTTTTACAAAATTGTAATAATAAAAATTACATTTTAATTAAACTTGCATTAATCTACATTATAAATAATTAAAATCAAATAGAAAAAATTTTATAAATTAATTAATATTAAAAGAAAAGATCAAAATGTTAAATTCTTATCACTATACATATCAATCAAATGCGGTTTTTTTTTACTAAATTGTAATAAAAAATTGTTAAAATAATTAAATAAATAAACTAAAAAACAAGAAAAATAAAAATTTTTATAAACATATACCTAGTAAAAGAAAAGATCAAATAGTTAAATTACATATCAATAAAATGAGGATTTTTTTATTAAAAATTACAATAATTAAGATTGTGATCATCTTAATGTTAACTATTCATCTTTGTAAAAAAAGCCGCGTTTGATTAATTTATGTTGATCAAACTTATTGGTTATAAAAGCCTGAGATTATGTATAAAAGCCTGAGATTATGTATAAAGTCTTTAGTTTATATTAAAAAAATGAATCAAAAAAATCCAAAAAGTTTAGAAGCAATGGCATTAGCTGCCTGGTTCAATAGTAAAAATTTCAAAATTGATGAGTATGAGGAGTTAGCAAAAATATATTATTGGGAGAGTATAAGGTTCAACACCATCAAGAGCCCTATTCACATAGCAGCAAACAATAAAACAATTCTTCAAATTATCAAAACAGAACCACCATGGCTTGAAAAAAACAAGAAACCGAGATATATATATCCCAAAATATCACCAATTTAAAATTTAATATTTTTTTTGTAAATATTTTTTTAATAAAAAAATTTTTTAATTTTAGTATTATGTTTTATTTTATTTATTTATTTATTTTTTTTCTACATGAAGCATTAATATCTTTTTGATTTTTTACTATTTTTTGTTGACATTTTCCTTTTCCTTTTATTTAGATTTTCTTCAATATCTTCTTCGGAAGAAGAAGAAGTATATTCATCAGTTCTATCACCTCCCGATTCTGAATCACTTTCTGAATCACTACTGTTGACTTCATCTCTTGGTTTAAAATCAATGCTGGCCATGTTTTTTTTCTCTTTGATGCGACCATTGAAAATCATATATCCAATTTTTGTATTCAATAAATGGAGATCTTCTGCTGTCTTGATCGGTTTTCTGATTCTTTTTGGTAGGTAAACCCAACATTTCCCATCTTCATCTTTTATTTTTACTATTAATGTTTTACCGTATTTGGTCTTAATAATTTTAAAACGGTAAACTTTATATTTCTTTTTTATAGTTAAATTATCCACGGTTTTAAAAGAATTACCGCCAACTGCGGTTTGTAAAAAATTTTTTAAAACTTTACTTTCTGATGCCATTTTTTTTATTTTTTTTATTTTTTTAAACTTTTACTTTAAAATTAAGTTAAAAACTAAATTTAATTAGAAAATCTATCTCTTTTTATACTAAAAAAATATATTAAAAAAATTCTGATAATGATTTTTTGCATATGATGCATTTTATTGTAACTAGGTAACATCTATAACCTTTGTAAAATTATTAAGAGAAGAAAGCTGCTTATTTAACAAAAATTAAGATTAAATTTATTTGCAACAAGAAACATAAGTATTTTGAATATATTCTGTACACCACACCTTTTAATTGTAATATTTTTATGAATTGAACAAGGTGCTTGAAAAATTTGTGCCTTATTAAAATTTAAAATATCATTCGCATCTATTATTTGAGATGAAATATATAATTCTAGGAAAGTCTTCTTCTGTTTTCCACACATAATAATGGTATTTCCATCTAAGTGTTTTAGAAAAGATGGTAACCTAGAATAATCAACTATTCCATCTGTCCATTTTAATCCATTAATATGATTAAAATTATATTCATTTTGTTGCTTTGCTTTCTCATTTAATTCTTCTTTTGGATATGGTGGTTTAAATAATATTTGTGTTGGAATTACTGAAGTGGTAGATATATAACACAATTCCTTCACAAATATTTGATTATTATTTCCAATTACATATTGGAAATCAACAATAACAGTTGTATTTCGTGATACTTTCATTTTAATAGTTAGATTTACACTAAATAAATTTGAAAAATTTAAGACAACATGACCAAAACTAAAAAAATTTCAAAAGAAAGAGAACAAATTGTTAAGGAGTTACATAGAAACGTTAGAAAAAAGTTTCCACGAAGAAGAGTAGTACAAAAAGGATTAAATGATACTTGGCAAATTGATTTAGTTGAAATGATACCATATAAAAGAGAAAACAATGGATTTAAATATTTATTAACAGTCATCGATATATTTTCCAAGTATGCGTATGCTAAACCATTAAAATCAAAATCTGCTGAAGATGTAGTGAAAGCAATCACTAGTATTTTTAAAGAAGCTGGTCCTTCAAAAACACCAAAAAATATACATTCAGATCAAGGGAAAGAGTTTTTCAATTCAAAATTTAAACAATTGATGCTTCAAAAGGGTATAAATCATTACCATACATTTTCAGATTTAAAAGCGTCAATATGCGAACGATTTAACAGAACTTTGAAAAGTCTTATGTGGAGACAATTCAGCTTACAAGGAAATTATAAATGGATTCACATATTGGATGATTTACTTACAAAGTATAATGAAACTGTTCATCGAACTATTAAAATACAACCAAAAAATGTTAATAAAAAGAACGAAAAGTTTTTACTTAATGTGATATATAATAGACCAAAAGTATTTTTAAAAGGAAAATTTAAAGAAGGAGATTTTGTACGTATTAATAAATATAAAGGAATATTTCGTAAGGGTTATGAGCCAAATTGGTCAACAGAAATTTTTAAAATTTGGAAAGTGAATATAACAAATCCTGTTACTTATAGTCTTGAGGATTACAACAATAAAAAAATTTTTGGTGGTTTTTATGAGCAGGAGCTCACAGTTGTAAAAGATCCTAAAAACTATCTCATTGAAAAAATTTTGAAGAAAAATAAAGATCAGGTCTTGGTAAAATGGTTAGGTTTTGATAATTCTCAAAATTCCTGGATAAACAAAAAAGATGTTATTTAAATATTATTTAATTTATTTACTTTTTCGTGTACCTAATAAAAGACAAATGAAATTTTTTATGAATAAAACATAATTTTTTTATTTTTATTATTTAAAGAAATTAAAAATATATTATTAATAAAATTATTACTTAAAAAAAATGTATATATATGTAACTTACATATATTTATATTATTATTTTTTATACACTAAGAAATATTTTTATTTCCCCAAGCAAGTGTATTAATTTTATCATTTAAAATAAATCTTTTATCATCTAAAGAACTTAAAGTTATTTTATTTATACTTTGAGTGTACAAAATATGTAAATTGGATCTAAAAGTTAACATACTATCATGATAAATTTTATTTTCTAACAAACATTTTTTATAATTAACTAAGCTTAACTTTTTAACAACATTTTTTTTAACACCTTTTGCTTTTTTTATTTCTTTTCCCTTTAATACATCTAAAAAATACATTTTTGATCTTAAACCGATAAATTCTTTCACAATTTTTCCATTATTTTCATCTTTAAACAATCCTAATACTTTTTTGTTTACTAAAGGTAAACCGTAAATATTGTTGGGTTCGTAGTCAGAAGTATCAAAACGTAATTTTGATTTGTCAGTTTCGCAAACATCTACCTTAATATCTTTATAAAAATCTTCTGTTGTGATTGTATAAATAAAACTATCAGTGTCCATGTAATTTAATTTAAGTTTTTCGTTAAATTTTTGTTTCATATAATCATAATGAAAATTATACATATGTAATTTTGAAAGCTCTAACACTGTAAAACCTAAATAAATGGGTTTATCATAAAACACTCTTGTTTTATTTAATTGAATAGCTGCTAAATTTTTTCCAAACAAGGACAAAGAATGAAAATTAGGTTTGGCAATTAGTGCTCTTGCACCCAGATGTCTACGTCGGCTTTCCCAACAATCAGCTATTTTAATAATTGTTCTTTTGTCAACATTTTCCATCGTCTTACCATAGACTGCGTTATTCATAAGTTTAAAAAAACTTTTATGGAATGCACTCGTTGACATTGTTCTATGTTTAGTATTTAAATCTATATATTTCTGTAACCAAGCAGATTGATCAAATTCTATTGCACGATGTATTTTTTTTAAAATAAGACCATTTTTCAAACATTGTTTCAGATTTTCATGATGAATAATATATTTTTTTTTATTATTCAAATCTAATATTAATTTTGGAATTTTCCCTATAGGACTTTTTTTATTTTCAGCGCAGAAAGGTAAATCATTATGACACTCATGTAAATGTTCAGGGTAATCTAAATCGACTTCTAAAACATAACCAATCTCTGAATTTTCGGATATTTTATTTACATTAATTCTATCCGGATAATCAACCCACTTAAAATTTTTATGTGGTAGTAAATTTGACATTGCCCAACCATATAAATTATTTGCATCAAGGTAAACTATAAATTTTGGAGGTTTGGTATTATCAAATTCATTAAACATATATTTATTATTAGATTTTGAATACCTGAGTCCACATTGACTTATACCACCGCGAATTCCTTTTTTAAAAAAATTCAACATATTAATATCTGTTAACAATTCTAATTTAATATCTGTATATTTTAACATCGCGTCCCATGCCAACCCTGGAGCTGTTAAGTAATGTGTTGCTTCTAAACTATATATTTGAAAACATATATCTCTAAAATTTTCAAAAACGTCAGCTAATAATAAGACATCTGTCTTTAAATATAGTTTTAAGTAATCCCAAAGATTCTTACAATTAAATTCCTTCCATACATCCTGAGCATGTTTGTAGTCATCATCTGAACATAAAGTGTCTGCCATTTCATTTTTGAATTCTATTTGGGGAGGTAAACAAGACTTTTCAAGTTTTGTTATACTGTCTATATATTCATAAGGAAAAACCCCTTTTCTTGTTAGCAAATTAAATTTATCGGAGTCAGGAAAATATTTTTTTACTATTTTTAAATCGTTTTTATTTAAATCCTGAACTAATGAGTCAAGACTAGACTGCATAAAACGGAATGAATCTAAAAATCGTAATTGAAATGTGTCTTTTTTAGTTATATAAATCTGTTTGCTTATAGAAATATATAATTCTTTATTTAATGCTATTGTTGAAATTTCCCCTTCAGTTGAATTTAATTCTTTAAAAAATAAATGACTATCGTAACCAGATAAATTATGGAAAAAAATGGGAAACAATTTTGGTATTCTATAATTTAAATTACATTTCTTATGAGCAGGACCGTTATAACTACCTGTTAAATGACAATGATCTTTAACACGCTCATCAGTACGCCAAAATTTTTGTTCACAAATATGACAGCTATCCTTTGTTCTGTGTAGCTTCTTTTCTGCTTCTGTTAATAATTTCATTGGTTTTTCTTTGCTGATATAATTAAGGTATAATTCTTTGCAATCTTCAATCAGTGATTCAATAAATTTTCGAGCACAATTATCACCTTAAGAAATAAAAAATTTAATTTAGCTAAAAAATTATGTTTTTTATTATTTTAAACAACTTACCCAAAAATTCCTGATATTTATTTAAACTATCATCAAATGAACATTTTATAAAATATGAAAACGCTACAGGCGTATGAAGCTTTATATTTGTTGTTGAAGAATGCTCTGAATTAGGCTTACAATATGATATTGATTGCAAACAACTTTCTGCATCTGCGTAAATTACAAAAGGCATTTTCATTTTTCTATGATAATCTTTAAACATTAAGCAATCGTTTTCCAATTGGGGGAGCTCTGTTACAATTTTATTACACTCACCTTTATGAATTTCCAGCTCCTTTGATATATTAAAATTAGCTAGACATATGTTGCAAAAAAATTTTCTTCCTTTATGTTTTGAAAATTGGGATCGTACAAGTCTTGAAAGATTTTTAATCCAAACATAATGACTTTTGTTGTCTTTTTCTATCAAGAGTAAATTAATATGGAATTTTTTTTCTTTCTTAGTATGATAATAAGGTCCAATTATTTTTATAAATTTTTTTTTTTTTTCCCCAAATTTTTCAAATCCAAAAACATTTATACTAATTTCAGGATTTATTTTCTCGAATTCAATAATATCATCTGGATGTAATGGAAATTCTAAATTTACAAATTCTAATTTTTCAACTAATGAGTTATTTAATATTATTGTTGAATCATATATATTATTTATTTTATAATTAGATGTTCTTTTAGGATTTTCAAATTTTTGTTTATGTAAAGCAGCTATTAAGCACCACTTAAAACAAAATACATCTTGGTTTTTGATATTAATACATGCTTTTTTTTCTTCTATTTTT
Source organism: Hybos culiciformis (assembly GCA_964007475.1). NCBI lineage: Eukaryota > Metazoa > Arthropoda > Insecta > Diptera > Hybotidae > Hybos > Hybos culiciformis. The sequence goes on along the minus strand of OZ023273.1, from coordinate 147,140,143 downwards.
TTATCTAATTTAATATATTGACTACCTTTAATAGGATGATATTCGTTTATATTAATTTCAACATGTAGTATTCTTTCCAAACTCCAACCGGAATCTTTTTCTTGAAACTCTTCAATTTCTGTTTTTATTTTTTCAGCCATTTCATAATAAGCGGTTTTAATGTCTGATTCATTTCTAATAATTGTCATCTTCGAGTTAAAACATTTAACGCTATAAATATTTTCTATTTCATCATTTTCTAACTTATGTGGTTTAATAAAGCGTCCGTAAAATTCCATATTAAACTTTATTGATTTGAACTCTACTAAATGTTTTTGCAATAGTTTAAAAACATCTTCGTTTATGTTATCAAAAAATATTTCAGGTAACAGTAACTTCTCATTTTTGTTTTCTATAATAAATGTTGCAATTCTTCCTTCGAATCCTTGTTTCAAACATTTAATATTTTCGTCATATTGAACTGCTGCATTAGACTTGTGAGAGTTAGTTCTTATGTGATAGTTCCAATATTTCTCATCGATTTCACTTTCGCAATGAGTGCAATATTTTTTATTTGAACTTGTTGAAGAATTTACATAATTTTTTTGTTTTTTATTAGGTGCTTCATCTGTTGTTAATTTTCGTTTAATACCATGGGTTTCATTATTTTTTGAATATGAGTCGGTCTGTTTACACTTAAATTTAGGTGATTTATTTATTTTTATTTTATTATGAATTTTCAAATGAGTTTGCATTACATCTTTTCTTTCAAATTTTTTTTTACAAATACTACACTCATATTTAATTATTTTTGTATGAACACTTTCTAAATGTCTTTTTAAACTTTTGTTATTGATAAATAATCCACAAATTTCACATAATTTCATCATTTTTTATCATTTATTCTTTATTTATAAGTTCACATAATACAATTAATAATTCAAATAATTTAATTAAGTTATAGAAATTTATTTAAATAAACTTTTTAACTTTTTTAATAAATATATTATTTTATTTGTGTAAGATATACAATAGACTACAGTATTTTATTTATTTTTAATTATATTTATAGAAAATTTTATCAAGTTCACGAACAACACTTTTACCTATATCAAAATCAAGTTCATGGAAAAATATTTGCTTATCAACATTTTTTTCTAATTAACAACATATTTCTTGTTATTATTTTCTACACTTTATCTCTTATTTTTTATATTATTTCATTTTCAATTTCTAATACAAAGTTTCATTAACCTCTATTTCAAATACAAAGTTACATTTGCCACTGATAAGAAAGCAATTTTATATATATGTATATATATATATAAACAACTTTGACAAGACGAAAAGGTGCTCTAAGCTTTTTTTCTTATCATTTTCAAAAACGGTGAAAAAGTGCTCTGAGCTTCACTTTTTCCCATACAAAAAATTTTCGCCACTTTAAAAATGTACACCACTTTTGACGCAGAAACCCCATATTCATACTACTGATATTATAATTATAATTAAAACTATTTCTATTTTAAGTGTGAAAATGATAACATTCTCAAATTTTTATAGCCAACAGTCGAAGAAAACTTGTTTCTGTCAAAAATTTAATATTTGTCGAAGTTGAAGTAAAAACGAAGCTAGGCTAGAAAATTTTACATGTTTGAAATTTATTGAAAAATATCATCAATTGTCTCGACCGTTGATTTGGAGCTTCCATAAAATTCGAGAAAAACTTATGCCTTCAAAATCAGATATAATTTTTTTCCGTATTTATGCTGAACTTGTAAATAATTTTGTAAATATTTTTTTTAATATTTCTTCATGAAAATATCATATGAAAATATCTCATAGGATTTTTGACTTTAAAGTGTTAAAAAAGCCATTAATAGCTTGTTTAAAAAGACACAACGTAAAAAAACGTAAAAAAAGGAATAAAAGTGTTTAAAGATAATAATGTGAATGTTATGTAATTTTTGAGTTTGTCCTTGATAATTTTATTTTAGAGGACAAGGTAGGTATTTTCTGCTTCAAAAAGTTTTCTTGACTTCAAAAAATTTTGTTTTTTTTGTGTTAAGGACAAAATTATATTATTTATTATTATTTCGACCCGTTATCGTCTCAGTTGGCAAAAAAAAAATAAATAAAATTAATATGAAAACCTTTTTTGTTTTTTTTACAACAATATTAGGTTGAGTTCTGGAAAATGGTTCCTAACTGAACATATTTATAAATTTTATCAGAATTAAATACAAGATTTTCTTTGAAATTTGTTTTCACCCTCACTCTGAATCCGAATCCTTGGACAATATCCGAAGCCGAAAACATATTTTAAGATTTCTCTCACTAGTTTTTACTAAATTCCACAAAAATAGACAATTAGTCGCAGATTAGTATTACAAAAAAAAAAAATATTTTTTTGAATTGTTTTGATGCGAATATTTATTTTAATAAACTCAATTATTCCGTATTAATAAAATAGATTTTAATTCGCAAGAATTAATTTGTTACAACTGCAATAAGTTGAATTTTTGATAGATCTCTTTTTGAAATTGTTTACCAAAAAAGTTGCGACGATCATCATTTTTTCATGGTCTTAGAAAGAAAGTTATTACAAAATATATTAAGTAACCCCACAGGCAATTTACTTTTGAGTTCTGTTTAATGTTATTTTGCATTATATTTTTGTTATTATTATTATTATTATTATTATTATTATTATTATTTTTTATTTTTTTTTTAAAGTAACAAGTCAATAAGTTTCTCAAAATATATTTATGTATGTTTTTTTATAAATAAAATATATAAAAACTTACTTACTTGCTTTCAGAAAAAAATTATATGAAAGAAGAAGGTTTTTGGTTTCAATAATTAGACACCCCTAGAGGTATATTATAGAATAAGAGATATTGTTGACTTTATTATGAAGGGTTGGGAATTCTTATATTATTGTGTTGATTTAAAAATGGCACTCAGGGGAACCATATATTTATTCTTTTTTTTTTTTCCTGTTTTCTAATACTTAAGAAAAATAAAAGACTTTATTGTTGTTATTTAATATTCTTCTTTTTTTTTTTTGTGTCACTTTATTTTGGTTACTTTTATTTTGTCCTCGAAAAAGAAAAAAAAATTGGCTTAAATTTGATGAAATTTTTCTTCTTTTAAATGACAAAAAAATTGGGTATATATATAGGAACCAAGAAAATATCTAAAAATAAACACGAATACAATCTGCCATATTCGCCCGCTGTGAGCAACCTTCAATAAAATTGCGAAAGAATATATATATAGACTTTTTGAACATGATCTATGAAATATTGATCTATGAAAAATCATAACATATGAACATTGATCTATGAAAAATTTGAACATTGATCTATGAAAAATCATTTTTACAATGTATCATCAATTTACTTCAACCTTATATTTAATCAAGTGTTTTTCATTATACATTCATTAAATTTAGTATGTAACTTAATTTTAAATTTAAACAACTGCTTTGTAGACTGTGATGTAAACATTGTCTAATATATATAAACTATTACACTTAAATTTTTCGTTCAGTTCTAATATTTTATTGAAAAGATCAATTGTAGAATATTTTCAACAAAATGAAAATTTCAATATCCTTTTTTGTTGTTCTGGCAATATCATTGACTGCTGCCAGACCAGGACCGTTTTTTTTTCAATTCGGCGCAGATCTAGCTAATAGTATTGGCAGCAGTATAGGATCTGGAATTGATAAAAGTACTGATTTTGCTCAAGGTGTTGTTGATACAACAAGAGATGTTATATCCGGCAGTTTGGATGTGGCAAAGGGAGTTGGCAAAGAAGTGACAAATTCAATTACAAAAGCTGTTGTTGCTAAATTACAAACATATGAAAGAATTTTCAATGCAATTCGTGAATCTATAGCCAAAGCTGTAAATGATTTCACTAGTCGAATTATCAGGTCAACTGTTGATCAGGTCAAGAGTAGATTAGAAAATATTGAAAATAGAGCACGTGAAGCATTGGCTTATGCTGAACAAAAATTAGCTGAATTCCAACAGAAGGTTAGTATCATTTTGTTCCTTTTCTTAATTAATTTAATTGATTTCAATGGCAGTTTAATAAATTAACTTTTATTGCGATGATAAGTTTTATTCTTAAAACTTTTATTACTTAAAGGTGGATGATGAGTTACAAAATTCTGAGGATCAAATGACTGCTTGGGCTGATAGTCAAGTCGAAAAATCTGATAATGCTGATGTATCAGAGGAGGCAAAAGAAAAGATTCAAAAACTTGTTGATGATCTTAACGCTTCTATTATGGACGAAGCTAAAAATTGTGCCAATGATATTTTAGGGCCAATTCAAAACCTTTATGATGACACCAAAAAAACATTTGATGATTCTATGCCACTTATTCAAAATTTACTCAGTCAAATTGAAGCATGTACTGCTAAGGATCAAAAAAATACTAAAGAAACTGCAGAATGTTCCCAATTAATTAGAGAAAAACTAAAAGAATTGTCACCACTTCCAAGTGCTTACACAAAATTAGTAAGTCAATGGAAACGAGTGAGCCTTAACACTATGTTAAAATCACCATGTGTACCGAAAATTATTGGAAAAGCTAAACGCGTAATTCGTGAAACAGAGAAGAAAATTCAAGAAATTGTAGATGAAGATAAGAAAAACGGTGGAAATGCCGGTGACGGTGAAGATGAAAAAAAGGAAGAAGAAAAGGAGGATGAAAAAAATAGCAATGAAACAGAAAAGGAATCAGAAAAGGAATCAGAAAAAGAATCAGAAAATGAATCAGAAAAAGAATCTGAGAAGGAACCAGAAAAAGAACCTGAAAATAAAGATGAAGAAACTGGAAATGAAGCAGAAAAAGAAACTGAAGATAAAGATGATACACCAACTGAAGAAGGCTCAACTGGAAGTGAAACCGAGAAGGAAGATGAAAAAACCGAGGAATAGATTTAAATATATTAAATTGTAACGAAGTAAAATAGAGGATTTTTAACTTACTTATTTTGAAATAAACAAATTTAATGTGAGTGCGCTAATAACGTGAGTTTTATTTTTCTTAAATATCGGAATCTTGTAATTGAATGATGCGTAAAATTATTAAAGAGAGCATTTGTATTCCGTTAATACATTTTTTTAGAATAAAGAATAGTAAATGGAAATAAGAACCCTTAAAAAATAAAAATATATCTATTTCTTATTTAAAAAAAAAAGGTTTATAGTAACTAGTGCAGCTGTGGAAGTATTTAATAACTAACATTATGTGTAAAGTTGCGTAATTTTCATTTCTTCAATTTATTTTTAAAAGTACCATAATTAAATTTCATGGATATCTCCTCTAAATTCACAAATTTGACTTTATTTTATTAAAATTATATTGATGTTAATAGATTGATCGAAAGGATATAAGTTTTCACAGTTTTTTTAAAAATAAAATTACTATATTGTGAATAATGTGAATACTCGGAATGAGAAGTTGCTATTTGAGATAGATATATGTATTACATTTCGAAAAAGTTGCGTACTTTGTTGGAAGAGATACGCCCTACTTCCTAAGCTTCATATATACATTAAAATACCGACCTAACGTAGTACCCATATTTTATTTAAATTCCCAGAAGTGATAGAACGAGATTCCGTTTTCAGTTCGTATCTCACGAATATAAGATGATCACTCTGCAAAATTATTACCCAGTGCTGGTGGACTTTTGAAATACGACTTGCGCCGCTTTTTACTGCCTTTTAAAATTCCTGTCCCCAATACCAAATCCATACCATTTTTTTTAAGTATAAAAGGTATCCTACACATAGTAGCTATTATATAAAAAAAATTCGCTAGGCTTAGATATTAATCTATTAAACATAAAATTGATGTATCACAAAATCTAAAACATATTTTATGTTATTTTCAAAAAAAAAACTGTTTTTTATTTTAATTTTTCCAAACAAATTTTCATTATAATATTAAACAACTAAAAATTTAGAAAGCCAAAAATTTTAACATTAATGGACAGGACAATATATTAATATACATTTCTTATGTAATTATTTTCTACTATTAATTTTAACATGAAAATAATATTCCAAAGGCTAGAAGAAATAACTTATTATATTTTATTATCAAAAAAAAATTCTATGCCAAAAACTTCAAAGAAAAGGAAGGGTTATTAAAAAAAAGGTCAGGAAATTACTATAAAAAAAAATAAAAAACGAAATATAAAATAAAATTTATTATGGCGGGGAAATTTTGAAAGAAAGCCAGGAAAATAAAAATACGCAATTTGTTTTAATTAATATACTTTTTATTATTATTATTATTATTTTTTTTTTAATATTACATATTTTATTGAAGGTATAATAAATTTATCTAGAAAAGAATCTCTTTAATTGGATTTCCTAGTTAATAAAAAAACAAAAAAATAAAAATTTTTTTTTTTCTATATTATAATATATGGATAAAAAATTGGGTATTGAAAGAATTTTCCCACATATATGTTCAGAGTGTTCCAATTGATGACAAATTATCACGCAAATCATAAAATATAATAAAGAGCGAGTGTAATAAAAATTCTATCCGTATAGAAATAAAATAAAAATAAAAAAAAAAATTGGAACAATATGTAAATTCCTCCTCCTGTAGAATATTTAAATTAGGTGTGATATATGAGCTTTTAATATGTTTTTTATAATAAATTTTTATCTTCCCATATAATTTATTATTAATTTTCTTTTAATTTTTTTTTTATTTTTTATTTTTTTTTTTATGGATATTAACCTGCATATATCCTAAGTATTAAATCAAAGCATTGAATAAAATTTTAAAAAATAATTATAAAAATGTTTAACCCTTTAAGACTATGTCTCTTATGCGGTAAAATTGGACACTTAAAAAGAAAATTATTCAACTTATTATTTAAATGTATATATTCGAAAAAATTAGATAGAGTCAAAATTTACTTAATACTATATTCTTGGAAAAAAAAAATCATTAAAAAAGATAACCCAATTTTTGTGGTAATTCTTAAGTTTTCTTTCCTTTTTTTTGTCATTTTTGAAGCATATATTGCTTATCTAATTTTGAATATTTTAATTCAAAAAGTTTATTATTATATCTTTTGTTATTTTTCCTATTTTTTTTTTTTTTGTTGAATTTTTAATTAGATAATTAAATAATTTAGAATTTTCGGAAACAACATATCGTCAGTTATTCAGGAAAGAGTCCAGTCTGATTTTTTTTTTATTAAAGTTACCAAATCACTAGGTGGGATGCCTTTTATACTTAAAGAAGTATGGATTTGGTAATAGGGACAGGAAGTTTAGGCGGGATTAAAAAGTGGGACAGTCAGTAGGTAATCATTTACACTCTTCTTAAAGCGGCGCGATTTTTTTTTTATTAAAGTTACCAAATCACTAGGTGGGATGCCTTTTATACTTAATTTAATAATAGGGACAGGAAGTTTAGGCGGGATTAAAAAGTGGGACAGTCAGTAGGTAATCATTTACACTCTTCTTAAAGCGGCGCAAGTCGTAAATCAAACGTCCGCCAGCTGTAGGGAACAATTTTGAAGAGAGAGCATTCCACATTCTGCGAATTGAAATTTTTTTCTAACTTATCGCGATACCACTTTATGGTTAATAATACTTATGTTTATGAAGCCTTAATAATACATTCAAACTAGTTTATTATTATACTTAGACATTGGCCTTAATAAAGAAATATATTTACTTAGTCCATCTCTAAGGTTCGTAATAGAAGAATATATATGATTTTAATATGGTTCCTTACTCAACGTATTCGGGAAGCCTCAAATTTAAAAAAAAAACCCTTTAATTTTTAATATCTCAAAAATATTCAAATACGCTTGTTTGCAAAATTAACGACGATGAGTATATTATTTTCAATGCATTTATTTCTATATCGTTTAAAAAAAATAAAGAAATTGCATTTTATTAGTTTTCTTAATTTTTTCACAAAAAAAAAAAAAATGACAACAATACAAGTTTTAAAAGAAAATTTCTCTACAGAGAATAAAATTATATATTTTAAAGCCAAAAAAAAAAAAAAAAGACATTTTGTTGGAAAATTCTTGAAAAAAAAGAAAATTTTTTAACACATGTTTTCTAAATTCTTGGTATGTTTCTATTTTTTATTTTTTTGCGAATGAACAAAAAAAAAATACATGTTGATAATATTTTTTTTTTGTGGAAAAATTTTAAAAATGTTGATTAAAAAATCAACAAAATAAGATATTTTTGGTTTTTTTCGTGGAAATTATATTCTGTTTTTTTGTTCCTGGTTTTCTCTTAACAAGCACGAATATTATTATTTTTAAGCTGATGTAGCTGTCTGTTTTTCTGTTAAAGTAAAAATAAAAATTATTTTGAATAAGATATTATTACATAGGTAGTATCTATAACATAAGACATATAAAAATACATATAACAAACAACATATATTTTTAGTGAGAATTTTTCACTGTATATAAAATATTTGGGACGTATTTTTTTTTTTTAAAACCCGAATTCTTGTGCAGAATTTATATAATAAAAAAAATCTAAATTTTTTAATAGTTCACCATTAGGACATAAGAAGAACTGAATCTTTATAAGTTATCTACCGACTATTATAGATATAATTATCGAAGATTTAGCGAATAGTTGATGCGCCGATAACACCAGTCTACATTAAAATTGTCAAATTTTCAACTGAGCTGAAACAAGCTAGTTCTTCGATTTCGAATCTTGAGTCCTTATTTGAGTCTTTTTCTTATTGAAAATTTTCTTAACAATTTTCTTCAAATACGCAATAAAAAAAAGTAGTTTTATAGTTATGGTGATAAGAAAATTGGTTTTTTTTTTTTTCCTTTAGATAGAAAGTAATAATAATATTTTTATTATATTAAAATTGAATCATATAAAACTTAGTTAAACTAAAAAAAAATTCTATACTAAAAATTTTCTTCTACATATTTTTTTAAATTCATAATTTTTCTTCTCGTTTCAGATTAAAATTCAAAAAAAAAAAAAAAATACAAAAATTGGTGTTGTTTTGTTAGAATTTATGGTAAGCCAAAAAAAAAAAGAAAATTTTATAATATTTTTATGTTTGCATTCTTTAATCATAATAATGTTTACATTTTTTGATATCAGAATTTTCCGAACACAACGAAAAGTAAAAAAAACGAAAAATGTATTTTCTTCTTTTTTTTTTTTTAATTTTTGTTGCTATCAAAAGAAATTTATCAGCAAAAAAAAACAACAAGGCAAAAACAAATTATTCATAATTTATGACAAGATATCAAACACAAATCAAACAAAACACTTTCATTTGCATAGTTGAAATTTTTTTTCTGTTTTTTTTTTTTTTTTTTTATTATTATTATGCTTAGTTTCATAATATTTTGTAATGTTAGACAAAAGAACACCTAAAACAAACATTGTTTTTATGTAAACAAAATGTGGGGAAAAAAGAAAAAGCGCGGTCCCATAAAAATATATGAAATATCAAGGGTTTGTTTGCAAAAAAAAAATTTTTTTTCTCTATTTTGCTTTTGGCATATTAAATGAAGTTATATTGAAAAATTTTGAAAATTTTTATGATATTGAAAATTTTAAATAAAGATAAAAGGAGACAAAAAAAAAACTAACAAACATTTCACCTTGATTTTTTAATTTTTTTATTCCATCAAGGACTATTTAAAAGTTACAAAGATATAACTTAGGTAGGTTAAGAAATTTTAACATCGACGACTAAGCGCCGCGTATTAAACATTGCAAATAAAATAATAAAATCATTAAGAGTTCGTTTTTGTTACGAAAATAAATAATGCAAAATTTCTATTACTGAGGCAGAGATATGTACATTTGTTTGTCAAATTATAAGCATAATATCATAGTTTTCATAAAATAATAATTGAAAACAAAAGAATAGTTTAAAAATGAAATGGTGATATAAAATTTTAACATATTCAAATGCAATATCTCAAATATTGAATTTTTCGAAAAATAAATAAAAATTTAAAATAATTTTTATTTTAAAAATTGGAATAAAACGTTAAAAAAAAAGATTTAACTTTGATGTGCAAGTAATTAAGTAGATCCAGTCGTTATTATATTTGTGTTCGACTGAGCGTTTTATATAGTTCCGAAGATGTAGAATTAAAAACAAAAACAAATCTATAATTCAGTTTAGTTCAATATAAAAATAAATTTATTATTAAATTCATGATATCCGCATAAGATTTCCCACACATACTGAGATTCCGATATAAGATAGTTTTTTTTTTGCTTTGGAATAAATGCATTTTATATCATTTCGCCACTAATGTAGTATTTTAAAAAGGAAATGTTATGGTCATTTTATTACCCTCATTTTTAGTTCTCAAATATGTTATGCATTTCCTTTTTAAAAACAATTTTAAAATTGGTTAGGGAAGTTTTCCTAATGCTTTTTTATTTGGCACACAAAAACTAAGACTTTTAATATAATACTTAAATTGATAAGGTGCGATTAACTATATACAAGATATATAAGAAAATATATATATATATATATATATATATATATATATATATATATATAAGAATTAAGGTGTTATTGGGATATAGTTAAATATATAGAAATTGAATAAAATTTATGAATTTAAAAAAAAATATATGCTAATTAGATTTTACACATAGGAATCTTATTATTAGGGTAAATATATAATTTCCACAAATAATAATATTTTATGACTATAGTTAAGTTAGTGTTCATACCTACCCAATATTACACTATATCGAGTTCAAAACAAGAAGAATTAAATTATTTAGAGCTAAATTTAGTTATATATATTTTTCTTTTAATTTGTCATAATATCAATAATATTAAATATTTTTAATTAACATTGTATGTATTAGTATTATTACATTTAAGTGGACTTTAATAAGCTTAATTTCAGATTATTTTGAGAGTAATACTAATTATTTTGCTTTTATTATGTGTGACTTCATTTCTTCTAATTGCAATTGATACATCAAAATGAAAGAAAAGATAGGAAGTATCTATTTTCTTAAAATTTAATTACTTTATGAGAACTTTTAGTTCTTTGTATATAGTTGTATATAAAAAAGCAAGTTGTCAAATCAAATATAGAAGTTTAAATGCTTAAAAAAAGATAAATAAATTACTACGGATATTTTTAGTGATTCTCAATTTTATTTTATGAGTATGACTTCGGTATTTAGTTGAGATACAATTTTAAAACTTCTCAATGTTCGTATTATGTGCATTTTAACGTCGATTTAAATAACTTGGTTATAAGGGTTTTGTACAGTTTTAAAATTTGTTCATTCAATTGAATCGAAACCTCATACCTTTAAATTCTGCTTGTTTTGGAAAAATAAAAAATAAAAATAAATAAAAATTTTAAATAAATATTTTCTTATGATATTTCATAAAAAAATATATTTTTTCTATTTCATAACAGAAGACAAATTCTGTGTAATTTTTTTCTTATTATCGAGAAAGCAGAAGGTTTTAAAGAAAATATTCTTGGAAATACCATTGTTATAATTTCTATGTCTTTGCTATGAAAATTCTTCAAATGTATAAGAAATTTAGTTTCATTTTAAATTGTGAAAAAAAACATAAAAAAAAATACATAAAGGTATTCATAAAATACATGATATAATACACTTGATATAATGATTTTTATTATACGTGTGGCAATGAGTTAAACACGTGACATCCAAACCTCAAAATAGTGAGAAAATAAAATTAAATATAGAATTTAAAAAAAAAAATTCATTTTAATCTTTAACTTAAATTGTCCATAAGAATTTCTCAGTTTGATAAAGAAGCAAACGAATATTAAAGAATTCAGATTTAGAGTTATACGCACTAATGTTTCAGATATGGCTTATTTTTGATTTGCTTTTTTATCAAAGTCAGAACTTAACTTAATTTTGATGAAACCATATATAAAACCTAACCTCGTTATACATTAATTCCTGGAAAATTCGTTTTCCCTTTTAAATTGAAAAATATTTAATAAAAGATATGTTTTCACAATAATCTGGTCTGTTATATTATATTTTCATTTAATTGAAAATCCTAATTCAATCAGTAAAAAAGTGAAGTTTAAATGTTATTAGAAAAGAAATTTTTGACTTTCTTAAGATACATGTAACTTTGTGTCTTAATATAAATAGATTCTTCAGATGAAATTCCATAGAAGCTGTTTCCATTTCAATAGACTTAAGTATATTCTATCTAATTAAAAAAACAAAAAAATTAATTCACTAAATTCACCTTTTTATTTGAAAAATCACGAAACTTCTCAGAAGATTAATAGTCATTAATGCTGTAAAAATCATTCTTTTTTTTTTAAATCTAATTTTGTTAAAAAAATTTACTTTATTCTATGCAAATATAAATAAAAAAGAAAATATTATGTACTTAGAAAAAAAACCCAAAAGGTGATAATTCAAAAAATGAATGAAGAAAAAAAAATAATAATAATTAATTCCAAAAACCACTTTTTTCTACCCATCTATTTAACCCTTTTGCTTTCTAAAATAATTATGTATAAAAAAAAAAAAATTTAGAATATTGTATTTTTTTTTTTGTTTTAATTTTTATGGTAATTAATTCAGGCCAAAGAGTTACAAATATACATAAATAAAGTATTGTCCTATATGAAAATTTCAAGAAATTACATTTTGCAAAATGTTATTTTAAAAATTTATTATTTTTCAAAGTTTATAATGCCATCGATGTTAAATCTATATGTTAAAAATATTTGCCTAAAATGTCATTTAATAGATTAAAAGAAAATATATAACCAATATTTCAATGCTGATGAGTCCCTCGTTTGCTCGCACAAACAAAACAAAAAACTCTGTCATTCTTGGCAAAAATAATTTCTTCTTCTTTATTTCAAGGACAAAATAATTATATATAGTATTTTTGCTTCATTCCGTTTTCTTATGAATTCTATGGTATACAATGATAGGGATTTAATGGTCTGAAACTTTCAAATGAATGAAAGAAAGAAAAACAAGAATGTGAAACACGTGAAAATCAAATTGTCAATTTAAATAAATCATGAAATAAAAAGGACGAATTTTTATGAACAAATTTTTCTCTTATTTATTTGTTGGTTTTTATTTTTATATTATATGTATTTGGGTTTTAATAAGGGTAATTATTGTAAGTAATTCTTGGTAAAAGGGTTAATTTTCCGATGGATGTTTTATTTTGATATTATTATATAGTTTTGTGTTTTGTCTGAGATGGGATTTTGTTTTAATTTCTGTAAATATACTTTTATCATTTAGAGTTGGAAAATTATATAGTGAATAGTGCTGCTTATACTTACATACAGATATAACATTCTCTTGAGATTTTTCGAAACTTAAATTAAATTTGTTTCAAAACCTATTCTCTTTTATTTAAATATGTTTTATTCTGTGGTCAACCAATAAATCCAGTTAAGACCAAAAATTTTATAAAATAACTAAACCGATGTCGTTAGTTTCAGACTATTGAAAAATGGTTAAATAACGAAATAATGAAAAGTCAAGGTTCTGGATATTCGTAAGTAATACTGAAACCATAACTATTTGAAACAAATTTAAATGTTGGAATTATTTAAATTAAGAAATTTAGAAATTGAAATTCAATTGCATTTTGAATATCTGGTTGATGAGTTGTATAATACCCAGTGGTATCTTATTTTTTCTTAAATATTTTTTAAAACAATATCCTATGTATTTTGTTTATTTTGTTATATTTTAAATTCATAAAATATTTTCGTAAATAAGAGTTTTACATGGCTTGTCAGTAATACTTGTAAAAAGCTTTTTTTTTTAAATTATAAATCAGATTATTATGTAGGTACCTATACATACAATGTAAATATATTTTTATTTTGCTATAATTTCATCATTTTTTCGGGTTTAAATCACCTTTTTGGGTTTTTAAAGGATGAAAAAAAATAAAAAAAATTATTTTTATAAAAATACGTAATGCGTTTAAATGGTTTATTCAGTATGAGAAAACTAAGAACATTATTTCAATTTAATTTAATGAAAATTTTTTTCGTGTTTCTAATATAATTATTTTCTGTCTGGTTTTTTTTTTTTTTTTGAAATATTTATTATTTAATGAGAATGAATTTATATCAAATGAAAGCGAAATTTTGTACAAGTCAATCTAGAAGTTATAATTAGGGAGGATCCATCGCAAGACCACAAGACAGCAAAAAGATTAAATAAATTTAATTTTTTCAGCAATAATTGTTCCCGAATAAGATTCGATCGAAGAAAAACGTTCAGACGTGAAAACTGGTCCTAAACTAAATTCGCTAAAGTTTATTTAATCGAAACTAAAATGTTTATAGAAAACTTGTTTCATTTACCATTTTTCATCCATCCTCTAAAAAAGTCTAAAACAGACATATTTATAACTTCTTTTAGTTGTTCTTTCTTAAGAATTTACAATAATAATTTTAATGCGCATGTCTTCGGTAAGTTGTATTTACATTCGCAAATTTAGCTCGGTAAATGGTCCATTACATGCATCAATACACATGCAATTATAGAGGAATGTAAATTGTATTTACATTTCCCTGTGATGTAAATTGTATTTACATTGCTCTATATTGTATTTACATTCTTCATTTTGAACTGCGTAATACTATAAACAAAAATAATATCACTCACACTCACAATATTTCAATACAGACAAATACCAAAAAAAAAAAAAAATTGCAAATGTATACCTCTCACATGCATCATATCAAAGTCAAACAAAGCTTAGTTTATAATGCTAAAATCTAAATTTTCCCTCTGAGCTAATCTATATTTTCCCTCTGAGCAAACAAAAAAAAAAAAAAAAGAACCAATAAAAAAACACGCGGCTATTTTTTTTTCTTCTAAAAAGCGGCCAGTCGATCAGTCGATGAATTTTCTTAACATGTGTTTCAATCTACTATTTTTAAAGGATCTTCGAACCTCTACTACTAAATTTTTAAACGAGTGTGGTTGGATTTTAGTACAAAAATTTAAACCACACTTCAAAAATTGCACTTATTTTTATTCAAAAAAACAAAATGAATAAAAATAGAACAATGGTAACCCTGAAAATATCTTTGTTGTCATTATAAAGTTTGCTGTGATTGTCAAATGTCAAGTAAGATTTTTTTTTTCTTTTATCAACAAACGAGAAAAATGGCAGCAACAAGGAGATTATTTATTGTAAATATAAATTATAATTATATAATTATTATTTGATTTTATTTTTAATTATAAAAAAAATAATTATAAAATTATTATTATTATTTTTAATAATTAAAAATAAAATTAAATAAAATTTAAGAAGACCATTAGTTCCTAAAATAATAAAAAAAAAATTAGTAATTTTTCTAAAAAAAAATTATTCGATTTTTTTTTTTGCAAAAAAGAAAATGAATAATTTTTTTTTGGAAAAATTACTAATTTTTTTTTTAATATTTTAGGAATCTTCCGGTTTGAAATCATTTCGATAAATAAATAAACTTCCTTATTAAATTTTATTTCCTTGCTTCATTTTGAACTTTTTTGTTTATTTTTTTCATTATAAATGTATTGTTTTCAACTCCCTCTCACATGCACATTAAAGCAGTATACAATACATGTTAATCAAATTTGTTATACAGCTCGTTTTGTATACACACAAACATATAGACACTCGTCAATATTATATCACTCGACCTTCGGTCTCGTGATATAAACATGACTCGTGTCTATGTGTTTGTGTGTATACAAAACTCGCAAGAATAACAAATTTTCTTAACATGTATTGTAATCTACTATTATTAAAAAAAAATAAAAATAATAATGTCTGAAAAAGGTATTTAAAAATAAAAAAAAAAAAAATAATAATAAAATAAAAAATTAAGGACAGGAAATTAAATTAATATAAAACAAGAACATTTACTTACAGAATTTTAATATAACATTTTAGGGTGAAAAAAAAATCAACGTTTTAAATAATTACCAAATAGAATAACATTTAAAAAAAAATCTTGGTAATTTTTGGTTTTCAAATAATACTGACTGAAGAACCAGGCAGGACTGCTAATAAATACAAAGATTTGCTTACTTGATATTATGTTAAATTTTAATACAAAAATTAATTGATTTTTAGGTTTCCATATTAGACTACAGTATATACTATACTTACTTATTATATATATAATTAAAACAGCTTAAAATATTTAATAAGATGTTTTTTTTAGAATAAGTGCATTTCAAGATAAATTCATAAAACTATAACATATTTATAGTTCATACAAAGCTCATACAAAGCTCATACAAATCATTTACAATACTGACAAACTGAAAAGATCAAATTACTTTTACATTTTCGTACATAAGAATGCATGTGCTGGATTTTAGACATATATATTATACAGTTTTATGTATATCTAATGCTAAATTAAGAAATGGCAAATCAGATATGCGTTATTATAACTTCTTGATGCTGATATAATATCTTAAAAATAAAAATAAAACAATATTATGTTTACCTTGCAAAAATGATTATGATTTAAATTTGTATTTTTAAGAAGAAAAAAAAAAAAACTTTTTAATGCAGAAATATTAAAGAAAAAAAAGAACATTATTTTTCTTTACAATTTAACTAATGCATTTTTCTTTGTCATTATTTTTTTGCAATCATTTTGAACAAAAGTAATCAACGTAATTTTGAAAATGTTATATTATCAACTTCACTCATTAAGAAAATGAATCAGAAGAAAGAAAAGACATGATCTTTTATAATAATCGCTTACTTACTTTGTACAGAATAGAAGCAGTATTGTATTAATCGCTTAAAATTTAAACCAACATTTGTACATTTATTTCTGTTAAAGAAGAAGCTATGAATATCTTCTTTCAAAGAACATAAAATTGTCAGTTTTTTTGTTCGATTTTTTAATTATTCAAGTATTATGTTATTCCTTATGTTCTTTATATGTCCTTTCTTATTTTCTGTAAAAATTTGATTTATTGACAAATTGTTATCATTGATCTAATACCTAACAATAGTTTATTATGTTTCATTGTTCTTTGTTAAAAATATATGTTATATTTAAGTTCATAAGTCAAAATAAATAAAATAAATTATTTATCAATATAAATTTTATTATAATTCGTGGAATGGTTGGTTATTGTAATATGAAATCCAGCAAAAATTCATATTTACACAACATTAATCAAAAATAACTAATTTGTGAATATTTGAATTGTAGGCTTTTATTTTGAGATTAAGATAATTCATATAAATTTTAATATTGAAAAGTTATCTTTTTAGAAGTTTAATTTATTAATGCAACATGTAGAAGAATATATATGAATTTTGAATGTACTGTACACCAGATCATTCTTCATGCAGTTAATAACTTAAAAACATAAAAAAAAATGTATAACTCGTCAATATTAAGATAAATCTATATACAAGATATAACGTTCATGCATAAATCTTGGCTAAAAAAGAAATCAATTTACATTTTTCAAGTTTTCTACGATTGACTGTCGCATTTTTTTCTGCTTTTCATTTGCGTTAATCTAAATTACATTTCTATGCATATGAAATTCTATATGTAAAGTTTAAAGAAGAAGAAAAAAAACACCATTATTCTTTTCTACAATTTCTTTCCAATGTACTTTATTTTATTTTCGTAAAAATCTATCTGTAGGTGTTCACTATATATGAAAATAAAATTACAATGCTCAAAACTAAAGAACATTATTTATTATTTATATATTTTAATTTATTACACAAATATACAGGTCGAAAAAGATTCAATTAACCGTGGATAGCATATTTTTAAATTGTTATTCTGTTTCTTTATACTAATTCTGTATATGTTCTGGATACGTTTTACATGATTATAGAACAAAAAAAAAATATACGTTTTATTTATTACCAAAATTTGCAATTTCGTTATAATTTTATGATTTTCAGCATTTTTTCCACATCATGTATTCAAAACAATATACTACATATAAGTATATGAAACAAGGCACAGCAGCAGCATGATATTTAATCGACTCTAATTTATTATTGAATCATAAAAAATATATCAAAATAATTTTCAATTAAAGACCTCCGTTGTTTCTTATCTAATATAAATGTATATAAATGTATATCTGTCTAATATAATGTACAGCGATATATTATTATTATTAAAATAAATTTTCTAAACATATATATTTGTATATTGATATTTATATTAGGGATATTTAAGCCAACCAATATAAATTTATAATTCTATATTTGATACTTAAGTGCAGAGAAAACACACATATCACATGTAATTATGCTTTACTACCTTACCCAAGTATGTTATCAGTGTCAGTAGAGACAAAAATCCCTATTGACGAGTGTATTAAAAGTAAAAAACTGAAACGTCAACCAAAGGCTTTTTGATTTTATTCACTAATTGATAGTAAAAAATTTTTTGTTGGAGGGCTGTTATACGTACCAATACCAATATAAATACCTTACAAAGAAATATCCCTAAAACTATTTATTAACTTATATTGGTGCCAAAAAAGGTTACTCTTTTCATTTTTTGATTATATAAATAAAAAAAAAACAAATCGGTTTTACAAATAAATTAAAAATTACAATTGGATCAGGTTTAACTATATTAAAATAATATAATTTTTTTTTTATTATTGTTTTAATACTATTAAAAATTTTCCTGAATTATTTAAAATGTTTAAATTAATCCCAAAACAATAATCAAATTTGGTGGCTATGCTATTGCGGCATATATAGTTTTATTTTTCTTTCTTTATTTTTTATTTTTGATTCCAATTCGAGATGAACAAAATAATATTACGCAAAAAAAAAGCTAACATTAAAAAAATATATATATACTTTTATTATTTTGTTTTTATTTGCAGCTCAAATGTAAAAAAAAAATGTAATTGTTGAAAATGTTCATGCTTCTTTTTTTCAGCGATATCGTTACAGTTTGTGGAAAATTCGTTTGCAGCAAAAACTTTGTTTCAACCAGAATTTGAATCGAAATACTTTTCGTTCCATTTCCATGTAAGCAGACTTGTACAGGTCTAGCTTTTTATTTCGCCAAAGGAATTACTTACGAGTTCAATCACTTCGAAATAAGTAACCTTAATCTTGCTTTTATTTTTCTATAAACATGGAAATTGAGTTACTTAAATATATGTAAAAATCGTGTGCACATAAGTGACTATACTAATCAAAGTGCGTATATAAAGTTTTAAAGTAATGTGGATGTTAATTGCTAATAGTATAACATAGATATTTGGTCCCTTTTTTTTGGAAATATTTATATTGAATATCAAATTTTATATGATTCTCGAAACAAATCAGGCACATTTAAAAGTTCGAAAAGGAGTTTCATGCTAATCAAATTTATAAGTAATCCAAGAATTTGGTTAGCATTTTTTATGTAAAGATATTTTTAATTGAAAATCTTTTTCATTTGTGAATTTCCTCATCTTGTTGTATATACTCTACGAACAGGTAGGTTTTCTGGATATTATTTCTGATTTTTATATATATCTCCGACTTCATATAAAAAAAACTAAGCATTAAGCGAAAAATATGAGTAAATTATATAATAATGTACCATTTATAGCCTGTTTTTTTTCTGTGAATTGTTATACAGGACATAAAATTCTTTTTCAGGATAATATTTTTTTTGAACTTTTCTTTACATTGCGTTTTAATTTTTCAATTTTTACCACTGCCAAATTTTTCTTAACAAAAAGAAAAAGATAAAACATTATACCAACCTTTCGACATACATTATGATTTCCATATTTCCATGTTTCAACATATTAGGTATAATTGGTATTGTTGCGGTTATGTCTTGTGGTGATGAAAGTCATATGAAGGAATTGCTAAATTTCAATTAAAAAGTTTAGCAAATAAAAAATATTCACTGAAATCATAAAAATAAAGAAATAACAAAAAAATTGTTTTGGTTTTTGATTCCTTTTATTGCCATGTATTTTTGTTTAATTTATTTATTTTTTTTATGTAAATATTGTTATTGCACGGATTAAAAAAAATAGTTTTATATTAGCCACAGAAGAATTAACAAAAAAACAAAAAAAAAAAAAAAAATATGAAGATTTACTGCGGCTAAAGAATTTGCATTGGCATTGATATGCAGATTTCACTTTATTAACAAAATGAACAGAATTAGCATTTTTATAGAAAAACTACATTTAATGGTTATAAATACTTTAATTAATTTCGACTATGTCTAGCGTTAAATAGTAAGTAACTTAAATAAAAAATTATTAACATAATTATAATTTATATACAAAGTCATATCTTTTAAATTTAAAACTGAACCGCATCTTAAACTTGTTTACTGTTTTAATTTATTGTTAGCATCGATAATTAATGTTAGCCACACACTGTCACACGCTCCTTTGGTAATGTGAAATGTTGGTGGACGTCAATAAGCTATGCTTCATCAAATGATCTCCCAATAAAATCTGCAATATCTGTAAAATAAAAAAGTATCTGTTAGTAACTTAAATATTAAAACACGGTGTAATAATTTAATTAAAGCACCTAAAAATATTATGAATATTATTATGAACTATTGAAAAAGCTATCCCAAAGGTATGAAGATACTTTAGTAAACATAAATAATTTTCTAACTTTAAAAATACCATATTTTGCAAATGAAATATTTTATTATTGAACTTTATATTTTTGTTGTAAGCAATTGTCAAACATTTATGTTTTGTGTAATTTGTATTTATATTTCGGTAATAAAAAAAAAAGTCATAAAGTAATAGTTACAATGCTTTTAGTTCTTTTTTATTGTTTTACCAAATAAAATTATACTATATATGGTTAATGTCTTGCCTTAAAATGAAAGTGCTAAACATATTTGGTCAAACCATTTCATACTCAATTAAATATTTTTATTTTTAAAGATATTTCTTCAAATATTTTTGATGTTTCTATTCTGCCACATCAACATTTTTTTATTTATTTACCTTGAAGAATATTCTGTTCTTTTAGATTCTTTAATTTTCAGTTTCAGGAAGTAAATATTATGAAAAAAAGTTATTTGGTTAAATTATTATTAGCTTCAGCAAAAATCCATGTCATATTTGTAATCAACATATTAATATCTTCGATAACAGGTAATAATTTGCAGTGGAAATATAATATACTAATATTTTTTTTACACCATGAAAATTAATTTCTAGAAACCAATAATTGTAACCTTTAACAAACCTGTAAGCAAAAAAAAAAAATTGAAAATGAGTATTTTCCATTATTAGAAACATGGAAAAGATAGTTATTATATTTGCAATTTTATTGAATTTAATTACATATTCTTGATTAATTTTTTTTTAAATAAAACTATATGCAATTTACATTATTATATATATAACAATTTTTTTTTAATCAAAAAATTAATTTTTCAATTGAATACAAAAAATTAGGATGTCCTTAGAGTATAAAGAAAATATTTATCGAAACTTATTTGATGTTAAAAATACTACTTTTAAGTTAAACCGCAAAAAATATAGTGTATTTAGAGGGATAATTTCATACACCTATTTTAGTTTGCATAATAACAGCTCCATTTGATATTGTTTGTAACAAAATCCAAACAAAATCTATGCAATACTTCTGTGAAATGGAGCTAATCCCCACCAGTCATTTCATACTTAAAAAAGTTGTACGAAATTATTCCTCTGTGTATTACATTTCTCTGTCGTTAAACAGTAGCAGGATAGTGTATTTAAAAAAACCAAATAGCTGTCGTCTCTACAGTGTATTTCATAAGAAGATAAAATAACTCGTAGTTTTACTTTTTAATATATCTTTTCATATTTTTGATTATAGCAACATTAGACATAAAAATTATTAATTACTAAATTTTCTGTATCAGACAGAGTGGAAAAAATATGCAAGTAGATTTTTTGAAGACTTTGAGCTTGATGTATTGACAATCTTTTTATTAACAATATTATAGTATGCGTTTTTTTTTAGACCGTTTCGGTCTTTGTTCTATTAGCACCTCTGCTGTTGTTTTTAGCTCAAATGATTATGAATATTTAAGCGCAATAAGTTTATAATACGAGTATTACAAATTTTAGTGTAACTTTAGATACAGTTTAAGTCTGTATTTTAAAACACAAAAGTGTTATATTAATTAACACAATTTTATTGAACGTTTTTAATTAAGTGTTTTATTACTTTCAGGAACAGTACACAAGTACTACCCATCTAAGATCGTCGTAACTAAAACTCAACATGCAATTTGATTTTCAATTAAACTCTCACGTTTTGTATAGGGTTTTCGAAAGAATATTAAAAGTTATAATTATTTATTTAATAATTTAAAAATCCAGTACTACTATAGTTATAGTTTAAAATTAAAATAATCATGCAAAAACATTTTTTTTATGTTAGTGAATATACCCAACCTTGAGACAGAAAATTTTCCATTTAAAGAAAAAAAAAAATTATGTTTACAACAAACTTGATAACATCATGTTATAATTTTTTCACTGGAAAATGTATGAAACCAATATTTTCTTAATTAAAAAATATGTTTTAAATTTTTTTTTTCTTCTAAATAAAACATTATTTTCTGAAAATATTGTTAATTTTATTTTTCAAAATAAAGGTATAATGTCAATATAAATTAAATTTTTCTAAGAAATTATTATATTTTCAATTTTACAAAACATTGTGGGTGGAAGGGTTTTTTTTTTGCAGATAAATGTCAAATAAAAAGACGACAAAGTAAGTTTTTTTTTTTGTAATTATTTTTAACTTAACATTAAATTCAACTGAACATTTTACTATGTACATGAACAGCTGTTTACAACGTATTTTTATTTTTTTATTTTTCAATCAATAATAATATCAAAGATAAATTCATAAAAGAAAATAAATGTATATATAGGTAGAAAAACATTATGGTCTTCATACATGAAAAAAAGAAAAATTTTCCAAGTCCATATCATAAATGAATGAACAAAGACCACAGAGTACTAGCTTGAATTGTTTGTTTATTTAACTACATAATAGTCTTCGTTAATAATGAAGAAGTAATAAAATTAATTTGAATAAATATGAAGAGTGCCTGTAGGAAAATATTGTTCTATATGACCTATGTAATATATGTAAGACCGCAAGCTTCGAAGTTATATATGCAGTTATAATTGTAATATTTCAAATTTAAGAAAACCATTTATTTAGTTTTCTTCTATATTTATATAAATTATTTATTACGTTTTTAATTTTTTTTTTAAAACATCAAACATTTAAATTTATTAAAATTTGTTTACAAAATCGTAAAATCAAAGATTAAATAACAGGATGTCTTGCAGACAAATAGAATGAAAAAATAAAAATACAAAATACAAAATATATATATTTTTTTTATATTAATTTTGATTTTGTGTAGCATTAATAAAATTTCAAGTCGAATTAATAATAATTATATTAAATTTTCTGACTGTTAGTACGCTTTACATCACTTTTCATTTGATTTGATTTAAAACACCTGCCAAGAGGCTATAGAAAAGCTATGCTTGATATACATTTTAAACTCGGATTATCATATTATTTTCATTTTTAATATTCCTTTCAAATGGAACTTATGGGCATACTTGAGAAATAGTTTGTTCTGCAAGTAAATGTTAAGCAATAGAATATAAAATATGAATTTTTCGTAGTCGATTTGCAATAATTCTCTATTTGTTATCTATAAATTAATTGGATACACTTTCGTAAGAGTTTGAAGTTTTATTTGAAGTTTTAGAAGACAACAAATCCATTAATTTCGAAATTGAGAAAACTCTTGCAATAATACCGTGTCATCATCTATGAAAATGTATATGTAGAAAAATGTTGGTGTTTTATTTCCCAGAAAGTTTAATTTCATTTCGTTTACACTTTTTACAAATATTACACGGTAGTATGTTAAAAATTTTTTTTTAACCAACAATTTTTTATTTTTTTTTTTACTTTTTACGAGAATATTCTCACCAAATTATGTAACCGTCATTATATTAAATCTCGCATATGAATTTTGTGGTTTTAATAAAACTTTAATTAAGTGTGTGCCAGGTTCATAAAAAATTGTTGTTTTTTTTCTTATTATATGTAATCGCGCCACTATATTACACACATATGAAATTGTTTTATATACTTTATGTTTTAATTTTCTTTAAAAAAGAAAGTTATCAAAGGTTTTTTTAAAAGCTTCAAAATAAAATGTTAAAAAAGGCAGAAAAAAAAACTTTAAAATGAAAAATTCATTATATTATAAAATAAGTTATACAAAGAAAAAAAAAATTTTAATAGAAAAAATAAAAAAACGAAGGATTACTTTATTTGTACATATGAATTTATTTTAGAAATTTGGAAACCACATAATTTAAAATTGAAAGAAATTTTCTTTCATAAAGTAAATTTATTCAGTGCGGCCTTGAATTATGCTAAATTAGAAAAACAAAATTGGGGTATGCCATATTTTATATTTGTTTCTTCTTGTTCTAAAAACTTATATTAAACCAAATTATGTGTTTTTTCAAATATTGGATTGACATGGTTATATTTTTGTTTGTGGATTCATGCAGTTTTCATCTACTCTAGATTCGTGTAGATTTTGTAAAAAATCTATTATTATTAACTATTGAAACTTTTGTATGTATTGATCGGAACCAAAACCTATATATTACATCTAAACATGTTATCTGGCACTCTAGTTCGTAACCCATTAGAGTGTCTGTGAAAGAAATTGATATGCCGACTCCATGTTGCAAATATTCCCAATCGAAAAAACTAAAAAGTGAAATAGATTCAAATGCGGCTTGTTTAATAAGCAGGTTTCTTCAGTTAGTCTTACCCAGTATAATGTTTTCTTGAATATTGTTACTTACATACTATACTCTTTCTCACCAGGAGATTCATATTTATATTTTTTTATCTATTCAAAAATTTCTGAATCAATTTTTAAACTATAATGTCCGCATGATGACGAACTTAAAATTATTATTTACAAGAAAAAAAAAAGGAAAATTTTTATATAATAGATATCCTTCCAAAGGATATTTTATATATAATATGAATCACCTGATGCGTTTTTCATTATCAAGATATTATTTACAAAAAAGAAAAAAATACACGATAAATATTAAAAACATGTTACTTTGCCCTTTGGTATTATTATCGTCATAAGAAGTCTTCAAAGGGAACCATCAAGGATTATTATTTAAAAAATAATAAAAATATAAAGGATCGTTATTTTTAAGTGATTGTATGATAATTTATTGCTCCCCAGGTTAAATTTATATGATGCCAAGAAGGAAAAAAAAAAGGAAAAATAAAAAAAAAATTTTATTAAAAAAAAAACCCAGAACTCTTAAGAAAATGATTACTTTTTGTCTGCTTTGAAAGCTAGCACATTTTTTCGCATATAAAAATGTTATATTATTATTAATTTGAAATATCAAAATAAGGCTGCAAAGATGATTTATTGTGTTTAAATTTGAGTTTTGATAATATTTTTTTTTCTTTTTTTTTTATAATAAATTTCATATTAATTTGAAGATAAAAAATTTATTTTTGTAAAATTAAAACATACCGAATATTCAGTTTGTTTTTTTTTAAAATTACTTTCTCTTTTTTTTTTTTGCAGATTTGTGGAATTATTGGTCAGATTTACAGTCTACAACCAATTTGATATACAAATATCAAAATAAATACGTGAGTATTATCTTAAAAAATAAAAAAAAATTATTAAAAAAATATGCTTAAAATTTATTATTTACAATTTACGAAAAATTTCATGATTTCAGTTCTTGTTAGAATAATCGCTGTCAAAGAAAATATAAAAGAATTAGAAAAAAGATAAATGTTTCTAATTCGATTATTTGGCTAGTTGTTAATTAAATTCTATGATACAGATTCAGTTGCAAATATCTGAATCCGAGACATTTTTATATGTTTGACATTTTTTAAAAAACTTTCAAGTTTTTCATCTGACTTAGGTCTAATAATTATAGTCAAGTTATATGAAATTACAGATTTTTATTAAAATTTATACATTTTACTTTGAAAATCTTTTGATTGAAGAAAATACTGAAAATACTAAAATCATGAACTTTTTCCGAAATTATGTTAAAGAGGTAAATTTAATTAAAAAAAATATTTGTATTAATTTTCAACATACAAGTTCACACGGTAAAAAAAAGAATAAAATTAAATAATAATATAATATAAGTAAAAAAAATTATTAATGAAAAATTCATTAAATGTAAATGTACAGATAAATTTTGATTTAAAATCATAAATGTAAAAATAATAAATTAATAATAATAAAAAAAAGAAATAAAACTAAACTTTTGAAAAAGTACATAATTTTACATAATTTTAACAGAAGTTTTCAGAACAAAAATTTCTATAAATAAAATCAAGGATTAAAAACATTTCGTATAATTGATATAATTTTTTTTGTAAAAAAAAAATTTTTACACAGCAATATAAAGATTGACAGTCGGTCATTCTACGGACTATATTGGGCAGTAGCCGATATAAAAAAGTTGTTATATTATGTTATATTATGTTATGTTATATTATATTATATTATGTTATGTTATATTATATTATATGTTATATTATATTAGATTTTTTTTTTCAACTGCATTTTTTACTATAGTTTTTTTCCCATATTTTGTGATCCCATCCCTGAAATTTGAATGATCAATAAATAAAACCGTAAACTAAACTAGGTTTGTGAAAAACTAAGTTCTTACTTATTTAATATCTATATGTAATATACGAATATTTTCAGTTTACACAAATTTCATTAGATTGTACATAATAACTTATTATGTATTTTTAGATATAGACAATATTAGTTAAAATATTACAAAAAAATTTTTGCAAACCTAAAGAATAATATTTAGTTAAAATTTTATTTGAAAATATGTTTACAAAATTTTGGTTTTCTGTTGTTTAACATCGAGATACCAAATCATACATTTTAATTTTAAGTACTGCTGAATTAATTATAAAATGTTTTCTGCATAGGTTTTCTTTTATACATAGTCCAGCTAATGGAATAGATTTTTAGTTTTCATAATATTTATTTTGTTCTTCTATATACTATACATATAAATAATTTATATAAAATATTCCATATTATATTACTATATTTTTGTTATGTACAATATAGTAGTAGTTAGTATATGATGTTAGTATATGGCTTATCAAAAGAAAATAAATATACATTATAATGTACAAAAATAATAAAAAAAAATAACAGAAGAGTATATTATTCAAAATTTTATTTGCTCAACACAGCAATGTTAGTATAGATTGAAAAGGATTTTATTAAAATATGTATAAAAAAGTTTTTGGTACAACACAAGTTTCTAGTTTCTGTGCTGTGTATTCAATTATGCGATTTTATTTATGTTGTTTACAAACCATATTTAAAGGTGAGTGCACAGAAAACCATTATATTTTATAGCATAAAATAAATATAAAATTTTCTTTAACGAAATATTCAATCAAGTCGCAGTTATTAATTTTGACCTTTAATAATGGACTATATCAAGTTTAAACTTTGGTTTCAAACATTTTTTAATTGTGTGTTTTATTCACTCAAAAATTACTTTTATTTGTTTTAAGTCAAATATTTTTATGTTAGAAAGAAAGATGCTCTGAACTCTATTGCAAAAAAATCTGTGTGAAACAGCTTATAAATAAAAAAAGTTTAAACTCATCATTTTATCACATAAATAAATTTTTTTTCTAATTTTTATTAAAATTGAAAACTTTTATTTTAAAATTCATTCAATAAAGAATTTTGTTGCTTTAATGAAATGTTTCTTATGTATACCTATAAGCAAATGTATTTTCTTTTACATGCATTTTCTTGAAAATAAAAAAAAATAAAATAAACAAGAAATTTTGTTTTGCTTATACTATAACTATATACAAATATTTTTTTTTAAGTATTTAACTGCTGACCAAGAAATAATGATTTTACACTAGTACTATTATGGTCATATGTTTATGTTACACATAAAAATTAAACAAAAAAGAAAAATAATAAAAAGTTGTAAAAAGGTTTTTCCAATCATGCGAAAAGAGAAAAAAAAAAACAATTTTTTTTTTTCCTTACTTCTTATTTTATTGCCACAAAAAATAAATTTCTAAATTATTTTTTATTGCAAGAAGAAATTACAAATATATATTTATATACATACATATATATGTATTTTTTTTTTCTTTAATATGCTAAAGGAAAACTTTTTTTTTTAATGAAAATATATAAAAAAAAAAAAACAGAAAAGTTTTTAATACAATTTTTCTCTCTCTCTAAAATAAAAAGTTATTATTATTAATAAAGTTGAATGTGTATACAGTTTATGATTTAATGGAAAATGAAAACATAAAAATAATAATGAAAAAATAAGTAAATATTTTTATTAAATTATATTTATATACATTTGAGAAAAACAAAAAAAAAAAAAAAATTGAAAATGTAATTAAAATGAAATTATTATATTGAATTCTAATGAAATTTTTTTTCTTTTTATTAACATTTTAATATAGAAATCTAATATTTTTTGGAGAAACAATAAATAAACAATAAATTTAGAAAATTAGCTAAAGAAATAGCTATTATAAGTATATTTTATGGCCTTATTGTGAAAATAATCTAAATCCAATGAGATTTTGTTTTAAGATATTTGCGTTTCTAAATTTAAACATTGAAAATTTATATATGAAAAAAAAAATGGACTTGAGAGTTTCCAAGTAAATATTTTTTAAACAAGTAGACATATGACCCATTGATATACGATTCTATGATACAAAACTAAATTTGGATGAAAATAGATTTAGTTTAACTTTAACTTAATTTTTATTAAGAAAATTAAAAAAAATTAGACAGATTTCAGCACATTTTTTTCATTTTTAATGTTTCTTAAGAGAATGCTTAATGTTCGTATGCGGTTTTTTTACTTTTAAAGATAAAATTGTTGAAATAATAGAGTTGTTATGAAAAATTTCAAAATTGTGGTTTAAAATTGTTAGAATTAGTTTTTTTTTTTTTATTATTCTAATGTCAGAATTTTGTCAAGATCTTCTTCTGACAATATTATGTTAACATTTTTTAAATCAGGATTTTAATAAAGTCAAGATTTTTAAAATCAGGATTTTGAGATAGTCAAGCTCAAGATCATGAAAATCAGTATTTAAAAAAAAACTAAAACAAGATTTCAAAAATCAGTACCGAGATTTAAATAAAGAAACTATATATTAATCTTTATAGAATACTTTAAACCAAATCAAATGGAAATTGGTTGGAAAACAAATTAATGTTTTACTTCCATATCCTTGCATTTTGGATTTTTACCCTTTAGCAAACTATACCAAAAACTTTTTTTTTTCTAGTTTAGGATAAATTTTTTATATTTTTTATCTTGACCTATCAAATTATATTTTAAGAACAAAGAATTTTTAAACATTTGACATACACTATAAATCCTATGGTATGCCATTGCACGCATGTATTTTGTATTACCCTATAGTATGCTAAAATATCAAACATAAAATTTTCATTGAATTTTTTATTTTTTATCGATATTTCGATTAATTAATGTAATTATAGTACAAAACAATAATATTTTATAATTCAAACCCTATAGTATTTTACCATTAAATTATTGTTAAATCCAGCCAAATTATGTTATTTTTGTCAATGTTATCTTTAATTAAAAAATCAATTACACTAATAATTTAATTAAAAATTCAATTATTTCATGTTATTTTATCTAATTATCCTTTGATGGAAGCATATTATTGTTGGGGATTTCTTATCGATATTAATTATCATGTATCGTTTTTTTTATTTATTTTTTTAATTTAGTAAGAAAATAAGTAGCTATATTAGTCTAAGAGCTCGCAACGTTTTTGGTACGTGATTTTAGCAAGGCTCATTTTTTAATATATTGTTAAATGCTACGGTGCAGGACCCATAAGGGTAGTCTGGCTGTCGGATGACGTTGCGTTTACCCGTGGGAGCAGATCCAGGTAGGTCAAAGAAAAAATTACGTGATAATAGCACGATTTCTAGTTATGTCACTTGTTTGTGCTTATTATATGAAATGTTAATGCATCATTGCCAGACGGCTTCGGAGTTGTTAAGACCGTGCCAGACCTTGATTTATAACAAAAAAAAACTTCAATTTCACGTCATTTTAGCAAGGCTGAAATTTTTATATGTTATAGATTGGATCTTGTATACACTACATCCAATTTGCCAGACTGAAATACCGTTGCTAAATGGATGCCAGACCTATGTCATTTAAAAGCAATTTGTTTTTTTCATGTAATTTTGCATTTTTTTTACCTACTTGGTTCTGCTCCCACGGGTAAACGCAACGTCGTCTGACAGCCAGACTACCTTTATGCGTCCTGCACCGTAGCATGGAACATTATATTAAAAAATGAGCCTTGCTAAAATCACGTGATTTCTTACGTTGCGAGCTCTTGGACTATATGTGGTTGAATGGTAATTAAGAAATATTTTTCAATTGTGCGACTTGATAAAAAATTTTAACGAAAGCAAAAATTAGTAAAACTTTTGGTAGTCACAAATTTTCTGTATTTTTTTTTTTTGTATAATTTTATGTGAAAACAATTTACTAAGTCTATTTTCATGCGGAAAACCTTCAAAATTACTACATCTACTCGTTTGATAGTTATTGAGTGTGAGCTTTTCCTTAATATATTACACTTTAAATGCTTCATCGCATGTCTCAACATTATCTTCTTGGACTTGAACGACACGATATAATAGTTGCATAATTTTTAACTTTCAAATTTTCCTTCTGTTTTTCATAACACATAATATAACATTTAATTTTTCATATAATAAAGTTTTTTTTTGTACAAAATCTTTTTTCAACTTCATAAAGTTGAAGTTTTTGTGTACGACGAGACATATGAAAATCGAATATTTGAATTTTGAAAAATATAAAACGAGGAATGTTCGTCGTTTGTAAGTTAATATTTAAGTTTTATTGTGACACTTTGGTAGAGCACGTATTACAAATTAGAGTACAATTTAAAATAAATACAATTAATTATTTTCCAAAAATATTGTTTCAATTTTTTCTCTATCATTAAGTTAAATTTTCGTTATTACTCAATGCCAACGACTTATTTCAAGTTCCTAATCAAATTTTATTTTTTTTTCCATTTGTCTGTCTCATCACTTCACATTGAATAAAAGAATATATCATAATACTAAATATTTTCATTAAATCTAATCAAATTTCAACAGTTTAACATTATTAAATTCCTGTACATTAAAACAAAATTTTAACTCATACTATACACTTAAGAAAAACTATATGACTGCAACTGAATTAAACTCTCTGTCAGATGTTTGTATGAACTTTTCATGTTATATACATATATATATTATTACACTTTTTTTTTGTTATTTTCCTAATAAAAGTGTAATTTAATACACCTGAGTTTCAATTTTATGAGTTTTTTATTCAAAAATAAATAAAAATAATATTATAAAAAGAAAAAAAAATTATGGCGTCAGATGTAAAAATTCTAAATGTTAAAGAGTGAAAAAGAAAAGGACGACGCACTTTTTATATATGAAGTTTGTTGATTTAATTTTTCTTTTTAACTTTTTATTTGCACGTCTATTTGTAAAAAGCTATTTAAAATATGTGAAAAATTATATACATTTTGACACTGTGAAAAATTACACATTTATATTTAAGGACAAAAAATAAAAAAAAGATTTTATCCACATAAAAGGACTTAAAGGATATTCAGATCATTAGAAATAAATTTATGAATAAAATTTTGATTTGATTTTGATTGAGGGCGTTTGGTTTTTAGATCTGAGAGTTTAGTTCCAAATTTCCGTCGTGTTAATGTTGATACGTTCAAAATTTGTATTTCAAATTTCATTTACGAACATGACCCCAAAAAAAAAATTATAAAAATGTAAGTTTTAAGTTTTTATTCATGCTAGTGCCGTCAAATGAAAGGTGATCAAAAATATATTAAATATTTATATAATTGGTAAGGGTGATCATGACGGGATATTTCTTATCCACATACATAAATAACTCAAAAATTTGCTTTCTTTTCATTTCGTCTATGTTTTTGGCTTTGACAGCAATGTTTTGCATGATTATAATATCGAAAAGTTAAAATTTAAATCGTTTTTTGATTATTTTTTTTCTTAGTGTTGTGAAAATGTCAAAAATATCGAATTATCATTTTTACGTTTTTGGAACAAAAATGAACTTTTTACGCAAATAAAAGAATTAGAAAAGGATTTGCACATAAACTGTATATGTGATTTTTTTTTGATTTTTTTCTTTTTATATTTTTTTTTTGACAAAAGATTATTTAAAAGGACCTCGTAGCGAGGGTGAAAGAAATTTGAATTCAGTACATGTACGTGTTCAAAATAAATATTTTTAACAGCGATTAAAGTCAATATATTTTTTTTTTGAAAGGGATTAAAGTTGAGAATGTGTTTTGAACTTGAAGCATTATAGATTATTATTTATAGGGGAACAAAAAAATTTTTATAAGAAGCTGCGTTAAAGAATCTTAAGTCAATATTATAAAGTATTAAAAACCAATTAAAGTTCGATTTAGAAGATTATACATGTTTTAGCAGCGTCTTATGAATTTATTTATTATAGGAATGTCAAAACGTTTATTTTTTTTTTATAGATATTCAAAAAAAAATAAAAAGTTTACTTTACTTATAAATTTTAAGGATAATATTTATAGCTAGGTATAGATTATAAAATATTTTTTCTTGCAAAAAAAATAGGCTTTCTATAATGGAGGTAAGTGAGTAGAACTTAAGCAGCAATCATTAGTACACATGGTTTCCTGAAAAACAAGGACAAAATTATTCGTACATTAAATAAATATTTAAGTTTACATGTTTTTAATACTAAAACCGAAACTAATAAAAATTTAGAAAAGAAGAAATTTTTTTACACTTGGCAACACTCAAAAATTATTTAATAATTTTGTTCTTTAAACAAAACATTGAAAAAACAGATAATACTTGACCCATATAAACAAATCGTGCAAACAAAAAAAAAAAAAAATGTTATAAGTTCTCAATTACCTAATTTTCAAGGAAATTTTAAGAATTTTTTATTATTTTTAAATAGCTTAATTATATGAGAGAAAAATAATAAAAAACCTTTTGTTTTCAATTTTAATAAAATTCTAGACTATTTATTTACCTCATATTTTACTTGTTATTGTGATCTAATTTTATGTTTCAATGTAATAATATAGTACAGATCAGGGACCAAAGTGTATTCATAAGCAAGGGAAGCAACATATTTCATAAATTTTACTAATTATTGCTTTTTATGCTAAAAATTAACATACCCTGATAACAAGCACCTTAAATCATGCTAACAAATAAATCATTTAAAAAAAACAAATTAAAAAGTAGAAAAGTAATTACTTATTAGATTTATTTTTTTCTGCCATAAACATATTTTTCTAAACCTCCAATTTAAGTTTGTTTTTCGTTGTTGGATAGGCGAAAGGTCTTCAAAAAAAAAAGGCGATAGTGGGTTTTAAATATTGCATAAAACTGTCGTTAAAAATTGAAAATTATTCAACTTCTTATCAGTTTTTTTTATTGTTAATTAGTAAGTATAATTGCTAAATGATGAATGACCAAATATATTTTTGTTAAATAATATAACTATAACGAGTTTATGATATTAGGAGATTTAAAAAGTGCTTTATTTGCTTGCCCAAAAAGTATTACAAACAGAATTCAATTATTAAAATTAAATTAATTGTTTCAAGCTTTCTTCCCAATGAATAATTCTACGTCACTGGTACAGATTATTATTTCAAACCAAAAAAAATGCTTATTTTATTATAGAATTTTTATACCTATATAAAGTTTTTTTTGCTGCTGTTGTTTTTTTCTAAACTAAATTTTTATAAGAAAATTATTGTTTGGCAAAAACAAAAAAAAATGATAAATAAAATAACAAAATTTATTGTTCCTTAACAAACTTTTGCATAATTTAATTTTAATCTCGTTGAACTGTAAAATCAAATGTCAATATGAAATTTATTGTTTTAATTGCTACTGGAACGATATCAATATTCCAGTCATAGTGTCAATCTCCTTACGGGTCATATTTACAAAAAATTTTCAATTTTTTCGATATGAAACATGAAAGTTTCATTTTTGGTTTTAAATATTTTATCTAAGCTTTTGATCTTTTAGTTATTATGTACAAGTTCTTATTTGAAATTTACAGTGTTTTCCATAAAAACTATATAATAATTTACAGATTTTTAAGTTAGAAATTAATCAAGAGTTATGCTTTTGATTATTCAATAACATTGAAAACCCTGTTCTATCAATAATTAAACTAGTTGTGAAAGCATTCTTATATGTCAGTTTCAGTTGAACTTTTCTTCTTCAACTTATTTTTATAAAATTCGTACTACACAAATATAGTTAAATCTATAAAAAGATATACTATCCTAAGTTTATTCAAACAAAAAGATAAGATAATAGTGCAATGCATGTAATATTTATGTCATTTAGAAATGTAAATATATGCATATTTTAACATTTTTGGCTCTATGAATGATTTGACCTTAAGCCTTTTGTTTTCTCCTTCTTTTTGTGTTATTTACAATATACATCACAATTTTTATAACATTGTATGTATATATAGAAGTTTGGACATAAATTTTTAGTAGATTCTGTTAAGATTAACATTTTGAAATTCCCCGAGAGAGAAAGAGAGAGGTTCTTCCAAAACTTAAAAATAAAGCTAAAAATATTTTAAATGCCCTCAGAATAATTTCATGGTACACAAAACCCAAAATAATGGCTTTAATTATGTTCATTTCAAAAAAAAAAAAAAGAATTTTTTTTTATAATAAAAATTACAAATGTTAGATTCTTTTGAAATGAAAATAATAAAAAAAAATAAAGATATAAAGTTAAAAAATATGTTATGTAGTTATATGTTAAAAGAAAAGGGGGACATGTTTGTTACATATTTTATTTTTCTAAAAAAATACATCATACACCATATTCATATAATATGTTCATCATTTTTTAAGAATTATTTACGTAACAGAACTTTGAATTTGAAAAAGGAAAGTATGAAAAATGTTTAAAGATTAAAAATATTCTTGGTTTTTTTTGTTTATCTTTTTTGAATGAAACCTCATTAAAAATACAAGTGTATAATGAGCTAAATTTCTTTTAAAAATTATTATGCAATCATTAATTTTAATTAAAAAAAAAAAATAGCAAAGAAACTAGTAAAGATGCATACATTTAATTGGCGGAAAGTTTGGTGATACAAAAAATTATTAAAGTTCATTTTTTATTCCATAACAGTGTGTAGATCTATTTCAGCAAAGAGTTTCTGTATATTTAATAATCAAATTATTAATGTTGTGTTCGGCCCGAAGCGATTGTTATGCAATTCATATATTTGTTAATTTATTATTATATTATAAACATATTATAGCATATTGTAAAGTATTTTTTAGGTTCAAATTCTGTTAATAGACATCAGACAGCAAGAAATTATTGTTACCAATTTCGAGAAATTTAATTGAATTATGATTAGTGAAAACTAAAATCCATTTTATGCTCAAGCAAAGTTTTTCGAAAATGTTTACCTTTTTTTAAACTATATAGTTATTATAAAAGAAATTTATAAGAAAAGTAAACTTTTTGTTTTTGATACATTGAAATTCCGATTTGAAACTCCTATATTGTATGATCTAATATTCTAATCTTAACACTATATATTTTCATTTCAATACCTTCTTATCAGCAGAGTTCAGTTACAAAATACTCAGTCAATTCCTATCTATATAGTCTCCAGAACAGCATACAAACTATTTTTCCCTTTATATACTTAAGGAGCTTTAAATATATATACATACAATCAAATATGTTCATAAATATTATCATAATTATGTTTATATTTGGAAACAAAAATAATTTAAAATTGTAAACATTGAAATGGTGAAAAAAATTCAAAAAGAAAACTTTTGTGTAAATAAATGGATGATGACTATATGTTCAAAAAGTTCAAAAAGTCAAAAACAAAAAAAAAAAATATTCTGAATAGTCATGTAGTCGTAAAATATGTGTTTTATTTACAGTTTAATTATGTTCAGAGTTTCAGATTCTGTTTGACCATAATATACAATCAAAAGCTCATAAATAACAATTTAAAATTTACCACGATGACTTACATAGATATTTTAAGTATTAAAAAGTAATCAATGTTCGGGGTTCAGGTCGCAACGATTATATCAAATAATTTAGAGATATTCAAATTACCCAAAAATATAAAATAAATATAAAGAGTTTATTTTATTATTACATTTACTTTACAACTAATTTCGAGAATTGTATTGTATACACACATTTTTATTATTTTTTTTTAAATATAAACAAACATACATTTTAGTTTATAAAATACTAAAATAATATAAAATTTGTTTTGATAGTTATAAAGATTTCCATTTTGATTTTATATTTGATTACATGCTAAAGCATTAATAATTATGTACAACAAGAAATTTATTTATCTTTAGGGTATTTTAGAAGAAAATGTTGTTTTATTGCATATTAAAGTAAATTTATTTCAAACATAAACATTACGATTACATTGTTTTTTTTTTGTTCCTATTTTATAAATGAATGTAAAAATATAAGAGTTAGGGGACAATATAGATTTTATGTTGAAAATAAGGTTTAAAAAAAAATTATATATATATATATATAAATTTTTTTTTTGTATAAAAGCCAAATAAATAAACAAATAATTATGTAAAATGACTTTTATGATGAGTTGTAATGGACTTTGGTCATTTTTATCATCATATCTATGTGTTTTATGTATGCGTGTACAATGGATACATAATATGTATATTATATATATAATATGTATATTATTGATACATTATTTTGAATATAGATATATGTGATGCGTAAATATGCATTTTATTTTACCCTAGAAGAGGGCAATTTTAAAGTTACATTATTTAACTAAACAATATAAATAAAGTAGAAAGATTTATATAATTTAAAAATTTTAAAGTTAAACAATACTTTTATTGCAAATATATTTATTGAATTTCTTTTCTAATTCTATTAGCTTCTGTTTATACACTTCATGCATATTCTGAGCATAGGTAAAAAGTAGGGATGACAAGTTTTCAGGAAGCATATTTAGCAATTAAATTATGTGATAAAAAAAAAAGTAAATATTTTAGAAAATATTATACAAATTGACAGAAATAATGGTTTTACTTAATTTGAACATTAGATGAAGCGAACCTACAGTGTCGAAGACTGGTTTTAGCATCAAAACGGTATTAGGGAAGTCAACTATGATGCAAACTTTAATTTTTATAGCTTTAAATTAAAGCTAGACAAGCAATTTACAATTTGGAATGTTTCTTGTATTACACTGGGAAAAATTGGTACTCATATTTCGTAAGAAAAGTAGAGAAAGATGGATGCAGTTTATTTATCTAGTTTTTAAAAAGAAGAAACTGACAATAATTTCTGCAATAGAACTAATGTTAGAAAAAATATGCTTAGTAAAAGTAAAAGTCAAAAGAAATGATACATCAGTAAAATTAAACGTCAAAATCAAAATTAAAATTATTAAAAAGTATTCAAAATTACTAATATAAGTTTTCTTTTAACTTATTTTTA
Source organism: Hybos culiciformis (assembly GCA_964007475.1). NCBI lineage: Eukaryota > Metazoa > Arthropoda > Insecta > Diptera > Hybotidae > Hybos > Hybos culiciformis. Next base: position 147,102,317 of record OZ023273.1, on the reverse strand, counting down.
TAAATTTATACATATTTCAGTTTTATAATCATTTAAATTTAAAATTTTGTACAAAATATTTCAGAATTTCAGCAGATATTTTATTTAAAAAAATTGGTTTGAGGTGGAGGAAATATTAAATATATTTACATGAAAAAACAGATTCCTTCAAAAGTAGTTTATCTAATCGCGGTATCTATAGATGCATTAAATGAAATTTCTCAAAATTAACTTTCTTTTGCATTATTTTATTATCATTCTCTTTTATTCAATTGAAAATTTATAGTATTAACTATATTTATCAGATAGTGATTATTGAAATGTTTATACACATATAATAGGGTAAAATAACCCACTCATTGGTATATTGGTTCTTATTGATAGTGTGTAGATCTCCCTCTATTTTCTGTTATTATAGTTTATAAGAAAAATGTATGATGACAAACGAAACTTTAATATGTTATAGCATGTACTATTTCACTTGAATTTGCTTAAAAAGTTATTTTAATTAAAACTTACGAAGCCCGGCCACAATTCTTGTTTTTTTTTAGTTGTTGTTAATATTATGATAATTTTTATCTTGAAATTCATTAAATTATTAATGCTAAGCACTCTGGGAACTTTAGCAGTCAGAAATTTAGAAATTTTACTTATCAACCTACAAGATATGTAATCTCTTTTATTTTTTTTATATAAAATAAAAGTAATTAAAGATGCAAAAATATGTATCGCAATTTAACATTTACCATTAAAATAGAAAAAAAAAAAAAAAAGAACAATGTATATTAAACTAGGATGTACAAAATTTATGAAAACATATTTCTTTTTTTTTTGTAATATATATTTTTTAAGGTTGTAGACAAAAAATATGTGTATATTATATAGTGTAGGAGTTCTTTTTTAAAATATATTGCAGCATGTTAAAGTGAATTTAATTAAAATTATCATTTTAAAGAAAACAAAAGCTTCTGGCAAACTGCTTTTAACAATGTTATCATTAATTATTAACTATTTTATGCACAAAATATTTTATAAGTAAAAGTATGAATTCATTAATACATTATTTTGGCTTCGGTACTAAGGATGGATTCTGAGATTTATTATGAATAAGACATGTATAAAGCGAAATCCTTCGAATTTATAGAAGATATAAAAATTTAACACTTTTTTTATAGACTTAGCCTAATTTCCAATTGTTTGATGAAAATTGTTAATAATAAATTATCAAAAAATCGAAAATAAAAAAAATTAAATTCGATTAATGAAATATTAAATAAAATAAACTATAAAAATTATTAATTTTGGATTTAAAATTTTTAGAATTATTATAACAGCTCCTAGCTTGAATACAATAAAAAAAAACTAGTTCAATCAGCCACTTTGAAATTAATGAAGCATAAATTATACAACTACGTGAAATATGTGTTCATTGTCAGAGGATTCTTTTTTTTTTCATTGTAGGCTGGAAATAATTGTAATAAAAATAATTTGAAGTTTCTAATTTATATAATAAATTTTGTAACGCATTATTCAAATCATATATCTATTATATGAAAATTTCTATTATAATAAAAAAAAATTGAGGACAAGAGTCTTTGCGAACACTATTAGCGTGACAAAAATCAATTGTTTTTGGAATTATATATACATCCTAAAAGTATATTTTCAAAATATTATATCTAAATGAATTTCTTTATTAAAATAATATATTATATTGAATAATTGTATTTCTATAGTTCGAAGTAATAATAATGTTATTAAATAATAAGCTCGTGTAATGCATCTAATTGATATTATTATCATTTTACAATGAAAAAAAAATATAATATATAATTGATGAGTGATGACATACATATTTTATATTGTCATTTTATTAAATTACGCTTAAGTCATATTATATGTATGTATGTTATTTATTATGTTATTTATTCTTGTAGGGTAAATAATCGGTTATTCAATCAGTTCTAAAACTAAAAAGTTTCTAAAAGTTTCTTAAAAAAATACTAGTTCTGTAGTTTATTTACGACACTTTAAGCTAGTTTATTTAAATATATTATTGAATATTTTATTTATAAAATGGTATTGTTTTCTCCTAAAAATACATAATTAATTTATATATATAAATTCGTAAATTACACACATGTTGATTGGAATGGAAATTAAGAAGAATAATGTACGAACTTTACTAAAGTAATTTTAACAAAAAAAATTGGAAATTTTTTGACATAAAATACAGCAGATAGGAAGTTATTAGAATTTTTTTTAGTAATTAGATATGTTAGCGAAAATGATACAAAAAATTTCTAAATAGTGTACGTACGCATAAATGATGTACGCAATTCGTTTTTCACATTCCAATTTAAAATACATTTCAACTAAATTTTGTTCTTAAGTTTCCAACCTCTTCGAATTATGCCAAATTTCATCGAAATCCCAAGTTCAAATCGTTGGTCACAGTCCGGTGCTAAACATTTTTTATGATCGTTCAACCGACAGTATAACTAATTTTCATCGAAGACTAAAAAACTTATCCGTGCAAATAATTGCGAGATTTGTAGTAGTATACATATTCGGAATCGTAATTTTTTTTTTAAATTATGACATTTTTCTTCTACTTTGGCGAAACGGTTAGCAAGGATTTATTACTTTTTAATATGATTATTATTAGCAATATATTATATAGTTCACAGAACATTAACTTTTTATTCCCTTCAAGGCATTTCAAATTTTAAACAAATACATATTAATTACTGAAAAAGTTGAATGAGTGCCATTGAAATCATTTAATTATATTATTATATTGTTTCTTTGATATTTTTAAAATAAGGATTGGAAGAAAAATTTAAATTAAGAAAACAATTATTATATTTGCCAACTTTTATAACAATTTTTTCAATATGTAGGCACAAATTATGAACAGAAATTAAAATAACAAATATGATTCTAAACTCCACTATGGCTTGACGCAAAATAGGGTTCTGACTTTAAGTCTTTCGTAATTGAATTTTTTAAATTATTGACTATTTACATCCAGAATTAAATTCTGAAGTATCATAAATATATAAAGCGAAAATTCAGAAAAATGTTGACTTTTGAAACCTAGTTGTTTTGTGACTAATGACGTTATTTTCCTTTTCTGATATCTCGTTTGCCTTCCACTCTACTGGGCTTAAGAATTTTTTTTTCACCTCAATTCAATTAATATAAAATTTATACTATGCTCCTGAAATAAAAAGACTATCATCTATTCTGTACATTCCAAAGAGTTATGCATTTTTTATGACGAATATTTCCCGAACAAAAATTTTTTAAAGAAAGAGAAAAAAAAAACTTATTTTTAATTTTAATAACACTTATTCAGTCATGTGAATTTTTCTTACATTTCAGAAATCGTATGGTTGAGAATTTTTTTTTTTTTTTATAAATCAAAATTATAATGAAAAATATTACTCTTTTCACAATTTTCCTTATAAAACTTTCCCACGAAGTTTATTATATGTATTTTTAAAAATTTTTTCAATGTAAAAAAAAAAATGTTTCGTACGTTACATATTTATGTACAATTTACAAACGACGTACATACATTTTTTTTAAATGTAATCTTTCTTGTACATAAGATTCCCACGCACTAATATGTTTTTTTACATTGAATTAAAAAAATTACATTGAATAAAACAAAATTATAGAGTTTCATATATTTTAGAATTTTTCTACTTGAAGGAAAGTAGGATGTTTTTGTTTACAAAAAATTTTAAATTTATATTGATTTTAAAAAAATGGCACATGACAAGTTTTATTTATGCATTAGGTTGAAACTCATTACACAAAAAATTATTAAAAAATATATTCTGTGAATCAATTGTATTGGAAAGCAGTGACTTTTATGCAAGAGCAAGAATGTGTATCACTGAAGTTTATTATACTCTTGTCTAATTAAAATTATTGTTTTATGAAATCTTTTAATTCCATTTGATAATAATTGATATTTTATTTTTAATAGTCCTTTCAAAAGAAAAAAAAATTAATCGAGTAAGTTTAGAGGCTTAATAAATTTTATTAGCTATCCTAGAGTTGCCAATTTTTTAGACAAATTTACAGCAATTTAAAAACTTTTGATACTATATTATAGTTTCAACAAAATTGCGTCCAACTATAAAGTTGTAAGCCTTTACATACCAAAATACCAAAATCAAATACCTATTTCTATGAGTTGCTATGAAAATCTAAAAAGAAGTGAAATTTTTTTCATGATGAGTCCAAGAGATGAAACATTCTTTAAGCTTTCTAAATATTTTGCATCAAATTCTCAGATGTTATATATATAACATTATGTATATAAACTTCGTCCTTAAATCATTATGGAATAATAATATCACTAAAAATGGATTTTCAAACTATACTAATATGTAATAATATGTTGTGATATAAATAAAAGTTTATATATATTTTTGTATATATGATATATTATACATTGTAGAAAGGAAAAAAAAAGCAGAGATAATATTTTTTCCAATTATCGTTTATTGTTTGAAATTGATATTATTTCAATAAACATAACATAGTACATCATAATGTATATTTCTTTTTTTCTTTTTATATTTTGCTAATAGGATAAATAATAATAATTGTCCTTCATTGATATTTATAGAGTTTTGGGGAAAAAAATATATACATTCAATAATATATAAATGTATATGCACGTTTATATAAATGTAAAATGAACTTAACTAGAATATTTATCGGTCGGGTCAGGTTTAATTGCTTTAACTGCTGAATATAATTATTTAATATTTCCACTTTCTTGATTCTTACTGTGAATAAAATTTTCTTTTAGATAATATTTTTATTTTTGATTTTATGTTTAATTTTAATCAGAAGGTACCCTTAACATCGACTAATCGTACTAAGATTTTCTGTGTTTAAGCATATTAAATAGTAAAAATCATGTAAAAATAACGTTTGAATATTTTTTTGACATATTCTATTTATTTATTATTTAATTTATTTATTTTTTCAAGTATAAATAAAGCTCATTGAATTATCTTTATTTGAGAGTTTTTATACGTTGCTCAAAATCATTATTTTATGTATCTAACAGCTACTACCCAAGTGATTTTCAAAAATTTCTAACATTTTAATTGGCTTTATCAGTATTAAAGTAACAAAACAAAAAAAAAAAAAGCAATTTTCATTTTTTGACCAGTTAACTTATCCTTTAGGACTCTTCACCTTTTTTTTTTTATTCACTATATATTCTAACAAAATATCCTTTTTCATTTAATAGATAAAGTTTATTAAATATATATTTTTTGTTTTCTCTCCTGCTATATCTTTTGTTTCTCATTTTTCGGGTAGAATTCATATATCAATGATGTCCCTTTTTTTTTTTTATAAACAAAGTAAAAACAAAAGGTATTTTTACCAGAGGGTCAAATAAAATTATTAAATTACAATGAAAAAATCTAATAAAAAATTCCTTTTATCAAAAAATAAATATATATATGAGTACGTATATATATATTTAACAAAAAATAAAATATCTAATGAGTTTTTTGATTTTATGGGAAATTTTTTTTTTTTTTTTTATTAAAAATATATATTTATTATTTTTTATATTATATAGAATATGGAATAAAATATCAAAAAACAATTAAATTAAATGATATAGAAATTGATATTTTATATATACGTTTAATTTAATTGTGTATATTTGTTACTCAATTTTATTTTTCCTAGTATTTCATTTTCTATATATATGTACGTAAAATTGGAAAAGTTTTTTTTATTGCAAAGTAAATTTTCAAATAAATTTTGTAATCAAATACTGCGAACTATATTATTTGATTAAAAAAAAAAGAAAATTATATTAAATTTTTTTTTTTTTAAATTAATTTATATAATATTAAATTTATCAATTATATTATTATGTAGTAGGTTGTACGTATATATTGGTCCCAATTTTATACAATTAATTTTTTTTGGAATTTAATAATGTTATTTTATATACGATGTCATGTACTTATATAGTTCAGTTTTTTTCATGCATATTTAGTTAATAACAAAAAATATTAATTAAAATTGAAATATTTGACAATCTAAACAAAACTTATAATATTTATTTATGTATTAAATGAAAGTGAAAATTTTCGAATTAGGTCCATAAATATGGTCTGTAGGTATACTTGAAGTATTTTCATGATAGAAAGCTAGCAAATCTAAATATATAGATACAATCAGGATGTATAAACAAATCAAAAAACCAAAATTTTCCACATAATAATTATGTTAGGCTGAATTGGTTATAAATATTGGTGGACCGAAACTAAATTTAAAAGAAAATGGTATCACAATCAATTCTTTAAACCTTAATTAGTTTAATTATATAATGTCAGTAGTAAGGAAAATAATATTGAATTTAGCGATTTAAAAAGGAATTTGTTTAATTCGATTATTTAAATTTAAATTAGTCATTTTGGCTACTAAATGTATAAGATATTTTCTAAATGTATTTGATATTTCCTAGAATGGGGAAATAAACCTCCGAAAAATAATTATTATTTCAAGGATTATGATGAAGTTTGCACAATAATTCTTTGAATTCTGTGTGGTAGGAATTCGTAATAGAAAATTCTTGTTTTGAGTTTTTTTATACATATTTTATGTTTATATGTATGGTGTATATTGGATCTGATTTAAACATTATTTTGATTTTAAAAACTAACATAATACCAGTAAAAGGAGACCATTTTCTTTGAATAAGGAATATAATACATATATTATATACAATGAATTCACAAAACTTGTTAATTTTAGGTCAAACAAAATTTTTAGGATAGTTCACAGAAAGGTTTAAATTCAAATCTCTAAAGATGAGTAATTAAGGATACAAAAAGTTTGTTATTCCAAAATTTGAACCTTTCTTCATATTTAGGTCTTTATTTGAATTTATATCAATTATATCTATTTCAATAATGATCAATTGATCATGAAACTTTATAAATCGGCAATTATGATTAATATAATAATTTTGTTTAATCAAAAATTCAACTAAGCTCATTTTTATATAAAACTTAAATCCACAAGATCAGGTTGAAGCAGAAAAAAAATTTATCATTTGCATTACATTTTCAAATTTTTTTATTTTTTTTTTTTTATATAATTTCTTAACTTATCAGTGATATTAGGAAAATTTTAGTCTAAAACCAGTTAATAAATCAAAACTCTTACCTTTAAATTTTGAAGAACTTTTTTTGGCAATTTTGACACATCACTTCCTTGATTGAAAATTGAATAATTTTTCAAAATTATCACTCTCACAAATATATTTTTCAATATTAATAGTTTTATTCATTAAAAAATTCTCACTCACAAAATTTCTCACATTTTAAACTAAATAAAAAAAATTTTTTAGTTTTAATTTCGTAAATATTTTGTTTATTATGAAAATTGTTTAGACAAAATTTTCCTTCTATTTTCTTTTCTTCCGATTCAACTTAATGTCTGCTTATATTTAATTTCAAAAGAAAACTAAATGATTTCATTTTATTAAAATTTTTACTTTCCTTGTATACAAATTATAAAACAGCAGAAGAAAACAAAATTATTTGGTTTTTACAAAATTTCTTATTGTAAAAACGATAAACTTGAAAATTTTATTTTCACCATATATAAAAAAAAAACTGTGTGCATAAGAGAAATTCTTAAAAGCTTTCTTAAAACATCATTATGGAAAATAAATGCATTGGAAAATTTCTGTTTTTTTTTTTCTATTTTCCATGATTGCGCAATCAGTAAATACAAAAGCTTTTATGGTGGAAAAATTTCTTTTAATAATATAGTGAAAAAGTTGGAAAATTAAGAAATTTAGTTTTACTGAAAGCTTTGAAATATTAAAATGGAATTCAAAGTCCAATCACCTAATTTTTGATTTAAATTCTATAGAATTTCAAATTTTATATTTATTTGAATTATTTTGTAGGATCGTTATAGTCTACCATTATAAGAATAATTAGATTTTTCTGGAAAAAATATATTTAGAAATTACAAAATATTTGAATTTGATATAATATTTATTTCTTAAATAAATTAAAAAAAAAACATTAAATTTTAGTTCGAGTCGAAAATTCAACCTTCAATTAGATTTAAAAAAACCTAAAAGAATATATTACACGTTAAAATTTTATTACGGGCTTCATTTAGGCAACATAGTCATAATCAACATAGTCATAATCTATCAAAAAATTACCATTAATTATATTTAAGGATAAAAATGTGCACCCTATCAAATACAAAATAGTTTTAAAATAAAAAGTTTTATAGATAAATATTCATTCATTAAGATTTATATACAAACCTGTTGCTTTACATTTTCGCGCCAAAAATTTCTTCGAACTTTTTATTCATTTGGAATAAAACTATAAAATTCTCTTATAAGCTTAATTTTAGTTCTCTTCGATAGTACCTGCACAACTTGTAATATTAGCTATATGCTGAAAGTTGGGCAATGGAAAATTTAGGGGAATTCCTTTAGTTATTCTGTCAGGAAAATAATTCCAAAGTTTAGAAAAATAATATTTTGAAAGAAAAACTGCATAAGTTTTATGGAAATCCGATTTTTTGTTTGTTTACAATAATTTGTTTTATTAATTTTTTTTTTGTTGTTTTGGGAATAAATTTACTGGAAATTCATAAATTTTTTTTTAAGGAAAATGAAAGCTTTTATGGTGAAAAATTAATGTAAAAGAATTTTCACCTTTGATAAAAATTAATACTGGAAAATTTAGTTAGTACAATCGGGAACGAGAAAATAGAAACAGCGACGGATGATTTCGTAATTTTTTGAGAATAAAAAAAAATAAAAGGAAATAACAAATTCTTTATCGAGAATAGAATTTTCATTTCGAATTTTGGAAACTTGGAAATTCGTAAATTTTTGTTAGTTTTTCTTAAACACAAAAAAAAATAAAAATTCAAAATAATACTCTGGAGTAATTAAAAAAAGGAAATGATTTTAATTAGTTTAATTATAATCGGAATTACGTTATATCCTTTCGCTGATGGATAGAAAAAAATAAGGATATTCGATAATGGAATACGGAAGAAAATAAAAATGAAGTTATTAGGAATTATTTTCCTAGTTATTTTAAACTTCAGTTTAGTGAAAGAAAAATGTTTTCAGAAAATATGAAAATGAAAGAAAACAAAATTAAAAATAAATGAATAAATAGAAACTATTTTCAGAAAATTCCTGAAAATATCGATTTTTTTTTTTTTTTTGTTAAAGTCAAATAAAAGAAAATACACAAATTTTGAATATAAATTAAGAGATATTTTACTAAAAAAAATAAAAAAGTTCTGTAAATTTATATGGATTTTACATAATCCAGTAGTAAAATATGGGGTTAGTTTTTTTGTTTATTTTTTTGTCGGTTGGTTTCAAGGAATAAATAATTTTCAAAAAGTTTTTTCTAAACTTTATCATCCATAATAAATTATAATTTGTTAAATTTTAGGTCAAATTTTGAATATCTAAAATTAAATAATCTTATCACTGACCGTGACACTAAGAACTTAAGATCGGAGTCTTTATATTTTTTTAACTGATGACTAAAATATTTAATGCTCAGTAATTTTATAAAATACTATTTACTAAACAGTGAATAATCTCAACTTTTAAGAAACTCAAATAATCTGAAAAATTGGTTTTAGTTTTGGCGGGTCAAAAAAAAATTAAAAATAATAAAAACAATGAATTTTAAAACCCATGAATTTTAAAGCCCATATTAAGCGGCTTAATTTGAACTTAAAAATCAATGTTTTCTTTATTACAATTTCATAAGAAAAAATTCGGATTGCTGACATTTGAAGCGGATTCTTAAATAAATAATAATAATAATAGTTTAGCCTTATGCTCATGGTTAGACCAAGTAATGATCCAAAAATTAAAACCAGATCTCCAAAGAGAACCATCATCTCTCAAAATCATATAAATTTCGCTGGTTTGCACCAAGAATAAAATAAATTAGAATTTTTGCTTCGATTTTTATCAAAATCTACATTTAACTTACTTCAAAAAAAGAACATTCGATTTAAGAAATTCATTTTAATATACACAAGATGGCTGTTATCGAATCTACTTGTGTATAGTATCTACTTTTTTGGATTATCTAAATGTTAAATAAATTTGAAATTTTTTTCAAACGAAAAAAAAAGAATTCTTTTTAGTTGCTTCAAAAAATAATTCCATTTTTTTTTTTTTTGTAATCAGTATTATTGTAATATTGAAACTTCCTGTTTCAATTTTATCTTTTTTACCATTAATCTTGCAGACTGTTATTTCAAATTATCCTTTTTTTTTACTCAATTATCTATCTTTTACTCTTGTAGGTCATGGTTTTGTTTGTTTTACTTTAACAATATTGCAATTTATTTTCTTTTTTATTTCATGTTTCAAAATATTTTTCTTACAATTTTTTTTTTTTTTTTTTAGAAAATTACAGAAAAAGTAAAACTTTCAATCTCTACCCCCAATGCAAAGGAAAATTTTATTTCATTATCAATTTTATGAAAGAAAAAGTTTTTCATTTTAAATCGGTTTTTCTCGAACTGTGACAGTGACTTGCGAGCCTCGTTTCGGACTAAGAGGGTTTAAAAAATAATTTTGTTGCATTAGTATATGGCTAGATGTCGATTCTAAGATTCTAAAAAAAAAAATGTTTAGCCCTTTTGTGTTGAAATATTCTTGGGGCTGAAAATATATATATTTCGATTTTCATATATTCACATTATGTGGGTACTGAAATATTCATTCTATGAGCTTTATATAAATTTTTAATGTAATTAATTAATATTGTCCTTTAAATTGTGTCCTTAATTTGGCTAGAGCTAGGTAGCCATAAATGCTTATATGTAATAAAGTTTGAATATTCAGTATTTTTTTTGAACCCCTACAAGTATAATGTCTGTTTGTTAAGATAGTTTCAATAAGTTATAACCTATTGAACTGAAAATTATCAAAAAATAATATAAAAATATAATAAACTTATTATTCTGAAATGATATAATAAAAATAAAAATTATATATAATAATATATTAAATTATTTTGAGCTTGAACTACAATAATAAACAATAACAATTTATTATAAATATATATATTTTTTTTTTTTATGTTTTTTTCTTCTCATGTTATAGTTCTCAACTGTTGGCAGATTCAAGCCAAGAACTGTTTTTATTTTATTTGAAATGGATTTCAATTTTCTTGTCATTTAAAAAAAAAAAAAAATAAAAACAGAAATTTTCTTTTAACTTTGATACTAAATCCTTTGGGGTGATATGTATTTCCTTGCAAAAAAAAAATAAAAAAATAAAATAAAATTATTTGTATAAATATATTTAACTAAAAAAAAAGACAAGAAAAAAAATTTTATATAAATTTCTACTCAAACATATTTTTTTTTTTTTTAAAGGGAACATTATGTTTTTCTTCTTAAACTTGTCATAACACCATTTAAAATAAACATAAAAAAGTTATAATATTTTTTTTCTTTTTTCATTATTTTCTTTGAAAAGAAAATATTTCTCAAAAAAAAAAAAAAAATCTAAGACTTCTTTATGGGGTGACTTAAACGACTTAAGCTTTTTCTCTATACAAAATTGTATGTTTTTCATGTTATATATGTTATCCCAATTTATAATGTATATATATTTATATATTTTTTTTTTTCAAAAACTAAAAATATAAATAAATTTAATACAAAATTGTTAGCTTTAGGGTTAAGTTATATGTTTTTTTTTTTTTAAATAAAAATAATTAAAATAAATTTGACATAAATAAAGTATAAAAAGTATTTATTTTAAAGATTATACATTATTATTTAGTTTAAATATACATTTACATCGTTCTTATCTTTTACTAAAAATTTTCTCTACGTGTATATTTGTCCAAGTTTCCTCTTATATCATTTTCTTTCTGTGAGTAATTTTATTTGCTTAAAACGTGAAAATCTCAAACTATTATATAAATATCATTTCTATGTTTCAGTCATTTTTCTTTAGTTTAAGTTTTTGTGGTAAATAAAACTTATATAGATATATGTATAATTTTGTATTACGAATCACGTGAAAACTAACACACATGATTGAACAAAAAAAAGTTTTTAAAGAAAACAGTTCAATGAAAATAAAGGAATCATTTCTCATATACATAATGTATTTTTCTTTACTGCACTTTATTTTCTTCTACAATTTTTGTAACTAAATATTTCTAAATAACCTAATTGTATGAAATAAACGTTTTCATTAATAAAATTATGTTAATACTAAATTTATTCTATACATATAATACTACTTATTATTCCTACATTATGTCAACATAAATAATTCTCATATTTTATTTCATATATATAATATTTTAATAAATTTTATTATGTTAAAAAGCATATTGCTTGTATACAGCATACCATTATAACAAAATATTTTTTGGAAAAAAAAAAAGAATAATTCAAGAATAATAATTTAATTAAACTTAAAGCGGAAAATTTTTCAAAACCCAATTATATTAATTCACATAAAATTTTAAGAAGTAATATATAGCTACATGATAGTAGTATATATATTTGCAAAATTATTTTATGCTATTATTTATATAAATATAATATCTAAGTAAACACATAGCCCTACTAAACGCATACACCATAACACAATGTTGAAACAAAAAGGTATCCTTTATTATTGTTTTATAAGTAGCTATATAAATTTTCTGAAAACAACATCTTTAAAACTATTTCAATAATTAAATTTTCCAATTTCTCTTAACTTCCTGGAACAGTTTTTTTTTTTTTTGTTGGCTTTCTTTTAATAACATTTTAAAATGTATTATATTGAAGTGCGAATAAACTCCATTAAATGATAATTCAAGAATAGCTCTTACTTTTTCTTTTATATTATTAATTAACTTCGAAGTCAAGGTTAGACAAGTCCGGTGCAAACTGTGTATTTTTTATCACATACCGAAGATTATTTTAATAGTTTTTAATCCTTTGGCGAACGACTAAAGAGCAGTCAAAGATTGATTGCAGAAGTCGAAATGTATATTTTAGCTTTATTCTGAAGGGAGTTCATAAGTTTTTGACTAATCAATCTAGTGATATTTATGCACATAATTGCTTGAAATTAAATACAAATAAGTTTATTACAAAAGTGAACCCATTCAATTTTTGTATAATTAAATAAAAATTTTAATAAGAAAATTGATAAGACAAAAATAAAAAAAAACCTTTTAATCAAGTTATTTACTTTAGAAAGAAGTTGTTTCTTAAATAAATTTTGATTCAAAGAAAATCTAAGATAAAAAAAAATATAAATAAAAGAAAAAGAAAATGTCAACCCATTAAAAATTAAAATTTAAATAATGTTTTCCTCCTAAACAAACATGCATTGAAATCGAAAACCTCAATAAAATCTGCAAAATATACTCAATTAAAATTTAACCAAAATGTAAATAATATTTCCAAGCTCTTTAGAAAACATACTTTAATTGAAGTATAATGTGGTTTAATATTTTCCAGACATATTATTCGTGAGGAAGCATACTGAAAAAAAAAAAAAAGGAAACAGTAATGGAAGAATATATGTTTTAAATTTTATTGCATTACCATATATTTACAAGTATATGAATGAATGAATTTCCATTCAAATTTTATGTGTGAAGATATTTTTGAATATTTATATGGTAAATATGTAGTTAGGAAATTCATTCATTTAAAAATGGGGAACTATAAAATAGTGTATAATGCAGAAATATGAAAATTTTCTTATATTTTATTTTCTTTATATATTATAAATTACTACTGCGCCAATAAAATTTTTTGAATTTCCTTTTATGTTAAAAATGGTTTTAATTATTATAAAAAATTTCTTTAATTTAAATTCGTGAATATTTAAATATAGAATGTCCTGATCTCAAAGACTTTTAGTTGAAGAAGGAAGCTTACGAATTTTATTGCTATAGGTTTTATTTTGTCCGAACAAGGGTCTTTAAAATCTTCATAGTTTATAATAATTACATTTTATTTTTAATTGACCTCAAATTGTAAAATATTCAGTTTTGTAAGCTTGAGCATTAAAATATCATCAGATTGTCTCTCGCATTAGTCTTGGGTTCCAGTTCGATCCCAATGGTTGATCTTGATGCAGTTAGTTAACCCATAGGAAACTTTTTTATACATAACTTTGGGAACCTAACTACATTTATTTAATATTTCATAAAAGTCAACGAATTTTTTATTTTTATTTTTCTAGACAACATTTTTTTTTATTTAAAATATTATACAAGAATAACGAAACAAAAATAATATGAAACATCATTAATTATCCGAATAGGTAGTTTTTTTATCGATTTTCAAAAAAAAAAATTTTGAAATGTCTGTATAAAAGTATGTATAGAAATAAAGTCAGTTAATTAAATATAATATTTTTGTACAAAATTTTACGAAATATTAAGTATTAAGTTTGTCAAAAGAGGTTGTTGTTTTATGATATGATGTCATAATCAAAAGCACAAAATAAAAAATAAAAAAAAGCAAACAAAATATTTTTACATTTATTAAAGTGTTGTGTGTAAAAAAGAATAAATGAAAAAAAATAAAAATCAAGGAGAATTTAATATTGTAAATATTTTTGTCTGTTAATTTTCAACCCTTCCCTATATAATAAACTTATTCTGAACATTATGAATATTATGCGTATAGTATATAGAAAAGATTATTGGCTTATTACTGTTTTATGATTCGTTTGTTTTCTAGGTGTAGTTATAAATGTTATATTTCAATAGTAAAAAAAAATTGGATAGAAATAATAACACTTGAAAATAAATCACTTGAGCCTATCACTTGAATATTAAAGTTACATTTTTTTTTAAGCTTTTGGGAAATATTGTTATTTGGATTTTATAGACTTTAAATTAAATTTTCCATTAAGTTTATAGTAATTTGGGCTATTACCCTCAATTTTATTAGCATGAAATCATTGACTAAAGAACGGCATTTATCACTTACACAGTCCTACTAAAGTTTACTTTAAGTTATGAAATCTGTTCAGAACTGAACAAATAACATAATTAAAAACTTTTTCCGTAATAACCAATTTAATATTTTATGAAATTAATTATGCATAAATAATATACATTTAACTGTCAAGAAAATCTATGTTGGTTAAAAAAAAAAAAGATAGTTTAAAATTTTTTTTTTACATTTACCATTTTCCTCCTAGAAAAATAAATAAATAAAAATGGAAAAATAACAGAGAAGAATTTTTATTTGAAAATTCATGCAGGTGTCTCATATTCCATAAAAAAGTTTTCCTTAAAATATCTAGTTTTTTATCGAGTTGTATTTGAAAACTCTTTTTACAAAAATATTAAGTACCATGATCAAATTTTATTTTTATTTTTCTACATAAGATAATATTAACAACTTCAGAAAGTTTTGACACAGAGGAAATATTAGTTTTGATATTTTTTTATTAAAAAAGTAGAATTCGAAAAAAAAAAGTTAACACATAATATAAGCATTGCTTAAAAAACGATTCAGTTGGCTTCTAAGGAATTTAATAAAATTTTCTTTATCATATAAAAAATATAGTTTAAACCCTAAAATCTAAATTTAAATTATAAATAAAGTCACATAATAATGTTCTTTTTAACTCAAGGAAAGTCAGTGGGTTTCAGAATAATTATAAGAAAATTCAAAATGTCAATCTTTCAGACGTTTACATGGACATTTATGCAAAATAATATCCAAGTGTCACAGATTTATTAAAGTCATAAATGCCATAAGAAAAGATTTTCGGACTTCGTTGTTAGAAAAATTCCTGAAGTGCAATTCCGAAAAATTCCAAAATAAACATATTTGTTCGAACCCTTTGTTTTAGTTTTTATTTTCTTATGACAAACAAACTAAAAAAAAGAAAAAAAACTATGAGAATTTATATTTTCTTGAAAAACTTATATGAAAACTTTTTTTTTGTCAGTTTTTAGTTTTCATGATACCACATTGTCATTTACTTTTTTAAATAATTCAATTTTTGAGATGAAAAAATGCAGTTTGTTTTTTTTTTCTTATTTTAATCAAAAAGTATATCAAGAAATTATTTTTTATTTTTATACACAATTTTTTTTTTTTTTTATCTTTGTTAAAAGTTTTTAAACCCATTTTCTTTGAAACATGAAAGAGGAAAAGTTTTTCCGCAAAATAAAAATAATTTTTAAATATTTTATTTTTATTTTTTTAAATTTTTTTTCTGGTGAGCGCTGAACATAATAAATGAATTGGAATAATTTAAAGGGATTAGTTTTTGATTTTGTTCTGTGTTAGATGTGTACCTTAAGAGGAAAAAAATTCTTGAGAATATCTTTAACTTAAATCGCTGAAAGCTATCCCGTTAATATTTAAGTTAATTTTCTCTTAGTTAACAAGAATCTGCGGACAGTTAATTCGAATTAAGATTAAATATTTTAAATTAAGTTTTTCGTTCCGTTCCTGGCAACAATTTGTTCAATTTTCGACTCAAAACTAAAAGATACTGTCCCTCACAATTTTATTATACATTAGATATTTTATTCAAATCTTTGACTTTCAGAGTTAATTTTAAATTTATAATTAGAATAAACTATATATTATAAAATTTGATTAGGTGAGAGGCTGTATAAAGTCTGGTTTCATTCAATTTCGTACGATCTTAAGTTTTGCGCTAAGTTAAAGCTAACAGTATTCGCCACGTTTATATGGTAACTGATTTAAAATCGCTTCGGTAGATCATTAATTACAAGGACTTTATTGTATTGAACATTTATGTAAGTTATGTATTAAAATTAGTTTAAATCTTCGCGCTGCGCCCCTATAACTTCCAAACCACAAATCGTAAGATCTTAAATTTTGCATTAAATTAATAAAATACCATTATAGACAAATAATTTTAACAAATTAAAAAATTATTTTAATAATAATATTTTGTACGCGTTTCGGTTGGTTTACCAACCATCATCAGCAGCGAAGAGAATCAAATGTATTATATTTTTGGGTTCTTACGTAATGTGTATTATGTAAATTATGTAAAGATGAAGTGCAAAAAAATCTAAAGTCATTTGTGAACCCATTTAGTCTAGCTTCTATTTCAATAAAAAGAAAAATCGCATTTCGCGTGAATGGTTTTGAAAAAATATTACGGATCGTTAAAAAGGAGGTGCACAGTTGACAAAACATCTTCTTTAACTTGTAGATGCAAAAATTAAATTAATATTTTTTGTTCTGTGTGAACCTTTTTTGTCAACATTAGGGTGGTTCGAATTATTAAATATTAATAATTTTTTTTTTCTCCATATTTTCTTATGGAAATAAATTTTTCCTAAATATTTGTTTTATAAAATAAAAAAAAAATTTAATAATAAAACAAAAACTTCTTTTTAAAAATAACTTTGAAAATTCTTTCTGAAAATGATAGAGAATGAAAACTATAAAAATAAATTTTTTTTTTATATAGGTAGGAACATATAATTGAAAAATGAAATAAATAAAAAATAAAAGTTAAAATACAAAAAAAAAAAAAAATGCATTTATATATATAATAAAGTGCATGCTTTAAGTGAAACTAAATTTATTTTTAACTACTCCCATTTTAAATAAAATCTCATTTAAAATAATAAAAAAAAAAAAATAATTTCATTTTTTTTTTATGTTGATTACATTTATAACGAAACCAAAATAATGAAAATAAAATAAATTTTTTTTTTTTATTTTTATAAAAATCTACTTTAAAAGCTTATTTTTACAAAAAGAAGAAGAAAAACAAAAAAAATCGCGTGTGGATTGAATAAATAAAACTATATAGAAAAATGTTTTTAAGACTTGTTAGCTTTTCGACGCTTATTTATTGTGCATAAATCATTGAATAGAAAATGTAAACAAACGAAAAACAAAAAAAAAAAAAACCACCCAAAAACTAGGAAAATAATTTTCTTTTTTGAAAAGCGATAAAAATCCTTTTCAACATTTTCTGTTTTTCTGTTTTTAAGTTTTTTTTTCTTTTTGTTACTTTCTTGCTCCAGTAATTGTAACTTTGAAATAATTTTTATTGCACTAAAAATGGTCATTAATTAAAAAGAAATAATGCAAGTCAATTATAAATACGACTTTCTAACAATAGTTAAAATATGCATTGAATGTAGAAAGATTAACACAACATTACAAAAATAAATTATACATGCTGCTGGAACTTTTATTTATTTACTCACATTTATTTATTATTATTATACACTGAAAAACAGAAAGCTGCGGCGGTAGCTACATTTTCAGCATATTTTTTGCTATGTATATATAGTTAAAATAGAACTAGTGAATGACGTTATCAAAATTTGACATTTGACCATAGCATTTGACATTCAAATTTCAGAAACTCATATTGTATAAAAAATATTTTTCGCTATTTATTTTTCGCTAAAAAAAACAATAAAAATTATAATTTCCCAGTAGTCAATTTTGCAATAATTTGAGCACATGGTACCAGAAAGTATTGCAGTTATAACTTTATTGTAGCCGATTCTTATAGCTAAGTTTTCAAAGAATTATTTTTCAGTGTGCTTTTAAAATTAATTTTATTAAGGTAATGGAAGAAGAAACATATTTGGGCTCACATTTTCAATTCAACTTAAAAGACTACATATCCTTTTTATTTTCATAAAAACCACAAAAGTTAGTTTTAAGAAAATCTGAAAGTATAAGTTTTTTTTGTTTTAATTGTTGGTGAAAGTTTCTTAGAAATGTTAAAATGGTATCGATTGGCTTTATATTCTCGTTAAAATAAAATCAAAAAAGATTCCTTACAAAATCTTTACATCAGATATCAGATTGTTTTAGGTTATGGCTTGAGTTCAATTCAATTCATTATATGGTTTACTATAATAAAATGTTAAATTAAAATTAAATTTTGAAATTAAGATAAAAGTCGTATATATGAATATTATGTCTATAAGTTAAAGTAACCCCACTTTAATGTAAGAAAATTTAAAGAGTCACAAGTTGGAATTCTTTATTTACCATAATTTTCGCTGTTAAATTTTTCATGCGAAATAAATTGGGTCACATTTGACAAATTTGTCTTTAAATTAATTAAGATTAAAATAATTATTATCGCATCTGCAATTTTATACTTCATCTTAGCATTATATCTAAAATTTAAATACCAAGAGAGTTACTAATGTTAATTAGAAAATATACTGCTTGTGTATATATGTATATAGTTATATAAAAACATAATCTTTGATGTACAAAATATTGTTCGCTAATTATTGTTAGAGAGATATTAGTTTCTTTTAAGTGAACTTTACAAACAAAACTTTTATTGATTATGTTATATATATATTAATCAACATTATTGAACATTGTGTTTGTGTAAACATTAATCATACGGCAATCATTTATATGGTGTATTATCTTTTCACACCTTATATATTATATTTACGTCACAATAAACGAATAACTAATAGTTAAGAACAATTTATTGAAATTATAATAACATTAACAAAAAGTTTAAAATTTATAAGAATTGAATTCAGAATTTTTTATTTCATTGTAAATTGTAATACTTAAAATGTAATAATATTGTAAAGTGAACGTGTAGATTCAAATTTTCCCATATATTCAAATGGCTTTAATTGACTTTATAGTTTTGATGTTAAGTTTCTAAGATTTAAAGTTTAGAAAATGTTTGTAAAATGGAATTTGAAATAATAATTTATATCGTATATTAAATGTATTGAGGAAAATATTCATTTTATGTTGCACTTAAAAAAGTTTTTTCTTATAATATGAATTTCTTCAAATTTATTTCTATAAAAATTAAAATATTATATTCACATGCAAATAACTTGAACTGTACAGGTATATTGTGTATAATATATATACCTGTAATGAGGCTTTTGAGAATAAAACAAGTGAAATCAATGCGGAATGAATTCAATAAAAAAATAATGTAAGAAATGGTAGAAATAAAGAGCATGCAATAATAAAGTTTTATTTAATTTTTTTTTTTTTTTTTTTTCAACTATAAGGATAACATAAATTGAAATAAGAAATGAGTATTTTTCCTTCTAGGTATATATATTTGTTTTATTTTATTTTTAAAAATTCTTTTTTATTTTCGACTTTTATTGAATATTCATGATGTTTTAATGTAAAATTTATTAAAAATTGAACATTATCAAGAAATCTGTATATACATTATGGAAAAAGTTTGCCTTTAGACAGCACTAGAAGAGATTGTGGTTCGATATAGTTTTCTTGAAAGAAATTTTATAAAGGGTTTTCTTCTATTATTGCTTGGCAGATGAAATTTTGAAAATAATTAAAAAAAAAAACTTCATACAGAGACATTATTTTAATTAATTTAAAGAAGTTTATCTTAAAATTATAGTTTAAATGTTCTTAAACTTATTTATTTACTTATGCCTATATCTAGAGCTACTTATGTCTACAAGTATGTATAAATATAATGCAAAACTAACTTCATGAATCAATTGTTATTAGGAATGAATATTAATTTAACATAAAATGAATGTTTGTAGAAAATAAAATTTGCATTTTCCAAACATAATTCTTAGTAAAAGTTTCTTCCCATTTTAGTGTGGTTAAAAATATTTATACTTCTTATATATAGTATGAACTTTCAATATCAGAAAGATGAGATTTTTCATCAACATGAATCGAAATAATAAATTTTCCAAATTATGCATATTACAATTTTCTTAAATTAAATTTTTAGTTTAGTATTCATTGGGGAAATGCAATATCTGTAAAGATTTTATTTTAACATAATAATATCTTATGAAATGAATTGTTAATTTACATATATTCACTATATAATATTATATGTATGTTCGATGTAAATTAAATACATATATATATAAATATATATCTAAATTTTACACATACCATATATTTATTTTTTAGTAGTTGTATACTCTTAAGACATTTTACATTGTTAATTTAAGAATTTAAAAGAAAAAATGGTTTTGCATTAATTAACTTCAAACTCTGTATTAGGATTTTCTTTTTGTAATAATTTAATAAAATTTAAGAGCTTTTAAAAACCATACTACTTTTATATATTACCTGAGTTTAAGTTAAATTAAAAAAAAAAAACTGAGGTTACTGAATAATATTCTCGAAAGTAAAAAAATTATTTAAACTGTAAATTTGTAATACCTTATAACCATTTTCTAACTATAATTCATTACCTGTACTTTACTCTTATTAATAAAACTTGCGAAGTCCGTAAAAAATGTAGTTCTAATGCAGAAATAATATATATTTTGCATAAAATGAGCCAAATTGTTTTAAAATGGTAGAAATTTAATTTATGTTCAAAATGACTGGCCACACAGCAGGCTCGACTTGTACGAATTATTTAATGGAAAAGAAAATAATTTGAATAATTCGAAGAACTTTTACTAAATTTTTCAACTTTATTCGAGTAATTATTTTATTTTTGTTAATGAAATAATCTAATTGTGTCATTCATTAAATTTGAAATCTTTAATTGACTTAATAAAATTAGTAAAATACTATAATTTTTCAAAAAAAAAAAAAAATAAAGAAAAATGTTACTTTTTTCATTAATCATTTTTTTTTTAAAATAAACTTAATTCAAAGTGAAATATAAATATATATATATATATATTTTTTTTTTTTTTAAATCAGAAAAATCATTTTGAAATGGATATAATCTGCTAAAGTAGTCAAATATAAATTATTCATTATAAAAATGTTCTTATATGAAACCACTCCTTATTCGTTTCATATTAAAAAAAAAAAAAAAGGAATAGATATGTTTATGTATAGATTAATATACATGGTAGATATATACATATCCTTGTATACATAGTACATAATATACGACTGTATACTTATACGTTTTTTATTTTATGTACATATCTATAGAATTTAACCAAAAAAATATAGAATTATATTTTAATGGTGTTTCATATAAAACACATTTTTAAATTATCCTTAGAATCTGTAATTTTTCCAAGTGGATTTTCCCTTTAAAAATTTATTTTTTTTTTGTTTGCAAAAAATAAAAAAAAAAAAAGGAAAAGAGAAAAACAAAAAAAAAAAAATAGAATATTGTGCAATAATAACAAAAAAAAAAAAAATATTTCCTCTCCAATTTTATATAGATTTAATTCACTGCTTAACACTTTACAAAACCCATTTGTGCTAACAAGAGCGATATATTTCTATATTTTTACTACGTAAGGATTTTGTTTCTTTTTTTTTTTTGCTCATTGAATAATTTTAACACATTTATTTGTGTATTTAAAAAAAAATAACAAGGATGTGTATTCTCTTTCAAAATAGAAGATACCAATATTTTCTTATCAATCAATATTATATATATTTTTATATTATTAATAAATATTCTGCCTGTTAACGAAACGGATAGATGTAGCTTAAATCATTTTTTTTGTAGGTTCCATAATAGATAGTAGATAGTAGATAATAGACTAGTCCATGACTTTACTTCCAATATTTATAATAATTAAACAAATGAAGAGCTCCCATTGAGGTTTCTATAGATCTTTGACTTAATGTCAATAATAATAATTAAAAATGTATAGATAATTTTTGGCATCCCTGTATCTGAAATATTATTATATTAATATGTTATTTGGTTTTGTTACAATAAAATTGCACAATAGATTGAAAATTGCTAGAAAATATATACAAATATTAACATTATTATATTAAGTATGTACGTATACTATACACAATGTACATAAATTTATCCTATTAATGGAAATTTAAAATATATATAATTTTTAGTTTTATTTTATTTTTCTTTCTTATTATTTTCCCTTTTTTTTAGAAAAGAATATATTATTATATTTTTCTTCTATAAATATATTTTGTAAATATTTGTTTCTTCTAATTTTTAGTAAATTGACGATAAACGATTTCTATATTATATTTACATGTATTTTTTATTAGAATTTTCTGCAAATTAAGTAAAAATAATATTTTTTTTTTCTATATTATTTTTTTGCAAACAAGAACGAATAAAAATTAGTTTGCAAATAAAGGAGAAGTTAAATTTTGTAAAATCAAGAAAATGAATTGGAAAATTTTAATTGTTATTTGCATTCAAAATGTCTGGAAAATGCAAAAAAAAAAAAAAAAAATGAAAATAAAAAATAAAATAAAATAAATGAAAAACCAGAATTTTATTATCAAGCAATTTAAGATTAATAGGCCGTAAATTTCTTATTATTATATTGAATGTTCAATAATTGGCTTTATATTATTTTTAATTTTTTTGTAAGTCCTGAACCTATATTTTATAATGAACATAGTAAGAACCAAAAATTATTCTGCTTTTATGAGTTGTTTGTTTTTTTCTTATAATTTCTTGATATTAGCATAGCAGTGCATTCAAGGGTCAACGAAAAGAAACCTATCTTGTATATTAACTATTACACTCCATAGTCTATTATTTGATTTATATTGTTAGTAATATAATCTCTGTTTTAAGTATTAAATCCGAAATATGTGTGTGTACTATTAATTATTTAAATTCTAGCGATAATTTGAAGTCAGTTCCAAAATAGAAATATAATATTTAATTGAACACTATGCATTGTCCAATATGCTTAACTAGTAAAAAATTTATAAAAACATTGTATGGTAAAATAGTGGTTTTATTTAAAATATAAAAAAAAATTCCATAGTCAACTTTATTATAATATATTTGATAGTTCTATACTTTAGAAACAAAAAACAAAATTTTTTATATGGTCGCTAAATGTGTTTTTTTTTTATTAAAAATATTTCAAACCATATACCAGTCTGTCATATTTGGTTCAAATTGTTCGAATATTTAAATAAATTTTTTTAATATTTTAATTGTATATTATGTGAGTAGCATATGTATGTATTTAAAACTAATTTTTCCCAAATGTTTATTAGGAGAACATAAAAGCTACAAAAATGTATTCTGTGGCAAAATTAAATTAAAAACAGTGTTTTTCACAAAACAATATTATATATATTCCCTATGAAAATAATATAAACTTTTCCGCAAATAATTTCCACCAAAAAATATTTATAATTTTGTTTTGAAATATTGAAACATAGTTTTCTGTTAAAATTCATTATTTGGATAAATATGAATTTTTTTTTTAATTAAAACAATTTGTCAAAATACTTCTTTTTTTTAACATAATATACAAAAGTGAAATAAAAAAAATTAGGTATTTATTTTGATATAAAATTGAAAAAAAAAATAGTTTATTAGAAAGTTAAAAACTGCAAAAATAATATTAAAACTTTATTTTTGTTAAATTTTAACACTATGTTGTATTGTTAAGCTTATTTAATTCGAAAAAAAAATTATATGTATATTTTTGAAACTTAGTAACACTTTTTGTTTTAGATTTTTCATAAAGTTTTACATATTTTATGTAAATAAAATAAATTTCGTTTCACATCAACAAAAAATTAAACCTAAAATGTAATTCTTTTCAATCAGATGGATCAAAATTGTTTTTTTTTTTTCGTTGACAAGTAGGTTTGATTCATTGTAAATTAAAATAATAACAGTCCCTACGCTCTTTAGTCTATGAGTCCCTACGCTCTTTAGTCTATAAAAACATTGATATCTTTTAAAATAAAAGTAAAAAGTTAAATAAACAGCAACATCATTATGCTGAATCTAATAAATTGTTACTAAATAGAAATAAAATACAACTAAGCATGTCTGAGTACATTCAAGTAAATAAATACTTTATTTTTCCCAAAAGCTTGTCTTAAATTAAAAAAAAAAAGAATAAAACAATAAAAAATCGAACATAGGATAAAATTGTTGTTTCTCTTCAATTTTTTTTTATCAAAATTACACTTGTTACTTGACTTGGTTTTCCTTTCAAACAATTTACTAAATAAAAGTGAAAAATGAAACGTATTGTTTTTTTTTTCTTAATGAAAATAACGCTTTTCCTCCAATAAAATATTCCATGAGAATAATATGTGCGTAAATTATAACTTTTATACAGTGTACGTGATTGAAATTATATTTTCATAAAGTAGAAAATTATGTATATATTATATATACTATATACCTATTCGAAAATAAAAAAAATTGGAAGTAGGTATTAAGATTACCACTTCTTCTATTTTTTTTTAAGAATCTTAACTGAAGCAATTTTTTAATATCAAAATGGCACAATTTTAGAAAAATTTTATATTTCCTAGATAAATTACTGAAAATTATACTTTGATTATTATTGCGATATATTTAATACTTCTAATATGCGCCTTCAACATTAAATCCAATTTAACACTGAAATATCTTTAATTCTACTTGGGAATAAAATGTATATCTAATACTTTTAATGACCCTGAACATTTTTTTTAAGGTTTTCAAAGTTTGCAAATAAAATTAAATTTAGAAAGTAGACTAATAATATTAATTAGTTATGTTGTAAGAATATATAATAATTTTTAATGAGCATTATTAAAAATAAAAATAAATTTTTCATATAAATTTAAATATTAAAATGTTTTTGAAAATTGTTTATTCCCACGTAAAATTATTATTTTTTATTATGTAGATAGTTGAGTTCACTTGTTCCCCTCCAAAACTTATCACGCAATATCTGCAGGATTTCTAATACGATATAGCTTAATTTTAGAAATAACTATCAGACCTTATTAAATATGGTATTTTTAAGATTTTTGAATTTCATATTCAATATCCTACAGCTCGCAACAGATTTTCGTTAATCCCCGATAGTACTAGGATATAATTTAAGTTTAATACTTTTTTTTCGTATTTCAGAATTATAATTTAAAAAAAAAAAACAAAAAATAATGACATAATGACTTTTGTAATAAGTAAATCTAGATAACATATTTCATGTCAAGAAATATGTCAAACTTTTTCAGATTTCCTCATATGGGAAAAATTCATGTGAACATATTTTTATGAATTTTAAATTAACGCATATATATGCATAGAAAATGAGACATATATTTTATATATATGATTTTTTTGTTTTTCCTCGAAATGGGGATAAAAAAAAAAGAAATATCATTGAATAATTTTCACAATTTTCAATGAAAATTGCATAAAAAAAATTTGAACCTAAAAAAAAAAAGGATATTTTTTTGTCTTTTTTTTTTAAATAAAATTTATGATCAACCAGAGACATAATGTCTGTTCATATTAAATTTCATAAAAATATTAATAATAATATTAATAAAACTTATATTCAAATTAAATGTAAGATTCATTGTAAATCAAAACGTAAAAAAATATACTGATGGAAAATTAATTGAAAAAAAATTTAAAATAAAAAATTAATTAAAAGATCAAATAATTTTAATTAAAAAAAAAAGTTTACATTAATCATTGATAAATTAAAATAAATATTATAAAAACTAAAAATAATTAAAAATACAAAAAAAAAAAAAAAAAACTTGTGGAAAAATATAAAAATTAAAGTATTAAAAGTATAGTTTAGCAATTTTAAAATTGTCGCAAAAAAAAAAAGTTTAAAGTTCTGTAAAAAAAAAAAATCTGTAAAAATAAAAGTCTGTTAATTTAAGTTTGTTGTTATTTAATATTTGAATGGAAATGTTAAAGGAAAATAATAAAAAACAGTGAGAAAAAAATAATAAAAAATATTAATTAATCAAAAAGTAAAATAAAATCAAAAAATTAATAAATCAATTAAAAGAATAAAATAAAAAAATTTACCTCTTTAATATAAAAAAAAAAGGAAATAATTTTTTTTATAATTTATCATTTTTAGTTTAAAATAAAAAAAAAAGAAAGAAAATAAAATTAAAAATAATGTTAAGGTAAAATTTTTTTTAATATTTTCACTAACTGTATTATTTTTTATTTTCATGATCCCTCTGCCTATTCTTTTTATATGAAAATCCATCGTACTATACAACCAAATGGAATCTTCAAAAATATCAACAACATAAAAATTGCTGCAACTACTACGATTTTATTTTAAACCTTTTTGTCTGTCATCAACAACGTTGCCATAACAACTGAATGGGCTAAATTAAAAAAAAAAATTCGAAAATTCTTAACAAAATTTTAAATATAACAAAATTCAATTAACAATTTTTTATATTAAAAAAAAAATTATATAAAATAATAATTAAAATAAAATTAAATTTTTCTAATTCTGCTTCGTTGTGATTTCCCTTTTAAAATATTTCGATTTTGTTTTTGCGCTAATTAAAAAAAAAAATAATAATAAAAAATTAAACGAAAAACTTTTAACTAATAAAAAAAATTTCAACTTTTCATTATTTTCCACTATAAAAAAAAAATCAATTAATTTATTTGCGACTTCAAATAAAATTAAACTCATCGCTTGTTTTTTTTTTTTTTAATTTTTTTTTTCGATAACTACGTTTTTTCATTGTTTTCTACGACGAAAAAATTTTATTTAATTATATAATGATAATATTTGAATTTAATGATGATTTTGCATAAATTTAATTTAAATCCAATCGAACTATTTATTAAATTATTTAATGGCAAAACCTATAATAAAATGAAAAATTCTGGACATAAAATGCAATTAAATATATTTTGGCCATTAATAAATGATTGAAAATTTTTATTAAAATTTCCTCAATACAAAAAATTTAATCGAATTAAATAAAAAATAAAAAATAAAAAAATCCATATCAAACGCGACAATAAATTAATTTGTAATTTGTAATTTTTATTTCGTATAAATATATAATAAAATAAAATATAAATCTTTCATCGTTGTTAGTCCTAAGAAGCATAATCATATAATAAAATAATAAAACAAAAATTAAATTAATCCACTTAGAAAAATCTTTTTGTAATCATTCTATTTGTACATATGGCAATACCAAATAGTTTTGCCAAATATATTAGGAAAAAATCTTAAGATAGAATTTAATAAGTCATAGAAGACAAACAACAACAAGTAAAATTAAATAAAATATTTCAATCAAAAAGTGGATCTTAGAAAATTTATAGAGAAAAAGGGAATCACATACACGCACAAAATTCTCAATACCCATATTTTTCAATTATAACATGGGGCTGGCAATGGCTGATATGCCGCCAGCAGCCAATAAAATAATAGTTGCAGCAATTTTAATTAATTTAACCATATTGACATGGACGACACAATTAAGTGATGCAGCTCGTGAGTACAAAATTATTATTATTACTAAAAATATTTTTATTTTTTTGTTTTTAATTATATTTTTAATTTTAATATTAAATTTCAATATTTTAAACGCTCAATTAAAGAAATCATCAAAAATTAAAACTTGTGTAAAGAAAATCTCAACTAAATACTTTTATTACAATAATCTATATCAAAAAATATAGGTATAATATATCTATACCTATAAATATTTTTAAGAATTATTTGCATAACTCTGATGAGATTATATATAGTTGTTCTTATAATATGATATACAGGATTTGAAGTTTTGAACAAAATATGTTGTGCATAATTTGTAGCAAAATTTTTATAAAACTTAAAATTTTTTTTTTAAAGTATTTTTAATATTTTATGAGAACATACTATATAGAAAAGTTTTGAAAACAATACAAAAGTTTATCTTTTTGCCACATTCATAATAAATGCTTTAATTTATATTGACAACGGACTTCAAAGGTTATGACCGAGAAAAAAGTTAAGCAATTTTTCTTATCCTTTTTTTTTTTTTGACCCTTTTTGTTGTAATGGAATTTTTTTACAAAAATAAAATGTATATTTTGCATATTAGTCTCACCCAAAAATACTTTTTAAAGAATTTTCGACTTACATTATTTTCATACAAAAAAAAAAACATAGTATTTTTCTAAACTTATAAACAGTATTTCATTTTTGTAATATTTAAGACAATAGATTAAGTACATGTGTATCCTTATCATCCTTTTTCAATCTTCATAAAACTATATTTTCACTTCCTCCATTTCTAACAATTGGAATAATGTTAAAATTGTTGCGAGAAATTATGGTAATTCTCGTGGGTTCTTCATAACTCAACTATAATGAAATTGTAAATTCGAAATACTTACTAACTACTAGTC
Source organism: Hybos culiciformis (assembly GCA_964007475.1). Lineage (NCBI taxonomy): Eukaryota > Metazoa > Arthropoda > Insecta > Diptera > Hybotidae > Hybos > Hybos culiciformis. Next base: position 147,073,180 of record OZ023273.1, on the reverse strand, counting down.
TTTGGTTCCTCAAAGAAAAATTATTTGATTACATTTTGATTTTTATTTAGGAAATCTGTTTTATGTATAAACTATTTGTACATATTCATTTTAAAATCCAATTTTTTAAACTTAACAATGAGATTCAGGAATCAGGCTACTAGTTTGATCGCACCTTGTAATCAATATATAAGTTGGACGAAATTCCATTTAGAAAATAAAAAATAGTTATAAAAATACTTAGACTGGGTAAATAACTCAACAGACGTTTCATTTTTTTTTAATGTCTATTTTTGCTTTTTGTTCTGTAAGTTTAATAACTCTTTTTTTTTTTTTAAAGTAATAAAAAAGGTTACCAGTTGGTGGTATCTTTATTAAATATTTTAAAAGAATCATAAAATATTATATATGAGGTTTAAGTGTGTGTAAATATTTTTTTTTTTTTTTCCTAAATTTTTTTTAATTTATATAATTTATTAACAGAAGGATGGGTACTTTTTCATATAAAATTATATAAACATACACACATTAATTTTAAAGACATCCAATAACTTGACAGATTGAAATATTATAAGCTCTGGTATTAGATTTCAAGCTTTAGAATAAATTTTAAATCTGACTGTAATTTCAAAAAATATTGAATAATCATTTTCAGTGAAAATCTGAATAATTAAATAAAAAGAATAGTAAATTTTTTCGAAAACATAATCAATCAACAAACAATAAAACGATTTTCAAATTAAAATTTCAAAATATATATACGATTATGATGACAACATCATTATGTGCCACACAATTTAGAAATCAGAAGTTATCAAAAGAAAAATAATATTAATAAAAAAATATATTTTGTTCTATCTGAATTTTGACAAAAATCTTTGCATGTTTCTAATGTTGGTTATAAAATAAAAGTATATATATACTTACAATTTTAATATACCGTAAAGTTATAGTTGACATTAAAATTGACGTGGTATATATTTTAATTTTCGTAAATATTTACAATAAATTTTTTTTTTCATTATTCTTGTATTAATATAAAGGATGAAAAACGAAATAAAAAAATATTATAGTCATAACCCTATAATTTAAATATATATTTTGAAAGCTGAAAAACTCCTTCACTACTCCCATTTCAAATGAAAATGTATATAAAACTCAAAAAAAAAGTATACATACATATATACAAAAATATCCTCGATTTAACTCAATTATATATTTTATGTAATTTTCTTTTTATTTTTAGCTTCACTATAAGTTTATATTTTTACATATACTTCTGCATAATTGAAGTAATAGTTGTTCAGAATGTATCGTTGTAATGAAATTATTCATCAACTAAAAAAAAAAAAAAAAGAAGAAAATTACATAAATATTTTTGTACATTATTATATACCTACTTATTACGTATATAATATATATAATATATACAATGCTTGTAGTTGTAGATACATTGTTATATATACAGTATAGAATGTAAATACATAACGTGTACAAAACAACGACGACGCAAAAATTAGTTAATCATATTTTGTTGAATGAATGAAAAATTATATTAATTAGATTATTAAGTATATTTACCTAAGGACTTTTTTGTTTTTGTTTAAACAAAATCTAAGTAAATTTACTATGTTTTGGAATTCAAAAGTTTTAGTTGATAATGAGGTTCAGATGTGCTTATTATAACGTGTTGAATATAGTTTGACATTATCTGTATATAAGTATTACTAACTTATGATATCATGCATTTTAGTTTTTTTTAAGTCATGTTTTAAAGATTGTTAAAAATTTGGTTAGAAATAGAACGAAATATGCAAGGCGTGTGAATAAAAACCAAAAAAAAAAAAATATATTGCTTTTATTTGGCTCTCAATCGATAAAATTTTCATCCACTAGAATATTATGAAATGAAAACGGGCAACAAAAAAAAAAACAATATGTCAAAACGAACATCGTTAGGTAAAGCATAATAAATGATATTTTAAAAATGAAAATTAATTTTTTACTAAATCCTAATTATATTTAATTATTTTAACAATTAATTAGGTAATTAGCTATGACAGAATTAGGACCCAAAAAAAAGAAGAAAAATTTGTTTTTTTATTTTTGACTATATATATACTTAATCAAAAAATTATTATATTTTGATTTGATTGCTAAAGCGCTAAAGCAATGATTGTTGTGGTACCCTTGACACTCTGAAAGTAAATATAATTTTTTGGGACGAAAATAAAAATTAAACCATTTTTTTGAAAAATTGAAAAAGATTTATTACTTTTTTTTTCTCTCTCTCTTATTTTATGATTAATAGGAAAATAAGTAATTTTTATATCCATTGAAAATAATATTCATGTTGTTATTTTTATGAATTAAATTGTTAAAAATTGAATATAAAAACGAATTTTTTTTTTGGTTTAGCTAAAATATAAATTAAATGGCCAGTGAAAAAAGCTTTAAATGGTGCATCGACCCTGAATAAGATAAACAAATATTGAGTTCGAGTAAAAAATTGTGAAAAATTGTTACTTTGGCGCGTTTTTTTTTTGTATATTTTTAATTATAAAAAATATTTCATTTTATTGAAAGTCGAAGCTTAATATAACATACGGCTAACATTAATGTTAAAGCGATCCAAAACCGACCCAAAACCAAACCAATTTTTCTCACAACCCAAAGAGCAAACGTACTTGATCCGTACTCAAAATCGACTATTAATTAAGCAATTGTCACTTTTGAACAAATACAGATTTTTTTTTACCTCTACTGCCGAAAAAGTTTCTCTATTTCTCCCTATTATTATTATTATTATCATTATTATTATTATTACTTTCTTTTTTTTTCAACATTTTCATTTTTCATATTCAATTTTCTTTCTCTACATAAAAAGAATGAAGAAAAAGAAAAGGAAAAATAAAAATAAAAACGAAAACATAATATTTTTATTGAATTATTGATGAATTATAACCAAAAAAATTTGCTTTTCACACTACATGTAATATAGGGGGAAACAGGGTGTTATGGGAGTATGGTTGATTTACTTAAAAAAAAAAAAAAATGTGTTTTTAATGTCGAATTATTTGACATTAAAATTGCATGATGATAACGGTTTTAATATTTTTCATTCTTGGAAAATAAAAAAAAGAAAAATTTTCTTTTTTTTTTCCTTTTTTTTCTTTCTTGAAGTTGATTGATGATTTGTAAAAAAAAAATAAAAAAAAAATGTATATAAATAAATTGAAAGATATTTTGATAGGAAAAAAAAAAAACCAAAATATTATATGTTTTTATTATTATTATTTTTAGATAATAACATATAATTTTTGGTTTCAAAACATTTCTCTTTCATTTATTTTTTATTTTTTATTTCATATTTTTTTTTTATTTTTCTTACATATAAAAATTATTGACAATTTCTTTTTAATAAATTAATGTTTTTCCTCAATTTTTTTTTTTCATAAAATTATTACTTCTTGGGATGGGGAATTTTGTTTTTCCAATGGTTTCATTTATAAAAATATTTTCATTTTTAATGTAAAATAAATGTAATTTAGATTTATTATAATATATGAATATTATATTTTTATTATTATAGAAATTAAAAAACAAAATAATAATAAGTATTTTGTATAGGTACATAAGAAAAACAAAATTTTTGATTAGGGTATTAATTTTTTTTTCTATTTGGTCGTTATTTCTTTTATATATTCAATTCTGAAAAGACATTGAGAGTCAAAAACTGTTGTCTTTTAAATTTAAGAATTCAGTCTGACGTTTATTTTGTGATATTATGTCTGCTGCCAATTGTCAATAGATTTCGCAAACTTATATTAATTAAAATCTAATTAGACCGTCTGTAGAATTTTCTTTTCTTCAAATGTGTACTAAATTTGGTACATACACTTTAATCACATTCACTATTGAATCATTTAAACGTCTACTAAATTCAGCATTGAAAAAAAGCATAAAAAAATCACAGATAAATTTCCTTTCTTACAAAATTTAATTATTCATTATTCCAAATTCAAAACTAAATATAATATATTTACAACATTGACACAAAAAAAAAAAAAATAAACACCCAGTCAATTAATCTTAAAACAACTTCTTGAAAATAAAAAATCGTCACATTTACATTTCATTTGGAAACCCTTTTCAAAGTTATTTTCATTTTTTTTTTTTAGAAATAGTTTTCATACAAAAAATAAGAAAAAAAATGGCTGGGAAAATAAAAGGATCATAATAAATCAACGAAAAAATAAAAAAAAAAAATAAAAATTAATAGAAGGATTTTTATGGAGCAAAAAATAATCACACAGTGACATTTTGTGGTGCTCAACTTTATATAAAGTTTTTGGTTTTTTTTGCTTTGCACTTTATTGTTATGACATTTTTTAAAAATTTACATTAAATGAATGATTTTCATAAAGATTATTATATTTTATATTTTTTAAATTTTAGATCAAATTTTAATTGAAAAAAAAAAAAATACAAAACCAAAGTTTTTTTTTTATATATGCTTTCATGGGATTAACTTTTATGCAACCACAAAAGACTATAAACATATTTGAAATCTCTTTTAAAATATTTTTGTTAAAATAATGAATACCTATATTGGTACTATTCAGGTTATCCTGTCAATGATTAATATCAAAGATTAAAACATAAGAATTAGAAGAGCTTAGAACTTAAAAAAAAAATATTTATAAAATTTAATTTGTAAATAAAAAATTAAAAACGCATTATTTTTAAACTAAATTTTTATATTAAATTCATTATGAGAATATTATATATACAACATATTTTTCATATAATACATAAAAAATAAAATTTATTAAATTTTGATATCCTTTTTTTTCAACATACATATATACCATTTTTTTTTTATGTTAATTTTCTTTTTTGTTTAATATTTAATGAAGTTTTTTCTTTCAATTTTTCAGTTAACTCAATATTTATTTTGCATTATGTTTCATTTATTTACAAAATATATAAAATTATTTGTATAAACTTATATAATATGCAAATAAACAAAAAAAAATTTCCTTTTAAATATTTTGTTTTTTTTTTTTTATTTATTTAAACCAGAAAAATATTAGATGAATCTGTTTTGTATTTATTTTTCAAAAAAATAAAAAAAATAAAATATTTTATACATTTTTCTAACTCTATCTTTTTTTTTTTTGTTGATTTTATTTTGTTTTTAAAATATGAGATGAAAATGAATTTTCATTTTTGGCCCAACAGCGGAATTTAGATGTAATAAAAAAAAAATAGATATTATTTGTCGAAATGTAATATTTAATTTTTATGAATTTTTTATTTTTTAGAATTAACTATATATGCTGTCAAAGCACTTAGAATTGAATATCTACTTGAGTTGGGTTTAGGAAAATTCAGGAATAGGTTTCAATTGATATCAGCGATTCTTGTAATTTTGCTAAAAAAAATGTTAGGTGCTGGTTTAACTTGACATTAGATGGCTCAATTCATAAATCTAAATCCACAGAAAAATTTATTATTTCGCTTGCATAAAAATTTTAAAATTTAGTACAAAATCGCAACAGAGCCGACTAAATTACCGAACAGTCGACTATACAACATAAATATTATACAATGTATCATATACCTACATATAAAATGAACTCAAAACTAAATTTTAATTTTCAAAGTGAAATATTTTTTTTATATAAAATGATAATATTTTATGTACATAACAACACACACTCTCTAAGGATATATTTTTATAAAAAAAAGTAAAAAATTAAAAAAAATAAAAACATTCCTACATGTATGTAAATAAATATTTTAATATATATATAAACACATTGTATATAATGTATGTATATAAAAATAAAAAAAAAGTTTATCTTTGAATATTTATTCAAATTATATGTAGCTTAATAAAATGATCAAGAACAAAAAGGTTGAATACGATATTTCGCTCTAAAACATATGTTATCCTTTCTCTTATTTCATTGAAAAAAAAACATATACATACATATCATTTATACATATATGATATATTCATACAATACATATACATCTAATATATATCCTTCTTAAATATTCCTTTTTATGTTTACATAAGATTCCCAAAAGATATGCAAAATACATTTTACGTTTTTAGAGTAACTCTTTCAAAAATACATATATTATATTTCTTTTTCTATTCCGTAACCTTTTGGCATAGCCCCGCAGGAACCTTATTTTAATACATTATAAAATTTTAATTTGTTACTTTTGCCTACAGAATTCTAGAATTCATCTAGGATCTATAACAGCGGAAGTTTCTATGTATAATAAATTTATTAAGTATGAAGTATAAGTAAACATTATATTTTGCGGTTATTTTTAATTGAATTATTCTTGATTAGAAGAACTTAATTATTGTATGAACATAAAAAGTCTTAATTCATAATAATTTATTCAGATGATGCAAACCTTTTTGTGATGCTACAGATCACATTTATAATTTTTTGAACTTTGGTTTTTTGAGCGGAATAACAAATGCAAGCAGATTAGGTTCACTAAGTTCAAATTTGAATTGAGAACATGAAAATAAAATAAATGGAAATAATCAATTTGGGAATCACGAAACTGATGCCAGATGTATTCAGTTCCAGTATTTAGAAAACAGATTTCGTTATTAAATTAAATAATTTTCTTCATATAAATTTCGAAATAAATTTTGTGCCTCCTTTTAAATCCTTTTAACTGTGTACCAAAAATATTTATTTGCGGCCTAAAAATTTGTTTTTTTTTTTTTTTATTTTCTTTAAACCGATTTTGCTCTTCCCTTGTTAAAATTTTTAAATATTTTCAAAATAACAAACCGAAAAAAGAAATCATGTATTAGTATTAGTGTGTTTGTAATATATATCTAACCATTGAATAAACATAGTACATACACTCTTGTACACACACAATATAGTGCCTACATAAATTTTTGAACACGTCCTTGTGTTTTTCTTCCGATTTTAACAAAAAAAATATAAAATAAAAGCATGAAAAAAATAATAATAATAAAGATATTGAAAATAATTTTTTTATTTTATTTTTTTTTCTTACATTTATTTGCATATCATTTTTATTCAATCTTCAAACAAATTTTTTCTTTATTTTCTTTATCAGTAAATAAAATTAAATTAAAATGTTTTCATTTGAGAGTTTATAAATTTTCTCAATATTTTATTTATTTTATTCGTTATTCACTTTGAATATTATTTTGTTTTTTTTTTTTTTTTGTAGGTACTTTAATTTTTTATTTATTTTATTATTTTGTTTTTTTTTTTTTTTTTTGCAAAGAAATTGTTAATAGGAACAACCTATATCTTGTAAATTGATCCTTTTTTTTAATTTTAAGGTTTTGAAAAGTTTGTTTTTTTAGATACAATATATAGTAGTATATATAATTTAATTGAGGGCGTAAGTCCTACTTTGTTTTAACTTTTAAACGATTACGTTGGTTGGTGGCAGTATATAGTTTTAGTTCATATTTACATAATTTTTTCTCCAAAACAGACAAATATATTACGAACCCTAAAAGTTAATTTACAAAATAAAATATTATGTGTAATTATAATATAATGTTATTAAAAAAAAAAATAATGCAAGACATAATAACAAATGAAAACATATTAGGAAAAAAACAATAATATAATTTTATTCATGCAAATTTTGGTGGTCCATTACAATTTTTTATATAAAATATATACATTCGGGATGATTTTTTTAATATATATGCTTGCTTTATATTCAAAAACATAAAGGCACTTCTAAAATTTAATAAAATATGAAATGGGTCTTTTGAAAACTTCTTCGTTATCCTCCGGCTAGAATAATCCTTTCATCAATATCGAAAAATAATCCTTTCATCAATATCTATAGCAAATTGTATATATTTATTATTTTTAAAGTTAAATATTAAAGCTATGTTGAAAGTTTTTTTCTGTTTTAATAATAGAAAATAGAAAATAAGCGCTACTCCCTAGCATGGTAACAAAAAAATTTTTTTTTTCTATTTCCTATTAATTAAATCTATTAAGCAATTTATTTTATTGAAAAGTCGTTTTGGTACAATAATTTTCGTGCCAAATTTAGTAAAAAAAAAATAAAGTATTTTGTTTTATTTTTCTAATTAGCATAACATTTTTTTTTCTATTTTTTCAATTCCTCTTTCGAAAAAATTAATTCCTTTAAATGAAAATTTCCACCTCTCAAAGATCTAAAAAAACATTGTAATTAATTTAAATAATTATGTTTGTGTGGTTTATTCGATAAAAACCATTATTTATTCATAATTTTTGTGGGATAAAGAAAACTTATGTTTCCTCCTTTTTTTTTTATTATTATTATTTTTTATTATCATAAATTTTCCATTGACCCATAAAATAGGAAAGAAAAAAATTTTTTTACTCGAAATAATAATCTGAAAACAAAAAAAATGTATGAATAAACCCTTTATCTTTAAAGCTGAGCATAGATATTGTGTTTAAGGAAATACATTTATTTAGTTATTAAATATTTTCTAGTTTTAGGTACTTCCAGTAAAAAATCTGCTTAGCCCATGAATGAAAGCATAGTAATAGAATATTGCAAGGTGCAATGTTGAGGCCTATATAAAATAGTTTTGACAACAGTGTCAATTGCATATCCATGAGATAATGTATCAATAAAATATCAAAATAATAATCATATTAATGATATTGAATGTTTTATAACTTCAGATGTGATGATTTTTCTTATTATTAATATACCTTTTTCATTTCATAATTATATAAATATATACCTTTGTTTTCCTTTGTTTTCCTTTTTTTTTTTCCTGTTTTAAAAATGTTTGTTATTTTTATTTACAAAATGAATAATGTTTACGCATAATTTTTCTAAAATTTATTTATTAAAATAAAATTTTTTGTTTCTTCAAATTTTTTATTTTTTATTTATTTTTTTTTTCTATGCTTGTAATATTTTTATAAGCATGGTGGTTCTTAGTGGGAAAATTTACAGAAGTAAAGGTGAAATATAATTTTTCCCTACTGATTATAAATGAAACGTAATTTTAATTTTTATCGGTTTTTATTTTTTTTTCTAATTTATTTATTTATTTTTTTTTTTTTTTTTGCCATGAAAGTGGAATCTCGGGAATAATTTAAAATATAGAATGAGATAAAAATGAAGAATAAAAAAATTGTCAGAAATAGTATACAATTTTATTCCCACTTGATTATATAGTGAAATTAAGTTTAAGTTCATCTTATAAATCAAACTAAATTTTTTTTTGTGAAAATTCTGAGAATTTTTATAAGCGATCAATTTTCTTAGATAATCGACATAATTTTAATAATATTTCCAATTATAATAGTCTTAAGTTTGAGACATAGTTAACTCCATTATAAGAGAATTAAAGCAATAACTGGGAAATTGCTATGATATTAAAAAATATACAACTTCAAAGAATTGGCGGGAAATCAAAATTTAGCTAGAATCGAACTCTATTACGAAAACAGACAGTTCATATGAAAAAAAATATTTCAAAGTTTACTCTATAACATAATATTATTTTATTTTACTAAGGGAACTTCTTCTAAATTTGTTTGTTAATGCGAAGGGTGTTAAAACTTTATTAATGATATTCTCTGCCCCTCCTTTAACGAAAAAAAAAAAAATAAAAAACCATAATTATTTAATTTAAAATTATATGCCAAAATTTTTAGCAGGCTTTATTTCTCTCTGTTTATAAATGTAAACATATATATAGCTAGCTACATATAATAATATAGTTAGTATTATTAAAATTAAAAACGATAAAAGGTGATATTAAAGAAAATTTATTGTTTGGAATTAATTTCAGTATAAAATTGTTTTGTAGAAAATAAAAAATAAAAAAAAAATAAATGTAAATAAATTATTTGCTAAAATTATATTTTACGAATAAAATGATTAAAAGGATCAAAATTTATTATACCAGGATACTATGGGTTCTAATTTGTTTACGTGTTTTTTTTTTTTCAAAGTATTTGTTTTTGTGTATTTTTTTTTTTTTTTTGATAATTTAACCCCTAAAAATATGTCTACAATTTAACACAATATTTTTTATCCAAACTATTATATTAAAAAAAAAAAAGAAGAAAAATTATAAATTTTGTACAAATTTATGGTTTTGATAGGGAAAACTTAGATGTCTGTACAAAAGTGAGTAAATAAATAATACTAGAGATTAATTTATTTTTCTTTGTTATTTTTAAATTAAAATTAATTTTTTCTAAGATTGAATTCATGAAAGAAATGATCTGCCTGTCATGGTTCTTAAGTTAATTTTCTACTTTTTAATTTTATTTCTTGTTTAAAGTGTAATTATCATTAAATTAAAGTCCTGTGATGATTTGAAATTTTTAAAATGATTTAAATATAAAAGAACTCTTAACTTATAGTACATAATATAAAAATAGATAATTTTTTTTTGCTGTTATTTTATGTGTATATTTAATCTACAGCAGACTTCTATTTTTAAATTATAAGTATAATTAAGATATACTTTCAATTCGCTACTAAAGATTCTATAATGTTCCCCCAAAACTTACCTTTAATGTTATTTTAAATATAAACATCTTATATCTATGTATATAAATATATACCCTTTTTGAAGTATCTAAATCAAAAGTTTCTGAAACTTGATTGGAGTTAATAAAAAGTGGGAAATAATATATACATAATTTTGCCTTTATTTCAATTACGTTTTTTTTTTTTTATTTTCCTTTTTTTACTCTTAGAGAAACTTTGTTAATTTTCACTTATAAATCTTTTCATTACAATTTTTTTTTTTTTCATTTCCATTAAAAATGAACTTAATATTTTCTTTTAAAACTTTTTTTTTTTCGCATTAAAAATTAATTTGTTAGTATATATTGCTCTATGAGAGCAAAGGCTACGGAAAAGAAGTTGAATGTTCCTTAAATTAATAGAGGGGCTGTAAAACCAGCGAGTCAGCTGTATAAAATTTAGAGTAGAGGAGAAAGAAGACTAAAAAATTCATTAATTTAACTACAAAGTGTGTTGAATTCGAAATGCATTTGTCAATATTTTTCTTATATAATATACAAATCTAGTTATTTTCCTAAATACAAGGATTTACGATATTTTAACCCTTGAGTACTATAGGTATGCACAAATAATCGTTAGAAATCTTTTTTAGGATATATTCTTAAATTCTTCTGACCTTTCAATAAATTTCGGTTTAAAACGCAACAACTTTAAGAACCTAGACCAAACTGAATTTATAATTTCAAAAAAAAAATTAATTAATAATTTCATTTTAAAATTTTTAAATATATTAAAAGAAATATTATAGAGCACTCGGTCTAGATAATAATAATAAAGAAAAAAAAAAAGAAAAGTATATAATATTTTAAATTAACATTTTAGCTTTATGCAAGTGAAAATACGTTTCATAAATCCGTGAAATAAAAATAACAAATTAAAAACCCTTGAGAAAAATATTTTATTCCTCTTCAAAAAGTAATTAATGTTTTTTTTTTTTTTTTTTTTATACTTTTACTTAAGAGTTTTATAAGAACCAGCAGGCAATTTTTTTTCTGTATGTATTTTTTGAAAAAAGTGGGAAAATAACTTAAAATAGCATAAAAGTCAAAGTTTTTCTTTAAGAATTACATATTATCTTATTAACGTTTTTTTTTTTTCATTTTGAAGAGAAAAAAAACGAAGAAGAAAACTTTAACCCCATTCAAGTGTTTTGCTTGCTTTACTTTTTCTTGCTTTTTTGAACAACTTTCAACGTCTTTTAAATCAATTTTGGTTTCTAACGAATATTTGAAAAAAAAACACATTGCAAAATTAAGATTCTGTATATTATAATTACCTTAGGCTTTAGTAAGAATTTATAAATCCTTACAAAAAATATTTATCATTCAATCATTCAGTATTATAAGTTAATATAAATGAAATTGGAATATCTAATATTCTGTATAAAGGCACAAAAGTTATCCGTTAATTAAATAAAAATTACTTAGGTACCTAATCCGGAAGATAATATTCAAGAACAACTCAGCATCAAGAATTAATTCTCCAGTCTTTACAAGATTCAAGATTCAAAACATTAAAATAGAACCTTAACTTTAAGAATATATTTCAAATAGCGTTAGCTCTATAGTATAATTCTGTATATCCACAGAAGAAATATACAGCTCCAAAGCGATTTAAAACCTCGCTCTCGCTAAACACAATAAGTTGAAAATTCTTTCTAGTATTTTTGCTACATATTTAATCAAGATTATATCCTAATTACCATAGAAACAATAACTTATAATCTCTGAACTTAAGACTGTTGCCCATATTTTTGAACTATGTGAACTGGAAATAAACTCTTAATTTATTTTTTAGTATGAAAAGTTAAAAGGATTTAAAAAGAAAAAAAAGGTAATACATTTTTTATTATTATTTTTTTTTTTTTTTCAGAAAAAAAATTTATTATCCTTCATTTTAATTTCATCATAATAATAATAATAATCATTTAAAAAGCCAAAAGTATAATGAAAATTAAGCTAAAAAAAAAAACTATATAATATATATTATATATTTTTTTATCAAATATTTTAATTATCCTCAAAAGCCAAAATGTCTATTTAATGGCGATAATTTTTCTCTTTGTGATAATAAAATGCATTTTCATAAAAAAAGAAAAAGAAGAAAATTATGATTTCTCGTAAAATGGTCTTCCTTTGAATGCTATGTTCATGAAATAAAAAATTTTAAGGGTTCAATTTTCGTCACAAATATTTAAAAGTTACTTATACGGAATTTATCGATTAAAAAAATTTTCCTAACGACACTGTCATTTCTTATTCTACTTCCTAGTTTCTACAATATCGACTTAGGCGATTACGGTGACTCTAACTTATTTTCCGTCAACAGTTTTGACCCTACATACGTTTTTATCATTAAACAATAAATCAAGTTTAGTTTATTTAAGCTTTAAAGATATGGGTCTTTAATTAAATGTTTTCAATATAATAGCTGGCACTTTATTTCTATTTTTTTAAATGTGGTTACGTTTTGAAGGGAAATTATAATGAAAACATCAACATGATACTATACCATGCATATTCATAATAAATCAAAAATATCATAATGATAATAGACAATAATTGTTATAACTTTTTTTTTATTGAATAAATTGCATCACTGGACAATTACTCAAATATGCGATTTAGTTAGACAGAAAATAATTAGACAAAACTTACATATTGGGTTCTATAAATTTTGCAAATTAAGGCTAATCATTTTTGTGATGAGAAAACGGTGTTAAATAATTATTCTATTAAAAATTAATAATAATAGAAATACACATCATAAAAAAAAAAAATCAATATCGTGTGGGGATATAAAATGGTGTGAATCAAATGTCAAGTGAATTAATATTTTATAACTTTTATAACTGTGCAAGCTAAAATATAAAGTAAATTGATTTTATTGGTTTTAATGATTCAATTAAATTGATTACGACTGTCATTATTTTTATTAATAATAATAGATTTTTTGTTTTTTTTTTTTTATATTCGAATGTGTACATAATGTTCAACTATATGATGAAAAATAAATTAATTTAATTTTAAATCATTTGTGTTGTTAATACCAAATATTAGTTCCTGATGGGGTTCAATGAACATTTTTTTTTACTCGAATTCTTGATTTTATTTCAGAATTGAACAAATAGAAGTTTCAATTTAGGTTTTGTAGTTATACAATTTTTATGAAAACATTTTTTCTATTTTTAACAACTTGTATTTGAGTGAAATTTATATATTTTTGTGAAGTTGTAAATAACTTTTCACTTTAAGATTAAATTCATTTTCAAAATAAGTTTATATATTTACCTACAGAAAATAATCTGTTCAAAAATGCAAAAAAAAAAAAGTTATTATGCCAGAAACATAACTAGTATTATATTTTGATAAGCACTTAAATTAATAAGTATTGTATATTTTAAAAATAAAATTTTGTATTTTGTAGTAGTGATCAAAACTCAAGTTACAAGTTATTAATTTTTAATGAAATAGAAAATCTTTGTTTCAAAAATAATTAAAAAATATGAAAATAAAATAAAGTTTCGTTTTTCTAGAAAAAATAAATTATTTATTCGAAAAAGTTTTTTACTTTTTATCAATGCCTCTATATATCTAGCCTGGAAACTCATTTTTTTTCACGAAGTTTTTCAAAATCAAACTTCGTAAAACTTTCGACTCTATCGAAACCTAAGAAAACTATGAAAAAAAAAAAATCAAAACATAAAAAATTAATTATTATTCTCAATTTAGTATTATCAAAATTATTACGGCAGAAGGACGTTTTTTCGATTTTTGAAGTTGTAAGTTGATTGAAGTAGTAATTGACTACTTAAAAAATATTTTCTTAAATAAGATTTTTTAATAATTTAGTTTTAAATTTAGATAATAAAACAACCAAAAAATGTTATGTATCTTAAAAATCAGTTTTTAGTGTTAATTCTTTCAGATAAATGATTGAATCGTTGAAATTTCTTACTGTCAAACCAAAAATACACAATAATAACATTTTTCCAAACTTCTTATAGTAAATACATTTTTTTTTTTTCTGCCATTATTGTAGAATTTTTATCTTTTAGATTGATTTACGGACAATTCATCGAATATGAATTCATCTGTAATAAATAGTTCATTGTATAGCAATTCATCGTATAGTACATGACCGACCGTACAAGCAACTCACCGTATTAGAAATTCATCGTATAGTTACTATACGGTGAATTATTATATGGTAAATTATTATATGGTTAATTATTATACGTTGAATTGGAATAACGTGAATTAATATACGTTCAATTGTCCGAATTCATTTTTAAAATACGGCTTAAAAACCCGCTCATATTAAAATAATTTATAACATAAACTAAATAATAATTGAGATAATACATTTAGTAAACGGGAGTCATCCACTGAAAATTCAACTTATATTTTTGAAAATTTTAAAAATTATAATAAATAATATTTTTCTCAGTTTGCTTCAAAAGCTTATGTAGGGAGGATCTATGTTCCTATGCGCAATGCTTTTAAAATTAAAAGTGCAAATTACCTATCTAAATGTCCATATTTTTTAATGGGATTTTCAAATTATATAAATACAACTATCTATTATTTAAATAAATTTTTTCCTAAAAGCTAGGTCCCCGAACAGATAAGATCCTTCGAAAATAAAAATTTTCCATATAATAATATCAAAATAAGGTACAAATTCTCTCTTTTTTTTTTTAGTTTCCTGGCTAGGTATATAGAGGCATTGCTTTTTATTTTATCTAGCTACTAACTAACTAGTTTATATTTAGAACATTTTCCATATTTAATGTTATTTTATTATCAAAAGTATGAATTAATATAATTAGTCAATAAAACAATTATTGTTTTTTTTCTTATCAAAAACTATCTATGTGTACATAACTTATGTATTTATGTTTTTTTTTTTTTTTGTAACTAATTAAACAAATATAATTGAAATTTTACCTTAATGACATTATGTTTTATTAATAAAATAATAATCATCTTAAAAGTTAATCACTAATTTGTTTGACAACTTCTAATTTATATTATGCGATATCAGTAACATAGTATGGAATGGTGTTACGAAAATTGAAATTTGGTTATGAAAACTTCACAGCTATGTAAATAACTTATTAATATAATTAAAATTTTTTTGCTTTAAAATAATTAAAAATATTTTATGTTTCATTCACTAAATATCGGTTTATATTTTCTTGAACGTAAAATTATGTTTTTCAAACTAAATATATTTTTGATTCTGATAATCGGTAGGACATTAAAGTTAAATTAATGCAAGATACAAACTTTAAAATTTGTTATATTCAATATTTAAATATTTCATGGTTCTTAAATCAATTCATCAACCGTATATGTACATAAATTTCAATTTAATAGAGCAAAATAAATTTTTTATTCTATTTATAAAATATTAGCTGCTATTTTTGTACTCCTGAATATCAAAAATTGCACTATAATATTATTAGATATATTTATTATGTACTTTTAATAATAATATAATAGTACAGAGAAACCTATTTATAATAATTTCTTTTCTGAATAAAAAATTATTTCCCACATTAGAATATATTTTATATTTTTCACAGATAATTCAAAAAACAAAAAAAAAAAATAAACTACAATATACAAATTCAGTATTTTTCAGTATCTTGCATATACTCTAACTCTAACAAAATACTTTATATAAATGTTCGCTTTGTTTGGTTTTTATTTAACTTAGGAATGATAGTTTTTGTTTACATAAGCACTCTTTATTGATTTAGTTTTTGAAAAATTGTTGAGAAAAAAACAAAAAAACAAACAAAATATTGACAGTAAGAAGCTTAAATAAATGAGAAAATGGAATTAAAAGTAAACAACATGTATATATAAATATATATAATATTTTTAAAACAACTTGGTTAAAATCAATCTCTTTTCGAATTTTTTTTTTTTTAAATAAAATTCAAAAGAAATAACACCTGAAATAAAAAAAAAACAAATAAATTTTCTTGAAATTCTATGAATGAATTGTGAATTTTGCTGTGCCAACATTTCTTATAATTTGAAAAAAAAAAAAGAAGAAAAACTTAATTACAGGTTCTTTTATTTATATCATATCCTTTTTTTTACCTGCGAAATTGCATAAAATTTATAAATATCAAAGTAAATTAAAAAATTTGGAAAAAGGATAATTTTTCAATCTCCGATTTAAAAAAAGTTTGAATTATTTCAATGTTGAGATTTATTTATCAAGATGTCATTATACTACTTATAGTATTTTGATTGCGTCGAAATAAAAACAGTTTGTTTTTTGGATTGTTCATCGAAAAAAGATCATATTTTGCTTCGAATTGTAACTATTTTTAATTTGCAATCTTTTCATTAACCAATTTTTTTGACACATTTTGAATGGGCGCACACTCCAATTTATTATTATTTAAATCAGAGAGGTAGTTGAACTGAAAATAGTAGTCTTCAAATTTGTTTCTCAAAAAAGCCGTCGAAACATTCCAATCACGCATCTGAAAATGAGAAGACAGCAATCGTACTTAAAAGGAATTTTTCCTGAAGCAGGTGCAGAAAGCGATGGTGAAAACCATGAATGAAACAAAGATGTGTTAAAGCCTTAATTATGTTTAATTATATAAATTCATATTAATCATAAATTCTAAATTATACATTTTGTAAACATACATAAATAAACAGCTAGAAAAAAAATTTCGGAAAATTGTAGCCTTAAATTTTCCTTATTTTTACTCTCTGATTTAAATGACAAAA
Source organism: Hybos culiciformis (assembly GCA_964007475.1). NCBI lineage: Eukaryota > Metazoa > Arthropoda > Insecta > Diptera > Hybotidae > Hybos > Hybos culiciformis. The sequence continues at coordinate 147,055,838 of OZ023273.1, read as the reverse complement.
AAAAAATTAGTTAAATTGTAATATTTTGATTTTCGATAAATTTTCTTTTCCTCATCATTTATTTTCTAATAATAATTATGGGACCTTTTTTTTTTTTTGGGGAATTTCTAATAAACGTAAAAATAAGGTAAAAAAAATATTTTTTTTTTTTAATTAAATCATAATGATACATGAGTCCTTTTTTTAATGAAGTCTTTTTTTTTTATAATGAAAAAAAAAATTGTTTTTTTTCTAACTGTTAATTAAATTCTATTTTTCCCCGAAAAGTTCTTTTGCAGGACTCAGAAAAAAAATTATTAACATAAAATTTCATAAAAGTCCTCATTAAATTAAAAAAAAAAAAAAATGACCTAAATATTAAGTAAAGATTCTTTTTTGGATTTCCCTCTACTAAACTAAAATATTCCCTTTTTATTGCAAAGTGTACCCAAAGATCCCTGTTTATATAATAAACGAGAAAAAAAAAATTGTTTTTTTTTGTATAAAAAGGGTTGCTGTTTTATATATTTTTGTTAAGAAAATTGGTATTTTATGATGGAAGAGAATGATTTTAAAAATTTTCATATTCTCTAATCCGCGAAATATATTCCAAGAGGTCTTCTTCAGCTTGAAGTGCACTTTATGTAATGACATTTTCTTTTTTTTTCTCACAATAAGTAAACTAAATTTTTTTGGCCAAAAAAAATGTATATATATAAAGATTGTACGTATATCCATTTTTATATAGAATTGGATCCTTAGAATATTTTTTATGCAAAATTTAAGTTGACGGCTATATTGAAGGTATGCTGGAAATAATTTTTTATTTATTATTATTTTTTATTTTGTTTATCTTAACCTTAAGATGGGGTAAAAAAAAGTTTTGTTATTTGAATGCATATAATAATTAAAGAAAAAATATAAATTAAAATGGGGGTATAACATAAAATAATAGTTTTTTTTTTTCTGTGTTGTTTTTAATCATGAATGAAATTGTAAAGAGTTCTTAAGTTTAAGATACTCCAAAAAGAATATAACTGCACTCCTTGGGCAATAGAAACAAAAAAATAAATAAATAAATAAAATTAAAAAAATGAAATAAAAATTTCATTTACACGTTTCTCTTCAAACTAGTATTATACCATTTTTAAATACATTTTCTTTTTTTTGGGAAAATTTTTCATAAAAAAATGTTCTTATTCTTATAATATTCAAGTACTGTAGCTATAGGTATAATGAATTAATTCATGGTCACGATGACAAGAAACTTTTCATTTTAATTTTGAATCAACAATATTAGTGTGTGATTTTAAAAATTAAATTTTATGGTCCAGAAAATTGAATTTTTTCATACATCTTACAATTGATGAAGAGTCAGCACTTACCCAAAAAAAAAAACCAAATCAAAACAAAAAACTGTATATAACATCTTAAAGTTTAAATTATTTAATATTCAAGATCATCATTTGAATTCCTGTCATTTGAAAGATGCAGTGCTGTTTCGCTGGACGACTCCTTCCCATAATACACACGTGCCTTATAAATTGCTGTAAGATGAATATTTTGATAACAAAATATACTTAATAAATTACACATAGCAAATTTTATTAAATTGAAAATTGAAAAACAATTTTCTTTCGATATAAATTTAAAGTTTTGTTTATTTTAAACTGTATGTCCAATGTCCGTACCATCATTTTGAATTTTTTTTTCCCCTTCCTTTAATTTTACATTATTGACAGATTATACAATTTCAGCATAGAAATTTCTTTTTAAAATTTAATTATATATTTAAAAGTTAGTTTTTTTAGGAAACCAAGCACGTAACCATGTCTAAATTTAAAATAAAATAAAAAATAAAAACCAAAATAAATGAAAAAATCATTAATTCATTTACCACATCAAAAGCCAAATGCAGTTTTTTAATTTAACCTTAAATAAAAAAAAAAAAAGGACAACCTAAAATAAAACAAAATTGTCGTGCAGAATTTTTGGTATAATTTCCACAAAAAAAACTTACCACAATTCATTTTTTATTTTGTTCAATTGAAGTTAATATTGATGTTAAGAAAAATTTATTGATTCCAAGTATATTGACTCCTTGGTTTCCTTGTTTTTATTTGAGTCAGAATATTATGGTAAATATTTGATAACCGAAAACAAATTAAATGTCAAAATTATAAGATCTATATAAAAATACTCTGGTCTAAGCCTAATCTAACACTTTTATCTCGTAATGTTCGTTATCATAATATAATCGAAAAATAAGAATTTTTGAAATACTTTGACGTTGTACTATGTTTTGGCTTTGGACAACTCAAGCCATCTCCAGCATGCAGCCTTAAATTATTTTCAATTTTAATTCAAAAATTATAGAAACTTAAAGAAAATCGAATTCGTATGATGTACATACATATATTTTTTTTTCTATTCATTTTTCTCCAATTAGTAAAAAATATTGAACATTTTCTTTTATAAAATTTTCTCAATTATTTTTCTTTCAACCAGAAAACAAGATAACAAGGTTAAAAAACTATATTATTTGAGCAACCCTTTATCAAAAGAAAAAAAAAAGATATTTTTTTGTACTAAAAGATTTAAAATAAAGTTAAAATGTTTTGCTTTTAATGTGTCATCTAGAATTTTATGTTTATATATATTGGTTAGTGTGTTTAACCAATATCTCATATAATAATCTATGTATATCATTATCTAAATTCTTAATGTACAATGTCCATAGAATGTCTATATAAATAAAAGTATATGGTGAATTCCTTTGCAAAATTTTTTGAAATAAAATTTACCTTTGTAAATTTAGAAAGTTTTTAGTGAAGTTATGATCTTAAGTGCTGATTGAAATTTTTTCTAGCATATAATGTTAATTAAATATGCTCCCATTTAGAGTAAAATATATTCATTTGTTATAACAATAATTTTATTTTCTGTGAGGTGAGAGTTCTTTTCGTTTTCCAAATAGCTAATTTATGAAGTCCTGAACTTAAATTTTAAATAATAATTTTTTTTTTGCTCATAATAAATATAGTAAGTATGATTTGTTTGTGAAAAAATCTATTTTTAGATATTTGAATAATTGTTAAAAATTTATTATTCAAAAATCAAAAATAATAAATTTTTACTTATGAAACTATTAAATTTTATGCTTAATAAAATATTCAAACACTCAGACATGTATTTATATATTTTACATATATATATATATGTGTATATATTTTCTTATGGAAAATTGAAAAGCAATTTTAATTTAATATGCATTTGAATTTTTCTTCAAAAAAAAAATTTGCATATAAAAATTATATTATATATTTTTGAAAATAAATTGTGTAATGTTTTCTTTTCTATATGTGTGTTGTATATACATATATCTTATATGCCAACGAAAAACAGGTAGAATAAATCTTCATACTTATAACATTCGGTAATAAATCAGAATAATATTATTACGTTTACTTTATAGAAAATATAATATCTCTTCTACATAGGTGCAGATATATCGTATGTATTATTATTTATATTTAGATTTTATATCTAAATTTTTTTTTCTTATTAAAATATAATTTTTTCAATCAATTTTTTCTAACATTATGAATCATTCGAATAGAAAATCTGCACAATTTTATTACATGAATTATAAGAGGAAATTTGGAAAAATTTAGATCTAAGCGTGATATTTGATTCAAGTTTATTCTTTTTTTTTCCTTATGATCATGTGAGTTTAGTAATATTTGGAACCGTTTAAGACTCTTATAACTTTCCCACTACAGCAGGTCAAATTTTACTCAATTCTAAGAAAAATAAAAATAAAATATTTAATGCAATTTTTAAACTGTTTAGTTCACTAAAAGCTGTTAGCAAAAGTCTTAGTTCACATTTTTTCCTGTTTAGATTTTTTTGTAGAATGGTTTTATTCAAAATTGTTTTTTTTTTTCTTTCTTATTCATAATGTTTATGATTTTATTTATTTAACATAGATCTATATACAGTTTTCACTGAATTTATTTATATATTGTAGTTTGTTTTTTTTGATCATTATTTATTATGAAAAATTCATGAATGTAAATTGATTTCGCAAGAAGAAGTAAAATATAAAAAATAAAAATCATAAATAAAAAGAAATTTTTGGTTCGCAATATGTGAAAATAAATTATTTAAATATTTTTATTTCTCAATTTTAAGATATTGTTTTATTTATTGATATTTTTATTAAATATTGTGTGCTTTTGTTAAAACTTTATTGGACATTGCAAAATTTTTGATTCACATTTATTAAAACTGGTATAAGGTTTGATAGGTTCATATATGTACAAGCCCTTCATTGCACATATGCCAGAAATGTGATGAAATAATGCGCATTGGTTTTTAAAATTCCTTTTTATAATATAAATTTAAATAAAAATTATTGTAGTTTAATGGTGGTTAACCTTTAATGTTTGTTTAAATGTAAAAAGCCAAATTTAAGTTTTTTTCAAAAATTAGAGTTAAAAAAACAACACAAACACTTAGATCAAGTGGACAATTGAAAAATTCACACAAATTCCAGCCCGAGATGGGAATCGAACCCACGACCGAACACACTGTAGGATAATACCACTACACTATGACGGCCGACAAAGAGAACGGCTCATATGTGAACACTGTAAAGCCGAACATGAAGCAATTTCATTGAATATTTTCTTTAAACTTCTTCAATTCACAAAAATTACAAAGATTTATTCTCCTTTTATTATTTTGTACACTCATTAAATTGATTTATTAAAAAAGATTTATAAAAATCTCTCTTTAAATTAAAAGTCAGGAAATTAAATTTAGTTTTTAATCCTCAGTTTTATGATGTGTTTTAAAAATTATCCTTTTTTTTTTTTTCTTAATTAATTCTCCTTAAGATGAAATTTATTAAATCAAATTTGATTTATTAAACAATATTTTAGTTCAGATCCTTAAAAATAATAATAATAATAATAATAATAAAAAAAAAGAATCTTCATGTTTTTACATTCATAATATTATAATTTTTTTTTTTTTTTTTACAAAATATAGAAGAATAAAAAAGAAAGGATCTCAAATAAAATATGTTTTTAACTTTTATTTAGTTTTATATTCTTTTGCTTTTTAGACTAAAAAAAAAAAAAAGAATGAAAAAAAAAAACATCCTTAAAGACATTAGACAAACTACTTAAGTATTCTTAAAATGATTTTATGATAATTTTTATACCTTTTTTTATGCTTCTTGTTTTCTTTTTGCCTATCTTTAATGTAAAATATACATAAATACATGTTTATATGTACATTATAAAGACTATATATTTATACCTAATATTATGTATAATATTTCAAGTTTTCAAAAGTATTATTAACAAAATATGTGATGTGATTAACATATGATTTTTTATTTATATATATAAATTTTTTGTTTTTAGAAAAGGACTTGGAACTAATTCAGTTTCTTATAATTTTGTTTTATTTTTATTTTATTTTTTTGGGAAGACAACATATTTTTTAAATTAATATGTTGTTTAAGTAAAAACAAAAAAGTTAATAATTTTTTTATTTAGCTTATTTTGATCTTGATTTAGACGTATACTAAAAAAACTATGTTTCAATCATATATTTTAGAGATGGACTATGGAAAACTATATTGTAAACTTAAATGTATTTTTAATAATTTTTTTTATATATTTTATTTTTCGTTCTTTGTCAATGGTTTCAATAAAAAGGATTCATTAATTTTGCTCACTAAAGTGGATAACTCTATATAGATCAATTTTACGAATGATTTTATAATTTTCTCGGTCATGACTTTAAATCAAAAAAAAAATTGAATTCAGATTCTTAGTGAATGATTAGCTTAAAATAAAATCCGGTTTTGGTTTTTCAAAGTTAGCTTTTTTAACAGAGACTTCGAAAGGATGTTCCTCGGCTCAAAAAGCAAAATTAAAGTAATGACCGAGAAAACTATCCAGCGTGAACTAGATTTATAGGAAATATAATGGAAAGTACAACAATTTTTCGAGAGAAATTTTTTTTTTTGAAATATTTTTGAAAGTAAATTAAAGAACAGTTCTTTTATCTCTTAACATTACAATAAAAAATAAAAAATTTCCAATTATAAACCTCTTTATACTAATTATAGAAAATAGAATATTCATATTGCTATATTACTTGTTGCCAAACAAAAAATATTTCACATTTTGTTTTTTTAAATAATGAAAGTTGTTACATTAATAATTCTTTTAATATACATATTACGTAAAATTACAATAATATGATGCGTGTTTTCGAAAACTATACAATATATATTAAATTTTTATTATAATTATAATACTCTTCAAATTTATTTACAAAATTATTTGAAAAAAAAAAAATAAAAAAAAATTTTAAATTGCTTCATGTTGTGATTATTTATTTATTTTTTTAAATTCCATTTGTTACAAAATTAAATTTTAATAAATTTAATCCTATTTTACATGAAACATCACTTATGCCAATTTTGATATGTTTTTATAATGTTAAAAACCGCATGACTTCGTTAACAATAATAGTAGGTAGCTCATTTTGAAATTCACTTCGTTTTAGCAACAAATTCAAGTACCATATATATATAATTATTTTTTTAAATTAAATTATTAGTTCTTATTTGAGTGGCTTAATGTTCTATAAGAAATTACAATTTAACATCAAGTTATCAAGTTATATACATATTTCAAAATTTAAACCAATGCTTGGGATGTATCACATCATGAGCATTGAATGTAGTTAAACAATCGTAGTGTTGTCATGTTACTTAAAGATATCAGAAAGAGTAGTATATTAAAAAAAAATTCCTACATCCGATAATCGATACTCAAAGTTCATGTAGACATCAATATAGGTACAACTATAATTGACTTGAGTTATCTGTCATCTACTATCATGTATATTATGAACAATGCTAGGAAAAACAAAATTTTATATTTTTCTAATTAAGCACTTTTTCTAAATATGATATGGTGGTTATTGCAAATATTTCCAGAAAATCACATTCATTAGTAAAATATCAGGAAAAAAAAATGTTTATACTTTTTCTATGTTAACATAATATGCTAAACAAACTGCGTCAAAATTTTATCCTTTTTAGCTGATGATGTTTAACCTTTTTTCATTTAGAGAGCATAATATGTCAAATAAAAAATGTACATTTTATTTATAGATAGATATAGATATTTATTTACATTTTTTTTATTTGGCGGCATCTATCTATAAAAGATAAAAAATTTAAAAAGGAATGATTTAAATTTAAAAAATTTAAAACGAATATTACATTTTTGTTTTATTTATTTTATTTTAAGAGTTTTAAAATGTTATTGAAAATTTGAAACATTTATTAGTATTTTTTTATGGTTTAAAATTAACTTTTAAAGAAAGGGCCAAAAGTTTGTAAACAAATATTTCCTAATCCTGTGATCTGGTGCAAGACAGTCAATTCAGAGGATAATAACTCTTGATAATATTGTCCTTTTCCCATGTGCGAAAAAATCCTACAATTCTACAATTCGTATTTATTCACTGTATTCAAATAAAAAACAAATAAAAGATGTAAATTCCGGATACCATCGCTAAATAGTCTTAATGTCCATAAATTGATTTAATTAATTTTTTTTTTGTTCAAAAATTATTTTGATAAGGGAAAACATTTTTCTTTACAAAAATTAATAAGCTTATTGCAACTAAAAATTTATTCCATTGATTTTATTTGCAAAATGTATACACGAAAAAATAATAAAAAAAAAAGGTTTTATGCAAATGATCCTTTGATCCCAAATATTTTGCTGCTACTTTTTTTTTTTTAAATAATAAAAAATGCAAAATGTTCATAATTGTTTACTATAATAGTGCTGCTGCTACTTTACACAACAAAAAAATTCAACAATAAAATTTAATTTTATGTTATCGACTTTTCACGCATACATGTGTCCATGTCCTTTAAATATAAAATTTATGCTATCAGCTATTTTTATTTGTTATTTTTTTTTATTTTTTTGTTTGCCAGTAGAATAAAAATTTATTTTATTCATGAATTACACATAAAAAAATAAAATAAAAATACAAAAAAATATTAAAAGAGAGAAAAAAAAAAAACGGAAAACTTTTGACACGCACGATGGCGTTTTTCTTTTCGCCTATTTAATAAAACCACAAAAATTTATGTATATGGGACCTTTCAAGATTTTTTTCATTTTTTGTTTTTTTTTTTTTTTGCATATTCGCTGTCTGAATAATAGATGAATTTGAACAGAATTAAAGAAATATTTAAATATTTTTAGTATAATTAGAACCATTCGCTAGTTTGACATATATTTAGAGGAGAGATAATTTGACAAGCAAAAACATTTTAAAAAAAACCCCCATTCATTTGATTCAATTTTTATTTTATATTTAAAATTCAAATTCGATTTTTTATACCAACTCTCTTTCTTTTATTTTATTTTTTTTGGGTTTGTTGTATAAGATTAACACAAAATTGGGTTCTTTTGAAATATATACCCATTAACAAAACCGAAAAGTGTGTAGAGCCTTAATAATTCTATTTTTGCTTTCTATGACCAATGTTACTATGGAAAAGCCCTGTTTAGTTAACTAATTATAACTAGTTATATAATTATATACTAGAAAGAAAATTAATTTTTTTAGTGAGAAATTATTTAATAATTTTGCCGATACTTGAATTAAACATAACACCCTATCAACAGTTTTCTATCGTCTAATTGAAAATATATACTTAGTCAACATAAGAAAATCAAAAATATTTTACGTAATACATATTTTTTTTAAAGAACTTTTTATTTAAAAGGAAAAGTTTAACTTTTCCTAAAGGTTTTTATTTAATTTTTTTTTTTTCCTTAAATTTTGTTACTATAATTTCGATTGGCTTTTACACATACCATATAATTTTCTACTATTTTTACCGTTAAATTGTATGCATATATGTAAATGTATGATTTTTGGTTTTCCTTTTGAAAGTTTTTGAATACATAATGTTGAAAATACTATGAATATGTACAAATATATTATATATATATACATAAAATAATTTTTTTTGACCTATTTATTGAATCTTTGTATAAAAAAAAAAATAAAATAAACTATGCATTATTCAATTTATCAGCTTCTATAATATATGTCCGAAAAAAAAAAATAATTTATACCGAAAAAAAAAATAATTATCAAAGTATCCTTGAAAGTCAACAAGTTTGTACTTCTGTTTATATATAAATATATACTTAGTATTTAGCAAAGAAAATGGAAAAAATGTTAATTACCTTAATGTTTAATGTTTTTTTATTTTAAGAATTCAGTTTTCTAAGAACATGTTTCTTTGTGTCGTAAAAATTGGATAAATTTTTGTAATTTCTTTTTTTTTATTACATTTTAATTATTTTCGTTGTCCTATACACCACCTACACCAGGTTTTGATTCTCATACTCGAATTTATACAATTCTCTCACTCTTCCATAACTAAGTGAATTTTTGTTGTTGCTTAAATAGGGCTTTAAGTTCAACCAAGAAAAAAACATAACAACTGTAAAATATTAGAAAACTTCGTAAAAATTTTCAACTACAAAATCTTCGTAGGAATTTAATAATGAAATTAATTTTCCTAATTATATTTCCAATATTGAAGGTCTAATAATAATCCCATACTTAAGTGATTTTTTTTATTTTTGCTTTGAAATAACTTTTATATTTTGACATTGTATACGAAGAAGTGTATTATATATTATGTTTGTACGCATTTATAATATAATATAGTTATTTATTTTTGTGCATATACGCAGTGCTGAGCTGAAGGGGGCTCGCACGGGCTCGCAAGAGTCCCCTGATAAATTTAAAAAAAATTTGCGAGCCCTCTGATAAACTTTTAAAAAATACGCGAGCCCCTTGATAATTGCAAAAGATATTTGTTTTAGCCCAATATTAAAATTTTTTGATGCAACAATTTTCGAAAAAGTATCGAAAATATCGATTTAAAATATTACTACATTATTTGATACAATAAAAAAATCGTAAAGTTAATATAGAAATGTTTGATTTTGTATACTACTGGATGAAAAGTCCCGCCTTTTATATTTTTAAATTTAAACGATCGCCTACTTTTAGTTCTAAAAGCCTACTTTTAGTTCTAAGTCTTATGAACAACATAATTACAGTAAAAAGAAAATGTCTGTCTATTGAACATTTAGCCGATTTTATGACAATAAATTTAAATGGTCCATAATTTAAGAATTGGAATCCTGAGAATTATGTTAAATCATTTTTAAAGTCTCACCGACCTGCAACTGCAGCTCAAAGAAATGGGAAAGAGTTAAATAGTGACGAGAACCCCATTTGGAATTTATTGTTCAATGAGTAATTAAAATATATATGTAATATTTTATAAATTTTAATGTAATATTTTAATATGTTATACATATATGTGTAAATACTAAACTATTCAAAAAATAAAATGCAGGTTAAAAAAAAATAATATTTTTTTTTGTAAATCTATGAAATCTTGAATGCGAGCCTGATAATAATTCTACAGCTCAGCACTGCATATACGTACACAGTAGAAATAATAATCTAAAATAATATTCTGTTCAAATACAATTTATGTATCAAATTGAATATTTGTTTGATCTCTAGAATAAAAAATTCGGATAATATCGATTTTTCATTTTCAAGTTTATTTATTTGTCAATAATAAAGCGAATTGTTGACAACATTACAAAATTTCAATCATTTAATTAAATTTCTTAAGATCTTTTTCATAATTTCAAGTTAAGCGGGAAATATATAATGAAAAAAAATTATGACAAAATTCTTCGCTTTTATTTTTACAAATTATCCCAAATTAAAATCAAGTCCATTGTATTGCAAAGTCTCTACATACCTATAAATTTATTTCTAAAAGTTTTTCTACTTATTTGCTTCAGCCTACATGTTATATTCAAAATAAAACAGGAATCAAAATCAATATATTGGCTTTTCAGAATGCATTACTTTAAAAATACAATTTTTTTTTTTCAAACTTATAAAAATATAAATTACATAGTAGATACATAAAATAGCTTTATGTGGTTTTAGCTTTAAAATTCAATTTTTATGTTACAGTCTAAAAATTTTTTACTTCATATTAAAAGAACTCTGAGTAAATCTATCTAGCTAGTTATAAATATGTTATTTTTTTCATATTGTAAAATTTTTGAGCGTATAAGGAACTAAAGATTTTTTTTTTATTTTTACTCATTCCTATAAAAAAAACTTTTAAAATGTTTTTCTTACAAAAACTTTTCTTATATTTCCTTCAACATTTTACTTATACTTGATTTAAATAGAATATTATGAAATCTAAATAAATATTTCCTTTTAATAAAATATTATATTTTTAAGAGATGTCAGGTTGTCATATCTCTTCCTGACGAATGGTTGGTTGCACCTCATTATTAATTTTTATTATGAGAATTAAAGTTAGAAAACAAAGTTTCAGTAATTTTATTATAATTGTAGATATTTACATTTCATATTAATGTTCAATCTATCCGAAGCAATCCGAAGTAATTATAAATTTTAGATCAGCTTCACTTTCTGTTCACTAAAAAATTCTAGTGATCGCTCGCCTAATTTTTATAAAGGTGATTCATAATATTGGAATTAAGACCTTTACGGATACTTTTGTTAATTTATATCTTAAGATAATGGCAATGTGCAATATTCATACAACTATAGATTAAAAATACAGAAAGATTTATAGCTTCATATAACATTTTTTTAGCCTTTTTTGGTATTTTTATGTGAAGGTGTTAGTAAAACTAAATAAAATTCTTTTCATATATTGATAATTATCACGTATTTTATTTTGTTTTACTAACACATTCACATAAAAATACCAAAAATAATGTTGTATGAAGCTAACAATCTATGTGTATTCTTAATCTATGATACAACTTAGCAAAATAATTGATTTTAATAAAAAATAAACCCTTAAGTTTTATTGTTTACAACATCATAAGATCTGAATGTTGAAACAGCTGGTATATACATATGAAAACGTTAAAAAAAAATACTCAAAATTTATATTATTTATAATCATCATCGCGAAACATGACAGAATAACATAACTATCTTGTCAGTTTTTCTGATACCAAAAACTTTTATATACATAATATATGGAAAGATATGTAAAATATTTTTGCATAATTTTTTTTTTGTTTTTTTTTACTTCAGTTCATAAGAGGGTGATGGAGGGAATTACATATGTATAAAATATATTTCAATTTTATCAGTAACAGCATATTCACATAGTTACAACATTATTTACTACATGGATTTAATGTTTAGGAAGTTTATTTTATATAAAAATAGAATTGCTTATAATACTTCAATTCTTTGATAGGCTGTCATTAAATTTCTGGCATAAAAATAAAAATGTGATTTTCATAAAATAACTACTATAAGGTGCTGATTCAATTTCAATTTGATTTTGAAAATATGCCATAAAATTTTAAAATAAATGAAGTGTTATAATTTAGACGTACAATGAAATTTCTATATGTCTTAAACTTATATAGGCGTTAATCTTGTACAGACTTTATTCATTATATACTTATTTATATAAAAAAAATTAAATACACAATATTTCACCTATTCTTTTCGACATTGAGGATTGCGAGCGAATGTTTCATTATAATTAAGTATCTGTTTCCAATGGCGAGACGACATAAAAATAACTTTCAGCTTTCAGCTTATTTCAAATATATCATTTCAAAAATGTTCACAAAATTTTCCGAAATTTTTGCTATATCTTAACATCAATATTCTGATTAAGAAAACTCTCCTTAAAAAAATCACTTAAATCGTCAAAAATTATGTCAAACAAAGTTACATATAATAATAAATTTATAAAATATATAGTTAGGTAGTTGCTGTAAACTTTTGAGAAAATTTATTAAAATGATGTCCTTCATGATGATGTCTTTTATTCCAATTGAGTGATTTTCTTTTAAATTTAGAGTTTCATCATGAATCTAAAAGTAAACAAATTTGTCAAAGGAATACACAATTTTTCAAAATCTTATCTTCAATGAAAATTGAAAAAAAAAAAAAAAATATCCTTACAAAAAAAAAAAGAAATAATACCTATATATCTTAGCCACTTTTTGGAAGCATTTCTTTTTCTTAACGAATATAATTTTTTTTTTTCATTCCAAAAATTCTCTGTTTTATTTCATTTATTAATGTTTAATGTACAAATCTTATAAATATAAATTTTCATGTCATGTTAAATATTGTTTTCAACTTTTCAAAGGAAGATAATAACTGTGAGCAGAAATAAGAGAATAAACGATTTAATTTTTTTTCTCTTTTTGTTTTATTATGCGTCAGAGAAATGTTTTTTCTAGGGATGAGGTTGACCTACGTTCGGAAGCTTTACCACAGAAAACAATATATACATAATCGATTACAAATATTTTCTCAAAAATCATTATTATTCTTATCTACTCTATTATGATTTTTTTATCATCAACCTAATGATTATTGAAGAAAAAAAATTGCTATTGGATTAATATGGCTGAACCCAACTGACTGACTGAAGAGCAAACAAAAAAAAAATTAAACTTAATGTCATTTGCAATAAAATTAGAAAATAAAATTTTATTATTATTAAATTCGTTTCATTAATAAATTACCGTCTAGACAATTGATATAGAGTTGAAAATAAAATAGTTAAAACTGTATAGTTAAAAAAAAAACATTTTTAATGTCCTTTTTTTTTTGTTTTGAATATTTAATATCCTGCAAGCTTAATAAAAAATTAATATTCAATAAATGTAGATAATTATTAGTTGTATATATAAGTTCTAGTTTTATTATTTGATGAACAAAATAACAGCAGACGATCTAAAATATTATGTATTGTATATATTTTAAAAATATTTTATAAATCACGCATTCACGTGCCCCACTAAATCGAAATACTTAGTTTAATTTGACATTTATGGGTCAAACATGCAAACATATTGCTTGTAACACAAATACAATATAAATGAATAATTATGTAATTTTTTTCTATTAGCCACAATTTTATTTAGTTATTAAAAATAAAAAACTCGGTTAAATTTAAAATTATTAAATAGTTTAAATTAAAGTTAATAAAAAATATTATTACTGCCTATAGTAAGTATTTTCAAAAGGGTTTTGTATTTTGAAAAAGAAAATGTTAATTTGATTAATTTTTAAGAAATTTTCAACCAAATTAACTTTTGCATAATAACAAAAATATTTTTAAACAGAGTTATATGTAATGTATATTGTATATTTTATATATTTATATATTTTAAAAACAGTGCTTCTAGTCCATTTTGAAATTAATGTCAGGAAGCAATCAAAAAATATATAAAAAATTAAATAAAATTTTTTATACGAATTTGTGTTTTATATCAATTTGTGTGTGTTTTTTTTAACCTTTTCGAAGCGTCTCATAGAAGGGAAGAGTTTTAAATGGCTGCTAATACATTCAGTTAGTGATAAAAGCTTATAACAGAGAACTATGAGGATCTTTCATTTTGTTTTCTCAATATTTTCTTAATATTTTTCCAAAGTACTCAGCCATATATTTGAATTAGTCAGTGCTTTATGTTCACATTTGCTACTACTGATACGGTTCACATGGGATAGTAATTTCAAATCATTATTTTAAAATTAAAACGCAAGAAATTGTATGTGTTGAAGGAAATTTTTTTGCAATATTATTTCACTTGGATTTATTTCATAAATAATTTCTTACATTAAAGTATTTATTTATTTATTAATTTCTTAAATACATAATATATTGTAATATATTGTATATATTGTATAGTACTACAAGTACGATATAATATATTTATTCATTTCTTTCAATACTCTCCGACAAAAACATCAAATAAATATAAATTCTGGTATAAAAGAATATACAATTTTTTTTTTTTTATTTCGCTTATACATAAAATTAAGAAAGGGAAACTTCTCCTATTAGGCTGAAATGAAAAATTGTTATCCTTTTTCTGTTCCTTCCAATAGTGGGCATATCCTTATTTGAATTAAAATTGCTCTCGGTTTTTTTCTTTGGTAAATTGAGATAAATTATTTTCAGAGTTTATTTGGGAATCGAAATAAAATAAAATGTTAAAAGAAAAATTTTCTTATTATTTTTTTTTTTCTGAAATTTATATTGAAATATATTTCGTGTTTTATTTTATTTTATTTATTTATTTTTTTTGCGGGATAATTTTCGGTTATAGAAAAAAAAGAAAAAAAATATTTCGAATATTTTATAAGTCCATATCGATAAAATTAACTTTGATATATGAATGGGTTTTGTATACCTCCTGCCAAAAATTTGTTTGTAATGTTATGTTGTTCTTTTTTTTGTTGGTTATGAGAGTTCCAAGAATTTTTTGTTTTTTTTTCTTGTTTGCAAGGCAATTATTTTTGTACGAAAAAGTTTATTGGAATTGATTTTTTTTTTTTTTTATGTTAAATATTCATTAAAAATAAAGGATAATAATTTATTTAAGGTATTAAGATATATATAAATATTAATTTAGATGTAAAATCAATTTTATTTTGCTATTAATTTTCTTTTTTCGTTTTTATTTTTTTTAAATATACCTATAATTGAAATTAATTTAAGGAGGGCTTATACTTTGTAATTGTGATTTTGATAAATGATGCTATATACGAGTAGTTTGGAAAGAAAAATTTAATGGAAAATGCTAATTTTGATTTCATTTGTTTACTTAAATCATCTAATAAGTATAGTTCAAAGTACGTGTTTAAATAACCATTGACTTTTTTGCATTTTGTCTTCTGTGTGTATTCACATTTCAATCAACATCGAGTTATTTAGACATATTTGTACGTTTATCTTTATGGCTTGATCACAGCTATGACCGTAATTTAATTTTTAGATGATTGTTCCGGAAATCAATTGACAACTAATTTTATCGGAATGCAAAAAACAACTGCAAAAATATAATACCATTGAATAAATAAATAATTTCCCATTTTCAGATTAATTTTAAAGTTATATGCTTAACAACTACCTAGGGAGGGTGCGTATTCTTACTGATTATTAGCAAATTGTGACAGAAAATGTACCTGACTAAGAAATTTAGATCAAGTCATTAGCATTTTAATGTTGAAACGAAACTATAACTCATAAGAAGAGTACAATAATAGGCTTTACAACTTTTAATTAGTTATGACGACATTATTAGCTATTTATAAATAAATCAAAATTAAACTTAGTACACACGAAAAATTATTTGTAGTATAATAATTAATAATTAATTGACAAAACTATTTTTTTTATAGAAATAAATAAATTTTGTGTATATATGTACATATTTATATGGACAAATAATAATAAAGTTTAAACATTTAAAAAGCTAAATTTTTTAATTGCACAGTATTCAAATTAATTTTGTGGTCTAAATTCCTGAAAAAGTAAATACCTTCATTAAAATTTAATGTCATTAATTCGAAAAAAAATAAAAATAAAAAAATAAATTCAATAAGAAATCATAGAAATTGTGAAAAATAATTATTAATAATATTTAAAAAAAAAAAAAATTGAGAATTGACAGGAAAACTTAAAAGTTATTGGTTATTAAAATTTTTTTTTTAGATAAATTGAGATGAAAAATATTTTGAATAGTTCAAAAACAAAAAAAATTATATCTATTGTTGCCAGTATAGCGACAACATGCACCATTCTACACTATGAAAAACTCAAAATTGAAGAATATTTAAATAATTTAGTTAATTCTAATGTTTTTGATGCTGATAAAAAACGTCCTGATTATATTTATATTAAATATCATATTTATCGTGAATCTATGTTAAAAATGAAATTAAAGCAAGAACAAAACGCTAATTGGATAAATATTATAATTAATCCTATTGGAAAATGGTGGAAATCTTTTAAACATTCAATTGCCTGGAGATTATTGAATATAGCTCAAACTGGGGATAAATCTGACAGATTAAAAGCAGTTAGACAATTAGCTCATATTGATCATTTAAAAGATTGGGATTTTCGTCATTTAGCACAAATATGTGATGCTCGTACTGCCGTTAGTTTGGCACGCTCTGATTGTGATTCAAGATGGTTTCTACCAGTTCATAATGCTGGTATGATTAAAAATCCAAAATTAATTTTAAATGATTTACACAAACTCTTCGAAAGTTTGACTCCAAATTCATGTGTAAACAATTTTTTTAACAAATATTTTCCCGACCAAGATATTCAAGATATTGAATTGGATGAATTTCGTCCGCAAGGTGAATCATTGCCTTCAACGCCAGATTCTGTTTTATTAAAAGAATGTGTTTGTTTTTTACATCATTTAACAAAAGATGAACTAACATCTGAAAAAATCATAAAAGAGGGTGGATTAATGACGTTAGTTGAATTAAAAAAAATATTCGATATGGACTATGAAACATTGGCTACACTTTGTAAAACAATGGCAAATATTTCCTTAGTTAAAAATTGTATTCATGATTTTTTTGTGTCCGGTTGGGTCACTGTACTGGCACAATGGAGATACCATAAAGATCTAAGACTTCAAGTGATAGCGGCAAAAACTTTAGCAAATCTAGATTATGATGACATTCAAAGATATCAGTATCCTCCTAATGTATATTTATTATATCCAAAATATAGGCAATTGCGAAAAACTACAGCAGATGTAATTTTTGTTCATGGTCTTTTAGGCGGAGTTTTTGTTACATGGCATCAAAGGAATGCAGAGCCATCAAAACTAGGATTATACGAAACTTTAGCACCCATCTATCCTCCCGTAATATATTCAAAAATTAAAAAAAGTGGCAATAAAGAAAAGAAATTAAATGATATCAGCAGCGATGAAGCTACAAAGGAATTAGTTGAGATTTTCGAAGAATCGACTAAATTAGAAAATGATTGGGAAGTTGTTCACCCTGATTGTCCACTTAAGGCAAACGAAAATTGTGAAGGTGAATTTAGTATATCAGGTGAGAAATGGTGCAACGTTGATAATACTGAACTTACAAATTGTTGGCCAATGGATTGGTTACCTGATGATTTTCCAAATATTCGAATTCTGGGAATTGATTATACGTCAGCGGTGACCGAATGGTCTTCAAATTATTCAAAATATTGCCCTTGTGAAAAAAACGAATGTCATTTAGATAATCGATCGTGTAATTTATTAAATCGTCTCGTTATGGCAGATGTTGGTGACAATCGTCCAGTAATTTGGATTGGCCATTCAATGGGTGGGGTAATTACGAAACAAATTATTTTAAAATCATTAGAGAGTGATGATAAAAAAGTTCAGCAAGTTGGTAACAGTACAACAGGTATTTTATTTCTTGGAACTCCACATCGTGGTTCTATTTTAGCCAAATGGAAGCACAATATGCAGAAGATTATCTCCCCATCGATTGAAGTTAAAGAAATGGAAGAAAATGATCCAAAATTATTAGAATTACATAATAAATTTATGGATTGCATTCTAAATAATTTAAAAAAACTTGAAATTGTTAGTATTACAGAAGGTGAGCCAACAATATTGACCACATTTAGGTTGCCAATGACAATTGTTACTGAGGAATCTGCTTTTTTAAATTATGGCGATTTTTATGTTCTTAAAGATGATCATTTAAGTTTAAGTAAAGCAATTTTTAAGCAATCATTTTTATATCAAAGATTATTAAAAGTTATTAAGAATTCTTTAAATACAAGTGAGTAGTGAGAAGATTATCATTTTAATAATTGAAAACAAAAAATATTGAAAACGAGACTTCTATGCTTAAGGTTCAAAAGTACAGATTTTATAATTTTGCTGTCCGTGAAGGAATAATCATAGTCCCCAAAGTAACAAATTCAAAATTCTAAAATCACCATTGATTGAATTTTAGGATTTTGAACTTGTTACTTTACGGACCATTTTAACCCCTCTTGCTTTAAATTATTTCGCTTTTCGATAAAGATAAAGAGCATGATTGCTGATAATTTTGAATTAATTACAAATTTTATTTTTCTTTTGAAATAAATGTCATCCATATCTCTGTTGAATAATTGAAATCATCATCACCATTATTTTTAAATTATAAATTTTATTATTATAAAAACCCTTAAAACAAATATAAATGGTTTTTCCCGCTAGCCAAATAATTAAAAATAAAGAATATTAGATAAATTATTTTCCATATATTATGCAAAATATTTTCATTTGCATGCGCATATATATATTTTTCGTACATATTTTTAATTTCTGATTTTCCAGAATATACCTACAACATTATTATCACTTTGACACATTTTTATTTGATTTTCCATTTGAATTAACAATATTAAAATAATATTTTATGTACAAATAGGTACGTACATGTACGTATAAAATCAAAAATAAATATAAAAATATAACATTATATATTTTAATAAAAAAAGAAAAAAAATTGGATTACATAGAAAATTATGATATGTAAATTCATCATAAAAAAATTAAATAAAAAATCTGTTTCAATTGCATAACGAAAGTGTTAACAAGTTTTTACCTAGCTATAAAAGGGTAAAAATGAAAATATTTTCTGACACTCTATATGGCGAATGTATTGTTCTTACGTACATATATATTTATTTTATATTCAAATTTACATGAAATCATAATATAGGTGTATATATATACTTTAATGGTAAAATTTATTACATTGTAGAATTTTTTTTTTTTTTGTGTTGCAGTTTTGATATGCAATAATGTTCTTTGTACTTTTGAAATGTTTTATGGATGGAAAATACAATTTTTTTTTTGAACTAGTTCAGCAACACTTAGAATGTACACATGTACAGTATACCAACTACATATTATGTACTTATTTATCTGTGTAATAAACTAAAAGTACAAAAATTGAAAATAAGTATGTATAATTGTATATGAATATGTATGCATATATATATTAAATATTTACATAAATGCTCCTGATATAAACATTTCGATGTACTTCTATAAAAATGTATTATAATATACTTGAACATATTATATACACATAAATTTTTTTAAGGCTTGGTTTATTGTTTTTATTTACGATAATAATGACGATAACGACGATGTTCTTATGCTCTCTCATGTCAGATGTTCACTGAAAATTGTCACTTTTTTATGTTATTTATAAAAAAAAAAACAGTTGAATGAAAATAAATAAAATAAGAATGTTTTCAAACATTTTATTTATGTTTTATTTCAATTTAGATTTCCACTTTTCACTAAAAATAAAATAAATCAAGTAAAAAGAAAGAAAAACAAAATGTTGTTATTTTTCAACAATTTCTTTTATTATTTTTATTTATTCCATAATAATAAAAACATTAAATCTTGAAAGGTCGGTCATTTTGTTATATATTATGTTATATATTATGTGTAAATATTTGAACACTGAAGCTACTGTAACTGTAATTTGCTGAAATTAGACCTTTAAAGTTGTTTGCTAAAATTGGACCTAAGGATTTTATCACTACGTGTCTAAATAAAAATAATGATACATTACAAATTTCAAAAGATGAAAACAATTATTGTTGAATCTACTTTCAAAATGAGTCTAAAGACACTTTTGAAAAAAAAAAAAAAAACCAAGTTTTATTTACAAAAACTTTAAACTGCATTTCATTTACAAATGTTTATGGTAATATATGAAAAAGTTTGCTAAATACTTCAGAAAAACTGATTTTGATTCTAAAGTGGGTATAGAATTATTTAACTCAATATTTTATTCATAAAGACTCATTTTGTATATTTACTATAAACATTTTTCAATCTGATTCAAAATTGTAAAAAAAAAAAACAAAATGTGCACTTTTCTATTTAGAGTTTCTTTTTATGTAATTTAGACAGTATACCTATAAATTAGTAAATGTATCTGAAAATAAAATCTAGATATAATGAAATGTATTTTTATTTTTTTTTGTCTTCGAAGATTGTATTTTTCTCAAAATAACGACCGGTAATTGCATTTGACAGGGTACCCTCGATTCAAAAACTATATATATATAGTTGTGATTATGAACATAATGTATATATTTATGTGTTAGAATTTAATATGAATTTTTTTCAATAAACAACATGATACAAAACTTTATTTTTACCTACAGATATAAGTTTTTATTTTTTATTTTTTTTTTCCAGTTTACAGTCACAATAAAGTTTAGAAAAAAAAAAATAATAAAAATAAAAATAAAGGGTTTATTATTATTAATACTATAAATATTTACAGAATTCTGATGTAAAATATAGTTTTGAGTCCAGAATTGGATTTTTAAGGAAATAAATTAAAATAATACCGAAAGATTTTAATCTTAAGGTCAATAAAAATTTATAGAAACTAGGTGACTTGAATTTTAATAAATAATGAATAAATTTTTAAAATTAAATATTTTTTTGTTTTTTTTTAAATCATTTCTTGTCCTAAAGGAATTAAATTTTTAATTTCTAGTTTCTGAGAATTAAAGATATAATACCTGCACAAGAATAAAGTTTCTTCGACATTTTAGTAAATGAAATTTTTGAACGAAATAAATTAATGACAAAAATATGAAAATATATTGTTTTTTTATAGTTATTTTAAAAACAATATAATTATTATTTTAAATATATATAAATATAATTTTAATATGGTCTGGAATCTAAATGAAACTGCAAAATTTAACTTTTCTATGTTGGTTGTATACGATTATTTTGTTTTCTAATAAAATACTGTTTTTCCGTTTCATGTTTTTCTTAATAAATTTTTATGTTTACCAACAAAATAAAATTTTCATTTCCTAAAACTTCATAGGTATATGTATTACAATATACATATTACATAATAATATATACAGAGTTTTTATTTTTTAAAGAAAAAACAACATTCCCTATATTTTCCTTCTTTTTTGTTCTATACTATATACAGTCTTTACATTCATTTTCTTAGTGTATATGGTCAACTTAAAAGGTATAAATAAGAACAACAATATTATTAGCAATTAGGTACACAAATTTACCATAGATAGAAAAAAAATTATAGCAATAAATGAATATGTATACAATATTATACATTATCATGTATTATAATAAATATTACTGAGAAAAATTTATCATGAATTATTATGACACACAGTAAGTAAAACAAGATAAAATTAAAACTTTGATAAAGTTCTACAGACGTTCGAATTATAAGTTAAGCATTTTGAGAATGTGAATTTTTATAATATCTTTAATTCAAAAAAAAATTCGCTTAATAAAAAATTCTATTAGTAGTCGCCATAATAAATCTGTGCAGTGACAATTTCTGCGTAATTAATATCAAAATTATGCGTTAACGAAATATTTTTTTTTTTTTTAATTATTTAAAGAGGCCATATCCTAACCACAAACCAATTAACCGATTTTCTCTGAAAGTTGAATCTGCAAATTAATGACAAATATAATATTATTATGTACCATTAACATAGTTTTATTTGTTTCACTGTTTTTTTTTTTTTTTTGTCTGCAATAATAATATTTTCTCTTAGTGTTCCAAAGTAAAATATATAATATAATGCATTATTCCCTGTGCGGTACTTTTAACGATTATGTACATTTTTAATATAAATATATAGTCTATATACGTATATTTTTGGACCAACATTGTTGGTATATTTTATATATAATCATAATTATGTGTATATAGTACATGACATTTAGGACGCAATATAAGGCTATATAATACTTAATAATATTATTATGTTTTATAATAATAAGAATGTAATTTTATTTTATTTTTTTTGTGTTGTACCGAACCTACGTACATATAGAGTACAAGTTTTTTTTTTGTGATTAAGTTTTAGTTAGTATTCTTATACATTTTCTCATTATTTTATTTTTATATTCACCAGTCGGGAATAATTATTTAGGGATAATATTTTTGTTAAGCTTTTCTTTGTCACGGGAGAAATTTTTTTTTATAGTTAGACTGGGATTTCGTTTGGTTTTTTTCTTTTTTAATATTTCCTATGCTTTCATATTAATGTAAACACAAGAAAAATGAGTTGCCATGACGTGACAGGTTTACGAATTAAAGGTTTTTCTTCTTTTTTTTTTAGATATAGTTATACCTATTCAGCAGAAGGAAGGAAAATTATTTAAATATAGTGATAAATGGGAATTAAAAATTGAGTTTTGGAATAGTGACACACTATAATTAAATCATATCGACAGGACCATGGAAATTATAATAAATTTTTGATAAGCTCTGCTCTTTTCTAATCAATTTATACTTTTATATGTCAAAAAAAAAAAAAAAAAAATTCATAATATTTTAATAACTTTACATAAAATCAACTCTTTGTTTGGAATAATCATGTTTTGATATGCTTTTTGATTTCAGAAACATGGAAACGATTAAGCTTTTTAGTGCTTTTGTTTTAATTGAAAAATCAGGCACGATAAAATCCTTTTTTTTAATTTTTGTATTCATTTTACCTAAAATCCAGAAAATTGCCGACATTTTTCATCACAAAAAGGGAGAAAAAAAAAAACAAATGAAAAATAAATTTTTTTTTCTTTTTTTAAATAAACTTTGGCGATAAGCTCTTTTTTTGTTGCCAAAAAGGATTTGACAACAATTGCTTTTATTTTGCGACAATGATGGTGTAAAACCTTAAAAAAATGTTAGATTTTTGAATACATAATGAAATTTTTTTTGTATTTTGCATTTTTTTTTATTTTACCTTTGTAACAAGGACCTATATGTTCAGTATTTTTTTATTTTCTTTGGTAGTCCTTGCTGTTGTTTCGAGTTTTACCAAAAAAAAAATCAATCTTTCTTATCATCAGCAATATAGTATTTGTTTTAGATTTTTTTTTGATTTTGGGTCCAAATCCTATTTGTATTGTTAATTTGAAATTTCAGTTTCGAATAAATTATACAAAAAAAATTTTAAGATTCAGTGAATTGTTATTTTTTCATTAGTTTGCTATTAGCTTTTACTATGTACGACAAAATCTGTTTTTCGAATTATTTCAAATAAATTTTACTGATAATAGATTTACTAAAAATGCATATCATTCCACTAGTATCACATAATGATATAATGCTTAAGATTTAAACAGAAATCTGGAACTCGAAACCCATAAATGTTCACATACAAAACCGAGACTAAAGTTTAAATTTTTTCATAATTCTTTTAATGGAAATTTAACTCAATTAACCGGTGACAGAAAGAAAAAAATGTTCACTAAAAATATTATAATAGATAATGTTTCCCACACTTAAAGCTGCTTTCAAATGACATATTTAAGACAATGAAAAAAAATATAAATAATTTTGTTATTTGCATATAGCCATCATTTTCTTTGCATATAGCCATCACTTCAAAAATGAACACTGTATATGTTTTATATAAATGTTATTATCCTGATATGAAGGAAAAATGAATAACAAAACATTTCCGTTTTTCCTTGTTTATTTTTTTTTTTCTTAATTTTTTTTTTGTTAGTTTTATATATATTCGTATAGTTTTAGTCACGCGTCCATTGTCTTTTATTTTTAGCTTTTATTATAATTTCATAAAAAAAAAAATCCATATCTTGTTCAATGTTCTATTGAGGAAAATAGGAAATAACTTTTCACTATGACTGTATTTTAGCTAACTAATATGCATTTTCAACATTATTACATTTCCTCTAACAAGACCTTTTTGCTTTCATCTGTTTTGTAGTGGATAATTTTTTTTTTTATTTTTTATGTTTAGAAAAATATATATATTGTTGTATTATGTTGTAATATAAAAGAAAACGGAAAATTGGAAATGAGAGAAGATTGCGATTGAAAAAAAATTTTATACCTTCCTCAACAATCGGAAAACAACAAATGGTTTATAATATAATTTGTCATTATTTTAGAGAAAACTTTTTGGCTCCTCGGCTGGGTTGTATTGTTGTATTATGAATATTACATTTTGACATTAATTATAACTTTGTTGATCCTTAATCCTTATTATTTATAATGTTTTAATTTAAATTTATTGTTTCTACTTTCAGATAAAGTATATATAAATTTAATAATTGAAAAATTTAAGCTTATTTTATTTTATGTTATTTCTTACTTTAAAAAAATACATTGAGATAAAAGAATTTGAACAATAATGATGGAAATGTTCTAAATTTTATTGCACATTTTAACATTGCTTTTTAAAATTATTATAACATTATATTTTAAATTATGTCTAGAAAAGATAAATTTTAGCTTGATTTTTGGCTTCTGAATGTATGTAATGTGGATACGGTGACCAACTCGAAGTACAGGATGTAATAAAAAAAAATTTTCATTGATGATAAAAACTAATAATAAATAATAACTAATTTATTTGCTATCAAATGCATTTGAATATCTAAATGATTCTTCTTTATTTCAAATTCGCGCTGCATTTAATTATTATAGTTATTTTTGAACTTCTGTTACATCTTTTCTAATTCAATTAATTCAAAAATGTTCTGAATAGTAGAATATATGGAAAATGGTCACGGCAAATATATGTATACATCAGGATATATGAATAATAAAAAGTTTTGTAAATTTTTGATTGAAAAATAAAATCTAATAAAATGATAAAATGTAGGACAAAATGAAAAAGTTTAACTCTATATGTAATATATTATGTTTAGTCTATGCAAACATGTTTTATATTGTATATATTATTATGTTTTATATTCTACGGACAAAGAATAAATAAATTGATGGAAATAATGGACAGCTAAGTAGAAGTTTTTGTTTTTAATTTAGTTAAAGTTAATTTTGTGCCAAAGTTATTGTTTATCATATATTTTTATTTTATTTGACTTTAATATTTTTAATGCATGAAATAGAAATTATTTCAAATAGAAAATATACTATTTTTTTATGCTCAATGCGATATTATTGTTGGAATTTTTACATTATCATTCAAATTTAATCATTTTTTATATACATATATGGTCTCATACCTATAATATATACATAATCAAACATGTAGGTAATTTAAAAATAATTAAATAAAAAGAAAAATATTTCTTTTAATAACTTATAACGCTAGCATAATAATAAGAATGGGTTTTGCCACAATTATACATCAGCCTTTTAGCTTCTACTAAATTTAGATGAACTCATTTATGAAACTGTCTTCATAAAATTTGTAGAATTTTATTTTATAATTTTTATATTGATTTTGACGTTAATAATGAATTGACATAATAAAAACTTCATACGTTAAATTAATAATAGTTTTGTATAAGAAGAATTTGAATTGTGAATTTGTTTGCTGCTCAAATAACGAACTATAAAAAAACTGTCTACAATTTGTAGTTTTTAGGCAAAGAAATATTTTTTAGGTATACATTAAATATATCTAGATAAGATTTTTTTTGCCAACTTTTTGTTTACTTTTAATATATGTAAAACTGATTCAGCCTACACAGTAAACGAATGAAATTTTTTTTTAAATTGTACACCTGAGAATGTAGCAAATTTTATTCATATTATTCTATAGATATTAAAAGCCAATTAAATTGAAAATCATGTACCAAAAATGCAATTTTTTTTTTCTTTCTTTATTTTCCTATATTTATTGTATTTTGTATGATATTGTTTTATATATGTATATATGCCCTATATAAAACAATATAAATGCATGGTATAGTTAGTACTTTTATTATTGTTTTATTTTTTATTTTTTTTGTAATTCCTAGAATCCTTTGAAAACTTTAACATGTCGCACTCGCTTATGTACCAAACAATTTTCCCCGTTTTTTTTTTATATATATGTTTTATATATTTTTTTTGAATTCAACAACCCTATTAAAAATTTTTTTTAATAAAACTTTTTTCTTTTTTTTTTTTTTTGTACCTTCAAAGAATTATAATCAGAAAATATGTTTGGAAAGTTTTTTGAACAAAAAGTAAAAAAAAAAAAAAAAAAAAAGGCAGCAAAAAAAAAATTACTATTTTCTGTATTATTAATTAAAATTTATAATCCTTAAAGCATAATTTTTACTTTTTAAATGCAATAATTTTTGTCCAGAAAGAAGCGAAAAACTTTTAATTCTACGAATATAATTTATGAATTTCAATTAAGAAAGTTATCTATATTTGAAAAAAAAAAAAAAAAAAAATAAAGAAGTTTTTTTTTTTTTTAACTAAAATCTTTGAACTTTTTAATTATGTTTTGTGATTGTAAGATATTTTACTATACTTCTTTATTACGTTTAAAAGGTAATAATAATTAAGTTTCTCATTCTTTCTGCCAACGCTTAATAAAATATACCCAAATTTTGAAGTTTACAATCGACAAAAAAATAAATATGAGCTTAATATTTATGTTAAATTTGCGTTCAGTATTTTGATGTACACTGATGGTTTGCAAAGGATTTTAATAAAATCTTGTATCCTTAATGTTTTGTTTAAATATAATTATATTTATGTACTTAAAGAAAATTATTATTAATATAATAACAGCCGCCGAATATAATATTTCATAATTATTTTATTTCTAAATATATTTTAAAGTATACGAAATTTTTTTTTTTCAAGTAATATACTTCAAGACTTCAATGGTGTATTTATTACCTATACCGAAAAATTGTGAAGAGATTGAAGAGAAAAATTTGAGTATTTTGAAGAGAACTTTTGAAACACTAACAACATTTTTTTTTTTTTTTTTGCAATAATAAACTCGTGAAAATTTTCCTATTCTTGATTTTTTAAGTTCAACATAAGTTTCTTCTTCTTTTTTTTCTATATAAAATTTTAACCGAAAACTATAAAATCATCTTCATTAACATAAAAAGTTATTATAATATCAACATTCTCGTGAACATTAACGAAAATTTTAATTAAATTTATGCTTCAATAAATATATTTTTTTATATGTATTTTTTATTATTTATATATATAGCACTTATATTTTTAGAGCTACCCTTCGCGTAATCAGTGATAAGTTTTTTATTCTTATTATATTTTAATTTTTTTTTTTTTATATGTCAAGATTAGTTTCAAATTTTAAAGTATGATTTTAATTTATTTTTGGCTAATAATATAATTAAAGTGAATGCATTTTAAAAAATGTAATATTTTTTTTATTTTTACATAGCTGTAGTGAATAATACAGGTAATTCTGATATAATTATATTATATATATATTATGCCACTTAGGATATTATGCTTCAAGCTCTTAAAAGAGCTGTGATGTAATTTCTTTTTCCACTAGTGGTCAGAATTAATATCTTAAATTTTTAATCTTGACCTAATCGACTTTTAACTTTTAACACATTTTATGCTTAAAATAATAAATTTTCTTCTAAATCAGCTCTTTATAGTGTTTCCGTCAAAATGTTTAAATAGTATATTTATGTATTATAAACTTTAATTTCAAAATAAAAAAGTCAAATGAACTAAACTGTATATATTTAAAAAAAAAAATATTTGCCCTTTAAATTTAAAAAATAAATAATAAAAAAAATCTAAATGAAAAAACAATGATATATACGAATATTTTATTAAAAATATATAACATAAAAAAAAAAACATTATTTTTATGTTTTATTTCGATTTATTATTTTTCATCTTCTCTCTAAACAAACGAATAGGTAATACAAAATCTTCATCTACAAAATAATATAATAATATTTGAATGAATAAATATATCTGAAAAAAAAAAAATATATATGTACTTATTATTATACAAGAAATAAGATTTGTTTATTTTTATATAAATTCAAATAACACAACAAAATAAATATATATGTATACAATATATATAAATATTTTGATATGTACAACATATATTTATTTAATAAAATTTTCTTTTCTATTTATTTATTTTGTTTTTTTTTTTTTCTTATTTTTTCGACGAACATGTCTTAATTTTTATGGATCTGTGAAAGAATAGAAAAAACAAGAAGAAAAAAAAAAAAACTTTTGTTTTCTATGAAAATATATATTTTCTTGTTTTGTACAACAGGATTTGTATGAAGTTTTTCAGGTTTTTGTTTTTTTTTTTGTTTTTTTTTTCTGTGTTATCTGGAAGAACAATCATAATAACTTTTAATTTTCTTCCCTTGTGAAAAATAAAAAAAAAAAAACACAAAAAAAACAAAAAACTTCCTATATTGCGTCTTCAATTCCAAAACAAAGTAAAAATTTTCATATAAAAATATTTTTTTTTTTAGAATTATTTTTTAATGAAAATTATTTTTAGGAAGTTTTTAGATATTCGATTAAAAATACAAACTTTTGTTTTTTAATTAGAAATCTTTTTCGTTTTTTTTTTTGTGAAATTTTGGTTTGAGCACCAAAATCACCTAATGATGTTCGATTTTGTCTTAAAAGATAAGCTGTCATGTTTTGCGTGACATAAAATTTTATCTCAAAGATTCATATTTAAAATAAAATATGAAAAATTTTTTGTAATAATTGTAACCTACAATCGCAAGAAATCATCATTATTTATTGTCAAGTTTTCATCAAAAAGTGTTCATAACAACCGGAGATGTCCTTAACCGCGTAAATGAGCAAGGAAAACAATAAAACCACATTTTTTTTCTATTAAAAGAAATTCTACATAAAAACATAAAGAGAGAATAAAAATACAATTATAATTTTCTTTTCGCATAATTTTTTTTTTTTTCCTTTTTAAGTCCGTTTTCCACATCAAAAATTAAAGAAACGAACTATGTGTTTTTCAGTCCGTCTGCGATTAAAATACTTATAACTTTTGAACGAACCAAACGATTTTAATGCTTTAAAAGCCAAAACATGAGTAATCTCAATCACTTTCACCTCGACTAAAAATTGATATTCATACCATTCACTTTCGTGATTAGCAGATTTCAACCAGCCAAATGTCTAAATAATTTTCTAATAAAATTATTAAATTAATTCTGATTTAGAGGAACTTACGAAAGTTGTGAGAGTCCAAGGATTCAGACTAGGGACTGAATGAAAATTGTTTAAATGTATTTCAACCAAAAATTAGTGTATTTGGTGGACTGAAGTCGATTAGAGGGGCTCAAAAAAATGGTTAGATCCAAAAATTTATATATTTATGCATATGACTAAATTGTATAGGTATAATGATATTGAAGGATATCTAAAAAATATGTTAAGCCCCTGATTGTAACTGAATTTTCTTAAAATTGAAGTATCCTAGATCGAATTGCTGAAAACGGGCCGCATTGTTCATTAGTGAAGTACTGTTCTATTGTTTTTTTCTGTACAACAAAAAACAAGCATAATTATTGTGAACTTTTTTTTTTATTCTTATAAAAAAAAAATTATATATTTCCCCCAGCATACGATTTTCTTTTCATTTAAAAGAAAATATTTCCACTAAAGACGAATAAATATTAAGGATATTATATGAAGAAAAGAAAAAAACTTTTAGTTTATACATTTTCTATCTAGGGAAAAATAATGAATATTTCTATTTTATGTCTTAATTAATACGTTTTTTTATTTATTTTATTTCAATTTTTTTTTTTTTTTTTTATAAATTTCCATGAGAAATCTTTACCTTTATTGTATTTAATTTCTTAACAAAAAAATAATACAATGAAAAAATTAGTATTTTTTTTTTTTCTAAATATAAATTCTACAAATATAAAATATTTATGCTTTTTGTTTTTATTGAATAATTTATGCACGGATAGAGATCAGTGTGTTGGAATTATTCACAAGCTTGGTATTAATATAAATTATTTTATATTTCCCAATTATTCGCAAAAAGAATAAATGTTTGCTATTTATAAACCACAATTTTGTAGACAATTGGGAACATATTACTCAAATCTGTTTGTGAATAATTTATATTCATCCAGCTAAGAGTTTTTATAGTTTCAGGCTATTGAGAATTCACTATTCTGGTACAACAAGCTGTATATATTTGCGACTTTATACTATAGCTTAATGGGGTAGAGTAGTGGATCCAAATGTTAAAGACTGGCATTTTTTATTATCAAATGAAATTAATTGGATGATGAACAAATTGGCGACTAATATTTTGATCACATCTTTACGACTGAGCCAGCACTCGAGATTCAATAAATTAAAATTTTCTTTTTCATAAAATTCAAGTTAATAAAAATAGTAAATTAAAATATTGATTTACTTTAATAAATATAATGGCAACAAAAATAGAATATCACTTTTCCACACAGAACAACTCAATTTTAAATTACGACAACTAATTCAACTGTTATATCCTAATTGTGAACATAGTAAATCGTACTGCTGTTGGCGATATCTTTATTCAAAAAATTCAAAATAATGATACGTATTTTTAGTGAATACAACTTATATCGCAACTAATCGCATTAGCTGTTAGATCACTGAAATCGCATTAAATTATTAAAATCAATTTTAGTGCAATGAACTAAAATAATAATTTCTGTTTTGCGTTGAAATAATTTTTTCTAAAACAAAATATAAATACTTAAAAACTCATCATTGTATTATATACCTAATAATGTCACAGAAATTGTTTTAGAAACAAAAGAATAATAACATACACAATAATTATATGCATAGTTGTAATGTACGTATAGTTTAAAAATAAAATTAGTATAAAATTATTAATAAAAATAGAAAAATTATATTTGAATTTTATACTTAAATAGCTAATGGTCTTAAATCGTCTAGCCTGATTAATTTGTATTTGACTTTAATTGAAGGTTAAATTTTATATAAAAAATATATTCAAATTATATAAATAATTAATTATTACTAGAATTATTAAATAAAATAATTAGCTTATACCATCATTGAATTGCATTAATAATTAATATACTTTATTTTCTTTATTTTATTCTTTTAAATATAATTATGTAATAATTAATTATTTTTATTCTTTGTACAGAATATATTAATTTTGTATTTTTGAACACTATGGAAAATTGTAAAAAATTCTATTCAAAAGTGCTTCTCAAAACAGGCTAAACTATAAAAACTGAAGTTTATAATAAACAACTTTACGACCACGCTGAGAATTTTTATATATTATTTGTTTAGAATTCGTTGGAACTCTTTTTCGATGATGCAAACGTAATCAGGGATTCAATAAATTTAAAAATTCAGATAATTCTAGGTCTTGTGAATAAAACAGCTTGCCTGAAGAATTAAAGAGGATATCTAGTGAATAAAGAGGCCTGTATATAATAAATTAAATATAAGTAAAACTTACAGAGTCCTAAATCAAAACTTAACTCCAAATCTATTCATCTCATTAAGGACGATATCATGAAAAAAAAAATTCTTTATATTTTTATATTATAATAAAATTATGATATTTTAATTTTGATAAAGAGAACTAAAACTCAACACCTAATTTTTCTTCTTTATTTTTTTCTTTTTTTTTAAAAGAAGGGTTTATTTTTTCTCATTTATCTTAACAAGGATATAGATTAATGGCTAAAAAATCAAGATTTTCTTTTTGTTTGCTGCCCATTGAAAGGATAACAAAAAAATGAAAAAATAGAATTATAAATTGCCTGAACTTATTTTATAGAATTAAATTAGGTGTTTATGTGAGAATATTTTATAAAACAGGTTTTTTTTTTTTAATTTCTAGAAAGAAAAAAAAAAACAGAATTAAGAATAAAATGAAATTCGATTAAATTTTCCTTTTCCTTGTCAACAGCAACAACAAAAAAGAAAAGGGTTTGGTTTTATTTTTTTAGCACGAATGAAAATTTCTTATTTAAATATGGCACGCAATTAAAAACTTTCACTTAAAATAATATATCTTTAAGTTATTTTTAAGCATAGCATAACTATATAATGATTTGTTAAATGGGGTGGGCGATGATTAGATATATTAAGAGCATTATTAGAGTCAGCAAACTGGATCATTTATCTGTCAAAGTTCATAAATTCAAATTTTATACCAAATCTTCTTTTATCAAAATGTGAAATTTCCATCGCACAACATCACAACTGTCAAAGCGGGCGAAATATTAAATACGAGTCTTGTATTCTGCTGTACTCTATATAATTAAATGATAATTATGTAACAATCAAATTTAACATATTAAAAAATTAAAGTAAATTAATAATTGTCTCGTTTGAATATTTAAACAACATCAAACAACAAAACAAATTATAGGAATATTTTCTATATAACTACTTAACATTAAATTGTTCTTCAATCTAAAAATAATAGTGACTTATATACATAATCAGAACAAAATTTTATATTGATTAATATTTTTTTTCGTCATTCCAGTTTATCTTTTATTACACGAATTTTTTTTTTTTTCATTGTACGATTAATCAATCATTACTCGTTTTTTCTAATCCCAGAACTCCTCCCAACATTTGGAAATATTATGAATTAAAATTTATTCTTTTAATTTTTATTATTAATTACTCAAAACATTGTGGTAAAAACTGTTATCATATTTTCATTTTGTTTTTTTTTTTTCATATTTTTTAATGTTTTTCATTTCATAAAACAATAAAAAAAAAAAAAATTGTTATTTTAACTTTTTTTTTTTTTTTTGCTAAGTTGCATTTTATACAAATTGCATGCACTATAAATGACAAATTACCTATTGCTAATATATACATAAACAGAAATACATGTATATATATACATATAAAATTTATAAAATATTCCATACTTGCGCTAATTAGAAAAATAATGACTATAAAAATAAATATAAAAAAAAAAGATATATGTATATAATATTTTATAACTCTTTTATAAAAGAGAGGACGACGACGATATTTTCAGGACGCAAGAAACAAAAAAAAAAAAAAAAATACAAAACAAAAATTATTATGATTAATGTTGATACCTTTTTTGTTTGTTTTACCCAGTAGTGTTGTTTTTGTTTATTTTTTTTTTATTTTTCGTGAAAATTATTACTTTTGATGCTAATGACTTTCCCGCGTTAACCACTGATACAAATATTGTTACATAAAAACTGACACCATATGTTTTTGAAAACTTTTTACCACTGACTCCTTTTTAAAATTACATAAAATATATACACAAAATTTCAATAAGTTTTTTGTTAATTTATTTTGATAACCATAGGACAGGACAATGATAATGTCCTTGAGAATGACTGGTTTTTGTTTGAATTTTTTTTTTTTTTGCGTATTATCCACTCTGAAACCATGTTTTGATAGAACAAGCTATTAGAGACCAAAAGGAACAAAATTTCTAACAGACATTTATATAATACAAAGAGATATATAAAATTATTTCCTGGCCAAACAATAAATGATATCAAAAAATTTTATTTAATTTCAGTGATGAGTTGTAGATTTATAAAATTTTGTGTAAAACACTTAAACAGTTTCATAGAGGTTTTAATCCTGAAAATGTACCAAATATTTGTATAATCATAACTCTAAAATACCAACAGACTCTGAAGAAAAGAAAATTCAATGTTTTGAAGTATTTTCAAAAAAGAGAAAAATTGTATAAAATTTTATAAAAATAAAATGCCATTAAAGTTAAAGTAGATTTTTTTATGTTCTTAGCATAAACATTTTCATTTGAAATTCAATAACTAGATTCTTAAATATTTCTTTAATTCGTAGACCTCACAGCAGGATAGCAAGAATGAATTTTATTTTTTTTTCATTTTTAAAGAAAAAGAATTATCCTTTGGGGACATTTTATGTATATAGATGTAGTATAGAAGTAAAGTTAAAGGTTATGCAAATTCGGGTTAATTTTATTTTACCGTAGAGAGAATGTAATGAGAAAATAGTATGGCCATAAAATGTACAACAAAGATATAAATGTATATATTTATAATAACCAAGAAACAAAAAAAAAAAAAATTGACATAATAAATTGTAAAGTTTCATGTGATTTGGAATTTTCATATTGCCCTTAACAGGAAATTAAAGAAAATTCATTTAATTAAAAGAAATAAAAAACAGCTTGTGTTTTTTCTTTAGCTTTTTCTTTTATTTTATTTTTTTTTTTCTATTAACTTTGAAAGAATGTCAAAAATTTTTATCACTGCGGTTCACTAAATTAAAACTATAAATATCTTGTTATTTTGGAAAGATGAAGTTGTTTTTAGACAAATTAATTAATTGAGAATGTGATGAAATTTGTATTGGAATAATATGAAAATTTTGTAAAATTTATAAGCCAAACAAACCTAACACCTACATATAATCATATTCATTTCCTTACAATTTTATTTTTGACGTCACTGTAAAAATATCTCATATTTCATATTATGTAAATATTTATATTGTATGTACTTTATTGAAATTTAAATATGTTGTGCATACTAATGTTTATATTTTGAAAATAAAAATATCTTAGAAGTATCAAAACAATCATAATATTAAACGTGTAAATAACATAAATATGAGTAGTATAAAGAAAAGAAAATAAAAAAAAAAAACAAAAAAGTTAGGTATATGAAAAATTGTTTATTAAGTTTCATAAATACCGCATATTACATTACATGCACTTTATAAATCAAATTTTGTTTAGAAAATTCACCTAAAAGTGTAGCAATTAAATATAATTTAAGTTCTATATTTATGCAAATTATAGGCTTATACGGATTTAAAATAACAATTTACTTAATTTCTTATGTTTCAAAGTTTTCTGAAACTTAAAACATAAATATTAATTTTCATATAAATAAATTTTTCTAATTTAACATATAGTTTGAAAATATGAAAAAATAAAAATAAACTAACTACATACATCATAAAAATAATTTAACTCATTTATAGATGTAAGCAGTAAATTATTTTTCTGTAAAATAAAAAGAAAAAAACAATTACGAATAAATTGGAAAATTTTTTTTTATTTAATAATTATTTATTACTCAATTTTCTCTCTATTAAAAGTATTTTTTATATTGAAATTATTTAGATTTTATTTTGCTCTATCCAATTATTTATTTGGAAATATAACATGATAAGTTTAAAATGATAGTATGGTTGGAAAATTGGTTTGTGCCAAATTTAGTTTTTTTTTTAATAAATTATTCATACTTTGGTTTGGTTAGCAACTAACTATAAATAATTCGTAGACTTAAAATTACAAGTATTTTGATATGAGTAATAGTTTTGATTTCCAACCCCACTCTTTCATAGAAAATATCAAAGCCTGGTTTCCAGGTTTATTGTGCTATAATAATTTTACAGACAATTTGTTTATAATAATTATTTACTGACAGACGGTTCGTGTTCAGATTGTTATACTGAATAAAAGCAATAAATTGTGAATAATGAATTTTTTTGCAACATTTGTTTTTTTTTTTTTTTTGAAATAGTTATTTTTATAATAATTGATATATCAAACCAAGATTTTCATTGAACATAAAAATCTATTGGTATATAATATGTACTTCTACATTATAATATATGTATGTGCAGCAATCTAATATTATTTAATATACTTACTTTTATTATTTATTACAAAAAAAAAACAAATATTGATTAATTTTTATAAACTAATAAAAAAAAAAAAACTATTTCATTTTCCCACACTATACATCTGAAAATTATATCCTTCGTTTACTCAGGTGTATTTAATGGATTTTTTTTTAGTAGCTATAACTTATTTAAAAAATATTATATAAATTTAAAATGTAATGCGAAAATGACCATAATATGTATAAGAGAAGAGAAAACTAGAAAATTTTTATAATTTTTTTTTTTTTTTGGGATCCTTTGTGGTTAACCCGGCTTTATTCACTATATGTTAACCCACAAAGGGACTTCATAAAAATTTATGTATAAAATACGTTCTATGTTTATTTAGTTTTGATTTTTATGGTGTTTTCCTTTGAGTTTGTTTAAATTGATTCTTATTAAAAAAAAAGATTG
The DNA here is from genome assembly GCA_964007475.1 of Hybos culiciformis. NCBI lineage: Eukaryota > Metazoa > Arthropoda > Insecta > Diptera > Hybotidae > Hybos > Hybos culiciformis. Next base: position 147,018,941 of record OZ023273.1, on the reverse strand, counting down.
TACTTGATTTAATTCGAATTTAATAATAGTGTCAGAAAAAAAAAATATATTTCTGTATACAAGTAAATAAGAAGTTCACCGACTCATAAACCAACCTTTTAGTTCAAGTGATCTATGAAAAAATTATTCAGATTTCTGCTTGAGCACAAGTTATCGGTTCAGTATTATCGACTTTATATTTTTCTTTGATTTAATACCAATAAAATATCAAAATGTCAAAATTGAGTCCTCTATATTTTTGATGAATAAATGAAAATTAAGTATTCTATACAAACGTAGTCAAATCAGTTTTGATTTATCTAAGATTTAACTCAGATTGAAACCATGACTGTTAATGTTGACATAATAAAAATCCTCTGACGATATGTCACAAAAATTTTAATTTTCCAGTGAATATTTAATATAATAAATGAATCCTTTTTTACGTTTCATGAAAATGGTGTAGTGAATAAATCTCACTTAAGGAAGGACAAAAAAAAAAAAAAGGTGTACGAAAATAAAAAAAAAAGGAAAGCTTGTTAAAAGGAATAAAAATTGGATCGATTTTATATTAACAGTGCGTTATGAGGTAGAAAAAAAAAAATATATATATTTTTTCTGAATAAATGAAAAATGTTTTTATTTCGTTTCTCGTTATTTTTCGTTCTTTTATTTTTTTTTTTTTTTGGTTTTATTATTTTTCTTTAAAGTTAATAACATGGATTGTTACAAATGTAACATTTTTTACGACTTTAATATTATACAGGGTGCGTACAAACTCTTGAAGTTTTTAACAGAAAAATTGATATAATGAATAATACTTTTAAAGCTCTCAGTGGTAATAACCGTAGAATTGAATAGTTGATGTAGGCGAACAGAGCCAACAGATCGAGAATTAACATTTCTAGTTTTTGGTTTCTTACACACTTTAAACCATTAAAAGAATTCTGAAAATATATCGCAACTAATTTTCCTAAATACTTTTCCTAATATTAAAGAATTAAAACACACAGTTCATAAATTTCTTAATTATTTGATGATTATATAAAATGTTAACTATATATAGATTTTTCCAAACCAATAATGTTGAATGTTGAATTAATATTCAATCCCATAAATGGCACGAATATAATAAAAAAAATATTAATATTTTTATTTTGATTATTTCAGTTTTTCATGTTATATATATAGTGTTTTTTCAAAAAATTATATTTTTTTTTATATAAAGTTGACCATGCTATTGGATTTTCTATTACAATTTGAATGTGTTACGATATTTTTTGGAAATTCAATGATTTATTAATAAAAGAAGGATCAATATTTAATTTTTTTTTTATACTGAAGAATGAAAATAATCTGGAAATTGAAAAATAGGTAATGAAATCGAATGTTCGTTTAATGGACACATATAGAATATACACATATAGAAGAATATTGAAAAAAAAAAATCGATTTGTTTAAATTAATGTGGTTTTGAATGTACTCAATTTAAGGATAGAAAATTGAATTTTTTTTGGCTTATTTTAGATCCAAAAACCACCATCAGTTTTACTTTCTGTATGAGTTTAAGCAAATACAGGAATTTTTGGGAAATTATCTAAATTAACATTTTATATTTATTTTATGTACTTCCAGTTTAAAAAGTTTTTTCACCATCACATTTTATTTAAATTTTCAATATTTCACAAAATCCAAGAATGCCACTTAGTTTTAATTTTCATTTTATTAAATTTTTTTTCTATATTATTCTCAAACCTATTCAAAATACAAAAATAGTATAGTTTATTCTTTTCAAAGACATTCCCCTTTATACATATATTTCATAAACATATATAAAATTTAAACAAAATCTTCATATCTCTAGGGTATTAAATATAAAATTTTTTTTCTTCTTATTTTTATTTTTCGATAATAATCAAAATACCTTAAACATAATATTTTCTTGAAAATTGCATAAATATGGAAATTTAACATTAAAAAAAAATTTCTTATTCAAAAATTTTCATAAAATAACAGAAAATTGTTTTTATTATTGCACAGAAATCTGTTAAAATTAAGAAGCTTGAAAAAAAATAAAAAAAATAAAATAAAAAGATAAACTTTTTTAAATATCTTGAAGTTTTATTTTTTTTGTATTTTTTTTTTACAAATAAATTTGAAGTTAAAAAACTTTGAAGTCCTTTCGGATTATTTGTTAATGATAATATTTTTTTTTTCTTTTTTTTTTAACTGACAGAAATGCAAAAAAAAATTTTTTAATATACTTTCAGAATAGTAAATTATTTATTGATTGTTCAGTTTTAAATTTAATGAATAAATTAAAAACAAAAAAAAAAAATTAAAAAGTTAAAATTAAGTTTTATTTAAAAAAAAATTACTTCGATATTGTCATTTTATTTATGTTAATTACATTTTTTGCTGTAAGTTGATTAACGAAATTAATTTTTGTGTGATGATCATTAAGTTTTATAACTCTAGTATTCGCGGTTCATGATAGGGTACGTACTCCTACATGTAAAGAGAAGAAATTGAGATAATGATTCGTTTTTTAATAATATTAGGAAATAAAGTCATTAAAGTTACATTAACTATAACTTTTATGTATAAAAAATCAATTTGTGATAATTTTAGAAAAACATTACTCCTCCTATTTATATATTAAATGGAATGTAAACTAAAAATAAATTAATTTATGTTATTTTTATCGAATAAAATAAACACAATCTATTCCACACTTCAAAACAAAAAACCTACCTACCTACCTTAGTCAAACATTTTACATAGTACACTATTAAACTATTATACGTATATGTACTATATTTACATAAAAGTGGTTATATTTTTAATTAAATATTTTTTAAAACTTATAAATCAATCATAAAATAAAATTTTATTTGTTTTTAAACTTAATTATACATAAATATATAATTTTTAATTTTTTTTTTCTTCAATTTAGTGGCTTTTAAGTTTCTTTTTTGTATTCTTCTTTTCTTGAAGAAAATTCTTTTAGCACATTCTTTTTATTTTTAACATGCAAACATGCTAAATTTATTAAAATTAAAAAAACAAAAAAACACAATATTTTCTGTGTATATTAAATGAACTCTCTTGAAGAAAACCTGAAGAATGAATTAGTTAAAAAAAAAAGAAAAAAAAAAATAGGATTAACATTTTTTTTTTATGATAAGAAAAAAATAAAAATTCAACTTAATTACAAAAATATACATTGTTTTAGAATTTTCTCCATTAACCTTTTCATACAAAAAAAAAAAAAGAATATATATACATTTACGAGTATATATATAATAATAATTTTCTAATTTTATTTTTGTTTTCCCAGTTTTATTGTTTACTTTCAGACTTTTTGGTTGCGTGCTAAGTACCCTGAATTTAAATGTAAAATAAAATTTAGTAGTAATAATAACAAAAAAAAAAAACAAAAAAAAAATAATAATTTAAGTAATTTGGCTGGTACTTTAAAGCACCATCATCAATTAATTCTAATAACATTACATTTAAGTGAACTTGTTAACAAAATGAAAATTTAAAATGTTTGAAAAAAAAAAATGAGAAAAATAAAAATTCAGTGACAGAATTGATTTGGAAACAATGAAAATAAATGATTACAATTTTGGATTAGAAATAAAATTAATCCAGTAAGCCTAATTCATTGCGTTTAAATAAGCGCTACTTTGAATATCAGTTTCAGCCTCGAATATCAAATTAATTTTCCGGAAATGAAAGATTAAATTTATGTAGCCTTAATGTAATCATTTCAAGATATCTATATCATTAAAGTCTGAATAAAATATATGATAACTTTCATATATAGTTAAGTATAAAAGTTTTACATACATAATTAATTTTTTAAATAAATGCTAAGTACACTAAAATTTATTTTGATCTCGTAAATTCTCAACTTTATATATATACTACACTCCAAAAATAAATAAATTTTCATTTACATGAAGTGCAGTTTTTTTTTTTTTTTAATTTTTCCAAAAGAGTAATTAATTTTAATTATTTTAACATGCACTCTATCATAGAATATTATTCATTTACAAACGAGGAATATAAAATAAAAAATGGTTTATAGGAGAGTTGGATGAACAAAACAAAACCAATATTTTTTTTTTATTATATACATTGGAATTGGGTAGCATTTTATTATTTTCGCTCTCAAAAGATATTATATATGTGTATAAAATGAGGAAATATTGTAATCTTATTTGATATAGTATAATGAATTAAAATTATTGCTATTGATTATCCAAAGCATCAAAAAATTGAAACAATTAAATAGGAATTTATTTTAAGAAAAATTGTTTTTAGATTGATCCTTTTTGTATTTTCCATAATACTTTTTTAATAAATTGTTTTTATATTTTCGGCTCAAAACATAATCTAATATGTATCTTCGTAGAATTTATGCCAGGTTTTAATTGTCTTATTGAAAAAGCTTTGACACCAAACATGCTCTATATACCTTTATCAAATATTTTTTGTAAATTTTACTCTTACATAGATAGATCGGCGAAACCATAAAAAAGGTTTCTATATATGTACCTAACAAACTTTATTTTTATTATTTTATTCAAAGAAAAAGAAGATTATCCAAATTTCTATTTTTGTTATTTATGATTTTAGTGTCCTTCCTGAATATGCAAAAAAAAGTGTGTATACAGTGTTCACAATGCAAAATAATGTAAATCCAATTTTTTATGTACTTTAATTTTCTTTTATAAAAATAAATTATTATATTACATAAGTATATGTATATACAATTCGTACATAAATATATTTTGTACGTATGATTTTATTTTGGTTACTTTTTTTTATTTGTAACACCAAAGATTGTGGAAAAAATTTTGTTTCTTATTTTTTTTAAATGTAGGTATGATAAAAAAAAACAACTTTTTTTATACCATGGGAACAAATGAAATACAGATAAGCATGAAATGCACAAGATTACAATCATAAAGAATAGAACTCTTAGATAAGACGTGACCGACATGTCTTATATTCGTATGCGAACGTATTTGTTGTAGAAGTAGCTAGAAGAAGTTTAATAAATTGGTACGACAGATCCTTTTTTTAATATCGCGTTAATTTCGAATATCGCTATAATTCTGAAACTATTTCTATATAGTAAATGTATTAATATTTCAATTCCCTATGAGTAATATTTCGTAAGAGTACAGTCCTCTATAACAGCAATGTTTTTACAATAATATAGGTCCTTATTCTAGTGAATGTTGTGAAAAATCTATATATCAGTATCTTCTAAATTACTAGATCTATATAGTTATACCTGCAAATTGGTAAATCGATATGACTATAATTCTTTTTAAAACCACAAAAATGAAAAGTTATTGTATACATTTTCTAATGTATAGTTAAAAAAAAATCATGAAAATATTATTTAAAAGTTTTATAAAAAATAGAAAATGTTTAATAAGGTTTTTCAAGGAACTTAAAAAAAATTTTTTTTGCTTGACTACTACTATTATGTTTTGCAGACAGTAGAATTGATATTTTTTAAAGCCTGGTATTTTTGGTAAAATTTTTAATAAATTTTTTTTTTAAATATCCTTGTAATAATTATAGAACCAAACTATATATTATTCGCGAATCATCATTACAATGTACACTTCCATAAACCTCGTATCCAGTTGATAGAATTTATATATGAAATCTTCTTCAAAGGAATAATAAATCTACTTTCACCACTTTAAGCAACCACATTTAAATATTATGTAGAACGAAGGATTTAACATAAATTCAACCCAAGCACTTTTTTCTCATATATTTTTGAATAATAATAATAATAAAAAGGATATGATTAAATGTCATTTTATGCTGTATAAGTATAATGCTTTTCAACAAAAAAGAGCGAAAAAAAAGTAACCGCTTTTTAGTATTTTGACTTTTGAGTCAAATAAAAACATAATTCATTTTGTAATATGACAAATATGTTGTTTGCTTGGGGTTCTTGAAAAAGTACTATATTTTATTTTAGGGTTAAAATTACATATTTTTTTTTTTCAACTTTTCTTTTCGATCTTAGGATAATTTTAACATGACCATTTTTTTTTGATAAATGAGATTTTTCTTGATTTCTTTATTTCCATGTAAAATAAATAAGAGAAAAAAAATTTTTTTTATGGTTTTTTTCACCAAAACTTTATTTTTTCTTTTCACATAAGCTTACGTTACATACAAAAATTAATAACGAATGAAAGTTTTGTGGTCTACAAACGAAGAAAAAAATAAATAAAAAACATAATCAAGTGGAAAAATTACGTTTTATTTTAAGAATTTTCCCTAACAAAACATAAATTATTATTTTGCATAACTTTATGGTTGTATGTCAAATTTTTTTTTTTCTATATCCAAAGGAAATGAACGTAATGTTGTGTTTTTTTTGTTGTTTGTTATTATTTTTTGATTAGTTTGACGACGACGCACGACATATGTTTTACTGCATGTTTTTGATATTGGAAAAATTGAAAAATATACCCGTTTAAATGAAAATAAAATTGATTTAAAAAGGACCTTTTTTTTTTGTTTTGTTTCATATCTTTCTTTAATACTTAAACTCATTTGATTGTAATTTTTTTTTTAATGTACGTACATGTACAATTGTATACATTTATTATGTTCCTTCATAAATTATGCGTAACATTTTGAAAATAAACTGACAGAGCTAAAAAATCAGTTGTCAAAAAGCAAAAAAAAAAAAAAAAAAGATTGCCTTGAAGCATTTCACAACTAAAAGGCATTTTTCCATAACTTTTACGAAAAATAAAGAAAATATTAAAAACATTTATATAAAAAAACATTTATGGGTCGTAATTGAATGAAAGATATTGTTTCTATTAGGGTATAAAAAAAGCCCAAAAGCAATATTGGAGAGTTTTGAACCTAAGTTTTTCCAAAAGTTCATATTTTAAGAACAATATTATTTATAAATCATATAAATGTCGTTTTCTAATCTTAATTAATAAACTATAATGATATATAATGTATATTTAATGCTTTTCTATGTAAATAAAAATCACATAATGTGTATTTCAATAATTCATTCACCTCATCATCGTTAGTTAACATTAACATCAAATCAAATGAAAAATTGTTTATTTTACAAACATACTTACTACTAAAATAATTTCATTTAAAAATAAAACAAGTTTGGTAAAAATATTTTAAAAATTTTATTTAAAATTTATACTATTGACTATGTAGAGGAATTCTAACGTTCAAAAATATACTTTCTATATTATACAATTATTTTTGTAAATTAACATTGTTGATATATATAAAATCGCATTTCATCAACTTTAACAAACTTTCTAAATCCCTTTTTACAATTTCTAAATAGTTCAATATAAAATACGAAATAGGAAAAAAAAAAATAATAATAATATTGAAAAAAAAAAATTGATTTTTTGATTTAGAAATAAATTACATTGATTTTTCTCATCAAATTAATAATTAAAAAGGATTTAAAAAGGGATTAGGTATATAAATAATGTTAATTTGATGGGTAAATTCAATTTTCATGCTAAAATCACCTCCATCATTCTAAGTTCAATGATCTGTTTGCGGTTGATTTGAAATTTTATTCAAAACTAAGTCGTGTGTGAAATTACCCATGTTGAAGTTAAATCTAAAAATATTTCAATGAATATGTGCTTTACACATAACATAAAAAGTTATATAAGAATCCTTGAAAATGCGTTCAATTGATATTACACAAAAAATACTTACAATATGTCGCAGCTATAAAAAGGTTGTTTACATTATTTATCACTTTTTTTTTTTTTAATATTGCTAGTTTTTTAACGAGGATTTTTTTTTTTAGAATAAATTGCAATTAAATAATTTTTTTTGTGCACTCTTAAATAGATTAATGAATTCATGTTTTAAAATTTTGTACTTTATTGCAATACTATTGTTCTGTATAGATAGTTGTGTGAACTCTGCTGTTCGCTTAACAACTACAAATTAATATGTAATATTATATGACGCATTGACTATACTTAATTGGCTAAACTAAGAGATCAATATTATATTTCTTTTATTTTTTTAACAACACAAACACTTATTTCAAGTGAGACAAATTGAAAAATTGACACAAATTCCAGTCCGAGGTAGGAATCGAACCCACGACTGAAAACGTCGTAGGATAATGGCAATACCACTACACCATGACGGCCGACAAACATTCATTTGTATGATTTGAAAAATCTAAAGTTTACGCTTAAAAGTTCCTAAAGTATTAAAGTTTCAATATGAGATTTATAATGACAATATGAGAAAAAAGTGTGACTTCATGAGCTTGAATATTTTACAAATGCTGCGGTAGAGAAAGCATGACAAAAAATTTCAAATTTTGATTATTATGAATTTATCTAACAAAAAATATTTAAATTTAAAAAGCATTTAAAGTTTAATAATAAATTTTTGAATATTATTCAAAAATTTCATGATATTATTTAATTTATCAGATTATTGAATATTTTTTCAAATCAAAACTGATATAATTTTAATTTTCCAATAAATATTATATTCCTGAAAATAAAAATATAAAATATAAAAAAAAAAAAATAAATTTGGCCCTAATAAAAAAAAATAAGAATATTTTTTTGATTGATTTATGTTTGTATGCACAATGCACCTAACTAGTATTGAAAAAAGTTTTTTTTTAAATCTCAATATATAAATATTTATTGCAATGCGCATCAATTTGATTTACTAGTGTTTAGGTTTTTTTTTGAATATTAACTGAAAATCATGTAAAAAAAATTTTTTTTTTATTCTAAATTGAATTATACAAAAATTGATTTTATTATATATTACAAAATTTTTTTTTTTTTTTAATTCTGACTATTAGAATTGGGCTTACATCTAAATTCTCGGTTTTAATGTTCCTTCTTTAGTGTTCTAGAGACATATAAAAAAATTTCGTTTCCTTCACTGAAAAAAATTGCATAATAGAATGAAAATTCACTGAAAAATATCGCAAAATGGATTTATTGTTCGACTCAATAACTTTTATACGAAAAAATATAAATAACTTGTTTTAGAAAGTTTTCAGCACAGATATAAAGAAGAAGATATAATTTTAATCAAATATTTTAAATTTTTCTTGAATTTATTTGCTTTAATTTCCTAATATTTCAATATTTTTATGTTATGTTGATAATTGATAACAAAAAACAAAAACGTAAGTAACACAATTATAATTGATGACATTTAACATTGGTCACCAATAATATATGTAAAAAAAACATACATTAAAATATACTTTGAAACTTGACGTTTGAAGGTTAATATAATTTTTTTTATATTTTCAAACATATGTGTACAAACATTTATTAATGAATCAGAAATAAATTAATGAAACATAATAGTAGATTACAATACATGTTAAGAAAATTTGTTATTCTTGCGAGTTGTGTATACACACAAACACATAGACACGAGTCATGTTTATATCACGAGAACGAAGGTCGAGTGATATAATATTGACTCGTGTCTATGTGTTTGTGTGTATACACAACGAGCTGTATAACAAATTTGATTAACATGTATTGTATACTGCTTTAATGTGCATGGGAGAGGTAGTTGCAAAGAGAGAATATAGAGATAATTTATAATAAAAAATAAAGATAAAAGAAATGGAAGGAAATATTCCACGTTAATCATTCTTTAATTTCCCTTTCTTTTACAGATAAAAGAAGATTTGTGAAATATTCCACGTTAATTCTTCTTTAATTTCTCTTTCTTTTGCAGATAAAAGAGGATTTGGGATATATTCCACGTTCATTCTTCTTTAATTTCTCTTTCTTTTGCAGATAAAAGAGGATTTGGGAAATATTCCACGTTAATTTTATTTATTTTATTTCTTTCTTTTAGAGATAAAAGGAAAAAAGAGAAATATTGTGAGTTTTAGTGATATTATTTTTGTTTATAGTATAACGCAGTTCAAAATGAAGAATGTAAATACAATATAGAGCAATGTAAATACAATTTACATCACAGGGAAATAAATGTAAATACAATTTACATTCCTCTATAATTGCATGTGTATTGATGCATGTAATGGACCATTTACCGAGCTAAATTTGCGAATGTAAATACAACTTACCGAAGCCATGCGCATTAAAATTATTTTCATACGAAAATAATTTTTCTTTAAAAATAAATTCCTTCATTTCAAATATAGAATAACTCATAACCATTTCATGGCTGAAATAACCATTGATGATTTTTATAAGTAGCTGTCCAGAAATAAAATAAAAAAAGCTATATATATATATTTTAACAGAATTCACGTGATTATTCGACTGAAATGATAGAACTTTTATTCGTTCAAAAAAAAAAAAAAAAAAACTCCAATATGAAAATAGTGAATTTTTACTAAATAAATTACAGATTAAAGATAGAAATATTTATTATTGGATTCCATCTATCTAAAAAAAAAAAAATGTATGTATAGAAAAAAAAAAAAACCAAAATATATGAGAAAAATTTTCTTTTTTTTTTTTGATGGACATTTCCAATTTATTTCTACATTTTTATGATTTTTATTTTTTTTTTTTTTGTAATAATATTTTAGGATTTAAAATCATTTTAAGTAAAATGATATAAAATAGGATTAAATTTTAATCATTATGATTTAATTTTTATATTATATCTATTGTGTTAAAATATTTCATGGGAAATTGTAAAAGCTTTTACAAATTGTTCATTTTTGTTTTTTTTTAATGGTTGCCATAGTTAGAATAATGGAAAATGAGATAATCTATAAATATTAAAATATTTTAATAAATATTATGTGGTGTTCTTTGTATTTTTATTATAGAATCAAAAGTCATTGAATTAATAAAATTATTCTAAACAAAATTATTATAAAATTACATTTAATAATCATATAAAATCATGCATATGGTTTCGTTTTAATAATATTCATGGTAACAAGTTTTGAAATTATATGAAGTTTTGAACACATAAAGGTGTTAAGGGTGTGACCAAAATTTTATTACAGACGTGTTAGTAAAGGGATGATTATTTTATATAAATGTTAAAAACATTACTAAAAAAAAACAAAATATATGAAAAGTTCTTTGAATATAAAATTCAAAAAATTTTCATTTCCATTTATTTCTAAAAAAAAAATCCGGTTTATTATTCATAATTTTTTTCTTATTGTATTTTACACAAACCAATATAAAAATTAACAAAAAAAGAAAACAATTAATCTTTTTTTTTTTTATAAATTACCATAAAAATTTCATTACTTGTCCGTCAAATTAAACTGAATTCCAAAAGAAAAAAAAAACCTGAAAATTCGAATATATAGACCTTTTTGTAACTTCCATTATTCACAGATTTCCATTATATAATATGAAATTATATTTATATGTTTTAGATACAGAGATGAATAAAAAAAAAAAGGTGAAAATACATAATAATATCATATATTATCATTATCATTATTATTACTTATTATTATTATTATTATTACTATGTTTTATTTTTTTTATTTCTTGGTAATAAATAATTCATCTTTTAAAATAATCTTCTTTCTATCCCTAACTCAAAAAAAATTACTTTAGACATTGTTTAGAGAGAGATCCTTTTTCGTGCTAAACAAAAAGAAAATCAGTTAATTTTCAGTTATAGGAAAAATCATTCAAATATAAAAAAAAAATTTTTTATGTTTTTTTTTCTTCTTCAAATCATTCAATTCAATTCATCTTGTTATGTTTCCAGATTTCAAAGTTGTGACAATTTTTTGACTACGATATCTTATCAGAAATAAAATAATCAAACATTCTGAAAAAATTTTCAATTTCAGTCAAATTTTGTTCATTTAGATGAAAATTCGGCTGTAAATAATGTCAAACTAAGTAATGTTACTTCATAGTTTATTTTAAATGTCTTATAGCTCAGTGTTTCTCAACCTTAGGGTCGCGACCCGAATTTGGGTCGCGAAAGATTTTCAATGGGTCGTTTTAATGGGAAAATTCTATTACAAATGCTACATATATTTTTTCAAGAATAATAAAATATTTTGATTATGTAAGAAGAATTAATCTATACATCTATTTTCTAACAGATTGCTCTGTTTTTAGATTGATAATAATAAAACAGCTTTTAAAATTCATTCGCTTTAAACAAATCGAACGAAAAAAAATTAATTATCAAATGAATGTGTCAACAACATATTATAAGTCGTTAAAATAAAAATAAATAAAACATTTTAAAGGTGTCTTTCTAGCTTGTTATTAAATTTTTCAGATTTCGTCGCGTTATTTTTCACATTGAGGGTCGCGTTATTTTGTATTCATATTTTATAGGTCGCAATAGTACAAAGGTTGAGAAACGCTGTATAGCTTACAACAAATAATAACAAAAATTCTTGGTTTATGTTTAAGTAAGTAAATCAACGATCCTGATAAAATTCAATAATCCAATTATATTTCCACATATAAATATTTTGAGTGAAAATAGATTTGAAAATGATTGGATAAAGATCGATCGATTATTACTATTGCGATTTCTATTTTGAAATTGAATATGACCGACAGGCATTAATCCACAATATAGATGTAATATTTTTTGAAATCAACGATGGAATTTTCTTTTTAAGATTATTTGGTTTTTTTTTATTTTAATATTATCATTTTTATGATTTTATTTTTGAAAGAAAAATAACAAGATTTATTTCCCAAAATGAGGAAAATCTTAATATAGGTATATATGTATATAAATATAATACATATTTTTTATAAATAATGTGTTAAATAAAATTTATTCGATTTCTATTTTATAAATCAATTTTTTTTTTCAAGGTAGGAACATACAATATTTTGAATTCAATTTAAGTTTTAAGGTTCATTTTATGCTGCTATATACATGAAAAAAAAAAATTTATTGGAATCGATAACAATATTTTTAAAAAAAAAAGGTTAGATAACTTAAATTTATAAAATTTTGTTTAAGAAGGGCAAAAAATAATAATAATAATTCTTTATTTACCTCAAAAGGTTAGAAAGTCTTTGAATTTAATTTCTTTTAGATTTAGATTATATAATTATGAATCCAAAACAAAGATGTACACTTTCAAAGTTCATTATGATCTTCTTCTTATAAAAACATTTAATGGTATTAAAATAAGAATACAATGATTTCGATTTTTATAATTTCCTTTCAATTATAAATAAATAAAAATTATTTAATTTAAATTATGAGATGAAAAATTTTTATTTTGATAAAATAAAAATCTCAAATAAATGCAAAAAAACTGTATACAAATAAAAGATGGAAACCATAAATCGGGATATCTCTACGATATTCCGGTCATGACACAAAGATATAAATTTATTTTCAAAGCATAGATATGTACTACATGTGGATAAATATATTTTCTTGCACTCTTAGAGTTTATATTTTAAAGTAAATTATGTCTGTATTACATATATAACATATAAACGCTTTCGCTTCATATTATCAGCTTTTGTTATGTTGTTTATATAAGTAAGCAAAAGAATAACTCATATATAAAACTTTGTGTTGACATTTTTATATGTACAATACGAATGTATGTACAAAATGTTTATACATATACTATAAATTTTTGTATCATAATACAAAGGAACATATGATGCAAAGTTTTATATTTATTTTTTTGTAAAAAAAAAAAAAAAAACGTAAAAGGATATCCCCAATACACGTTCCAAAAAAAATAAAATAAAAATAAATAACAAAAAATTCGTTTTTATCAATAAAATATATACTTTTATATTTTTTTTAAAAACATATTTTTTAACAAAGAATATAAAGTTAAAAAATAATATGTAGATATATGTCTGTATAAATAAATTTCAAATTCAAATCCCATTAGATTGTGATGGTATCAGATACCAACATGTTAACAAAAAAAAAGAAAAAGAATCGAAATTATATAAATATATATTTTTTTTTTTAGTATAACTTTTATTTTTCTTTCATCATTTTATCGGATAAAAAAAAAACAAAATTCAAAGTGTCATATTTTTAACTTTGTTCGTGTTCCTAATTTGTTTTCAATTAAATTGACAACCAATATATTAAAATTGATAAATTTTGCACATTCTATTAAAAAAAAAACGTAAAAATAACTGTCTTTTGGGAGTGCGTTTTGTTTTGCGAAATATTCTGGATAAAAACAAGACTTGATTTAGAAAAAAAAAAAAAACTTGACTTATGGATCATGAATGTTGAAATGTTTAGGAATAACAATCTTTCATCTAATAAAATGTGGGATCTATGTCATGTTATATATATAATAGTTTAAAAAAATTTACAGAATATTAAATTTTTTTGTTATGTTAAAATTTTTATTTGTACATTATGTATCTATCAGTAAGTGCTGCGTAGGTGTAAAAATATTTAATAATGTTCTGATGAATAAATTTTCTTCCTCATAAATCTTTTAGTCATAATAATTACAAAATAATGACAGAAAGATTTATTTTTAATATTATGTTCATAATGAATAACTAACTATACACAAAATTAAGACACATTTTTTTTAGTAAACATTTAAATAGATATATATTTATTATTAAACATACATATTATGTACATTACGCCACATGTATCTATAATTATTTAATTAATTAAAAACTACCTGCACATGAACATGTTCATAAATGATATATTATTTATATAATACCACTTTAAGGCATTGAATACAGCATAAAATGCTTCATTTTGGTGATTCCAAATTTGGAAAACGAAAAATAAAACAAGAGTTTTCATATCTCAAAAAGTCTCAATTTTTTTTAGAACTACGTTTGAAATTTCACAAATGTTAAGAAAAAATTAAGAAATTGAACATGAGTTTAACTTTTTTTTTTTTAAATAATTTAAATAATTATTTAAGTAATTAAATTTTAACTACTTCAAAAACTACTTAAAGTTTTTGGCTCTAGTTTTGTTTTTTTTTAGATTTTTTTTTTATCTAAAATAAACTTTAGAAATCAAAAATCAATTTTGCGCACATTAAAGTTTTTCATATAATATTCGAACTAAAAGATTTTGGTTATTTTTTTTTTTTTTGTGTTGTTTAATAAAATTTTGTTCAATAACTTTTAAATGAAATTTATTTAGCACATTTATATTTCCTGAAAAGTTTTTTTGTTTTTTTTTTTTTTATTTTTTATTTTTTAATTTTATTGTCTGTGAAATTCAATTGTCTTTAAATTTATTTTTCATTTTTTGTTTTTTTTTTTTTTTTTAAATAAATTTTGGGTGTAAAAAATTTTCTATAAACAAAACCTAGGTTTTTTTTGTTTAACACTTTTTGTATTAAATTTTCCAAAGTACTCTTGGGAAAACAATGTGACAACTTGTGAAAAAGTAATAAACAATTTTCACCCAAAAACAAAAAAAAATAAAAATGGTTTTGAAAAATAAAAACAAAAAATTGTATTACGTTTTCACAGAGGATCATCAAGAAAATACGTAAAAGATAAATATTTTTATCATTTGTACCTAATTTTGTTTTGCAGAAACTATGTAACTAACTATGTAGCATCGAAAAAGTAATTATCATCTTTGTGTCTCTCCAAAACTTTTCAAATCTTAAAATAATATTAAATTTATATCTATAAGATTCATGTTCTGAAAATCTATTAGACTTACAAATTTTTTTCCACAAAATTTTAAATTTAAATTATTAAGGCGCACAGTAATAGTTACAGTATTGCAAAAATTTTCTTTCTTTGTGCTATTTTGCTATTGAAGTTATTATTATTTTTATATTAAATTTGTAGAGCCAGAGGCCTTTAGGGAAAATACAGAGAGAAAAAAAATTGATATCGATTAAATTGAATATACTATCACACCTAATTCGTTCAATGTAATATTCTTCGAACAAAATTCGTTTGAAGTTAATAGAAATTTTCTTTTTATTTTTATTATTATTATTATTATTATTATTATTATTATTATTATTTTCAATTTCTTTGAAAATTGTTTTTATAAAATAATTTTCAAAAAAAAAAAAAAAATGAAAACGAGAAAATACAAAAAAAAAGGAATAAAAAACAAAAATCCATTTTATTTAACTTATCTTTGTTTTGTTTTTTTACATGGAATTGTCATGAAATTTTTAAGTATCAAAAAAAAAAAAAACAAGCATATATGTATACACAAAAAGTTTAAAATAGAAATAATAAAGGATGTGTGAAAAAGGCTCTTTACAACTTCTTTTTAAAGAGTGATAAAATATTCTTGAGAATATTGTGTGTTTTTTTTCTCACATATAAGATACCTTCATACAAATATGTGTACATACGTATCAAGGAACGAATTTTCTGGAAAAATAAATATAATGTTGAAAACAAAAATATCAGTTAAAGCGTTAAATTATATAGAAAATTTTCTTTAAAATTTTTGAATGACTCAGAAATATTGGTTTAGAAAATATTATTTCAAAAGAAAATATTAGAAAACAATTTTCGTTAAAATTTCCTTACACTTTTGTTACAAAACTATCAGTTTCCACGGACCTGATATTTGCTCACTTGTACAAAATTCTTGTTAAATCATATAAAAAATAATTTTTCTTAATATTTTACTTATCACAATTTAAATTTTTGTGCCACAAGTAGAATATGCCAACGTCTAGTCGAGATTGTCGAAATGTTATTAAAAATAAAGTTGACAGTGACGAAGACTTTTTGTTATTCAAATATATACAAATCACGGTAAGAAATAAAAATATATAGCAGGTACTTGAAAACATAGAATGTGCAAGAAAAAATAATTTTTATATGGACTGAACAGAAAAAGTAAGATATACAGAATTAATTTAAAATAGCGGAAGTACTATGGAATAGTATATTCTTTTTCAATTAAAGTTCTTGACACTATTTTATTGCTTCTAATATTTCTTTGTTCTTCAAATGCAATCCAAGAAATTCGTTTCATTTTTTATTTAAAAAAAAAAATGTAAATAATAATGGTAAGAATTGCAAATAGAGTAGAAAAGAAAATTCTTATTTTATTTTTCTTAATTTTATTTTGAATAAAAAGTGAGTAGTATATCTTTCCGTGGTTTTTTAATTTGTTTTTTCTATACTTCTTGAAATGGTTAGGTAAAATAGTTAATCTCAGAAATGGAAAATATACATTTTTATGCTTTAAAAGAGATTTTTTATGAAATTAGTTTAATATATACACATATATATTCAGAAAGTTAGATAGTTAAAAATTGAACTTAGTGAATGGTGTAGGTAAATATACATATTTATGATTATGTTGTTATGATATTATGTTAAAAAATAATAATTGAGATTTGTGATTCTCGATTACCCATAAGTTGAATCTTTTTTGATTTCATATCAACAAAATTTATATATTTTCTCTGTACCCTTAACCGAATTCTTATTCTTAGTTAAAACAAAAAAAATTTCAATTAAACCTTACTGCGCCATTATTAAAATCAAATTATTATTAAATTTAACATTATTTTTTATTTGCAATGGTGAAAAATATCTTTTCAAAATGAAATCTTTACATAATTTATACATAAAAAGACTATTTTCTTCCTAGTGTGAGCAAAACATTCTACAAAAAAAAAAAATTATAAAATCAATTTTGGCTTTTACTTTACTTTATTTTCATTTTTTTTTTTTTTTTTAATTTCACACCTGATTTACCATTATAAATCTCATTTAAAGAAAACGAAAAAAAAATATATATATATTTATAAAAAAAAAATAAAGAAAATTCCAAGAAGCAAGACAAAAAAAAAATTAAATTAAAAAATAAAATATTCGATATTATTATCATTGTATTTTCCTTTATTATTATGTGTCCTTTTTTGAAATAACATAATCTAAAAATAAAAATAAAAAAAAAAGCAATGATTATAATATGAAGTGAAGACAGAAATTAAATAAAATATCTGTCACTTATTATCGTACCGCATCTTTTGATGAAGGGATGATTATTTTTCGGTATATTACATGCGAATATTATATTTGTGCTTATTTTCTTTTATTTCAGGCAAAAGAGTAATTATTTTATATAAAAAAAACTAGAAATGATATTATAAAATATTATTTAATATATTATATATAACCAGTTAATTTTAGAGAATTTTATGTTATTTTTTTAATACCTAAGATAAATATTTAATTTAACATGAAATTTAATATATTTGGACAGCTGAATAAAGCTATGTCGATTCATCCGATATAAATTTGTCGAATATTTCTTTAATACAAATTCAGCACGATTACTTCGGATGTCAATTAATATTTGAATATAGAATAAAACAAATTAAAATGTTCCCAAAACAAACTGACAAAGCTAACTTCATTAGACAGATCACTTCCTAACTCTCCGATTTTGCATAATAAAAATGGTTTATCAAAAGAAAATGATATCTCAATTTTAAATATTTAAACGACAATAACTTAAGTATTTTTGTTAAGTCATCAAGGCTATATCTTTTTCGGTAAAGCTGAAAGCATAATAACATATAAATTTTGAGGCACTAGCTTTCATTTAAATGAAAAAATATTAATAAATAAATTTACATTTTTAGTAAATTTGTACACAACCTACATATATAAATATTTTATTGAATTGTTTCAAAAATTTAATATTTTGATTTCTTTGAAATGATTTTGTTTTTTTTTTTTTTTGTACGTTTTTATACAATTTTATGTTGTTTTTTGTTTTTTTTTTGTGTTTTTGTTATAATGATACGTAGTATAATATATATGGGGGAGAAATATAGGTATAAATATTACAACACCATTGAAAATTGGATGTGAAATTTAATCTGCCTTTGTGAAAAATTACATTATTATTATATTTTTTGCCTTTAAAAAAAATATTTTTCATGTTGTTTTTCTAGGAAGCGAAGAATAAATTACAATTGTTTTTCGTTAAAAACTGATTTTGTTTTTTTTCCTCTTAAATAAGTAATATTGTTGAATTCTTAATTTAGTTTTTTTTTTTTTTTCATATACATAAAATATATATGTACAATTCGTTGTGATGGGTGTACATGAATTACAATAATGAATTCATAGTATTAAATACATACAAGAAAGACAAGATATGTCTTAAATATATAAAAACTATGATTACAAAAATTATTAAAAACATTTATACATCTTTTTAAATACATATATCTTTTACATAGAACCCTAACATGATTTCTGAGAACTTTTTAATTATTAATTGGATTACATGATAATATGTACTTTTACTTGAAGTTTAATTCTGTATTGTTAAATTAAATTTTTATGTTTCTGCATAACTTTCGAAGTAGAATATATATAATTTTAATTGCGGTTGAGATTATACTTAACTTAATTTTCCTCGAATGTACCTGAAATGATATTAGCGAATATTATTTTCAATTTTCAAAAAAATATTTTATTCACAGGAAAAAAAAATGTATAAATAAATTTTCTCATTCTGATCTAAAAATATATAATATGTTATTACCTAATCGGATTTTATATAAATTTATACTTTGATTTATAAAACAGAAATTTTATTTTATTTTATTTTTTATTTTTTTTTTCTATTGAAGTCAAAAATTCAATGAATAAGAATAAATTTCAACTTTATAGAAAAGATATAATTTACTTATTGATTTTCATTTTATTTTTGTTAACTTGATGTTTTGAGAAAAAAAATATAAAATAAAAATAAAATAAAAGAAAAATAATAAATAAAATAAAAATAATAATAATAATAATAAGAAAAATAGGACGAGAAAAACAAGTCCTTGTTTTTAAGTTCTCTCTCTTTATTTTTACCTTGTCATATCAAATTTACAATCATTACATCTTACAAAATTGAATTTTCCTCAATTTTATTTTTTTTTTTGTTGTATTTATTTTATTTTATTTTTTTTTCTTTCTGATATTTGGTTTAAGATTTTTTTTTGTAAAATTCTGACAAATATATGTATGAAGAAAATGTATACATATAATATAATTCAATTTACAATCGCAAGGGAATTATTTATCGAAGACTAGATGAAAATTGGTATTAAACAACAAAAAAAAAATGAGATTTTGAATTTTATATTCTTTAAAATAAAATTAAATTGTTGATATCTTATAAATTTTTTAATATTGAATTATATATTTTGAAAACAATGATATGAAATATTTAAATTTTTATAAAATCTTAATACAATTTATTTTTCTAAGGAAAAAAAATTTTTTTATTTTTATTTTTTGAAAATATTTTACAAATATTTTGTTTTTCTAATGCCTGTAGGAAGAAAAATTAATATTCTGGAATTTATTAGAAAATAATAGATAACTTATTGTTGCCCTTGTTACGTTTCATAAGCTGTGAACGGTAATATAAAAACGATTTGGATATCAATTAATCAAAGTTGTACAGTAGTCGTAAGAAGTAAACTGAAATAATAAAACAAATATTTAAAATGCAATTATAACAGCCTTCCTAACATTGCCTTGATGTCGTTGCTTACCTTAATATCAATATTAATATAAATATAATTTTTTTTTATTATATTTTTCCTGAAATTTATAAGACAGCCTAAAGCACAAAATAAATAGTTTATTTGTTTTTTTTTTCTGTTTTTTAATAAAATACTAAAAATTTGAGTAAAATAAAAAAAAAAAAATCCACACAATTGAAATTTTTACATCCTTAAATCTTTAAATAAAACATAATTTGTTAAGCTACACAGAGAACAAATGCCCCAAGCCATAAAATATTATCCAATTGTCCTGGTATTTTTAACTTTTTTGATTCAATTTTTCTTCTTCTTTTTATATATTAAATTTATTTTGAAAAAAAAAAAAAATAAGAATAAAAATTACAAGGACTAAATATTTATATTCATCAACGAAGAAAGGCAAATAAAAAAAAATAGAAAAAAAAAAAATTGGCAGAAATTGTTGTCATTCCTTATAATGTCCTTTTTTTTTTGTTTTTTTTTTTAATATTTTTGTTTTATATTTTCAGTGAATTATTTCTGTTCCTTGAGACATCAATTGATGGATTTTAATGTTTTTTAATTTTGTGTCTTATTTTTGTTTTTTATTTTTTTTTTAATTTTTTATTTAATTTTTTGAAAGGAAAATCTGAAAAAAATATCCTTGAGGAATAGAGTTTTTTTTCTGAACATTGATTCTCTCTACTCTATTTTTTATAATAAAAATAAACTGAGAAAATGTAATTTTATTATTATTATTACTATTATTATTATTGTTTTTCCGTGTCAGTTAATAGCAAAAATAGCTTTAAGGACATTTATCTTTTATTTAAAAAGAAAAAAAGGAAATGAAATAAAGCAAAAATCTGATTTTGACTCTTATCAGATTGGATAAAAATTAAATTGAAATTGAGAAACAATATTTTGTTATTTTTTATTTTTATTTTTTATTGTTGTTTTCGTTCCTAAGGCTATGATTTGAAGTTTAAAAAAAAAATGTAATCATTAGGTCCCATTTTTTATTTTTGTTTTTACATAAAATTTATATCGATTAACGTTAAATGAAAATTATGAAGAAAATAAATTTCCTGATTTGTACATTTTGTCAATATAAATGAATCCCAAAAATTTGATATTTGAGATTGTTTTTGCGTTCATTTAAGGAAGAGAAATCTTTTTTTTTTTCTTGAATGCCAAGACTATTAGAGTATTAACCCATTTATAAGTTTCTTCAAAATTTGTTGATTACAACTTACAGTTTCATGTTTTTCGATTTAATGATTTAATGAAACATTAAAATGTTGTCTCAATATTGCGAATAACAAAAAAAGATTTAGAGTTTATGAAAAATATTTTTACAGATTATATTTTAATGACATACTTTTGAACTAATTTTATTCAAAAATTATATAATTTAAATAAAGTTTTTTTTTTCTCTTTTGTATATTTTGACAATAATTATAATTCAGATTTAATTTTTTAAGCGGGTCATCATAGTGCATTTTTCATATCGTGCCGTTTATATTTCAATGAAAAATTAGTATAAAATTAAAATTTTCTGATATACAAAAAAAAAAGCTTTATAGTGTAAATATTTTGGTTGTCTAAAATCATTTTGTGATTTAATAATAATAGCAAGCATATACAATAAAACTGCAGCAAAATAAATTTATAAACATTAAAAACAAAAACAACATAATATCTATGTCATGAACCAACGAAAAATGTTTAAAATTTTTTATTCAAAAATCTATCTACCTCAATAAAGAAAAAAATAAATTCAAAGAAAAGTGAACCTATAAAAATATGGTTAATTTAAAATTGATGTGTTAGCCTTAAGCTCTAATATTTAAAAAAAATAAAAAATAAAAATAGGTCAGAAATTTTTTTTTTTTCATTTTAATATTAAATAATTTTTCTTTTCACAAAGTTCATTGAAAATTTCATACCAAAATGCATCTGAGCAAAGAAATCAAAAAAAAAAAAACACAACAAAAAGGGAAAAATTATATTTGGCTACCCCATTGTTTGAAGTAGGCTCTTTGTGTTGTCTTATGAATTTTTTTCTACCTTGTTTCAACACTTTAATGAAAATTTTATATAAAGCAATAGGACAGGATATTAAATATAATTTTGGAAAATTTTATTTTGATCTTATTATTCATGGCTATCGTTAATATGTTTAGCAAACATGCACTGTCTATATTTTATATCTTATCTCTGGAGATATGGATTAAAAAATGAGTTAATATAAATATGGCATATAACATCATTAGATGAAAGGAAAATAAGTCTGGGCAAATTCAAATTATATTGAAAAAAATATTGAAACTTCAAATCTAAAATTAAAATAATTAAATAGTCCAGAGTACGGGCTTCTTTTGTGTATTCAACATTGTAAACCCAAAATAATGTTGCTAATTTGTAGGGAATATGAAACCTAATACCTGCTAATCACAGTTTTGCTATTTTAAAAATCAGCTCTAACTAATACGATACTGACAGTAAGGACGATGAACTATACGAAAGGATTTGTATATAAACTACAATGTGTTAAAATAAAAAATAAATTCAAATTTAATAGAAAACTTTGTTAATATACATTTTTTAAATTCAATAATATTTTTAATAAAATAAAAACATTGGAGAAAACAAAATTCCCTATATTTTATTTAAACTTTTTTTATTTAAAGCTTTAAGTTTTTAACAAGGATTAAAAATATATAAGAATAATTAAATTGAAATAAAAATACTAAAAAAGAAAACTTTCTTAATTCTTATTGTAATGTCAGCAAATCTCTTTCCATTAAGCAAGAAGCAAAAAAAAACACTATCAAGAAAAACTTCAAGGATAAATAAAATCCCAACCCGTATCATCAGCATAATCATTTTGTTTGCACACATTTTCAAGAAAATTTTTGTATTTTTGTTTGAGAACACGTGCAAAATGTGTTACATTAACATTTCTTAGCATATACTATGTATGTATATAATTGTATAATCAAAACGTCAAAATGATGTTTTCTTTTTTTATTTGTTTTTTCTTGTGTAAGTATTCAATCAAAATACGATTTCCAGCAGTAATACCAGCAGAATTACCATTTATTATTTTTATATTTTTATATGAAGTTTTTGTCTTATATATACTTATACGCTATGAACTTATATTAATATAACTTTTTTAAATTAATTACACATATAACATTTTTTAAATATTATATTCGTATATTTAAACCAAAAAATAGTTTTTATACATTAATTTTAGATAGATCTAGATATTTAACATATAATAAAGATTATTATTCTTAGAGTTGTATTTCATTTTCATTCAACCACGATGTATTGATTAAATAAATGGTACATAACACAATTTTTAAAATTAATGAATATTTTGACAACTATTATATTAAATTGCTTATGTCAATTTTTTAACATTTACCGCACTTAAAAATTTTCCGCCAAACTCTTTAAGAAAAAAGAAGTTTCAACAGGGAAACTTTTTTTTTTTTAAATATTGAAAATAATTAAAATTTAAAATTTGTTACGTCTGAAAAAAATTAAAGTTTTTAGTTATATTTTTAATTTTATATTTTCTAACTAAATTTTTTTCGTCTTTAATTCTGAACTTGAACATAATTTGAAAGTATTAAAAGTTCAAATTATTATAAACTTTATTTAGCGAGCAAATGTTAAAGAAAAATTTATTCCAAGGGAGCAATAATTTAAGTGATAATTGTTTTTCACATAATTTAGAGATGAATTAAGTTAAGTTTAGAAAAAAATATAGAGTTGGTTTCATAATAAATTTAAAATAATTGCCATTTTACTCTTCCCAAACTCGAACTCAAAATGATTTTTGAACTGAAAAATAGTAAAACCTAACAATTATAGTAATTTTGTTTCTGAAATAATTTGTCTGTATTAAATTATTACTGTTTTTGAACCGTAATCGTAAATGGTTTTTTTTCTAATTCTCAAATGGTCTTGAATCTGTCCAATTGCATGACATTAAATTTCACTACTACGAAGTAATTTTTTTTGAAGCAAAATCTAAAATGTCTTTAATAATAATAATAAGAAAACCTCGAGCTAATTCAAATAAAGTTTTTTTTTTTTTTTTGCAAAGTTTGCTAAGAGTTCAAACTTTTGTCACTTTCAGAAAAAATACTAAAAAAAAAAAATTAAATAACAAAATTTTCCGTCAATAGGGGGAAAAAAATAAACAAATTCTTAACATTATTTCAGAGAGCTATCTTTTAACATTATATTTTTTAAAGATATTTTTGTTAATTATAACTTTACCATCGTATGAGTTCAAGCAAATACAAGAAGTAAAAAAAAAAATTATATATAAAATAATATACATATATATATATATATTTTCTTCTTCTTCTTTTCCTCCACCAAGTTTTCATTGAAATTTATCAGGAAAATACAAAAAAAAAAAATTAAAAAAACTTTTAAATTATTATTATTATATTCCTTGAAAACTTGTGTAAAAGATTATTATAAAAAAATTAAAAAAAAAAACAGAAATAAAGTAATATTTATTTATATTTATTTTTTTAATATAAAAATCTTACGTTTATATATTTAGATCTATTGATTTACTTTTTACATTGGACCAGCGACGTCACTGATTAGAAAATTTTTACTTAGATGATAACTACTGACGAGCAATTTACATCCAAATAATTATTTATTGCTCATAATAAATAATCCTCTTAAATGTATTTAATTTAACTAATTAAAATCGGTTTAATTTATTACTACGTTTCCGTTTATCTAGGACTAAATTAATATATACAATATATTTTCAAATATTAATCTTCTTGCGTATTTAACATAATCTGTAAAACTATTTTGATAAGTTTTGTTCAATTTTATCATATTACATATCTCAAGTAATGTTTATTCATCATCACAGCACATTATGCTTATTATGGTTTCTTTTATTCATTTAACAGAAGTAAATAATTCAATTTTTTTTTTTTTAATGTTTCATAATATACATTTTTTTTTTCTTTTATAATGGTAAAATAGCGTATAATGTTATCAAATAATTCTTTATATATATATGCATGAAGTTCATTGAACCATCATTACACTATGTATAATTTTATTCATAAAGAAACACTTTGAATTCATAAAAAATATTATTTTCTTTAAAAAAAAAAAAAAAAGAAGAAAAAAACATTACTAAAATTTACTTCTTCTTTCAATTTTCCAAACATTTTGATATTATGTATGTATGTAGTAGCATTAACAAATAAAGTTCTAACATTTTTTTCTATTTTTTTTTTTTTTTTTTTTTGATTTTTTAAATTACTTTTTGCGGTTTATGTTAATTTACGTTTATGCTTTAATATTAAAAAAAAAAAAAAACTACTTGAAAACAAACATAAAGATTTATAATAATGTTTTAAAACCGCGTTATATTTTATATTCTAACTAGAATCCAATATAATTTAATATTATGTATTTATAACTAGTTATATATTTTAAGTTTTTAATAAGTATGTTATAAAGGTTTTTTACTACCAACATATATTTATGTTTAGAAAAATATTTCATAAAACAATTTTTTGAAAATTTTATTAAAAGAAAATTATAGCTTTAAAATCAGCTTATATGCAATGTGAACTCTTATAATGTGGCGTTAAATCAACCTAACTTTAATTATTATTATATTTTTGAGTATATTATTACTATTTGTTTTCAAGTGTCTAATATAAATCCAATGTAAATGTTTAAAGTGTAAATATCTTATTTCAAGAGTAAGTAACTTTGAGTGCATACTTTCTAAATTAAATAAACTATGCATATGCTGCTTTTGAAAATTTTATATACATAAATTTAATAATAAAAATTTTATATAATATACATTTTATTTGTTTAACACGATATTATTTTATAATCTTATCTCACATTTCAATGAGATTTTTTTACAATTCACCACTTTGTGGCACTATACTGAAAGGAAAATATATACCTTAAAATTATCTTAATTGATTTATTGAAATAATTACAAGCTTAAATTGAAATAATTTAGGTCTAAAACAAAGATAAAGTATACAGAAAAGAATAATAAGTTTTGTAACAATATTTTACATTTCTTTATCATGTTAACAATTTCTCAATTATAATCTGTCCGCCTTTTATATATACCATATATCAGGTCGTATAACAATTTTTTCTTTTTCTACTTCCAAAATAATGAAAAAGTATGTTATAATTATCAATTTCTTTGATTTTATTTGAAATGTTTATTACTACTAAGTGCTATATTCGCTTTATATGTAAATATTTGTGAAATTTAATTTAGCTGAATATTCGGGTTTGTTAGAAATTAGAAAATTATATGATTACGAGTGTATGAAAATATAGATAGAATTCAATTCATTACGGCACTTAACAATTTCAATGAAAAATATTAAATATAAAAATTCAAAAAGTCCTCATTTTAATTTCTCCCTCTTAATGGTTTTTTTTTTAATTTTATTATTTTTCCAAATTCTTTATACCTATAAGTTCCTTAGAATTTGAATGAAAATAATGCCAATAAAATTCTAAACATACATTTTACTATAGAAAAAAAAAAACTTCTGACCAAAATGTATAATTTTCACTTTTAACAATTTTAACATGTAATTTTTATCTTGTTATTTAATGCATGTAAAAAAAAAAGAAAAAGGTTTTTTTTTGTTGCAAAAAAAAAAAACAACTAATTTACACGGTTCTAACCGACTACACAGAAGAAAAGCGAAAAATAAAACATAAAAATTGCTAATAAAACATGAAAAGGGGTGCGCCTATTTACTTCCGTTTTTCCAATATTTTTCACTATAGAAGAAGTGAAAAAAAACAAAAAAATGGAAATCCTTATTTAACTTTAAGCATAAATGAAAAATTCATTTTCCAAAAGAAAAAAAAAAAAATGCAGAACGACTAATAGTTTTTGCAAAAGCTTTTACTTAAAACTATTTTTTTTTTATTTTAAAGAAGAGATTTTTTTTACAACTTCCTGTTTTGAAAATAATTTTTAGCGTCCATGGATGGAGACTTTAAATAGAGAAAAAATATTTTATTTTTAGGTTCTTTAAAACAACAAAAAAAAAAATTTAATTTCATTTTGTTGTTGTTATATTTTCAAAATAAAAAATTTATAGTTTAATTTCCTTTTTTTATTATATGAAACTTTTAACGTTTTTTTTTTTTTTGAAAGTTCTAAATAATTTTTCCGAGCAAAATTCTATATAAATAAGCTATCATAATATCTTTTAAATATTTATAACGTTAAAATTTAACATATTTAGCAAAATAAAGATAAATGTACATAAATATTATAATAGTTATGGACCATCTTAGAAAAGAAAATTTCATTTGGAGAGAATATTAATTTATTTTTTTTTCCTTAATACCTTATCTCCGAATTCAATCCAACAACGATCATAATATGGAATCTAAAAATTCAATCCACCAACGATCATAATATGACTTGTTCCGCTTTTAATCCCGTGTAAACGCCGTATTAAGTATTATTAAAGCAATGAGGGCAACTTAAGTAAAATACTTATGCTTAGGAATTTATAGTCACTCCACTTAATCTACTTACATTATGAACTGCTTTCTTTCTTTCTTACGATCTTTTTTGGCTTTGGCATAAATTAACACAGCAACATTCAACCTTCTTTGCTGACTTTTCTTGTTATAAAATATTTACTTTAACTATACTTATTATTATACCCTTTCTGCACTGGCAATATGAAGACGTCTTAAAGCAGTCTTATGAAAAAGTTGTACACACTCTTTTCTACTCACTTTTAACAGAAAGAAAACAAATTTTCATTCTTTATGAATTTAATGTTCTGTTTGTTATTATTTTTTTGACAGAAATAAGTGTAACCACCATGGAATAATTTAAGGCAGAAAACAACAAAAAATAGAACCCTACAAGCTGCAAAGCGACAAATTATGTACTTTGATGAGTCATTCTTTCGTCTCTTGCGATTTTGTATATGGCAAAAGACGAAAGAGAACTGAAAACAAGACGTCTTTCGGAAGAGCCGATATTAAGACTGCCAGTGCAGAAACGCTATTAATGAGAGTACTTAAAACTATAAAAAACTAAATATTCCACATAGTTACCTATTAAGTTATTAAACTGGTTTTCATGAATAAAGAAAAATATATG
This sequence comes from Hybos culiciformis, assembly GCA_964007475.1. Taxonomy (NCBI): domain Eukaryota; kingdom Metazoa; phylum Arthropoda; class Insecta; order Diptera; family Hybotidae; genus Hybos; species Hybos culiciformis. The sequence goes on along the minus strand of OZ023273.1, from coordinate 146,990,265 downwards.
TACTTATACTTCAGAGTTTTTCATTTTTTGGCAACAAAATATCGTAGTATGGAAATTTCCATTTATAGCTAAAATTAAAAAAAAAATATTTATGAAGTTTATTAATTTCATTGTATAAATATGTATGTATGTTGAATTTGATATTATGTTAAAAAAAATTAATATTAAAGTAAATTTCAAGCTCTTTTAGTTATATATATATGCATAAGTATATGCCTCGAATAAAATTTAATTAAATAAATTGAATTTTCATGAAATTTTGCCCCATAGAAATATTTTCCTAAATATTTTAATAATATTCTTCGTTTTATTAAAAAAAAAAAATATTATGTTTTTTTTATTCCTTTTGCATTTTTTTTTTTTTTTTTTTTTTTTCAAAATATGAATATTACTTTTTGACCATAGGATAAAAAAAAAATTTTTCATAAAATTTCCAAAAAAATGATAACTTTTTGGTAATTTAATTTTTCTTGGGTTAAATTAACTTATTAAAGAGAAAAAAAATAAAAAAAAAAAAGGTTTTAGGAATTTTTATTGCAATTTTGATCATTTTTTCCCAGCCGTACTCTTTATTTTATTTTATTTTTTTTTTTCGAAATTTGAATAAATATTTTAAGGACATATCTCGTGGGTATGATTTAAAATGCTCTCTAATTAGAAAATATTATTTATATTTTGAGTATTAAATTTTAATTTTTAGAAAATATTCTGAAATTTTATAATTTAGAAAAGCCTTAAGTCTATGTTATGTCATTATTGATTTGTTATTATTATGTTGTCGTTGTAAAAGATTTAATGCGGGGAGTTTTTTTAAGGTTATTTTGTTTAAATAAATAAAATAAAATCACAATTAGGAATACATGTAAATAAAATATATATACATAGTTAGATTTAAAATTTCGTCAAGACTAAGATTTTTCTTCTGTTATTTTTCACACAATGTTAAGGACTATTTTTAGATTTTCTGATGAAAATAAAGGAAGATAATTGTATCCCAAAAAAAAATTTAAAAATAAGAAATAAAATAAAAAATTTTATAAAATGTATCTTAAAGTTTTTTTCATTTTAATTTTTTCCCATTTTAACCTGAAGAAATAAATAAAAAATGAATTTCTTTTTTGGATTCTTTTTAAAATGCTGGTTAATCTCAATTTACCAGAAAAGAAAGGAATAATAAAAATTAGGAGCAAAAAAACACAAACAAACAAACGAACGAATAATTGAAAAACAAAACAATTTTTATTTTTGTTTTTTTTTTTTTTTTGCAATATCTTATTATTATTTTAGGGAACAAAATATAATACTACATAGTACATATGTTTATTTATATAGTATATAATTTAAGAAAAGATTTTATAAAATAATCAAAGCGCGTACACAAAATTTCATTCTCTAAAAGTAAAAACAGAAAGAAAGAAAAATATTATAATAATAATAATAATTTCTTTACATGGGTTATATAAGTTCTAAAAATTAAATTAAGAAGTCTTTAGAATAGTTTTTTTTTTATAATTTTTTTATTACATGTCATTTATTGTGACAAGATATTTTTAGAAAGAAATGCATAGTAGGGGAATTTAATACAAAATCAAATCAAATGCAAAATCTTCTGATAGTATTTGCTAAAAATCTTGCATTCATTATTATTCAATACATAATAACTCGTCCAAAAATATTTTTTCACTCCAAAAGCAGATAGCTGTGCAGCTATGTATACAGTTCAAATTGAATTAATGGATGACGTTAGCAAAATTTGCTATTCGTCATAGCAAAGAAAAATAGTTAATAGTTTTATTAAATAAAAATTACAACTTTCCAGTAGCAAATTTTGATATAATTCATTTGCTATATATTTTTGGACGAGTAACTATTTGTTTAAAAATAAATGCAATATTTTTAGCATATTTTGTAAGAAAATAACGCAGTTTTAGTTATAAAATTTCTTCTATATTTTATAACTGATTTTCAACCAATTTTTTTAGTGTAACGAGATTTTCCCTAGGTATATATGACGCAAATTATTTTAATATGCATGTGATCGGTAAGTTGTATTTACAATCGCAAATAAAGCTCGGTAAATGGTATATTACATACGTTAATACACATGTTATTATTTAATTAAGTAAATTTTATTTACATTCTCCGTATTAAGTAAATTTTATTTACTTTCTTCATTTTGAACTTTTTTTTATTTTTTGCATTGCAAATGTATTGATTGCAACTACCTCTCACATTAAAACAGTATACAAAACATGTTAATAAAATTTGTTATACAGCTCGTTGTATATATACACAAAAACACATGGACACTTGTCAATATTATATCACTCGACCTAACAGTTTCGTGATATAAGTATTGACTCGTGTCTATGTGTTTTTGTGCATACACAACTCGTTGTAATAACAAATTTTCTTAACATGTGTTGTGATCTACTATTAATATTCCAATATATTGGCCTAGAAATGCTTAGAATATTTTTATTGTTCCTAAATCAAGAAATTCTTAAATAATTTTCAAAATTTAAACCATTTTTATTAGCTGGGCAGAGGTGAAAATTCGCTTCAACTTAGCGTATAATTAGTGCCTAGGGTAACGAAAACAATATTTTACGCTCTGCGGATTTGTTTTTGTTTTTTATTTCTTTCATTTTATTAAATTACTATCCTTTTATAATTTTATATAATTTTATTTTATTTTTTTTGAAATACAAATCGATAACCCCAAAGAGATATTTATGCTGAGAAAAAAAGGATATTTAAGAAAAAATACATTTGAAAATGAGCAAAAAAAAAAAAATCAGTTTTTATTTATTTATTTAGTTTTTTTTTTTTATATACATATTTTTTTTTATATATTCCAATAGAGTTCGAAAGAAAATACATGTCGTGAATCCCCAATAAAAAAAAAGAAAACTTTTCCAACTACATCCACTTGATATGCAGAAGCTTAAATGCTTATAAAGTGCCTATCGTTTTAAAAACAAAGAAAAAATTAAAGGATTCTAACACTTTGTTTAAGGGATTTAGCAAAAAAAAAAAAAAAAGGATACGAAAATTAAAATACAAAATAAAATAAAAAAAAAAAAAACAATATTTGAGTAGAAAATGAAAATAAAATACGATAAACTATTTCAATTTTTTTGTATCCGTTTTCATTTTTGTGCAAGAACAGAATAAAAATATAAAAAGGAAAGATAAATAAATAAAACGAAATCATGTTTTATTGCGGATTTGGTGTTTTTCAATTTTCTAAAAATTAATTCTAGATATTTTTCTTCTGAGCTATATACTATGTTTCAGTATTATATATACATATACAGACAAGCAAATTTATGTATATAACTTAAATTTACATTCTCGTAAAAATACATAATACATACATAATACCGATGCATTCTTGAATTTATTGAATGAATTTGGTTTTTGCATTTCCTTTCAATGTCAATTTATATATTTGTTTATTATATTTTCATTTCATTTCGAATTTCGAATGAAGGCGATATGTGAAAGGACATTCAAAGATTTTGATATTAATTCACACTGTTTGGTTCATGTCAAATTAAAAAAAAAATAAAAAGAAAAATATTATTTTTAAATTCTTGTATATATTTATATTTTGTTAAGTGTATATATATATGTTGTTTTGAAAATTTTATAAGCTTTACTGGATTACTCTGATCTTAATTTGAATTAATGCTAAGTGATTTCTTCAATCCTTTTATGTTATTTTAAAGTGAAAATATTGTAAAAATTTAAACCTTTTAGCTTGAAGATTTCAAGTATAAGGTGTACTCAGACTTCAGCATCAAAGAAGAGGATAACCTTTTTATATTTAATTTTCTAACTAATTTGTTAGTTTATAATTTTATGAAGACAATGACCTGTCTTAAAAGAAACCATCTACCAACTTCGACATGTCCAAGGTGGACAGATTAATTTTTAATTAAACATAAAATTTTATATTATATAGGTTTCAAACAGAGACAAAAATAATGAAACTCTCAATTAACAATGAATCCTTTAAAATGATTAAAATAAATGCTCTTAGCTATATAACGAGATTGTAATAAGTATAATGTCCTAAACTCTTTAGTTAGACATTATATTACACAGTGTGTTTGTTTTCAAATTATCTCAGTACAGCATAAATGTATGCAGGCTGAAACGCAATGCTGTTTTATAACAAATAAGAAAAACAATCTGAAAAATTAGAAATATACCTGTGGGTTTTTATTTTTCATTTTAATACACGCAAAAAATAAAATTTAGTAACTTCTCCTTTAGTTAAATATTATATATTAGAAGAGATCTTTAAAATAAAATTTCTAACATAAATTTATACCATTGACGTTAGTCAAGTAAATTTAGACAAATATAATAAATTATTAGAGATTTTTATATAGACAAAAGCTTAGTAAGTTAAATGATGTTGTTGATTTTTTATGCAATACTATTCCTGATCTGGAGTGTAGGTAATATAAAGTTATAACGCATCAAAAAAACAAAATAAAACTAACTAAAAACAAAACATACATCTACGAATTTCTTTCAAAAGAAGAAAATGTGTAAAATTTTATTTTCCCGTGTTTGAAAACAGAATATTGAATGTATGTATTTTTTATTTTTTATATTTTATTTTTTCAAATGCTCTTGCATCAATTTTAAGAAAATTTCTTTCAAATTTTCACATAATAAAAACAAATCCGTGAATGAAAAATTTTCACTCTCATAACCTTTTTGAAGAAATAAAAAAAATTTTTTTTTTTTTTCTTCAATAACAAAATATAAAATACATACAAAAAAAATAAATTTTTGAATTCCTTCTCTTTTTTTATTTATGTAATAAAAGAATTCATTATGAAACGATAAAAATGTCCTGAAAAGACGTCTCTAAAGCTTTTCTTTCGTTTTACATTTTATTTTTTCAGTATTTCCTTATAATAAATAAATAAATGCGAACAAAATGAGTAAAAAAAAAAAAAAATTGTTTTATTTCTATGGTGTATAAAATATACTTGTAGAAAGGACTTAAAGTGAAAAATATATAAAAAAAAAAAAAAGGTGTGAAAAATAATGAACAGAGTGATAAAAAGGACTTACACACGCAATAAAAATGAACAAGAAAAACACAATATTTTTGTAGAAAATGTTTTTTTTTTTTTTTCTCATTTTCAATTTAAAAATTTATTTCTGTATATGCAAAAGATTTTCTTTCCAATTTTTTTTTCTTGAAATTTATTATTGCAAAGAAAATGAAAGTTGTGGTAGGAAAATTTCTTTATAAGAAAAATTTTTTTTTGTTTGTCATATAAACATGATTTATTTTTTTTTTTATATTATATACTTAATGCAAAAAAGCATTTAAATTCAAATGAGCTTATATTTTGAACTTATTATGCTTAAATAGAAACTTATTATGCTAAAAACATTAACTTGCAGTCAAATGATTGTTTTTTTGTCATTTTTTGCATTAAAATTTTCTTTACCCACACAATAGTGGCGACTAATTCGAATATTAGCACTCTTTTAGTGACATACTTTTAAAATGCAAATTCATTAAGAATCAAATCCCTGAAAAAAATGATTTGTATGCGTGTTAAATATTTTTAAGGAATTTAAACATTTTATAATCAGTTCATAATAAGTCAACAAATATATGTATATGTTAGTATAGTATGTTTTAATACTAAAAATACAGTTTTGTTCTTGTACTTCGACATTTTATTTTATATTTCTTTGAAATACAGAAAAATACATATTAAATTCTGTACAAAACCTTAAAAATAATAATAATAATAATAATAATAATAAATTGTTTGGATATCATAAAGTTCTACTATAACTCACTATATGATCACACAAAAAAAAATTATATATAGAGAAAACCAAGTGATATCCTTAGGATATTGGTTTTTATTTTCCTTTATGTTGTCTCCAAAGGTCCTTTTATATCTCTGTATGATTTATCCCTAGAACATTTAAAAAGAAAGAAAAAAAAAAACAAAATAAAAATAAAAATTGTTAAAAATCCTACTTAACAAAAGGTCAAAACAAAAATAATTTAAAAAGACACCATTTAGTCTGGACTTTTCGGTTTATTGCCTCTTATAAATTTTAACTCTAGTGCTCACTGAGTTTTTTCATTTAATATTTAATTTCCTTTTTTCTTCGTGTTTTTTTTTTTTTTTGGGATAAAATTCTGGTTTCTATTTTTTTTTTCTATCCACAATTATATTAGATTTTTTTTTTCTTGCTTCTCAGAATTTGTAATTTATGTTAAGTGGTGCTGCATATTTGGTTGATAGAAAAATAATCATGTTAGATATAGGCATAGAATAGAAGAGATAAAAAACAGACGTTTAAAATTAGGCGGCATTGTATATCGCATGAAATAAATCGCATGCAAGAAGATTTTAAGATTATATTTCTTTTTCTATCAAATTTATGTAATAAGTGGAGAAAAAAGAGTATGTAACAAATTTTAAAATCTTCTACCGTGTTATGTAATTTGTGACATTTTCATTTCACGAGTTAACTGCGCTCATTTTGGTTTTATTACCATTAGAAAATATTATTTTCATGAGAATCTTCAAAATATTTACAAAATTTACAAAAAGAATTCGATTCAATTTAATAATTTAAGAGTAACTGTTTTAACTTTTAGAACATTTAAATTTAGAAATTTTTTATTACAATTAACTTTAATTATATCTTTTTTACAAATATAAATTTAGCCATGGTTCGACCAAAAAACTAAATATTCAATATCAATTCTAAAATCTTCAACAAATTCAGAAATATAAATCTATACTTTGAATTAATCATAAATTTTCATTTATTTATTTTTTTTCAACGAAGAGTAATTCAGTTCCGTTAAAAATGTATAATAATAATCTACCATTTCAATATTTAATAAAACAACATTATGAACTTTATATTTTATTTCACAAAACAAAAAAAATAAAAATAAAAAAATAAATAAAAATTGTATGTCAATGACAATGACATACTTATTATTAAAGATCTTCTATATTGCTTTATTGACCAAAAAGTATACGTATATATGTGTATGTACAGAATAATAAGAAATTCGAATAATAGAAGAAAATCCTTTCAGCTGTCATGTTAACTTATATTTTTTTCATACAAATAAAATTCGTTTTGTTTTCAATATTTTTCTTTTATTTACAGTAAAAATAAAATATTCTTTTTTATTTTTTTTCAAAATTAAGGAAACCAAGAAAGAAACCAATTAGGGATTTTTTTTTCAGTATTTTTTTTTTTGTGGTTTTTATGACAAAACTCAAAGAGAAATAAAAGATATTGTTAGATATAAAAACCTGTAATTTTTAAAATTACATGATTTCTTTTTTTTTCACTTTTTAATCGATTAGGAAAATCTTTCAGGAAATATATTAAAAAAAAAAAAAAAATTAATTGACAGGCTAAGAGGTTTTGGCAACCCACTAATTTATCTATGATATTTCTGCATCATATGAAGAAGAATATTAATTTTTTGAATAAAAAGGACACTTGTTTAAGCTTATACGTACAAGAAGAGTTTACACAGACCATTTTGTTGAAAACTTTTTAAAATTCTCTGTGTTCACCCATTTCTAAATATGTCCCTGTTGCCAGAAATTTTCTAAAATGTAACTCAAAACCAAGTATAAATTTAATTAAAAATTTATTTCATAATGGTTTATATAGCAATTGAGTTAAAATACCTCGAACAAATTACTTCTATTTAGATCGATTAAACTTGAAATTATTATATTTTTTTTCTGATAAGTTATAATAACTTTTTCCTTATTTTGATTAATGAAAGTTTTACTGGAAATTTTTATTTTATTTTGTTTTTTTTTTGGTTTAATGGAAAGAATACCAAGATGCTTATGACAAATTGTGCAACCATTAAAATGTAATTTATTAAAAAAAAATTTAATGGTTTGAGTTAAGTATTAAGGGACAAAATTATTGATAAAAATTGGTAAAACGATAAAAAAACAAAAATAAATATTATGTTCTTTGATTTTGTTTAAAGAGAAAAAAAAAAGTTTTAAATCATTATATTATACTATAATTATGTGTATACCTAAGTATATTACAATGAATTAGAATTATATAAAAGATATAATTCTTTATAAACTGATTATTATTAATGATCCCTACAACTGAAGCTAAAAAATTTCAAAGTATCAAAATAAAAGTTAATGTCCTTCTTAGAGAAATTTATATTCATCATCATATGCGGTATAGTAATAATGAGATAATTTCTCAAACCATTTCTTCACAAAGTAGTTTGGCAACAGTTGTACGATATTTAAAATAAACCCCAATTCTGAAAAACGCGAACGTGTAGGAAATTGTAACTAAAAGGAAAAACTTTGGATTTTTTTAAATTATATATAATTTTTATAATTTTATGTTCATACATAGATTTTAACTATATACAACTATGGTTATAAACATTCACTTTATATTTAAATTAAATTCCTAAACTATAAAATTATGTTTCACCATTATAATTCTTATAAATATATAATATTTATGTATATTTTATTTAGTTATCTCAATATGAGAATTATAATCAAAATTTTATTTCCTGTATATATATTTTAAATACAATTACTTAATTTCCAACCTAAATAAAATCGTTTCATATAATCATAAATTAATTTATATGCAATAATCTAACATCCTATTTTGTGATCTGTAGAATTAAAGGATTTTCCATTAAATCGGAAAATTTTCCGTTTCCTAAGAACTAAATTATGTATAATAAGGATAATTTCAATTCCAAATAAATCAATTCTTTGCAACATATGTGTATTATAGAGGTATTATCGAAAGCAAACAAAAAAAAAAAAATAAAGGATACATAATTTGAAAAACTATCATTTAATTAGATTAATGAATTATCTTTGGGAAAAAAAAAAATAAAAAATTAAAACGAAAATACTTTAATGATAATGTGTGTAAGAAAGGAAATTATACAAATATATGTATACAGAAAAATCTTTAGAGCTCTCTAAGGGAAAGCTATTAAAATGTAATTAGTAAGAAAAAAACAAAGCAAATTCCCAATTAGAACGAAAATAAAAAAACTCCAAAAATTCAATGAAAATGATTGATTAATTTTTTTAAACGGATTTGCAACAAATAATTGATAAATAGAATCAAAAAAAAAAAAAAATCATATTTTTATAATTCAAAAAAATTTGATTTTGCATTTATGTAGTTTAAAAAAAAAAACCTGAACCTTTTTGTTATTTTATTGTTTTACAAATCCTGCTTTCAAGAGTATTAGTTTTCTGAAAATTACTTTATTTATTTCTTTATTTTTTAATCGATCAAATTCTTCTAGTTCAGAATATGTAATTAAAAATTCTGTTTTTTTTTGTAAAAGGAAAATTTTTTACCCAAACCTTTAGTACTTATTTTAGCATCTGCTTTTCAGAACTTTAAGAAATTCATTAAAGAACAGCATAAAAATATGTCTTTTTTTATTCTGCTGCAAACAAAATTGAAATAGAATTTTAATTTCAATTACTAAAATTGTAGAAATTCAGATATTGTTATTCACAGCTCATTTAAATGAGAGACGAACTATGCTTTAGAATGGTCTAATTGAAGCTTAATTTTTGAATTTATATATTATAATTGAAAAGAAGAGAAAAATATTTAAGAACTTTTTGGCACATACCACAATTTCGTTAATATTTATAATATAAATTTAATGTTATGAAAATTATGAATCTAGGTAATTAAAATTGAATATCTCTCAGGAAAAAATAATACATAACTTACGACTTATATTCATCAGAGCAGAAACGTACATATTTATACAGAAAAAAAAACGTAAGTCCTTTTTTGATTACACAATAATTTTTTTCTATACCGGGATAAAAAAATTACATGTGTTAAATAAAATTATTATTAAAGACGTTTCACAAACGAACATAAATGCTAACTATACAAATATATTCTATTCATATATAAAGAGAACACTGTACACATTATGTATACGTATACTATTCACTTCACATACATATAAACTCATACATGTTTTATCCTCAAGGCAAAGGAAGAAGAAAACATAAAAATCCTTTTCAATAAAAGCATAAATTTGTTTTATATGATTATATTGCCACATATGGGTATCTTAAAAATTTATCAAAATTATATATATGCCTACGACCACTCACAAATTTTACAACTAACAAGATTTTCTAAATGCAAAAATCAGAAGCAGCCCAGAATAAAAATAATTCAAAATATGATCAATAAAATAATAAAGAATAAAAAAAAATCTGTATACCTTCCACAGAAAACACCTTAATAATAATAATTATATTGATGTAAATAAACATTTAAATATATTAATCAAAAAGAAAAGGTAGCCTTCATTCTACGTTTTGTGTATATTACACACTTCATTTATGTATCTCGATTTCTTTATACTTTATCAACCTCAAATAGGGCGTAAACTCTGATCAGGAACTACGAAATAAATGAGCTTCATTTCACTTGAGAAAATTGTTAGTTTTCGCTTTACAATTCAATTTGCACAGTCTTTTTACCAACGAGTTTGTTGACTTCATTAAGTTGACTGACTTCATCAAGTTGACTGAAGTTTATATTATACAATCAGTGTTTGAGCTACGGAATGATTTTTATAAAAAATATATATTGTCGGCTACGATCTTGGTTGTAAAAAACCTAAAAAGTTAAAATCTTAAACTCAGTTTTTTTTTAGTATTATATAAATTATAAAATATCATTCAATACGTATATAGATTGATATTTATATTATAAACTTAGATAAGCACATTGTCCATTGACCATGTTTAATATATTATTTTTGGGTCTAACATATAGTTTTTAAGAATTACAATACAACGATGTAATAACATATTATATGATTTCATTCATACATATAAATAGTATGTTTTTCATGTGTTTTTTGTTTTCATATACTTAAAATAAGAATCATATAGGATTTTTTATTTATCCATAGAAAATGAAAATAAATACCATTTTCAATATAAAATTTATTAACCTAAGTTAACATAATGTGTCATATAATATTTTCTTTATTTCTCTCTCAAAAAATAAAAACCTTATATCTTTAATAAATGTTTTCATTAATAAAATATAACATAAGTTATTGGAAACAAATTGAGTTAGCACTTTCAATCTTTCGGTATGATTTTGTTTCAATAGCCATTTGAAAAGATGGCTCTCCAGCCACATGGTAATACATTTTGACTAAGTACAAATATTGGGAAAAAACTTTAAATTGCTTGCACCAAGTATTGTACAATATCATCTATTTCCCCACGTATTCATTAAGATTTTTTTAAAATGTAGAAATACCCAAAATTTTATTTTGTTTAATTTATTTATTTACTTTAATGAATCTTTGAAATAAAAAGTATAATTTTAAATTCAGCTTTAAATCTTCGATCGCAGAACATATTATTTTTGACAATGTTAAACAAAAATAAAATGAAAGTTTGCAAATAAAGAAAGAAAAATTTATATATCTGTTATTTTTCTCTATATATTTTCTTATGTAATAAAAATGAAAATACCCTGAAGCACTTAAAATGGAAATGAGAATGAAGAAATTAATAAAAATTAAAAGAAGAACCTAATCTTTTATTGTCGATTGCGAATAAGAAAAAATTATGTATATGTGTATCTATCATTATAGATTTAGCTGAAATTATAAATTTGAAAAAATTCTTAAAACATTGAAGTTTAGATATTAAAAAGAAGCTTGAATTTTTCCGTAAATTAAAATCCTTGTTAGTTTATTTTGTGTTAAAATGTTAAAACTCTACATTTCTCAAAAATAAATATGATATGAACTGATCAAAAAAAATAATTAGTTGACATTAAAATTATCTAATCATTCAACTATTAATTTAATTTTTTTTCGAAAACATCTGGCAAAAAAATTTTACTAAATTTGATAATATGAGCTTAAGATTGTTATCCTTCAAATTATAATTAAATTGAAAACTTCTCAAGAAATGTTGAAAAACATAGAAAAATTTATAAAAAAAAGGATTCAATTTGACAAACATAATTATCAATTATGGAATTCATTCATGAGAATATAATAAAGGTGTATAATTTTATCTATTAAAATAATTTCTAATCATATAAAAGCTTTTAAGTTAATTAAAAAAAAAAAAAAAACAAATAAGTCAAGGAAATGCACAAAAAAAATTAGAAATTCATTACGATTGCAGTCTAAAAAGTTTTTTCCTTCATTTTTATGGTTTTTATACAAGGTAGGTAGTTAAGTTGAGTGAAAAATAAAACTTTATCGCAATTATAATTTATATATATATATATTTTTTTTTTACCCAACTAATCAACTCTCAGTTAATTCTCTTTAAGCAAGTTTATTTTGATTTGCTAGAAATATCAAATTATAAAATTAATGAGTGTCCGCTTTTATTTCAATGTCATAAAAATGCAAATGACAATTTTTTTGCTTTTTTTTTATTTCCATATTTTCTTGCATAAGCTATGTAGATTTTATAATTGAATTTTTTTAATTAATTTTTTTTCTTTTAAATGTTTTTTTTTAAGCTTGTAACGATTTTCTTTTTATTTCAAAATGTCATAAACATTTTTAGTTTTTTCTGTTTTTTTTTTTTAAATAGCGAAAAAACAAATTTGTTTTTTGAATTAATTTTTTTTTTTTCACAACAATTAAAAGTTATAAGATTCTTGGGATTGGAAATAAAAAACGTAAAAAAAAATAAAGAAAATGCATTTAACAAAAATATTTCCCAAACAAAAGTTGAAGAGATTTTATAAGAAGAAAAAAAAAAAAAAAGTATTCAAAACCGGAATGAAATTAAACGAAAATTCATATGAATATTGTTATTTATTTATAAGCGGGAGAAGCTTTAATAAGCTTTTGTTTGACATCTTGTAGGCATATGTAGCAAGAAAGCAGAGCCGTATCTAGAGTTTGCGGCGCCTATGGCAAACATTTAAAATAGCGCCTACTGTCTCAACTATCTTACAAAAAATTAACTTCCAATTATTAATTTTGATCTATTTTAAATGCTTTGAAATTTAAAGCATTCGATTTCATTCAGCATCTCACCGGAATCCAATTCTGAATACTCCGAACAAAGATCTTTCACTGATTTATTTAATTCCATCATGGATCTAGACCAGCGGTCGGCAAACTTTTTTGGTCGTGGGTAAAATTCGCCTAAGATGAGATTTTTTTTAACTTATAGTGGGTCAGTGGCAATTTTATATGAAAGCAATTTAAAAAAAAATAGTTAAATCAAAAGTTGATTTATTTATTATCTAAGGCTTACAAAAACAATTGCTGGGAAAACTTTCTATTTTATATACAATTGTTGTAAACAAAATATTTTTATATGCAATTGTTGTAAGCAAAAACTATATTCATTGATTTGGGAACTACTTCAAAATTTCGAAGCGGGTAACATGAAATGATGCTTTGGGTCACCCCGTGACCCACGGGTCATAGTTTGCCGACCGCTGATCTAGACATTAACTTCTCTCTATTTTGCTTAACCAGTTTAGTAACGAACTATACTTTTATCCGAGAATTGCGAATGGTATACAAAATGCATAATTTAAAATATAAAAATTAAAATTCCTTCGAAATATAAATTTTGAAGTTAGAGCATAAATTTTTAAATATTGTTTTGTTTTCTATTTTATATATCATTTTTATATTTTTTTGCATTTATAAATAAATTTAAAACTAAGAGAGTGTACCTACCTACTTCTATATTTATAAAAAAATTTATTATTTAATTTTTCCATATTTTCTTTATTTTTCATCATTTTCTATATTTGTGAAACACACAGATATAAAATGTGAATTAATTGAATTTTGATTTTTATCTAAAACTAATTTAATTTTCCTTCGTTTAATATTTTCATTTTATTCTTTGTGTGTGTGTTAGTGTGTGTGTGTGTAGGAAATTTCCATTAAAATTATTTTTGTTTTGCTTTAATTACTGTGCTACGAAAATTCCTTTTCTAAAGCAGTAAAAATTTATTCATCAGAGCTCTATATTTTAATAATTAAAACACTTGAAAGTTTAGAACTTTATTCCAATTAAAAAAGTTCGATTAAAGAATATAAAAAAAAAATTCCCCACAAAATTGTCTTTCAATGTATACTTTATGTTTAAATTTTCTTCATTTTTATTTTTTTATTTTTTATCATAATAATAAAAAGTTTTTAATCGAAAATTGGAAAAACTTTAAGAAATTAATTGATCCTGCCAGTTAATGTTGTTCAAATCTTTGACTTTTTCAATTATAAGTACTTAACTTTTAAACTAAAAAAAAAATTAAAATTTAAAATCATATTGATATTAGCCTAAGGTGGAGATAAGTTTTAGTGAGCAATCAACTGAAAAGCCAACTTGGCGCCCAAAATATTTTATTTATGTTCTATCATTAATCTTATTCAATTCAACTTACTGTATTTAGATATTTAAGTTAAATTATAAATTTATTCTAAAATAATTAATAAAAATTAAAAAAAAAATTAAAAATTTATTTTCGGTATAAAGTATTAAATTCTGTCTTCGAATACTTGTGAAAATTATTTGAGCTAGTTGTTTTCTGCCAATTCTCCAAGAACTTTAACATTATTAAATAGGTCGTAGGTATTTATAAATGCATATTTTTATTTGACGTTATGAAGAAAAAAGTTTGTAAATTACATGTGCAACTCATAAGAAACATAATACAAATATAGTATACAAGGCCATATGTGAAAATTTTGTAATATAATGATGATAGGTTGAATTTTTTAACCTCCTCTTTATTTTTTCATTATACCGAAAAAATACATTAAATTTTCATTATTCCTTTTAGAATTTTTAACATAAATTATCCTTTATTTAATTTTTTATTTTTTTTCCACTAAAAATATAATTATTATGCTTTAACCCTTTTTTCATATAATCAAAGGATTTATATAATTGGCTGAAAAAAGTTTTTTTGTATTAATTATTACAAGAAACCAGAAAAATGTCCTTGCTTCTTGAAAAAAAAAAAACAAGAAAGAAGTTAAATTCCAAACGTGAATATAAATGATTTCAGAATTGATATCACTTAAGTCAATTTTTTTAAATTTTTAGCTTTCATTTCTTGAAATTAGATTCATTTTAAAAGTGAATATTTACGTCGGTATGAACGGTAAAGTCGTTTTTTTTGCATTAATATACATAATTCCTGAAATATTTTTTATTATCTCGACCCATCTACCTTCTGCTTATATCTAAATTTATAAAAATATAACTATGTAAGCTATGAATGATTAACTAAAAGTTTTTAATGCGTTGGGGATCGTTATGTTGTATTTAGTGCTATAGAATTTAGATCACTAAATGGAGTATTATATGCGTCAATACACATGCAATCATTTAGATGCATCTGCGTAAATAATGAAAAAATTTAGATGCATCAGCGTATATAATGAAAAAATTTAGATGCATCAGCGTAAATAATGAAATCATTTAGATGTTTCGTATTGAATATTACGTAATAACTAAACAAACATAATATCTCTCACAATATTTCAATACAGCCAAATACAAAAAAAAAAAAAAATGAGAAAAAAAGAGAAGAAAAAATATTCTCTTTTTGCAACTACCTCTCCCCTACGCAGTAAAACAGTATATTGGATATGTAAACAAAATTTGTTATACAACTTGTTCTGTATTTACACAAAAATACATTGACACTTGTCAATTTATATCGGTCTCGTAATATAAGTATTGACTCGTGTCAATGTATTTTTGTGTATACAGAACTCTTAATTCATAACAAATTTAGTTTACATATACAATAATCTACTATTATTCTTCGTCAACATCTTCGTTTGCGATTACTATAATAGAACTATATATTATATCCACGAATCCATGAAAAATGTCATTTCAAACAAAATAAAATTGTTAAAATTACACTTTTTTTTTTTTTTTGATTTTCTTTGGGATACTTTTCATTTCTAAAGAATATTTCAAAGAAAATTACAAATTTCTCGGTTAAGTAGAGAAGAAAATTTACTGAATTACCTATTTATAATTAATTTCAATATTTTCTTTTTGTTTTTACAACACAAAAAGGAATTAATATTAATTGATTTTCTATAAAAAAAAAAAAAAAAATGAATTTTCTTTTCGAGTGACAAAAGAGAAAAATTAAATTTTTTATTATTGTTTTCTTTTTTTTTTTTATTTTTGTAAAATTTCAGATTGTTTTTATTATCATTATTTTACAAATTAAAATAAAATATAGATAAAAAATTTAAAATTTATTTCCTCTGTTTGTTGAGACTTCTGAAATAAAATTAAATAAGTCGAATCGTTTTTCTAGGAATTCTGATATAATAATATACTTAATAATTACTCTTTTTATAGAAGTTTTGTTTAAACATTTTTATTATCAGCGTTTCTATATTTAATCGAGTTATATTATACAAGCAATTTTCTTTTATATACAACGAAAATTAAATTTATTCAAATAATAAATATAATTATCCTTTTCTATCAAAAAGACTTGCGAGCTTGCCTTGTGAGAAGAAATGAATTTATATTAATTTTTTGGCAAAAGATATTATGTACAGAGTACAGGTAATAGTAATCATAAAACCCCTAAGACGTGAATATGACGATAAAAAAAAATCAGCATTTTAGGCTCAGATTAGTTCTTCCCACAAGGCTTAGGTGATATGTTTTATTAGAAAAAAAATTAATATTCAACCAAGATTTTTATCGCCTGTAAATAACTAAACAATAATTTAAAAATATAACGAGCCTCTCCTGTTTATATATGTTTATAGCTCATTTAGTATGAAAATTTTCTTAATTTTCCTTATTTATTACTTCGCTCCCTCTGTTTTTTCTTTTTATTTTTTTTATTAACTTAACTAAAATTAAGCTATTAAATGCCAATTATTACGCAAATTGAGAAAAAGAAAACCATAAATAAATAAAATTACTTAAACGATAATAATTTTCTCATTTCTCATCGTATTAAATTAAAGAAAGTATATCTAGGTAGGTATATTTTTCTGCCCTAAAATTCCTTATTTTTATTTTTATTTTTTTTTTATCTCAATAATTTTTCATTATTGGTTAATAATCTTGGGGTCCATTTAAAAGGCTGACCAAATCAAATCACGAAGGGTGTAAAAATATATTATATTTTATGTCAAATAAAAAAATAAAAATCTTTAAGAGGATAATGTTGATAATTCAGCTTGTGTATTAAACTATTATGGAGGAAATAAAACAAAAATTTTATATATAAATTTTTTTTTTAAATTAAATATTCGAATTTTTATTTCGAAGGAACAAAACGTATATTAAATTTAAACAATTTCTTTTTGGAATATTTCTTATAATTTCCGTCCATTAAATTGACATTAAATGTCTGCTTGAATTAAAAAAATACTTTTGACTAAATGTTTGGATGTTTAAAACACATTTCGAAGTTGTCGATAGATCCTGAATTTTTTCGGCCACATCCTAGTTTTCTGTTGAGGAAAAATTGCAACTTTTTTTTTTTTAAATCTTCCAAACTATGGAAACCTTATTTATTGAAGTCGTATATTTTATTATTATACTTGAAAATTGTATATTTGATTTTCTCGTAATAGATGTTTATACATTATGTTATTCGGAAGTAAATGAAGGCAATTGGAAAATATTGTAAGTAGAAATAAAAAAAAAAAAAGGATATTAATTTATCTATTTTGTTGCAATTTATAGATATATATACATTTTTCTGGTACAGATAAATTAAGAGATAAAGATTTTTTCGTTTTATTTCAATCCTATATTTCAAGCATTATATAACTTTTGGGGAAGATGGACTTATTTGTTGTAATAAAAAATTAGTTTTTTTTTTTTTTTTATTCTTTGTTGGGTTTGTTACGAATAAAAAACTTTCTGTACACATAACACATAAAAGTTTTGAATTTTAGATTTTCAAAGTAAAGATTTATGATTTGAGATTATTGCAATAATCATTAGAAAAGTTTTTCTTTTAATTTCGTTTTATTGATTTTTGTGTAAAAAGAAAGTTTTTTTTTTTTTATTTGTTTTGTAAATTAGCAAAAGCTTTCTAAATAATTCGATCGACTAGGAAAATGTTTTGTATATGTATAGAAATAAATTGTGAAAATGGAAGAATTTAGTAAATTCTGAAAAATGTGTTTATTCAAAGGATTAAAAAAAATTTTCATTTGTCCAATAACAACAAAACTATTGTTTTATACAATTTGCTAAATTACCATATATTCTTGATTCTTCAATAGTAAAGATTGGAATGCTTAATCTCACGGCATTTGCAGATTTAATTTTTTTTTTGTAGTTTACTTTAATTTCTTTGAAGAATCATTATTTTGATTGAAAAAGTAGAAAGAACAAAAATTGTATATAGTGTCGCAAAGAAAATATTTACAATTTTCATATATACAAACAAGTATCTTTTATATAGATAATGCTAATGACATAAGTTTACTCATTAGTTATATTTTTGACAACAATGGGAATAAAAATATAATTTTATATTGTTTTTATAAACAATTAATTGTGTACATGCCAATTAACATTATAGTACGGATTAGGAGCCTTGCTTGTGCATCTTATTAATTTTAAAAAACCTAATAAGCACATAAGAAATTGATTTTTGATTCACATAAACTTAACTTAAAAGAATATTTAATTCTTGTCCGCTACAATTTAGGTAATATCACTATTCTAAGGCTTGTATGGTGTCATGGGTTGGAATTTTTGTAAACATTTTCAATTGTTCACTTGAATCAAGCTTTGTTTGTGTTATTTTCTTTAAGTATATATACTTTGATGAGTAGAACCTCAACCTAATAGTTTTCTGTTTAGATTCTTTGAAATTAATATTTGAATTTATAACCAGGATGAGAACATAATCTCATCAGTTAACAAACTCAGAATAAAAATGCTCGTCTTTGGCTCTAATCCATTCTCTCGAAATTAGAAACTTATTCTTTAACAATTTCAAAAGATATTTATCTTTAGTTTTTCTGTTATATAAGCTTAAGTGAATCAATTACACAGATTCAAGTGTAAATTCTGTAAAACAAAATAAATTTTTTGACAAACAATTACATTTTTTTTCTAATTTTATTTTATTCAATCTATTTAACAAATTATACACACAAAAGTTTTCAATTATAATATTTAACTTTTGGATATTTAAATTATTGAAAATAATAATTTTCCAATTTCTAAAATTATAGCAAATTGGTGTATACGTACATATATACAGTTTATTTAAGTTTCATATAAATATATCTAAAACTTTTAAAACCTATATGTAAATGTATTTTCTATATTTTCATTTAGTGTTTATTTTTAATTGCATTTCATATTAAATAAATATTTAGTTAGAACAATTTTATGAAAATTAAAAAGCTTTATTATAGATATTTTACAAATTGTTTTTTAATTAAAATATTAACTTTTTTTTTTGTTTTTTAAACAGAGTTGTGTTCCTTTATTCGAAAATGTTAGTAAGATCAAAAAAAAAAAAAAAAAGAAGTAAATAAACAAGGAAAAGGAAACTATAGAATTCATCTAAATAGTTTTTCATTTATCGTACTTTTTATTGTTCAACTTTTTTACAGAATATATTTTTGTAGGCGCTTCGCGATTGGAATTAAGCAATTGATATACAAATTTAAAATATAATGTTGATATACAATAACGACAAATTTAGGTAGATATAATTATCTTCTTCAAACCAATGACACAAAGGATTAAAAGAAGAAAATATCAGAGTTAAAAATTTTATTTTTTTCACTCCTTCGCTCCATTCTTTGCAAAGGAAATAAAAAATAAATAAATTAAATCGCTCTTTGGGAACGAAATTTTAAAAAAAATTTTTTTGCTCCCAAAATAAAAATAAAAAAAACGAACAATAAATTACGCTCTTTGGGAATGAAATATTGTTGTTTATTTATTTCACTCCTTGTAGAACATTTTGTTAGGGAGTGAAAAAAAAAAAAATTTTTTTTCGATCTTTACTAGGTATAGAAAATAAAAACAAAACAAAAATCGCTCTTGGGAGTGAAATAATTTATTTTTATTTTTTCGTTCCCTAAGAGAGAATTTTTAAAATATCGTTTAAAATATTATTTATTAGATCGTTTTCATGAAGAGCAATAAGAGTGAAATAATAAAATAAAATTTTTAACCCTGGAAAATATTAAACGTCTTGCTAAAACAAAATTTTCTTTAAATTGTTAAATATTTTTAAAAAATTTATTAAGTTTTCGAATAATTCGTAACAAGTAGGTTTGAACAATTTGAAAAATAAGGACATTAATGAAGGAAATTTGTTGAAATAAAAACCAATTAAATAAGATTTACTACTAGCTAGAGAGCGTTCTAGACTTGATTCGCTTACTTATTACAACATTAATTTTTGTTAGATCCAATCAGGTCTAACTTTTAAAACAAATAGGGTTGAATCTGGCTTTACCCTCTATAACATTTTAAATCAAAAATGTTTGCCCCAAATTTTCAAATTGCTCCTGATGTTCCAATTAAATAAAAACAGAAAATTTATTCATTCCCAGTAACTTATTTCTAATAGAAACACTTATTAATGAAACTTTAGAAATAAATTAAGAGAAGGAAATCACAAAAATTATATACTCTTATATATATATTCAAGTACATATTTCTACATTATTTTAAATTTGAATAACAAATAAAGATAAATTTCATTTGATTTTCATTTTATTGGTTTTATTTTTATTTTTTTTTTTATTCATTTAGTAGCAAAGGCGAAATAATTGCTTCAATTCCTTCTTTTTTTTTTCTTTTAGTTTTTTTTTTTTTTTGCAAAAATGAAAGACTATTAAATATTTTTAATTAAAGAATTTTATTTATTAGAGAAAAATTGTTATATTTTCTTTCAAAAAAAAAAAAAAAATCCCCTTTAATTGAGCTTTTAATTTTAATTGTTTTCATATTTTCATTCATTTTCTTCTTTATTCTTCCTGTATTAATTTTCATAAGGGCGCGCAAATTTTTAATTTCCTTTACCCTAATTTGATTTTTGAGAATTGGAAGTAAATATATAAAATAAAAAAAAATATATATATATATATAACAAAAAAAAAATTAGTTATTAACCTTATTTTAACTTAATTGAGTTTTAATTGGCTTTTCTAATAAGAACAAAAAAAAAAAAACAATAACATTAAATATGTTTTCTTTTACTAATTTTCTATAAATGCAATGAAAGCGCTTACTTAATTTTAATTTCATTATTATTTTAATTTATTATTATTGTTTTGAATTTTATAAATATTTCTGGCATTAAGTAATATAAGGTATAGTGGGTACTGAACTCAATATAGAACTGAAGAATTTATTTTAGGATAATTTCGATTTTCATGATTTTAATAATAATTTCTACTATGATAAAACTTCAATCTTTTGGGGTAAATATTAAATTAACACGAATTGTTTATTTATGAATTATGATTATCTAATAAGCTAATGTGGACAATGAAATTATAAAAGCTTCATTTTTATTTTAATTTTACATCATTTCTGGTTTTCACTATTTTCTGTAAAAAACCAAACTTAGTGAAGAGGACGGACTCTAATGTTGAGTTAAAAGCGTTATATATTTGTGTTTATACATAAATAATGTATAATGTAGTAACAAATTAGACAGATTTTATATAAACAATATTTCTAAACTTTATCATAAAGAAATCTAAAGTCAATTGTTTTAACCGTACAGTATTCAATATAATCTAAATAAAGATATTTTTCATAAGTTCATTTCTTAATTTGATGTCAAACATTTTTCTTTTTTTTTTCTTCTGTATATTATACACATAAAACATATTTTCATGAACATATTTTTGTCTTTCCAAAAATATTCATATCATTATTATTTATTGCATGTTAAAATTTTCATTCAACTTTTAATCTCAGGTTAATAATAATATATAAATAATTTTATAAAAATTTCAAAGAAAATTTTCATAAAATTATTTTTATCAATTCATTTTGTATGGAAAATATTTTCTTGTAAGTGGCATGCATATAATATAAGATGCTTATAAAAGTTTTTTATTAACTTTAATTTGTGGTCATTTTGGGCATGTTGTATGAATTTAAATCATATGAACTTTTATATAAAATGAAAGATAAATATCTCTTTATTGTATATAGTTTCAGAAAAAGATATGAAAGTTCATAGAAACATAATTCATCATAAAATTATATCTATAGGAAAAACTTTTTGTAGGTATATAACAGATTTATTATATGAAACCATACATACACATATTGATCTTATAACTCTATATATTTGAAATGAATTTTAAGTGAACGAGAAAAAACTTAAAATTTTTTGACAACATATTATTTACATTTTATAAATTGAAGAAAATTTTCAAATTTAACCAATTTAATTAATTTTTTTTTTTAATAAGTGCCACTTCTTAGTTTTATTTCTTACATAGTTTGATACTTATAATAAATGAATTAATAATTGATATGTTTATTTTTTATATTTATTACAAACATACTTGAGTATTGAATCTCATGCTTCACAAATTATGGATTTTCCATTACCCTTAATATATTAAAAATAATTATTCTTATTTTGAAAATTCAAAAATTTTTTTAAATTATTTCTCTTTGAAAAAAAAAAATTTTGCAGTTTAACTAAGTAGTTTTACTAAATTTAATGTAATGAAAATTTTTTTTTCTTTACTGTTCACATATGTACATAAAAAATTTTCTTCTTTTTGTCAAAAAGATAGTGTCCTGACAAAAGTGCATCATATAAAGTATATTTTAAAATCTTCAAAAAAAAAAAAAAAACATGAAAATAAAATAATCAAGAATATATTTATAATTTTCTCAAAAAAAAAACAATTTTTTTTTTTTGCAAAAGCATAGACAGAAAATAGAACATTTTTCTTTTATAAATTTAATAAAAAAATATATGTTTCCTTTCTGGATGCAAAAATAACATAATATATACTATATAGTATATAGATATACATTACATGCATATATAGGGTATGTTTTTTTAAGAAGACAAAAAATAAGATGTACTTATCGTGGTCGTGTTTGAATTTTAATATTATTTTGCTTTAAGATACATTTTGTCCAACAATCATACAATTTATTCGGATTAATTTTTTTTAAATGAATAAAAAAAACGACATCAATGGTGTTATTTTATACAAAGTTGATCTATTTGCACAAATATTATATTTTCTAATTATGAAAACCTTATACAGAGGGCAAGATGCAGTAAGACCGCACCTTTAGTTAATTAGCTAAAGTAATAAATTACAACGCTTCGGAAAACAACATTTGTGACTTTGTAATCGGCAATGATATATAAACTGAAAATATTCCAAGTAATCTTTTGAATTCATCACCTTGAGTTACATATATCATAAACCAATTTGTTTACTAGTTTTAAATTTAAAAACTTGTACTACTTGTATCTCCAATTTCTTTTTTCAAACGTACCAGTTGTTGAAAATCTCAAATATCACCACTGCATGTAGGTATTCGGATATTAAATTAATATTAAATTTTAATTAACATACAATTTAGGAAATTTAAAACTAAATTGACTATGAATTTAAGATAGGCATAATTTTTGTTTATTTTAACCGCAAATAAACAAACAAACGAAATAGTAAAATATCACAAGTTTTCAAATTCTAATGACTTTCTTGGGAGTTATCATACAATTTCCATAAAAATTATTTTATTGAATTTGTAATAAAATTATACTAAAATTAACTTTTTAAAACATAAAATAATAAATTATTGAAGTCAGTCAGCCAAATGCAGTTTTCCTTTTTCGTATTAAAATAAGATACTTCTTACTGACACTTTTCTAAGAAAGATATACAGAAAGACTTCTTGAATGCATTTGACAAATAAAACTTAAAAAAAAAAAAAAAAAAAAACAAGATAAATTGCAATTGTATCAAATGAACCATAGATATAATGTTTTACATTTTCAGATAGATATTTTTTTTTTGTTTACATAACGTAACAAAAAAAAAACTTAATTTTTTGTATTTTCCACCCATGCATAAATAAATGATTTTTCTTCTGTATATTTTTTATAAAGCAAACTTTACTTAATTTTTTGGTAAAAAATAATTTGAATAACACAAAAATGAAAAAAATATTTGAAATCTTTGAAAACCAACCCCTTTACCAAATAGAAAAAAAAATTATTTTTTTTCAATAAGGTTTGAAGATAATATTTATTAGAATATTTCGATAATGGCATTTTTTTGAACCTTTTCTTTCGACGTTTGACTTGGAATGGTTTTAAAGAGCCTGTTCTTTGAAACAAGACTAGAAGACAAATTCCTAATTATGGCTGAAATGTTGGAATATACTTTTACAGAAAGACGAATCAGCTACTGCCCTTGAGAATAGTATTCAATTTTGAACAGTATTTGTGGGATAATTTATCTTTGATAAAATATAGAAATATTGTGCGCTTAAATTATTGATTATTATTTAAATATTATTTATTGCTTAATTTATTTATTCATTTAATTTTAATTTTTATTATTGATTTTAAACAAAAAAAAAAATGTATAAAAAATAAAATAATAATAATAACAAAAAAATTTTATTAATTTAATTAAAATAATTAAAGTTTAATAAATTATTTTGAATAAAACAAAATGTGTGAAAAATTTCTAAAATTGTTCCTGTTTGCAGATGGAAATTTCTCAGATTTTCCATATATTCAATATTTAACACGTAAGTTGTAATTGGTTGATTTTTCAGGATTATAAAAATCCGGAAAAATGTTCAAAAAGGAAGTGTATATTAATTATTTTTTATTAGAACAAAGTAAATAAAATCTATACTACATATAATAATGTACTTTATTTTTCAGGTTAACACATTTAAAAAATTTAGTTTATAAAAGGAATTATCGTATAACGATTATGACTTTATAATGAGATTTATAGTGATTTACCAACGAATGTTTGTTATATTTATGACAGAAATTAAAAAAAACCAAAAATTGACACCTTCGTTCTATTATTCTTAGAAGCGTAAAAACCCAATTTTTTTTCTCATTCTTATGAAAATTATCATTTGCATTCAATGTTATTTAATCTAAATTGTCATATATCAATCTTTAACTTTTAAAATGAAAGAAAGAAAGAAAGTATAGTTTAATTTTTCCCAATAAGTCAAACTACATACATAGTATTAAACAAAATATAAAATAATATGGGTTTCTTTTTATATTGATTTATTTAAATACATAATTATCTTTGGCGTGAAAAAGATACTTTAAGTCGATAAATAATTTTTTAAATGGTGAAAATAAGAATTTGTTCCGGTTTTTTTGTTTAGAAAAAAAAAAAACATAAAATGAAATTTACCTTCAGGGAAACAAATAAAATAAAATATAAAAGAACTAAAATATGTTTTCGCAAGCAAAAAAAAAAATGTATGTATTAAAAAAAAAACACCCGATAACACAATTTTCATAAAATATAAAGAAAAACATATTTAGCTTAACAAAATTGCTCCAAAAGATAGAAATATTTTCTTGTTAAAATAAAAATCATATTTCCTTTTATTCCTATACGTTTGTAAAGCTATATGAGATTGTTTAAGATTAACTGAAATTTATATTCTTAATTATTAAACTATGTAAGCTCCAGATCAGATATTCAACTAGTTTGAAGTTACAATAAACTTATTAAATCATCATCATGATATAGTAGAGATATAGAGAACATTAGATTTGAATTGTTTCAAGGTTTTGTTATTTTCTTGCCCGTCTAGAACAGTAGTTAATGTTCGAAATAGAAGAAAAAATAATAATTAGATGGTATTTTAAATTTAATATTCCAATAACAAATTTGTTAAAGATTGACTTTGTTACAAAAATTATAAAGGAATCCTGTTATGAAATGACAGTACAGAAGAATCAAAAGATTCAAACAAAATTTTCCATTCATTGTATATAGTTTATTGTGAAAAATCGGAGAAAAATATAACTATATAAAACGAAAAATAAATACTCATACTATACATAGATATATGAACCTAGTTTTCATGCTATATGTTTATATACTTCATAATGTGTGTAGGTATATTCCTAAAAAATACAAAATCTTTATTTTTTTTCCAATATTATAACGTTGTGGCAATAACATTTTTCACCATTAAATAAATTTATTTTCATCACACACATAAAATAATATTATAATAACAAAGGTTCTCTTTCCACCCATTTATACAGTGTGGAATGTAGTTTTTTTTTTTCGTGAGGTTTCATTTTCTCTAGATTACACTTCACTAAAATTCTTAAGTTTTGTTGTTCTTATCAGATTTCCTTTTGACTTGAGAAGAAAACTATGAAGAAAAATAAAAAAATCAAATAATTTCTATGATAAAAAAAAAAAACATCTTAACAAAGCAAAAAAAAATTAAATGAGAATTGATCAAGAATTCTTTTTAAATAAGCTTAAAGTTATTCAAAACTATGTAAATCCTTATTAAATAAACTTTAAAGAGATTTGGAAAAAAAAAAATTATATATATATTTACATTTTTTCTTTCTTAAAGACTTTCTAAAGGTTTTGAGATTATTTTTGTTGAACTTTTTTTTATTGCCGCAAATTAGATAAAAAACTTATATAAATTTTTATAGCAAATTAAATTTTAGTAGTATATAGTTTTCGAGAGTAAATGCAATATTATTATAGAGTGTTAAGTGAATTAATTTCTGGGATACATTTTTACTTCGATTTTGATATAAATTATATGGAAATTTATTCGGCTATTGAGTTGAAAAGATTTATATAGTCAAATATTTTTTGAAAAATATTCAACATTCTACCATAAAGGAAGTATAAATGGAGAAACTAGTCCCTTACAAAAAATACAAATACAAATAGTGAAACAAAAAATCCATATCACAACCCCATGTATAGAACTGTTGTTTTGAAAGTTTTAAAAGTTTTTGTGAGAGTGGAATTCTCAAAAAATACAAAAATAAAGCTCATGGGATTGTGATATGGATTTTTTGTTTCACTATTTGTATTTGTATTTTTTGTATGGGACTAGTTTCTCTATTTATACTTCCTTTATGATTCTACCTAAATTTCGTTTTCCATTTATTTAAGGAAAATTTTTAGAAAATCTCTTAAAACAAATATTATTCATTTTCTTCTATCGCCGTAACATTTGTGTGCACTCAAACTATATCAAAGTATAAAAAAGCCTGTAAAATTTTTCATCATAACATTTTTGTTAACTTCATTTTATTTTATAAAAGCACAATTAAAAACTATTATACCCAGAATTAAAAACTTTTATTTAACAAAATAAAAATGTTAGTTAGCGAACATTTTTATTTTCATTTGATTTCGTTTGTGTTTAAACAATGAAAGAAAGAAATCATGTTTATCTTGAAGATATGATTTATGTTGAAATATAATATATACGTATATTATTTGCCCTACATATTTCAAGTTCTTAATTTTCTGAATCAACATAATATATAGTTTTATAAGTTTTTAAATTTAAAATTAATTCTTTAACTTTAACTGGAAATTCTTAAAATTTTTACCAACCTGTCCAGATTTATGTTAAAATGTTAAAATCACAATAAGAAAAAGCAAAAAAATAAAAATACTTAACTTTTTTTTTTTTCAAAAAGGTTAGTTAATAAAACTCTATTTTTACGTAGTTCTTTTAATTTGTATTTTTTTTGTTTTTTTTTTTAACTTTATTTCAAACTTTATAGTTTTACAATTTTTGCATCCTGTTTGATTTTTCAATGAAAGTTTATTTTTGTTTTGAAATTTAATTTTAGTAGAATTTGTTTTTTCATGGTAAAAAAAAATAAAAAAAAATTCTGTTTTCCTTTAGGATATTTAAATGGATTTCCTTCAGAAAAGTTTAAATTTCACAAAAATAATTTTATTAGAGAAAATAAAACACAACACAAAATTTAATTTTTTTTTTTTTTTTCAAACAAAATATTGAGTTTTTAGAAAAAGAATTGTTATAGGGGCCCAAAGAGTTTCCGTATATAATATTATAAGCAATACTAATTGTTATGGATTTATTTTTAATTTTATGTAGAAAACCTTTCATTTATATATAAAAGACCATGAAAAAAGAAAATTGAGAAGAATATAATGAAAATAACTAATTAAATCAATTTTCACAAAGTTTATTCAGTATATTATTCAAATAGAGATTTTTAAATTTTGAAATAAGTCAAAATACCGATAATAAAAAAAAACTTAAAGTTAAATAGTGTAGTATGAAAAAAAAAAAAAACATTAATTACAAATGTTTTTCCAAAATACATAAAGCGAGGGAAGAAGAATTAGATTGACATAACAATTGTTAGAAAACTAAATTTTCGGGATTAAGTGATAAGCCATTTTAATTCCAACATTCTAAGAACAGAGTATTTTAAATGAATAGCATACATGTCGTAATTATTTGGACTTTTCAATAATTCTAAAATAGAATGCTTTAAAACAGAATATGCATTTGGTTCTAGAAAAAATGTCTCATAGGAGATACAAATATTTTCTTGTTGTTTCATATTAAACAAATATTTTCAGTTTTACTGAAGTGAAATTTTTTTTGTTTTTATTTTTAAAAAGTTACTTCTTCTTTCTTTTTAAATTGTAAAATTTACAGGAAAAATGTGATACCTAGATAAAAATAAAAATTAAGATCTTAAACATTTTTTAATGTTCTTTAAGAGGAAAAAAATAATAAAATGCTACATACATTTTGTTTATACATCTCTTGTTATCAAAGAAACTTCTGACTTCTCCTTCTACTCGAGATGTGAAAACTGATAATTTTTTTTATTCATTAATTTCTACAAAAAGTTTCTTATGATAATCTTAAAAAATAAATCTTTTTTAATTATTTAACTTCCAAAAGACTTTCAATCATATAATAGAACAAATCTCTGTAGTCATAGTTTTTCATCATTTCAAATAATTTATTTTTATATTTTTGTTGCTTACTTGAAACTTAAACATTCGGACCTGTTTAAAAAGTTCTTGACCTTAAAAAGGATTAAAACATTTTGTAACCTACAATTCATGGTCTTTAATGCGGTTTCGAATAATAAAATTCGCCGCAAAAAATAATTTTAAATAATATTGCAAATAGAAAATGAGTGTGCGGAATTTATGTTAACCTCGATATACTTTCATTTAATATTCCATGGTACCCAAAAATGTATATTTTTGTTATGTTATTTTTAGTAAAATAAATAAGGATTTAGTATAGTATTTTCAATTTTTTTTTTTTTAACATTCTTTTATTTTATATCTCAATTTCCAGTAAATTAATATAACGAAAAAGAGATCTAGTATTTGTTTTTTTTTTATTTTGTTTTGTTTTCCAGCTTGTTTTTCATGAAAATTGCTTAAATATCCATGAAAATAAGAAAAGAGTGTTAAATTTTTCTTTCGTTCTTATAATAAGAAAAAAAAAAATTCTTGTATAAATATAAAGACGAATAAAAATAAACATTTGGAATCAAAATAAATTGTTTTCAAGGATTCAGGAGAGTTAATCATTATTATCAGAAAAAAAAATAATAATGTCCAGGAAAGAAGAAAAAAAAAAAAAAGGAAGAAAAAAATTAGAAACAATTTGTTTAAATCCTATATAATTTTCGCTGAAAATTAGATTTAGGATTAATTTTTGAAAAATATTTTCATTATACTCGAAATGGCTTTTCTCTTTCTTTGTATAAAAGGTTTTTCTTTATTTAAGATTTCTTTTCTTTTTTTTTCTGATAACGAAAATTTAATCTAAGAATTCACATCAAAAGATTTTCATTTATAATCCAGGTATCCTCATATTACGGAAATTTATGTAATTTTTTGTTTCATTTATTTATGGATTTGTGGTAATGTTACGCAGAGAAATTTAAAGAAAAAAACTCAAACTTTTAAGATTTAGGTCCATTTATCGTTTTAAGAAAATTAATAAAATTACATATATATACAGCATATTAAAGTTCAACCTTTTACAAATTTTTTAAAGAATTTTGAACTTAAATTCAAATCAAACTCTTTATTAAGTGAATTAATTTTATTCTCATTCGTTGAATATTTCAAATCCTTTGATCGTTTAAAAGTTTAAATAAGTAAACAGATTAAGTTTCTATATGCTACCCTTAGTTTATTTATGTTCAAATATTTGTAATTAATGTACTGATCCATGTATTTTTGTATGTATTTTTATTTGAAAGTTATTATAAAAGAACTTTATGCTAAGAATTTGTACTTGAAAAGTACTCAATACTTTTTTGAGCTTTCAAAAGTTTTTACAAAATTCCTATATTTGAAAAAAAGATACATATAATGTCTCTTTTAATTTAAATTCCATTACGAAGAAGGAAAAAAATAATCAGAATCTTTAAATTTTTTTTGGTTGGAACTTAATAATACTTCTAAAATAACTCTACATTTTGATGATGTTATAATTATGATAAAATTTTATTTTTTGAAACATATAAACTTTATATTTCTTAACAGGCGGGAATGATTAAAGCAAACTGTGAAAAAACTCGAAATTAATTTATTTCATTTTTTTTTTATCCAATTCTAGATCCACCAGAAATCATTAAGAAACCTCAAAATCAAGGTGTTCGAGTTGGAGGAGTAGCAAGTTTTTTTTGTGCGGCCAGAGGGGATCCACCACCATCAATAGTTTGGCGAAAAAATGGTAAAAAAGTTTCAGGTAAGTTTGATCGAAGAGGAGGAATTTTGCATTATGTTTACCAACTATTTATTAAAAAATTATGTATTGACACTTTATTTAATTATTTTGTTTTGTTTAACAGGAACGCAAAGTAGATACACTGTAATAGAAGCAGGAGGTATATCGATATTAAGGATAGAACCGGTGAGAGCAGGACGAGATGATGCACCATACGAGTGTGTTGCTGAGAATGGTGTCGGTGATGCTGTTTCAGCAGAAGCTGTTCTAACTGTTTATGAAGGTAAATTTCATTATTAATTTTTATTGTTTGATTGAAATTTTTTCAACCAACAAATACTTTTAAGTAATTTCGTAATGAAGAAATTTTTCGCTGTGGGACATTATATACAAAAACTTTTGTTTACCAAAATGTTTATTTTGAAATATAAGCGTAAATAGAAAACTTAATTGTTATTTACTTAGTGGTATGAATGCATATTATATTTAAAATATCTTTTTATCTATATAAACACTGCTTTCAATCCTTTTATGTGGCATAATTTACTTTACATTCCGTTTAAGTTATATTAAGAAAATAAACCGCATAAAGATTTTTCTATTTATCTTCAATAACCAATATGAAGCCGTAACGACAGATAAATTGTAAAACAAAATAATATTGATTCCTCGAGCTTTAACAACCAAATATAAATTAATTTAATATTATTGTTATTCTTTAATTTTTTTTTTAATAACCCATATGTGCAACGAAGTATCAGGAATAATTTTGGTTCACAAAAATAGCAATAATATTATTGCATATAAATGCTGTAAAAACTGCTTTTAATTTAATTATTAACAATGCAAAATCTTCTTTTTTTCATAAAAGAACTCTCGGAATTTAGCAAAAATAACATTCCATAATTCACACTATAAAATATAAAATTTAATTTTTATTTGCATTTTATTTAGAATTAAAAATTTTATTTTTTTTAAATAATCTCTAATTAAATCATAAACTTTAATAATAATCTTATACTTTAGTTTCTTTAAATAAAATTACAGTTATTCGTTATTATG
Source organism: Hybos culiciformis (assembly GCA_964007475.1). Taxonomy (NCBI): domain Eukaryota; kingdom Metazoa; phylum Arthropoda; class Insecta; order Diptera; family Hybotidae; genus Hybos; species Hybos culiciformis. Next base: position 146,958,361 of record OZ023273.1, on the reverse strand, counting down.
TGCACAAACATCGCATCTATGTTTAATGTATATGAAATATTTAAAGGATATGCGGAACATCAGAAGCATTTTCCCCATTCCTTTTTTAAAAGAAAATAACATTAACCCATTAATGTTATTACCCATTTCTGTTCGAATAAAAGGAAAAAAAAAAATATATATATATATATATATATATATATATATATTATATAGATAGAATTTAATTTGTGTAGAATATATTTTTTTAATAAACTTTTGTATATTATCTGGTATATACTTACATAAAAATGAAGAAACCCCCCACAAGTATGTACATATTATTTTTTTTAAATATTAACAATAATAAAATTACTTTTTTCATATCCATAATTTCTGTAAATTTAAATATTCAGAATATTCTATTATGTTGATAATAAGTATGTTCATTGGCGGGAATTATTTTCCTACTTTAATTTACACATATATTCTTTGTATGCTTTATGATGATGAGGAGATTCGGGAAATGTTTATCGGGTTCGGATCGTGTTTACTGTTGCATATTAATCAGATTTTTTGAACTGAAAAATTTGTTGACATAATAAAATAATTGCAAATAAATGTAATAAATGCCCTGTGAAACCAGAAGACCCTGAATGTAATAAATTCTACGACTCTCAAAGTTATAATAGTGTATCAAGAATGTGAAGGGAAACTATTGTCTTAAAATAACAGAGACTTAAAAATAATTCATTTAAATTTTTTTCACGATTTGAAACTTTTATGTTTTATTTTTGAAACTAGGCTTTGTATTAAAACAATTATTATCTTTTATTACAATTTCTTCTAAATCCAAATATGATGAGAAATTCTCTATTTTTTTTTTTTTTCTTTATAGCCACACTAAAATGTCGAATATGTGCCTAAATACATTCTTTATTTATCCTGTAATAACAAAATCATTTTAACACTATATCTCTTGAGCTTTTCTGAATGAATATATTTCAAATAAAAAAAAAAAATTATTAAACAAATTATATAATAAAACATTTTTTTCGTATCTAATTTTCGATACCTTTTTTACATGTAAATCAATTCAAAATACATAAAAAAAATAAAAAAATAAAAAATAAATGTTTGTCTCTATAAAATTAATAAATTATTTATTATCTATTTTTGAATTCCTGCCAATAACATTTATAATTTAAAATAAATCAAATATTAATTCTATATTACATGTTTAGAATAAATATTTCATATAACCATTATTATAATGGAATAATAATAATTTATGAACAAATAATATATAAATTATCATAATGCCAAGTAAATCAAATATATATATGTATGTATTATGTACATATATATAAAATGCCATTATTTGAATTAAAAATCAACAAAAGAAAATTATAATTAATTATGGCATAAATGTTCATAAGTACATTATGTACCTTTAAATTTATATATATATTTTATTTTTTAATTACTTACTTAATATAAATTTAAAATACCATATTGTGTGTGTTTTTTTTTGTATCAAAAAATTTGAATATAACCTAATTATTGCGTATTTAATTCTAAAATTATTATACTTCAAATATGCATGCCACACTCATAGTAGTAGGGTCAAAAACATGTCAAGAACTTACAAAATTTTCCATAAACATAAGTGTTTGAATCTTTCTAGTCCATGTTTAATGAAAATTCTGCGCTTGAAGAGAACTGAAACTTTAGAAGTTATTAAAAAAAAAAAATAGGTTTTTCAAGAACTTTGGTCTCAAAAATATAGAGCTGTTGAGAACAGCATATACTAAGCGGTTAAGTGAAGCTTATTATTTTAGTTAGTTAGTTTCATTAATGTCTTCAAAATAAAAATAATTATACTCGGCATTATTTCTTCAATAAGTACATTTTCTTTAATTTTAACACGTTTACTTCTCACGCATATCTGTCATCTATAACCAGAAACTAAAAAGTACAACAAAATTACTTATCATAAATTCATAATTTTTCTGATTTATTTCATTTTATTTTAAATGTACATATCCGTATTTTCTTTAAGTATATTTAATAAAATATAATATTTTATATTATACTATATATTATATACATTATATATTTATTTTAATCAAATAACTAATTTTACAAAAATTGAGATACACTTCTGATTTATATACAAAAATTAAGTTTCTGGCAGTTAATTATATAATCAAAATCATGTAACATTTAGATATCTTAAATATCCTTAATGACTTCTTTTTCCTGTAATTTTATTTAATAAAATTATCAAACATTTATTATATGCTTTAAATAATCTGTTCACATTCATTAAATGCACTTTAACTATATGTTATTATCCTTTTTGAACTAATTTCCTTAAAAAAGTTATTGATCCTTAGAACTTTTCAAAATATATTCTCATTAATAATATAGGTGTTATAAATTTCAAATTGAAATTCATAACTTATGTATATAATTATGTGTTGTTAGATACTTTAGTTTTATATTAATTGAATTTAATATATATAACTAAATTCAATAGAAAATTTTTGATACCTTTAGATTTAATGATTGGTAATTTCCCTTTAATAATGATTTTATAAATTATAATTTGCTATTTTGTATTATATACCTGGTTTTCATTTGAAATGAAAATGAAGTAAAATATTCAGATAATTATATAGATAATAATAATAAATAATTAATATCATATTGTGTTATCTTGCAAATATAATCTATCAACAGCAACCTATCAAAAAAGGATTATAAATCAATGAAACAAAATATTTCATATTAAATTGGAATTTTGTGGACGATTGTTGAAAGGAAGCAATGCCTAATTTATATTTTGATCTGTTTTCCATTTAATGTCCTTTTGAAAGTGGACTTAATTGAATAATTCCTACATTCTTTATGTCCTTAACAAACATTAATTTAACTAGAATTTTGCAAATATTATAGATTTGAACCTTTTTAAATCGAATTTAGTATGCACAATTTTTTTTTTTGTTATAATCAAGTTTTGTACAATAGTTTTCTGTTTTTCTCCATAAAATATTGTGAACCCTTAAATTGTATATTAAATACCGGTCGTACATCATATAAAGTGATAAACTCGTCAAATTTAGTTAAAATATAGTTTTTATTGATAACAACACGTACATACATATAATTTTTTTTTTTGTGGGTGCGGACAACTTGTTAAATTATTAACATACATCCGCATATGTAATTTAAAAAAATAGTCTAACTCATGTTAAAAAAAAAAGGTTTTAATAATAATAATAATAAAGAAATGATGACAATAAAGAGTATTATTTTTGTCCCTAGCAAATCGATAACATATATATATATATGTACAGTATATGTATAAAAGATATTTGAGTATGTTTTTGAGTTTTTCTTTGCTAAAGCGGTTAGGCTTGCGATAAGTACAAAAACAAAAATTTAAAATGGATTAAATAAGAAATAAAAATAAATCAAATTTGACATTTAATAGTAAAATATAACTTTATTTCTAAAAATAAATAAAAAAAGCTTTATTTTTTATTTTTTCAAGAAATACAAAAAAAAAAAAAAACCGATTTTTGAAAAATTGCTTTAGGGTTCAATATGTTAAATTATGTTTTTAAAATTTATTTTTTATAATAGGAAATAAATATACATATGTTCGTGTATATACGTAATGCGTTGAACATTGATTTATAAAAACCTATAATCAGAAATGTTTCGCTATAGAAAGGGTTTGATAATATCTGATATTTTTTAATATTTTGAACTCAAACATTTTATTATTAAGTAAAAAATAGGTATTATTATTGTAACAAAATTTCGGAAGCTTTAATACATTTGCAAGTTATCAATTATAAATGATTGAATAAATCTAAATGAATCAAGTTTGGCGCCAGAATAAAAGATTATTGATGTTCCAAAAAGTTTAATTACTTCTTTTTATACTTATTCTTCCTTGATTATAATAATCATCATAATATTCTAATTTTATAAGTAAGCCATTTAAAGATCTTACGTTATTTGTAAATAATAAATACTATATAGCATATATGTAGTGATTATGGTTCACACTAGGATTATCCTTTATTTGTGTGCCCAAATTTTCTTTAAAATATTTTTCTCTATCTTTTAAAACTGAAATAATTTCACTATTTTACATAATTTACATAAACTTAAAAAGGAGAAAAAATAAAATTTATTCGGCATCCTGTACAAAAATAAAAAAAAAACCAAAAAGAAAATGGGAAAGAAAAACAAACAAAAAAAAAAGATATTATTCGAGAAAAATAATCTGTTTCAGGAAAAAATTAATTTGAAATTTAAATATATATATTTCCAGCAATTTTTCTTTTTCTCTCTTTTCTAAATTGAAAAAATGTGTGAAAATTGAAAAATCGATTGAATACAATTTTCTTTCTTTTGGATTTGTTTGTTAGAAAGGAAAAAAAAAACATAATAGGAAATTTTACATACATATTATGTAAATTGAGAATACCAGGTTGTGTTTTTTTTTTTTTTGCATACACAATAGATATTTTCCGAAAAGTGAATTTTGAAGAATTTGTGAAAAATTGTTCTTTTTTTTTTTTTCTTCCTTGTTTATTGAAAAGATTTTAAAAATTATTTTCTTTTCTTTTTTTTTTTTTAAATTGATTTTTAAAGGATCAAATTGTTTTTTTTTATCTTTTCGACTATTATACACTTACGTTTTCTTTTATGTTGTTAATATCATAAAAAAAAAAAGTAGGTGGAAGATTTTCCTATTTCCTATATCTTAAAAAAATATTAAAATTTAAATCTTCCGCTGGTTTAAAAGTTGTTGGCTTGAAAATGAAATATTAAAAACATTAAACAGCTTAAAAGTATATATAAATTTATATTTAGCTAATTTTAACAGAAGTTCGACAACAGAATCGAACCGTTAAAAAAAACTTTTAAATTGCATCGAATTTCGGATCAATGTTGAGAAACTTATAAGATCGTTCAAAAACAAAATAAAATTAAATAATTGTCCCACATATTTAATTACGTACTGTATATTTTTTTTCAAGTCAATAATGTCGAACCTGAATAAATAATGTATTTAAGAACCATAAGCTCAAACAAACTATTTAGGTTTTTTTTTTAAGTTAATAAAACCACCTCAATCCAGAATCTAATTACACATGTAGATTATTTAGATAAATATTTATTTAAAAAGAATTTTTCCTCACACCTAACTCGGTATGTTCATATACATAATACATGTAATCTAGTTTGTGTTTTTTTTTTCTCGAATTAAATTTTAATAAAGTCATTGAAATTTTTAATATTTTTATTTTTTTCTTGTTTTTGTTTGGGAAAAAAAAAAATAACAACATGTTTAACATTTATTAAAACGCATGTAAAACAAGATTGTGTACAATAAATGAGAAAAATAATTCTTGTAATTTTTATTCCTGAAGAATAATGAAAATTTAAATAAAGAATTTTTGGTTTTCTTATTTTTTTTTTTTTTTGGGTTTTTAATACTTTACCTTTAACTTAGAAAAATATGTAAAAGTGTTGAATCGTATTAAGATAATTGTGTTAAAAATTGGTTTTTATAAACATATTTTATATAGGAAGAGGTTGAATAAAAAATTTGGTGGTATTTTAAGTTTTAATTCGTTTATAAACAAATTTCAATTTTTTAACACAGCCTATGTTTAAATACATATGCATGTTTAGATTAATTAAATTTAATTCACAAAATTTTTGATTCAATATCGGCTTAAGGAAAATGTAAAGTTTTTCAATCGAAACGATTAGTTTGATATAAAAATTAAAATTAATGAAAATTCTGTGTTTGTGAAGAATATGTAAGTAAGCATTTGAAAAATCGCGGATTCTCTTATAAAGAAAAGTTTCATCCCTTTAATATTAATATTTTGTTTCAATAATTTCTAATTTTTTATTGTACATGTTTCAAAAACCCTAATTGAAAATGTTGCTATGTCGCAGAGACAACGGAAAGAAAAAAAACAAATAATAATAATTTATTTTGTGAAAAATTATGAAACATTATACCTTGAGTAAACATAATATTGAAGTTCAATTTCAAGTTTTTTTTTTTTATGATATTCTGACTCTCAAAGTCCTTGTCATTTCTTATTTATTTTATACGAAAAAATAATTTTTATGTTGATGATTTAAAAATAAATATAAGAATAAGAATCCTTTATTTTCTACTTTTTTTTTATAATTTTCGTCGTAACAAATAAAAAGAAAACATATAATTTAATTTCATTAATATTATTATTATTATTATTATTATTATTATTTTCGTTTCTCTTCATTCTTCTTAAGAGTCTCTCAAGGATTGCAATTTCAAATACTTAATCTTATCATAGCATAATTTTTCAACGTTACTCTCGTTTTAATAACATTGTGTTACAGATCCCATGAATTTGGAATTAAAGAAATCCCGCTTTTAATACAAATAAATTATAATAATTCATTCTTTAAAAGGTTACAGCTTTTATTTAATGCCTTAATGCGTATGTAACTTGTTTGTCAAAACATAGCTTCAATTAGTCCAGGAATATTTTGTTTATGAGCGAATTTTTGAGTTGGTTTGCTAAAGATGATAAGAAAGCTTAAAACATAATTTCATTAGAGATCATGACATTTATTCGTGGGTCAATAATACAGCATAAAATAAGTTAAATTTAATTTTGTTTGTTTTATTTATTTAATTTTAATTTTTCATAGTGATGTTACCTTTATAATTATTCTCTGCCGCCGCGTAAAATAATTCTAACATACACATTTGTTGAAATGAAGAAAAGGGAACGTAAAAAAAAGTAATCCATATGAGTTAATGTATATGTAAAATTTTTAAAACCAAAAGACAAGGTGAATGCCATAGAAGTGAATTGAAATGAAATTGTTCGTTATCTTGTCAATATGGTAGAAATCTCTTATATACATATAAATTCTTTTTTTTTTTTTTCAAAATTATATTATTAAATATTAAAACTTTTTACATTGAATTTTTTTTTTCATCTCTGTTTTCTCATTAAATATACATTGAGTTCCTATCTTTATTTTTCTTACTATAATATGATGACATTCGTAGCATAAGGAAATGTTTTTTTTTTTTTTGACATTTTTTTTTCTGTTTACTTTTAAGAAGCTATGCACGTTATAGCTATGCACGTTATATAATGATAGGGGTATATACGTACATGAATATTTTTCTTTTTTAACCTCTGTGTAAATAAAAATTATTTTGTAATCCAAGAATTATTTTTTCAATAGCTGAGAATTTTTATTAACATCTTTATTTTTTACAAATATGGTTAATTCTTTAATGTAGTAAACACAATTGGGGCGACAGCGACAACGACAGCGAAAGCGACTATCAAAAAAAAATTAGAAACCTTATATTTGTATGAGAATGAACACAATTGAGACGACTGGCGACAAGCGACAAATTAGAAATGTTCCTATTTTCTAGTTAAATGATTTAAAATATAAAAAAAAATTCAAGTTCGAAGAAGAATCTGAAGTTTACATTAAAAAAGTTTTAAACTCTTTTCAAAGATATAAAATGAATTATCGTTATAATCATAAAAACATTCTGTAATCGAGATTTCAATTCGTTTACGAATAAAATTACATCTTGAAAATTTTAGCACACACTATGTAAACTGTCTGTATACACATTACATTTTAAGAGCAAATATAGAAACGAAGTAGAAACACTCTATGGCTTAAGCAGTCTAAAAAAATTATTATTTTCTTAAGGACATCCTTGTTAAAAGCCATAATTTATTTTAAAAAGAAAATTATATTTTACAGGAAGCTCAATTTATCTTTGAAATCCTTTAAAATGAATATATTATCTTCAAAAAGATAATATTTTTAAAATTTAAAATTACATCTACTTACATATATGTAACACAATAATATATCTACATAAATATTATATGTAGGTATGTTATAAAATTATAAAAATATAAATAGGTACTTTGATGTGGAGTATAATTACAAGTAGATACAAGGGATCCTGACTTCTAATAATGTATCTTTTTCAATTATTTAAAAAAAAATTTAGATATTTTTTTAATCATATATATTCATTGTTTACTTTTACTTTTTTTTTCAAACTTTTTTCAAAAGTTATTTATAATAAGAATCCAACAATCAAAAATATTGTTTATAATTCATATATATTCGAAATTTTTCTTTCAGAAGTGTCAAAATGTGTTGAAGAATTTGTTCCTCTCACGAAACTCAACATTTTTCAAATACTAATTGTACAACACAAACATTAATTAGCTACAATTTTTTGCATATTTTGCCTATTTTTTCTGAAATATACTTAAATATATAGAATTTTCATCCAAAATCGATCTGTAGATAGAGAATTTTTCCAATTTTGCCTATTTCGGAATATTTTTACAAATGAGTAGTAATCTTGTCTTGGAGTTAGTTTCATTTTATCTTATCTTCTTGGGTTTTGGATAAAGTAATATATTTTGAAAATTATTTATTTATTTTAATATAAATATAATACTTAAGAAAAACTAAAGTAATAATAACAAAATTTCAATTTATTGTTTTAGGATATATTTTTTCATAATGTTAATTTAGAGCGTTTATAAGTTCTGACGATGTCTTTAAATTTTCTAGTTAATCAAAAAAAGAAAACAAATAATAAATTGAAGTTCTTTTTTTAATTTTGTACTTTGTAACGCTCTATAACTTTCAGTTACGTTATCGTGACATAAAATCCTTTTTCAACTTAATTATTTTATTCAATGTTAATATACATTAAAAATGAGCTTCTATACAATTTAAAAATACAATTATATTATATTTATACATACTATATATTTTTTATTTAATTTTTTTTTTTTTGTTGTGAAGAGTAATTTAATTATTATTCACATTTTGCGTGTGTAATTAAGACAACAAATTTTATTATGCTTATACTACCATAGGCATATGCAAAATTATATAACAAGAAATAAGCTTTTTTTTTTTGTTTTTAAAGACTCCTTTTTTTTTTGAAAACAAATATTTTTTGGGGAAAATATTTTTTTTTAACAAAAAATAAATACTCCTACAATTTAAAAAGGAAAAAGAAAAAAATCGATTTTTGCTTTAAAAAGAAAAATTTATTTCACGCATGAAGTTTTTTGTAATGAGTTTTTTAAAAAATAATTTTAATGTTGTTGTTGTTGTTTTTTTTTCTTTGTAAATTAAAATTTGAAAATCAAAAAATAATTGTTTTTTTTTTATAAATTTATCTTTAAGATAACACGAGTTCTTCTTTAGTATAATATATGTTTGAATTATTGACGAAGTTAGAAACTATATTTTTGTTGCCAAATTTCAACGTCTGTCGACTGAATATTTGGCTTTTTATGAAAACTCAGTTGTAAAGTGATAGATAAGTGAAAAAATATATGACTAAAAAAAAGTTAACTTAACAATATTTTTCTCATTTCATTGAAAATTGGCAACCCCGGCAAAAATGCCAAAGCTCCAGAATATGTACAAATTTATCAGAATATCGTTATCTGGATTGTAATCCCTATATTAAAACATTCAATTCTATTCACTTCAGCATAAATTTTAATATCTAAAATTAAAACTTTCTATCTGACTAAAATTGAATAATAAAATTTATAGTGTTTCTGACATTAAAATAATAATAATATTATTTACATTCTTGTGACAAATGTTATGTTATTTCTATCGAGAGAATTTAAGATAAATATGAAATTCAAAATTTTATTTAATTTTTTTTTTTGTGATAAAGAATATTATAATTATAAAATGTATAATAATATACATTGTTTTTATTAAATTTATTATTATAATTTTTTATTTTTTTTTATTTACCTTATTTTTCTCTACAAATTTTATTAACTAACAAAAAAAAATAAAAATAAGATTACCCCCTTAAGCAAATTAATTTTAAATGACTAATTGTAGTAATTAAATTAATTTTATTAATACTGAGGGAATAAGTGTATGTATAGGTGTTAAATGTTTTTAATAGTTGAAAGTCTGTTAATGACTTCACTGACGTTCATTTAAAAAAGCATAAAAGTTTAGAAAAGAAAATAAATTGAATTTCCCGCATCTTTTTATCGCGAAAAATTAATAGTGAAAAAAAAATCAAAATAAAAATTGGGAAATATGTGAAAAGTCTTTTTGTTAAAGACTATGGCAATATCATAATGTAAACTTCATAGTCAATCAATTACAAGGTGTATATAATATACTTCATTAAGTCATAGTAATGTTTGTTTTTGGTTATATAGAAATTTGAAAGTTTAATTCATTTTACAATTTGGCATTGATTTTTTTAATTTTAATAATTTGCTAACGATGTTAAAGAATTTTTTTTACAAATTTACCTTACAACTTGTAAATATAGCTTAATATATTCAAGAGGTCTTACTTTAAGTGTAAATAAGTCCATTGATACAGTATTTCTCAAACTAGGAGGCGTGGCCACGCGAAGGATTCGCAAGAGAGCCGTGAAGCTCTTGCAAGGGACCATAAAAATTTAACTAATTAAGTTAGTTTCTTGAACTATAAATACATTTTTATGTGATGATATAAATTTATGCTTAAATGAGTTTCTTACAGCTAATAAAATATCAATTTTAGCTTCAATTAAAAATATTATATTAATTCATATTGACGAATCAAGAAAATTTTTTGCCAAATATTTCCCAAATTTAGACGAGGATCATTATCGTGACTGGGTAAGAATGCCTTTTTCACAGACATTAAAATACGATCATATTGCTTTGGCCGCTCAAAAGGAATTAATAGATATAAGATCAGACAATTGCCTTAAGGTAGAGTTTGAAGAAAAAAGTCCTTCAGACGACAGGAAGAAGTACCTTCTATCGCAAAAGAAGCATTGTTAGATTTAATCCGTATATATCTGAAACAGCATTTTCTTCATTATTAGTCATTAAAAATAAACATAGATCCTGCCTTTCTACTAATGCTTTGGAACAAAATCTTCGGATTGGAATTTCCGATATAACACCGGATATCGATTATTTGTGTAAAAATATTCAATCCGTGGCATTTAATTTATTAATATGATTATTATTTTTCGTTTTAATTATTATTTTTGATTATTATATTACTATTTAATAAATTTTATTTTTGATTTTTGTTTTGGATTCATTTTATTTTTAATAAAAATACCTTTTAAAATGAATACTAAATGTTGTTTCGAATGAATACTAAATGTTATTTCGAATAATTTTTGGGGGGCCGTGTAATTTTTTTTTTAGTTTAGGGAGCCCTGACCTGAAAAAGTTTGAGAAGCAATGCGTTTAGAACATCAAAAACCTAGCATTTATAATGTGATAGTAAGAAGTAGATTTTAATTATATTCCCTTTAGCTTTCTAGTTCATTAAAAAAGTAACTTTTTGCTAAATTTAAAATATTTCACTCGCAAAAAAAAAAAGAATACCAAAAAGAAATAAATATAATATCATTTTAATTTAATTTTCTTTATATATATATAAATAAAATTATTATTAAGCATAATTTTTTCAATTTTATTCAATTTATGATATTTTTGCTCTTTATAAAGTTATAAACTAAAGATACTATCGCAAAAAAAATTTTCTATTACGGTTGCATGGTAAAAATAATTTTAAAATATTTTTTTTCCTCTACTTACTTAAAAATATTTATTCTTTTTTTTTTGCTTTTTTTTTTTAAATTAAATGAAAATCATTTTATGACTTTTTTTTATGTTTTAAAACGAACCTACGAAGGCTACATTGCATGAAATAATATTCATATAAGTATATACATTTTTCTTCTAAAAAATCTTCAAATGTAATAAAATGCTAACATGTTAAAAGAAAAACCACATAATAAAATTCAAACATTTCTTTGAATTATATATGAGAATAAGGATCTTTCTTCAAATTCAAAAAAAAAAAAAAATTTCAAACGCTATATGAGTACTTGCAAGCTTAAAAAACATGTGCCAAATTCAATATGCAACTCAACAAAATAATAAAATTAAGTGCAATGAGTTTTCTATTTTCAGGACAATTATTTCCATAGTCGGAATTTATTTTTTCGAAATTATATAATATAGTTGCATACAATTTATGTCATATTTATACAATGTATAATAATCAAAGTTAGATTCAGCAATACAACGAAAGAGAACTTTCAAGAATTTTGAAAGAAAAATCTTTAAAACAATATTTTACACGGATTATATAATCCACTATAAAAAACAAAATAAAATATCCGTGGATTACATAATATCGTAAAGAAAAATGAAGCTAAGAAAAACTGACTTCAACGTTATTAACCAGCATGACAAAAAAAAGAAAAAAATTTAATACATTTTCTTGCTGTTTTTTTTTTGTCTTAATTTTATAGAGTTATTTCGTTAGTTTTCTTTTTTCTTTTTTTTTTTTTTTTCTTTTTAGTTTTTCTTTTCGAGAAAAATGTTTAAAATCACGTTTCTTAGCACGAAATTTTAACAATAGGTTGCTGTATATATAAATAATAGTATGTAGCATTACATAAAATAAAATATATTTTTTTTTTTAATAAAAACATTAGAGATATGCCATAGATAACACCCTGTTACGAACTACATGCCAAGATTTTCTAATAATTTAATGGGAAATTAAAATCCGTATAGTCAATTTATATTTAAAAATGGCATAGATATTGACAGTAAATCTTTAAGCTTTTAATTTACTAAACATATAACAGTGTTATTGAAAGTCCTAGGATAATCAGACTATAGATAGATTTTAATTTTAACATTTCAAATATTGATTATGCTTTTAATAATAAAATATTCTATTATATTTAAATAAAACAGGCAAAAACTCCCAAGCTCTGTAATTGTTTCGAGTTCTGAATTTTGGTTTTCTAGTTTCTTAATTTTTGCTCTAACAACTATCATACAAAAGACAAATTATCATAAAATTATTTGACTGCGAACATTGAATTATTTATTTTCTGCTCTTATGACAAGATATCACTATACCAACATTGTGAATTATTAAAATTGTAACTTTCATTCCAAAATTTATTTCGTTGGTTTCTTAATTTATGATTTTCCCATTTTCGCAGATATTTCTCTATTTTCTATATATGCATACACACAAATTGCTTTTTATATATATGTCCAAATTTCAATTAAAATAAGTTAAAATGTTTTTTTTTTTTTATTTTTCGTACAAAAAAAACTGGGAGAAGCAGTAAAATATGAACGTTTTTACATGGTTTTCTTCCTTAAAATTCTATTTTCGCAAAAAAAAATAGAATAAAATGAAAATTTAAAGTTTAAGTCTTTTCAACTATGAAAAGACAAAATATGTTTTTCTTAAATTAAAAATAAACCGAAATTTTAATATGTTTTCCGTTTTTAGTATTAAATGTTTGAAAAGTTTTTAATATGCAAAATTGTCCTGCTTTTTTACTTGTTTGCATATTCCAAAAATTTTTGAAAACACTCATAACGTTTTTTTTTTTTTGTTCTGTCTATTTAAAGTTTTAAGTGATATTTTTAGTTCATAATTTAACCTTAAAATGTATATATATGTGTTTAATATATACTTCTTATTCAATTTTATGCTTTTAGTAGTATTTTCTAACCAAAACCATTTTATATCAAAGCCAGGAAAATAGATTTTTGAAATGAGTTGTTTTCTCTTCGTTTCTGTGAATAAATTTAAACCGCGTTCAAAACAACGTTCCGATTTATCTGTGAAATCATTCATCAAGTCTAGGGAGTAATAAATCAGCTTTGTTAGTCATGATAATTGTATATTTTTCTAAATTTGTTTTTTTGATAGATAGATCGGTTTTGTTTTTTATTAAAATGCTTACTTTGAGCCTGCAAAACTTAGTGTAGGTATATAAAGATGCCTAACAGTTTTGCTTCTACTATTTTCATTTAATTCATTATAAATAAGTTTAAAACTAAAGAATAAAAAAACCTTTTAACTAAATATAAACTTAACGTATTTAGATTAAAATTGGACTGTCACAAAAACACCCTATCATGTATTTTCACCACTAAAAAGTTTTTATTATGGAATCCTGAGATAAGAGAAAAAAAATTTTTTTTTTGTGTTATTTTAAATGAAATATGTTAACAACTAAATTTCCTATTGTAGAAACTTTTTTTTAAGACATTATTAGTTTTTCATCTTATATATAGCTAACAAAAAATATCTATGTAATTACATATATAGTTTAATGTTGAAATAGTTTAATGTTAAGATATAACAGTTTAAATAATGTTCAAATTATACACACAAAATATAAGTATTTTGTATAGTTTTGTTTTTTTTTTATACATTTTTAATTAAAATATTTTCATAGTTTTGAGATTAAGTTTTTTGGACAAATTTTGTCTATAAACTAAACTATTTTGAAGTTTAGAAACATAAATTTGGTTTCTGAGAATTTTAACATTAAATGCATTCTCATAATATTTTTTATTACTATTATTGAAATAATTAAACACTAATTCGATTATTATGTTTAAAAATTACTTATATGTACTATTAGTGCGGTACTGAGGTGCATCTGTGTCTTGATTTTTTATAATCTTCAATTTTTTATTTTTTTATTTATTAGTTGTATGCATTTGAGTGTAAAACATAATCAAGATATAGTTTTGGCTCATGTACGAAAAATTCTCTCATACTGTCAAATTTGTTTGCGAGAATCAGAATTGTTGGGAAAAAACAAAAAAATTAATTAATAAAACAGAATAAATTTGGTGAAAAAAGAATATTCTTTTTATTCTTTCATACCGGACGTCTGGGTGTACCTACATTTTACAAATTAATTTGATAACATTGGTTCTAAAAATTTTGAGACATTATTTCAACTTGATATAGTTAAATAGTTTTAAAAACTTTTTTTCCTTTCGTATATTTTAGAGAAAAGTATTTTTAAGGTTTTTTAAAAGAACAACCCATTTTCATTATATACATATGATTAATATTGTCATTCTCAGGTTGATGGCAATAATTAAAACAAAAATCAATAATTTTAATTCAAAAAAAAATAAAAGTAAATTTATTATATTATGCAATGCTTGAATAATTGTCCTGGAAAATTTTTAAACCATATATCTTTTGTTAAAATTATAAAATAGGATGAATATATAAAGAGCTTAGAGCATAGGACAAAAATAAACAATTGTTTTTTCTCTTTGTTGTATGGAGAACAACTTTTAAATCCTTTTTATTATCATCGAAAACCAATATATTTACTACTATTTTCCTTAAATTTTATTGATAGGAAAATTTATTTTATTTTCCAAAAAAACAGAAAAAAAAGGAAAAATATATCAACAATAAGATTTTTTTTCTCCTTTCAATGAAAAAAAAAATTCTATGAAACATTCAATAAGAGAAAGGATTGACACATGACAAGTTAAGATTTATAATATTTTATTTCTTTTCTTGAAAAGGAAAGGATTTTTAGAAGTTTTCACTTTTAAAAAATGAAAATACATTTTTTTTTTTTTTTTCTTTCAAATCAATCGATCAATTCGAAAAATATGTACATATATACTATATATAAGAGATTCGGCATATTTTGTTTGAAAAACATCAATAAGAATTGATTTTTATTTCAATATATTTTTTTCATGTCAAAATCGATGGCATTTTTATTTAAGTTTTTTAAATATTACCATTTGGTGGAATGTTAACACTTTAAAATACGCCTATTATATAATTATTTTGAAATTGTTGTAACATATAAATAATGGAAACCCCAAAATAAGGGTTTTTATTTTTTGTTATTATTATAAACATTTTTATAATGACAATTAGTTAATATTTGAACTTGTTACAATTCAAAGCTCCTCTTAGCTCAGAGCTAAACTGATGAATTTTTAAGTTTCACAAACTTCTGTTAGTGATTTTTATTCAACACAAAATACATTAATAATGATTATATCCTACGTAGTAATTATACATTTTATCGATTTTACGTTACTAATTATTTCCATCCATTATACTATTAAGAAGTTCCCTAAATTAGGAATAAAATAATATTCAAAACAAAATAATATTGAACGACAACCAAATAAATTAAATTAATTGAATTATAATGTTATAGTTATTCATGCGTAGTGTGAATAAACTTTTAGAAATTTTATTCTGACTAAAAATTTTCAAATTTTATATATTTAAACAGTTAAATGAAATAATGATGGTAAAATTGTTAAATATTTGAAAGAAAGAAACTTGTAAACTAATTCAAAATTGCACATAGCATATACATAGAAAAAAAGATAAAAGATATTCAGTTGAGTGAATAAATTTTGAATGTAATTTTCATTAACTTTGTATAATTTATGTGTAAAGCTTTAGGCAAAAAAGTTTTTAGAAAATAAATATAGAAAATTTTTAGTTTACTATATAGAAAATAATAAATATTTTATGATTATTCAGCAATTAAAGATGAAATTTAATTTTTCTTATTTTTTCATGTGTATATTAATACTTTAAATATGTTATTTCCCTTTTTGCTATATATTATTACTATTTTCTTAAAATTAGCTCAGTATTAGTCAATCGAACACAGTTCTGTTCTTTGAATTAAAGAAAAATTAAGCTGGATGCAAATTAACAGCACTGCAAATTGTTTTTCATCTTCCTTCAGCTTTGTGACAAATTTCAAAGTTTCAAAATTATTTACAGCCTCTCAAATTGTTAATTTCAGCGACCGTCATTAAATATAGCTAAAAAAGGACGAATTTGGGAAGATATTTTTTCTAGATTTTCAACTTAAAATATTTTTCTTATATGACTTAAAAAAGTTGTATTAATGTAGAATTATAAACTTAGGAAAACTAGTTAAAATTGAGTATAGTACTCGGGATTTTTATTTTTTACGATTCCTTCGTCGTCTATTTTCCATTGCCGTAAAAGCTTCTATATGCAACATTATCTATCTCGAATAGACAATTAAAAATATGATATCCTTTTAAAAAAATTTCCCGGTCTCTCCAACTCAATTGTATGATAAACAATATACAAAAAATATTAATATTAAATAATTTTTTTTTTGTATTTAACTATATATTAATTTATTTGAAATAAGGATGTTGTGGAGCTACATTATTTTTTTTTTTTTGTTTATTAATTAGTTGATTTAACATTATGAAAATGGTAAAATCATTTAAAAATCATTCAATAAAGTTAAATGAAAAACATAATATTCTACATAATATAATTAACATGCGCGGATTATTCACATTAAAGAATATTTTTACATTTGCAATAAAAAAAAATATACATGCATCCATACCTACCTATACAAATAAAAATAATTCTTATAGTAAATTTTATAAATTTGCAGACAGAACATTTCATGCTCTAAATAATAAAATAAAACTATGTTTTCATTTTTAAACCATTGAGGTAAAATTGTATTTTCTCATCATAAAAAAAAAATAAAAAATTTAATGCATCATCGTTAATATATTATTTATAATGGTGCATTTTCAGGAAAAAAAAAATAATAATAAATAAATAAACTTTATGAATCAGTGTTTCACTTGAATTGAAATTATTACCATTTATTGTAAATTCTGATTTTAATATGTAAGTTATTTACTTACAATATTTAACTCATATGTAAAACCTAAAAATATTTAATTTAAATTTTTGAGAGATTTTAAGGGATAAAAATCATAATACAAACATAATTAATTATTTACATTTATTAAGTTTATAAATTTATACGAAATTTATATTTATTCATTACTAGTCGATCCAGGCGCGAACATTGTTGCACTCTACTCAAATCTTTATTAATAATAAACGTCGTTTACAAAATAGGTTTCAAATTTGGCAAGTCGACCAAGTCGACCAAATATCTTAGGCAAAACCTTTTCAATGGTACCGGTTTTGTTCAAATTGATTCATTGGTTCAGAAGTTTACAAGTTAGATACAAAACGAGGTGTCATTTTTATTTAGATAGATAGATAGATTAATATTATTTTAAATTGGAAATTGATCATAATCTATCTATACTTTTTTAATATTACGTTGCGAAGGTGGATTATTATAAATGATTCCATTCACAGATTTATTACGAAATTCCTTTATTACGCCCATGTAGTACGTTGTCTAGCCTATGTAGGTATCTATTTTTGGCCCAAATTAAATTATTCCTACAAAACATATATAAATAAAAATATGAACAAATCGTGGCTGTCAAATCGACCTCACATTTTTTTTTTGTTTTTTTTTTATGTCACTGCTAATTAATAATTATTATTATAATAATCCCTCTAAAATGATATCGTGTGTAAATTTGTCATAACTTCCTATTAATAATTTTATTTTTTTTTATTTTCTTTTTTTTTTATTTAATCATTGCCTTATGATTTGAGGGAAAGTGGAAAAAATTATATTAAACAAAAGTCATTACGCTTAATTTAATGTTTGTTTTTTTTTTTTATTATTCAAATATGTTGGTCAAAGTATTCGAACTAAATAATTTTTAGAGATTTTCTTTTATTTGAAAAAAAAAAAATAATGTATACAATTTCTCCCTTTTAGATAGGTACTTATAAAAAATTTTTTTTTTTTTTTTTTCAAATTAAGTACATTATTATTTTATGAAGAAAATAAAAATCACCATAAGAAAATCTTATCTTTAAATAAATAATTATTTAATGTGGTATTTTGCTTTTAAATTTTGGAAAAGAAAAAAAAACTTGAGAGGAAGAAAAAAAAAATGTATTTGTAGATAACAAAAAAAAAATGAATATATACATATATAAAATATCTCATTAGAAAAAAAAGGACATTTGCATAAAAAATCAAAACCAATTAAAATCCTGATGTCTGTCGAAATTTCTTCACATTTATCTCTATTTAGTGTATTTTGTTTATTTTTTTTTTTTTGGCCTCCCAAAAATTTTTTTATCTTTAAAAGGATCTTACACAAAAAAAAAATTATTATCAGTCTTAAACTAAATTTTCCTGTTCTTGTAAATTTTCCAACAGGAAAATTGTACAATATTTTTTATAATTTATTTTTATTTTTTTTTTTAATATTAAATATATATTTTTTATTATAATGATTATTACTGGCACGATGCGATAGAGCGCCAAATCATTATAGCATTTAATGTGTAGTTATTATGCCTATATAATATAGAGTTTTTTAATAATTCATTTCATAAATTTGAAAAAAAGCAATTTATGATAAAAAAAATAAAACAGAATAATAATTACACAAAAATTTTGTAATATTTCATACAAAATTATAATGTCAACTTAAATTCGCGAACTCATTATGACATTTTATTGTCTGGCCATTTATTATGATTTTTTGTCGTACTCTGGCTGAACCCATTCTCGCATTAAAGGTTCGCAGTTCTTTGATTTACCAACAGTAGTGGACGGGACTGGAGAAATATTTTTCACATTTTTTAAGTTTGTAAATACAAATAATTTATCTTTTAAAGTTATCTTTTTAAATGTTTATAACTTACAATTGATACGCTAATTTTAATAATTATTTTAAATATGTTTGATTTAAAAATAGGAATAATTTTTGTATATTTCTGTGGGGAACATTTATTTAACAAAAACCGTATCAAAATAATTATGTAATTTTTGATATAATTTAGAGAATGACAAATAATATTTTTTATTCTTGGGGACTTTTCATTTTAACCTTTATATAAAAAATTTCAATTGAGGATAATTTTTTTGAAAAAAAAAAAAAAAAAACTTTTTGGGTTTATTTCTGAAGTGAAATGATCTAGGTTTTAAGAACCCAAATTCTAATTAAGAAATATAAAATGTACATTCATATATATAATATATATATTCTCCTCTTTGTACAAGGAAAAATTCGATGAAGGGAATAAAATTTATAATTTTTAGTCCTTCAGAGAGAGGGAACATGATGTGAAATAAATTGTTTTTTAAAAGATATTTATAATAAACAAAAACATGAAAAACTGCTATTATCACTTTGTCAATTGAATTTTTTTTTTCCTTATTTTATTTATTTTTTTTTTTTTTTCTTCAAAACTCTTATTTAGATAAAAGTTTTCAAGAGTCAGAAAATGTATATAGAAAAAAAAACAAAAATTATTTATTAAAAAGGATCGTTTTTTTTTTTGCCTCAAAAAAATAATTGTTCAGTTTTCAGTGGAAAAACGCTGAAAACTTTTTTCTTTTTTTTGTTCTAAAACATCTATTAAAAAGGACCTTATTTTTTTCTTCTTTTTAACTTTTTAAATTTTCATTTAAAGAATCTTGACATAAACATAAATTATTCATTTTTATTTTTTTCAATTTAAGAAAAAAAATTTTTTTTTTTGTCGTATAAAAAAGTTTAAGGACTTTATTTTTTATTTTTTTTATTAATATTTATTATTAAGTAGTCGTAAAATAACTTTTTTTAGTGTATTGTATATATATATATATATATTTGTGAAATAAAAATAATATAAAAGGAGGTATTGACCTGTTCTTTGGTCCTTTTAACAACAAATATTAATTTATATGATTACAAAAATTGCCAACAGAATAGTTTTATTATAAAATAATTATAAATTCTACCGGCGTAATTTTAATATTTTCATTTAAAAAAAATAATTTTAATTTTATTTTTTCGCCGGAAAATTTAATTGCTTTACAATTAATTCGTTTATAAATTTCCTGAAAAAGATTGGATCAAATTATATGTTTATAGACATTAATAGAACGATTTTATGTCATGCGTTAAAGAATTGATAGTTTTAGAATTTTAATCGTCGATTGCAAAAAAATCAATGATTATTATAGTTATCAAGCTAGCTTATAAAATCCAATTTAATGAATGTTTGTACGTTATTGATACCAAAATTTTGAATAACATGTTTGTTGACCCGAAACTAACTTTAGCTCCTTGCTGAAGCAATAGTTTACTATTCGGATGGTTCGAATTTTTTTTTTCTTTAAAATAATGAAATAATTTTTTTTGCCCTCCCAACAACTTAAAAATGGTCAAAAATTAAATAAGAGACAAATTTTTTTTTTTTAAAACAATCCCTAAACATTTTCAATACAATCAAAAAAAAAAAAAAATTAAAATTCGTAAAATTTGTTAAAATATCCTCTAGGCAAATTTCTCAGCTTTTTTTTTTTACTTCGCTTAAGATTTTCTTCTTTTTTTTTTGTATTGTTATTGAAAAAAAGGACAGTTTTCCTTTTAAACAGATTTTCCTCAGGATTATAATAAAGACAATCTTTTGAATTTAGTATATATATATATTTATTTGTTTTTTTTTTTTATGACAAGAAAGGACCTTATTTCCATAATTTTGAAATTTTAATAATGTGTCTCTGTGAATCCCCAAATTTTTACAAAATACTATAAAGAAAATACATATTTTGTTCCGAATCTTAATAAAGTTATATCTGTATTATATTTTTTCCTTTTTTTGTTGTTCTTAAGAGATTTAAATAATAACAAGCAATAAGGAAAAAAAAAATTGCTTTAAGAGTTTAATAAAAAAAAAAACCTATGAAATTTGGAAATTTACCTTAAATTTTTCATAATATATGAAAACTAGTTTCAATTATTTGGTGATTAACAAGATTTTGATTCCTTAATTTTGAATGTTAGATCTAAATATCAAATTGTCAAAGTAAATAATATTATTTTACACGTATTTATATGGAATGGAAGATGATATCACTCTTTTTCTTGTTGATTGATTCAGACACACTTTTCTATTTCAATTATAATTGAGGTCCGTTAAGCCTACAAACAAGGCTCTTCAACCCAGTACGGTTTGGCAAAGCATTATAAATACCATTATTTATTTACATTATTGTTATATTAAGAATAATATACAATATAGTAATCAATTATTTAATAACATCCTGAAAGAATATCTTTCCTGTTTTTTTTTTCCCCTATTTTTCATAAATTTTAAAAATTAAAATTTTTTCTTTTGTAAATCAGAGTGGCAACTAAAAATAAAACTAAACATTTGTGCTCTAAGGCTTCCTTTTCTAAACATATTTATTATTATAATTTTAATATGAATGAAGTGTCATCCTCTTTCATTAAAGTTTTTTTTATTTATATTTTTTGAAATTCATCTTCATCGCCATCATAGTATTAAAATTATATGCCCCTCCATTATTATTATCTTCATAAATCACAAGAGGCCCACCCTAATAACATAATAGATACCAGATAGTATATATAAAAAAAAAATAAATAAACATTTTTTAAATGAAAAATGAATGAAATATGTTTTAAGGCGTATATGAGTTTTGTTTTCATTCGCGACAATTTTATTTCTGTTTTTCCAAACCCTCAAGGGAATGTTGACTGTTCAAGTATAATTTATTATGATGTGAAATTATTGAGTTTTTAGTATATAGTTTAGTTGTTAAACAAAATGTTAATGTGGATTAAAGAAAAGTATTGAATTTGATTTGAAATAAGCTTTAAAAGAAAAATAATTTATTTCATTCAAAAAATATACATCATTTTCTATTTTTTGAATCCTAATTTAATTCTAGAATTAATTTGTTTTCTTAGAGCTATATATAATATAATCTTTAGAATTTTTCTTCTAAATATTATTATAATTGCATTAAGTTATATTTTAAAATGTTTTACATATTCAAAAATTCTGTCAAAAACCTCTATCCTGCTGTAGCCAAATTTAAGACGAGCTATATGAGTAATAAATACCCATTACTCATTTCGAAACAACTCCATCACATATTCACTCAACGAAAAATAAAGAATTTCCCAAATTGATATTTTGAAAATCAAATCATCAACAATTACTATAAATTCTGAAATTTATTATTTGATCATTCACCCTGTGACGTAAATTTATCACAAAAAAAAAAAGTAAATAAAATAACATGGACATGGACAACGTTTATTATAAATTTTTATTCAGATTTTTGAAAATTATCTCTGAAATGTAAAACCATTTCAGGAAATCTGAAAATAATGAATGATAAACTATTTTACGTTTTGTATCATTTATCATTCAGTATAAGATTGCAAGGGGAACAAAAAAAAAGCGCGAAGATTGAACAGTATATTTTTTCTCATGAAATTTGAATTTTTCAATATGTTTTTGTAGCGAAATGATATCTTTCATTCTATGTTTTTCTTTTCTTTCAAGTGTATATATACATAGCTACTTCACTAAAGTGGTTGAGCGAAATTTAAAAACACAAAAAACGACAAAAAAAAAATAATAATAATAATGGCAAGAGACAAAATACCAAAGTAATGAAATTTTTCAATCTAAATTCAATTTATCATAAATACCATTTCATATAACTAAGATTATATAATCGAAAGCTACTATTGAATATACAGAGCCCGCTAAAACCGAATTCAAATTATTTTCCATCTATCTGAAATTTGTGACAAGAAATTTACAGATTGATTAATTATATCGTTGTTTATAAAATCCCACAGAGACACAAAACCGTAAGCTAAACGTTCCACTAATCCATTAAAACGAACACATTTAAGAAAGAACGACGTACGGATAATTTCAATAGAAACTTGGGTTTGTCACATACACGAATCATTGAATCTTAATTTACAAACACTTAATAGCGAACATTTAAGACAAACTAAAATCAAAACCTTCTATTTGTCTATACAAAATTATATTATGAAGAATAAAAAAAGGAGCATATCCTATTTCAACATTGCAATTTATTCACAATGATTTTACAATGGTTAGAAGTTCATGATTGTTTTGTGTTCATGATTGTTTATGAGCTAAAATTAAATGGTATAATAACAAGAAAATGTAAATTATAATATGAATAAAAAAAATATTATTGTTTTTCTTCTGTTTTGTTTTTACGTTTGTAAAATGTGAC
The DNA here is from genome assembly GCA_964007475.1 of Hybos culiciformis. Lineage (NCBI taxonomy): Eukaryota > Metazoa > Arthropoda > Insecta > Diptera > Hybotidae > Hybos > Hybos culiciformis. The sequence goes on along the minus strand of OZ023273.1, from coordinate 146,934,477 downwards.
ATTTAGCAATATATTTTAGGAGAAAAAAAAATGTTTTTTTTTTTTTTCAACTCCAAAAACATTCCATTAAATTTGAAATAAAAATTTTTAGGTTGAAAAAATTCTTTAAAGCCGCAAGTATATTATACCCTCTCGAAAGGAAAAGATTTTCATTAAATAAATGATATTTATGATAAAAAAAAAAATTTCCTTATATGATTTTTTATATGACATATATAATATTTATTTTTCTACTTATCATTGCATATACTTATGTATTAAGTTAAAATCCTAGAAGAGAATTAATAAAATAATTACAAGAATGAGTTATTTATTCACAAATATTTTGAATTTTAATTCAGACGACTTTTCATGACTGCAGAATAATACTGAATCTGACATTTACACGACAAAGCTGTGTCATTTGTATTTCACACTCCACAATATACGTGTTGTTTTAATTAAAAAACACGAAGCAGTCATAGAACTGCCTACAGAAGTTTATACTTAAAAAATTTAAACTATGAAATAACAGTGGCTACAAATGCAGTACAAAATGTAAAAAAAAAAATTTTTATTTTAATTTACATTTTGTACTCAGCAGACTATCATTTGTAGCCACTGTTATTTCATAGTTTAAATTTTTTAACTATAAACTTCTGTAGGCAGTTCTATGACTGCTTCGTGTGTTTTTTTTTTTATATTTTGAGCCAGGACGACTCTAAAAGTAGCTAGATACCCAAAACTTTTGGGCAGGTAATCTTTATTTCACCGGCGCTACCTATTTATAAAACATTTTTTTTTGCATATTTTAAGCAGGGAAGACCCTAACCATAGCTCCCTCTCCAAAATTTTTGGTCAGGTAATTCCACCCTCACTTCCGCCCTCACTTCCGCCCTCACTTCTGCCCTAACTACCAACCTTTCTTCCGCCCTCACTTCCGTCATGATTTCCACCCTGATTTCCGCCCTCACTACCACCCTCGCTTCCGCCCTCACTTCCGCTCTCACTTCCGCCCTCGCTTCCGCCCTCACTTCCGCCCTCACTTCCGACCTCACTTCCGCCCTCACTTCCGCCCTCACTTCCGCCCTCACTTCCGCCCTCACTTCCGCCCTCACTTCCGCCCTCACTTCCGCCCTCACTTCCGCCCTCACTACCGCCTTCAGTTCCGCCCTCACTTCCGCCCTCACTTCCGCCATCACTTACGCTCTCACTTCCGCCCTCACTTCCGCCCTCACTTCCGCCCTCACTTCCGCCCTCACTTCCGCCCTCACTTCCGCCCTCACTTCCGCCCTCACTTCCGCCCTCACTTCCGCCCTCACTTCCGCCCTCACTTTCGCCCTCACTTCCGCCCTCACTTCCGCCCTCACTTCCGCCCTCACTTCCGCCCTCATTTCCGCCCTCACTTCCGCCCTCACTTCCGCCCTCACTTCCACTATCACTTCCGCCCTCAATCCCGTCCTCACTTCCGCCCTCACATCCGCCCTCACTTCCACTCTCACTTCCGCCCTCACTTACGCACTCACTTCCGCCCTCACTTCCGCCCTCACTTCCGCCCTCACTTCCGCCCTCACTTCCGCCCTCACTTCCGCCCTCACTTCCGCCCTCACTTCCGCCCTCACTTCCGCCCTCACTTCCGCCCTCACTTCCGCCCTCACTTCCGCCCTCACTTCCGCCCTCACTTCCGCCCTCACTTCCGCCCTCACTTCCGCCCTCACTTCCGCCCTCACTTCCGCCCTCACTTCCGCCCTCACTTCCGCCCTCACTTCCGCCCTCACTTCCGCCCTTACTTCCGCCCTCACTTTTGCCCTAACTACCAACCTCTCTTCCGCCCTCACTTCCGTCCTGATTTCCACCCTGATTTCCGCCCTCACTACCACCCTCGCTTCCGCCCTCACTTCCGCCCTCACTTCCGCCCTCACTTCCGCCCTCACTTCCGCCCTCACTTCCGCCCTCACTACCGCCCTCACTTCCTCCCTCACTTCCGCCCTCACTTCCGCCCTCACTTCCGCCCTCACTTCCGCCCTCACTTCCGCCCTCACTTCCGCCCTCACTTCCGCCCTCACTTCCGCCCTCACTTCCGCCCTCACTTCCGCCCTCACTTCCGCCCTCACTTCCGCCCTCAATTCCCGCCCTCACTTTCGCCCTCACTTCCGCCCTCACTTCCGCCCTCACTTCCGCCCTCACTTCCGCCCTCACTTCCGCCCTCACTTCCGCCCTCACTTCCGCCCTCACTTCCGCCCTCACTTCCGCCCTCACTTCCGCCCTCACTTCCGCCCTCACTTCCGCCCTCACTTCCACCCTCACTTCCGCCCTCACTTCCGCCCTCACTTCCGCCCTCACTTCCGCCCTCACTTCCGCCCTCACTTCCACTCTCACTTCCGCCCTCAATCCCGCCCTCACTTCCGCCCTCACATCCACTCTCACTTCCGCCCTCACTTCCGCACTCACTTCCGCCCTCACTTACGCCCTCACTTCCGCTCTCACTTCCGCCCTCACTTCCGCCCTCACTTCCGCCCTCACTTCCGCCCTCACTTCCGCCCTCACTTCCGCCCTCACTTCCGCCCTCACTTCCGCCCTCACTTCCGCCCACCCTTCCGCCCTCCCATCCGCCCTCCCTTACGCCCTCTCTTCCGCCCTCCCTTCCGCCCTCCCTTCCGCCCTCCCTTGCGCCCTCCCTTCCGACCTCTCTTCAGCCCTTACTGCCGCCCTCACTTCCTTCCTTTTTTTTGCGCAGGTAATCTTTATTTCTCACCCGAGCTACCTATTTTGAAAAAAAAAATTATTTTGGCATATTTTGAGGCGGGAAGACTCTAACTGTAGCTCCGTATCCAAAATTTTTGGTCAGGTAATCTAATTATTTCAGCGGAGGAAAAAATTTTTTTTAACATAATTTGAGTCGGCACGACCTAACCGTAGGTCCCTGCTCAAAAAATTTTCGGCAGGTAATCTTTATTTCACCGGACCTACCTATTATGAAAAATAAATTTTAGTTGTTAAATAATTTGTAAACGAAAGATTTTTAAAAAATAATTTGAATTTAAATTTTCCGCCCCAAATTATTTTGTTTTTATAAATGACAAATGATTATTGAACTACCTAATTTGAAAAAAAATTTAAATCTTAAAAAATTTGTAAACGAAAGATTTTTAAAAATAATTTGAATTTAAATTTTTCGCGCCAAATTATTTTGTTTTTATAAATAACAAATGATTATTGAGTTGACTCATTTTTTTTGAGTATTCAAACGGTACAGCATGTCGTTTTTTTTTTTAACTCAAATTCGAATGAGTAAAAAAATTTTTACCCCCTACAGAATTACTCATTTATATCATACACCGCGCCTAAAGAAGTATAAACTTCAAAAATAATGAGTTTATTAAATTGGTAGATCATCGACAAAATTCGTTCATAAAAACTTCTGAGTTAGGGAAGAAATATGAGTGACACTATTTAAGTAATTAAAGATTCGATAACATAAATTATTTCGCTAATTTGAAACTATATTCAACCAGTAAGATTATAAAATTAGAACGATATATCAGACGACGATTTCAAATGATTATGGGTTCCTTAAGAGAGCACACATATAATATAAAATATGGGAAATGCACATTATATTGTTTTTATAATTTTTTAATTCTTAAGTCGAGATGTTAAATATTTATATTATGACAGATAGTAAGTATATACATATATTGCTGCGTATATATTATGTATATCCAAGGAAAATTGTAAAATGTATAATATTTTTTTAACTTTATTTTTTTGGCTAAAATTTTTTGAATTGAGGTAAAGTATAAAAAGACAATATTATTCTTTTATTTAAATGTGGTATAAATTTTCATAACTAACATGTAAAAAATATTTGAATGAAATCAAATAAGATACATGAACTTTTAAAATTCACATTTTTTGAACAAGGAAAATTCCAGTTAAAGTTAAAATTCGCAATTGAATTTTGAATCCAATTGTTCAAACGTTTTTTACATTAGCAGTATTAATTTCTGTGAAAGATGACTTTCTTTGAACCCAAAAAAAATCCGAAAAAAAATGTCATGGACTCATCTAAAGTGCATACTTTGTCTCTTATTTCTATTTTACCTCTGTTCGTTTAAAAAATAAAATTGTTTTCTGATGATGTAAAAAATAATATAAACCTTAAATATAATAACAAACTAAAAAAAAAATTAAAAAACCGCGAACATAAAATAATCACAAAAAAAATTTTGGTTTTTTTCCGTAAACGTATAAGTACAAAATTACAAAGTAACTAAAAGATAATTATTTACTTATCTTAATATCTACTGACTATACCAATGTCAATATTTATCTAATGCGCTATATTCATAAAAGATGTTTTATCTTCTAACCCAATAGTGATAGCGATAAGCAGTGCTATCGAATTGTTATATGTGAACATATATTCAAAATAATAACTTTCTATTTACACAATGTGCATTAATATAATAAATATACACAAGCATATATCAAAAAAAATAAGTTTATATACATTTTTTTTTTTTTCTAAAATTTCCTGGTTTCAACTTATTTTTTTTTTTTAAATGAATGTTTGCCAACAAAAAAAAAACAAATTTATTGCAATTTTAAATCTTTGAAATTGCGAAAAAAAAAAGAATAATATTTATGCACCAGACTAAGTAACAAAAGTTAAAGTTTGTTTACCTGTCCCTGTCATTTATTTTATTTGAATTAAAGCTGAGTATTTATTTATATACATTTTTATTTTATTTTTATTTTTTTTGTGAAAATTTCACCAAAGATATATTTAATTCAGACGTGATTGCTTTTTTGAGCAAGAATGTTTATAATATTTTTAATGTTCTTTATGTTTTGCAATGTGTGATTTATTTTCACTATTTTTTTTTTTTGGCATAATATTAAACTTTTCCATTTATTTTGGTCTTAAATTTAGAGCCAAAAATATTTTTGCTTTCATTTTTGGAAAGAGATATTTTTAACTACTAAATTGAAGAAGTTAAAAAAAATAAAAATTAAATGAAATAAATAAAACTGACCAAAAGATAGGGAAAACTAAATGATTGCTACATTTAAATATAAATTTACCTTTAATTAACCAATCTTTAATTAAATTTTGAAATCATAAATATTTCTCTGCTTGCTGTATTACGTTTTCAATCATTTATGACAAAATCTCTGTTGTATCTGTGTTGTAGAAAATTATGCCTTCTTCAGGTTTTGTTCTATTCAATTAATCCTATGTGAAAATATGGGAACAATACATAGATTTACTCCGTTTTGTAGAAAATTATGCCTTCTTCAGGTTTTGTTCTATTCAATTAATCCTATGTGAAAATTATAGGAACAATACATAGATTTACTACTTCGTCTTTTTTGGTAACTCAAAATTAAGAAGGACCTTCAGATATTAAATATATATTAACAAAAAGTACACGTAATTGCTTTAACATCGTTTCGTATACCATTTTATTTTCCTGTTACATAATTTTCTAAAATTTATCAATTACATATGACAAATCTTCAATTGACATTAAATAATAAAAATTCCTATGTATTTTTATTCCAGGTTTATATAACATTCGTTACGCATTATATATTTAACATGTTTTTAAATCTTTAAGATCTTTGCTCTTTTATAGAAAATGATTTAAAAAATTCTATTCAAATTTTAAAATAATATTCATCCGGTATTTTATACTAGATGGTTTTTCAAAATTTTTTTGTTAGAATTTTATATTGTTTGTTAGAATTGTATTTCAGGTTTATAGTTTTTTTTATCCTTTTTTTTTTTGCAGTCACATCGCTGTTTATATGTAGTAACTACTACACAACCTTAACAAAAAAACCTTTCGGATGTCAATTAAATTTTCATATGCATGAAATTTACTGTAAAAGAATAGTTTTTATTGCTATTATGTTCTACGAGAGTATATATGAAAATAATATGTTTATATTTGTATGCACTTATATAGGATTTTATAATGTATGTATCCATTATATAACTTGACTTCATGATAATAAAGATGTCATTTTTTTTTATATTTTTTTCATATTCATGAAATTTGTTAAACGGATAATAAAGATACGATTACTTAACTTGAATTTGATGAAAGAATAAATAAAATAAAATTCAACTAAAGACATATTATGTATTTTATAGAAATCTATAAATTGTAGACTGGAATAGCTTGAAACTATGAAAAGTTTCAAATAAGCTTACTTCGTCCTTTTGTAATTAAAAATGAAATTTTATAAACATATTCGCTTTGGTTTGAACGTCATATAGATAAGCCTTGACGTGTTTGACCACAAAATATACTTAAAAAAAAGTATTATAAAGCACCAAAACTCATGATTCAGAATTCATACAAAAAAAATAATAATTTTATTTCAAACTTTATAAAAATGCAAAGGAAACTGTAGTTTCAAGTTTTCTTTTGTACACGAAAAAAAAAATATGAAAATGGAATAAAAAAAAAAATTCTATAAAGAGGATTATTAAATTCTTGACGTGACTTCTTTTTGAAGAAAAGATTGCATTTCACAAAAAAAAAGTTTCTATTTACTTTTCATAATAACGAAAAAAAGAAAATTGTAATTTTTTTTTTTCTATTCTAATAATTTTCCTTTTTTTTTCTCTCTTTTCAGGTACGTAGTACAATCTTTGTTATTTTTGATAGTAAGTATATAATTTTTTTCATCATTACAAATGCTTCAGGTATGTTTTTAATTAACCACCACACATATATACCATAAAATATTTTGACAAATTTTTTGTCATAACTGAGTAAAGGTTGATTATTTTTTTTTCTTCTTTTTAATTAAGTCATATTAAAAATTAACGTGATGCATTATTAAAAATGAATTATATTAAAATTTTTTTAGAAAAGGATTTCATATATAAAAAAATAAGAAAAAAATAAATTGCAGGAAGTTTTACAAATTATATTATTTTGTATGAATTAAAAAGTAAAAGAAAATTATATTTTTAGACCTCAAAGTTTTTATTTATTTTTAATGTTAAAACTTTTTTTGTTTTTGTGTAATTTTGACATATTTAGTTTTGTAAAGAAAATGTTTTGTGGTAATAATATATATGTGAATGCAAGCTTTCAAAGATTAAATTTGAAGTTTTGAACTTAAAATAATTAAAAAAATTTGTATATTTTGTATTTTGGAACGAAATTACTGAAGAACTGACTTATTGACTCAAATTAATAAAACTGATTTTCAAAAAAACCAAAACTAACCAGAGTCACAGAAATTTAGAGCGAAATTTGAAGAGAAATTTAAATATAATATTTCCTTAGAAACCATCATAGTTACTTATTTTCTCATTTTTTTATAAACCGCAAATATCTTAATTTAATCAACATAACGCTCCTCAAATTATATTTAATAACCGGATGGCATTCCTACCGTTTTCTTGATGGAATGTGTAGATAAATTAATTGAACCACTTTATATTCTATTTAATATGTCTATTTCTTTATGTTGCTTCCCTAATATTTGGAAAATATCCTATATTATTCCACTTCATAAAAAATCCAATAAAGCACATATTCAGAATTATAGGCCTATCGCCCGACTATCTTGCTTGCCTAAACTATTTGAGTCAATTATTTCTGACAACCTTCAATTTTTCATCAAGCCTATTATTTCTGATAGACAACATGGTTTCGTTCGTGGGAAGTCAACTACCACTAACCTTTTAGACTTTACGTCTTTTTGTAATAGTAAATTTCTTTCCGGAAATTATGTCGACTGTATTTTTACAGATTTTTCGAAAGCTTTTGACAAATTATGCCACAAAACCCTAATTTGTAAATTGAACAAAATGGGCTTTCATTCAGCTTTTGTCGATTGGATATATGATTACTTATCTAATCGTTATTATCAAGTTTCTTTTAATAACTTCTTATCAGCACCGTTTTTGGTAAATTGTGGTGTTCCACAAGGTAGTCATCTTGGTCCTATTTTCTTTATTTTATTTATAAATGATCTTCCAAATATATTAAATTCATCTGAAGTTCTTATTTACGCAGATGACGCAAAAATTTTCAAGTCCATAACTAGTTATTCCGACTGCATTGACTTGCAAAATGATATCGAATCATTTTGTAATTGGTGTACCTCAAATAATCTTCAATTAAACGTTAATAAGTGTCACTCAATGTCATTCTGTAGAAAGAAGAACATTTTTGATTTTCAATACAGTGTTGGATCCTCTACTTTAACAAGGGAAGTAGAGACCACTGATCTTGGAGTTTTGTTGGATGAAAAGTTGAATTTTATTAAACATATCGATTTTGTTACAAGTAAGGCACTGCGTGTTCTTGGTTTTATCAAGAGGCAATCTAAACAATTCAATGATCCATATGTTATGAAGCTTCTATATTCTTCTTTTGTTCGTCCCATATTGGAATATTCTTGCCAGGTCTGGAATCCATTCTACGCTACTCATATGTCTAGATTGGAATCGGTTCAAAAAAATTTCCTTCGTTTCGCTTTAAGGCGCCTCAATTGGCAGGATAATTTGAATCTACCTCCATACACTCACAGACTTCAACTTCTAAATTTCCCAAGTCTGGAGAATAGAAGAGCTTATTTGTCGTTCAGCTTTATCCATAAAGTCATCGAAGGAAAAACGACAAGTAGCTGTTTAATGTCTAACTTATTTTTCAATGTGCCCTCAAGAAGTCTTAGAAGTTTTGATGTCATTTGTATTCAATTTTCCAGAACCAATTATGGTCAATATAGCCCACTTAACTCCCTATTCAAGATTTATAACCGATACCAATTCCTGCTTCAGTTATACGTTTTCGAAAGTCCTTCTTTTAAAAGTAAATTTTATTATACTATTTTGAATAATTCAAACTAAGGGATACATTATTTAATAGTAAATGTTACTGATTTGTATATATTGTTACATCCCTTATTAAATTAATTGTATATATATTTAATTTTAATATCATTATATTTTTTATTCGCTTGTATTAAGCATTTGAAATAAATAAATAAATAAATAAATAAACATTCCAGTTTATAAAATCTAATTATTAAAATATATCCAAATCATTAAAATTAACTACATAGAAACAGTATCATTTCAATAATAATTCTTAATAGTAAATAAATTTTAAGTTTATTCATATTTTTTTTCCTATTTTCTTTTTTTTTTTGTAAAATCCTATTAAAGTTCATGATGACTTATCCTACCCTCTTTATAAAATATTTTCTAAATTTACTTTTAAAATAATGAAATAATATACTCAAGTTAACTATCTAAGTTTATAAAATACAACCTATATACCTACATAAATACTTTTTATAAATGTATACATATGGTCACATCATAAGGATAGTATTATATATATATAACTTAAATTCCATTTGAGGAATTTTTTTTTTTTTAAGAATTTCTGTTAGTTCAACAAAAAAAAAAAAGAAGAAAAACCCTGGAACCTAATTCCTACAAACTTACTTACATAATAGTTTTTTTTTTTCTACGAAAAAGGTATCCGTCCATTAAAGTATACATATATAGATATTTGGAAAGTCTTATTTCCCTTTTTTGTTTCCTAAGGAATCCTTTTAATATTTATTACATACGTAATTTTATATTCAGAGAAAGTTAAATGAATGTGATGCAATTCTAATATTTAAGAAATAAATTTTTGATTTTATCACTTTTATATACAATTAAATTGGTTATAAAATAATTTCAAAAATTAGGATATTATTTCTCTGTTGGAGAATTATAAATGTATATACTTATATACCTAAGTGTAAGTATATAAATTATTCAGTAAAATGTTCAAATTTGAACTTTAAGAAATTTATTTGAGAAATTATATGGGTTAAATTTTAATTAAAGTTTATTATAATAAGAACTTTTTTTTTTTTTGGATTTTAAATTGAAATATATTTAGTTTGCACTAAACACCCATATATTATAGAATTATTTATTGTAATAATATAAGTTTTAAAAATACATTTTTTTATCCTTAACAATTTTTTTTTTTTAAATCGCGTTTTATGTCGATTAATTTAATTAACAGAAAAATAAACACTGACTTATGATTTTAATTTATAAAGCATATTTTATTTGCATATTTTATTTACTTATTAATTTGAAAATTTGAGTATCGAATTGAATAAAAAATCTAATCTGAACACTTTAAAATGCTTTTGATTATTATTTAATTTTATTAGCAAGGGCATAAATTTTCAATTAATTAATTATTAAAATATTTTCATTTTATTAAGCCTCTTAAAGATTATTTAGTTTATTAGGTAAACAAATAAATTTTAGGTAAATTTTCAAGAGAAAATATGTAGTTGTGTATATTGAACATAATTATAATAACTTAAAATGATTTATTTTAAGGATATTATGATTTTGCTTGAACAAAAAATAATTATCCATTAAATGAAAATGTATTCTTTACCAATTAAATTATTGATTCCTGATTGAATATCTATTCTTCGTGAATAGATTTAACATTAATGTGTGAGTTATTAATGTATTAGTTATAAAGCTATAAACCCATGTTTAAGCCATAATTTCTAAACACTGTGCTGAATTCAATTTATATAATACCGAAAATAAATACACATCCATGATAATAAAAATACAACAAGGCTTATTACGAACATAACTTAACTTCGATTCTTGCCATTATTTTTAATAATTTTATATTCATAATTAGATGTATATTAATATTTAATTAAACTAGAATTTACCTGCAATTCATCTTCCTTAATAATTTTTATCTTAAAACTTAATTTTAACTCCCATTTAATATAATTTTTATTGTCAGTTTAATATAATTTTTCATTCATTTTTTTTTTTATATTTAAAATGGTGAAAAAAAAAGGAAAATATAATTTTGATGTAACTGTGATGGTCTTCTTAATTTCTTTTGTAACTTTTTTATGCTTTTTATTTGCGTTGTTTCTATTTTATTTAATAAAGAAAGGAAAAATAAATATCAAAAAGGATATGAAACATTAAATTTTACAGTTATAACACCAACAAACCATTATAAAATCTTAAATATTAAGTTCATAGGGAAAATTACAACTTAATGACATTTAAATTTTATTTTATTATATACAATTACAAATAAAATTTCATATTTTTATACATAATTTAGTTTAAATTATAATATTGGCGATTGGAAATAAATTCGTTTTAACTCCTTTGATTTGATTTTATTCTTGATTAAGTTTTTTCAACCAATGAGGTTAAAAGCCATGGAAGTTTTGTCATACAAATTTACCCTAATAAATATTTGCACTTTTCAATAATAATGAAAAATAAAAGGAAATCTTAAAGAGCAACAATTTTGTACCCAAAAAAAAAAAAATTATGACTTAATGCCAAAAATAAAGCCACATAAAAGCATATATTACAATTTAAGGACTAATTTATTTTTTAAAGAGATTATCTTGTCACTTATTATTTCGGGAAGTTGATTTTATGTAATAATAATAATGATTTCTTTCCTCTTGTTCACACACAAAAATCTCAACATTAAATTTAATAAACCGTAAAATTTAAGAAGATTTTTGGTAAAAAAAAATACAAGTATATGTATGCATGTATTCAACAAAAAAAAAAATTATTGAGATATAAATTTATTTAAAGATTTTACAAATTTTTAACCTTGAAGAATAACGAGGGAAATATAATGGACTTTTTTCTAATCTATTAAGGTTATTTTATGTAGAAAAAATATTGGTATAAAATAATCTGAGTTCAATAAACAAAATAATTGTAGAATTTTCAATATACCTACTTGTATAGAAATATTTAAGTTGACAAAAACTCAAAAATAACTCTTTCTCAACCGTAAAAGGGTTACTTTGTGTTACGATCGATCTTTGAAATCATAGAATGAAAATAAAATTTAATTTCAATAGAATCTATTCTGATTGAATTGAATTGACTTAGATTTTTACAATTAATCCCAGCTCTTTCTGTATAATGCTTCTGATTCTTTTGAGCTTAAATAAAATTCGATTGGCAGAAAATTATAAAGAGGGATTATCCGCAGCAATGGGACCAATGAATTACTATAATGTATAGATATATTAAATAAGAAGCAACATTTAAAAATTTAAACTTTAAATGAAATTCCAGATAAAATATTAAGTGCCCTCACTACGAAAAATTGGTGCTAGTTTTGATTCGATTATTTAGTTAATACAATCTCGATTGAAGTAATTTTTTGATATGTTAGTTAGAGAATAAAGACCTGCTTCCAGGGTGGTAGAGGCGAATTTTTTTTATGTTTTTGGCTCAAATTGGCCTTTGAAAAACTTGAACATAACTCTGAGATTATGAATTAAAGGAAACTGTATCTTTAATTTCATATAATTACAAAAATTTGTTTATTTTTCTGTCACAGAAATAAAATTTAAATATAGAAAATTTTTTCATACAATCTTTGACGCATTTTTTACAAATAAACCAAAAACTACAAGAATAGAAAACAGAAAAAATATATTTAAATTTCGCTGTGATGACTCTTAAATCATTAAAAATTCTTTAAAAATATTATTCTAATATTATTTTTCGCTGTAGGATTTTATTTCTATGTATGTATAAACCGAAATTTGATCGGAGGAATGAAAATTGTTCAATTAATAGAAAAAAAATAAAATCGTGAAACATTTCTTGATAAAAGTTTCTTTAGAATATTTTCTTCTTTTTTTTCCAATGGTTGTACTTGAAAACTTTTCTGTACAGAGAACTCAGTGATTGTTGTTGAATGAATCGAAAAAAAAAATCCATTTTATTTATTTTTTACCTTAGAAATAATTTTCCTTCAACAACTCTATTCTGATGTCTTTATATGAATCATTAATATTTTAAAATAAATTTATTTATGCTTTTATGTTTCGGTTGTAAAATGATGTCATTGAAGTCAACATAAATATAGGACCACGAAAATTGTTGCACAAAAAAGAGTTTTTGTGTACATTTGTAGCTTTATAAAATGTAGGTTTGGGTTCAGGTTAAATTAAATACATGTTTATAAATAATATGTATAATCTCTCCATATTTATGGTTTAATTTGTATGTTCTTCGAACTATAAGTCGTCAAATGCTGTGTAAAAATCGAAAACATTTTATCATTTAGTGATAATGAAACCCATAATTTAAAATTTTACTTTGTTCGAATTTTAGAGAAACTTTATGCTCAAATTAATTAAATTCTTTGCAAAAGTTTTATCGCAAAAAATAAATTTATTTTCTCCAATTTTGAAAATTTTGCGGAAAACATTATTTTTTTTTATTGCATTTAACATTAACAATATGTACACTTTTCCTGCTTTAATTGTTTTTCACCAATCTTTATGCATTCCTATCCGATTTATTATTATTGTTTTTTTTTTTGATAATTATGTTGAATTTCATACATTTATACAGGATATTTTTGTGATATTTATTTTTTTCTGTATTTCAGCTATCGGGTGGGTTATAAACTTCTTCTACATTAAAGCCAGAAATGAAAATATTTATAAATTTTTTTATTCATAAAATAATTACAATTTAAGCTGAGATAAGGTTATGAAAGCATAATAAAATTTAATAATTTTATATCACTAGAATTGAAACATGCATGTTTTTTTTTCTTCTTCTTTTTTTTTTATCCCTTTTCTTTTGGAAAATTTTCAAACGATAGAGTCCATTAAATACTTCAAAAAAAATAACAAAAGTTTTAAAAGAAATAAAATTGTCTGGTTTTGGGTGTCTAATATAATAGAAAATTTATGCAAATGGAAAATGTGGAAATATATAAAGAGGAAATTTTTTTAGTAGTTAAAAAATTTATATTCTACCAATTTAAATGAGTAAAATATGGAAAAATTATTCAATACATGATGTGTGTTGTCGTAAAAAAATTTTTGAAATCTATATTATGCAAATAATTTTGTGCTTATTTTGGGCTTGTGACTGCTGCAAATGAACATAGTTATTAAATAATTTTCTATAGACTTTATATATAATTATATTTAATCTTAAATTATTCTCATTAATTAACCTGCTTTAATTTGATATTCAATAACAATTATTATCAATTTTAATTTCTACCTATTTAATATATATATTTATTATTTATTTTATTTTATTATCTTCAGGCATATGAAATAAATTAACATTAATTCGAATTTTTATTCGTAGCTGTATCACTTTATTAATATTCTACTAATATATTATAATAAATACAGTGGTAAACATTTTTATAAACGCTTCGTTTATATTTTAGTATGCTAATAAAAACCATCTGCAACTCCTCATTTATTATTTAGAAATTAATTATAAAAGTATTTGCTATAAAGAACTAGATTTGATAGATTTTATTATACAATTTGATTACCATTTGAGTATATCGATAATAACTTTTAGCACGACAAATAGTCAATTTAAGTTTCAGCCTACTTGCAATGCAGAAATTTGAGTCTAAAAATAAATTAAATTGATTGGCCCAATGGTAGACCTGACCTTAATCGATAATACTTAAGTGAGTTTTAATTTTATTAAAAAAAACTCAAACAATGAGTTCAGAAATATTTAAAAGTACCTAATTATAAAATAATGAAAAACATAATAAAAATGACTGTTGTGTTCATAAGAATGTTTACTCCTGTAGATATTTACCCAAAATTTTCTAATACATGTGTACATGTATACTAAAAATAAATGTAGATATTTACAAATTTCACATTTTCATTTGATTGCGGTTTTCAATTATTAATCCCAATGGTATATTTTAATAATTTTCAATATTTATTATTATATCTTTAGTTTTATTGATCTTTTATTATAAATATTATTTAGAAACCTCGCGTACACATCAAAAACTTTACTTTCCCAACCATTATAAATAATGGCAGCATGTATATTTAAAGTATACATCCAATAGAAAATATTTCCTTATTTTTATAATGTGTAAATAAAAATAAAAAATAAATAAAAACTAATAAACAAATAGTTTTGACTGTTAAAAGTAAATAACTTTATTTGATTTGTTTTTTTTTTATTAAGTAGTTGACAATATTATAGGTAAGCAAAATATATATCAACTAAAGTAAAAAGTTTGAAGAATCAATTAAATACAACGATTTGTAAAAAAAATAAAAATAAAATTATATAAAACTTTATAACACAGATTTTTATTATTTACACATTATATAGCAACATAATGATAATAATAATGATAATAATGAACAATATATACATTATCTATGTTTCTATCAAAATAAATTTAATATAGTTTTTAAACATATACATATATAAAGTTTTCATAACAAATGTTTTTCTATAAATCATGATTTTCGATAGAAATTATTCCCAAGCCCAATTCTTTTTATTTAGTTTTCTATGAAAACAAAAAAAAAAACCAACATTTTGGAAAATTCTTCTTTTATCCATTCTTTAGCCCAAAATTTTCTATTGAAAGTATAATTTCTTTAAAAAGTAAAACTTTTCTCGAATATCATAAATTTTGAAAACAAAATGCAATTATTATGAATTAAAGGGATAAACTTTTTTGTATAAAATTATTATTTCAAGAAATTGCATAAAATTATCTATATGTGTGTATATGAACAAACAATAAATATAAATTATTACTTTATATATAGTTACTTAAAATAAATTAGATACTTTTTAATACATACATATATACATAGTTTCTAATAATTTATGATTTTTTTATTTTTTTTTATTTTTGGTTTTTCTAAATAACTTTTATTAAAGAAAAGTTAAAACTTATATATTTTATCTGAAGACAATATAATACCATTAAAACCATTTCACTTAAAACTGTCTAAAATTTTTTTTAATTCTCATTAAATTTATGTAAACTATAAAAAATTATTCTTTTAATAAAATAATATTAAAATTCAATTGAATATAGCGTGAATTCTATGACTATTAATTGATCAATGTTTACAATTAGGGTTGAAATTTACAAATTGATATTGGAGTTGAGTCCTCCACACAATTTAATTTAAAAAAGGCAAAATTAAAAAAATAGATAGTAAGTTCATATATTTTCAAATTTGAACCAATTGTAATTAAAGGGTTAATAATATTAAATTCTAAAAATCAGATTACAAACAAAAAAATTTTACATTATATTAAATTTAAGTAATATATTCATTGTGTATATTTTTCGAGTATATATTTTTTTAATAAGTTCTGCGAAAATTTTATTACCTCAAACTTTTTAAAATTTTTATATTATTTTTTTTTTTATATTTAATGAGAATAAAAATTTCTTTATTATCCATTCAATTAAAAAAACAAAATACGTGCTCAATTATAACGTGAAAAGAAAATATTCTTTTTTATTAATGAAAAAAAAAAAAAAAAATAATAAAAAATTAAAGTATGTATTATGTAGTAAGCGGAGTAATTATTTTCATTTTACATGCAATTAAAGGATATGGTCTTTTAAAAGGAACATACTTAAACGACTGCCATAACGATTAAAGTTTTTTTTTTTTTTTTTCAAAATGTTCTTCAAAACTTCTTAAGAATTTTTTTAATTGACTTTATTTTTTTTTTTTTAATATCTTTTTTTAACTACCAAATTAACCAAAACTTTGAATAATTTTTTAATGGGAATAAATATAAGAAATAAGTTTTTTTTTTTGATATTTTTATTTTCATTTCAAATTCTTTTATATTGTTTATAAAGAAATTTATCATGAATTAATTTTAAACAAAAAAATAGAGCTACAGAGAAAAGCTTCAAACGCGAATATGTAATTAGGACACCTTTCAGTTCAAGGCTTTTTTTTTTTCTTTAACTGAGAATTTGTTTTCATGTTAAGTTTTTGAAATATCTCAAAAATAAATTGCTGTATTCTTACCTTTGATGGTTTTATTTGAAAACTTTTTAAAGTGAATTAAAACAAAAAAGTTTAATTAATTTAGAATTTAACTAAAACAAAAAGTATAAGTAAAAAAGTTGTATAACCCACTTGTTAAACACCTTTCACGCTGTTAACAAGAATTCTTTATAATAAACATCAATCTATGTTTAACATTTGTACACTAATCTGATTAATTCGATTTTGTCATCAGACAGAGATGTCATTTTATATATATTTTTATTTTATTCAAAACGAAAAAATATTAACAATTTTTTATGTACACAATTATGTATATATCAGCATATTATATATGTATTTTATTTTCAAAGAAAATATTCAACATAAATATATTTTGATTTTCACATATACACAAAAAATGCAAATACCAAGTTAAAAAAATAAATTTTTTTTAAGAATAATGTAATAATAAAATGTTAAGCACGAAATTTTCCTTAGTTTTTTTTTCTTTAGAAAATGTTGATAGTCATAATTGCTACTTATGTTTTTAATGGATTGATTCT
The DNA here is from genome assembly GCA_964007475.1 of Hybos culiciformis. NCBI lineage: Eukaryota > Metazoa > Arthropoda > Insecta > Diptera > Hybotidae > Hybos > Hybos culiciformis. The sequence goes on along the minus strand of OZ023273.1, from coordinate 146,917,075 downwards.
AAATAAGTATTTCAAAAAAATATACATGAATATTAACGATATGAAAAAATAAAAAAAAAACAAGTTAATTCACAGACACGTTTAGTTTATTTTTTTCAAAAAACAATATGTTTATTACGTGTTGAATTAACAAATAGCAGACTGTTGTAAAGTCTACAACATGTTTAAAAATTTTTTTTTTTCAATAAACATTTAGTACCTTAAACCTCACAACTATAAGGCAAATTCTTTGACTTTCACCCAAAATTAATTGCTGCTATTTTTTTAGCATTATAAGATACGATTATGTTGAATATAGACATAAATTGTTCATGAATCATTAGATAAATTATTATGCTAGTATGGCTGTCCTTTAAAATTTTAAATGTTCATTTATTTTATTTGTTAAAGTATACTTGTAATGCTAATCACTTAAATTCTAGATTTTCATTTCTTTTTCTTTTTTTCTAAATCAAAATCATTCATATCCAGAAAACAACAACTTATATAATTGTGTATTATATATATTTACCCATATATTCACATTACAAAATACATATAGTTTCTGTTAAAACATTAATTCACTGTAATTATTTGTAAAGAACCTTTTTTTGCACATATAACATAATTATAACTATTTAATACGAGTTTTTTTTGGTAAGAAAAGAAGATGTGTAAATTTGATAATTATTAAAAGAAACATTAAAATTAATCTTAATAGAGACTATATAATTTTAAAAATAAACATTAATACATATATTGTATTAGATTTTAATACAAAATGTTTAAATATTTTTTATGTTAAAAATAATAAAATTAAAAGCTCTTTTATTTTTTTTTGTATGTCATAAAACCACATTATATTAGATTTGGTGGTAAGAAAAAGGATTAAAGACCTTAATAGGTCTCATAAAATTTTCATGTTGAAATTGTTAAATTTTAATTTTATAAATAAAGAACAAGAAAATTAACAATTATTATTAAAGCTTTAAATCTTATCATTATTAAATAAAAAATAAAAACAAATAAAAAATTGAAATCTTAATTAATGATTTATGATTTCTGAGTTTCTTTGAACATTATTTAATATGCGAACAATATTGTTGATAAGTGTTTTTTAAACATTGCTGTTGATGTTTCGTTCTGAAAAGAATTAGCATTAAGTTTGATATATGATTCATGGCAAGTGAAATGAAATCAAATGAATTTCTGGAATTTATGGTCTTTTTATATTTAAGAAATTATGACACTTAAATTTATTTTGTATTTATTTGTATTTATTTTGTATAATTAATTTTTTTAATCCTATTATATTAAGATAATACTTTAATTATATTATGTTCGATTCAATCTCTAAATTGAATGTTTTGCAAAGTCATTAAATTTTTCCCTATATATAAAGAAAAAATAATTTAATATTATTGCAATAATAATAATTTTAAATAAAATTGCGCGTTATTTTATGTTGTGTTGTCTTTATAACGCCCTTACATTTTTAAAATTGTCATTAAACTTAAAAATATATAAATTAACATGCAGGGACTGATAAAAAATGAATTTTAATTTAAATTTATCATTTTCGCAAAATATTTAAAGTAATAAAAATAAATATATAAAAAAATATACACATATATAATATGTATATAAAAAAAAAGTAAGTAAAAAACATTATAAATTATCCAACAAAGGTAGATATAATTTTAGTTAACAAAACATTAATCTGGGAAAAAATTGACATAATTTAAAATATTTATTTCTCGTGTATTTTTGTGATATATAAATTCATTTCCTCCTTTTTTTAATCGGATATTTTTATATATGTATATAAAATAAAATGAATTTTTTTTATCAATACGTTTGCACAATAAAAACCTGCCATTAATAAATCAGTTTTTTTTTTTTTGTTTTTTGTTTTATTATATTTTACTATCACTATTATTATTATTATTATATTTCGAAACATGTTATACGCGATATAAAAGAGATTTTAAGATAAAAAAAAATAATGTTTTAAATTAAAAGCTGATATTTGAACTTTAACATCTTAATGCGATAATTATTTAACAAAAAATTTATTATATCATTGACGTGTATATAGACTAGGTTCCCCCTATATAAAATTTTCTAAATACCAACCTCTCTACCTTTGCAAAAATATTGTGTTTTTTTTACTTAAAATTCCGATGTAATATTAAAAATGAAAAACATTTGAAACTGACTTTTTTTGACTATATTTTTATTTATTTTGTACGAAAAGTCATTTCGTGACAAAAAAGGGAAACAATTTCTACAAACAGTCTTGATAATAAAGACGTCAATGATTAATATATAAATATTGGCATTACAAAATAATTATGAAATAAACGAACCCTGTTTTTCTAACTGGTAAATACTCCTTTGATCTCATTTTGCAGGCTTAATGATTTGTTTGTTTTAAAAAAAATTTAATTTTTATATAGTTATATAATTTTGTTAATTTTATTTTATTTTCGTGGATATAGGACAAAATAAAGTGTTTTTTTTTTTAAGATTTACTTAGCCCAAGCCTTGACAAATTTTCAAAAACAAACAAAATTTTATCGTAGTTTGCTAGAAGCATTTGTTATGCCTCATATTTTTTTTTAACAAAAAAAAACTTATTTAACCACTTATCCATTATTTTTTAAATATCAATTTTTTAAGCTTTAAATGAGGGCAATTATTTAAAACTTTCATATCTAATATATTTAAGTGTTATTACCTTGTAAAAAGATTCCTATGAATATTTTTTTTATTTTTTAGTTTTTATTCAAGAATAATTTTAATAATATTTCTATTTATTATTGTAATAGATACGTTTTGAATTACTATTGCTAAAAATTAATTTATAGAATAATCCAGAAAATAAAATCATTTACATATAAAATGATGAGTCGTTATTTTTTGTTAAATATTAACAAAATTTTAGCGAAGTACGTACGGTGAAAAAATATAAAACTCTATCCAATTTTTTATTTTATTTTTTGTTATTTTGGTTATTTAAATATCAAATTGGACATTTAATATCAGTTTATTATGTTGGAATGTCTCTTATTATTTTTCTCATTTCTAAAGGTAATGCATATTTTATGTAAATGAATGCATAATAATAATAATAATATTAAAACATAAGGATCTTATAATTAATAGCATATACAATTTCATATTATGAACATTAACAACATCAATATTTTTAATATTCCATTTATTTTTTATTTATTATGACTCAGTATGTGCAATAGTTTTTATTAAAACATTGAAAATTCTCGTAAAAATTAGAAAAGATCTAAAATAAGGTAATTTTTATTAGAAAAATTGTCTTTGACATATTAAGTTTTACTACTTTTTTCTCTGATAATCCTATACGCACAAATTATTGACAATTATCAACATTTTTTATAGAATTTAAATTTAACATAAATTTTTAACATAAATTGTTTTCTGTTAAATTTACTTATTTTGTATTTCACGCATATGTCTGCACTTTTGTTAACTATTTCAAAATAATACGCCAATAATAATAATTTGCCTTTATCAGTTTCTGACAATCTTATTGTTATCAACACTGTTTTCTATAATGCTGTCAGCTGATTTTAAATGAAATTTAATTCGATGATTTTTAAACGAATTTGAAATTTTCATAAATAAATACAATAATACACACATAATATTTTTTATCCTTTTATTTTTTTTATTTTTTTTTATCCAATTATTTTATTTAATTTATGTTGAAATGATGATAAAAACCAAATAATCATTCATTTTCATTAATTTGCTCGCTTTCTTTTATGCGACCATCAGTAAAACATTTAGTTAAATTAAAATTAATTTTCTCATTACCTAATTATATTTCAGTGTGAATTCTTAATTTATTTGTTCAACTTTAATGAGATTTTTATTTTATATTTTGATGACATAAAAAGTATTGGCAAACGTTATGAATATTAAATTCATGTATTTTAAAATTTATAACATTAATTGAAAAAAAAAGTATGCACTTTTGGGAATTTATTCTCCTATTCCTTTAATATTTTGTAGCAAATGTTGATTAAAGCATATTGCAAAACTATCTTGAAACTAGAACGAAAAGTCCTCTAGACTTTGGTCTTTATAAATTATACGAACGAAATGTTTGACTAGGCATAGCTTGTCAGATACAGGAACAACCATTACGAGTGAAAATTACGAGTGAAAATTCCTAATTACATAAACATATACCCATAATGTATAAATATACCTACCTACTGAACTTCTATTCACTTTATTTAAATAAGTTAAATTCAAAAACAGAATTTTATAATTTTTATAATTAAATTAACTCCTAAATTCCCCATTAAAAATAAGATAGGTACAACGAAGAAAAATTTTAAATGTTTTTTTTTTTTATATTATTATTTTCATCTCAATCATTTTAATTGGACAAATAATAATTATATTTAATTAAATTAGAAAATATTTTAATTCTAATATTGATTTAAGTAAATGTATTTTCAAAATTTATTTATTTATATAATTATTCATTTAAACGTTAGTATTTATTTTGATTAATAATTAAAATTTGTAAAACTGAAAAACCTCTTGTGGGAATTTTAAATTGATATGTTTTTAGATCCTTTGGGGCGGAGTAATTAATTAAATATTTATGTATACATTGTGTATATATATACATTTATTTATAAAAATTTAAAATTACCCTATTATTATTTTCTATTTAAACAAAATTATTTAATTATGGTATATATAGATAGCATAAAATGTAATAATATTTATATAGGCACCAATAAAAATTATTTTTAAATCAAAACATTATTACAGTGTTTATATAGGCACAGTACTAGTCTACATACATAAAGCATAATGCAAATATTATTTTTATTGATAAAATGTTTTTTTTTTTTTTTTTTTCTGATTTCCATTATCAGATGTGGTTACAGAAAATCTATTGCTAATGATTGACCACGGGATGTGGACAAATAATTAATTTAACTGAGGCCACATAATCTTGCCTATTTTTAAAGATGCAACACTTGGAGAATTAAACGAAATTTCAAAACTTGATATAGAAATTAAAAACTTCCCAAAATAAATATTTCAATTCTTGAGTTGATGATTAGAAAGTTATTTCATTCTTTACATATTCTTTATATATTTCATCAAGTCAGATTGACTGTTGTTAAAACTTATTAAAGCTTATTTAGCAAATTGATAAAAAATTCTGAATTTTATCATAAATTTCATTAAGTTTAATTGAGTATTACTTGATATAATTGTTAGTTCAAATTCCATCCAATATCTAAAATATTTAATTAATAGTGAAAATTAAATAAAATAAATGTATTTTTAATGTTATCAAAATTTATGCCTTTAATAGAGAATATTTAAAAATTACATACATATTTGTATGTACTAAATGGTAGGTATGTTTATATTTTAAATTTATATAATAATTAAATTGCCCATAAATTTGATTCTAATTTATGCTTTTGTGTAATTAGAATATTTAGTTAATATCCATAAAAATAATTTTTCAACCAACATAATGGATCACACACAATTGAATACATTTAATTATATAAAAATATGGGCTCATAAAACTTCGGGTTTTTGTATGAAGGGGTTAAAAATTTCAGATATTTTCCCCAATTGGAATCGCAATAAAAATCTGGGTGTTAATACGTACATTTTTTCAATCCTGTATTTTTTAATGTTGTATTTTTTAAAATGTATTACATAATCTTGTTTTATAAAACTCTGTGTTTAAAAAGATATTTTTTGCTAATTACAAAATTCACGTGCAATTCTCTTTAAATATAGGCACAATTTCAATTTTTCTTTCACAACATTTGTTTTGGTGCTCGTTTTCCAAGTATTTTTTATTATTTATAATTAAACTAATTTTCTTTTTCTGATGATTATGAAGTTAAGTTTCAAATGTCAAATGGAAAATGAGTTTATAAAATACAATCACTTGTCGCAAGTACGAGTAATACAAATACTTTTAGCAAATGCCTGTGCAAAAAGTATTTGAGCAACATTTACTTTCTCAATCACTTCATCTCCACATCTAAACACACCTTAAGATCATGAGTAGTTTTCTTATTAATAGGAATACAAATAAAATCTTTTGTATTTCAATTTTTGAATAAAGTGGAATAGAAATAAAATAAAAGGAAATTTATTAACAGCCAGCATATCTCAACTGAACTATGAAGATAGTAAGAATGTAAATATAATTGAATAAATCAAATATTTACAAATTCCAAAAAAAAGGAAAATAAAAAAATATTGAAAGCGCAATAATAAAAAATTTATAAATGTAATTAAATTTAAACGTAATTTATTAACCAAAGATATCAAATACCTTTTAAAATTAAAATGCATTCTAAACCTCTAAACTCTGCTATAAAAAAAAAACTATATATATCTCAAATTCGATTTTAAATTTTCCTAAAATTTATTGAAATGTTACATATATTTTTTTGCAGATATTTTATGAACATTGAAAAAATGTTTTTTTTTATTTTTTTGCTCGAACAGAAATTGCAATTTTTATTTAAAATTTCATGCGCTCATGAAAATTTTACAACTCAATGCATTTACCGATATTGTGACTATAAGAAATATTAAGGTTTACTAAAACTTATAACCTCTAATAAAATTACAAAAACCATAATTAATTTTACTGTTGCTTTTATGGCTTAGGACATAACAAATAAAAAATTTTACTTCAACATTTCGTTTATCTTTTGAACTTCATCAGGGCTACAAATTATATAAAAATTTCTCTAATTGTTTAGGATCGATTAATAATAATGCATAAGTTTTTGTTTGTATTTAAGAATGCCTTAAACTAAAAGTGTTTTTTCTGTAATGTAATAGGACAAATTTTCAAACATAATTGATTCATATGACGGCATATGCCTCAAAATAGTAAATAAATAAATAGAATAAATAGAATTTGAGAATTGAAAAAGATTTTATCAATTTCATTTTAATTTTAGTTCCAAAGCTATAATGGAAAGCTACAAAATTAGTCAACATTTCAATAGATCTCAAAGATGGGATTTCAATTTATTATTTCTTTCTAAAGAAATGAAGAAGCTAAAATCACTTCCTTTGACCAAAAAATAAATTTTTATGATGAATTTTTATATATATAGTTTTCTATAGATTTTATTGAACAACGAAAAAATCGAATTTAACTATATGTATATGTATACCTGAAAAGTAATAAAAAAAAATATTTTTTACATCTTTTAGAAAATTAAAATAGTTATAAAATGTAAAAATTTTCCGATACTTTGTAAATTGGAATAAAAATGTTTATTGCAATCGAAAAAGCAAATCAAAAATTTATGAAACACATACACACAGTTCAAATGTTTCAGATTTTTAGGTGCAATTTTTGAAATAAATTTTTTTTTTGTATAAATTGAAGTAAGTAAACTGTTTATTTAAATTTATATCATGCTTTATGCTTACACATTAAAAACTCCATCTCACACATTTTACACATTAGATAATTTTACCTACATGGGTATATGCGTGAACAATGCGTAGGTGGTTATGAAATTAATTTGGTCATACTTTTTATTGTCTAAATTATTTTCAGCTCATACATATATCTGTTGAAAGAATTTTCATAACAAATAAAAGAATCTAAAGTTAATATTTGACTTAGTAATCAATAAACCTAACTAGTATCAATTAAAACCTAACTATTTAGTGTTTTTTTATGTGGAATCATTAGAACTAACTGAAATATTAGAAAAAGAGGTAAATAAGAAATCAATCAAAATGGTATTCAATCATAGATATATTTACGGAGTTAATACCACTACCACTTCCTTTATTTTTATGTATATTCTACGCCATGCAATCGTATCTCTATATAAGCTTATTAATAAAATTTACAAAAATTTAAAAAATAAAAAATTTTATTAAAGAATAATCCTTTACAAAAAAAAAACTAAATATAAAAACAAAAACAAAAAAATCCATAAACATCATAGTAGATACCAAATTTGCTTTTATTTCTCTACTAAACTACTCCATATATATAATATTTTGAAAAATTATATTAAAAGATAAAAATCAAATAAATCCTAAATTGAAACTTTTGAACCCAGAAAATTTTTCTGATGAATATTTTTTTTTATTTCATACTCTACTATCAATTTAACTTTTGCAGAAAAAAAAAAAAAATAAAAGTAAATAAAAGTAATATAAACAAATGAAAAAAAAAATTTTTTTTTCAATTAGTATAGTAAGTATAAACTATTTTTTCAATGATGAAGTTAAATATTTAATTATTTAATTCGGAAAAACATTTATAGTGAAAAGCTACTTAATATATTTTAACGCAATTTAATAGATCAATAATTTTTTAGTTTCCGAATTTTTTTCTATTATTTAGATAAAAAGTTAGACAGAACGTATAAAATCATTGTTTTTTAATAATTAAAAAATATTTTGTGTTTCGATAAACAGAGATTTTGATTATTTCAATCATAACTTTATTTGGGTTGAGTAAATTTTTGGATATAAATTTTAATATCTTTCTATGTCCATAAATCAGTCTTGAAAACATTATTAGAATTATAAAATTTATATTTATTGCGGAGGAAGACTTTACAATAAAATTCGTTTAAAAATTATATTAAATTCATATATTTTTTATTGTGTGAAATTCTATTGTACATGTATATGTAACTACATTTATCCACTGTGCGACACTTTGTATTTTTTATCATTTCAAAATTTAATTCAAAATATGTTTTTTTTTCTCTTATTTATGAAGATCATTATTATCCTTAATGCAATAGTGGCCATATGCGACGACATTATTGAAATCATTTCATTTTTATGACTTCTTTTTTTATTATATATATAAAATTTCAATTGAAAACTGCATCATTTTGAAAATTAAATATTATTTCAATAAATTTTCCGAAATAATTGAGAATATAGAAGACAAATGTTGCTAATATTTCTATATTTAAAGTTTTAAAGGTCTCCGATGCTTTGGAACATTATGATATCGTCGTCCAAAAATAATATTGTGGCTAGAAAAATATATAAAGTCAAATTACATTACACATCAAATTTTTAAGAGCTCAAACTATATAAAACTATATGTACATTTAAATCCTGAATAAAAATAAACTTAAAGAGTATTATAATAGTATGTACTTATACTTATATATTTAAATTTAATTTATTATTTAGAATTTAACTCTATAATGCTTTCTTTCAATTTTTAATTTGATTAAAAGGAAATTTACAATTTTTTTTGTGTTTTTATTTTTTTTTTATTTGTTAAGAGAAGGAAGAAAAAAAAAAGTTAAACAATTGGGACAAGTACCATTATGATGATGTAATGAGCCCATTAAAGGTTGTTATATATACTTTTTATTTTTACTGTTCTTTTGTTTATTTTATATATTCCCTTTTATAATTCAATTTTTCAATATTGAGTTGCTTAACAAATAAAATAAGGGTTGATTGATATCATACGAAGTATTGAGTGCTTTTATAGCTTAGAGATCCATAATAAAGTATCATCCTTAATATATTGAAATTAATGATAATGGTATCCATAATATAAAGGGAAAAATACTTAATATTTTCTCTTTAAAAAAAAAATGTATATATATATAAAAAAAAATGTTCTATCATTGAGACAATTATTATTATATAATGTCCTTTGAGTGTATTTTTTATATACGTATAATATTATGAAGCACTAGAGAAATTATTTTTCTTTTTTTTGTTTCTAATTTTTTTTTTCATTGATTTGAAATCTTTTTTAAGGATATTATTTATTTGATGATCATTTTGTTTTCTGTATATTTAGTAAACATTATAGTTATTTTTAATTACTAAGTATTTAGAGAAAATATAGAGGTAGAAATTTGTTAGGAGGAAAAATTGTATAAAATTTTACTGAAATAATCTACATTTAAAATTCTTTAAGTTCTACAAAATTCTCAGGGATGCGAATTCAAGGCAATTGCAAAATATTCAGAAAATAATAAGATCTGATAACCCTAGAATTCTGAACTTATTTCCAAATTATTCATATTATTCCGAAAATCTGTTTCAAACATTCTTTACGATTATTTCAAAATGATATATAAATATAAAATCTAGAAAAATTAAATTGAACTTTCCACAATCTACTATCTATCCATTTTTGTCCCTTTCTATGTGACATTTTATGTTAAATTTTATTTTTTTCCTTTCCAAATAAGATGAAATATAATCCCAAAAATCCATTAGAGAGAAGTTTCAACAGTGTTTAAAACAAAAAAAAATCTAAAAATTATTTTAAATATTTTATTTAGTAGAGATGGTAATTTTGAAGTAAAAAGTTTTCAGAAAAAAAAATTTTAATTTCGCATTTTCTAGTTCATATGATTTATTACCTCAGAGACTGTTAAAAATATTTTCATTTATATAAACAACAATATTTATATATATTGTATGTTGTTATGTGGTGATATATACAGAAAATGTTGTCAAAAGGAAATTCTCTTTTTAACATTTTAATTATTTATATAGATACACTTCACGCAAAAAAAAAGGCACTAATTTTTCTTTTAACATACACATTACGGGGTTATAGGAAAATGCGTGTTCAATGTAGGTAGCATGTTGAATTTGTAGTTTTATTTTGTTATCTTCAAAATTTCTAAATTCCATCATTAAGTGTAACGATAATAAAAAAATTACACTTCGCTTAATTGTTATAAAATATTGTGACAAATTAGCAGATATATTAGAAAATGTTGTTGTGGAAATTTGTTTTAATTTGTATAATTTTGATTGAATTCGATACAAGATTAAATTTTTAAAAATATTGTCGCGACTAAAAAAAATTTAATTTATTTTGAAAAATTGATTTCAAGTTCCTTTAACATAAATTAGACGCTAATGTCTAATGCATGCAAAGTAATTACCATCGTTCCTTATAACGTCGTCGCTAATCGAAAACTAAATTTAAGAAAATTTAAAAATTTATTAATATTTTAAAAACGTCAATAAAAACAAAAAAAAAAAAAATAACAAAACTTCACATAATAAAAGATAATACGTTTTTTTTCGTGATACCAGGTGTTTTCATTCAAAATTTTTAAATCTTACCAAAACTCTTAAAATTTTATTTTAATTTTTTTTTTTTTCAAATTCTCCACAAAAATTTTTACCTTCATCAATTGCAATTTTGAACGAAAAAAAAATTGTAAAGTTTTACTTCTTTCTTTTTCAATTTATTTAATTTTTATGTATATACAAGCAAGTTTAAGATGATAAAGAATAATAATAAAAAAAAACTTTGTAATAATCATAAAATTTGTACCTTGTAATTGCTTAAAAGTATCCATCCTTTTAGTGATAAAAAAAAAAGTTTTCTTTTCGTGAAATAAGAGAGTGAGAAATATACTTATATATTATAAAATAAATGATTTAAAATAATGGTTATCAATATAAAATATTCAAAGAATAAAAATTTACATCAGTTACAAAAAGAAAATTATTTATTATTGCGAAAAATTTGATAGTTCCCACACCTGCTTAAAAATGTTCTACATTGGGTTTACGAAACCCATCTGAAACCTGAACTGGAACTAATTATACGTCTGATTCTGCAGTACACAGACGATGGTATCGCAATCTGAACGCGACTAATCAAATTTAAATTTATAATTCTAAGTTTCTTCTTGCTAACAAAAATTTTATCTAACTTTTATGCAATTTTTGTAGCCTTTTTCTTTTATGTTAATTTAATAAAACAAAAAAAATTAAATAAAATAAAATTTTAAATTTTCAAGGGTTCTTTTCCGTCAAAAAAATGTTTTTAAGTTCAACAACAAATTCTACAAATACTATAGTACAAAAAGTACACCATCCAATTGTATTTAAGAGAAATTATCATTTGCAATTTAAACAAATTTTTCATTTTATCTTGGAAAAATAAAATAACGAACGAATGTAAACATATTAAAAACAGAAAAAACAGTAAAAACAATGAAAATTCATTCAGTTGAAGTGTTAAAAGAAGATGAATGGTAATTTGTTGCGCGAACATAGTATTTTCTAATTATAATAAAAATACATTTCCAGTGTAAATGATGCGAAAAATTAAAAGGTGATGAAGAATATGTATTATACTTAAATATTCCTGAGGGTCTAGTTCCTCTGTGCAAATATATATATTATGTAGAACATTATTTTCTTCTGCCATCACATAATACGATATATATATTATGCATGTATATGTCAATTCTACATCAATTAAAGTTTAAAAATAGGAAAATTTATAAAATTCTTTGAATGGTAAATTTCAAATGATTTCAAATATTTTTTTATTCGTTGCCTATATATGTAATGTTCATAAAAATGAAAACTTTTTTATTTTTTTATTTTCATAGTGGAATATGGGATTTTAGTTAAAGTTTTTGTTCTCGGTGTTTAAAATAGAAAGCCACATCGTAGGCTTAAAAGAAATTTGTTTTTGATATGAACGCAATATAGTGAAGTCTAACTAATGATGGAAAATCGTAGATAACGAATATTAAAAAAAATTTTAAGTTAATGGTTATTGGTATTGTATTCTGACACATTTGGATATATAATATTTATTTCATTAATATTTATTTATATTTATTGATTTTAATAAATGCCTGATTTAATTTTTTTAAATATTGTTAGTTAGCTTAAAATTTCATTTCAATCATTTTTTTAAAATATATTTTTCTCTACTAATAGGTGCACAGAGGTCTTCTTTTCAAATCTTAAATATTAACCGACTGTTAACCTAAAATGTTTGACATAATTCTTAAAGGCCACACAATGTTCCATTAAGCAGCATAATATTTTTCTTTAAACTCAAACTCAAACAAATAACTTAAGACAAATAGAATTATGGCATATTCAATTGACTATTTTTAACTACCATAAAACTAAAAGAAAGAAAAAAAAAACATTGACACAATATAAATTATAATAAATTTTATTAAAAAACTAAGGTGATATTTTATTTTTCAAATTTTTATTATAAATTAAGGATATTCCTTTGTTTTCATATTTATTATTTTATTAAAAAAATAAACAATAAATAAAAGATTTCACATACATATGTGTTAAATTGTCCCCTATTATTCTATTTATTAAAAAATTTATGTAATTTATCAATAATAATAATTTCTATGTTAATCCAAAAAAAAAATATTTTTTTCAAAAATCATCTGCACATATTTTTTATTTCTTTATTTGGAAAGCATAAGGAAAATAATAAAATTGAAAATAAATATTATATTATTTTATAATCGTTAACATATAATAATTTTTCCAATTCAAATTTTATTAAAAGTTAAAAATTATTTCTTCTTTGGAAGTAAAATATCGACAGCAATTTATTTTAGCTTCTTCTGTTTTTTTTGGTACATATAGAAAACATATGAGAACCTTGCAAATTGGAAAATTTCGTTGCAAGAAGTCTTCTAACCTCTAAAGTATTTGCTTTCTTTTAATGTCAAAATAGTCTTACTCATTTACTTTAATTCTAATTCAATATACTCAGGTCTATTTCCTTCTTAACAATTTTAATTGAAATAAAACAGCGAACTGTTCTCTTAAGCTATTTCTTCAATTCAGTCAATTCTTCTGCGCTTTACAGTGTTATGTAGATAAATTATTCATTTGAAGTCTTATGTTACGAAACTTTCTGGACGGTGCGCCAATCAAAATTTCTCTGTCAACCAAAAGAAAAAAGGTGTTAATTTCACTCTAAAAATAAATTAGAAATCTTTTAAAATCATGCAAGAATATAAAAAAAAATATTCAGCACCAATCATAATAATCTTGATTTTATTATGCAAATATTTATTTTAATTAGCTATGCTCTCGTTCAAAGATTTTCTTCATCTTCAAAAGATTTGTTTTTATTTTCACAGAGTTTTATTATTTAAGTACATTTTATAAAATAGTCGCTTTATAAGTAAAAAAAAAAAAAAATTATCTCAAGAGATCAAAAAGTAGTTTCAATATACTACATAATATATACCCATAATAGTCATTTCCATATAACTCTAGCTATATTTAATTGACTAATAAAATATTCAATAGAATAAACTTCTTTAAGGAAAATGCAATTTCTTCTTAAAAAATGCTTTCAGACATTATATATATCTAAATCTAAATTTTATTTTAAAATCATGATATCCTTTATTTCAAAGGATAACTAAACCATTTATCTCAGAGTTCTTAAAAATTCTGAAATAATAATTTTTTGTAGTAAAATTCTTTTAATGACTTTTTGGGTTTGATAGACACATTAGTATCGCTATAACGATAATAATTGCTAAAATAAGGATCATGAAATTTGCTATATATATTTTTTTTGTAAATTAAATTAAATTTAGTATGTATAAGAATGTAAAATTTCATATTTTTAAATTTTTGCAGGATTTTTTCTTTATGTTTATAGACTCCCCTTTGAAAATTCAGAGAACTTTTCGATTGCAGTATTGCAATGAAGGCACCAAATATATTTTTAGGCTTCATAGAGAAAACAAATCTAAGAAATTTTAAAATTTTAATTACAAACAGAAAATATACAGGTAAATAATGGACAGATTACTGAAAAGACTTCACTTTTAGTATAGTATATATTTTTAGTCCTAAAAAAATATATTTTTTACCTTTTTAATGAGTCGATCCCTCCTTATAACTTGACTATATTAATTTGTGCAATCAACATTTTTAAATCTAAAAACTGAAATCATTTTTAAAATAAAATACTTTTCAGGGCCAAAACTTAATTCATTTATACTTGATTTAGTAATGAAAACAAAATTAATTAGAAATAAAATAAAAAGTAATTTGTAGCTGCAATGTTTTGTAAACTTTTAGCTCATAATTTAGAAAGTTAAATTTACTTACTTTTTACTAGAACATTTATATTCAAAAAGATTTTCGTTATTTCTATGTTCCACTGAAAACACTGTTACGCTGATAATTAGTTATATAGTTATATATAATGTATGTGATACATGATATGATTTTTACCTTTATCCAATTCATTCTTCATTCACTTTTATGCATAAGCGTAATAATTTAATATTTATAGATTTATTTAGAAGAGACTAAGAGACAACACGAAATTGAAAAAAAAAAAATGCAAAATTTACAAGAAGAGGCCAAATTATTTGTAGATAAATTTTTTCGTATTATAAAGGTTGTCACTGATACAATTTTTTTTTTGCTATCGAAAATGCCCTTGAAGATAATTTTTGTACAGTGTACTTTATAGTTTGACTTAGGCGTTAAAAATTTTATTCAACTTGTAGATCCTATTACAAATTTTTTAATTAAAAAATACTTGGCTGTCAAACTGTGAACAGAATACGTTTTCCAATGGAAACACTATAATTTTTATAATTTATATAGTTGTCATAAATTGGAAAGATGACAAGTTTAACTTATCAAATCACAATTATGATAATTATATTAATTATTTTCATACCATTCATAAATATTAAATTAAAATAAAAAACAAAAAGAACTAAAAATTTCAATAGAAATACCAAAATTGACGCTCAATTCTAACAAACTGCAAAAAAAAAAAAAAAAAACAATCTTTATTTTATTTTTGCAATTAGATGAGAGATACTTTCATATATATAATATTAATTGACGTGTTCCACTTTCTTAGCAATTTTGTTCACATTTTTATAATTACTTGAAATTTTCTTCATTAAAATTGTAATTGCAGAAAAGTTAGAAATAATATAACGTAAGGAAGTGAAAATAAAAAAAAAAAAAAAACAAAGTGAATGAAAGTTTCTTTTAATTTTAGGTTGATTTAAAATTTTATTCAATTTCAGGAAACATTAAAAAGTCATAAAATTAAATCTGGAAGTTATAAATACTGCAAATAGACTTTCTTTCTATTTATTTTAAAGAATTAACTTCTAGTGTAGGATCTGAATGTTTAACATATTGCATACACCGAAAGAAAAAATTAAAATCTGCGAAATAAAAAGGATTGAATAAATTTTTAAAGTAATATGAACATTTAAACCAATCCAATTTTATTCACCAGAAATTATATTTAATTTTTGGTGGGAAATGCTTGGTTGACTGATTTCTTTCTTTTCAACTTTTCTTTTTTTTTTTTTTTTTTTTCACCAAGTAAATTGAGATTGAGACAACATAATGTGTAACCAAGGAGGGTAAAAAAGATGATGAAAGCAAAATAAAATCACATATTATCCTTCTTTTATGTGATGTAATAATGTTTTTATTTGCAAGAAACAAATTTTTTTTTTATTATGAATCCTTTGGAGTTGTCTTCTTAATTTTGGTTTTTGCAGATTTTTTATACTTTATTCATTTTATTTATTTTTTTTTATTTTTGTATAGCTGCTGGTTAAGGGAATTTCATATATATGTACATTTTTTTTTTCTTTTGTTCACCATATCACTAATAATATTAATGGCGAACAAATTGGAGTGAGCGCAAAAACAGATAGTAGCATTATATATATATATAAAAAAAAATTCAGGAGCACTTTGGATTTCTTTCAAAAAAAAAAGAAAAAGAAATAAATAAATTTAGGGTTGTTAAAATAAATAATAAACAAAAAAAAAAGAATTATATGGTTTATTATATTTTAGGCGATTTTAGAAATCTGCAAAAAAATTATGATTTTGATATAAATCGTGTATGAGCAAAATTATTATGTTGTTATGTATATACATTTTTATTTTTAACATTTAATATTGTCATATTATGTACTTAAGTCTTATTAAAATTTGTTTTTCTTCAAAACAGTTGATTTTATAACAAAAATCTTCCTAATATTTAAAAGAAAAAACATAACACTAAGAACTGTAAGAACAACAACTCTTAAACTTTATTTTTTCAAAATAAATTATTTCCACGAATATCTAATTTCTTCCATTATCTTGAAACAATTTTAAATTTTTCTAACTATCCTCTTTTTACCAAAAAAAAAAGCATAAATATAATTATATACATACTGTATTTCAAATAATATTTCTATACAAACAATTTCAGTAGACCTCTTTTCATTAAATTTTCAATATAGTAAAAATAAATATTATGAAGTTATGATGATAAAATACTGCTGATGTAATGACTTAATAAAATATTTATATATCTTTATTTATGAATGATTTTGAATGGAATATAGAAGGGAGACACCAAAAAAGACACACAAGAAAAAAGGAAAAAAATTTAACAATCTAAAAATGTGCAAAATCATTTGTTCTTAAGATAAATGTAAGCATATATATAGAAGAATTTTATGCATATAAAATTATGAAAAAAAAAAAGAAAACATAATTATTTTTATGTTATTTCTTAAAGGGAAACTAATTTGATATTGTATTGATAAATCACAAAAATAAATTTTTTTTTTATGATTATGGTATGTTTAGAAAATATTATACATATTATGTGAATATAAGGAAAGTGTATCATTTTTACTTGTTGAAAAATGACTTTCATTCATGTCTTTGGAGAAATAGCCAACAGAAAAAATATTTATTTCTATTTCCCATTTTCAATTACTATATGTAATAATTAATAATTTAATATATAATTATGATATGCATTCAGTAAATTTTCCTTATTTCTTAGAAAAAACTATTCGTAGTTTTAAATTACAACACATATTATTATAATTTGCAAATATTGCCGGAATTTTTGATAATCATCGCTTTTTGTGCAGGCTTTTTGTAATTGAATTTCCTTTAGTATTTATCAAGAAATATGGGTTTCGAAAATTTGCCTGTTTTTGGTACAGTTTGGAAATTTCAACTTTGATGATCCTTATAAAATGGTTTAAACTGACATTTTGCGAGCTTTGACGAAACTCTTCAACTGCTGTAAATCAAGTCCAAGATAAATTAAAGAATGATTTAGTAAATGCTCTTTTATTAATTTATTTATATTAAAAATATTGAAATGAAGAGAAATGAAATGATTGGGAGCAATTAAAGTGAAGACATAGCTTCGAACATTCGTAATAAATTTCTATGTTATTGCTTAATAGAAAATCTCCATAAATGTTCTTTAGCCTAAAGTTATTTGAAATTGGAATAAAAAATTACAGAATATTGAGTACAAAATTTCAAATGAAAACATATGAAATCCCACAAAAATAAAAATTATTAAAACAGCTACCTAGCTACCTTATAAAAAAAAAACAAAAAAAAAAACAAACATGTATTTTATTTTTATTATATTTACATATAAAATATTAAAAAAAAAAAAAAGTTCTTATAAATTCTCATTGGGGTTTCAACCTTGAAATTTTACATTTCATTTTCTTAATAAAAAAATATAACATTTACTAAGGATATGAATTTTTTATCCTTTTTTCGTGTAAGGATAATAAAAAAGTACACCATAAATAATATTTTTTTTTTTTGAAAAATATAAATCCTTAAAGACCTACACTTCTTAGGATTTTTTTTTTTTTTTGGAAAATATTATAAAAGAAAAATATGTTATTAAGTTAATTTCTTTTTTTTTAAATAATGAACTTATAATTTCTTAAAATGAAGATAATGTACTTCAAAAGAGTATAGAAAAAGAAATATTATACCATTTATTTTATATACTTATTAAATTCGCTTAAATTAAGTCTTTTTTTAAAATAAAATTTTATATGCAGTCAGCAGCCATTGCTGCCGAGAATAATTCATTCACAAAAGACTAATAATACTGAAATTTTATTTTCATAAGATTTACAATTTTTATACTCAAACAGATTATTTATGTTATGCAAATTTATGGTACAAAAGTCCCGATAAACTGTTTTGTTCAATCTTATAGCGAACTTATTTTGAATTAATTAAGATTTCGTTCAAAATTAATTTTTACTAGAATGTCTGCTTTGCTTTTTTCTTAATATACTTTAAAATGTTGCACTAAACAGAAATACGAAGGATGATCATTCAATCCAACAACAGATTTTTGTATTATTAACAAACATTAGGCCTTATTGAAGAAGAAAAGCTGATCTGAATAAAATAAAATTTTTATATTTAAATAAAATATAAATTCAATAAAATTTAATTTCTTAATGTTTATTTTTTTTTTTTATTTATTACAGGCGATAAAACTCCACCTGGTTTTCCAATAATAACACAAAGTCCTAATACACGTGTTATTGAAGTATCTCATACGGCTGTGATGCAATGCAAAGCAATTGGTAATCCTACCCCAATTATTTATTGGATGAAAAATCAGACAAAAGTTGATATGTCCAATCCAAGATATTCACTTATTGACGGTAAGTAATTTTAATAAAAAATATTTGTATTTAATATTATTTTTTACTTCCAAATATCTGTATTAAAATAAATTTAAAAAATCTAACAATTTAATCAAACGAATATGGCCATTGCAATGTCCATTATTAGCTCACAGAATTTTAAAGTTTTTGTGATCTGCAATACACCGACTATTTTTAAAATAGCTCTAGATATAGGAAAATTTTCTCCCATATAAATATATCTTCATATTTTCAATGTTTTATATCTATATATGTTCTATATGTTCTGATTGTCAAGATTCTAGCTAAACACGATATTCCTAATTACAAAAATTATTATTTCACTTTAATTTTTTTATTTTATTTTTTTTTTTTTGTTTTCGAAAATAATAAAAACTTTCAGATTGCAACCAGTTCGTTGTTGTAAATATGGAAGACTTAAAGTTAATTTAATCAAAAGTTTATTCCTTTTTCAAATAAGATATCTTTTTATCAAGAGAGAGAGCAAAAAAAAAAAAATTGAATTTTACATATTTTTTTTTTTTTGGGTTGAAAGTTGAAAAAAAAAACATATCTAACATTTTTTCTCAATTTGCTAAATTTTATTATTATTTTTTTGCGGTGTTTCATGAAAAAAAAAAAAAAAATAATAATAATAATTTTTTTTTAAATTTATGAAAAAAGTTTCAATTAAAAAACAAATTGAAAAAGGGTTTCAAAAGAACTCGAATATAATTCAGAAAATTTTTATTGCAAAATCCATTTAGGGATTTAATATTTTTCTTATATACTTTCTGAAACTAAAAATTTAATTTATTTCTGATATATGTTTAAAAATTTTTTAATTCAATCATTTTCATTCTATACAGTGTCTTATACCGTATCTGCACTTGGACCTTAAAACTGACCTTTGCGCAGAACTGACCTGTAAACTGACCTGTAACAGGCCTTTCTTATACAAAAAAAAGGAAAAAATATACATAACCTTTGCGTAAAAGGCCAGTTTGCAGACAAAAAAAGTTAGTTTGCAGGCAAAAAAGGTCAGTTTGCAGACATTAAAGTTGCCAACTTTTCTGCTTTTTCCTTGCTTTTTTCTGCTTTTTTTTTATTTTCAAAAGGTTGGAAATACTAATTTAAAAATAAACAAGATAAAAAACAGTTTGTTTACATTTCTTTTTTTTTTTACTGTAAAAAAATACAAGTGTGTACGGGTTTCTTTAAGGTGACCTTAGGAACTAACCTTTGCAGACAAGTGCAGATACGGTGTTATATAAGAAAATTGGAAGAAACTGAAAAGTTATTGAACTGTTTCTGATTATGTTGCATCATTATTATATTATGCTAAAACATGTCAAAATCAGATGAATTTCTAGATTTTTTTCATATAATTATTTTGTATAATACAGAAATAAATGACTGAAATTAATAATTAATAATTTATTAATCTATTTAGAAGTACACTTTGATTCGTTCATCTCGAACCGATTGTGACCAACATAAAATTGTGTACAGGTTTTTTCTCATCAATATTCTTTAATAAAGTAAAAAGAAAAAAAAAAACAAAAAATAAATTATCTGACTTTTATTTTTATTGTTAAAATATTCCACAAAAATAAAGTACTATATATACCTTCAGGGTTATTATTATGGTCCCAAAAGAAAAATTACTGAAATAATTACAAAGGGTTATATTCATTGAAGTAAAGAAAAAAAAAAATAACAATAAAAAGAAAAAAATTTTTTTTTTCAAGCTTGTTAAAATTTAATAGAAACGAATTTTTTTTTGGTGTGAAAAAGTTTTTTTTGATATTCCAAGGGAATATAATTTCTTTGGTTTTTATGGGACATTTACCTTGCAAACTGAATTTTAAACATAAATTTATTCCAATACCAAACTCTTTGAACAACAAAAAGTATAAGATTTTTTTTTATAAATTTAAATAAAATCTGGTCAGTTAATTAAATTTCGAAATGGTATTTCTATAATTGGACTCGTTAAATATTGTACATAAATTCATATTTATACTTGTTGGTATTTTAAAGATGATATCACCATATCAACAAAATATAAGACTTGTTGAAAATATTCAATAGTGTAACGATCCATGGAAATGATTTTAAATTGATATTTTTTAATTATACTTTTAGATTCTGCTTTAGTTTTTTAATTTCCATAAAATTTGTCTGACTCACAAAGATCCTTGCTGATTTTCATACAATATACCTTAATTATCTTTAAGATTTCCAAATAATTTTTTTTTTTTTTCAAATTTACAATTACAAAATAATAATACTTAGTTAGTTATTTTTATCAAAATGTAACAATTAGCAAGAACGTAAATTGTGCAATGTTTTTGAAATTCATATCTAGATAATAATCAGGAAAACCAAAAAAAAAAAAAGTACTTGGTACTAGCAATGAGTATCAGTAATTAGCGTATACTTTATGACATTTAAATTTATTTACAAGAATAATAATAGTGAAAACTGAAAAACCAAATAGCCTTGTGCCATTTTGTGTAATGTTTATATAAATAATGTAGAATAAAAAAAATAAAAAAAGATAAATTAATGCATTTATCTATTATAATGGTGGCCATTAAACATTAAAATATACGGCTCTGAATTTTAACAAAATTTTCATCTCTTAAGGATTTAACCTTTTCTTTTTTTTTTTGTATGTATATTTTCCTTGTTTCCTTAAAATGGGAATTAGATATATGACAGAACGTCAAAGTCTTTATATACTTTTTATGAGAATTCTCAATATCCTGTTGCACTTGTTTGAGTATCTAAAAGATATTATTAAAAAAATATCGTCAAGAAATAAGAAGAAATTTAGAGTTTTGGGTTCATTAGGTTGGGTTAAAATATCTTTTAGCTCGTTGGTGAAGTTAAAAAATCGAAAGGAAGGACTTTAATCCAACCAAAAAGTTTGTGTACCTTACCAAAACGCGACAATTCCTATTCTACGACAATTTCTATTTTATATGAATGTTTGATGTAAACAAAAATTATTTGACTGTGTTCTGTTAGTATCAAAATTTATATTTATATGGTTTTTTTCTTTTTTACAATTTATATACAAAATATATACATAATCTTTTTTTTTTTTTATTTTTTTGTATGCAGTGTATGTTCATAAAAAGATAATAATAACAATAATAATAATAATAGGTAATAAATAAATATAAATAAATATAAAAACACATAAAAGCCATTAAATATTATTATAAATATGCCAACATTTTGTATTAAATAAAAAGTCAGTCGTTTTTCCCAGATAAAAATCATCATAAAATATTGGTTTAAATTTTAATTTTTTTATATATATAATATTGTATAATTTTCCGTCAATTCTCACGATTTTTTTTTTTATAATGAATAATATATTTTGAAACTCGAATTCGAATTAGCTTCATTATTTAAATGTAAATTTGTTGTACATACTCTATTATTGCGTATACATTCCTTCAAATTAAATGAATAAGAATTATTTAAATTTTTTATATATGAAAATTTTATTTAGTAATTTATTTTAGTTTTGTAAAAGCTGAAAAAAAATTTAGTACTTTTTGTCCTGAGGGTACCGTAAAAAATTTTGACTATAATTTTTTCAAAACTTTTTCTCATTTTTGGCCAATAGATGTAGATTTTATTATCTTTATCTGAATTATGATTATAACTCTCAGTGAGTATTTAATAGAATTTTGGTCTTATTTCAGTCGTTCCTATATTATAACTGAACTTTAAAATCTTTGATGCATATTTAATTCTTTTTAATTGAAATTAATATATATAATAACCGGAACTTACTGTGAAAAACAGCACAGTTTTCAATTATTCAATCAGTTTTTGACCTATTTATAAACAATTTAACAGCTTCAATTTAACAGCTTCATATTTTAGAAAGTATAGGTAATCATATTATATACATCTAATCAGAAAATTTATGACACAAAATAATAATTAATTAATCCTGTCAAAAGTTTAAAACAAAAAAAAAAATAAATATCTTATTTATTTATCAAAAATTCATAATATTTTGGATATGAAAATGATTAGTTTTTATAAAAAAAAAAAAAAAAAACCTAAAACTATAAATAACAACTTTATATAAAATAGAAGATAAAAATTTCCCTCATTCCATTCATCATTAAATCCTTTTTTCTAACCCTATTCAATTTTTAAAAATAAATTTTATGTTATAATACTAGTCAAGTAATATTGTATATATATAGTGATTGCAAAAAAAGCAAAAAAACCAATACCGGTATTTCGGTATTGAACTTTACTGATACCGGGATCCCGGTTTTAATACCGGTATTCCAAAAAATAATATTTCTCAAAATAAAAAATACCTATAATAATTATTATAAAAATGAAACAAAAATTATTTAATTAATAAAAAACATACCCACTGCTAATTGCAACCTCCAATAATTTTAAAAAAATACTTTCACACTAAATCAGCAGAATTGTTAAAATATTTAAGTAAATACAAATGCAACTACACACAACAAACTATTAAGAGCCCTCAGTGCGGAAAATGGGTCTTGGTCTTGGCTCGACTGATGTGATTTTTTGATATGTTAGAGAGTATATAACTGGCTCCAGGGTACGCGAGGCGAATTTTTTGAGTTTTTTGGCCCAAATGAGCCTTTAAAATACTTGAACATATTTGCTTGGATTCTGAAGTAAAGCAAAAAGATAATAAAAAATTTCAAACGCAGAAGTAAAGCTAAAATACCACTCTCCAGGGCTGGTGACGTGAAATTTTGAATTTCTTTAATTTTCTAAACAATTTTTAATTAATTTCATTTATTTTTAACTAATTTTTAATTTTTTTGATAAATTACAGTTTCAGCACAGAAATAAAATTCAAATATAGTTTTGTGATTTTCTGGTAAAGGTGTTTTTCGTACAATTTTTGTCGCATTTTTCACGGCCGTTTATTTTCTGTAAATAAAACAAAAAAAAAAACTGCAAAAATAGAAAACAGAATTTCACGTCGAGGGCTCTTAAGACTTTTATTTTTTTAGTTACCGCACTTGTTTGTAATTATAAAAAACAATCTACTAAAAATATCAAAAAATATTGAATAATAAATCCTCAGAAAAAAATTTAAATACCGAAATACCGGTTTTGACAAATATAATACCGGTATTAATTTTCCTTGGTTTTTTTCCGAAATACCGGGATCCCGGTATCCCGGGATCCCGGTATTGCGATCCCTATATATATATGATGTATATATTCATATATGTTTATATGTAAATTATAAATGTACAATATATATATATAAAAGTTACATATTTGTATAAATTCTATTTAATGGCATTTATTTTTAGGAAAAGTTAATAATACCTTTTTTAGTCATTTATTTTATTTTTTTCACATTTCCGCTTTAAAAATATCAATATTGACCATAATTTACAACTCTGGAAAAAAATGAAAACAAAATATAAGATTCTAAGGGGTTTGTGAATTCATCGTTCTGAATAGTGAATAGTGGTTCAAACGAAAAACGGTAATATAGAACTTGGATAAGTTTTTGGACTTAGTTCTTCTTATTTTGCATCTCTTTAAACTTTATGAATTAAATAATAAAAATTTTACCAAATAAGACCAGAGTGTATTTAACAAAACTTCAGCCGGCGTATTCTGATCAAATGACATATTAAACATATAAACAATTTCCAATATCTTAATTTAAAAAAAAACATGAAAATATATTTTAATCAAATTCAAAATAGAGTTTATTAAAATTATCTTCTTTTATAAAGTTTTTTTTCTAATTTTTTCATTTTCAATGTCCATTATAATGTGTACATAGAGATACAATGTTGAATGTATGATTGTAAAAAAAAAAAAAAAAAGGAGGGTAAAAATAACTTTTCATTTTGTCAATAATAAAAATATAAAAGTTTTTGAAAAACAAATTAGGAAAATTTTATATCTTTATTTCTATTTTTTTTTTCTTCTCACAAAAATTGACCCTCAAAAAACTAATAATGATATACCAGATTTATAATACACACATATGGATGTATAACTAAAATTTTATTATCCAGTATTATTTATTTGAAAAAGGAAAAAAAAATATATATATAAATTTCGTTATAAATATGGTATTTTGTATATAATTTTGTGTTTTTTTTTTTTCACAGCTGGATGCGTATCCGTTTTATTATTACTTTTTGGTGATTTTTCTTTTTTTTTTTGTTGATTTGATAAAATGGAAAAAGGCGCTAATAATGTTTTTCCAAAAAAAAAAAAAAAAACTATATAAAAATAAAAAATAAATAAAACATATTTTCTGAATTTTTTTTTGTTCACCATTTTTATGATGATATGTTGTGGCACAAATGATCTGGTTAAAAATTTCATTTCCGTTTCAATGAAAAAGGGAAATCAGAAAATTTTATAGCTTTTATATAACTATAAGTAAAAAAAAAAATAAAAAATTCTAATTTTCTCTTTTGACATTAATATTATAAGTTAGAAAATAAAAGTCATATTATAAATGTATAATAATTATTTTGTTGGTTTTTTTTAGTTCTGAAGTTGTTATGGCCATCATAATTAGCACAATGTGTCTTTATTTTCTGAAAATATGCATTTGCAAATATTATATACATAAAAAACTAATTTATTTTCTACATTTTTAATTGCATAGATAAATTAGATTTTTAGAGAGAAAAAAAATTTATATTTAAAAATTATGAATTTTAATTGTTCTGTATATCATTGAATGTGGTGATATTGTCAAGTACAAGTATATATTTAGTTAATAATGAAGTTATTTATCTGTCATAACTGGTATTCCGGTTTGCAGTCATGCGAAAGTTCTCATTTAAATGAAGCAGCATGTCACATTAATCTGAAACAAATTCATGATTCACAATATATTAAAAAATATTCATGGTTCATAGAAAACTAGCGGAAGATTAAATATAATATAAAACATTTTCACAATTTGTATCGCATGTTATATACTTTTCTTGGCTATATAGTCAAAGTATATAAAAATCAAAAAATTTTGAATCAAGATATTAAATTTAAAAATAATTAGATCTAATAATATAAAAAGTTATAAAATAATATTACAAAAATTCGAATATCGAAATAATAAATCATTAAGTTAAAATCCATTATTATAAGCGGATATTTTTTTTTTTACATAGTAAAATAAAAGATAGAACGAGTTAAAGAGTGTGATCATTTCTATGTATCTTGTTAGGATAATTTTCTACACTAGATATCAAGGAATTAACATTGAATGATTATAAAGAATCATACATATAATTAACCCATTAACGTAATTAAAATGGTGTGAATAACAGCTGATGGGAAATAATAAAGATACTTTTTTCAGCAAATTTTTTTTCAATTTTCTAGTTTTTCGTTTTTTTTTTACAATTATTTTCAATTTTATAATTTTTTTTGTTTTTTTTTCATATATAAAGTTCCATTAAACAAATAGTAAAAGAAATTTTCTACCTGGCGCGTTTTTTTCTAAAAAATAAAAACTACTCATTTAATATTAATATACACATAAATATGTCCTAAAACTATGCTATTCCATTTTCACTGCAAAAAAAAAAATATGCTTGTTTTTTTTTTTTTTTGACATATTTTAATTCAAAAATAATTTGTGTTAAATAGTATTAAATTCAGTTTTTCTCATCGGCATAAGCAAAAAAAAAGAAAAACAAAAATTTGTAAAAAATATGTCTCATTTTTCGCTGCTTGATCCTTTATTGTAATTTATTTTAATTTAGGAAAAAATTGTAGAAAAATAAAAATATATATATACCTACCTATAAATATGCTTGCACAAAAAACCAAAAAAAAAAAAACAAAATTCATTTTTTCAACATTTTCATTTTCAAGTTATTTCTTTTTTTTTTGTAATATGAATTTTTATATATATTTTTTTTTTTGTAGTTAATCTCCCTCTAGAGCCAAGGACATGATGATGACAAAAAATTATTCATTTCCTGAGCGTTTATTTGATGAAAAACTTTTTTTGTTGTCGTAATAATTTTTTTTAATTTTTTAGTTTTTTTTTTTATCAACAAACATTGTTTCATCATTTTGTCATTCTATGTCCGTCTTTTGTGTATTAACCAAAATAAAAAGTTTTGCCGGGTAAAAAAAAAAAAAATGAGAAAAAAAAATAAAAATATGTTCCGAGAGGAGAAACAAAAAAAAAAAAAAAAAACACGAACTAAGACATTATTTCCCTTGGCAAGAAAAAAAAAAAAAAAAGAAATGGAATTAATTTAATTTTTTTTTTTTTATTCAAACTCATATCATATCATCAACAAGAGAGTGCAGCCAACAAGCAAATTTCTTCACTAAAAAATATTATGTAGCAAATTTTCAATTTAAACAAAAAAAAAAAGAAGAAGAAAAACGAAAAAAAAAAAAAACAATAACACGGAAAAAAAAATTAAAATTCAAAAATGAATTAAAGAAAAAAAATGAAAATAAAATGAAAATCAAATTTTTTCTGTCTTTTATTTTTTTTATTTTCATTTTTTTTTTGTTACCTGAATTTTTAATTTAAAAATAAAATTAAAGTTGAAAAATGAAAATGAGACACTGTAAAATTTTTTCCTGAATTTGTTTTGCTATTTTTCTTTTTGACAATCATAAAAAAACTTAAAATACTTAATTTTACAGGGTGAAAATTTCACTATCTGAAGTTACCATTACAGACATTTCAAATTAATTCTTAAACTTGGATTCAATTTCACTTCAAGCCCTATTTTTGATTTAAATCTGAAATAAAAAACAGGCCTTTCGATTGGAGCTCGAACTCGAGCTCAGAACTGCAGTTTTGGTTGGAGTGGAGCCGGAGCATAACAAATATCGAATGTTCCGTGCTCCACGTAACATAAAAATTTCATAAAAGATATAATATTGTAGTTGTCTACGCAGGGGCGGATTTACACATTTGCCGCCTCTAGGCACTATTAAAAAAATATCGGAAAAAAAACATTAAAAAAATACATTTAACTTCAACAAAAAGTTTTATACTATTTTAAAGTCCGAAATTTTTTTTTTTTAAATTCTGCCGCCCATTAAATTTTGCCGCCCTAGGCTCGAGCCTAGTGTGCCTATTCGTAAATCCATCACTGTGTCTATGACTCTATGTTATTCGATTGTTCTTTCTTTTATATTTTTTTTTTTAACTATAAATATTTTTAATGTGAAACTTGCGGTGGAGCTAGAAGCGAAACAAAGGGAGGATTGAAAGCACCAATTAGAAGCTGGAGCGTAGCTAGCGCGAAAAATATTGCCGCTCCAAAGCCATGATAAAAAGTTTATTTATATAATTATAATTTTTTTTTTAACTAATTTCCATAAAGTTTGAAATAAAAATTTAACATGATGATAATAAAAAGTTTATTCATGAACACTGAAAATTTAGCTGTAGTGAAAGTATCATAAAATCAAATTTTTTTATTCACTTATTCAGAGTGCAATACACTGTCTGAGTGTGGTGTAAATTCCAGAAAATTCTTATTATTATTTTTTCATCAAGAATGCTAATATTTCAAAAATATTATTTTATATATAATTTTTTTATTTTTTTTTTTGTGTTTTTAGTCCATTTTCATATTTTTTTTTTTTGCATTTGGTTTTCTTTTTCATTTTTCATTTTTTTTGTTCAAGAAGCATAGTTGCTGCTACTACTGTTTTGCAGCTGGAATGACACGTGCAATTTTTTTATTTTTCATTATTTTAGCTTCAGAAGTACAAGAAGTGAAAATAATGCATCTAGGTATAAAAAAAAAAAAATGTTTTTCTAAGAGGAAAAATTAAACTTCACCTGTCGTCACGTTCAGTGTTAAAAAAAAAATGGAAAAATAAAAAATAAAGAAATTAAACTTTAGTATTATGTTGACTTTTTCTTTTGTTGTACGAGAAATGATATTCCAAAAAAAAAAAAAAAACTATGATTATTTTTTTTTTTTTGGTTTCAGTTTATTAAATTTAATTGGCTTGATGTCAAATTCTTATATGATTTTAATGAAAAAAAAAAAGTAAAAAAACATTCAAAAAAAGATTGATTAAAAGGACGAAATTTTCAGTTTTTTCTATAAGTTGTCATAATTTTCTAAAATTCAATTAGATTAAGGTTTTCTTTTTTTTTTAATTGTATAATTTTGTACTTTTGAGAAAATAGAAAAATTGACTATACTATATAGGTAATAGTAATGCCCTACATAGACTACACAACTACACTATTATATTTGTATACTGTACTGTGTAATATATTTCTGTATCAATACAATAAGTTAAAAACGTAAAACTTTATTGAGTTTTAGTTATATTTTGATCTTTTTCCTTTTAAATTCAACATAAAAAATTTTTAGATTTAATCTTCTATTTCTTTTAAAGCTCCGAACAGAAAAATATCGATAAGATCTTTTTGCATCTTAGATACATCCTTTTATACTTTTTTGTAAGCATTTATAACTTTTACAAGGTTCATTTACGCAACATTGTGAAACCTAATTGGTATTATTAGAAATCCTGTGCCTATTGATGGTATCAATTATTTTGAAAAAAAAAGTTTAGTATACTAAACCTACATTGCTAACTCTTCCTTCCCGTAGCAGACTTTATAAAAACAAAAAAATATATATGTAAGTACATAAAAAAGTCACAAATTCAAGGTGAAAGTGAATGAATTTTTTGTTTTTATGCATTAAAAGAATTCTACAGGTTTCAGTATCTTTTCTTTTTTATTTGCAAAGTAAATTTTCTCAAATTTTATAACTTGAGATTTTATGTATATATAGAACAAATTATTTAAGCATTACTTCTTGTAAAATAAATTTTTTTTAAATTTTTTTATAAATTATTCACATTTCATTTAAAAATTTATAGAGAGTTGTTACTTTCAAAAAACCAAAGGCAAAGCAAACTTTTTAGGAAAAATATATGGTTGTTTTTTTTGTTGTTCTGCATGTTTATTCTCTTGTGGATTTTTTTTTATTTATTTATTTCTAAATTTTTATTTTTTATTTATTTATTTTTTTTTCGTAAAATTGTTTTATGATGAAGAAAAATTGTTTCAAAAACAAAAAAAAAATAACAACAACTTACAGTCATGATGAAAAAAAAAACAAAAAAGTTTGTATTAAAAATTACTTTGCAGACAATCAAGAATATTTTATGCAGGTGTTGCAACATATTTGTCGCATTTTGACTATGAGAATAAAATTAAATTCTGAATTTTGAGTATCATTGTTTCATTTTTTTTATTAATAAATAATTCCTACATTTTTGCTTTAATTTTTTATTTTTTTTGTAAAAATTTAACATAATAGTCTGACATTTATTTTGAAGCAATAAAGCTTATTATTATTTTATGAATTCAAGGAAAAAAACCAATGCAACACAAGCATTTAATTCAAGGGGACAACTAAAAAAATTTTACACAAATTCCAGGTAGGAATCGAACCGTCAATAACGCGAATAACATAAGCATACTTATTTATATTGTTTTTCCTACACTTTGAAATACGTAAATAAAATAGACTGATTTCTCATCAATGAAGTAGGTACATGGATCCAGTTTTCAACATTTCGATTTAAAACTTTTTTTTTACTTTTAAGACACCTCGTTCACAACACCAAATTTAACAATTTTCATCGAAATCTAGACCACAGTCCGAATCCTTGGAAAAAATCGACGTCTAACCATTTTTTTAAGTTGCTCTAAACGAAATTTATATCCATCTACCCAACACACTAATTTTCATCACAACCCATTAAAGCTTTTTAAGAAATGTAACTTGTATACATTTTATATGAAAATTCTTAGACTCTTGGTTAGTTGGAAGCCTCTAACTCCCAAACCCAAAATGGGAGAATTTCTTCTTCAGTCAAGGTGAAAGTGAAAGGGATTGCGTATGAAATGAATTATGCAGTTTATTAGCTGTAAACAGTATAGTGGAGGACTAGCAGTTTTTAATTTTGCTTAGAAAACGGGCCAAAAACCGAAACTAAGATTCAAGGTTTCCACATTTCCTTATTACTTTCATTTGTTTTTTCTATTTAATTCTTTCTTCCGTTTCTTCTACAATCTTCTTTTATTCTATATCAAACTTATTATTTTCCTGAATCTAATTTCATTCTATTTTTTTTTATGTTTAGTCCTTCTTTTATTTTTTTCTTTTTTTTTCCTGAATCTTTATTTTTTATTTATTTGTTTAAACGGGTAACCATAATAAAATAACTGGAACAAAAATTAATAAAAAAAAAAAAAAAAGTAACATAAATATAATGTACTTACGAATCTACATATACGTAGTATTTTGTTTCTGCAGTAAAAATAAATTCTTATATAAGTAGGTACCATGGTTGGTGTACACTAAAATAGAAAATTGCACATAAAATTAAAAATAACAAAATAAGCTCTTTTTTGCAAAATATACGGAAAATAATAAAAATAATTTTTAAAAGCATAAAAGAAGAAAGGAGATAACCAAGTTTCCTATGGCAATCAAAATAATTATCTGATAAAAATGTAATCAAATAACACAAAAAATAAATAAAAATAAAGAAAATTCTAGCCACAACAATAATCTTAAGCATTTAATAAAAGAAATATAAATTCAAATCAACATAAATATTTGCTTAATAAATAGGTACTTTAGTTAATTTTCTTTCATTTTTTTCTAATTTTTTTATTTTTCTTCTTAGTGTGTTTAAGGAAATCTCTTCTTTGAACGAAGATTTGAATTTTTGGGGAAATAGACAAATTTAATATTATATTTTTAGATTATATACATAAATATTCTGAATTATTTCTCATTTTAAGGAAAATGTTGCTATTATAGGATTGGTGGAAAAAATTTTTGTTTTTCGTATTTAGTTTCGATTGCAAAGTTTGTATGTGCACAAATTTTGTTTATAGCACAAAAACGATTTAATCTTATTTTTAAAACAAAATTTAAATACTCATAAAATCTTAAACTAATAGTCAGTAGTTCCAACGAAATTCCTATTTTTGTCACCCTAAAAAATGCATTTTATGAGAAATATAAAAAAATTAAAGTTAACAAATTTATAAATATAATATACCCATATTACCAATATCAATCTTTAATTTATTTATATTGAATTTATTTCATAAATCATTACATAATTACGGCTAGAATTACTGATTGTAAAATAAATTAAGCAATAATTAAGTATTCTTGTTTTATATGAATATAAGAAGAAAAGATAATTTTATACTTGAACTGAACCAGGAGAAAACCTAAAGACACCATACTACTACTTCTCACATCGACAAAAGCACGACTGCTCCAAAAAAACCAGAATAACGAACGAATGCATGTTAGAATTATAGAAAAGGTGATTCAATTTAGAAGGCAATTGGGACACTAATTTTTAACAATTTGAAAAAGAAATAAGAGCAACCTATAATTTAAAATATTTCTACGAATATCCAATATTGTCTACTTTATATTCTCGTCGATTTTTTTTTTATGACAAAACTATTGGCTGTTTATTAAAATAAAGTGTTTTAAAAAAAATATATAATAAAAATCAACAAAAACAAACAATTTTCTTAAAAGCATTTTTTTTTTCAAAAGAAAAAAATGTAAACATTAGAATATCTTGGATAATAATATTGAATATAACATATATATGTACCTAATAAACAAAAATTGCGTGACTATAACACTTTATTTTATGTTTTTTTTTTTTGTTTCTTTCAAGCTAAGAAGTGTTGAAAATAAATAAAATTTCAATACCTACCTAAGCATAAGATTCATTTTTTTGATATTCATGTAAAAAAAAACAAAAAAAACAAAGGCAAATAGCTACAGGGCTGGTTTGTTTTTGAAAATATTTGAAAAAAATGTAAATAATATAGGGCGCATTATATACATAGATTTAGAAGTGAAAAAAAAAATGTTTGTAAGAAAAACATCTAGGACATAATAGTATTACATTTTCTTATTTTTTTTTTTTCATTTATGTGAAAAGGTCAAGGCAAGTTATTTATTTTTTTTTTCATAATAATTTTTAATTTTTACATAAATATAAAAATATTATGTATATATACAACTTATAGATAACATTCTGTACATAATGTCTGTAAGCACCCCAAATCATAAAATAAGCTCTAAACAACAATAATTCCGTTGTTGATTTATTTTGGTGAACTCTCAAGGATTTCTTATATTATTATTATACTTAATATTTTAATTAAATTTACATATTAATCACAAATTAATTAACAACATTTTGTTAATTATTATTTTTTGATTATATTTTTTTTTTTTTTTATTTATATACGGAATATATTTATCTTAGAAGAAAAATCAAAATAATAATAAAATCAAAATAAAAACAAAACAAAATATATTTCGTGTTATGCTTGAGGCATAATTTATTTACTGGAAAATTTTCTAACACACAATATGTGCCTACCTTAAAGTCATAACACACAAATAATTAATTATTTTAACCCTATAAAATAATAATAATAATAAATTGTATATTATGATTTTTTGATTTTAGTTTAATCAAATTGGAATGAGACTGAGTCAATATTATACCCAAAGCTCAAGATTTCAATTCTGCTTCAAATCGCATAAAAAAAATACTTATTATATATTAAAAATTTAATGTTCTTATAATTTTCATTTAAAAAAATATCTATAGAGAATGTTTTCTTAATGTGAATAAAAGTGATAGAAAAGAAAATTATTCTTTGTTTTTTTTTTTTTTTAATTTTAAAGGAAAACTAATTTATTTCACATATGATACCAAAATTATAAACATAAATAAATACAAAACAAAAAAAAAAAAAAATAGTGCAAAATCTTCTTATAAAATTTATTTTGGAAATTTTTCTTATTATAAAAAAAAAAGTACATCAGAATTTTTCTTTTAAAAATAAATAAATACGATAAGATTTCGCCAAAAGGAATATAATATGAACATAAATATATACATATATATGTATGTAAAACTAAAGTATTAGATTATATATACATTATATAAGTATACAATGTTTCTAACATACATTATTACAAAAACTACAAATCTTATCCTTCTAAGGATAATAAGATTCGGAAAATAGAAATCCGATAAATATATACTTTTATTTACGAATTTAAAGTTAAATGAAAATATTGATACATTAATTCGCCTATTTAACACTACGTTAAACATAGTTCATTTAAAAATTGAAAATTAAACATAGTTTTAAAAAAAAATAATTAATCGGTTTCGTATTTCCAATTGATGGGAAAAACTTAATAAAAAAAAAATTGTATAATATCAATAATAAGCTTGCTCAATAAACGATTAAATGGATTAAATACCACTTTACAATGATATTGATTACATTTTTATTTTATTTACATCAGTTTTATTAAAAAATTGTTTTTCAATTAATTCAACTTTTTGATAGAAATTGTTAGGAAAGTATTCATCGTATATGTTAAACTGAAACTATAACTTTTTTGTTTAAAACTAATTATTAACTTTATTATATGTTTAACTAAAGTTAAATAATTATTTTTATATTGATATTGTGAGATTGAAAGTATCAGTTTAATTTTTTGGTCAATCAAAATTTCTTTTGAATAAGAGCATAATAAAATGTTATTAGGATTAAGTAATCGGATCCATAAGTTCTGAATTTTTATAAGATTAAAATTTAATTGAATACATGGTTTTGTTTTAATGTTATTTATTTTTTGAAAGAAACAATTTAAGTATTCGATCCTTTTAAAATTATTTTCATGTTATACTGCCAAGGCTTGAAGACGGCTCTCTTGACCACAGTAAACAAAAACGACCTAAGTTAAATAGGGCTTCTTCTAAATTTCCTGATTTACTAATTTCTCTCATCCACTTCCTTATCATAAAAATAAAAAAATTCTCTTTAAGACAGAATTCCTTAAATTTTTGGTATGCCTTTTATAACAACGATGCTGAATAAAAATAAAAAAAAAGTAAACTTTTTTTTTTTTTATTTAAAATACCCGCACATATGGTGTCTTAATGCCAATTCACTTTTGATTGCAGAAAAGTAGAAAATAAAAAATATTTTATATAAATAAAAGAAAAAAAAAAAAAAAATTCGTATATTTTATTTTTATTTTATTTTTGTTATTTTTATTTTTTTTTTCTTGTGTGTAAAAAATTCAGTTGAGATAAATTTTATCTTCACCATTATATTGTAGTTATCCTTGTCAGCCTAAGGATTTTCTACAGTATATCTTCGTTAATATACCGTTATTTTGGAATAGTTTAACAAAAAAAAATATAATATATAAAACATAAAACATATTATATAGTAATATATATAGTAGGTAGATATTATGTATAAAATAAAATAAATTTCTCTATAATAATAATATACATATAAAAGAAAAGTAACATATTTTCAGACCATTAATCCTTTTCTATGTAAGCTACTGCTGTTCCCGCTCTCTTTTTGCTATATACAGTAACGTGAATTATTATATGTTCTTTATTAAAAACTTTTTTGTTTTCTTGTCTTTTTTTTTGTTTGTTATGAAGAAGAAACTCTTTA
Organism: Hybos culiciformis; assembly: GCA_964007475.1. NCBI lineage: Eukaryota > Metazoa > Arthropoda > Insecta > Diptera > Hybotidae > Hybos > Hybos culiciformis. The sequence continues at coordinate 146,881,177 of OZ023273.1, read as the reverse complement.
AGATATGAAATGGTATGTTGTAGATAAATGTATAGAAGAAAATCTTTTGTCGCTAAAATTAAATCGAACAAAATAAATATTACTTTTATTATTATGTGAAAATAAAATTTTCAAGAAAATATCTTTTTAAATGTATATAAATAATATAAAAGTACATATTAATTTTAAATTTCAATTGAAAAAACAATTGAAGCATTAAAAAATTTTGTTTTTTACCTCTTTTGAGCATAATAATAAATGATGTTGTACATATATAAAAATAATAACGCTAATGAGGGTTTATTTCAATTTTTTGTACTATTTTTTACACATTTTTGTTTGGATTAATTTTAAAATAATTCTTAATTATTGCAAATTTAAAGTTAAAAAATATTATGAAGTTTTTAAATCTCAATTCTGTATGTATAATAAGTATGCATACATTTTTTAGAAGTACCTACTTAAAAAGAAATATGAATATTATTTGATGGTTTTAAGTTTTTTTTATTTGTTTTATACTATCTTTATAATAATTACAGTAATTAATACCGAAATTATTTCAAAATAATATAATATGAAGTATGTATAAAAATTGAAAATTCTATATTTTTGTGTAAAAGTTGTTTCAACAAAATTTGAGTTGTTATTCGAAGAATAAATCGAAAATTTTATTCTTTCTTAGAAAACGAGTTTCTGATATTTTTATACGAAATTTTGATGTAATCATATTATAAATTAGAACAGAAATTCATAAATGAAGTACAGAGCCCGTTTTCGATTCACAATTTTTTTCCGATAATTTTTTTTCAGATCTCCATCTTCAGTTCGAATCCTTGAATCGAGAGTTTGATATTTTTTTAGTTTCCTTCAATCTATACATCTAGTCATATACCAATTATCACTGACATCCTTTTTCAGTTCCTAGCACGAATCCTTATTATTTTTGATGAATTATTTTTGATGGAAAACGGGCTAAAGAATACCAATTCGAGCTTTTTACTTTGCTATATAGATTGCTAAATAAAGTAATCCGCAAGTTCGATTTGACTTTATATGGTATACAACCCCACAAAATATAATTGATATTATATAATTCAATTATAATGAAAATAATAAAGGACAAAATAATTTTTTTTTTTTCATTTCAATAATATTTACATAATACTTTAAATATATTTTCTATACAAAATAAACTCTATCCTAAAATGATATTTACATAATTTAAATCGGACATTATGTCATCTTTAAATTAACCCTATTATTAAAAAAATACAATGTTTATTTATTTTATTTTATTTTACTTTTTTTATATACATTTATATTTCCAATACAAGAATATATATATATGTATATATACATGTATCTAAAATCTTACAAAAGATACTGCTAGAGATCTATTCATTGAGAAGAATTTATTCTTTACTATTTTATTTAAAATTTAAAGCCACAAAAGTTTAAAATGAAAACAATTTGCCATTCATTTTGTAAAAGAAGTTTATATGTATGTACAAGAATAAAATAAAATATAAAATAAAAAAAAAAGAAAGATTTAAACCAAAGTCAAAAAATGTGTACTCTGGTTATTTAATTTGGCTTCTGAAATATTTGTGGTAAAATTTATTTTTAGAAGATGAAAGTAAATAAATAAAAGGAATATTTTCTATTTTATTCGGATATTTTTTTTTTGTTATAATTTTTTTTTTTTCTATATATAATGGAATTAATTTTCCTTTTAGGTCCTTTTTCCAGAAAATATTTTCTATTCTTCATAAAAGAAAATAATAATAATAATAATAAAAAAAAAATTAATAAACTTTTCAGTTACAAACCTTTTGTTATTGATAAAAAATTTTTTTTTATTACAAATTTATTTTTTTTTTAGCTTTTTTAAAGCTTTCACTTCTTACATAAAAAAAAATTGTTGGAAAAAAAAGAACTAAAATAAATAAAAAGAAAAATGTTCGAATATAGAAAAAGTTTTTCCAATCAACTATAAATTACAATTATTTCATAATAAAAAGTTTCTATACTCTATTTATTTATGTATTTATTGTTTTTGTTTTTTAATTTGAATTCAAAAATAATTATTAATTTATTTGATGCTATTTTTTTTTTTTTTTATTTTAATCAAAAATAATTTTTTCTCTCATTTCTTCTGGGAAAACAAAGTTTTTCAATATTATTTAAAAAAAATCATTTAGAGTTTATCGAATATCGAAGTTTTATAACCAAATAATATTCATAGAAGATATTGTGATGCAACGTTACCTCTAATTTTTTAAATATCTGAGCGGAAAAAGTGCGACGCGAGCGGTAAATTTTCAGAACAAGATTTAGTGAGCGGAAAATTTGCATAAAAATTAATAAAAATTTTATTTTAGATAATTAATTTATTATATGTAATTCATTTTTTCATGCAAGTTCTTATATAATTCATATTTATAGTTAAAGTTATACATTGAATTAGTAATTAATACATATTTATATTTCTTATTTTTATTCAAATTACATTTCATAATGTACATATACAATATACTTTACTTATCATTTTATAATATTCTTTTAAAGTTTAATTATTCGAATTTATAAAAGGAAATCTTTAACGGCGGAATGTCTTCTACAGCATTTTTGCACGTCTGTCTTTCTCTAGCCCAATATTGATTAATTTAGTCTAAATCACGCGCGTAGCTTATAGGGAACATTGTTGTGCTGTTAAGAAAAATTATATTTATGGGCGAGACATGTATTCATGCAACATTGAATCGCCGGAAATGGAATATAGAAAATCGTGCCACAATTTGCTTGTTTCTATTCCTATATGACATATTTTCAACAAATACGCTTAACGCAACATTGTGACGGCAAAAATTTCGCGTCAAATTTTTTTTTTTTTAACTACATAGCTAAAGCTCTTTTTATTAGTCTTATTATTTGTTTCAATATTTTCTACTTTTCACTATAAACAATTTAATGGATCCAATAGGTATATTTTAATTTTAATTTAATGCCATTTTTGTATTTCGGGTCCCAGAGTATCATTTTCTGAGCATAATGAAGAGCTATCTGAGTAATCGGACGCTGCTGTTCGATACAAAAGAAATAAACCTTGAAAGCTATTCAGTCAAAGTTCCTAAAAAATAAAAATAAATTAATTAATAGCTAAATTAGCTTTCCTTTTTCCTGCTGTTCAAGTTCTTAATTCATAATTTCCTAAACCTACACTTATCGCTTTTTTTTTGCAACATCAAGTACATAATATATCTAGTTACCTAAATATATATTAAAAAAAGAAAACATTATTTAAAATTTTTAAGCAAATAATATTCTGACAGTCGAAAACCATTATCTTTACTTAAGAATTAAAATAATCACATTATAAAAAAATCAGAGAAAAAAATTAAAATGCATATAAAATGCATTCTTGCAAAAAAAAAAAACAACAATTTTCCAACTTTCATTCCTAAAATCCAAATTCTTTTGAAAATTGAATAAATATTCTTGATTTTTTTTTTTTTTTATATTTTAAATAAATAGAAATAAAAATTAAATAAAATAAAATATGCATAACAGAGGAAAAAATAAATATAAGAACAAACAAATATTTGTAGAATTTTATAATACTATTAAAACATTTCTGTGGAAAATTTCATTTTCCACTACATAGATTTTCTTCTTTTTTTTGCTCCCCCTCGCAATAAAAATTAAAAGAAAAATATTTGTTAGACAAGATAATTTCAAACATAGAAAAACTTGTATGATACAACAATTTTTATTTTTTTATTTTTTGTTTCAAATAAATATATTTAAAAACATTTATTTTTTTTTTATTTTTTCAAATTAACAAAAAATTAAAATAAATTGGATCTAGCATCACCAGTAAGAAAACATTTAATTTTAATGTGAAAATTGCATTTTTATTTGTTTGTTTATGTATTTAAATAAAATAGTATATAGTTTAGACTTTTTGAAAACTTTAAACTTAAAATTTAAAAACATGAAAAAAAACAAAATGTTGTACACAAATTTCGAATATAGAAATTTTGAATCTTTAACTTTTAAATGGAATTTAATAAATCACGGTGTCTGTTTTGAAATAGCACCATTTAAATTTCACTTTTCGCAGAATTTTTAAAGAATTAAATTAATATTTTGAATAAATAGAAAAATTGTCTAATGGTTTTGCTATCCAGATCTGGCTTTAATATGAAAAATTTTAAAATTATTTCGTCCTATTTAAATTATTTAAAAATTAACTTCAAAAAAGAACTTCTAGGTATAACTTCCTTAGCCAATAACTTTATACCAAAACAGTCTCTGCCCTAAGAACCACTAGATTTAATTATATAATAAATTCTAGCAATAAATATACATAAATAGTTTTATTTTGTAAACAAAAAATTCTATGAGAAATAATAATGCCTGTAGTTAAAAATTGTATGTATACTTTTTTTTATTTATCTTAACAACAACAAAATTCTATGAAATGGTAGTGAAAAGCTGTCAAAACATTAAAAAATGATTTGAAAATTTTATCTTCCGGCTCATTGATTGAATTATTTACTTTTTCCTGGAATTTTTCTTCATCAGACTTTTTATAGAGTTAAGTGTATTATATTCTTTTTTATTGCGATATTAATTTTCTTAAGCTAAGTTTTTTTTTTATCAAGTCTTAACAGTCTAATAAATATACATAAAAAAAAATTAATGTATATTATATAAACTTTTTTCCAATTTATAAAATATATAATTTTTATTGAAAAAAAATTTTATTCTAGCCACAAAAAAAAAGAAGCTGATAGTTTCCGTTCAAAAAGAACCAAGGCAAGAAAGAAAAATTATATCTTCTTTCAAAATTTTATCAAAAATTATTGCGATAACTATTTGAACAGAATTTTAAATTATCCGTTTTTCTTTCGATTTTAGTATAATATATATTTTTTTTTTCATCTTTCCTTTTATTTCCACAAATGTAATAAAATGTATAGAAAAAAAAAAAAGAAGAAAATTCTATACAATTTTCTTGCAGTTTTCACACTTTATTTTCATTATCTTTATAATGAAGTGAAAAACTGCATCTTTTATACTGATATATACTTCGAATACGAATTCAAAAATTATAGAGAGCTCTATAATTTTATTATTATTATCATTATTATTATTATTATTATTGTATTTATTATTATTGTTATATTATTCTTTTATTACTGATAAATATAAAAATTATATGAAAATTTCATTTTAGGCATTATAACGAGGTATAAGACTTTTAAATTAAATTGCTGCTTATATTGTCGGTTGAGAATCCAAATTTTCTTTAAATATAATTTTATTTTTTGATACAAAAAAATTTATAAGCAATTATTAAAATGAATTATAAAATGAAGTTGAGTTAAAGTCTAACAATTTTATTTGTAGAAATATTGGAATTCTAATGTCACGTCGTTGATTACTTAAAGTAGTTTCCAGCTACGTAATACTTATTAAAAATCCGAATTCTCCAAAATCGTGTATCCCTATAAGTTAATTTCAATTTCCAAATGAAAATATAAAGTTCATAAACTTCAATTTGGTAATTCGAAATAAGTTCCATGAACTTTATTTCATTCGATTTTATTTCATCACACATTTGGTCGTTTTCATGATATTCTCTATTTACGGAAAAATCAAAAAGAAATTATTTTTGACAAACCACCATCAGGCACAACAAGGTTGTTAAAATCAGACTATCACGAAAAAATCATAACTTCAAGTTGAAAATATATTTGTAATATTCAAAAACATAAAAGTATGTATAACAAAGTTACAAACTTAAAATAGTTTCTTGATTGCGAAAAATTCATGGAAATTGTGCAATTACATTTTATTTCTCTGCTTTTCAATGAAATCATGACAAATTTTCTGATTTTAAAATGCAAATAAGTAATTCGCAGTTATATTCTTTTAGAGTAAAAAAAAAAGTTAAAATAAAATTATTTCAACAAAAAATTGAACAAAGTATCTGGAATACCCTGAGCTCATGTTCTCATAAGAAAACATAAAAGCATATGCAAAACATATGTTTTCTTATTTCCTTTTGTTGTTGGCATATTGACATTGATTTTTTATATATTTGAAAAAAAAAGTTATGTAAACGAAATTAGTATATTATAAAGGGTGTGAATATCTTCTTAAAAATATTGTCTAACTTATTGAAGAAAGGTGTGTTGAACTTATAATTGAAAGGCGTGTCTTATTAATATTGATAATATTCGCAAAACTGTAATTGACTCTTTTCCTTCTTCGATCTAAAGTTCAAATTCAAAACACTTAGTAGTTTATCTAAAATTTCGACCCCGCTTAAATAACTAAAAAAAAAAAAAAATGATTTTCATTCCTTAAATTTTAAACAAAAATTATGTTTTATTCATAACGCTTCAGGACATTTTTTTGAATTATGAAATTATTAGAAAAAAATAAAAAAATTTAAATAAATCTACAGAAAAAAAAACAACCATAGAATAAGCTTACTTATTTCGGGAAAAATTAAAAAAAAAAAAAAATTGCGAATTGCACACAAGAGACAGTGTATTTCACAAAACGAACGTCCTGCTTTTTTTATTTTTTTTTTCTAGTTTTTTTTTTTAATAATATAAAACATTTAAATGCAATTTTAAAGTCCTTTTTTACGGTACACTATAATAAAATATGTAACAAAATGTGTTTTTCATTTTAAATATTGCTAACCATTTTTTTGCTTTAATCCTTATAACAGGACTGGTTTTATTTTATTTTTTTTTTTTGCAGAATAATGACTTGATTTTTTGTATGTTGCAAATTCCCTAATTAAAATTGTCGTTATACATATATATAACTTAAAAAACTAGATTTTTAAATTTAATTATTTTTCTGTTGTAAAAAAAATATCAAAATTAAACGTAGGTATTCCCTACTTACATGTCCACAATTGGTTCAAAAACATATTTTCAAAATTTATTTGTTTAATTACTATGAATTTTTTTACTTGAAACGTTAAGATCAGAAAATAATAAATTCTATATATTTTTGTTTTTATCATTGATTTCAATTTTCCCGATTAAATGCTACTTCCAATTTTCTAATGCTTTATTTCCTATAAAATTTCATCAAAAATTACAACAATTTATAAATTTTGGCAATCAATTTTCAGCAATACAATTTTCCATTTAATCTAAAATTTTAATAAAGTTAGAAAACTTACATTTGAAACAACTTGTATTTGAGGCGGACAAAAAAAAAGTGTCGATGAAAAATGAAAATGTTCTTTGAAATTTTCTTGCGGAAAATGCAGATGTACAATTTAATTTTTTGTGTCCTTTTTCGTACAAAAAATAAAAAAAATATCTAAATTCACAATTTAACGATATCAAAATCAGAATATAACCAGGATATAGTAATATCCTGGAAAATAATAAATGTATATGTACTTATATTGATAAAATTGATACATAGATATGTACACTACAGTACAATATCCTTTCTATTTTTTTTTTTTTAAATTCAAAAAATTAGATATATATTTTAGTAATATTTCCTTCTTTTATTTATTTTAGTTTTTTTTTTTTTCCTTTAAAAGAATTCTTTTCTATAAGAAATGCAGATTCTGGCACAGAAGGAAACTTATATATACAGATATTATTTGATTTAAAGGAAAATAATTTTTTTGCAGTGCCAGAAAGGAATATTGTAATGGTGGCATAAAAATTAGATAAATTGCCAATACGATGCTGTAGATATATGTACATTTGTTTTTTTTTTTTTTACTATTTATGCTTTTGATCTTACAACTCTGGCATTGGCAATTTGTTATAATTTAGATAAAATATGAGAACAACCTTATATAGTATTCTTTTGGACAGAAGTCAGAGTGAAAGTTGAGGTGGGGCCATTTAATTTCCTATACGTAATTCTACTAGACAGAGAGACATATATTAAGCCTATTAAACTTTAAAATCTAATTAAATTGAAAATTCTTTTCATTTTTCTTAAATTCTGTAATAATTTAAGTTCAAACAATGAAATTCTCATTCTCATAAGAAAAATGCATTTAACTCAATTTACCGAAAAACCAAAATTTATAAAAAAAATAAATTATATAAATTTAACATAAATCGGAAAACCAAAAATATTTGTAAGATAAAAATAAAACACAGAAAAAAAATGTTCATCTTTATTAGGTCGCTGCTATATCTGAAAAAAAAAAAAATAATAATAATAAAAAAAAAACATTTTTTTAATTTAAAAACTTTCTCAAGGACTTTTATTATTTCTTCAATTTAAAGGACAAGAGAATTTGCAACTTTTAGACATTTTTTTTTCTTCTTGCATAAAGTTTGTAACATAATTTTTTTTTTTTTTTTATACAACTTTCGAATGAATGAATCTTTTTTCTCTTTAGAAATAAAAAAAAAAAAAATTGGTAGATTTTTCTTTTAAGTAAAAAAAAGTGAAATTCTTAAAATTTTATCTGGCTCTATTATGTAGGTACATAATTTTATTTTTAAAGGGATTTTTAAAATATACTAAATTTTTTTATTTTTTTTTAACAAAAAAACTGTAATTGATTGTAGAAAGCTTAAAGCTTTTTCGATGAGTAAAAAGTATTCAATTGTTTGTGAAAAATGAGATTTTTAATATAATTTTTAAGATATTCGTATAACAATTTCTAAAGTTTATAATGTATATAGGTATACCCCTCATAATAACGAAAAGTAGATAAAAATATCAAAATATTAATGAAAAATTTAATTCGCTAAGAAATCTGTCTTCTTTTGTGACATGAAAATATGATACTGAAAAAAAAATTCGATGGGAAATTATGTTATAGCAGAAAACGTTATTATCTGGCTGTGTTCGCAGAAAATCCTTTTATTATTAAATATATAATTAATCGTTCAAAAATCAATTTCAGCTACTCAACAATTAGAGTTTTTAATGTTTTTATTGATTTTCTGTCGAAGAATAAATTTCAAAAAATATTTTTTTACTAAAAAAAGAGTTTGTGCAATTTTTACGACAGATTGACAGATATTGCTCAAATCATTTGAACAGATATATTAAGAAGTAAAAATATGAAAAATTTTTACTTATTTTTACAAATAGCTATTTTTGATCCGCTATAATTCGATTTGACCTTAGCAAGAGATAAAGAGAAATTATAGAAATTATAGAAATTAAACTGCCATCTATTTTTTCAGTGCAGAAACAATATTATGTCATTATTAATGAAAGTTAATAATTTTTTGGGAAAATAAAGGTTATTGCATTGTAATAATAATAATAAGAATAATAATAATAATTTTCATTTTGATTCTTTAGAAAGAAAGTTCAAAAATGTTTTTTTTTTTTAATGTTCAACTTCTAAATAAATTGTTATTTATTACCCAAGCGTAAAATAAATAAAAGAATTGTGTGTAAATTGATTGAACAGAACATTCCATTTATTTTATAATTTAAAATTTATGATAAAAACAACAAAAATATATGTATCTCTATGCATGAGAGAAAGAAAAATGAAATTATATTTTTTTTTTTTATTTTGTAAAGTTTGTAAGAATGGCTTATTAAGTTCTCACGAAAAAGGTACAATAATTTAATGTCTAGTCTAGACACTTCAAAAACATAAAATGTTATAAATTATATTTATTCACATTTTTTTTTTCACATTTTTTTTTCACAAATATAATATAAATTTGGAAATTATTACATTAAATCAATCAAGTTCAATAATTTTTTTTTGAAACAAAAGTAAAAAAAAAAAAATTGAATTAAAAAAAAAATGAAGAACCACCCGGGAATTTCAACTACATTTGTATTGTTCTTTCTGAATTATTAAAAAGGGACGTTTTTAATATTATTTTGAAATATTTAATGTTAAATTTGATTTTTTTCGCATAAAATCCTTGGACAATTTAATAAGTTCAATTACAGCAATAACCTTGAGATTACTATCTTTATTCGGTAGGCATAATACTTAACTATACGATGAGATAAACTAATGTTGTACAGACTCATTCAAAACAATTAAAAAAACTATATATTAAAATGTTAACTATTCCATAATGATTTAGGTACTATATTCTGTAAGTTATGTAAATTTTATATAATATATTTATTTTAGGGGGCAGACAGTTGCCCAAATGACATTTGACAATCTGACATTTGCCCACGGACATTTGACAATCTAACATTTGCCAATCCGATATTTGAGTCCTCGGTTTCTTTTTACGCCTTTTCCAAATTGAAACAAATTTATTTCCAACTTTATAGGAAAATTTTTTTTAGCTGAGTATAAGTTTTGTTAAATTAAAAAACTGGTCAAATGTCAGATTGGCAAATGTCATTTGGGCAACTGTCCGGAAATCTTTATTTTAAACTGATTTCTCATCTTACCATAATATTATTGTTCAAATCAAGAATCAGAAACCTCAGACAAACTTCACAATTAACCAAATAAAAATTTTCAAACAATATCATCGTCGACTGGCTATTTTGATAGCTTACTATTATTAAAGTTTTGTTAAATACTTAATATAGTTTAAGAAAAAAACATATTATATTCCTTAACAGTAAAATACAATAAACATATTTTGATTAGCAACTTAAAGAAAAATTCCATTATTGCTGCTATTGTACATTTCACCTGACATTCAATGTAAAGCTTTTATCTTCTTGCATATCATAATTATTGCAATTGGCAAATCATTTTGTCTGAATATGTACTTAAATTTCGTGATTCGCATTAAATTAATGAGAAATCAGCCGAAAGAAGAATTAAAAATATGCTATTATAGATATTGCAATTTTTGATTATTCCATAAAAAGTCCTTTTTCGTATTACATAAGTTAAAAAAAAAAAATTGTTTCATTAAATACATACAATCAAAATGAAATTTAAAATTGTTTTTAACAGAATACAAAATTAATTTTCAATATAAATCAAATTGCGAAAATTTTTTCTTTTTTTTCGCATAGTTACGATATTTATTTATGGTTTTAAATTGACATTTTCAACATGTGTAAAATAATTTTGTACATTATATACTTTTTTTTTTATTTTTTGAATCTTAAAATATATTTTATTTTATTTTTTGTATATATATACCATTTGACATTATAAATTTAACATTACATTAATATGTCAATCAAAAACTTTTTTTTTAAATATAATATGTACATTCGTATGTATGAACATTCATTTTTTGTTTTACGCCTGAATTTTTGAATAATTTGAATTCATAATGAGATTTAACAGAATTGAACAATTTTATTTTATTTTTTTTAATTATTTTATTACAATAATCCTTTAATTTTATTAAATTGTTGTTGGTATTATTGTTGTTAAACGAATATAAGAGAAATAAATGAGAAAATTATTTATGAATTACAAAAATAAAATTCTGTTAAATTAAATACTTAACATAAATCAGGGTGTATTTTTTTTTTTTTGGGAAAATTGAGGAATTGAAGAGAACACTGGTATAAAATAATTAAAAAAAATAAATAATGCCATATGATTTATAACGAAAACACAACAAAAACAGATAAAAATCATATCCTATAAAAAAAACGGTTCAATTTCAATTGGAGAATTTATCCGCATCGAAAATTGTTTATTGAAATTAAAAATGGACGAATGTTTTTATATTTTAATTTTTAAGATAAAAATAACTAAAAATTTTCGGCAAAAAAAAAACCAATATCATTTCCTTTCAACGCCTTACAAATGTATTAAATCTTTAATATCCTGTACATACATAGTGGATTAAGTAAAACAAAAATCTCTTAATATGTAAAATAAATTAAATATTTGTTCTAAAATTGATTTTTTGTTTTCTATTATTTTAAATATTGTAAGAACAAGGATGATCATAAGACAAAATTACATTAAATAATTGCAAAACAACCACTGAATTTAAGTAAAGAATAATGAATATAGACTTCATTCATTATTCTTTACTTGAATTACAGTTCTGGGTATGAATCAACGCAATATGCTACTTACCAATCCACCACATCTCATAGTTATTATCCCAAATAAAGGGCATAGTAATTTAACATCAAACCAGTAAAGATTTTCATACCTATGATTTTGATTTTTTCTTATAACTATATACACCTCAGACAGACTGCAGATTAGCAACCATGAATTTCATGGTTTGTAAAAAAAAAAAATTATTTTGCTTACCGATGTCGTAACAATGAAATTCTAACATATAGTCTCTCTGAGGTGTAAATTATATAAAGTTGAAATACATTTTATCAAAAAAATATGTAATAGTAGATTGTAACACATGTTAAGAAAATTTGTTAGTACAACGAGTTGTGTATACACAAAAACACATAGACAATACTTATATCACGAGACCGTAGGTCGAGTGATATAATATTGACAAGTGTCCATGTGTTTTTGTGTATATACACAACGAGCTGTATAACAAATTTTATTAACATGTTTTGTATACTGTTTTAATGTGCATGTAGAGGTAGTTGCAATCAATACATTTGCAATGCAAAAAATAAACAAAAGTTCAAAATGAAGAAAGTAAATAAAATTTTCTTAAATAAATAAATGAAGCATTTATTATACCATTTACCGAGCCAAATTTACGATTGTAAATACAACTTACCGATCACATGCACATTAAAATATTTTTTTCAAATATTTTCTTTTGTATAAATTCTAAAATTGATCTATTAAACAACAACAACAAAAAGAATCAAAAATAAACTCCCCAACGGGTTAATTTTCAATTTTTTATTTTATCTCGAGAAAATTTCAAACTCCAGTCAAAAAAAAAAAAATAACTTAACAAAGTTTTTTTTCTTTTTTCAAGGCTTTAATAAAAACGTTGATATTAAAAATTATTTCTTTTCTCAATTTAAAAGAGTAAACAAAATTTTCACGTCTAAAAGTTATTTTTAATATTTTTGAAAAAAAAAAAAAAAATAACAAAATTTTATTTTTATTTTTGGTTGAATTTGTTTACTTTATATACCTCTATTTATATTTCTTTAATTCAAAATAATAATAATAAAAAAAAAAAAAATCTAAATTATTTTCAACCCAAAAGCTATATAAAATTTTTATTTATTTTTTTTTTTTCAAGAATAAATTTATGCAAAAATGGTTAACATATAAATAAAGAAATTTTCCAAAAAATAAAAATATAAAAATTTAAAAAAAATGAAAAACTGGAAAACCATCTTTAAATGAAAATTATTTTTTATATATTTGGCGGTCCATTTTTTTTTTTTTTTTTTTTTATTATTTCTCTTTTCAGTTTTATTTTTAACTACATAAAGTAGAAAATTTATGTTGATTTTTTAACATCAAAAAAACATGTTTTCAGGCATTTTTAGGTACTTTTTTTTCCAAGTATTTTTGGGAAAAAAAAAACTAACTCAAAAGGAAAATTTAATAAAATATTTTTCTTTTGAAATAATTTTTAGAATAAGTTATACATTTTTTAGCTGAAAAAATATATTTTTTTTTCCTCAGAAATATTATTTTATAAATAGTAATAAAAAAAAATATATATTTTTTTTTTAATATTTAAATGACCAGTCTTTGAATTAATAATTTTTTTTTTTAGCACATTAAAGTCCATTCAAAAAACTGTGTCAAAATGAAAGACATTGAAAATTGTTTTTCCTGAAATTTGTGTCACTTAAACAAATTCATACCAAGGATTTTTGATCAATTCTTACATTTTTTTTTCAATTATTAAAAATTGTAAAAACCATTGGAGATTTTTTTTTAATAAGGATATTTTAATATGGTCCGCAGCTTGCATGTACTATTATTGCAACTATCCTTTTCCAATTCATTTACGGTGGATTTTACTAGCATTAAATTTAAATGGTTAAATTTAAAAAACATTTTGTTTTTTTTATTATCTTTTTCTTTACTCTTATGTAATTTGGAATCTTTTAGTTTCACTTGTTGTTTCACAACGTTAATCCTTTTTTGTTTTGGTATCTTTTTTTATCTATTTTTTTGTTAATAATCGACAAAAAAAAATTATTCAAATATTGTATGCTTCACAAAAACAAACAAAAACAATTTTCTGAATCAAGATGAAAAACTGAAAAAAACTCAAAAAAAAAAAAAAAAACAATTAACTAAGCCAAATGGAAAATTTCAGGCAATTTCTTTATCTAAAAAAAAAAAAAGATAAAATAAACTTGAAATCAGTTTAAAAAACTAAAAATAAAAAACAAAAAAAACCTAAATCGAATAAAAAACCCAAAATGAAAGCAAATTATGCTTCCACAAAATGTATAAAAAAAAAACAGGAAAAAAAAAATGTTTTTCTCTTAACATATTTTTATAACATAAATGTAGCAAATAAAAATTCCAAATTCTATTTTTTGTTTTCATTTTTATGAATTCTTTGTTCTAAAAATCTCAAATTTACCACATATCCAGTATAGCAAAAAAAAAAGAGAAGAAATTGAACATTTTGGTTCACAAATTTCTTACCATTTTGCTATACAGAAAAAAACATAAACAAGCAACTAAAAGTAGGAAACTGTTGGTTTTACTTTAAAGTACATGCTTTATTTGATCAAAACTAAATCTTTTGATATTAGAGTTCATATTAGAGTTAGGTCTAAGAATATATTATCAGTCAGGCACTGAATTTTGTAGCCTTTATGATATGTCAATATGTCTTAATTCAGATTGGTTAACTTAAAATCAAACTCTATATTTATATACATCAAAATTAATCAAATCTCTGATAAGGATAACGTTAGTAAGTCCATCATGCTTGGTATACTTAAATTATATACTTAAATCATAATTAATGACAATTTAAGATATATGTCTAAAACATTCCAATTAAAAATATTCGTAAAACTATTGATAAGAATTTCAAAAAATAATTTAATTTTTTTTTTTTTGTTTTTTTTTGTTTTTTTTTAAGTGTTATAAGCAAAGTTTATTCCCAAATATTCCAAAAAAAAACAAGTACTAATGATGATTTGGTAGTGTGAAACGATTGAGGATGAATAAAATTTTTTTCTCAAACACACAAAAACAAGACGGAAAAGTTAGAAGAAGAAAAAAATGTTATATAAGTTATATAATTGAATCAAATCGCATTCTTTGCACCATTAAATCCAATTACGAGAGAATTTTTTTTTACCAAAGATAGTTAGAATTTTTTTTTATTCTCTTATTAAATTCATTTTCTTTTTTCTGAATTGAATAAACTTGTGAATCATAAATTCTTTGTATATATACTTTAAAAGGCTTTTTGTTTTTAATTTTGTGAAATTTTTAAAAAAAATTATTTTTATAGAGAGTTATATTATAAAATGATGTATATGGTTTGTTTTTATATGAATAACATTGTTGATTGATTTCACTAAATGTCACTATGAAATCTTTGTTATTTCTTTCATTAATTGAAAGATTATTTCTTAAAAATGATGTGATTATATATTTTTGAAGATAAACCGAATATTCAACAGAGCTACTTCTCCTAAGGAAACTGATTTGTTCTATTTTTTGAAGTACTTTAACAACTAGTGTAGTATTAATCCACCAAACCTTTTATTGACTGGTTAATCACAAGATTGTAAACTTGTAAAGTCTCAAACATTGAAGCAATACACATAAAATAAGGTATAAATGCTTTAACTATTCAACAATTTATGTTATAATCTATCAAAATATTACTTTATTTCAAATTCAAATAGAAATTTTCAAATTTATATTATTCTATAACAACTATATACCTATATGAAGTTCCATAAATTTTTATATACACATCAAATATATATCATAAATGTATAGCATTGTTTGTTACAAATACATTTTTGGCAACAATTTTTTTGAATTTCACTACAGTAATTCTCATATGGTATTTTAGTGCTTAAAATATTTTTTTATATATATAGTATTTAATTTAAATGATGTATGATCCTTTCAGAATTATAAACAAAAAATTAATTAAATACAAAAAATAGAATATCATTGTGATATGAATTTCTGATATTAAATTCTCTAAAGATATTCTATGCGTTTATAATGTTAAATTTTCTATTTTATTTTCATAGACTTTATTGTACCTACATTAAAAATTATTTTCATTCAACATTATACTTATTCTAATTCTAGATCTTTTTATATAGAAAATTCATATTGAATTTAATGTTATCGTGCTTGCAAATTATAATATTCGCCAAAATATATATTTTTATACAATTCAAAATAAAATAAAAATTAATTCTAATAAAAGTAACTTTATTTTAACTATTATAGTCAAATAGAAATTAATAGAATATTGTATTTTCTTACATTACAAGTGGAATGTTAAAAAAAAGTGTAAAAGTTTTCTGGGAGAAAACCTTAATAGTTCAGATTATAAAAAGTTTAGTTTTCAAGGAAATCATAATTTTGGTTATGGCAATCTAATATTAATAGGTGAAAAAGAAATACTTGATTTTTAAATTTTGCATTTTTTAAATTTAAAAACTAATAACACTTCAGCCTCAAAATAATCAATTTTAAATTTAATACAAAATATTTTTATCCAATTTAAGTATTAAACAAAAATGAAACTTACAACATTTTAACATTAATATGTGAAATAAAATTTATAAACAAAATAATACCTTTTAACTCTAAATATGTATAAAAAAAATTGAATACAATTTTTTGATTACTAATTAGTATTCTAGTAATGAAATGGTTAGTGTTAATTGGCAGCAATTTAGAAATAAAGTTTTTTAACTATAAAAATGAAAGAAGAAAATTTTTTTCATTGCGTGGGACGAACAAATTTAGTCATAATAGAGACGTAAATGTCAAAAAGGATAAATATATATTAATTTAGTTCTTTTTCGATAAAAATTAATTTCCTTCTATTTTCGATTTATTAATTTATATGTTTTAAAATATAATTATTCAATATTTCTTAAAGGGTAAATTAAACAGGCGGGAAAGAAATGTACATAATACATTATGTTCTGTTTTTAATATTTATAGCATAACATAACTACAATATATAATGACGATTAAATCTCTACCATTTAAAAGGTCAAATTATACTGAAATTTTGCTACTGTTAAGCTTCACTCTTGTTATTTTTTTTTTATTTTTTTTATTTTATGTTTAACATAAGTCTTATTTTATATTTACGAATTTATTTTAAATTCTTAGTCATCACTGACTGAAGTAGATATGTATTTTTTTCTCAGAACATTAAATAAATAAAAAAAAAAGCCAAAATCTTTTCCAAAGCTTGATAAAAATTTTTTTTTTATTTTTTGTTGGATAAATCATTGTACATTTTTTTTAACCATAAAATAAAATTTATATTTTATGTACCTACTTTTTTTTTTTTTTTTTTTTATAAATAATAATTTAAAAAGATATAAAATATTATGTAATTCATTTTTCTACAATTTTCTTTTATATCATCAATTTTAATATTATATTTTATGAGCAAAAAAAAAACAAAAAAAAAAATTCGAAAAAGTTAATATTTGTCTATTTTTTTCCGCTTTTAAACCAATTCAATATTTTATAGGAATATACCTTTAAGAACACATATTATGCTATAATATATCCTTTTTATTATCCTTTTGTTTAAACAATGAAAAAAAAAAATCTCTATGAGGTTAAACAAAAAAATAGTATATATATATATGTATGTATATATAATGTACCTTTCTACATATAGCTTATATACGTAATAAAAAATGAAAACAAATAAAACCCATTTTTTGAGCATAAAGTCAGTGTGGATAATTGAACTTAGAGCTAAATATAAATATTAAGAAAATTTCAAAAACTTCTAACTTTATTAAAGATTATCATAAAAGTTTGGATAATTTTTTTAATTTTTATAACTTATTTAGTAGACATTATTATGTAGCTCCAGTTTACAAAACTTCTAACTTTTAAAATCTTCAAACAATAATTTATGTGCCTATACTTAACTTTTACTTTGAATATGAAGAAATCCTGAAAAATGATATCAAATATTTTTATCTGCTGAGAATTTTAAAATTTATATTAAAAAAAATAAACGGTATAAAATGTTCAACAGTCCTTTGAAAAATAATAACAGTGGTGGTGGAGGTGGATTAAAAAACATATTCAAGAACTATTATTAAACCTAAAAATTAAGATAAAAATTCCTCAAGTTAATTCCTTCAATAGAAAATAATTTGGGCATGAAACTGATCACCATGGCATCAAACACTATCGTTTGAGTTGTGTTTCAAAAAAAATAGATATTTCAACTACCTACCTACTGAAAAAATAAATTAACAAACATTTTCATTAGAACTTCAGGCAATGTGATTAGTCGTCCTATACATACTTATTATTTTTAACAGTGTAAAATATTTATTAATAATATTTTTATTTTTATTTATTTTTTTTTTGGGAAAAATGAAAAGCATAAAGCTAAACATTGTACATATTTTTTATGACTTTTAATAAATCATTCTATAAAAAATTGAGCTTTATCCAAAAAAATAAATCTTCAAGCGATTTTTTTTCTCATGTCGTGAATAAAAATCGTAGTAATAATTCCAAAGGTAGCGCAAATTTTCATGACAAAAATTTCAAGTAGGTACATGTTTTGTCAACTCTACATCGAATTGTAGAAAGAGTGTTGTTTTTTTATTTTATTTTAAATTTATTTTCAACAATAGAGGCGAGCTTTTAAAAATAATATAGTTGTTGTCACTGCCCCATGTAATCAACGGAAGCAATGAATTCAAGAAGAGCACGAGCATTGAATGGTATAAAAAAGTGTTAGAATTCAAAATGAAATTAACTTGTGATTTAAAAGCTTAAATATTGTATTTATAAAATAATAAAAATAGTAATTTATATTTTGTATAATGATCATTTGAAATATAACAATTTATATAAATTTTATTTAAATGTTTTTTTATTTAATTTTTCTATTTGCAAGTCAAATTTGATTGAATTTGGAATGTGATGTTTGATAGAACATTTTTTTTTCTTTTTAAATTTAATGTTTGAGCGATATTAAGGTAAAAATACTTATATTTTGCATATATATAGACATTGTAACTTTATGTACTTGTGTATACATAATATTATAGTTCACTCGAATTGTAAATTTTCATTTTTATAAGAAAAATATCTTTTAAAGTACATAAAAAATGATATTTTCATTTTCTTATATTGTATATATATGGAAATACAGTTTTTTTTTAACATTTTTTAATATATTTTAAAAGGGTTCAAGGAAAAAAGCATTATGATATTTGCAATAAATTTTTTATTCATGCAAATATATTTGAAGATTATACTTCTTTACCTTTTAGTAGAAACTATGTACAAGAAATGTATTATACGTATGTACTTTCCGAAAAGTTAATATCAAAATTCAATAAATGATATTATATAAAACTTTTTGAAATTAAAATATGTATGACAATTTCGCGAATTTTAAGTCAATCAAATAAACGATTCAATATATAAGAATTTAAATTCAATATCAATTATTTACATATATATATTCATGTTCATGTTTAATTCATTTTGATTTTATTTTTATGAACGCCTTAAAAACTTTGATATGTAAAGTGAAGCATAGAATATTGCAAAATGTAAATAATATAAACATAATGTTTATATAAAGTAATATGTTTTTAATCTTTAAAATAAGTTTTCCCGAAAACTTAATTACCCTAAAGAAAATTTTGAATTGCAAATATAGCAATATAATATAACTTCACAAATAATTCATTCGCAACGATTTCCGTAGGTAAAGAAAGACAGTTTTAGATATAACTAGCTTATAACTAATAATTTAACTACATTTATGAAGGAACGTACGTGACATGTACAAATAATGTCAATTTACCTTTCGAGAATTCAAAAAAATTGCCATCCAAATCATCAATAAATTAAAATTCTCTCACAAGAAAAAGGATACAAAATAAGTGAAAAAGTGTGTAAAAATTTTTTCAATGCATTTTAAAATGAAAAACCATAAAAATATTATGTGTCCTGTTTATTATACATATAATACGTACATACTAAATAATATTATTAATATTTATATATATAAAAATAATATTATATTTTTTTTGTTTTTCAATTTATATTTAGTTCCTTTTAAGCAAAACTCTACTTTTTTCCTTTTTCTTAATATTTTTGTTCACAGATGTCACACATAATCATCTTTTTATTCAAAATGTGTATATGGAGAATTATGTAATATTGTAATAATCTATATACAAAGTAAACAAACTGAAAAAAAAAATAGTAACAACGATGCATTATGAAGAGCAGAAAAAAAAAAACATTTTTATGTGGTTTTTAGTTTTTTTTTGCTCGTCAGGATAATGCGGTTTCCTTTTTAATAAAATAATGAATTTGGTTGCGAGTTTTATGTGAGGTGTGCATTATGACACCTGATGTTTCTCAATAAACTTTAATTTATTTTTATTTTTTTTAATACACCTTTTCCTTCATTTTTAATAAATATATATATATTGTGTAGTCATAAAATTTTAATGATACTGTAAATTTTTTGAAAATAAAAAACTTAGAATATAAAATATATAATATAGCGGTTATGTACATAAAATATCCTTAATAGAATCCATGGTATTTTAAAATTTTTTAAATGTCGCTGTAATAATGATGGACCATTTTTCTTTTATTTTATAACATCAACACTATAACTTTTATGCTCAAATTTATGTACCTGTCCTATATAATATATGTAAAGATAAAATATTGAATAATAAAAATTATTATATTGAAACTTTAGGTATAGTTAAATGCGTAATATAGGTTATGCAATGACTTTTTTCTTATGTAACATTAGTTCAGTATTTAATATTTTCCAACCAGTAGTGTGGGGCTTGAAAATTTTAAAACACATAATTTATTTATTTTGAATTATTAAGTTTTTAGTGTTATCATAAATATCGCATAATGATTATAGGTATACCGATTTATTTTTATATTTTTTGCAATAAAATAGTTTATTCAATAATCCGAAAATATTTGGTTTTTTAGTAATCTGCTAACATTGTGTTAATATAAAATTTTGCTATTTATATATTTTTAAAATTTGTTATACTACCTATAAGGTAATTATAATACTGATCAGATATCAATAATTGATCTGGAATTTTGAAGTAAATAATCAACGTTTATAAGTTATTACTCCAGTAATTGCTGTTACACTATAGCAAAAAACTTTTAATAATATATAGATACAAAAAACACTATGGAAGTAAAAAATTAATAAATTATTAGTTTTCATTACTGTACACCTAATAAATTTATTTTAATATATTTTCTTTTTTATACTATTTTTTTTTTTAGGAAGCTTGCAAATCGAAAATTCCCGCGAAGAAGATCAAGGAAAATATGAATGTGTAGCTGAAAATTCCGTCGGAACAGAACATTCAAAAGCAACAAATCTTTATGTTAAAGTAAGAAGAGTGCCACCAACATTTTCACGACCACCGGAACCACTAAATGAAGTTATGTTAGGAGCAAATTTAAATTTATCATGTGTAGCTGTCGGTTCACCAATGCCTTATGTTAAATGGAGAAAAGGTTAATAAACTAAACACATAATTATTTAAATATAATTTATTATTAATATAAAATAAAAATGTTTTTACCTTTTTTGCAGGAGCTCAAGACTTAACACCAGAAAATGATATTCCAGTTGGTAAAAATGTTTTACAATTAACTAATATTATGACTAGTTCGAATTATACGTGTATAGCTGCCTCATCATTGGGACAAATAGAAGCTATGGCTACTGTTAAAGTACAATGTATGTATATTTTTATCAAAAAAAAAATTATAAACATTATTAACATTAAGGTATTTATTTTCGTCATTTTATTTAATTTGAAAAAAAAAAAAAAAAAAATTTTGTATCTAATTGCGACAATAAAAATAAATGACACATTAAATAAAAGCATTTCTTATCTCAAGTTTTCATTTTGATTAATTACCAGAGATTTTCCATCTGGGAAAATTTCAAAGTCATAATAATTTTCCAGAAATTCTATATACCGTAAAATTAACAACAAGTAGGTTCAAAATAATTTCAAGCTTTATTTGACAGACATTTTTTTTAGTTTTACAAAAAAAGAAAAAAACCAGGTTCGCAATTTCGTTTTAACATAAAATAAACCTAATATTTTTAAAATAAAAAAAATTTGTTTAAACTTCATAAACATCATAAATGATATTTATTTATGTAAATTTTTTCAATTTTACATGACCAAAACTTTTTCTTTCCATGGTTCAGTACATTTTATTTAATTTTTGACACTTTATTTAATTTTTGCATTTAATAGCATTACCAACTGCACCAACAGATGTACAAATTTCAGAAGTTACAGCTACATCAGTTCGTTTGGAATGGTCGTATAAAGGACCCGAAGATTTACAATATTACGTTATACAGTACAAACCAAAAAATGCTAATCAGGTAAGATAAATATAATAAGAAAAAAAAAGTATTTTTTTTTTCAACATTAAATTGAAGATATTTTTCGTACCTAATTTTTCAAATTTATGCTTTATATACGTTATGAAATCGTTATGTTTTTTGTTTGTTTTATACTTTATTCTTTTATATATATTAAAAATAGAATTAAGGAAATTAGTTGTAGATATACTTAAAAAAAAAATTGACATAACATTATGCAATTTAAATTAATAATCTTTATCATTTTAATGGCAAAAATTTTTAAATCGAAAAAATTATAATAATTCATTAAGTTTCCGATTAAATAGAAAACTTTAAGAAACGTTAGGCTAATTGCATTCCTTTTCTTTCTTCTTTGAAATTAAGCTAAATATTCAGAACAGATGTTTTAGAAAATATATATGGAAATCAATTGCTGGTCATTTAATATTTAATATACCTATTTAAGTTAATTTTTGACAATACAACTAGAGTGTTATGTATAAGTATATCGAATTTTAGTTTCAGTTTTGGAACTTTATATTCTGATACTGCAGATAGTGGATTAAAACTAAAAATTTTCGTTTCTTATTACAGGCGTTTAGCGAAATTAGCGGTATTATTACAATGTTTTATGTTGTTAGAGCTTTAAGTCCGTATACGGAATATGAATTTTATGTGATAGCTGTAAATAATATTGGTCGCGGACCACCATCTGTACCAGCGACTTGTACTACTGGTGAGACAGGTAAGAAAAAAAAATTTTTTATTAATTAAATTTTTTTAATTTATTTGAAATTTTTTTAATACTAATGCTTTTGAATTAAATAATTGAATCAATGCGTAGCTAGTTTGAAAAAAAAAATAATTCTTGTTAACAAAGTTTAAAATCTTACAAAATTTTGATCAAATATATACGAATAAAATAAGTTGATAAGAACATACTCTTATGTTTTCCGTCTACTGTTCATTTTTAAATAAAGAAATTTTCAAGTCTTTTTCTTAACACTATTAAGCTTATTATTGGATCCAAATTTAAAAAATGGTATATTTGAAATTATCACAAAAATCGAAAATTTGTTGATTCAATTATTTACTACAAAAAATTAAAATAAAAATTGATTTTACATAAAGTGTCAAAGAATATAATGGTAATTAAGGATGCTTAACTTAATTCAGCAATGAATAACATAAAAAAAGTTAAGCCGTTCGTCCGTCGTCGGTGTTTAGACACCCAAATTGTTTGGAATCGGTCCAATTTGTCAATGCTCAGATTACTCGTGACTTGTTGATTTCAAAAAAAGGCTCATGAGTTTTTTTTATTCCATAATGGATTCTCCATTAATTATTAGAACGCTAAATAATTTTTTTTTTTATTTTATTTTATTTAAATTTAACCATAGATTAAGAATACAGAAAGATGAATAGCTTCATACAACATTTTTTCAGTCTTTTTTATGTGAAGGTGTTAGTAAAACTAAATAAAATTCTTTTCATATATTGATAATTATCACGTATTTTATTTTGTTTTACTAACACATTCACATGAAAATACCAAAAATAATGTCGTATGAAGCTAAGAATCTATGTATATTCTTAATCTATGATTTAACTTAACTAATTTCGTTATAATTTAAAAAAATGTATTCAAATTTTTTTTTTGTCATGTGAAACAAATCACAAGGTGTATGTGAATAAGCCGAAATAATTTCACTGTATTACGTCATTACTATTTGCATGTATTCACTGTGTTACGCCAGTAGGTATAATTAATTCTTCTGAGAAAATATTAAAGCTAAGGATCGACTTAAAATTAAACGTATACATATCTTTTCGGGGTTTAATTTTTTTTTTTTTTTCAAAAATCTATTATTATTAAGATGACGTCATTTAGTGAATTATTTATTAAAAAACTAAACCATATCTTAATATTTAAAGGATACCTTATCAAAATAGATTATTTAAATTCGCACTGCGATCCAAACGGTCCAACAAATACAAACAGTTTGGATGTCTATCGGTGCTCAGGTTTGAGAAAGACTCATAGCGTTAGATTATTTACTACTAAAGAACCTCTTAAATTGGGGTGGTAAATGAAAAAAAAAAAAAAGATAAGCTTTTTTATAAAATTTAAAAATTAATTAAACTTACAATGTGAAATCAATTTTTATTTTAAACAATAAAAAAATATGTATCTGGAAATTTGTTACTAAACTCTATGTTTATACTTTACTATTACTATCTAACATGTATGTTTAATTTTTTTCGTTAATTTCTCTAATTTAGTTTTGTTGCAACAAAAAAAAAAAAATTCCTTATCCTTAAAAAGAAAAAGGATAAAATGCTTTTTTTTAATTGTTTTTTCTTTATTATAAGTTTTCCTTTCATGTTTTTCTTAATTCATATAATATTATAATATTCATTAATTTTCTTGCCAAAAAAATTTTATTAAAATAAAAATTAGAATTTTTTTTTTTATTAAAATTTTAGATTTTCAAATTTCTAAAATTTTTTTGGCACTCATTCTATGGTTTCATTTTTCTAAGTATTAAAAAAAAAAAAACTGTTTTTCACCCCCAGATAATATTTTTGTTTTATTTTGAAAAAACATTTTGCTTTTTGAAATTATTCTTCACTTTATTAAAAAAAAAAAAAAAAAAGTATTTAATAATTTTCAGGCATAAAATAAAATTAAAGAAAATATCTCATTTTATTTTCATTTTTTTTTCTCATCTTTTTTTGTGCTTACAAATAAAAAAAAAAAAAAATTTTTGAAATGAAACTTGTGGCGGACAAATAAAAATATTAAAAAAAAAAAACGTAAAACCTTTTAAATGTAAAATCATGGAAAATCATAAAAATAATATTTTTTATTACAGTTTTTATACCAATTTTCATTTTCATTTTTTTTTTTTTTCACCCTAATTTGTGTTTTCATATAAAAATATCATTTATTGGCTTGATTTTATTTGAAATATAGGTATAAATTTTATTTATTTTCTTAATAAAAAAATAAATTGTCTTAATCTGTATTAAAAATTTTGCTAACCTAGATTTGTAGTTAAAGAAAAAAATTAATTTAGTTATAATTTTGATAAGGAAAATAAATTATCTTATTAAGACGAGGAAAAGTTTAATCAAAATTTATCAATATGCAGAAATACCCAAATTAATATGATACGGCGACATATCCAAATTTATCAGGTACCTTTGTTTCGATCTATATTTTGTGAGTATGAATCTGAACAAGCTAAGAACTCGTATTTACGGATCTAACCTCGTATTACGAATGCTAGCTGAAGCTGAAACCTGAATATTTTCAAAATTATTAAAAAAAAATTGGAAAATAAAATTTAGTTTCTATGTTATATTATGTACCTATATATATAAAATCAACAAAAATTCTTTTTTGCTTGTGGCCCGCGTAGTAAAATTGTTTTATCTTAATTTAAATAATATTTCAATTTGAACATTCTTGGAAAGTTACAAACACTTCTCTTTAAATTTGAAGAAGAAAACCCAAAATGTATACTCTTTATACTCTTTTTCTTTCATATTTTTTACTAAAAAGCGATAAATGTAAAAACAAATAATATAAGGATTTTATACAGCGAAGACTGTGTCATTTGAAATTTAAAAATAATTAAAGGGTTATTTCGTTCATTTTCTTCGTAACTCCATCGGCGCTACAAAATAAATTTCAAATGAATTAAAATTCAAAATTATCCATTTCAGCCTATATATCCTATCCTAAAGTTCAAATCAAAGTTCAATCATTATTAGATTTCTATTTTGTAAATAAAATCAAGCCAATAAGGACATTATTTATTTATTTTGGTCAATTGTTAAAATAAATTGTTTTTTTATTTTATATTTATTTTTTTTTTAATTCTATTTACCATACAATTGATCAAATGTAAATAAAAATAAATTTTATTTAAAAAAAAAAGCTTTTTGGGGTTCTAGGCAAATTACATACATGTATTTGTAAAAAATATATTATTCATCTCAATTTTCAAAATTTTGTTCTAAATTAATTTTTGGGGTATATAAAATAAGTATTAATTTTTTTTTCACCAAAATTTTGACATTTTCATCTAAAATTATTGTTTTAGAATAGTTTTACATAAAATTTTAAATTTATTTATATATTTTTTTTTTGAATTATGTTTTATTTAATTAAATTGGAAATTTAAATATTTTTTTGAAGGAAATTAATAAATATATATAAAATATAAATATACATAAAATTATATATTTTAAATAATAATTCTATAGTTAAATTGTTTTAACATTTTATATTTATTATATAAATGTTTCATTGTTTATAATTAAATTTCATAATATCTATTTTGGGTTTGATTCTGAATTAATTTTGTAGAATTTAATATTAAATTAATTGAAAAAAAAGTAATAATCTCTCTCCTCAATTGCTAGCCAGCATTAATTCGTAAATATAAAATATATTAAAACACTGATTAATGTCATCCTAATTGCTATAAAGTTTTATTATTTAAAAAACAAAATCTAAATACGTTTGCATAAATATAAAAATATATACATATATCTTATAACTTATGAATAATGCAAATGACTTTTTTAAACATTAATTTTAATTATTCGTTTTAAAAGAACATAAGTTTTGTTGCTACAATTTTGTTAACCAAGAATAAAATTTATCCAGACATATAACTTCTTCCCTCACTTTGTTGTCAACCCTTGTTCATAAACATCACCATAAAACTGTATTTTTATATAGTGATCTCTCAATAAAAATTTAAAAAATTTATATATATATATATATATATATATATTATATATTTTGGCTATCACGAAATAATGGAGAAAAAAAACAACATTATTTTACAAACTTGATTCAGAATTTATAATTGCATTGGGTAAATGCCTTTAAAAGCTTTTTTCATTAAATTTTATTATGAAAACTTTTCTTAAAAATAAATTAATTAAAACTGCAAAAAAAAAAAAAATATTCATTTTTGTTCTTCTATTTTTCTTCGAAAAATTAAATGCAAATGAAAATTTTCTCCATACCAAAAATAGGTGATTTTACATTTGGAGGTGCAAGTAAGTATAAAAACAAAAAATACAAAAAAAAAAAAATATTACCAAAAAATTAAAACAAACTTTTAAAAACTTTTTGATTTTAATGTTATGAATTTTTAAAATTTTAATAAAAATATGCAAATATATTTAAGGAGTTAGAAAATTATAATAAGTTGGAAAATTTTAAAAATATATTTATATATTATATAATTATGTACTGTACACCACCTTAAAGAATATAATACATAATGTGTATAATATAATAAAAATTTTGTTTAACTAAAATTAATGGTGACTTTATCTTAAATTATTATTCTTAGTGAGAGGAACTATACATATCATGGTACCATAAGTCTGTTAAATATTTTTTTTAAGATCAGCATACCTCGCTAACCGTCACTGAACAATTTATATAATTCCTTCCTGAATCTCTATTACAAGAAATTGACTTAAAATCTTAAATTCGACAACATTAAAAGGCAAAACGAAAATATTTATTATTCAGTAGAAAAAGTAAATTTTAAATGTGAACAATTAAAAAATATTATGTTTTTCACAAGTTTACTAGAAGCGTAACATATAAGCAATAATTGCAGGTAAACTTTTAAGGTCATGGTTCAGCGCCTTCAATTTGGAAGTATGTTCACATAAAAACTATAAACAATAACCATAAATCATAAAAGCGCTGTCAAAAAAAATCAATAAGTTACAAAAACTCTTTTCATCATATTATAATTTTTTACAGCATAAATAATCTATATATATTAAAATAAAAGTCCGTTTATGTATGTAACTTATAAACTTCTGAATGAAACTTTCTCATTTGGAAGAAACCGGAACTATTGTAAAGTTTATTTTCCGTACATGGTTTTAGTCTGTTTTTTCATTACATTTGGTCGACTAATTTCGGTGCTGAATAACTTTTCGAAATTTGTAATTTTTTTTTAATTATTATTAATAAGACTGTATGCTAGAACGAAGCAATGTTCGCCTCGGGATCATATAATGTATTTAAGTGCATTAAAAATGTTTTATTTTACATGCAGCCCACAAAATTTTTCTAGAACAATTATTTAATGTCTATGTTTTAATCCTTTAAAGAAATTAAAAATATTCATAAGACTATAAGTACTATTAGAATTTTTCTCAATTTAATTATAAAATTAAGTAAAATCAAGGAAATTATTATATTTCGAAATATTTTTAAATTAAAAAAAAAGTCTGTGAATTTTTAGTCAAAAAAATCGAGTTTAAGCTCTCTGAATTAATTCATTAATATACTTATATATAATTAGCATAATTTTCTTAGAAAAATAATTCTGTATAATGTCTAAAAGAAAAATTATATTATTTTAATACATATTTTTTTTTTTAAAGTCAGAAAACATATTTATGTGAGACCATTATTATTTTCGATTTCCATAAATTTATTCAACAAAATCTAGAAAAGATCTAAATGTAAATCCTTAAATAAAGAATA
Source organism: Hybos culiciformis (assembly GCA_964007475.1). Taxonomy (NCBI): domain Eukaryota; kingdom Metazoa; phylum Arthropoda; class Insecta; order Diptera; family Hybotidae; genus Hybos; species Hybos culiciformis. Next base: position 146,852,188 of record OZ023273.1, on the reverse strand, counting down.
ATGCACAAATTGTGCATAGGAAGTTGTAGTGTAGTAGAGACACACATATCCCATAATAAAAGTGAATTATTGCAGTTATGCAATATGTGTGTTAAAAATGACACTACAAAGAAAAGAACGTTTTGCGGTCCAACCAAAAAAAAAAAAAAAAAAACATAACACTTTATCTATATTATGAAACAGAAGTGCCCATATAAATTTATATGTCTCTGATATAATTATGTTGCAAACGATTTTAGATTTAAACAAAAAAAAAACTAATTAATTAAAAATAACTTTTGAGAATTCTTTTTATAATCATGAAATATAGCAATTTTGTGGATCTTATCTCAAAGATTTAAAAAAGTATTAATATTTTGTAATTTGTTGCATAATAAGAATTTTTAATATTGCAACTGAACAATCTAATTTTACAGATGCTTTTCTCTGAATTTATTGCTGGAAAGGTATATTACCAAAAGGTATAAGAATGTTCAAAGTTAGAAATAAAAATAAACATTTTTCGAGGCAACAAAAATATAAAACAAGCTTCAGCTGAATATAGGAAAATAAATTTACATATCAGTAAAAGGATTACAGAATAGATTCAATAATAGAAACATTAGAAAAAATATTAAGTTAAGATTAATAAAATTTTTTGATGCCCTCCATTCATATATTCATATGGAATTATTCGAATTTTAATTAATTTGTATAATTGCAGCTCAAATATTAAAAAATATTAAATCTTTCCTAATCTCTTTAAAATGGCATTTTTGTTTAATAAGGTAATACTTATTTTTTTTACTATCCTTATTTGAAGCAAAAATGGCATTTATAACAATATCCAACAGAAAAAATATCTGTTTTAAAAAAGGGACCAAGGATCTGCATACCTCTTTTTTTTTTCTAAAGCACGATATAAATTTATGAATCGTATCAAGGATAAACGGAAAATTTATAACAACTACATTTTAATGCAATATCCTTTTTTTGTGTTTTTAGGCAAGAAAGAAAGGTTAAACATTTTTTATCTTTTATGCAAACCAGATTGAAATGCTGGTTTCGTATAAACAAAGAGAAAAAAAAAAAAAAAAGAATTTGCACTATGAACACTTGAACTGAACAGGTAGTCACTATCAAAAATTATTATCTTCAATGCAGCCAAAAATGTAAAACTAATAAATCTTTTTTTATCATAAATTGATGCAAATATGAGTTTTACTTTTTCCAAAAGAAAAACTTAAATTAAAACGTTTTAATTTTTTTTTTTTTATTCCATTAGTTGTTGTCTGTTTTACGCCTTTGAGTCATATAATAAATACATAATGACTTTTGTTCGTATGAGGAAATAATTCCACCCTATATAAATCATTTTGCAATGATTGCAAAAATCTATTAATATCACGTAACTGGATTTTGTAATTTACAATATTGTAAATGTTCTATAATGTGTATAATATGTACTTTACAACAATTGTGATTTGAAAACTATATTAATTTTTTTGACCTATATTATGTTATAATGCCACTTCATTCCCTGGTTAAAGGATCTTTGTAATTAAAGTTAAATCATTCATTTTTGACAAATCTATGCTCAATTCTATTTCCGCCTAAAATCAAGACAAAAATGTTAAATTTATTAAGGAAAAATAATTCAAGAATATTGAGGATATCAGATTATTGAAGAATAAATAAGATGTGTGGTCTCTGAACACAATGTAATATTTTTAATACCATTTTAAAATGTTTTTGGGTTTTTTTTTTAATTTCTTCTAATTTTTGTATGAAAATATTTATGTTCCAATTAGAGTAATGAAGAAATGAATTTTATTGTTCCTTAGAGAAAAAATGTATCCACAAAACTCCTTAATACAAAATTTTATCAATTAATTGTTTGTTTAACAAAAAGTTTAAAATCTTAAGAAATTTGATTTTCCGAAGACTGAAACTTCATTTAAATTAAAGTTCAACAAACGTATATTTAATTTCTGTCTTTCATTTAATAAAATTAATAACAGTTCATACAGTTTCTTTCTATTTTCATACAATTTTTAATCCAATCAATATTTCATCTTCTTCTTAATATATAAAACCGCCATTTTTTAGAGACTTAGTTCTAAAAAAAATACTTAGGTTTTTATTCAATTAAGTGGGAAAAAAATGTTCGATATAAAATTTTATGTATCTTTCACTCACGTAAATATAAATAAATTTAATACAATGTTTATTAATAAAACCTAAGTAGATGCACCATCACCAAACATGTAATATCTTTTTTATTCGTTTAAAAAATTATTTTAGATGCAGAATTAACCTTTAACCAAAAATGTCTATTAAAGTTTTTTTTTCAAGAGAGGAAACATAATGCAATTTTGATATATAAAATATTAAAATATTCGATATTTAACCAACCAACCAACCAACCAACCAGGATATTGAAAATATGTTTCTCAGACATAGAAATTTAATTCGAAATTTTTCAAGTATTATTTTACATCAATTACTCTTTGCATCCGTCTTGAATTTATAATGAATCTCTATAATTTTTCTTGTGTTTCTTAATACATATATATGTTGAGCAATCATACTAAATATAGTTCTTGTTTATGACAAAATCGTAATTGTGATAATTTATAACAGTATAATGAAAAGAATTAGCACTCCTTTGAAGACCGAAATTAAATCTTAAAATTTATATTTTTAAGGGTCTAACAAATGTTATTAAACCTATATTTAAGAAACTTAAAATTAAGCCAAAAAAAAAAATATTACCATAAATATACTTAAATTTTTATTAATTTTTACTTTATTTTGCTGGGGGAACTATTCAAAAAAAAATCTGTCGACTTTCGTTTGACAGTATCGTTTTCAATTTCAACACAATTTTTTACTCTTCTATTTTCCACTATACTTATACACTATCGAGCTTTAATTTTTGAAAACCAAATTTTATCAATGCATTTCTCTTTTGAATATTTCTGCATCATAACTCTTTTTTGTTCCGACTAATTATATTAAATAAAAAATAAACTATTTTCACCTTTTATGTTAAAAGAAAACTATTTAAATTTTTATTTTTTTTTCTGTATTTTACTCAATGAATTTCAATCCTTTTACTTTATGTTTTCGTTCTCGCAATAAAGTAGTATATTGAATAATAAAGTGTTAAAATTCTATCAACTTTGAACGAGACAAAATAATTCAAAGGTATATTCATTAAAAAGCAAATTTTTGATATTATAAAATATTGTACATTCATGTATCTACATATATGTGAATCTAAAAGTAAAGTCATCAATAATATTTTCTTTTTTCATTTAACATTATCGGTTTAATAAAATTTTCCATTTATAGACTTGATGATTATTTTATTGAAGTTCATGTTTTAGTCAAGTATAATACCGTCTAGCATTTAAGAAGAATTCTATTAAATTTTCTATTTATATTATATTAAATGGGAAAATGCACTAAAATGTTAGATACACAGTGGTTTCCGTGTTCATTATAGTACGTAATATTTTTATTACATATACATACGAATATAACTAATATGGATAAATTTATTTTATATATAGTACAGAATGCATTGAATAACGTTAATATTTCTACCAAATTTTTGAGAAAAATAATTTCATACTATTTTTACCACAAATTCTATAAATATTTCTCATTCTCGAAATGTGCATCATATATACTTACATAATGTATAGTACACAAACAATAATACATATGAGTACCTTTAATATTGGCCACAAAACCTTTAAATCTTTACAGACTAACTAAGTCAAACACATATTGCACATTATCCTTGAAATATCTATTCAAAGCATGCATTTTTGGTATTTTCCCATTATAACTTGAAAATATATTATAATATATGTATATAACAGAAAATATAGATTTATGAATAGCAAATGTATGTATTTTTATTTTTTTTGGTTTTCCAAAGAAATATGAAAATAAATTTTCCAAATGCATCTACATATATGTTATATGTAATATAATATTTTTGATCTTTATTGTGCAACATTATTATTGTATAGGTTTAAATAGTAGTTATCCACTAATAAAGCTTAAAATATTATATTACAAAATTTTCATTGGAAAAAGAAAAATTGTTGAAAAGAGAAATAAAGTGTGAATAATCTAAGCCGTAAAATATTAATATTTTTCCACTTCAAAAATCAATTAGGTAAAAATATGTATTTATTATGTTTTATATACATAACGTATGTCTGAATAAAATTTGAATATAAAATTTCAATCATTGACATTTTATGTCCTAATCTGAATATGAAAATATTGCTTTCTAGTACATATATGAATGAAATATAATATCTAATTTTTAATGTATATGCTTTATGTATTTAATAATGATTTTATTTATGTATTGGTACTATATTATGTTTGTTTTAAGCATAACGAAATTTAGAAGTTGGTAAAAAACATTCTGAAAAAACATTTTTTGAATGTTTAATTTTTTTTTTTTAATATATTGCAGGAAAAAATTAAGAAATAGATAATCATTTCATTTTATTTTATACAACATATTTTTATATTGATATACCATTATTTTTTTAACTATCATAACATTTATCTACTTTCTGTAAGACTTTCGAATTTTTCGTTCAACTTCTTTTGAGAAAAAACCCAAAAAAACCAAGATAAAATTACCGAGTTAATATGTCAACAAAATAATTCGTAAATCATATTTAACATTTCGAATCTTTTCACTGTTTCTCGTACAAAACGAGTATATATACTATGTGTATTGTATATATTAATATTGAAATTTATTTAATGTACATTAAATGTAATGCATACCTACTTATTTGATGATCACATAAATGAAGGTCTGACCTATATGAAAGATAATTTAAATTTCATGTTGATTGTAAAGTCAACAATAACACGTTTGAACGCTTGGTTGCTTTATATTTATGAAGCATCAGAACAAAAAACATTTCTATATAAAATTTCAATATGCCCATTTGTCCTGGTAGCAATTGTTCTATATTTATTATGATTGAAAAATTTATTCAGATTCTATATTTAATTTTATATCAAAAATGTCACAGTAATATAGTAGGTATACAAACGCGATATATATATTGTGAATATAAGTTTTTATTGAAAAATGACTCATTTTATATGAAATATGTGTCCAAATTTAGAAATTATTTCTTTTATACAAAAATAAATATATGTATATAAATATGTATAAATTAATTAAACCTTCAAGTTTTGAACGAGATAATGAATGAAACCTCTTTATGAGACTTATATTGTGAATTTAAAAATTAACATTATAGAGATTCTAAGAACGAATTGGAAATGAAACTTATTTTTGTAGAATCAACTTTATTTATTAATAGAAAAAAATCGTATCTTCGTTACTGTAAGAAAAATATAAACTTGACACTAATATCCCGCCAAAGATCTGAGATTATCAGCAAAAAATAATCGAATCTAATTGTTTTAATTGAATGAACTATTTAAATAAAAACACACAAAATTTTGCAACAATTAAAGCATTTACATTTCAAATTTATTTCAAATTATGCGCTACATAAATTAAAAATTTGAAAATATTTTATAAAATTTCAATTTTCATAAAAATTTTGTTATTTGTTTAGTCACCTATTTTTCTAGATAACGTAACAATAAAATCCTTTTCTCAAATTTATTTATATATTTGGAATGATGATATTTTCGATGAAAATTACTACTTCATTAACATAAAGTTACCATTATTATTATTATTATTACATTGTTCTAATTCATAATTACATTCGTCATTTAAACAGCCAATACATCGTCCACAGGCATTGCACGTAAGACCTGCTGCACATCTACCAGCACCTGCACCATTCTCGGACATACGATGACATGGTTCACTTAAGCCTCTGTAACAAACTTCTCTATTACATCTATCTAAATAATAATCATGTTTACATTCACTAACATTGGTTGTTATCCGATTAGAGTACAAGCATTCGATTTGACGGTAACTCAGGAGTGGATGACGCCTTTGTCTGTTTGAAAATATTTAAAAAAAAAAAATTAGCAAGAAGTTTAAATACTCGACTTTAACTAATAATAAAAAAAATTCACATAAGTATTTCTAAATTATTATATATATTTTTATTATTATATATATTAATATATTATGTATATATATGTATATATGTACTTACAATCTTTGAGATTCAGCAACACCACAAACGAATAAAAGGACCAAAAAATTGATGTAATGCATATTTATTTATTTATTTATTTATATTTAATTATAATTATATAATTATATTATAAATAAAATAATTTAATAATTTCTTTAAGACTTAAATGAACTTAATCCTAGATATTGTAATAAATTAATGTGACTGTTATTAAAAAATCGAGTCCTTTTATATCCTGACAAAATTTCAATTTTCCTTGAAAAAAAATTAATTATAAATTCAGATTATTAATTATTCAAAAAAAAAAATTAATTCAATTATGTTGGCGGTCAACAATTATTTACTTAATTGATCATTATGTTAATGAAGATGAGACTGACAATTTTTTCTTTCTTAAAGTACTTATAATCTTAAAATATTAAATTTTCGTCAAAAATAATAAAAATGTTTTCTTTTTCAAAGTACTTATACCTCCTTATGTTTACATATCTGTATATATCTTTAGAATAAATAGACAAAAAAAATTTACCTGAAATTGTTTTCGTTAAGTTAAGAATATATGTTTAAAGATGATAAAGAATGTTTATTTACAATATAGATATTCCAACAACATTTTTACACACTTCTAGGTCAATTCATTTTAAACAATTTAACTTGATAGAATTTCACAAAATATTTTAAAATTTGAAGGTATTATACCCAGAAACATGAAATATTATTTTATGAGATAATTTTAAGTGGATTTTTTAGAAGTTGGAATTTCTTTTGAGGTAATCGCAGAAAAAAATATAACAACTCTCGCAGTCAAATAAATAATAAACCAATTTTCCATTTTTATTTTATTTCTTATATAATTCCGATTTAAATTGTATACTTTTAAAACTATTATCATGCGCGTTCAATTGGAAAAGAGTTCTTACACGATGCAAAATGCAGTGAGGTCAAGCGTAAAATTAATAAATTGCCATATTATCGTCACAAAATACTCGATAATAAAGCAAGCATAATGTAATCAGCATAATGTCAATATTTAGTAATAATTAATGATTCTTTTGAAAAGTGGTTGATGTCCTAAAATATGACTTTTATAGTAACCGCAAAACTAAGTGCTATCAGTGAGTAATAATATTTATAAGAGGGTCAGAATTCATACAAGTAAATTTCAGATTTTTTTTTTCAAATAACTCAAAAATGATGACAATATTTTCAATGTATTGAAAAATCTCATACTCAAATGTGTTTATTCCTAATACAATAATAAAAATAATAAAATTAAGAATAAACACATTTGAGTTAAAAAATTTTACTCAATACATTGAAAATATTTTCATAATTTTTGAGTTATTTAGAAAAAAATTTACTTGTATGAATTCTGTCCCTCTTATAAATATTATTACTCAATGGTGTTATTAAAATGAAAATGTCAACACAAAATATGAAAAATTTGTGAATAAGAAGAGACAGCATCGCATTAGTTGCAGAACTGAATTTTTTTTTTTAAACATCAATTCCAGAAAAAAATTAATTTGCATAGTAGAGAATAGTGTTAATAAATTATTTATTTTTATATTAATTTATTTAAAAATTCATCATCTTTTAATAAAATAATGAATTAATTATTTATTAAATAAAAATGTCCTATGGACATAATATATGATTTTAATTTTTATGATTTTTATTGAATATTTATTTATATTTTTAGTTTTTATATATATAAATATAGAGTACACATAATTTGTTTTTAAAATTCCATTTCGAGAGAAATTTAATACACTTTGTTAGTAAACAGTACTCGATATATAACATTAAACCTGTCAATATTTTAATTTAATTGGACGTCTATTATAAGGTCGCCATACAAATTGATAACACTGAAGCAAAATGATATTTTTTTTTTATTTAATAAATTTGAAAAATATTCAAATTTTAAGGATGATTATGAAAAAAAAAAAAAATTATCTATATAGGTATTCCATATAATCCATAAAGTTAGAGATAAAAAAATATTTTTTTTCTTACTCCCTTTAAAATAATATCCCAGGTACTTACAAACATATATATATATATATATATATATATATATATATATATATATATAAATTTTTATATATGTATATTTCCTTTTTTCGGTTATGGTGTATGAAAATTCCATAGGAACATTATCCTGCTATAGCAATTTTTTTTCTAATATTTCTTTTTTCTTTGGTAAAAAGCAGGAAGAAAAATAATTGAAATTGAACCAATTGACCGATTTTATCGTTTTCTATAATAAATGTAGACATAAATAGAAATCTATCTATGTATATTAAGATAATTGTATATTGTAAAATATAACTAGATATATATAGATACAAAATATTAAATTGATCTTCTAATTTTCTACTTGTATAATTTTCTAACATCCCTTTTTTACCACTTTTTTTTTTCTTTTTATAAGTTGTATTGTATTTGGATAATTTAGTTTCAATATACAAGTATACAAACCATTTGTGCCCTAAAACCATGTACTTTTTTTTAGACTAAATTTCTTTCTAATTTTATTTTATTTTTATATATATTATATATATTTTACTCTTTTTTTTTGTTTTTTTTTTGTTTGTTATTTGAACATTTATAGAAAAGAAAAACTTCTAAATTTATATATATATAAAAAATTTTCTTTATGTTTAAATTTAGAAATGGAAAGCGCCCCAAGAAACGTACAAGTAAGGCCATTAAGTTCATCAACAATGGTTATTACATGGGAACCACCTGAGACACCGAATGGACAAGTGACCGTAAGTGATACATTTTCATTTTTCCTTTTAATATTTGTATAGTGGAAAAGTTTTATTTTCTTTTTTTGTATAAAAAAATTGGAATTCATATTGAATCCTGAGAAAAATGTTTTTATATAAAATAGATATTTTTATTTGGGTTTTTTTTTTTCTTTTTCGTTATCGTACTAATGTGTTTGATGTAAAGAAAATAAATGCCTGGATATTAGATACTAAATGAATTAGTTAGAAGCTTCGAAGGATATAAAAGATCTTTTGTTAACTTATAGCAAAAATAGGATTTGTACCGAAATAAAAAATTAAAAAACATATTTCGAAGTAATATTTCGTCGCATCTCTGGAACTGGAATCTAGAAAATTTTCATACTACAGCCATATTTATTTATTAATTTTATTAATTCATATAATATAAACATTTAAGTTAATTAATCCAATAATAATAATATTGTATATTCATGCTTAAACAGCTAAATGTACTATTGTGTATATGTATTGTAAATTTACTATCTTCTCAATTTCTAACAAAAATTCAGTAATTCAATTACTATCTTCATCAAGATAGTGAAAAAAAAAATCCAGTCTAATCTGAGGGTAAAATAACAACAATCTGGATTTTTTAAATAATCCCCTCAATATCATATATAAATTTCTGTTTTGAGGACATGCAATAACATTTTCTAATGAATATCCTTTTCTCTTAAATACTATAAATATACTTATAGTTTCTATAAATAAATATACCTATATAGACTTATTTGTATGTATATATAATATTAAATTCTTCCTGATATTACAAAAAAAAAAAAGAAAAATTAGAAAAAAGAATTTATGCCATGTTTCATTGAAATAATATACCGAATTCATGAATTTTCGATTAAAGATTTTTTTAACTTTTCTCCATCCAGAATAAAAACTTTGTTCATCAATTGAATTTATTGATGAATCAATTTAGTTTTTTATTTTTTTTATTTCTACCAAACAAATTATTTTTTATTTTTATTTTTTGTGGTTTTCATTTTCGAGGTTGAATTTAATAATCTTAATTTATTTGTGCTTTATATTGCACTATCAAGCTTTAAAAATGATACGAATAAATTTAAAAAGAATTATATGAATTGACAATAAGGGCGTTTATATTTATTTTGAAACAAAATAGTATAATTGTCGGTTTGTTGTTTTTTATTTTCTCAATTTACCTAAAAAACAGAAATTATTATTTTACATGAATGAATAATAAAAAATTAAATTAAATTAACGCAATTACAATGTCATCTAAAATCTAAAAATCCAGCCTGAGAGGAAAATGTTGGCTATAGTTGAAAAAAGTTGAAGCTTAAAATAGTAAAAAAGGATTTATTTAAACAGAAATTTCTAGAAAGAAATAACTAAATTTTATATCTATCCTATATGTTAGAATTACGTCAATAAAATGAATAATTTAATGAGTGAATTTTATTTAATAAAAAGTGTAGGACGTGAACAAAGAAATATATATATTTTTTTCTTTTTTTGCTAAAAGTATATTACTATTATTTTCCTGTTCCTTTTTTTTTTTTTTTTTGAAAGTAAAGGACATCTTTAACATGTGCAATAACATTACAAAATGAACACAATAATATTATGGCTACAATTTTAAATTGAAATTTTCTGTGTCATTTGCTCAATTTAACAACATGTTTCTTTTGCTAACTTTGAACAAGTTTTTATTTTATTTTTATTTTATTTTTTGCAAATGACATATTCAGGTAACAATGATAAAATAGGATATATAATATCAGTAAAATGAAACCTTAGGATCAAAGGACCAATTTTAATTTGAAAAAAAAATATATATATACTTATATATATTTGTTTGTTATCTCATACCTTTTAATTGGCATTTAATTAAAATAATAAAAATATGTTTTATGTAATAAGTTCGGTTATAAAATATATGTATAGATATCAAAAATGTTATTTGTATTTTTAATTTTCATATATATTCGTATATTTATATTAAACAGGGCTATAAAGTTTATTATACAACGAATCCAAATCAGCCTGAGGCATCATGGGATTCTCAAATGGTTGATAACAGTGAGCTAACAACAATATCAGAATTAACACCATATGCAATTTACACTGTTCGAGTGCAAGCATTTACTTCAATGGGTGCTGGTCCTATGTCCACTCCGGTACAAGTTAAAACACAACAAGGTAAGAATAAATTTTGTTTTATTTAATTTTCATTTTTATATGATATAAATCCTAGACTTTTTTCCTAATTCTATGTGTTAAACAGCAGATCACTAATTAAGTGCTTAAAAAATGAGCACTATTAAAAATTATTGAACATTTAATAATTTAATATTTTGTTTAATTTTAAGAATTTTTTTTCGAATCCTTTGATTTTGAAGTGTGTGACTGTCGACTGTAAAATAATGAATTGACATATTGAAATATACATATTTCCCACTATTTTAAATGAACATCAATTAAATTTAATTTCTTTTTTCACTTTTAATCTAATTAATTGAATAATTATTAAAAACTTATTTAATTAATTTTCAATGAAATTTGATTTTTTTTTTTTTCAAGGGGAAATTATTAAATTCTAATTGTAATTGATGATATAATTATATGAAAATCATTTTACCATTATTTTAATTTAAATTAAAACTACTACTGACCAGAATAAATACTATAAATGTTATGTATATACCTACTATATATACATAGTATAGATAATTTTAAATAAGTTTTTTATATTTTATTTTCTTTTTATTGCAAAATTTAATGACAATGAAAAATTTGAAATATTTTTTTGATAAAATACAATATTGTTTTATTTTTTATTTTTTAAATTATAATAGTTCCAAAATTCGTATACATATAAACATATAATATGCTTATTATTTATTCACAAAATGATATAAATTATGCATTATTAATTTACGCCATTTCCACTTAAAATATTATTTATTGAAATAATACGCTAAAAATATTTTGAATTGACTGATTATCATAATCAAAATAAAAATATTTTACCGGAAGCAATGTAAAATTTTCTGAACATGTTTTTTAAAGTTGTTATAAAAAGATATACAGTCAACTTTACATAACTCTATTGCCTCAGTTGAACTCGACATAATTATTAAATCTAAAAAAAAAAATTGATATCCATTACACAGAAATTCTGAAAATATAAACAATAATTACTTCACAGTGAGCTAAGGAATATTTCCTACCTGTAGATTAACCACAATTTTTACATTTTTAAATTCTCCTGTCCTGAAAGCTCCGTCAATATCAAACCGATTTAGTCTTCACACTAGATAGTCCTTGAGGAAAATAATTTAATAATATTTACCATATTTTTAACATTTCAAGGTGTCCCATCTCAACCAAGTAATTTCCGTGCAACCGATATTGGTGAAACTGCTGTAACATTACAATGGTCTAAACCAACTCATTCCAGTGAAAATATTGTGCATTATGAACTATACTGGAATGATACATATGCGAATCAAGCTCATCACAAGTAAATATAATATATTGAAATATTGTAATATAGAAATTTAAAATTATCCAATAATAAATAATTTTGTACATTTTTACATTTATGTTAAGTTTAAGTTATTTATTTTCAAAATTGTGTGCAAAAATACAATACTCGCATGAATTAATAAATAATTAAAAATTTTAGGCGAATTTCAAATACTGAATCATTTACCCTAGACGGCTTATATCCTGATACATTATATTACATATGGTTGGCAGCACGATCTCAACGTGGAGAAGGTGCTACTACACCACCAATTCCCGTCCGAACAAAACAATATGGTAAGAAATTTTTAATACAAATTAATATAAAAAATTATATATTTAAATAAACTAATATAATATAAAATAAAAATATTTGCGATATAATCTAACTGGAATAAAATTTTGGTTAGTAATATAAAAATAAAATCAATTCCCTTGTGTGGAATTCAATTTAATGCTACTGCTGTTACTATTAAATATTTGATGTATAGGCATTGGTAAAAACGGGATGAATTAAATAAGGCAAACTTAACAAAAGCTACAAAAATCTCAATAATAAATCGCTGTTATTTTTGAATTATTATTATAATTAAATCATAAAAAATTCGTTTAGGATAAAAAATTAAGCACGGTTAGTTTGTTTCATTTAATTAATTATATATATTTTACCAATGTTATTATCATCAAATATCATCCACAAGACATGACGCATATTTAAAATAAAAATATAAACCTTTTTTTTTTTTTGTTTCATTAAGAAAAACTGACGAATAATACTTTGATTTATACTCGCCTTAATGTTACAAATAAATTTCATATAGTAAAAAGCTTAATGAATGTTAAGCCAAATTATTATTATGTCAAGGAAATGTTAAAAAAAAAATACAAATTACACAAATATATTTAATTAAGAAGACAAATAAATTACACACATCAATGTGTACATTTCTTTTTATTTTTCTTTAGTATACATACATAATATTGTTATAACAAATTTTATAATCTTTAAACTAAATATACTATACCTACAATTCATTATAATATTCATTTTGAATGAACTTAATTTTAAGAATTTGATATATGAATGACAGTAGTGGAAGCTTTGATTTTCATATACATACAAAAAAATAGAAATGCGTTTAAATGAATTATAAATAACTTATTTATTTTTAAAACATACTAAAACTACATATATAAATAACATTATTCAATTTTTTTATTTATTTCATTCTTTTATTTGTAATTTCAAAACAATTCTTCAATCATGTAAAGAACTATATTTAATAAACTACTATGGCACCATATGTGGCAAATAGAAATAAAAATTATACTTTTTAAAATAATTTCTAATTTCTGGATTTCAAAATTTTCAAATTACTGATACACAAAAAATTGGATTTTCCTTATATTTTTAAGTTGGTTTTTCAAACATAATTGCTGTTGCCAATTTTTCTTAAAAAAAGCAAAATTGTCAATGAATTAAAGTTCAAACCTAAATCAAAATATTCTACTTTTTTAAATCAAAACCAAAAATTTAATTAAGTTGTTACCTTTATTAATTCAGAGCTATAATCTTTAAAATAATTTCTGAATGAATTAATGGCTCAAATAGATAGTAAAAACAAATAAATTGTTTTACTTCAGCTAATCCGTTCTGGTTGCTAAAAGATAACAGCAAAAATACTTCACTCCATAATGTCATTATCATCATAATTCAATTCTCAATTACATATTTATCAATAAAATAAAACAATTTGATGCTTAAAATCAAAATTTTAATTATAAAACAAAACAATTTGATTTCATTATTATTATGATTTCTATTTTTATTTTAATAATTAACTTAATACATTAATAAACAAATGAAAATAAAAAACAATAACAATAATACAGATTATTTTTATATACATTTTTATTAATTCTCTGATATTTATAAAAAAAAAAAATTATATATATAGTTATATATAGTTAACAAAGAAACAATTTATATAATTTAATCATATCTATACATAAAAAATAGTTATAAAATTAATTCACATAAAGATTAATTTATAAAACATAATTATTTACAATTATTCACATTTCATACATATTATGGACATTTTTTTTTTTTTTATTAAAAAGTATATTATACAAATACAATTCAACATTAATTAATTAACTCAACTCAATTAAAAATAAAAAAATAAAATATTCTTTTTTTTTTAAAAAACTTTAAAATTCCATTTCATTTTTCAAACGATTTGTTTCCTTTTTTTTTATGTTACTTATTTTTGCAACCAAATTCCATTTAATTAATTAAAAATATAATCAGAAAAAAAATTTTTTTTTGCACTGAAAAATAATAACGTTGATAAGTATTTTTTATCATTGGTTTTAACATCAATTCTGTTCTTATTAAAATTATTATGTTCGAAGAATTTAAATGAGGAATTGGCATTTTGAAAAAGAATAATGCTACGGTTAATATTAAACAAATCAAGTCCATATCGGATATATATTTACTTTTTTTTGTTAATTTTATATTTAATTGAATTTTCCCTTTAAATAAAATTAAATAACTTAATATATTTGTTTTCAGTGCAAAAATAATTTCATATTCATATACACATATACATTATATTCCTAAATATGTTGGTAAAAAAAAATTATCATTACAATTCCATTAAAAACATAACAAATTAGTATTATGATATACAAAAATTTTTTATTTCATTTTCAAATAAGAATCAACCTTAAAGTTAGACATATTTTTTCAAGGGGTAATTAGCATATTAAAGAGTCTAAAATTCAAAAAAAAAAAAATACACATAAAAATTATTTTTTATATGTAGGAAAAAAAAAAATTGAAATGTCTGAATTATCCTTTTTGGTAATTATTGTGTGATATTTTGTGAAAATGTTAATATTACTATTATTATTATTTCTTATTTAATAAAATATTGTCATAAAAAGGGTTAAAAAAATATATGTTTTTATTATTATTTAAAATATTAAAACATTTTTTTTTGCACAAAATGACTGTGTGTGTTTTCAATATTATATCTTAGACTAAATTTTTTTTTATTATTTTCTTCATTTAAAATGCATTATGAATTATATTTGAGTCAAATTTAACTCGGACTTTTTTTTTTCAATACTTACGTTTTTATTCTCTGTGTTCTAAAATAAAAAAAGTCTAATTAAATTATATAATTTTTAACCTTCTTTATGGCTACGCATAGAAATTGTATTAATATAAATATTGTTTGATTTGATTTAATCAATATTATCTAGCACTTTATTTGCACATTTATTATATTAATAAAATTATTATATTCATTAGAAGTAGTTAATTAGAACAAAAAATATTTGACAGGAAAATAATATATGTAATTATAGAAAAATAGATATTAAAAAAAATTATTTACGCATGATCTTGAACTATAGATATTCTTCACTATCGTTTAATATTATTTACGACAAAATTGTTGTTACCTACTTTTATTATGTATATTCATCCAAATGTAATGATTAATTCTAATTTTTTATTTTTCCCAAAACTTAAAGTTTCCATCCACTGATCAGTCGGAAACATGTATATATTATTTACATGAATCAAGCAAAAAACTTCCCCAAAAATGCATTTAAATATTATAAAAAATATGCTAAAGTTCAATATCCTTCTAGGAATCAATAATGAAGTTTTTTTTTTTTTTTGTTAAATGCATTACAGAATGCAATATTGCTGCAATAAAAAGAATAAAAAATAGCTTATACTTTATCAAGTTTTTCATAATATAAATTACATTATTAAAAATGTTTCATTTCCCTTTTTTGTAATTGCTATTTACTCAAAACGAAAGTTAATGAAAAGGAATAATTCAATTTCCCGAGCATAAAAATACTTATTTTATGATATATTAAAAAATATTCATTTAATCAGTAGCTGCAGAAAAATGTATAATTTTTATTTTATTTTTATTTGTTTTTTTTTAATAATTAATAATAAAAAATAATTAAATCTTCTTTTTTCTTATTTATTATAATTTTGTTTTAATTAAAACGTTGATATATATATATGTTGGAGCTGCAGCAACTTATTATTATCTTCATAAATTTATGTAAATAAAAATTTTAATTTTTCAGATATTTATTTTCGGCTAACAACATTGTTTTAAAAAATTAAATAATTATAATGATTGTAGGCCACATAATAAATATTTGCTATTATATTATTTAATATTTGTGTTGGCTAACTCTTTGAATTTTCGATTATAAGTTGTTACTTTAAAGGGCAACAGGGATATTTAGATTTTACTTAGTGGAAAAATAAAATAATTAATAGTTATGCAATTATAGAAGTGAAGATTCAACAAAATTTATTCAACTTCCAAATTTGTCATAATAAATCTATTAAACTCGATTTTGAAGTTGAGTTTAAGAAATTGATCAATATTTTCATAAAATATTAGGTATTTCTTATTGAATAATCTAGATTTTTTAAATAATTTTGACACTACAAAGTATTTATTAACCTCCAACCTGTATAACCGACCAGCAAAATACGTTCATACTCAACTTAAAATACATTTCACGTATCTTTGCAACAAAAAATAATTACAAAAAAATGAAAGAAAAATAAATGTTAATAATATTTCTTCTGATTTTCAATCCATTATATTTGATTTTATAAGATAATTTTCTGATTTAAAATAAAAAAATAAAAATAAAAAATAAATAATAAATAATAATATGAATGAATTTATTTAATTAATATTTCATATAAAAATGTATTTCAATAAATTAAAATTGAATATATGGGAAAACATATGATGTCCTTTTTGTGGCCACACATATCCACAAGATATCATGGAATAACTCTTTTTTTTTTCTTTTTTGTTTATTTGAAATTGAAAATTAATTTTTATTTGACCGATTTTATTATTATTATTTTTTTATTATTTTATGCATATTTTATTCCATTTTTTTTTCAATTTTTATATGTTGAACGTGTTGTAGTTGTGTAGATTTTTATATGCATTTTTTTTTTTTTTTAATTATAAAAATTGACAATTTTTTGTTTTCGTTTCTGAACAAATGAAAGCTTATATGCATTTATATGCATTATAATTTATATAAAAAAAATATATATTTTTTTTAAACATAAAAATAAAAAAATTGATTGATGGTTTGGCCTAGAAATTCAATAAATTTTATAAAAATAAAATCATTATGTAGATTTTCCATTCTGCAATATCGTATCGTTTTAATACCAATTCGTAATCATTTTTTTTATTTTTGTCAAAATGTGGACAAAGCAGAGCCAGATTTATTGCTTATAAAATAAATAAAGTCCAGAATGATTCATAACAATGCGAAAAATGTCATTGAATTTTCCGTATAATATTTGCGTTTTGAATTTTTGTTTTTTTTTTTACTTATGTCATTTGTCAGAATACCAAATAGGTCAGTTTTGTAAATTATATATAGCAATATATGGAAAATAGAATATTAAGTTGTTGAAAAATATTGATTTTTTTTTAATTAATGAGAATTTTTTTTCAGCTGTGGCATAAGTAATTAAGTCTCAAATATTTTTAAACTTACTATATGATTCTATACGATTCCACCTTAAGAATATTGTTTTGTTAACATTGCGATAATCATTAAATAATTAAATTATTTTATAAAATGATTTTACAAATTTCTTGTATATATTGAGTGGTAAATATAACAAAATAAATTTAAAATATATGTTCTGTACAAAGTTGTTTTGCTAAAGTACACAGAAAAGAAATATCTTATTAATTTTAGTTAAATTAATATTTTTCGTATATAAATATATGCAGGGTTGTACACAACACATAGAATACGAGAATAAATGAATTTCAATCCAAACTGTCAATAAGAAATTTATTTAATTTTTTTTTATATATAAGTATAATAAACTACTTTTGAGTGAAAGCACTTGAAAATTACTAAATTTATAAATATTTTTCAATTTACTTCATATTACATTAGAGTAGACTATATATACATATATATGCAATTGAACTCACATCGCTTTTTATGTAAATAAATCCTCAAGATTATACATATATTTGATATACATAATATATATAAACATAACTTAAAATGCAAAATTATTTTTTATTCTTTTACATTTTTTATATGTGTACAAAAAATATTACATTATTGAAATGTGTAAAAATCTTTATTTTAATTTTATTTATCAGATTTATACATTTTTTGGGTCAAATAATATTTTTATTTTTTTTGGTAATAAAAATATTTATTTTTTATTATTAAATTTTATTGGAAATTCATAAAAAAAAATATTTTTTTTTTTTGTTTTTTTATAATTAAAAAAAATCTAATTTGGTTTATGCAAAACATGATAGTATAGTATACATTATAATAAAAGTTAAAAAAAAATTTAAAAATAAAAATTTTATCTAATTTTTGTGTATTTTATTTAATTAAATTCTAAGAAAAACACTTTTTTAATTTAATAATATTTTTTAATTAAAAAAAAATTAAATTTTTTAATTATACACATTGGATATTAGTATATTATACATTTTTAGTTGAACATTTTTATTCCTAATGTTTAATACTTAAAAATGTCCATAGAAGCACATAACAAATATACCCAAATAGCTTTCTAAGAATTTTGAAATAAATCAGTCAAAGGTAAATGGTTTGTTAAAGTTTTATGTTGTCA
This sequence comes from Hybos culiciformis, assembly GCA_964007475.1. Taxonomy (NCBI): domain Eukaryota; kingdom Metazoa; phylum Arthropoda; class Insecta; order Diptera; family Hybotidae; genus Hybos; species Hybos culiciformis. The sequence goes on along the minus strand of OZ023273.1, from coordinate 146,833,019 downwards.
AATTGTCTTGTTCACACAACGAATGTAATCAGAAATTTTGATACATAAGAAAATAAAATAAAAAATTACATTAGGATTCACGGATTTCTAGAAACAGCAAAATCAATGTGTTTATATAGGTATTAAAGAAAAAAGTTTTTATACAAAAAGACTGGCATATAACTACTGTACAGTATACAACATACTATACATAGATTTCTACATTATAATAAAAATGTAATTAGTAAATTATAATTAGTTAAATGGATTTCATTTCTTTTTTTTTTTTTAATATATCTTTATTAAAGCTAGCAAATATTCGTATAATTTCTGCTATATGGAAATTGATTATGAGTTTTATATTTTATATAAAAAATTTTTTATATATGTTTAAATGTGTTTTGTATATGGAATGCTCAAATTTGTTTTTGTTTATTTGATTGAGGTTTTCTGTTTTTTCGTTTGATAATAAAAAAAAAAACCATTATATAAGTAAATTTATCAAAATTATTAAGCATTTATATATAAATTTTTTTATTTAACAAAATTTCTCCAAATTTAATTTCTTAATTACCTATAAGCATAAACCAAATTGGAAATTTAAAATTTTTATTTTTTTTATATTAATAAAGAAATATTATAGATTTTTATTTAAGTATTGTATGTATTATTTATTAATTTAAAAAAAAATAATAATTTAAAAGAAATTAGAAGTCATATTTCAAAAAAATTATTTAATATCTCTCGAAATTGTTAGAATTTTGAAAGCAAAGATTCAAATTTTGCCTTTAACGTATAAAATGTGATTTTTCAATTGAAATCTTAATTTTAAATATTGCAGATCTTTTTTTAAAGAAATCTTACTTTCTATTAACTTTCAGAAATATATATTTCACTTTATTTAGATCTAACAATTTTAAATACTGCTATTGATTTAAACATTATTAAATTTATATTATTATTATTCATTTTATTAATTTATATATTTTATATTTTTTTTTACATTTTTGGGTTAATTATGATTTATTATCATTTGGAAAATATAATGCAATTAATATTTTTTTCAAACCGAAACAACTCCGCACTTCAAAAATATATATATTTTTTTTTGAAATTTCTTTTCTAAAATTTTGAATTTTATATTAAAAAAAAAAACATAACAAAAATTCAATATTTTATTCTACGATAATTTCCAAAAAAAAAAAATATATATATTTGTAAATTTGAAAAAAATATAAATCACAGTTCCTGGAGCTCCGCCAAGAAATATAACAGCATTAGCAACAAGTCCAACTACAATTGCTGCATCTTGGTTGCCACCACCAATAGAACGTTCAAATGGTCGTATCGCATATTATAAAGTGTTTATTGTCGAAGTGGGACGTTCTGACAGTGAAGCAACCATTCTAACTTTGAATAAAACAAATATTGATTTAGATGAATTAAAACGTTGGGCTGAATATAAAATTTGGGTTTTAGCGGGTACATCAGTTGGTGATGGACCAAGATCATTACCAATAATCGTTCGAACACTTGAAGATGGTATGTAATTAAATATATATGTAATTTTATTTATAAATTTAATTAGAATATTTTTAAATGCTGAATTTATTTAATATTCAGCAATGTTCGAGCCAGAGTTATTGATCTAACTATTACTTTTAAGAAAGTTTATTTGTTTAAGGGATGACTGTAAAAAATTTTAATCCTAAAATTAATTTTTTGGGGGAGCAGCAGAAATTTAATTAAAAATTAAAGTCAAAAGTCAATTAAAACTTCCGAATATAATATATATATATAAATATATACAATATAATTGTATACATATATTTCAATTTTAATTTTATACATAAATGATTAAGCGGACATTTTTTTTATTTAACTGTGAAACATTTGTTTATGTATCAAATAAAATTATTATTTAAAATCTTAATTAACCCGTATAAAGCAAACATACTACATATATCGTGATGAATTCATGATTCGTGTTTTCAATCAAAATCACTATAAATATTTTATTTAAATTATAAATAACACTTTAAAAACTGAAAATAATTATGTATAATGCTTCTTAATATACTTTTCCAGTACAATAAGCTTTTAATTCAAATATATATATATACAAATATAAACATAAAAGTTTTACCCGTCAACTTTAAAACAGGAAAAAAAAAAATTAAATGTCCTAAATCAGAAATTATTAACATTTTAATTCGGAAATAAACATAAACCGTGTATAATAAAATAAACATTTCAATAATTTTCAATTTAATAAATTGAAAATATTGTGCTTTCACTATTTATGTATTTTTTATTTTTTTTTGTGAACTTTACGGAAAATCAATAAGGCTATTGCTATCGACATTGAAATGTTGGTTTTATATATGGAAATTAATTTCATTCGATAACATGAATAATATTAAAAAAAAAAAAAAAAGATTTAATAAAGATTTTATGAATATATGACGTGGTTGATATATTGCATAATTTTATATAAAAGTTTTATACATATTACATTATACATATGTACATAGTTAAATATGAATCAAGTTTTCCGCCAACCTCAACCAATCTGATTTTCAATAAATATTTGTATGTAATATTTATCATTATTAATTTGACTTTATTATATGAAATAAATACAAAATTTTAAAACAGGGAAAATAAAAAGGATTATATTACGATGACCATTATAACTCTGGCTTAAACTTTCGATATAACACTTAATTTGTACAAGTTTTATTTCATTAAGTTTTATTTTATTTCATAACAGTGTTTTTGTTTTCTTGGAAAGTTAATAATGCATTTGATAAATTTCCTTGTTTAAACATTCTAATCTTAATAGAATAACACATACTTTATTTTCGGGTGACATAGACAAAGGTATTTAAGAAACTTATGTACTGCAACAGTTTTTTAACGAATTTAAACAATTTTTTGGGAATAATGTTGATAAATTTCCAAGGTGATGATTGAACCTAGAACCCAACATACTTCAACCAGACTGTTTATACTGTCAACATTTTCCACATGAACTAAATTCAAAGAGGAAATCATGTGCTGCTTTCCAAGAACAAAAAAAATTATTTTATTTTATTTAATTTTGTTTTAAGAAGACGTATTCACATTCCTACATAATTTTTATTTTAATGACCTCCTTATTTTGTTTGTTTGTATTTATTTGGTTATCCTTTCGATTGTTTTCTTTTTTTGTCTCAAAATAAAAAAAAAAAATTTTTTGAATTTTGTTTTTTGATGAAATAAATACACTTTTTGTCAAATTTTTTTTTTCAAATAGCTTACAAGGATTTTGGATTAAATATAATCAGTTTTTTTTCTCAAATTTCAGGCTTAAATGGACAAATAATTTTTGAAGTCCATTATTATTTTAGAATTAAGATTATAAAGAAAAATCAAATTCTATACACAAATAAATAAAAAATTTTATTATGAAAAATTATTTAATATTATTTTGAGCATAAATTTGGTCTTAGCAATTATATAATTGTCTTAATCCAAAAATTAATAAATTTTACAGTGATACTGAAAAATGTCCTTAAGTCTATTACTACCATATTACCATGAACTGTTTCATATGTTCGAATCTTTAAAGATATAGGTATTGTTAAATCCATTAAAGTCATCCGTAACACTTATGTAACTTTATGATATCATATAATAAAATAAAATCATAATATAAACAAGATGTACACAATAAGTTAATGACCATTCCAAGAAGAAAAAATTCTTAACCACTGTAATAAAAATATTTGGTTCAAACTTCCAAAATTAGAGCAAACAAACTTATTTAAGTGAGTTTTTTTGGAAGAAACATTTTTCTTTTACTAAGAGTTATTTTAATAAAATTTTGTAATTCAGTACAGAATTAATTCAGAATAGAATTTGATTTTTCCTATAAAATGTGTTGGGCACCACTCGCATTTAATTTTTAAGTTTTCATTTTCTACATTTAGTGTTTCACATAAATTTTGTTTTAAAATACCAAAAGCACTATTTATTTTATTTATTTTTATTTTATTAATGTTCACAGAAAAAAGATTTAAAATTAATTGGCACAAATTTTTTTGGAAGCATTAATATGAAGCGCTAAACTTTTTTTTTCCAACTTTTTAAGATTGATATAAATATTTTGCACAATTATAAAACCCAGCACAAAATTAGCGAAAATTAGCGAAAATAATGGAACGCAAATTATTTTTTGAAGCGTAACATTATTCATTTTATTATTTTTATTTGCTGTTTTGAATTTTTCTTATTTTTTAAACATATATTGATTTTAATTTAATTTAATTTTTTTAATTTAGCATGGACTTTATTTTGAATATTTGGATTTTTAAATTTTTTTTTTTGGAAATCCAAGAAAAAAGAAATATTTCAATATAATTTTTAATTCTATAATTTTACTTTTTAATTAAAATTAAGAAAATGAAAAAAGCAAACGAAAAAACAGATTTTTTGAAATTTTTTTGAACGTTACTATTTTTAACGAAAAATCGCAAATATAGATGATTTTGTTTTTCTCTTATAAAATTTTTTAATTTTTTAAACTTTTGACTCTTAATAAATTTTTGTGAGCACAAAAGTTATTTTTTTTTAATTAAATTTGTGTAATGCAAGATGAATTTATTTTCTACCATAATTTTTTTTTAGTATTTTATCATTTAATCTAAAAATGCTTAGATGAAATCAAATGCTAGATGTCAATCAAACATAAATTAGTATAAAAGTTCTCATTCGTATATTATGTTAACTGTTTGAGATTTTTATTATTTTTTTAAGATTAATAAAAATCTTAATGTGGCAAATGTCAAATAATTTACGTTAAAATTGGAGGACATTAAACTCTGTTATATACATTAGTTGACATTAAGCATTTTATATCAAGCAGCACTCCTTATTATACTTTTATATAATATTTCCTGCACATAAATAATTATTATTGGTTATATATATTATTTCCATACTTGTATAAGTTTTTGTCTTATTTAGCACACCTCGTAAAAGTGTTCTGTAAAGCACTTGACAATTTTTTAATTAATTTTAAGATTAAATAAATATTATTTTACTTTTTAAAATATACTTTATATTTGATATAAATGCACCATAATTTTATAAATAAAGCACCAAAAATTCTAATATTTTCATTTAAATTGTATAAAATTAATATAGGTATACATAACATAGAATCCTTATAAAAAAAATTTTATATAAAAGAAAAGCAATAAATAAAAATCCTAGTAGTTTTTAGAAAAAAGAAAAAAAAACTATTTAACTGTACCTACAAACTACTGTCTCAGTGTATAATCTTCTTCTAAGTTTATGTAAAATTTAAAATTGATAAAATTATTGCTATATTGTGTATGCTTTTAATTTTAGCAAATTATATAGTACAGTAGAGCGGTCATAACAAATAATTCGGTGAAGAAAAGATTATTTTGTGAAAATTAATTTTTCATAAATAATAAAATTTTCTCTTTATTGTATTTGTTTTAATAATGGTAATTAAAGCATTTAGAAGGTAACATTAACGTTTTTATAATGAAAAACATGAGACATCTATTCTATAGTATTGCAAGCGTTTAATTCAATAAAATGTTCAATATTCTACAATAATCAATTTTATCAAGAGCTAAGCGTAGTTTTTTTTTACAACAGAAGAAATTGAAAAAATAATATCTGATTTTAAATTTTTTTTTTATGAACATTTTTTGAAAATTTTCTTTCATGTTTTTTTTTTTGTAATTGATTTCGTTCTCATATTTTTCTTCATGTAAATGTTTTTCTTTAGTTCCAAATCAACATAATATTGAAGCATTTTTCAGCGATTTTTAAGATAATTATTATTAATTACATATTTATAATGAGGCACTGTACAGCACATTTATTATACTATACCTATATTTTATGTTTTTATTCACAAAAAAAAAAAAACACAAAAAGAAAATAAAGATGAAAATATCACTTTAATGTAATATGCTAGAGTTTCTTTCATGCAAATAATATTAATTTTAATGAATTGAATTTTCGCTTATTATAATAAAATTATAAAATAAAATGCAACAAAACAAATATGCAATTAAATATTTTGTGCGCAATTATTAACATAAAGAGCACCTTTTTATGCTTTTTATTTAATTTTTTACTTTATTTTTTATTTTTTCATTTCATTTTGTTTCATTTAATAAATTTGATAAAAAAAAATCTCAAATAAAAAAAACGTAAGCTTATTTATAATATACACTTTAACGATGTTATGTGCGCTTTACGAAGTTCAACATGGAACATAGTCATAAATAATTCGATTGCAGGCGATATAACCAAGAATTTCCATATAAGTAATTCCTTGTTCACATAAATTAATTATTCACTTTTAAATGAATTTTAAAATGCAAATTAATTTTTTGATTGAAGAATAGAAAAATTTATATGCATTTAATAAATTGTTCATTTAAATTTCTGTTAAAGGAACTAGATTATATTAGATAAAAATTTTATATTTTTGAAAAATATTACAAAATTCATTCTATTCGCTTTTTTGTAAAATAACTATACGATCTGACTTGACTACAAAATAATAATCATCATAGGTATATATTGCACTCATGTTAAAACTGCTATTACTTCGCTATAAAAAAAAAAAAATTAAAGTGCACATATGAAATTTATTTATTTATTTATTTTCATTAAATGCACAGCACCAAATTGCATTTATATTTATTTTTTATTTCTTTTTCAAATGATAATACTAATAAAAATCTACAAATAATATTTAAAAAAAAAAAAAAGAATTCAATGTTTGCAAATAAAACCGCACCTGAGTGTAATTGGATATTTTCATTCACCTTTTTAGTATCACTCTTAAAATGCTAAAATTATATAGTAAGTTTATGTGTAAAAATCCTTTCACAGGACAAAAAATGTACGTTATGTAATATTCTAAAAATTTTAATTTATTTTTTTTTTATCATTATTTAAACTTATATTTATGTGTAATTTAGAAAAATGAAAATAATTTTTTAGCTCAGCACTTCTAGCACCTGTTTTTTGATAAATCTACCATAGATATGCAGCAACAATTCAAACTATATATTTTGTTTTATATTTATATTCTTTACTATGTTAAGTATAAACGAGTGAATCACAGGAGTGTTTGATATAGGGGTTGTTATGTATATTAAAAAGTGATCTGTTTTAATATAATATTTTACTGAATAATATTTAGTAAAATGACTTAAATTTTTTAATAACCTGTATTAATATAAAATTAGGCAATTAGGTAATTAATTTCAAATATCTAATGAAGTAAAAATAAATTAAATATCTACATATTTAATTAAAAAAAATTATAACTGAAAAATTAACAAAAATTTTCTACTTTAATATGTATACAAATAGATAAAAAAATTATGTTTTAAATGAAACTATTTCCCCGTATATTGTAGGTCTTATATTAGATTTTTGATTAAAAGTATTTGATTTAAGTATTTTGTTTTCTGAACTTTTATATAAAATACCTACACATATATACATGTATAGTATAATTTGAGATAAATATCTTCAAAAATATAAAATTGTGTCAAAGATTTCTCTCCGTTCAGTGTTTTCAGAATTTAAATGAAAAATTCTGTCCCTAAAATTAAAATTAATTCTAGTTTTAAAGGTATAACGTAATATAAAGAACAAAAAGTCATTGTCTTCATATTACCCGATCAACTAAATGAATCACTTACTTTTATTATGTGGCCTGCTGGCTGCACTATGATAAAATCAAATAAAAAGGTACATTATATTTTTGTGTTTTTTTTCATTAATTTGAGTATATATATTTAATAGGGATTATTCAAAATTTTTACTAACATGTATTATACATGTATTATATATGTATTATATAAAGAATAAATAAAAATAATCGTTTTAAGTCATTATAAGTATGCTTTATAAACCTGTTGATTGAGAGCATCCAATCGATTAACCACTTTTATTTATAAAAGAACTTTCATGAAACGATAAACTATTTAAGTATAATTTATGTGTTAAAAACGACAACATAAAAACCAAAAATTGTGACATAAAAATATATATATATATTCTATGTGCATAATTTTACTTAATCTTTAAAAAATCTGTTTAAATACCAATGAAAAATAACATCAACAAATCTGATGACTTGAATAATTTTTTTTTTTTTAATTTTTTTTCGTGTTAAAAAGATTTCAGATTTATTTTAAATCCTTAAATAATTCACCCTTATTAAATAAAATTTTCACACCCTAATTTTTTTTTCAATACCGCAGAATAAATCTTTCCTGTCCTTTTGAATCTCAATATCTTAGCTTTTTTTTTTTCTTTCTTTAAATATTTCAGTGTGTCATTTTTCCAATTAAAAAATCCAATGGTTCTTCTTTTCTCTGTTTCGGTACACATCTATAAATAGTGAATGAATTTTGGTATTTTTTATATTCTGAATGTTAGACATACATTTTTAGTGAACACGTCATTCCCAGAAATCAATCGTTGGTATATCTTTGTTATGAAAAAAAAAATAAATAAATAAAATAAAAAATAAAATCATTAAAATAAAAATTACTTGAAATGATTAGAATGATTAGATGAAGTGATTGTAAATAAGTGGCTTGTTAAACTGTTATCAATTTGAAATTAGGGTAATTTCCTTTTACTTGAATCTAAAAGAACTTTAAATGTATTGAATTTATCGAATTTTACATAATTATCTGTAAAAAAAAAGTTTATAGTTTTGAGTGCGATTTTCCTGTAGCAGTTGGGTAAAACTTGCTACATGAAGTTGTGAAACGATCCATCCTTATTTCCATCTTCAAATACTGAAAAGGAATATTTTAAGACATTTGTAACAGGTTTGGAGACATCCATAAATATATCACCAAAGACAACTTAAAAATAAAAGTTTACTGAATACTCTCTTAACAATAGTATATTTTTGGTAATGTGTAAGTACAATCAAGCTAAATTTGAATAATTGTAAATAGAAAATATTAAATGACAATTTTTCGATTTTAATTTTATTTTTAATTTGGATAAAGGTAAATTCAACCTTATGGCATTGATTTTCCTAATTTTTTTCAAATCATGAATTTTATTTTTTGAATTTATCATTATCTTGAATATAAGGTGCTCTTTAAGAAAATATATTACATAAGAAAATGCTATTTCATTTAAATGTGCCAAAAAAAAAAAGAAAAGAAACCATACACGACATTATTAGTTCGAAATACAACAAAAGTACACAAGATTGTTTGTTTTCTTTTTTCATTTAACTCATATTTTTGCGAGTGAGCCGCTAACCAAAATAATTTAATATTTTGAGTGTTTTGTGAATTTTTTGAGTTTTTTTGTACCATGCAGCTACTGGAGCTAAATTTATATAAAAGAAAATTTTGATTTTTGAATAAAAAAAAAAAATTTTTAAACATAAAAATTAAATTTTTTTCTTTTTCGATTCGTCATGGATTAAACAACAATTTATGGCGGCTGCACTCAAAACTAATTTTGAATTAAAAAAAAAACATATTTTTGAAAATAATTTTTTTGTATCATCAAAATGGCACTATTTTACGAATATAAATTTTTGAAATTTTTAATAGAAAAAAAGAGTGAGTACTTTTAGAAGAATGAGTTATAATATTTTTAAAATCTTAATTTTTTTTTTGTTTTTTCTTAACCCTTTAAGTTTTTTATGGTACGCCTAACAATGTATAACTTTTCCATGAATTAAGATTTTTTTATTTAAAAGTTATATATAAAAATATAATTCCAAGTTTTGGGCTAAATAATCACACTTATTAACATCACCATTATTAACAACTTCTTTTTCAATTTTAAATCATTACATTTTTTAAATATATAAATACCGACAATTCTCAATTTTATTCTGATTAAAAATAAAATAATGAATTGCCAGAACAAAACTGAGAATAACTAATATATATATATATAATTAATTCGCTCAAAAAATTCAAACAAATTAACTCATTAACTTAATGTTGAAGAATTTAAGGAGTTATTGAATCAATTCCTGTGGATTAATGAGAACATTAAAAAGTGGCAAAAAATATCTACCTTTACTTTTAAAATAATTATTATACTTTTAATATTACTTCGTTTTATATTATTTCAAATTCAATGCTTTGAGTGATTTTTTAGTTTGTTTTCTGTTTTGAGTGAGATTGATTTTTTAGTGTGTTTTCCGTTTGGAAAAATTGTGAAAAACTTTTTTAAAAGATTTTATGAAATTTTGACTAGATATTTTTTTTCCGATATTTTTGTTACATATACAAAATTTCAATTTTTTACTATATTTTTTGATATTTTGAAAAAAAAAAACGAAGACTAATAATATTTTACAAAAAAAATTTTTGACGTAAAATATTTTTCTTCGAAAAATAAAAAAATTAATTAAAAAAAAAAAACAATAATTTTGTAATTAGAAATTCTAAAAATCAGTGGAACAGGTAACTTAATAAAGGTACCTAACAAACAATCTAAAAACTAAAACATTTTTTGAGAATTAATAAAAAACAAAAATAATCTGTATGGTGTTTAGTACAATGGATAACTGAAAGCTTAAAAATACTATTCGACGATTTTTTTTTCATATAATTTTTAACAACTTTTAATTGCATTTTGAAATAAAAAATAATTATCTACTATAATAATTATACTCATATAGAGCCAACTTCTTAAAGTTGATCTCTTCAAATAAAAAAAAATAAAATATAAAAAAAATAATAATTTAACTATAAAAAACAACTAGGTTCTTTAATACATTTTCTAAAAATTTTTATTTTGTTTTGAAATCAAAATATTTTATTTTTTGTTTAGTGCCTGGAGATCCCCAAGAAGTTAAAGCAACTCCTTTAAATTCAACTTCAATACATGTTAGCTGGCAACCACCGCTAGAGAAAGATCGTAATGGTATTATACGTGGTTATCATATACATGTTCAAGAAATGAAGGAAGAGGTAAAAAAAACAAAAAATCATTATTCATTTTCTTATAAAAATGTATCTGAATATAATTTAGATTTTGTTCAAAGTCAATACGAAATTCAAAATATGAAACGATATTTGAAATAGAAGCGACATATTAGGATTAACAAGAATTATGAATGTTTTGTAACCTGCTCATTCTGATCTAGTAAAGAATAAAAGAAAATTTGATTTTTATCAGCCACAAAAGAGTAGTAAGTGTAAAAGATGATCCGAATTCAGACTTCCAATGAGTGGGTTACACAATCTTCTTTCCTATTTCATGGCCATCATTTTATCAATAATGATAAATTCTTTATTTATCCACTTTAATTTTGTTTTTTAAATGAAATTCCTACAAACATTTTACTCCTTTTTGTTTGTGACACAAAATTATTATTATCTTCTACCAGTAGTATGTATTTTGAATTTGTATCTTTTATACTTTGATTTGACACAGCTGATTACTACACAGTGTTACTAATATTCGACTCTAAAAAGGATACCAACTGCTGTGAATGCCTTATGTTTTTTTTTTGTTTTCACCCTTTTTGTAACTGATTGACTTTGTGTTGGATAAAATTTTCATGAATATTGTTTTTTTTTTTTTTTCAAAAATTGTACAATAATTTATTAGGTACTATGTTATATTTTATACATATGTATATAATTTCTTTTCTTTTATCATTTAATCCTATTAAAGGATTTAAAAATTAAAGTTTATTGAATATTAAATTTATTATAATCTTAGCTATGAAGTTTTAATAATCCAAATGGATATTCATTTTTCTATTTTTAATTTAATAAAATCCATGGAAATGAATGTCAAAAGTTTAATTTTGAAATTTATACTGATGTAAAGATACTTAGATACTAGAACAAAATTTTAGTAAACCTAGATTCTTCAATACAATTTTTTTGATATCTATGTTTGTAATACTACAGAACATGTTGAAAAAACCCCATATATTTATTCCTCCTAACTCGATCTAGAAGAGTTTTGAGTAGAATTAAATTCAAAATATATAATGTGCTTATATAACGATTATTAATTATTTAATTTTTCTTATATCACAGGGGAAAGGCTTCTTGAATGAGCCTCTGAAATACGATGTTGTTGAAGCCTTAGAATATAATGTTACTGGCTTACAGCCAGATACACGATATTCTATACAGGTAGCTGCATTAACACGTAAAGGTGATGGTGACCGAAGTCAACAAGTTATAGTTAAAACACCAGGTGGAGTACCAATAAGGCCAACTGTTAATCTTAAGATTCTCGAACGTGATCCAACAGTGTCCATAGAGTTAGAATGGGAACGACCAGTGCAAACATATGGAGAACTCAGGGGTTATCGATTACGATGGGGAATAAAAGATCAACAACTTAAGGAAGAGATTTTACAAGGACCTCATTCAACTGTAAAGAAAATCAAAGATCTCGAAAGAGGGGTAGAATATGAATTCAGAGTTGCCGGAATGAACCATATTGGAATTGGACAGGAAACAGTTAAATATTTGCAGACTCCTGAAGGAGTGCCTTCAGGTCCTCCATCTAATATTAGTGTTCGATTCCAAACACCTGATGTTGTATGTATTACATGGGATTCTCCAACTAGGGAACACCGTAATGGTCAGATCACTCGATATGATGTTCAATTTCATAAAAAAATAGATCATGGTTTAGGATCCGAGAGAAATACAACTGCAAGAAAAGCCGTTTTCACTAATTTAGAAGAGAATACCGAATACGTTTTTAGAGTTAGAGCTTATACCAAACAAGGTGCAGGTCCATTTAGCGAAAAAACTGTTGTCGAAACTGAACGCGATATGGGAAGAGCACCAATGTCAGTTCAGGCCGTTGCTACTTCAGAACAAACAGCCGAAGTTTGGTGGGAACCAGTTCCATCTAGAGGAAAGCTTCTAGGTTATAAAATATTTTACACAATGACTGCAGTAGAAGATTTAGATGAATGGCTAACGAAAACAGTGGGAATAACAGAATCAGCCGATTTAGTGAATCTTGAAAAATTCGCTCAATATGCGGTTGCGATTGCTGCTCAATTCAAAAATGGATTAGGCCGACTGAGTGAAAAGGTTACTGTTAAAATAAAACCTGAAGACGTACCTCTTAATTTGCGAGCTCACGATGTTAGTACACATTCCATGACCTTAAGCTGGTCTCCACCTATACGACTTAATCCAATTCATTATAAAATATCATTCGATGCCATTAAAGTATTTGTTGATTCACAAGGAATTCCACAAACTCAAAATGTACCGAAACGCGAAATTATTCTGAAGCATCATGTTAAATCACACACAATAAATGAATTATCTCCGTTCACCACTTATAATGTTAACGTTAGCGCCATTCCATCCGATTACTCATACAGACCACCAACCAAAATAACAGTTACCACTCAGATGGCAGCTCCCCAACCAATGGTCAAACCTGATTTTTATGGCGTTGTTAATATGGAAGAAATACAAGTGTTTTTACCTCAAGCTTCGGAACAATATGGTCCCATATCACATTATTTATTGATAGTTGTCCCCGAAGATAAATCTAATTTGCATAAAAATCCAGATCAATTTTTAACAGATGATTTACTACCAGGAAGAAACAAACCAGAACGACCTAATGCTCCTTATATCGCAGCAAAATTTCCTCAGCGTTCAATTCCGTACAATTTCCATTTGGGTGATGGAGACGACTATCATAATTTCACAAACAGAAAGCTGGAAAAAGATAAACGATACCGAATTTTTGTAAGAGCAATAGTTGATACCCCACAGAAACATTTGTACACATCATCACCTTTTTCGGAGTTTCTTTCTTTAGATATGCGTGAAGCCCCACCAGGTGAGGGACCCACTCGTCCAGGTCCTGACGGATGGATTCATCATCCTGAAGTTGAAATGGGTCCAAAACTTCGAAACAGTGAGCCTGGAATCTTATGGGTTATTTTTCCTGTGCTTGCAGCCTTATTTTTATCAACTTCCTTTGTGGTTGTGTACATTGTAAGAAGACGAAGACAACCCTGTAAAATACCAGATCAAGCAGCTGTGACTCGACCTTTGATGGCAGCAGATCTTGGAGCTGGTCCTACACCGAATGATCCAGTGGATATGCGACGTTTAAATTTTCAAACACCTGGAATGATATCTCATCCCCCTATTCCTATTTCTGAATTTGCAAATCACATTGAACGTTTAAAAGCTAATGACAATCTAAAATTCTCTCAAGAATATGAAAGCATAGAGCCAGGACAACAATTTACATGGGACCATTCCAATTTAGAGTATAACAAAAGTAAAAATCGTTACGCCAACGTAACAGCATATGATCATAGCAGAGTGCAATTAACTACGATTGATGGAGTGTTGGGTTCAGATTATATAAACGCAAATTACTGCGATGGTTATCGGAAACATAATGCATATGTAGCAACTCAAGGTCCTCTTCAAGATACATTCATTGATTTTTGGCGGATGTGTTGGGAGCAAAAAACATCAACAATCGTTATGATGACCAGATTAGAAGAAAGAGCACGCATTAAATGTGATCAATATTGGCCGTCAAGAGGTACTGAAACTTATGGCCAATTATTTGTAACCATTACGGAGACCCAAGAACTTTCAACGTACAGTATTAGAACATTTCAAGTATGTCGTCAAGGATACAACGAACGTAGAGAAATCAAACAGCTTCAGTTCACTGCTTGGCCAGATCATGGTGTACCGGATCATCCTGCTCCATTTTTGCAATTCTTACGGCGTTGCCGCTCACTAACACCTGTAGATTCAGGACCAGTTATTGTTCATTGTTCAGCTGGAGTCGGACGAACAGGTTGTTATATTGTTATTGATTCAATGTTAGAAAGAATGAAACATGAGAAAATTATTGATATTTACGGACATGTTACTTGTTTGAGAGCTCAACGAAATTATATGGTTCAAACCGAAGACCAATATATTTTTATTCATGACGCTATTTTGGAAGCAATTATTTGTGGCAACACTGAGGTTTTAGCCCGTAATTTGCACACGCATTTACAAAAACTAATTATGACTGAACCGGGTGAAAATATAACAGGGATGGAGATTGAATTCAAAAAATTGTCTAATGTGAAGGTGGATTCATCAAAATTCGTAACTGCTAATCTGCCATGCAACAAACATAAAAATCGTTTGGTTCATATTCTTCCTTATGAATCATCAAGAGTTTATTTAACACCAATTCACGGTATTGAAGGAAGTGATTATATTAATGCTAGTTTTATTGATGGGTACCGATATCGAAGCGCCTATATAGCAGCACAAGGTCCAGTTCAGGAAACTGCTGAAGATTTTTGGCGAATGTTGTGGGAACATAATTCAACAATCGTAGTCATGTTGACAAAATTAAAAGAAATGGGTCGGGTGAGTTTTGAGGAGCCAAAATATGCTTTACTAATACAATTTTTAAAATTAATTATTTTAATTATTTTTATTCATTTATTTTGTTTTAGGAAAAATGCTTCCAATATTGGCCACATGAGAGATCTGTCCGTTATCAGTATTATGTAGTTGATCCAATTGCTGAATATAATATGCCACAATATAAACTTCGAGAATTTAAAGTAACAGATGCTCGTGATGGTTCATCTCGAACTGTAAGACAATTCCAATTTATTGATTGGCCAGAGCAGGGAGTTCCAAAATCCGGAGAAGGTTTTATTGATTTTATTGGTCAAGTGCATAAAACAAAAGAACAATTTGGGCAAGATGGTCCTATTACAGTACATTGTAGTGCTGGTGTTGGCCGTACTGGTGTTTTTATTACATTAAGTATTGTTTTAGAACGAATGCAATACGAAGGAGTTTTAGATGTTTTCCAAACAGTCCGAATTCTAAGAGCACAACGACCCGCAATGGTGCAAACAGAGGTAAGAGAGGTTGAAAATTAACCATATACAAATTCTCGATTACCTTTAATAATTGCACCGTATCTTATACTATACACTGAATGTTTTAAAATCTATTATATTTTTAGGACCAATATCATTTTTGTTATAGAGCTGCTCTTGAGTATTTGGGCTCATTTGACAACTACACTAATTAATTCGGCATTGATTGGCATATTGGTCTATCAGCCAATATTACATCAACAAAAGCACAACGCTTAACAATATAAATAGACATCAAAATCAATAAATAGGGCGTAAAAATATTTTTAAACATTGAATACTATTTATGTATATTTCAATTTGAGTTTTTTAAGTAATTTCTTTTCAAACTATTTTGATTTTGTTATTAAATCCTAAACATGTTTCATATCTTGGTTTTATTATAAAAAATATCTTTTTTTTATAACAAACTTATTTCAATCAATTATTTTAATACAATATCAAAAAAAAAACATAAATTGGAATTACTTATATTTTCTTTTCAATTGTAAAAAACTGTTACAAATATATATTTCAAATTTTTTTATATATAGTAGTGCTAACTTTTTATTTTTAATTTTAATACTCAATTTATTATACTAAGTAATCAATTAAGACTTTAGTAACATATTAACACAATAAAAATTTATGATGTAAAGCTTTTTCATACTTAAAGATATCTAAAAAAAATTAACTTAATTAGTTTTATAGTAAGAATTTTTTATTGCAAAAATCTATAAATTTAGTAAAAAATAAAAATAAAATATGTTACAAAGTTAAATTTATTTAACTTTCTAGTTTAAAAAAATAACATTGTAAAAAAAAAAAAAACTATTATGTATGATTTGAAAGCGTATTTTCACAATAATTTTGACAGTTTAATTTTTTTTTTTATTATATTAAATTGAGCGTATATTTTAAAAAAAAACTCAATGCAAGTCTATTTAACACTTAACAGTTATATTTACTATTTAAGAATTTAAATTTTAATGATGACTTAAACAAGAATTACTAGTTAAAAAACATTATGGTAACCTTATCGATTTGCAGCTCAAATTATTATATATAAATCTGATTTTTAAAATCAAAATGAATGAAATCCTAAAATGATATTTAAGTATATTACATATTATAAATTTTTAATTTAGAGTTTGAATTTCCACTTAAAGCTCATGACCTTCAGTATTAATATTAAATACTTATGATTTTATGAAGTCAAAATTATTTTATATTAACTAAGCAAAGTATTCTAAAAATATATAAAAAAATATTTTGACAAAAATTCTATGTAATCTTAGACTTACAAAAATACCAATATCAAAATAATATTTATTAAAATAATGCTTAAAAATTTAATAATTTAGTTTTGTAATATTGAAATAAAATTCAATTAACTTAACTAGTTTTCTTGTTTTAGTTATTGTTTATTTTTAATTATTTTTTGACAACTGTAAGAACTCTTAATGAAATTTAAATCATATTTTCAAAGAGACTGCCAACAACGATTTTATTTAATTTTTTAATTTAAAAAAAAAAAAATCTATTTAAAAAAAAATTATGAGCAATAAAAATCCAAATAGTGGTACATTTAAATTTAATTTTTATATTTTATTTTATAATAATAAATTAATTATAATAATTATTAAACTATAACAATTATGATAATAGTCTGTCACGTTAATCCCAAAATATTTACACATTTTTGTATAAAAAAAAAATATATCAAGTCAGACTGGTGTGCTTAAGCTCTATTACTATTTTTAATTTTTTTTTTTTATGAAAATGTATCGACAATTTTTAATAATCAATTACTAAAAGTCTTTCTTAACATATCAAAAATATATATTGAAAATTATTAAATTAAGTTATTAATTTTTTATTAGCAATAAGTGTAGAAATTTTTAATAAGTGCTAAAAAAAAATTTTATTTACATTCCTTATTTTTAAATGAATTTTATTTATATTTTAAGGAAAATTTACGCTCAATTAAGAAAAAATGTTTTTATTTTGACATATTTTTTTTATAATTGTCAAATTTTTTTTTTTTAAATTATTATGTATTTGCTATTTTATAACTATAATATTCCGTTAAAAATTTTTTTTTTTACTATGCATGTGAATAAATTATACAAATATTTTATTTATAAATGAAAGAGATAAATATTATAAATGACGTACGTATTGGAATAATATCTAAATTGACAATAGAATAATACTAATAAACATTTTTGAAGAATATGCAGTTTGTAAAGATACTGACTGACAGCTTTTTGTATCAAAAAAATTGAAATTTATTATCTCTGGATTAAATTATTCTAAACTAATTCTAATGAAATAAAATAAAAATTTTTTTTTTGCATTATTTAAACATCTATACATATTTTATTAACATTTTTATAGATCACGTATTTTAAGTTGAGGAAAAAGAAATTAATTTTTATTACCGTACTTAAAAGAACAAATTTAAGAGTAATTAATCACTACGAGTAACGACATACATTCGTTTTGAAAAGCAAAGATAATTCTTTTTTCCATATTAAGTAAAACTAAATTGTTAAAATTAAAGTTGAAGGATGACAAAAAAAAAAAGAAGCAAACAAAAACTTCTATTAATTTAAATTTTTTTATTCTTTACAGTTTCACTGCCAATCACTTAATAATTTTACATAATTTTTCATCAAATTATTTTAAGAATAATCATGAATTTCATTATATTTAATTTTAAATATTTTAGACCTTTTTATTTTTTGAAGTTAGATCACCGCGCAGTATCACATGATTTTATTAAATTTATCTATATATTTTATAATAATTAAGACTACAAAATTATAATTATTAATTATAGATATAAAAATAATTCAAATTATTATTTTATAGAAAAAAATCAATAGATTTTACTTTATATTTTAGTATAATTCGATAAAAAGCCATGAATGTGTTTTCAAAATCTTATAGGTTCTTTCAATTATGTCTGAAAAAAGTGAAGAAACAAAGAATGAGTTTTTCTAAACTCCCACCCAAATCTCAAAAACATTTTTTGTTTATTACTATGAACACTATGATTGGAAGGATTCACATCCACTGTTCCATTTTGTTGATAAGAAGTTAATAAATTTTATTCCGTTTATGTGATACCCATTTTTTGTAAAAAAAAAACCGGACAAAATTAATGTTTAGTTTATTTTTAATTTCGATATTTTTAAATATTTTTTTCAAAAGTATTATCTTTGCAATATCAATAATTTTTATTTAATGAATATTTTTGTAAGCTTAAAAAAAGAAACCTGTAATATTTTCTAGTTCTATGATTAACCAATATTTTTATTTTAAAATTATTTATTAACAAATAATTGACTTGCCATATTAAAATGTAAAGAATAAATAAATTAAGAAAACTAAAAATTTATTTTTAATCTATAAAGAAAGTTTTATTTTTTCATGTCAATAAGAATCTATTTATTCGAAAATAGTGCGGAAATAAAATTTATGAATATTAAACAAAATTTCAATAATATTTTCAATGCACTGATATAACTTTTATTGCTTGAAATTTCTTGACTAAATTTTCTTTTGACATTGAACGGTCAATGTTTTCATTTTACATAGTTATGTATGTACTCATATTTCAAAGATCAAAATCACCACATCTAATTTAACAAATCGGTTATGACATCTAAACTTTACTTTCAACTTAATTTAAACTTGAACTATCGGTGTTCACTAGATTGAAAAAAGAAATGCACTGATGCAATCTTAATTGATTTTGTGTTTAAGACAATTTGTAATTTTTTTTTTTTTTTAAATCCTAAAATATTCTTTAATGCAGATATCAGAAGATTTACATATTATTATATGTATTCCTATGACAAAATTCGATGAATAAAAAAATAATGTTGATTGACAAGAAAAAATAATACTAACTAAATTTAAATTTGCACATATTTTCAGTTTTTATATTAATGCACAATTTTTATGTATTGAGTTTTAGTCCTAAATTTACAAAAAAAATTTAATGTGAAATCAGCTTTTTAGTTTTAAATATATTTTGTATTTTATTATTTTTTCAATTAAAATTAATGAAAATAAAGCGAAATAAAAATTAAATTTATTTTAGTTGATTTATTCTTTTTCTTTTTCAAATAGAAATTTATTCTTTCTTTGATTTGGAGATTTTGAGATTTTGGTTGTTTTTTTTTTAAATGGACGCACTTACTTACCTTTTATAATGATCCGAAATTATTGAAAACCATAGAACTTGATATTTAGACATCATTTTGTTTCTTAGAGAATATACCACAAGCCTGAAAAATATTGTTTACTATTAATCTCCATATTTCTAGCATTTTAGGAAAATAATTGTATCAGGTATGGTTATTACGAATCGATTCATTTTAAATAAAATTCTTTGGTGTTTATTTAGTTTGCGTTTGTATTTCACTGCACTAAAAAAGGAGTACAAAAGTTTCTCATAAAAAAAATAAAATTTATGTAGGAACTTGTAAAACTTTTGATAAAATTTATTAATTCCGAATCCAAGACTTTTTTGCTTCCTATTTATTGATGTTACAAATCTTACTTTTGTATCATTCAAATTTTTTTTTAATCAATTTATAATACAATACTATACGATAATCTGCAATTTTTCATTGTCGCAAAAGATGATCTTAAAACAATAATTAGTGACTGAACTCGGGAAGGATCTTAGTTTATGTTATGTAAATATTTTGTTACTAAATATTTTGTTACTAAATATTTTATTTATTTTTATTTTCTTTAAATTTTCTAAACAAATAATTAAGAAATACTTTTTAAAATCATGATAATAAAATGGGAATAAAAATACAATTTATATTACTTTTTATTCATTGCACCTCACACAACTTATTATTAATACACAACTTATTATTAAAATACACAACATTAATAAATTGTGTTTTTTGTTATTTGCATTTGTTTATCTGTTGCAACACTATTTATTTCAAAATATATTAGCAACTCATTATGCTCTCAATATTATGATAATCCCACCAGAAATTTGGTGTAGAGTAGTTTCAAAATCGTTAATCGATTACAAAATAAGTAATATGTACTAAATCCAAAATTCCTAAGGTCTTATAAGAGTATAAAAAAAATTCAAATATTTTACATTGTAAGTATAAAGTGAAAAGAAAGACATATTTATTTGTAGCTAAATTTTATGTTCCTCAAAATATCTTATTTCAATAATTATATAAAAAAAATAAGAAAAAAGACATAAATTCCAATAATTCTTATTTTAATCAGTGACATTGATTATTCTATGAATATTTTCCATTTAAGGTGCTATTTCTTTTTTGGAAAACTTGTTTTTTATTGAATAAAACCATAAATACATTTATTATCTGGATGAACATTCAACAATAATCAATCACTTACATTTGCCGTCAGTATTTTTTAAGCCTCTATAATCAAACCAATACTATGTAGGTATATTCTAATCTTATTATTTACACCTGTACTTCTATTTACCTACCGACATCAATATTTAATGGAAATTCATTAACTTAGTAAAGTAAAATGAATATTAAAAAGATAAAAATTTTAAGTAATAACACATTAAAATTTATTTTGTTTCTATATGTTATATTTAAAAAACGTTTATTTTAATTTTTAATTTTCTTTTTATTATTAATTAAATCTAATTATTTAACAAGTAGTTTACTTTTAAAATTATTATGTATTATATAATATTTATACTATACAATATTATGAATTAATTAAAAATGCTAAAAAAAAAAAAAAAAACTCTGAAACTTTTTGTAAATTTCAAACGTCTGAAAGAATATGAAAATATTTAAATAAAATACAATTAAAAATTATAAATTAATAAAATTAATAATTAAATTTTAGTAATAATGTTAGAAAAATATATTATATATAAATTATAAATAAAAAATTATAAAATATATTTTAAATTTAAATATTAAAATTATATTCCCTAAAAAAAAAAAAAAAAATTGTATATAAAAAGTGTATTTAAATATAAAAAAATATATATATCTAAACCTAAGTTATTAAAAAATGAAAATAATATAAAATAAATTAAAAAAAAATTATATAAAGATTTAAAAAAAGTATTTAATTAATCACAAGAAGAAAATAATATTATTTTTTCTAGAGTAATTAATTAATATAATTAGTTTGTCGTTAAAGTTATTAGAATACCTACTACTTCTTTTTGCAATTAAACCCAATTTATCTTTTTTTTGTTCAACCTTATCTAATTTTTCTTTTAATAAATACAAATTAAATTACGAATAAATTAATAAATATCTTAATATAATAACAGATTAATTTTTTGTTTGTATAAATTTAATTCACCACTCTGTATCCATTTTCATCTGCAATCCAATTAACTTTGATAGGTTGACCATAAGAATCAAACCATTCATAATTTCCTTTTTTAACAATTGCGTTTGTACCATCTGAATTTTTAGTTAAATAACCTTCTTCTGATACTTTTGTCCCATCGCTCAAAGCATAAGAATGAGAGTAATCGCTTTCATCGTCAGAATTTAAAACAGAATTAGTTTGAATTGCAAAATCTTTCGCATTATCTTTAGTTGGCAATAATTCATAAGAATTTGGTAACTGACTTATTTCCCCAGTTGCAGAAGACATTTCTGAAAGATCTACAGTCTGAGCTGATGCTGAACTGTTTTCAGTCAATTCTAAAACATTACTTGATTCAGTCGTTGATAAAGGCTCTTCTGCTTGTTTTCTGATAGTATTAGATGGAGTATTTTCAGTAACATGAACATCTTTTTGTATTGGTAGTGGAACCGGAATGGATTCCAAAGGTAATATATTAACTGGTGGTACAACAATAGGAGCTTCTATATATTTTTGAATCTCTACAGGTGTTTCCACGGATTTGTGGTGCGTTACCACGGATATAGGTTTATAAATAGGTGTTTCGACAACCTTGTGATGGACTATCGGAATGTGCCTGTAAACTGGTGTTTCTACGACCTTATGTTGAACTACCGGTACATGATTATAAACAGAAGGTACTGGTTTAGGAGCCTGAACAATAACGGGGTATGAAATAGGTCCTCCTAGATTTTGTGCACCTGTATATGATATTGGCTGTGATCGGGCAACCAAACCTCTTAATACTGCTTCATTTAAAATTGTTTGCGCATTAATGGCATTATTGACGTTATAAAAATTTGGAAGTATTGGAAATGTCGGATATTCATACCCATTTGGAACATTAACGTTCTTATGAATATGTGTAACTTTATCGACAGGTACTTGTTCTTCAATTGTTTCGATTTCTTTTTCAACAGCTTTCTTCTCAACAACTTGAACTTCCTCAGGCACAGGCAATATTTCTTTTTCTTTTGTAATGACCGTTTTTGGTTTAACTGGTCTAATAATTTTTCTAGTTGTAGTTATTGTTTGTGTACCCAAACCAAACCAATTTCCTTCTGTTATAGCAAATATTCCAATTAAAAAAACCTATAAAATTGATGAGTTATTAATACTTATTTATTATAGGTAAACAAAGTTTAGTAACTAATAATTGTACTATTGCAATCAAATTTTATGAAATGAGGAAACTAGTACGAAAATGTGCGAAAAAAATAGAAAATTTAACCTTATGATTTGATCATAAGGAGAACAAGAATTGAACAATCAACAGAATTTAATCATTACAAAAGCTAGAGTATTTCAAAAAGAATCAAAATTACGAAATTCATAATTAAAATTGCCTCAAATTGATCATATCTAACTAACTCACTTACTAAGTTTATATGTGGATTATATTCATTAGGCTTTTTTTTTCTAACACCAAAGAACAAAAAAACTTTGGGCTAGTGAATTCGGAGGTACATAATGTTCAAACAATTTAAACACATAATGCAGTTTATTCGTTTTCGTAAAAGCCAATTTATAAAAATTAATTTTCTGACGTAAAAACAAAAAATTGATAAAGTTGTAAAGAATATTATTAATATTAATATCTTGATCGAAACATGAATTTCCATTTTGTAACTTTTGTTAGGTAAGGTATATGATACCTGAAAATAAATACGTGTGTGAAATTAAAATTTATATACCTACGTCAATGGTAATTTTAAAATAATGTTGAATTACTACATTTATTGCACCCTAAAGCTAAAAAAAATAATACATTATTTTAAATGATTCATTGAACTAGCCGCTGATGTTTCTATATAGACAAATTTTTAATATTATTATTTTATATGAACTAGAAGTATTGTCTATATTTTTCGTCATTATTTGTTTTTTATATTAATAATATAAAATTAGTGAAGAAATGAAGTTTCTACATATTATTTTATGAAATTTTGACACATCATTTCTTTACAGATCTTTAATTATTTAGAATTTTTTATATTTAAATATATTTAATATTTCATTTATGTTTAAAAAACAAAATATGATCTAAAAATTTTCGATGAGATCAATAAGTTCAATTCGTTATAGGAGACAATATTATGTATAGTAAAATCTGACCAAGCTTTAATAAGCCGCAGATTTGCTCACAAACAGTTTATGTGAATAGAATGTTGGGGGTTATAATTGAAATAATAAATGTTTTTCTCGATATAATATAAAATTGACACACAATTTTTAACATAATCTACTTTCTAATATTCCCTATGAATCCTCTAAGTCTACAAGTTCATCGACATTGAAGTATATATTTTTAAACTTTTTAATTATCAAATAAGGTTCAAAATAACTTAAAAAATTTAATTTTATAATAAAAACTAATAAAAAATTCTTACCGCAAAATAAATTATTTTAAACATTTTTGTGCACTATACTTAATTGTTAATTTAAACTAATTAAATATTTAAAAAAAAATTGTTCACATAAATATATAGATTTCTTCCATATTCATCCCACTGGAAAATTATAAAATATTACCTTCATATACATATTTATTTCAATTCCTATGAAATTATATTTATTGACTCATAAGTGGTGTAACAGGGTCATAAAATACATAAAGCTTTATAATACCTTAAAAATGTATATGATGGGATAATATATTAAACTATATTTATTGAAAATATTTTTGTGCATTATAGTTAGTATGGAATTTGACTATATGCTATTTACTTTTATTATTAGTTATTCGAATCATTTCATTTACAATCTTTATAATTTATAGTTTTTAGCTCGTTTTCCATCAAACGTTCGTTCGCCACTAAAATACTCATAACTTTTGAACCAAACAAACGTTATCTCGTTCACTTTCACCTCTATTATTTCAGGTTTCGGAGTTATATTTGTACATATGGATATGACTAAATTGTATTGGTAGAAAATGTTTAGCTGCATATTGTTCCAAAGGTATCTTAAAATTAAAGTATCCTAAACCGAAATACTGAAAACGGGTACAATTCTTCATTTATGAGATAGTGTACTATATTTTTTGTTATTCGGCTAGTGAAGAATATTTTTCAACTTTATTAAACTTATATACTTTCTTACATTATTATTGGGAAAAACAGGTTCCTAAAAATTGTTTATAACAAAAATTATGCTTCTTTTTTATATATTATTTTTCTTAGAAATTCAGGTAAATAAATTTCACATTCCACTTCATGATAACATTAAAAAAATTAAAAAATTAAAATATGATAACATTACAAAAATTAAAAAAAATGAGTGTGCAATATTAAGTAAGAATTAGAAGTTATTAATTCAATTTCATAATATTTTTAGTATTTTTTAGTATTTTTAAAAGGTGAAATCATTTTGGTAATTTAGTTAATATACAGTGACAGCAGGTGGACCGAGATATAAAATCCGTTTTTTCACTTTTAATGGACTAAAACTAGATCTATTATTAATTTTATGATTCGTACAAAATACCTTTTTTTATTATATGCAGAAAACATTAGATACCTCATATTAGCATTGACATGTTTGGTGAAAAAACTTTTTAAGTTTAACTTTCATTCAAAATGTAATATTTTTTAAAAGCTTTATTTTTTAAAAGCTTATCCATCTGGTAGTTATAACATGAAGTTTATAATTACATTATTGCGAACAACTTACGAAAATGTTTATAAACATTGTATGACAAAAATATTTTTTGATTTACAAACATATTTTATCATGTTACAGAGCATGTACAAGTACATGTAGGTTCATCGTATTTTCATACTATCGCACATCCATTTCTTCGACACGCACAATACAAAAGGAATTGATAGAATTGATAGAAAATTTAAAAAAATTTTATAAGTCAATTTTTAAATGAATTTTATTTTACCCAACAAATTGATATGTTGGAATAATTCGAGTCTATAAAAATGCGACTGTATTTTAAATGTAAACGTTTAATAAACATTCATACTTCATTTTTGATTAAAGTTACCATTAAGTATCTTTTTTTGCCTATATGGACAACTAATGGGTCTTACCAATTTGTGTGCCCTTAATTTGAAACAACTTCAGGATGGACGATTGATAATAAAAGAAATGTCTTCAATTCATAATTATAGGTATATTATTTTAACTATTTTGTGTACTTAGTTTGAATATTTTTTAAGATAAATTTTTATCAAAATTATGTACCTATAATTAAAAGTTTATAGACTTCATATACATCATGATTGACTTTCCAATCTTAACAACAAATAACATACAAAGTCGTCGCTAATTCTGCAAATAGGCGTATCTGCGAATTTACATCATTAAAGATTTTTCAGTTTTTTATTTATGCTTGGCCGAATATAAAAGCATAAAAATAAATACCATCATATTTCTGTTCCAAGAACCTCATACATACAAATTTTAATGGATTGATTATTTATTAAAATTGAACTCATTGCTCATTGAACTCATTGAACTCATTGCACTTTCCTAAATTAATAAAAAAAATGCAGATACGTCTGTTTGCAGAATCACCTACGATTTGTATAAAATAATAAAATTAGAACTTTCTCATTCTCAAAATAATTTGCTTTGTATGTTCTGCAGCGATTATTTTAAGTGATTCAATTAAAGTTCAGTAAAAGTTTATTCTCTAATAACTTAGTAAATAACCTTTAAGAAAACATAATATTTTCTCCCACAACATAATTTTCTTTCTCTTCTTTTCTGTATTTCGATTTAAAAAAAAAACATCTTACTGTTTATACAAAAGATTTCCTTTCTTTTTTTTTTTGTTCTTGAAGTTCAAAAACACACCCAATCAAAGTCCTTTTTCAAGGATCATAAAAGGGTTTTTGCACTTTCAGTTTTAAAAATAGAAACATTTTTGACAAGTAAATTTACCACAAAAAAATGAACATCTTAATACATTTTTTTGACGAGGAACCAAATTACCCGCAGATATACAAAAAATATTTTTATTATTCACCATTGATTTAAAAAAAAATTATTTATATACACTTGTCTTTAAGAGTAAGATTCTTCAATATTTTGGTTTGCATAGTATTTTTATTTGAGACCCATAAGATTTATGTATTACTACGGAAAAAAATGTGTAGGTTGAATTTAAATTGTAATGAAAATGATAAATAATAATAAATTTATATTTTAAATAAAAGACTCACTGTTTAAGATTTCTAATGACTATCATTGACCTTTGAAGACATTGAACAAAAATTTATATTATTCGGTATGGGTATATGCGATTGATTTATCGGAAAAAATATCCTTCTTATATTATAGATGAATTTTATTGAAGGGACGATACAAAGACACAACCACTTTTGAATTATGGCCAAAATTTGCCGTAGACAATTTTATTATAACCAAATAACAACATAAGTATATCAGTCTTTTTAGTTTTGCCAAAAATATAGGTTATTATAAATAAGACTACACTATAAGAAGACTTTAAATTCCGATAGAATTCTTTAATAAAGTAACAAAATCTTAGGCTGACTATCCTAATATTGGTAAAATCTTAAATAAAACCATAATCTCATTCGAATTTTCAATAAACAAAAAAACAATAGTTGGTCGACAAATTAATAATAATTCTTTCGAATAATTATGATTAAATTAGATCCACGACTTTGTTGTAATGGTTTAATTTTTTTTGACACAACTTTACTTTGAGAGGATTCAATTTGGTTTTAATTTATTTATCCTTTGTTGAGCTTAAAATTTGATTGTTTTTAGTTTTAAGTATATATAAAGTAAAAGTATCCTCCTGTACATTTACTTTTTTTTATTCAAACTTAAGCATTATTTACCCTTTTGCTACTTCTTCAGTTATTCTGTATATTTTTTTCAATTCCTTTGCTTAACATAAAATACTATAATACATATTACTATTCGTATATGATATGTTTATAATTTTATTTGCAATGTACGTACTCTTACATTAATTTTTTTGTATGTCTTCTAGATGTCATAGCAATAGAAAGTGTTAACTAGAATTTATGCAAAACAAATTATACAATAATAATATATGGATTATATGTCAAAGTCAATATAAATTTTATATTACCAAAAACTTTGGCATTTTTGGAAATATTTTAAGTTGTTAACACTATACAACTTACGTCATTCCTTTGACCGCAGAATAATTTTCTTGAATTTAATTTTAAAAAAATGTGTATTCATAGATATAATTTTTTTTATTAGAAATATTATTTTAATCAGATTATAAAAACGATATAAAAGGACACTCTGAAGACAGTATTTTATTCTAAAATTTGGACACAAGCGTGAAAAAAAAATTAGAAAATAAAGTATGTGCACTTGTTAACCTGTGGATCATTTAGTAACTTATTATTAATAATCCAAACATTTTTTTTCTTAACGTTTTTATAAAACTGCGCAAAAATTTACTTTGATGGCCATTGGAAGGGTAGATACAGATATACATGTATTCTTTATTTTATAAGAATGATAAAATCTGTCGAAAAATTTTAGTAAAAGTAACGCATTTTTGGAAATGCGGGTCAGAAATTAATACCTGATGGAAAAGAACTTAGAAATTTGAATATAAAAAAAACAGTTGTTAGTTTTTTGAATTCATAGTTTTATAAATCCTTATCAAATTGAAACATTGATAAAATATTGTTGTGTTTAAATGCTTTTCCGAAATAAAAAATATGAAGTTCTAATGTATCCGAAGAATTTGAATAACTAAACGAGCT
The DNA here is from genome assembly GCA_964007475.1 of Hybos culiciformis. Taxonomy (NCBI): domain Eukaryota; kingdom Metazoa; phylum Arthropoda; class Insecta; order Diptera; family Hybotidae; genus Hybos; species Hybos culiciformis. The sequence goes on along the minus strand of OZ023273.1, from coordinate 146,803,937 downwards.
GTATTTACCTAATGTAAAAAAATTAAATATTATATTTTAATAAGACATTATATTTAATTTTTTTACATATGAATATAAATATTGTACTAAACATAAACATGCAACATAAGGAATTTAAAAAAATAACAAGAAATGGATTTTATGCTTTTAAAATAAATACTAAATGTTAATTCTTAATGTAAAAATGTGCAATATCGAGAAAAAAAACATGAATTCTGGTAATATTACATTTCGTGACTTTTAATCAAATTTTTAAAAATTTTAAAAAGTATGTAAATATGTCTAAGTTTCAAGGACAGAATTTTCGCATTAAAAAGCTAAAATGTGTAAGCTAATTACAGTTTTATTGGAATGGAAATGATGTGTCTAAGTTATAATTTTGAGCCTATTATATTTATTTAGATAAGGTACGCAATGCATATATATTTTTTTTCCTTATTCCGCGACGGAACAAAGAATACTTATTGTACTCCGCATTGTACTCTGTCTTGAGTTTTTTCAGTTAAATTCATTCAGGCTCTGCTACACGATCTCGTTGCCGTTCGTTTTCATGTTGTGCAAGGCATTTGTCTTCATATTCTTCAATTTCGAGGGATATATAATACATGTACTAGACCTTGCCTTGTGATTGCTGCTTCAGGTCTTCATCCAACTTCTTTTCCTTACTAATGCAGCATAACTTATTTTATGTTTACATTGAATATTATCATTTTTCTATTTCGGGTCATTTGAACTGATTGCGTCTTTTTTGGCATTCTACAAAATGTTCTAGAAATCAATTTCTGCATCTTCTTATATAATTATATATCTTCAATTAATTATTCTGTTATCAGAATGGGATTGTCATTTTTATCATTGATTCTTAACATTTTCGTTTCATTTGTGTTGATCTGTAACCCTATTATTTCTATTAAATTGCTTAGAATGCTGATGCTATCTTGTCGGTTTGCTAGAAATTATGTTTGACATCGAACACTATATTGAAAAGTGATTATGCAACCTTGTTTCATTCATGTACTTACACGGAATGCTAGACTGTATTTGCACTACATTATCCGTTTCATCATATATATTAAAAAAAAAAATTTTATTGCATTTAAAGTCTCGTTTTATTGTATTGAATACCTTGTAGAAAACTACAAATCCCAAATACAATGTTAATTGCATTTTCAATATTTTGTCTATAATATGATTCGTAATGTGTTTGTTTGATCAGTGCAGACTCGACAGTTGGTAAATTGATTATTATTATTTATTTCCAGCCTTATAATATTCTTTCATTGTTGCCTGCTGCCCAGCATTTTAAGTAGTTCAATTTTAGTCTGGAATTGTCGTTCATATTTAAAATCAGAATCCTTCTCATATTTAAACTATTCTAATGAATTTATCACACATATTACGTGAGATTTGCACGAATAAAGTTTTCAAGGTTTTTGATATTGAAATTAAATTTTATCAAATCACATATAAATAAATAAAAATTAATAAAATAATTATATAATTTTAAAGAAAATGAGGCTGCTAATATGGTTGATTTTTTTCTGCCACTTGGGATTAAGTTTTGCACAAAATTGTAATGTGACCAATTCGATGGGTTTTTTTTCATATTATAATAGCGCTGGAAATAGAATATCTGTCTGTGATTGTGTTGTTATAGACAGACGACATGTCTTAGTGGCAGCAGACTGTATGTGGTTTTATCAAGCAACAGTCAAAGAATCAGATTATGTAGTTGTACTTCAGCAAACGAATAGAGCTAATGGTTTAAATTATAAAGTTTCAAAAATTATAACACATCCGAACTATGATCCTTATACCTTTGAGAATGATATAGCAGTAGTAAAATTAAGAGAACCGATAAAGAATTCTGCTTACTGCCGACTGCAGTTGCCTGAAGAATGTGATTGTGATTCCTTATTGTGCGAAAATGGTACCGAATTGTGGGCGTTTAATGATACTGCCGTACCATATATCAGAAGTTCAATTCCGCTGACAACAACTAAAAGATCAACTTATGGATGCTTTGAACCACCGAAAAAAACATTTTTCGGATATAATTCACGTACCAAAACTCAATTACATGTTTCTGGAAGTATAGCTGTTCGAAAGAAAACATTAATTGGTTTAGATATTCTAAGTCCAGGCGCTCAGTCCAAACAATATCCAGATTTGTTCGTAAGCATTTGTGAATATGTTCCGTGGATACGTGGATTATTATAAAAAGTTACGATTTATGTAAACATAATAAATGCTCTTAAATATTTTTAGTTATGTAATGTAAATATAAATATAAATATAAATAAACAATAATTATTTAATAATTTTTTAAATTTTGCATATTTAAATTTCTGATTTCTTTAAATTTTATAAGAATCCATAGATATGATATTATATATACCAATCCTGAAAATAATATACATCGTACCACAAGTAGAATCATTTCTCTAAATTTTATTGTATGAAACATAAATTAAAAGACATTTAGGACTTCCGCAGATTATTTTTTTTTTACCTTCTGTATCCATATCTAATATCCATTTTCTCAGCAAGACAAGCTAAAATTGCATTCGTTTTCGAACTTTTTTTTTGTTTCTAGCGTAGAAAGAATATTTAATAATTTCTAAATATTTATGACTGTATCTAAACCATAAATACCTGGAATGATTTTTAAAAAATCATAAACGAAAGGAGATAAGTTTTGAAATCATTAATTAAGGTCAACGTAATAAAATCATAATCTGCCAAACGGAAAGAAGTTATAATAATTATTCAGAACTCTAGTTTCAAACATGCAAATACGTATAATATACTGCAGTCATAGTGAAAAACATAGTATCTACAAAAATCTGAAAAATTTAGTTATTGATGGCATTTAATAATAAAAATCACAAACTTTTGAATACAAACAAAAATTGGCCCAAATATTTTTGAAAATCGGCCCAAAATCTCAAAAAAAAATTTTTGATTATAAAATGCGTTAAATATTTTGTTAAAATTATAAAATTTGCCGGCATGTATTTTTTAATAATGAAAAAATGCAGCATATCTGTGCGGAAATACTGCTTTTATTTACTTTATACTGAATGAAGAATATTAAAAGAAAAAGAATAATACAGTATGTTTTACAAACTTTAAATCGTTTTTTCTCGTATTCGTTATTTATGTAGATACTGCTTTTTCACTATGACCGCAGTGTAGAGCTTTTGCATCTTTGCACTATCACACTTCAAGACATATTACCTTGAAAATGTGCACACATGCTAACAAGAAACGAGAAAGTGACCTGGACAAGTGGAACAAAATAATGATCAAATACAAACATAAAAAGTGCAATAACAGATTCATCGAAAATAAATACTATGACTTCGAGACTCAATTCAATAAAAAAAAGATATATATCAAATGCTGTTAAATTTTAAAGATTGAAGTATTATTTAAGACTAATAAAATTGTTGAATGGGCTATTTTAAGTAACGCAATTTTAATTCAGAGTTGTCGTTAATATTTAGAATGAATCATTAGCACATACATATCTATTCAAAATAATAATTAATTTATCACCACTTTTACGTGAGATTTGCATCAATAAAAATTTCAAGGATTTTGATAATTAAATTAAACTTTATCAAATAACTATTATATAAATAAATAAAAATTAATAAAATACTTATATAATTATAATTAATAAAATGAAGCGACTTATATGGTTTATTTTTTATTCCATTTGGAATTAAGTTTTAGACAAAATTGTAATGTCACTAATTCAATGTGCGTAATGTGCGTAATGTCACTAATTCAATGTGCATTTGTGTTGCTAAAGACAAGCGAAAGTCAAAAAATAAGACTATGTAATTGTCTTTCAGCAAACGAATGAAAATTAATGCTCGCAATTATACAATACCATAAATTATAACACATCCAAATTTTGAACCTTATTTGTTAAAGAATTATATAACACTAATTAAGTTAAAAGATTCAACAAAGACTTCTGTTTACTGCAAACTGCAGTTGCCAGAAAAATGTGATTGTGATTCATTATTGTGCAAAAAAATTGGACAGAATTATTTATGGGGGTATCCCGTTTATACGAGAACTATCAGGCAGCCAATTTCTGTAACAACAACTATAAAAGATCGACTTACGCATGCTTCAATCCACTGGAAAAAAACATTTTTCGGATATAATTTTTAAACCAATAATAATTATTAACTTTACGTAAGTCCGGCTGTTCAAAAAAAACATTAATTGGATTAACTATTAAGAATCCAGGGGCCAAGTCAAAAGAATATCCAGATTTGTTAATGAACATTTGTGAATACTTATGTTCCGTCGATACGTAAGTTTTTTTAAAAAGTGTCAAAGTATTGTTGTTGAAAGCACAAAAATTCAAAAATTTTCAAATGTCTAATTCATTCCATTCCAACTCCATAAATAATTTAAATTTATATCTGACTAATATCCTTGCATTGATTCTTATAAATAAGTTATATCTTTCAATAAAGAAAGAATACAAAAAATTATTTATTGTATTCTAATATTATATTAAGAAGAGTTTCCTTTTAACAACATTAAAATTAAAACACTCTAAATTAAATTATAAATTGTTGTAACAACATAAACTTGAGGGATAATAAGTTTGATAACACATAAAAAGCATTAACTAACTGATTGAAAAAATAAAAAATAAATTCTTAATATCCCAAACTACAAAACAAAATAAAATATCCTTAAATTCTAAATTAATAAATAAAAAAATTTAAAACCATATTGTTCGAATTTTAAATTTTTAAGTGTAAAAAAAGTTTTATTTTTTATTGAACAAAATATGAAAGTATATGGTTGTATAAGAAATATGAAAGTCTATAATTTCTATAAGGTCAATGTTTTGAAGTTTATTGTCCTGTTTTCGTTTAAATAAATGTTAAAGGATAATGCTCCTTAAATATGTTTACAGTGTTCATTGAAAATATAAATAGCAAAAATTATTATGAATTGTAATGTTCGATTATTATTGAATTTTATATAAAATGCAATCTAAATTGCAATTTCTATTTTATAAGTTTGCTGACCAAAATGCTAGAAAAAACAAGAACATAAAAATATCATTTACTTTTTAAACTTTGGCCATAATTCTGTATGAAATTAAAAACTAATAAAATTAGAAAAAAAATTAGTGGAATTAAATATTTTTGTTTTCTTCAATCTAAGAGGGTTTTGGTGCTTTAAGGTTTCAAAATCAAACTCTTAATAGCTATTTTTCTTCACTAGTTCTTTCAGTTAATTTTCTATCGCTTTGTTCTAAAAAAATATCATTCCAATCATTCTAAAAATTCTCACTGTCTATACATTATCTTTGCTTTAAAAAAATAAAGTTCTTTTTTATTTCTTTACTACAGTCTGCGTATATTTTTAATTTTTCTAAAAATGCAATTATGGCTAATAGGCCAGAATACGATTAAAAACATCACGAAAAACATAATATAATAAATTTTGTGAAAAATTTAATAAAATATTTTTTTGTTTATTTTAATAATATTTATTTTAATTTCGATTTTAGACAAACTGCCCTATTTTATATGAAAATGACGTAAATCCCTTCCATAAAAATTTAATTGCCAATTAAAATATAAAATTTTTGTTTTATCGTTCTAAAAAGAAATATGTAAATATAAATTGAAAGAAAATTTATCATTAGGAAATTATTTAAATAAATTTATTATTTTACAGTTATATAGAACTTAAAAACTGACCTTACCCTAAAAACATAGTTCTGTCATGTATACGCGATTGTGAATAATAAATCTAAATTTAATGACCTTAACTTAATTTTAATTAATTTTTTCTGCTAATGACAGCAAATTTGTATTGTTTTTTAAATCGTTTAATTATATGAAGTAATAATAATATCAAATAATTTGAATTGATTTGATAAATAAGTAGGTACACATTATTCTTTGACACTAAATGACATCTTGTGAAAATTTAAATATTTGATGGCTTTTTCATAATATATAATTATAAGAATTTTTGATATGTTTCATTCTATGTACATGTAACTCAACCGGTGCTCTGCTGAGTATTTTAAGCGTCGCCATGCTCGAATTTATTTTTGATTATTGTATTTTATATATTTTTGAATATCTAATCAAAATTATTAGAATCAATATAAATTAATTCTGGTTCTCCGGAAAAGTTTCATGTAGTTAAATGTGCTCCAAAAAAGGTTAAGAGATAAAGTCTAAACTAAATTATCGCTATTTATTAAACAATTTTTTAAAGTGAATATCAATGTTTAAAATTGAATAATACCTATGCAATATCTAACACATTCATTGCATTAATCAATACACACAAAATAATACGCTGAATATTTAAAAGTGAGTGCTGACAAGAGTATTTTAATTCAATTATGATAATTATTCGTTCATTGACTTATTATTATTCATTTTACTTTAAAATTTTAATTTACATTTTTGTTTATTTTATTTGTTTATTAAACCAAAAAAAACAAATTTTTCATACCTCAATTATTTTTATACATTAAATATCTCACACTTTTATTTCTTGCCACCTTCATATTAAGTATAATAAATAATTTCTCTGGGAACTAAGTCTTCAAACACAATTTCTTTTATACAAAAAAGAATTCAAGTATTTCAGGTCAATTATAAAATTTTCAATATACATACTTGGATTATTATCTTTACCAAAATTTACAAAAAAATCACATTTATTTGCCCACACTTACAATAATATAAACAAAAATGGTATAAAAGAATAGCTAAAATAATCAGAGGTAAAGTTCAATGAAAAAATATTTGTCCCATAATTTCTTTTATTATGATTTTTATCTTTTAAATATGACGTAGTCAGAACACATAATAAAATAAAAATCCATTTATGTTTTTTTGATAAAAATTTTCTGATAAAATTTTCCATGGTAAATTGAAAATAAAGAAGAAAACCATAAAAACATACTATGACGTAATAAGTGAATTGTGCTCTCAGTGGAATACGCACCATTCAAAAATCATATATTTGATTTCTTCAAAAAAAAAAAAAAAATAAACAATTTTATTTTTTCTTGGAAGACGACGAAATTTCAATCAAAATTTTTGAAATCAAATCTAAAAGAAATTTTCCATAAAAGATCAAGGTCAATATTGTTTAATTTATAAGAGAAAAAAAAAATTTACAAGACAAAAAAGACAAACATAGAATCTTATAAATATAATTTATGTTTTTTTTTTTCTTTATTATTTGTATTTAATTTTATTTATATTTGGAACTAATCCAAAAATTGATGAATATTTTTAATTTGTCTAATAAATCAAATTTTTGCATTTATATTTTTAATGTAGTGTAAACAAATTAAAAGGGAATTTTTCGTATAAATTTACATAATTTGTCAAAAATAAAACAAAAATTTTTTTTTAATTTTTATATTGTACATTTTTATGAAAATAGTATATTAAAAAATAAATTCTCATAATAGTTTAATGTTTATTAAAAAATGAAAATGAAAAATGTTTCTTTTAAATATAGAAAATATATAATATGTACTACGATTTATGTAAAGTATGTAAATGTGAATTTATATAATCATACTCTGTTCCTTGTATTTTCATGTTGAGAAAAATATTTAGATTGCTTAATTTACGAATTTTATGGAAACTGAACTGAAAGTAAAACAATTTCAACTCAATTATATTATATTATGTTCAAAATAGTTTAAAATATAATTAGGAGAACAATAATTTTCTGTGTCTTTTCATAGTCCATCACAGTCAATTTCATAGTACACTAAATGAAATACTAAAATGCAAAAATGTGTTACTAAAATGCATGAAACATTTAGCATACGATACTCTGATTGTTGGAACTGTTAACAATAACAATTTCAATTTATGCTCAATTCTTATAAGTAAAAATATACAAAATGTGAAAACAAAATTTGTTTCGAGCAATCATTTTAAATAATTTTAAATCATTTTTATATTAAATTCTTTTTTTTTTTCTAAGTAGATTGACTCTATATCTATATGGACATAAAATACATAATATAATACATAAATAAATGTGTATAATAAATAATCAGCTAAAAATATTAAAAAAAAAACAAAAAAACTTTATTTTTTTCTCTCTTCATAATCAAAAAATATCCTGTGATGAATGATTAATTTAATGAATTAATATGACAGCATAAAAGTATTAAAACTAGGAATAAAAGTTTTAATAGATTTTGTTGAAAGATATAATTTATTACTGAGATTTAATCAAATTTGTACAATAACATTGTGTGTTAGGCAAATAAACGCATATTTGAAATAATAATAAGCCATTGTGTTTTTTCTTTTGGTTTTCATAAAAGTTTTCAAGGCCCTTTTTCAAAAGGTTTCGGTTTTTATTGAAAAACAAAAATCATTAATTTTCATTAAGTTTCTTTTTATCTTATTTGTTCAATATCATTAGATGATAATTGATTCCTGAAAGTTTATTGAAAGAAAGTTTTAAATAGTGTAGTATGCAATATTATTACAACTGACTTCGTTGTACATTTTGTAGCTGTAAGTTGTATTTTCGAATCATCGTCAACAATTGATTTGCGAAACTTTCTTACATTTTTAAAGCTATTGGTATAATAAATTCAGTTAATTTATCATTCTCACTTAAACATTCAACTGAAATGAGAAAGTAATCTTTAAAAAAAAATTCCTTTAATTTTTTTCTTAAAAATATGAATATAAGATGTCCCTTTTTCCTAAAGATAATTTTATTTTTTAAGAAATCTTGATTATCCTTTTAAAATAAACAATATTATAATATCCTATATGCATAAATGTGGTGTATCTTTAACGCATGCATAAAATATTCAACTTATGTGTATGATTATTATCATAAGACAACATAGTAGATGAATAATTTAAATTAAATTTTTTTTTCAGGCTGCAATATTTGTTAAAGGCAATATTTGTTAAAAAAAAAAAATAAAAAAAAAGGTTCTGCAAAAGTATTAATAATAACGCGTACATATTGGGTTAGAAAAATAAACAAAAAAAAAAAGACAGAATATTAAGTATTTGAATTAATTTTTGCGTCAAAATTTTATTTCAGATTTTATTTTGTGTATGTCGTTGATATGAAATGTATTTCGAAGTGTTGGGAAGAACTTTAATAATTTAAAAAATTAAAGCTAAAAGAAGGATGAATAAATCAATCCTTATTCACGTCTGGCCTATTAATAAGAAAAAACAGACTGTGTTTTCCTTAAATATCCGCTACTGTCTGTCCAGTACTGTAGACTTATAACTAATGAAATACTCAATCGATTTCAAATCTTTGGATGTCAAAATATGGGCAATCTCGTTCACTTTCACGTCGATGAGATGAGGTTCTACAATTTCGCGTTTGGGAGTTATAGGTTCTCAAACATCCAAGGGTCTAAATAGTTTTTTTATAAAATTTATGTATTTCACATTGTGTTTTTTAATTTTAACGGATTGCGATTAAAATTAGTATTTTGAGTATAGTTAGATTTTCACTAGAGGAAATGTTATGTTAATTAAACCCCGTTGTTTCCAAGGATTCAGACTGAGGTCTAGATTTCGATGGAAATTGATAAATTTGTGATATATATGACTCTGTATTAGAGGATCTTAAAATGTCTCTAGAACAAATTATCATAGTTGCAGTATTTAAAACAAAGATTAAAATGTCTGCAATATTGATAAATTTGAAATGTCTTAAAGAACAGGACAATATCATTAAAATTTAACTTTTATGTTCGTGCTAGTAAAGCTATCTTAATTATTTGCAGGTCTTTTAACATACAGAAAGTCTTAATAATGGTGATTTCAATTGATATTTTATATTAATATTATCTATATGTCCAAAAAGATCTAAAGATATACATCTGTAGATATACATTATAGGTATATTAATGAAAATTTCAATTTTCTTCATTATTACTAAGTAAATAAAATGTTGAAAAAAAATGATTTAATCATAAAAAATTTTTTTTAAAATAAAATAAATATTATATTTATTTTGTTTTTGATGTGTCACTCAATGATCCGAAAAAAAAAAAAAACATTAAACGACCAAGCTTTTTTAATGTGATTTTTTAATGAGCCTAAATTAAACACCTTCTTTTAAAAATTTTCAAATTGACAACATATTATTTTAATCTCATTTTCATTTAGTAATAATAAATATACATATAAAATCTATACGTACAAATAAATTCATACATATAAAATATATCTACATATAAAAAAGAATAAATATTTAAAAGAGCAATAATCGAAATTTATGATCCATATAGATTTATTGGTGTTTATTGCAAAATACTCATTTTTAATTTTAAACTTTTAAATAAAAATTTTATGGTTTCTTTTGATTCCTGAACTTATTTTTTAATTCTATTTTTTTCTTATTTTCAAAAATTCGCGATTCGATAAAAAAAAAAGTAGGTAGGTACATAAAATTAAAAATTTAAAAATACGAAAATTTTGTTCGAATAACTAATTAATAGTATATAAGTATAAATACCGCAAATAAATTTTTCTAAATAAATAAATTGAAAAGAGCTTATATTATTAATTAATATAATATATTTTACACAAGTAACTATATCGATAAGTTTGTAGAAAAATTTAAGCCGATTCAAATACTTACGTCAAAATAGAGAGATAGAAAAAAATTCGACAAATCAATACCCTTCACTTAATAAATTATAAAAGGCATATAATTTATGGGCGGAAATAACATTTCATAATCCTATACTGTCATATTTTTTATCTAAAATTTTGCTTATTTTAACTTTGACATGAAGGTAAAGAAATAATTTCTTCTAAATGATACTCGAAAATGAAATTCGTCAATTTTATCTTGTATAAACTCTATTTTATGTTTATGCTTTTACGTATTCCAGCCGGATGTGGGAATCGAATCTTAACTAAAAATGGAGTCTCGCGGTAAAATGTTAAGCTTTCGCTTTGAACGTTATTTAACAGATAATGATCCAACATTGATGCGATAATGTTGAAACGCTTCAAAAAGTATGTTATATTTTACCATTATCGTATACTTTTTTCATATTTTAATTCAATTAATCAATATGGATTTATAATAAAATAAATCTGAAAACAATATGTAGAACGAAAAATAAAAATATCATAGCTAATAAATTTAATTTTTTTTCTTCTTTACTATAGATTAAAATAAAAAATTTCAATAACTTATTATAAAATAATTGAAATTTTTTAAGAATTGCGAATTAATATTTTTATTTTTTTTTTATAAACCAATAATTTGCGTCAATTGATGAGCGCACAAGGCGAAAATAAGAACATTTGTCTAAATTTTGGAAAAAAGAAGAAGAATATTGTCGGCTTTTATGTAAATAAATAAAGAGAAAAGGTCAAAATTATTTATTTTTCTTATTATTAATTATTTAATAAATAATAGTAAAAATAGAATAAAATTTTGAATCAAAAGAAGAAGAAAATTGAAGGCGAGTGAATTATTTATGATCTTAATAAACAAATAAATAGGTTATCAAAAAAAAAAAAAAAAACAGCACAGTATGTTAAATTTTTCTAGATCTTGTAATCTTAATATTTTACTAAAGACAAATATTTGGTATAAAGATACTGATGCAAAAGATATACCAGTGATAGACACAATACTATTGTATATCGAAGTAAAGTATATGTATACAGATTCAAATATCTTCTATAAAAATATGAAACATAAATTCAAGGCTCCGAAATTTTCAATTTATTATACGTGTAGAATATATATTTATAAAAATGAGAATATTACATTTCAAATAGTTTTTAGTCTGTAATAACTAACAAAAATTTTAATACTATAAGAATAGAAGTTAATTAAAATCTTTTGCACATCGACTTCCGATTCATAGAATTAATGTATTTTATATATTATAAAGGTTCTATGAAATTAATCGAAACCGAAGTGATCAAATATACTTTACAATTATTAACACGGAAATAGATAATAGAAAACAATTTTTATAAGCATATAAAGGTTTCACTGAACGTTTTGAAGATATTTTAAAACTATGTTTGGAAATATTAAAAAAAAAATGAAAAATTCTAATAAAATTTTCAAAACATTCAAGGTAAACCACAAATCAAAATTCTTTTCCCCTTTTTTTGGTTTATTTTTAAAAGTAAAATAAATATTGCATTGACAGCAATTTATAACAATTTAATTGTGGCATTTTATTAATTTTTATAAATATATGAATGTATGTATGTATATTAGTTAAAATAAAATTTTATAACAAACTTAACATATTCTCATCTTTCTTAAATCATATTTTCGAAGAATAATCGTGTAATAATGAATGAAAATCATAATAAAAATGTTAATGAACTTCATATTATTAAATTTTTTTTTGATAGCGTTTGCAAGTTTTTTATTAAAATTTAAGTTATATAATAACTGACAATGTCGAAGATTCATTTCATTTCACGAATCAATTTACATTAATATTTTGATAAATAATTGTAGTTAAAATTTAGGTTTAATTTTTTTAAGTAAAAAAGTGAAATTTTCATTAAATCAACATAATGAAAAATTCACTAAGAATTTTCGCTGTCGTTGGATTAATAACATGTTTACCTCTTCCTAATGTACAAGGGTAAGGTTAATTTTAATTTATTACAGCCAAATTTGTCTTTATATCTTGTTGATCCCCATCCGACTAATTTGTCAACAAAATCATGGTTTGCCAAACCCAATTCTAATATTAAATAAAAATGTTAATTTTTCGAGCTCTAAATTATATTATAATTTAATCCTGTAATTATTTTAGAGACAGAAAGAGTAATGTACAAAAAATTCATGGCAAACGGTCCATGGATGAACCTAACCCCGCATTTACCTGGACTCCAGCTTCAAGATTAGAATGGCTTCAATTGTATCTACCAAAAATTAGTGATAGCCTCAAGGTGAAGAAAAGGCACTCAAATAATCACAACAATGGTGCCGACGAAATAAACCCCAAAAAGGAATTTGAAATTGTAAGAAAAGAAACTCAAGTGAATCAAGAAGGAATCATACCATCAAGTCAATTAAATAAGAAATCTGAAATTTGGGAATCTATTGAATTTGATTCATATCACGACGACAACTTAGCATTTCAAAACGACGGCGAAGGGCATAATAAAAATAAAAAATTGAGGGGGAGTGAAAATGCTAATAAAGCTGCGATTATTGCTCAATTAGATGAAATTAACGGAGGTAATGTAGAAAAGCATAATTCAGAAGTAGGTGAAAAACATTTAGTAAAACGTCATGCCAAAAAATACTTTCCTTTTAGCGATAAAAAACCAGTAGGAAAATCAGAAAAACAAAGAGTAATTAAAAATGTAGACTTATTGGATACACTTCTGGAGAACTGGTACGGTTCTGACGAAGTATCAATTGAACTGAATGAAGAGCCAAAACAATCGAAATATGGCAACAAAATTAAATCTAAGACCGAAAAAATCTTAGATTTGTTATACGATATTAATAAAAATAAACCAAAAAAAATTAATAAAAGTAGTGATGAAGAAAAACAAATAGTTAAACGAAGCAAAGGTAGCTCTAAGATACATTATTGTGACTCTATAGAAAATAGTTACGAAGATTCAGACGTCAGTGAAAGTGATATTAAAATTCCAAGATATAACATAAGACAAGAAAATAATAGAAATAAGATACAAATCCAAAAATTAAATAATATAAGAAAAAATAGTATTCCTAAACAAATGGAATGTGAAGAAGATTATTTTAGTGAAAGTCAATCCGACGAATATAATCAAAGAAAACTTAGTAAAAATGAAAAAAGCAGAGATCATATGTCCAGTTTACAAAAAGTTAGAAACGAAAGACATAATCACAGGCCACAATATAACATAGTTAATAATAGAGACCCAAGGTATTTGCATCGGCATGAGACATTGTATTAAATAATTATTAAGAATTTAGAAAACAATATAGTTTTTAAGTAATTTATGTACGTAACTATTAAGATTATTTATTTATTAAAAAAATAATATGATAATATCGTTATTTCTCTAAACTTGTACGAAAGCTTGAAATAATTGGGTAAAAATGGTTGTGTTATAATTGCCAGCCATCTTCTTGAAGAGCCTCAAGTTCTGCTTATTTCTAACTTGATTTAAATTTGAATTTTTATCTAAGAAAAATAATTATTTTTTACTATTCTGTGGAATCCTATTATTATTATTGTAAAGACACATTTCAATCTACTCCCAACTTTCGTTACTGTTTCAATCGTTACTCTATAAATTTTCCTTACGCTTACGACACAATTTTAGACATTAAGACAAAACTAATATTAAATTGTCGGAAACTGATTGTTATTATAACTTAATCTTGTAATTATTTTAGATATAGAAAGAGTAACGTACAAAAAATAAAAATCAAACGCTCCATGGATGAACCTAATTCCGCATGTAGCTGGACCCCAGCTTCAAGATTAGAATGGCTTAAATTGCATCTACCAAATATTAGTAATAGCCTCAAAGTGAAAAAAAGACATGCAAACAACAACGCTGCAGATCAATTTAATCCCAAAAAGGAAATTGAAATTGTAAGAAAAGAAGGACAAGAGGATCAAGAAGGAATCATACCATGGAGTCAATTAAAGAAAAAATCTGAAATTTGTGAATCTATTGAATTTGATTCATATGATGACGACGACTTAGGATTTAAAATCGACGACGAAGGACATAAAAAAAATAAAAAATTGTGGTGGAGTGAAAATGCTAAAAAAGCTTCCATTATGGCTCAATTAGATGGAATTAACGGGGGTTGTGAAGAAAAGCGTATTTCGGATGCAGGTCAAAAATACTTAGAAAAACAGCATGCCAAAAAATACTTGCCTTACAGCGATAAAAAACTAAAAGGAAAATCAAAAAAACATAGAATAATTCAAAATGTAGACTTATTGGATACATTTCTGGAGAGTCAATACAGTTCTGACGAGTCATTTATTGAATCGAAAGAAGAACCACAACAATCTATATATGGCAATAACAAAAAATCTAAGACAGAAAAGATGTTAGAAAATCATAGAAACAATATACAAATCCAAAAATTAAATGATATAAGAAAAAATTGTTTTCAAAAGCAAATAAAATGTGATGAAGATTATTCTAGTGAAAGTCAATCAGACGAATATCAACAAAGAAAATATAATAGAAATAAAAAAAGGAGAGATCATATGTCCAGTTTACAAAAATTCAGAAACAAAAGACATAATCACAGGCCACAATATAACGTAGCTAAAAATAAAGACCCAAGGTATTTGTATCGGCATGACACATTGCATTAAATAATTAATAAGAATTTAGAAAAGTAATTTATGTACATAACTATTAAGATAATTTATTTATTAAAAAAATAATATGATAATATCGTTATTTCTCTAAACTTGTACAAAAGCTTAAAATGATTGGGTAAAAATGGTTGTGTTATTGTTGCCAGCCATCTTCTTGAAGCGTCTCAAGTTCTTCCTATTTCTAACTTAATTTGATATTATTTTTACCAACTTTTATTTAACTTCGATTCTTATCTGTCAGAGAAAAATCTGGTAATTCATTCCCCTTAAATATCATAATTCATGAAAGGTCAAAAATTCATGTATAATTAAGCCAAAATAGACCTTACTATATCATTTGTTTTTCAATGCTTCGAATCAGTGTCGGTGGATTTTTTGAAGTTTTTTACCACCCAATAGTGAGGTGATGAAGGATTTACTTTTGCCTCAGCATATGGCCACAATAACTCTTATGTTAGCTTCACAAATTTTGATTATATTCAATTTAACCAAAAAATAGTTTTATAAACTAATTAAATCTTTAAAGTTATTAATTTTTTCTATATTAAATAATAAAAATGTTTTCGGAAATGCTTTTATTTAAATTTTAATCAAAAATGAAAATTAATTAAATTACTATAATGTCTCTAACCTCTATAAAATCTATTAATAGATATTTTTACTATAATTTCTTTAAATAATTCTTAGAAATGTTGTAAGAGAAGTTATATTTTTTTTTTTGGTCCGTTTATTTTTTATTTATTTATTTTTTTTGACACCTTTAATGATAAAAATTTCTCATTATTTATTCCATGCAAAAATTTCTGCGTAAAATTTTTAATTTATAATAAAATATCATAATAATAATAATAATGATAATATTATTATTATTGAAAGACCACTTGTCAATTTTATTTTTATAAATAAGAACAAAATAAAAAAGTAAATTTATTTGACCAAAAATTATCGATTTCGTTTTGGTAATAATAATTTTTTATTGATATACTGAGTGTATCTGCTTTTTATTTTTTTTTTATCTATTTTTATTTCGGGAAAATAAATTTTCATTTTTCCACCGCCAAAATATATCATTATTATTATTATTTTTTTCTTCTTTATTCTGATTATTCATACCATTAAGCTTTCTTCCAATGAATAAATAATAATAATAATAATAATAATAATAATAACAAGACACAGAATATAAAGTTGATGTACAATTGTATATATGTACAAAGTATTACATTTTTATATAAAAATAAATTTATCTTTAAGTGTTTATTAGAAGAAAAAATATAAAATGTTGAGTTCATTTATAAAATAAAAAAAAAACCAAATTTTGAAGAATAATAATTGCTTGGGTTCATAAGTAATGGTAAACCTCTTTGATTGTAATAAAAAATATAAATATCGGCGAAGAATAATTATTAAATATAAATATAAAATTAATACACAATTGGAATAATATAACTTTAAGCCGACGAAATATTGATAATTTTTGTAGTTAATATTTATTTGATTTTCATTATTTATTGAAAATTATTTTCATTTTGTGTGGGAATTAAGATGTTATTCTTGATTTTTATCCTATTATTGAAAATTGGATAAATTTAAGGTTTTTAAAGTGAAACTTTCTCAGAATCTTTAAGTGTTTTTTTATTCATATTATTAGGCAACATCATCTTGAATAAACAATAAAGCAATAATTCTGGTTTTCCAAAATCTCAAGTTAGGTTTCTTTTTTTTTAATTTTAAATAAGATTAAAATTTTTCAGATACGATTTTTTTTATAATTAAATTTAGTCTTAGTTACTGAGGATTTAGGAGTAAGTATAATTTGAAATAAAATAAATTGGCATAAATGATGAACAATTTTGCAAATTTCTGTTCAATTAGAAGAATTTTTTGAAGATTTAACCAATTTATATTTTTATAAATGGATTTTCTTATGCCAATATATAAGAAATATCATAAGTAATCGAAAAATATCTATAAAAAGATAATATTTTTTTTACTCTAATAACATGATTTTTGTTTGTCAATCATTTTATAGAACATACATATATTCTATAGTTAAATAGAAACAAATTTTACAGATTTCACATAGGATAATGGTATAATAGTATTAAAAAAAACTAATATTAGTTATTGTATTATTACTTATCACGAATGAGTATTACGATGAAATTTCTCAATAAGCTTAAAATTTAAGTGAAACTATGTGACGTTATATTTATCTTTTTGCTATTTTCGGCGCTATTTCAGTTTAAACTAATTCAAATAAATTTAAAATCTGAATTCTCCTTAAGACTAATCAAAGCCGGGTTCGCTATAATGCTTATGATTAATATTTGGAAAAATGCGAAATAAACTAGGGTGCGCGATTTGTGCAATGGGATTTTCTTCAATTTGCTAATTCGAAAAAAAAAATTGAATTACTGCAGCGAGAATTCTTGGCACTTTTCATTTTTTTCTCGACGCTATTTCCTTCAACTCTATTGCATTTAGCCTGTTATTTTATTTCTCCACATAATTTGTTGCTTTTGCAATAGATATATATTGTAGCATTTCTAATAGAAGTAGGAATAGGTACGAAAGATTTTTTATTTTGCAAAACTTTTACGTATTTTTCTAAGGCAATTTTCTTGTTATTTTCAAAAAAAAAAATGTAGGAAAAAATTCTATTCGGATTTCAAAAGAGAATCAAATAATGTGACATGATCTTATGATAGAAAATCGAAAATATTTAAAAATAAATATTTTTCGACGCAAATTACTTTGTTTGCACATAATATTTAAGAAATCAAAATAAATTAAAAAGTTAAAAAAATAAATAAAAATAAATTCAAAAAGGATAATAAATAAAGAATAAATAGATAAATTATTTATTGAGTTATTTATAAGATTTTATTTACATGACCTTTATCAAATCTAATTAATGCGCTTCTCTGAAAACAAAACAATACAAATTTTCGTATCAGTGTTTTTATATCTTTTTTTCATGTTTTCTTGAGATTCAATAATTATGTATCTGTATCACCTACAAATATTTTTCATTAAACACATACAAAACTATTTAACCCTGACCGTTGTTAAATTTCATATTTATATACGTACCTATTTTGCAGGGGTATCTGCAAATTTTTTATGCTTAAAATAGGCAAAGGTTTAAGTTGTGTGTAAAAATAATAATTTAACCTTCAAAAAAAAGTCAAGTGAATTTTTATTCATGTGCACCCGGGATTTAAAAATTGAACTCTCTTCATCATTTAAATGGCGCGTTTTTAACTTAATTTCATCACTTCTTGTTTGTACAATTAGCCACAATTATAATGTGTGGTTGTGGTATACATATACAATAATAGAAATGAAATTTATATAAATTTTTATGACAATTTTATAATATTTGTTTATGACATACATTAACAAATAATGTTTTTTTTTTTTTTCTTAAAACATAATTATTCAATTAGGAACATGAATTACGTATTCAGTTACGTAAACTAATTAGATAAATTTTATTTTGACATATCTTTAATAGCATATTTTTTTTTAAAATATTGTTTGGATAAATTTGTTTACATCTCTCTAAATTTTCAAAAATTTATCTGCATTTAAAAATTAAAGCTTTGCAAATAAAAAAAAAAAGATGTTTTATTAATCTTTATATTTTCCACAACAACAAACTTTGCAGTCTATAAAACGAAAACTTTCCTTAAATAAATACCGAAAGTACTTTTAATGTCAAAATTAATTTAATTTTTAATTTTTTCCAAACAAAATTAAGCATATAGGAATAATAAACATTACACTAATTTTCTCAAAAAAAAATAATAAAATTATTTATTTAAATTGGTCGGAAAAAGAAATTTATAGCAACATAGAAACTAAATTAACGAAAAAAAAAGAAAAAAGATCCAAATTCAATTTGTATCTTAAACATTTATATTTTGAATAATTTACGAGATTCTTAATGGTCCCATTGAAAATATATATACTATAAAATTCACATGTTTAATTATTATTATTACCTGGATACTAAAACGTAAAATTAGTGTTATATTTTTTTTATTTGTTTAGGTTTAATTGGAGAGTTATTTCGAAAAAAAAAAAAAATACAAATTATATTAAGTATATGATTTATGAGTTTATGTTGTACATTTAAAGTTTTCACATAGTTCTATTGAACATTGAAGATGAAAATTAACATAAATGTTTTGAACTTTTTAACATAGTTTTTCTTATTGTTGCTATATTCATAATGCGGTTCATTTGAACTGTACCTAAAAATATCATAAATTATGTTTTAAATAAACTTAACACTGAAAATTTAATAATTATTTTAATGAGGAAAAACATAACTAAAAGAAAATATTTTTTTTATAATATTTTCTATTTATCTATTTTATATATAGTAAAAGCTTATTTTGTAAGTTAGGTATAGTATAGTTACATTTATGTATATTAAATAAATGAAAAGTTGTAAGTAGTAAAGAATGATGATAAAACATTAAAGTGTATATTCTTAAGCACATTGTTTGGCTTTTTTTATTTCCATTTGTTATGCTTTAAATATATTTGTTTATTTATTTTTTTTTTTGTTTTTCCATATTTTTTAGCCATGAAAATTATTCTTACGTTTTTATGAGTGTCCGTGAATTTTTTTTGTTTTTTTTTTAACATAGTAGAATCAACAAGAAATTTATGTTAATAATTTTTTTTTTTTTGGAAAATTTTTTTAAAAACAAAAACAAAAATATATTGGAAAAATTTTCCTAAAAATAAAAACAAATATATGTATTGGTAAAATACATACAACAGCATCTCTTATTTTTTTTAGGAAAAACTAAAGTAAGAGAGAGAAAATTGAAAATGTAGTGAGTACTAGACATGAAGATTTTGAATAAGCTATTTATAAATAAATACAATTTATTTTGAATATTTGAAGTTAAACTTGAACTTGATTTATAAATTATAACAAAATGAGAAGAAAATACCGAATTATTTTTACCACATATTTGCGGAGTTGTTCCCAGCTTTATACATACTTGTACATATTTATATTATATATGTTATCTATCGAATTTTTAACTATAGTTGTTGGTATTTGTTCAAAAGCCAATGCGGGCAGTACTTGAACCTTAAAACCAACTTAAGAATCAACCTTTCAAATGGCTTTATTCTTATAAATTCTATATATATTCTTATAATATAAGTAACCTTTGTTAGTTAATGTTTTGCATGTTTTCTGCATTTTTCATCTTTGTATTTTCAGGTGATTGGAAATGTTGTTTTGATAATTAAAAAAATAACAATTTGCCAAAATTAAAAAGTAAACAACAAACAACAATAAAAATGAACGAATTTCGTAAAAGTAACCTTAGAACGTCAGAACAAACCTTTAAGTTTATGTATTAAGATTGAATAATTTTGGAAATCAATTTTTATATCAGTTTTTTTATTTTAATTTTTATCCTTGTTTTTAAGACTAATCTATACCTTGAACATGTCTCAAAAGTCACCAAAATGTCAGAAATTAGAATATTATTTTTTCTGGTATGTCTACAATAGTTTATCTTTGTACAAATATCTCTAACCATCTCATAAGCATATACAAGGTATAATAATCCTGTTTTTACGTATAAGGTAATTTTGTCTATTAAACATTTAACATAATATAAACAACATATTGCCAATTGTTTACTTATTATGTAATATCATAGATTAAGAATACAGAAAGATGGGAAGCTTCATACGACATTATTTTTGGTATTTTTATGTGAATGTGTTAGTAAAACAAAATAAAATACGTGATAATTATCAATATATGAAAACAATTTTATTTAGTTTTACTAACACCTTCACATAAAAATACCAAAAAAGACTGAAAAAATGTTGTATGAAGCTCCCAATCTTTCTGTATTCTTAATCTATGGTAATATGTACTATGCTTTGTTGAAGTTTAATTAAAAGACTGGCTGCTATATTCATTCTTCATCCTATTAAGAAAATAATATAAAAATGATTGCCATGGGCCTTCTTTTATCGGTTCTAATCAAAATAAATTTTTTCTATTTAACATAAAAACTTTTATCTTATTTGAATATTATTACGATATAAACATAATCAATGTTTGCATTACTTAATATACCAAAAATAAAAAAACCAAAAAAAAAGCTTTTCTCTTTTTCCGAAAATTCGGTATTTTCTAAAGAGATAAAGATTCATATGAGCAATAAAAGTTTTTCTTGTAATATTTAAGTTTTACGTACATCACATTGCTGGTTTATTATCAGTTTGGAACAAGTGACATTTTTTTTTTACTATGCGAAGGTTTTTACTTTATAAGAAGATATTTTTTCTAGGTCTAATTATTTGAATTACATTTTATCAGATATATAAAGTAATACAAAGTAATTCAAAGTAATTCTTAATTTTTTTTGATGCATTAAAAATCTTTGAAAAACTAAGAAAAAAAGTAAGTTAATATAAATAATAAATTTTCGATATTTTACAGGGGGCGGTTTTTGAGGAAAGTTATTGAGAAAATTTGAAACATGAATTTTTTTCATATTAATTTGCAAAAACTTCTTTTTCAGATAAAAATTCATAACTTTCGAACTCCTTAACAATACTATCAAACTAAAGGCAGTGCGATAATAATACACAATATCGCCTGCTCAGAAATGACACAACGTATAATGAAAAGTATAGTTTCGAGTAATTTAAATTTAAAGATTTGGAAATTAAAAAAAAACGTATGAAAAAATATCAAGTAGCGTACAATTTTCATCTAAAAAACACATTTTAATCAACATTAAGAATATTGCAAAGTAGTTGTACTTATAAAATCGAGTACGAGGAATCGAATGGTGCTATTGTCAAATAATGACGTATAAATGTCATACGTTGTTTCATTTCTGAGCAGACGATATACTCTTGTGTTTTTTTAATTTTAAACTTATCTAGAAGAAATCAGAATCAAATAGCAATATTTTTTTATAAGAAGCAAACTGCGCCCAGAGAACCTTTAATTGTCCCACTGAAAATAGGTAGTTCAACCAATAATAACTCTTGGCGCTCATAATAATGACCATCTTACTTCCTTTTACAGAACCAAATCATAAAATAAATTTCACTTACAGTGAATTGAAACTGAAGAGAAATGAAAAGCGTAGGAAAATTCTCCTTAATTTTTTTTTCCGTTTTTTTATATATACACATTAGAGAACCAATTTTTTTATTTTCGAAGTAGATACGCACATTTGAATATAAATAAAACCAAAACATATTTTCCAAAACAGAATTTTCTTTTTCTTATTTATAATTTTTAATATAAAAACATTTTCAAGGAAATTTTCGAGAGCATTTTCTTTTAAAGTCTCACCGCGATAAGTTTAACACAAAAATTTTTGAAAATCAATAAAAACGGTTTATTTAAAAATTATAAAAAAAAAAACAAATATTTTAAAACTTATTATCATTTTTAAAAATTAAAACAACATTAAAAGCTAAAAACAAAAAAAATAAGAAGAAAATTCGAAAATTGCGATAATTATTCACGAAATTATCATTATTCACGAAACATCATTTTCAAGGATAATTACAAAATAATAATAATAAAAACAACATAAGTTTGTCACCTGTTAATTTTTTGAACAACATTACATGTTAAAAGAATATTAATTACCATAAAAAAAAAATTTTATATAATAAGAATATTAATTAAAGAAAATTTATTATACAAAAATAAAAATTAATTTTTTTTCTTTGCTATCATCATTTTCACTTTCTATTCAAAATAAAAATTAAAAAAAAAAAAAAGGAAATGTAATAAAATCATAAATAATTATAAAGAAAAAAAGGATTAACGAGAAAAAATATCTATAAAAAAATACAAAAATTCTTTAATGAATTAAAAAAGTTTATTTTTCATAATTTATGGAAGAAAATTTGATAAATTATTTTTGGTTGCTTCTATTTTGGGTTATTTTTTCAAAATAATAATACAAAAAAAAAGGATTATATGATAAATATATATATATATATATATGTATAAAAAAAATTCATGATTTGAGTCCTTTCAGTCAAAAGTTAATTATTTAATTTTTTTTTTATTTCTTATTTTACTTTCATATTTTGTTTCAAAAAAAAAAAGGATTAGATACTTAAAAATAAAAATAACAAAAAAAAATTTTTAAGGACATCCATCAATATTAACCGCTTTATTTTTACTTAAAGGAATATTTATTTAAAAAAATAATTGGATTAAATGGCTAATTTAACTGGTAAGTAAAGCTGTGAATTAAGTTTCATTTATTTTGTCTTATATCTATCCTTTTATGAAATATGACCGATAAAAGGTTGATTTATGAAGCTCGGATTTTTGCTTTACTGCTTTATTTGAAAACTTAAATCTTTTTTTTTTAATTTCTCAAATCCGAATTCTTTATAAAATGCAGTAGTACCTACAACAAAATACTATTCTCTTCAAATGAAAATTCTCATTAAAGTTTAGATTCTGTATGCAAAAACAAAAACAGAAATAATTGTATCAAGCTTTCACTTTATGTTTATATTCTATGCCACTAAATTAATATGAATTTATGAACTTTTGCTTCTAATTCGCAAGCAATAATTTCTGAAAACAATATTAATTGACTCTAATTACAAATATATATTGACAGTGAATATAGCCATATTAACTAACGTACGAATTAGTATCATATATACGTATTATATTTTCAAATTGATTTAAGTAATCTACCCAAAATTGTGAACATGATACTACATTTTTGCTTGAAACCTGTAGAAAAAATTAAATATGTATATACTTTTCAACTTTTCAAAGCAATATACTTTATCATTATTCATATATAAATAACTTGATATGTCATTCATTTAA
This sequence comes from Hybos culiciformis, assembly GCA_964007475.1. Lineage (NCBI taxonomy): Eukaryota > Metazoa > Arthropoda > Insecta > Diptera > Hybotidae > Hybos > Hybos culiciformis. Next base: position 146,779,671 of record OZ023273.1, on the reverse strand, counting down.
TCGACAGAAAAGTTTCTATGTTAAAAAAAAAAAAAACAAAAAAAACTTTATATATTTAAATTCTTACTGATATACATTTTCAAAATTTATACCTTTTTCAATCAGACACGGGGTTATTTTATTTCAAGCACTTTTTACGGTCACTTCAATTTTTATTTTTCCCTAACTTCAGATGTTAAAATTTAAACTCAATTTATTGAATTAAATTTGCCATCATGACATTTTTGTTGAGATTACAAAAATTTATTTTTAAATATATGTTACACGTGTAGATTTCAAATGGGTTTTGAACTGTTGGCAGCATCGTAAAAAAAACGTTTTAAACCTTTTCGATTTATAAAAATGTCAAAAAAATTTAAAACCACAATTCGTCAATTTTATATTTTCACTTTGAAAATAAAATTCTTTCAATTATATATATTTTTTTATTCAGCTTTATTACAATTACACTATCAGTGTATTAAAAATCGTTTTCATATTCGAAACTTAATTGTTGGTATTTCAAAAAGTTTCTAAATTTAACTAATTAAATTCTTCACTTTAGGTTGAGAAAATAAAAGTATGTTGGTGTATAGAATTTTATGATTTTTTTTAAAACCAAATCAAGTAGTTCGTTATTTAGCAAATGTGAACATATTTATTTTTTCTACAAAAAAAATCATAAACCCACAAAAATTACATGCATGATGTGGTGGTGGTTTTTATGGTAAAGAGACTTAATCAGACATGACCAAATTCGGTCCGCAATCGGCTCTATCATCTCTCACTGAATTTCAATATAAAAAAACACTAGACATAAGTTTGTTTTAAATATATTTTCTCAATTGAAATAGACAAAGTCGAAATGAAAATGATTAAAATTTAGTGAAATACGAATTTAAGGCGACAAATGTTGGTACATCGTATCTGCAATTATTTCTACTATATTTAAAAGAAATTAAGAGTGTTTTGCCCATGTTTCAGATTTAGTTAAAAATAAAAGTTTGGAAATATTACGTGTAGATATTTGCTTTTGAGTTTTGGATCATCAAATTTTTATTCTTAATTTTAGGCGTATTTTACATTTTTATTTAATCTTACGATTTTCTTCAACCTGAACCAAGTTAATAAGACCAAATATCTTACACAAACCGATTTTAAGATCTAGATCAAGATTTAGAATTTACCGAAAAACCACAGAAAAATAAATTTAATTTTTTTTCTTCTATTAGAAATTTGAACCTTAAATTATGTTAAAAAAAATAATATTTATATGCAGAAAAACTTTTCGTACATTTTACTTAATTTAAGATTAAAATAAAAGTTTTAACATAATTATTTAGTAAAAATATTATGGCAATTTTTGCTAAATTATGCATAAATTTCGTTTTTTTTATGAGTTAATAAAGTGTTGCGACACTTGTATAAAACATTTTGCCGCTGGTGCAATTTTAATTTAATAAAAAAGATAAATTTTAAAAAAATATATCAATTGAAACTTTTTTATGGTGGAAAAAGAAAATTGCTTCAAAAGAATACATAATAAAAGTTAATCATAAAATTTTAGGTTAGGAAAATTTATAAAAAAAAAAAAATTAAGCTATCCTTAATCTTTAGAATGGGTGATGCCTAAGATATAAAACCGTTAATATTTGAGGCCCAATGTTACATATTTGAAACATTTAGATGTATATATTTGTTTAATTTCAGTTCCGATTGAGCTTAAGAAAAACAAAGATAAAAAATTCGACGATGATATAAAATTTTGTACCATCTGAAAAACCAATTTTGATACTCTTATAAGTTATGAGCATAGAGTTTCTGATTTCGGGATATTATGTGTGCATTGTTCATTGAAAAATGGATATTGAAGCGAGTATTATGTATAATTTCCCAACACTTTTTTCTTTGCTCGTGCGGCATATCGTTTTTGGAAGCAAAAATTTAACTTTTTTTTTAAAACTTTGTTTGTATTTTTCCCATAATAAAATTTCTCGAGAATCTCGAAACCTAGTTTTATAAAAAAAAAGGGAAAAAATAATATCACTGCAATTCTCGAGACAGAAACTCTCAGCAAATGTCGATGATAAAAGAAAAAAAATTTTAAAATTCAAATTTTCACACTTCAAGTTTAATATCTGAAGTGATTATGAATTCAATCTTGAACCAAAAAAAAATTAACAAAAGCTATTGAAATTTAAAAGCTATTTAATTTGAAAGATTAGTTGCAGAATCACATCAACGTTATAAATAATATTGTGTATGAAGAAAATGACTTTCAATGTGAATATTTTGAAAAGCATAATAACTTATTATGCATTGAAGCATGAACATGCTCTCTGATGGAAAATCCGATATTTATTTTTATTAAGAATTTAAAAATTAAATTGCCTGTACATTTTTTTTTTTTTTTTTTTGTAAAAATAAAAACATGAAAAACATTTTTATTTATGCTTATTTAAAAAAAAAACCACGTCTACATCATTATCCTTTTTATATCCTATATCTAAACTTGTAAATATAATTTTAAATATCAGATATTTAGATCGAAAACTAACTTAATCCAATTTTAAATTATATTAAGTTTATAATTTTTTTTTTATGGAAAGAGTTTGAATCCTGAAAAAGGTTATACGTGGTGCGACATTAAACTGTTAAATTGATAAGATAATTTATAATACCTTATAATTATAAGTTCTGACTCCTGACCCTAAATTAATTGAATTACATTTAATTTATGCAGAATAAAATTTCTTTTTCTAAATATAAAATATTCAATGATTTAATTTGTTAATCCACATACCCGGGTAGATCACAAATTTTAAATAAATAATTTCCCGTCAATAAAAATATAAGATGAAGATACTAAAAGTGATAACAGATATTCAGTAAACTATATATCTTAGGTTATTTTTATTTTAGGTAAGTTATAAATCGTTTCATTTAATAAAAAAATAAAATTATACTTTTACTATCATACAGACATTAAATTATGAGAAGAAAAAACTACTTAAACAAAAAAGTTTTAGTTAAATTGATTAAGGACTCTGCTTTTTACAATCTTTAAAATTAAATTCCGTCCAAAAAAAACAAGTAAAATTCTAATGGACTTAAATTTATTTGATAATAACAGCTATATATAGAAATTATATCACATATATACATAAATCAAGAAAATATCTTTACATATTTCACTTATCTTGTTCAAAAGGGAAAAATAACACATTACTTACTCGTACTTAAAAGATTTTATTTTATCAGTTGATTTTCTAAGGATAAAATTTTTATTTCATATAGCAAGAAAAAAAAAATGTTTCTTTTTATGTGTTTAATTTTTATGTGCAGGAATTCAATAAAAAAAGTTTTTTCTTTCAAAAAAAAAAAGAAAATTTATATACATGTAGGTACCTACAAACATTACATTCCATGTGTTTTCACAAAATTTTATTAGCTTTCCTTGTAGAATTTATACACATGAAATAAAAATATATTCAATATATTAAAAGTTTTTTTTTTCATCAACAGAACTATGTTGTACATTTTTATTGCGCCAAAAAAGATATTTTCTTGTGTGAAAGAACTTTATGAGTTTTGGTAACCAATATCAATATCTTTAATATTACAGTTTATAAATGAACAAATTAAGTTTTTAGTGCAAAAGGGCCAAGAAAGAATTATTACATATATTCTAGATATTTTTGACATAAACAAAAACAAATTTTTATTGCAAGAAATTTAGTTAAGTTCACTTTTGTCATAAAAGTATATATAATACTTAAATATATAATACAAAATATTTTTGGGTCAATTTGAAATTAAAAAGAAAACTATTTGATAATTTTGAGTTTCTTCGGTTTTTCTTATTGATTATATATTCTTCTATAGGTTCTTGTTTTTCGTATTTCGTAATTAATTAATGAACCCACTGAGTGCAAAAATAAGAAGAATATCAAAGAGATTATGGTAAAAATGTTTTTTCCCCGAAAGTTCTTTTTCAGGAAATTATATTTTATTCTTTCTATTTTCAATCGATTCAAATGCGTTTTACAAAATAAATTAAACTTTAGGTAAATACACAATTATTTTTTATTTTTTTTTTAATTTAATTCCATTTTCATCCTGAATCCTTTTAAATTGAATTTATGTACTCATTTGTTCATTAAAGTACTAAAAATATTATACAATTATTAAAATACATATAAAAGTTATTTATTTTTTTTTTTTATTTTCTCCATGTAAAAGTATAAATTTAATTTATTTCATTTTTCATCTAAATTTTCATTTTTATTTTAAATTTTTCTTTTTTATTCATTTAATAAGTATCCTGCTGTTCCACTCCAATAAATTTTTGGGTTTAATTCTTTTAGAAAAAAATAAATAAATAAAATTTATACATTTTTGCTTTATTTTTTTTTTGCAGATATTCATTTTACAAAAATCTTTTAATAGAAACATAAAATATATAAAAAGTACATGCTTTGCACAATTTCAAGGGATGAAATTCGAAAATTTTATATACATATATACAAAATAAAAAAATAATAATAAGGAATTTCGATTAAAAGAAAATTAGTCAATTATTTTGCAAACTAAGGTTTTTGAAACATAATTGAATAAATTCTTATCCCATTAATTTCTGTTACAATTTACGTAATAATATTGTCAAAATCACAAATAAAATATTTTCATTCATCTTGTTTTTGTCTTCAACCTTTTTGTACAAAATACAACCCAACAAGAACTAGAAATATTTGTAACATAATTAAGTATTTCAACAATCTTATAGATAAATAATATAATAACGAATGTCTCTAACACTTCCAACAAACTAAGTTGTAGTACCTACTTCTCATCTGTGTATAGTAAAACTTTATTTTCATTTCTTTCAATTCTCAATTCATGAAAACCATAAAAATGTCAGCAAGCTCACATTCAAATAATTAATTGTGAATTTCACTTAAGTTATGTAATTTTTTATTGTTATCTGACAAGTGGTTACATAAATTTTTGAAAAATGATAAAATGTAAAATTTTTGATTTTCCTTTTTATTTTTATAGGTACATATATATATAATTTTTCATAAATTATTTTTTGAAAAAATAGTGTGGTCTTATCAGTGTTAGTTATAAATAAATTAAAATTATCCCAATAATAAATGACTGGTATTTGAGGATTAAAATCTGATTTATTATAGTTTCAAATCTGAATAATATTAATTATAATGTGTTATGTTTCTAAGTACTTTCACTACTATACAGCGAACTAAAACTATAAACTTGTGGTTTTTTTTGAGAAAACAAACTCTTAAGGGTTCAATACACCTAATTATTTATATGCAAATACATAGACAAACATTTTTTTTATTATTATTTTTTAATTTAATTCTTTATATCTCATTAATTTTAATTAAATTTTTAGCGCAAATAATTCTTATAAGATTAAAACATTAAATCTCGCGAAAAAAAAAAAATTAAATATTTATTTATGTTGTTAAAAAATCAAGATTTTTTTTTTCATCGAATTAAAAGATAATAAAATCTATTTTTAAAAATTTCGGGTGATGTTAGAAAAAGTTTATTATAAAAGCATTTTCAATCATTTCAAAATTTGACTTAAAAAAAAATTAACTTAATTAATTTTTATTTTATGATTACTTTAAAAGCATTAATTTTTATAATAGTAAGTCTCGAAGGGATCCTTGATGGTGGAAATAAGTTTTTGTTTCATACATTCTTTCTTCACAATGCTCCCTAAACTCTAAGGATAATATGTGCTGCTTCGAATTCCCTTCAAAATCTAACAAAATCGTATCTGAAAATGTAGGAAACAGAGCCAATAATAATGCAAAAATGTCTGATCTTTGTCTTGTGTGACTATAAAATAACATTCTATTAAATGTAAAAACAGAATATGGTTTTTGTTGGATATTAAATATGTATTCTATTACTAAATAAAAACTTATTCAGAATTATAGATTTAAATTTTTATTTGATTTCTCGACAACAAACATAATCCAAATATATAAACATGAAAATAAGTATAACATAATTTTTTAAATCTATCAAAACAAAATCAAAATAAGCTTTAATTTAATGTATATTTTAATGTATTTTCGCGGTTAAAAAATGAATTATGATGTTTTAAAAAATAATTTAATTTTCTATTTTGTATTTTCTACGCATTTTTTAAACTGGTAAAATAGTTGAAGTTATTTTCTTTTTAAAATTAACATTTGTAAATATAGTAAAAATTATCTATTTCATATTTTTATTTTCAAGATTTTCTAGCCGAAAAATAAAACTGAATATAGTTTTCCAGTTATGATTTATGTCAATAAATTTTTTCGTAATAAACATATAATTTGAGTAAAATATAAATAAAATATAAATATTTATAACAAAATATTTTCCAATATTCAATCGTACAGTTTCAGCAAGCAATTTTAATGCTATTTTTTTATACATTTTTTTTAAGTGTAATAAATAAATTTATAAATTCTTTGAATATCCAATCAAATATTTGAACTTTTGCAATGTTCTATTTTTGATAGACTTGAAAAAGGCCACATTTAAAAATAAATGAAATTTATTATTCACTATTATATACATTTTTAATAATTTAATAGATAAATAAAAATACGCTTCCAATTTTTAACAAGTAGCAAAATTAAATATTTATTATCAAAATGTCAGTTAAAACATTTTTTATAATTTCTATAAATTTTGCTATCAAAATAATAATATTAAAAAATAATTTATTAAAAGTAAAAGTTTTCCTTTTCTACCTATATATAACTTTGCTTTCCATTTCTTTAATTTTAATAAAATGCGTTGAATATTCATAAAATTTTGTTTGACTTTGCCAAATAAAAAAAAAAAAAAACTTTTACTTTCTAACATTTGAATAAAATTTATTATTTTAGAAGAAGAAAATATTGAATCTTTAGAATATTTCCACTCAAAAACATATAAATTTTAACAGATTTAATTGCGTTAAGTGGGTGTTAAAATTAATAATTTCTTTTATTAAATATAAAAAAAAATTGTACATAATTTGCATTTTCGTTGCCAAAATGAAAATAAATATACATTTATCCCTAAAATTAGAAGTTTATTACAAAATATCTAAATTTCATATAAAATGACAATAGGTTATTTTTACAGACAAAGTGGAATCATATAAATATAATGGAAAAAACCTGTAATGTGAAATTGATAAAAATGTTTTTTCTTTTAGTAGGCAGAAACAATAATCAGACATATATTTCCTAATTTTAAAAAATTTTAGGGTCGAAATTGAAAAATGTAAGGTTATTAAAATCTTTTTTTACTCTTAGTTGATTTTTTATCCTATCATTATGTATTCTATCATAATCCCCAAAGAATAAAAGTGAAATCCGCGTCAAAGATGTTAAAAGAAAACAATTAGATTTCCTTGACTTAACATGCTCTAGCGTCTAGCCTATAGTCTTTATTAATAAGAGTTATATGGTCTGGATTTCATACAAAAATGCTTTTCTTTTTTTTCCGGGCAACTTTTCCTATTTTTTTCTCCCAAAAACCTTTTTCGGACTATTACGAAGATTAAAAAAAAAAGGCAAATCGAACCAGATGTTCGCAAGTGATGCGCTTATCAAAGAACAGCATTTAATTTTAATTTATATAGATAGATAGACAGATTAAGTTAATTCTAATTTATATCAATTAAAAAGAAAACTCCTTTCATCCGAAATCTTAATAATTTTGAATTAAACAGATTTCATATAATTTTTATTTTTATTTACACTTTTGACATTTTCACCCGAATAGATTTTTGGCAACGTCAATAATTTTATTTTTCTGTCCAGATTATGAAGATAAAAAAACTTATAAATATTATATTATGTATAAAAAAAATATTAATATTTTATTTAGACAAACGTCTGTATATTATTTAATTATATTTTTAGAAACAAAATTTCTAAAAATAAATAATTAATTTTTCACATTGAATAAATTTTGAAGGTAAACTACGCCGTGAAATCTACATGTACAACTTTCTTCACAGCTATTAATTTTATTTTATAATATAAAATAAGCGCGAAAGCATTTTTTTATTTTACGCACAAGAAAATTTGAATAATAAAATCTAAAATAAAAAAAATAAAAAAACATAGAAATAATCTTTAATTGAAAGGATTAGGGTTTTATTTTATTTTTTGTTAGGGGCAAAATTAAAAATAATTATTTTTATTTAATTTGAGAATTTAAGATGTCCCAATTTTGTAAAATTAGCTTCCTTGTCGTGAATAAAATTGAAACAAAAATTTAATTGTATATTACTACAAAAAGATATAAATAAATATATTGTAATAGTGGAATATGAAAAATGTTGTTAGAGTGAGAAAGATGTTAACATTGATTATTTCAAACAACATCATCTGAATTGAAAATATCAAAGAAAATATTTTGTTTTCTAATTAACTTTACAGCCTTCTTTCCTACATTCGATTCGAAGCAAGTATACATCGCTTTCGTTCAGATAGTGTCCTTTCAGCCAACTTAGGTCTTAATCCTAAATTTAGTATTATTTCAAGGGTCAATATATTTAGTTCTAGTACATAAGAAAAATATGATATTATCTTTATTATACAAATAGTCAAATATACAAATTAAATCCATCACCGCAAACAACATAAATATTAAAGAATCAAGAACTTTTATTCTTTATAAGAACAAAATTCAATTATAAATATTTTATCTAAAAGTTCCAGTTGATTAATAAAAGCCACACAAGCATATTTATTTTACTCTTCCATTACTATGCTAATATTCCTTTAAACAATATTCCTTGTTTTGAATGAAAATTGAAAATTTTCATAATTTTTATTTGCTAAGAAAATTTTATTTCCTTTTACTTATTTTGGTTTAACTCCAGTAAAAATCTTTCCTTTTTTTTTCTATGTACTTAAAAAACTGAAGGGTAATTTAAATTGAAAATCTTAATGACTTTTAAGGATATTAAATAAATTTTCTTCTAGAAAAAAAAAACACACACAAAATTATTTTATAAAAAATAATATACATGTGTTCATTTTTCTATGACTAAAATAAATATTTTTTTTTTTTAAAACCCATTTAACCAAATAAGGGTAATAATATAAAACCAAAATCAAAATAAACAAATTTTAATATGGAAATAGATGTGATTATATTTTTTTTTATAAATAGCAATGTTAAGTGTATGCCAGTTTGGCTTAAGTGACATTTTGACACTATGTATAATGTCGGTTTAAAATTATATAACTAAAAACAAAAATCTATCATGTTGTTTGGTTTTTTTTTTTAAAAAGGATCAAAATATAACATTAGGGTTAGATTTTACGCTGTACTCAAATAACATGGAAATTATAAAAAAATAAAATATTTTTTAATATTTTGTAAATAATACATCATGACTAGAAATTTCTTTTCTAAATGCTCAACTTGCTGAAGAGGGCCGATTTTTTAGTCACATAACATCATTCCATAAGAAGTATTAAGAAGAAAAGTGACTCAGTTCCAACCACATAAAGAATTTATTTGGTCGAAGTTTATAGGAATAAGAAATAATATTCGGTTTGAGTTTATATAAATTTTTGTTATCGGAATTAACCAAACAAATGAACTTAAAAGCTTAAAAGAATTAGAAAACAAATCAATAACCATACTTTTATTTCATAGCATATTAATTCTTATGAAAACAGTTCAATGAATTTCTTTAGATAAATTCAACATAGTCAGTTAACATTTTTTTTTTTGATTTTCTGCCACTTCAATAATATCAAATTGAAATCAAATAATTCGTATTATACACACAATGTTGACTGAATTATCCTTGAAGGACATTAAATTTTTTTTTTCTTTTTTTTCATACAAAACTAAAATATGTTATATTTTCATTTTGTGATTTATATATTATGTATATGAAAATTAAGAATATTTGAATTATTGTTTACTCAGATTTATTTTCTCATCCAAATGTAAATTTAATTTAAGTCAGATAAACAAACCAAACTACCAAATGTGCACACATTTATGTCCCCCAACCATAATAATATATACATAAATTATGTATAAAATATAAATAAACTATATATACATAATGTTCTTTATTCTATTTTTGTATAGTAAATAAAACATAAAAATAAACTAAAAAAAATTTGAAATAAAAAGGACTATCTCTATTAGTATATAATATATATAGTTTTGCGAAATTCAACAGATATAATATAGAATTTATTATTGTAATTTAAGAGATAAATATTTATTGTTTTGAAAGTTTTTTATTTTTTTTTTTTATATTTTATCTGTTTATAGTAAGAAAATTATAAATTTCAAGGTTAAAAAGAAAAACTTAAGCTGCCATAGTTGATACTGATCTTTTGTAGCACTTAAGAATAAAATTTATTCAAATAAAATTTGAGACCAAATATTATTAAGGGATTTAATATATAGTATAATAAAGGAAAGTTAAATAAAGTTTAATTTCTCAAATTAAGTCTGCCACTCTATTTGAACAGAAAAAATAGATTTATTAAATAAAATTTACATATATTATGATGTGTATTTGCTTAATCTTTGAATATGAAGCTTTTTTTTTTAACATTTTATAACCTTGAACTTAATGTCATTTATGGGATTAACATATAAAACTTAACTTCTTAAACTATTATGGATTTGAAATTTTTTTTCAAACATTAAATCTATATTTTACGATGATGAATAGGAATTATCGTTAAAATATTTGTACCTGTTACAAAATTCTAACGAGCTTTTACTTACGTCATTAAGTCTAATTTACAGTCATAATTTCAATACAGTGTTTTTGATTTCTGCAAATAAAAATACTATATTACATATATTTTAATACATTTTCAAAAAACTAGCGTGATAATTTTTTTAATTTGCGCCCTTTTTAAATTCAATAGAAAAAAAAATAAACAATATTTAATTATGTTTTATATTAAAACATGAAATATGAAAGCTCCCAGTGGGATGTTCTCAAACATGAAAAAAAAAAATACTTAATTAAAATCCAGCTTTTTATTGAATTTATCTTCTACGTAAACATTGTAAATACTTTTTTCTTTTTCTATTTTTGTGGGTGTTTGAAATTACAAAAAGGAAGCGAATAGGGCAAAATGATATATCCTTTTCAGTATACACAAACACTAGCTACAAAAATTTATTATTGTATATAGTTAGAAAAAATTTACATGAAAAGTACGTCAACATGTCACTCTCATGTTTAGTGATGCTTGGAAATTTTAATTACTCAATGAAAAAATTTATTTTTTCAGTTTATTAGAAAAAAAAAAAAGTATTGATTGTTAAAAATAGTGTTTTCACTCACTTGTGATGTATAGTTACAATAATAATTGTTTATTTTCTTTTTAATTGATTTATTATTATATGTTTTAATTATTAATTTTCGAAGAAAATATAGAAATTTGTGTGACATAGTGATAAAATTGTTATTACTTCAAGAGGTCAGAAATTACAAATTATTGTTTACACAAAATAATTATTTACAAAAAATAATTATTATTTTTATTCAATCGATTCGAAATTTCCGGGTAGTTAAAAATGGTTTGGAACTTTTGACAGACTATGACTTTTTTTTTTTGTATTCATTTGCATTCTTCCTATTCCTAACTATTTTAAAAACTCTATATTGGTAAACTATAAAGTCTTACTATTTTTTTATTTCCTCACACGACAAGGAAAGTCTTAAAAAAAATTAAGTTATATAAGCTAATAATGTCAAGCTATGATTTTCTAATATTATATTCAAAAAAATATTAGAAAATCTCTGACTATTATTAAAAAAAAATTATTGATAGTCTTTCTATTACGCAAACAAAATGATGTATTTATGCTGAATTTTGCGTGTTCTGTTGTGCAGATGATAAACGTCATGCGAAACGACTTATGAATAGAAATCCTTGATATGAAATAGCATCAATAATAGTTTTTATATATAATATATTGATATAGACTGGTTCAAATTTGGAAGGAAATTGTCAAAATGATCGAAGTCAAATGGCTCAAGCTTTTTTAAGAAGAGCTCTTCAAAAAAAAACATATTTTATGCCAAAAAGATAGAAAAAAAAAATTAGTTTAAAAGGTTGCTAACTCAGAATTTTTATTTTGCTGAAAAAATTAAATTTAGAAATTTTCGAAAAAGGAAATTTTGAAGATATGAATCTTTCAATACCAGTTTTTGTAAAGCCTTATGTATATTGTTAAGGTTTTACGGAAAAAATTATTGGCTTGTGACAGTTCGTTTTGAAAATGTGGATCTTTAAATATTATTATTTTTTGAGAAAACCAGATAATCAGTTTTTTTTTTTACTCTTTGTACTTTTTTTCACTATTTTGTTTTGAAAAAAGCTTGAGCCCCTTAATTGAAACTTTGAATCTCTCTAATGGACATCTATATCATTATGGCAAATATTATTTAATTTCAAATCAAAAGTTCGTTTCTAAAGGTCAGAAAAATTCATTACCATTATAATATGTCGCCCATTCTCGGTAGGACTTGAGAAAAAGGTTATTTTTAAAATATTGTTATGTTATGTAAATTTTATAAATAAACATTTACCATATATGTTTTATATATTTTCATATAATTTTATACTCAAAAGTTTTGATGTACATACATATATAAAATAATATAAATAGGTTTATGTAAATCAATAAATTGAAAAGAAATCAATAGCATAATTATTGTTCTATTTTTATGATGTCAATGTCATATTACATATCTGTAATATGCATGGTACATACTATCTATAATTTATAAATACTCAAATTTTTATTATAAATGATTATTTTCTGTATACGTACGTAATATTTATAACTATAATTAGGTTTCTTATTATTAAGTTGAGTGCGAAACACTCTTATTAAAAAGAACTATACACAGTGAATCGTTATACACGCCTAGAAATTGAATTTTCAATTATTTTATCTGGATTAAAATATTTCGAATTGGTTTTAAAATTTTTTTGGGCAGATACTGATTGTTGTTAAAAAAGAATACTATGCGTCGTCTAGATTGTATTGAAAACAGTTCTGAAGATTAACATTGATTCAAACACGAGAGCTTGCTTTTAATAAACTTTTAGTTTTGATTATTTTATCTTAACATAAATTTGAATATCATCATTAAATAAAAATTATTCTACAAGTGCGCCCATAAATGTGACGTAGTATAAAAATTACCGAAAAAATAAAAAATAAAATAAGATATATAGTAAGTGTGTCATCAACTAACCCTATATAATAAAAAGCTGTTGATATTTTTTTTCCTAGTAGGTGGTATTTATAATGATTTAGATTTGCCGCAAATAAAATATTAATGCCATCAAAACATTATTATAAAATAAAATAATTATTGTGGATATGTTTAAGGTTTTTTTTTTTTTTGTATACAATTATTACGCAAATTACCAAAAATTTGAATCATATTTACTTCTTTACATTCTTTTTATTCCATATTTATTTTATTGACAGCAAATGATAAGGTGATAGCACACCTTAATTAACAAACACGTAACATTTTTGTCATTTTCTGATATTAATTTTAATTCAAACGAAATGCTGAAAAATCTCTAATTAAGATACTTTAATTCAAAATTGTGAAAGCCACAGGTCAGGTGGGTTTAATTTAATATTGAAACTTCCAATTGGCAATAAATTTTTGAAGAATTGCGGAGAATCAATTGAGTAAAGGAGTATATTCTTAGTTTTCTGTCAAAATATGATTCTCGCTTACATGATGGTGGCTTAATTTATTTTTCCCAAAATTTTAATATGCAACGAAAACAAAAAGACACATGAAACACTTTAATATCAAAAATTAGCACCCTCTTTCCCTCTTTTGTTTTATGTACATCAAGGAGAGCTGTAGTTATAAATTATATAGAACCACAAAAAATACATAAATTCAACATCACGCACTAAAAAAAAAGAAGAAGTAATTACGTGATTTACAAAATGTAATGACTATTTTAATAAAAAAAAAATAAAATAATAAGTATAAAAATAAGTTTCCACGTATATAAATTTTAATTACAGATTTTTCTATATTTATTAAAATATAATCTTAATCTATATAAATTTTCATCATAGATAAAAAAAATAATTTTTAAGTTAAACGATTTTATTAAAAAGTACTGAAAAGGAGAAAATAAAACTCAGTGTAATTTGCGAATCCAAGAAAATAGTTTTTTTTATGTTAGAAAATTTTTTGACATGCATTCGTTTAAGTAAATATTAAAATCATGTGGCTATTGACGGAATAGACCAACATTTGTTTTATGAGACTTTAATTTTTAGTATAATATACGAATGTCAACAAATTTCGAACTAACCATGTACTTCTTAACACAATTGAGAGCTAGACAGTTTTTTAAGGTTCATTTACATTATTGTGTTAAGGAAAACAATCGACCTGGACCGTTGATTCATCGAAATCTATTTTTCCAGTTTTTAACGGCCACTAATACTAACTTTAATTTGATATTATAAAATCTAATCAATCAGTCATGATATTTAAGACAAACGCACAAACAGACAAACCAACAAATCCACAGAGTTTGTGTTTTAAATAAAATTGTGTGAAAAAGAGATCAACAATAAAATGCATATACATATAGAACTTAACTGAAATGATGACGTAAATTTTTTATTTCAAAAGTTTATTGAATCCATTACAATGACGCAAATTTTCAATTTTTTAAAAACCAAAAAAAATTCAGTGGAAATTTTCGTTTTTACAACATAATCCCACATGTATTAAATACAAGTTCTTTTTGTTTGGATAGCATGTAGTAACGGATGTCCTTAATTTTATGTTATACAAAAAAGTATGGAAATTTTAACAATGAAGAAATATTAATAAAATAGAAAATTTCTTGGAAAATATATAACATAAGAAAAGTTAAATCAACTGTCGACTAGGAACTTATATAGTACTTATTTTCTAAAGTTAAATTAATTATTCCAGTTTAGAGCAACAAGCTTGACACTTTTATATTGGCTTGTCTGCGGTGGTAACCTAACGTCTTCTCTTTGACAACAGTTTCTTCAACCCTTACTGTTGACGACTGAAAATATATATTAAATACATAACTATATTTCGAGCAAAATCCTTACTCACTACAGTAACTAAATCAATTGATATTATATACAAAAAAACTTTTGGTTTTCTTAAAATCTATCTTCTCGTACTGTTAGAATCTTAAATTGAAAATCCATCTCAAGATGGTATATGGCTTCAATTATCACTTTAAATTGGAATTTATGTTTATGTTTATGTTTGGTCTGTATTTCCTTATCATGGAAAGCATGATCTTCAATTATCTGAAGTTAAATTTAAAAAAATCAATTTAAGTTTGCTCAACAATATTGAATTTAAGTTTTAAGGACTTCTATCATTTAACTAACTTAAAAAAGTATTATCCTTAAAGTAAAATATAAAAGTTTTTTATAACAAATTGAAAGTTTTGAAGAACTCGATCAAAATAAAATTAAACTTTTTTTTTATGTATGTATGTTGGTGGATTTAATTTTATTTATTTTAGATAAAAATTCTTTATAAAAGAAATAAAAATATATAAAACACAAATGTTTGTTTTCTGTGATACTTTTTTAGTATTTATTTTAAATATTTTTCTTCTCTGAAAAAAATACCTGACCAATAAAATTTTACACATCAGCAGAATTTTATAGAACTGTTGCTACGTGACATTCCAATATAATTTTTCATTTAGTTTTATTTTTTTATATATGTATAGTAGGTATACCGAAAATTTAATAAATTCGTTACATGATCTTAAATGACTGACTGAAAAAAAATAAATATATAAAATATTAAAGTTAATTTTATTTTTTTGAAATAAAGTTAATGAAGGTTGACACTTTTGAGGCATAATTAAAATTGAATAAAAAAGGACCCAAGAAACATATATGATTCAAAAAAAATCTAAATTCATTAGAAATATAAACAAAAAATATAAATTTTTCTTTGGTTTTCCACATGAAAAAAAAATTTGAACGGTATTAGCCTTAAAATGTTACTGTATTGCAGTAAAGGTGGCCGATAAAAATACCATAACAAAATATGTAAATTTTATGTAATCTAAAAGAAAAGAACGATAAAATAATGAAAAAAAAAATTTTTTTCAATTTTATTAAATAATCTGATCATTATATGTTGCATATTTTTTTTTTATGACTTTTATTTATGTTAAATTTTGATGTATGTAAATTTTTAGAATGATAGGACTATTAAAATAAAATTTATTTGTCAAAAATTTTAAGATTTAGGTAATATATAATGGATTATAAAAACATTTCCATTATTTTAAGCTAAATAATATAAAAGACTGGTTGGTTTCGTAGTCAATAGTAAAACCTCAGCGATGCATAGAGACAAATAAGTCATAGAGACAAAATAATTTTTTGATTAGTTCAAATAATATTCCAATCGCTTCCCACCTAATATGGTGTTCGCATTAGGAGAATATTTGTGGAAAATGCTGTTTTCCGGAATATTTCAGGAATATGAAATGGATTTTTCATATAAAGAAATATTCCGGAATATGTATATTCCACTTTCATATTCCAGTTTGTCAGGGTTGGAATTCTACATTTATAGTTACTTTCACTCACTTTTTGAAATTTTGCTATAGTTGGCAACAATTTTTTTTGTCAAATTCGAATCAAAATGAAAAAAAAAAAAAAAAACAAAATAAAATTGATAAAACGCGAGATAAAAAGTCAAAATTTTCAACAACAAACATTTTTTCTCTTTCTCAATTGCTTTTTATACATCAACAAATTCCAGTTCTCATCAAATTTTGTAATGCGAACGGCAATTTGTTTTACGGAATATAAGTGGAATTTAAATTTGAATGCGAACAAGGTATAAGAGTGAATTTTTTTTTAACTTGTTACTTGAAGTTAGTATTGTTAAATAAGAAGAAAAGTTAGGGTGTTAAAAAAAGAAAATATTAACAAACTAAAGCAAAAATTGCACTCCATCTGATCTATGATATTTCTTGCCTAAAAAAATATTGGTTTTAATATCATAATATCTTAATTTATGATTATAAATTTATAATGGTACATAAGTTCGGTGTTCTCTATCTATTTCAATCCAACTATATACCTGAATATTTAAAAAAAAAATTTCGTTTTACCTTACTCTGAGCCACTTAATTTTCTTGATCTCTACTATTTTTTTTTTTTCAAGTGTTTTCTCCCTTTTAAAAGAATTCTATATCTGCTTATGCATATGAAAACATGTATATTTAAAATTGGCTTATTTTTAAATCCACAAAAATAACAAGCTATTAAAGAATTGAACGATTTGTATTCGCCAAAAAAATAAATAAGAAACATTTAGACATATTTATGTTATAATTTTTCTTTCTATTATATTAAAAAAAAAAATCTTGGATATAACGAATTGAATATCAATTACATACATTCTTCTCATTGAATACAAAAATATTTAATATATAGGGATTTGTGTGTGAAGCAAGATGTTTTTAAGCAAAAAAAAAAAAACTTGTGGTTTAACGATATTATCCATAAAAGCCTGAGGATTCAACGATACATGAAAAGATTATTTGAAATTTATTTATTTATTTTTTTTTTTAAATTTGAGTAAAATCTTTTGAAATGGGATTTTCTTAAATGCATGTTCAAGGTATAGTGTGTCAAAAAATAAAAAAAAAATGAAACAGGTTAAGAAATCTTTCAAAAAAAAAAAAAAAAAATTAAAATGATAAAGGTAGGATTTAAGTAATTTTGATACGATTTAAGTAATATTATATACATAATGTGTGTCTGATCAAATTCATTCACGAAAATTCATTCTTAATTTTAATTAGCTTTTCTAAAATTGTGTATTAAAAAATAAGTATTTTTTTATATAGACAAGGTAGGTATTTGATGTAAATTTTTTAGACATTTGAGAATACAGACATTTGCGTGCACAGAATGCTACATCACTGAAGTATAAAAACGATAGCGATTATATATTTCTTTACTAATTTTATTAATTTTCTTCAAACTCATTATTTAAATTATTATTTTATAATCAAATTAAAAATTAAAAAAAATAAATGATTTTATCCCGAAGTTATAATAGTACACATTTCCAGTTGGTTGTTATGTTTTCGACAGTCGTTTGTAGCCTTACGCTCCCAATTATGTTTACATCTTAACTGGTGAGTAACGTGAAATAATATATTTCAAGTGGACAATTGAAAAATTCACTCAAATTCCAGCCCGAGGTGAGGATCGAACCTACGACCGAACAGACTTTAGCATAATGACAATATTACTACACCATGACGGCCATGAAAAATTGTAAAATCTAAATAACCGACACCGATGCGTGTATATCAAAAACAGGGCCACTATATAATAATATTGACTGAAAAACAAATCATATATACATAAAAATTTAAATACATATTAGAAAATTGGTACTTCAACAAATCCAAGCAATATATTGTTTTTATTGGAACAAAAAAATAAAATCAATTTAATAGAAATCAAAAATTAATTTTATCTCAAATATATACAAATATGGATAAACTTGTAGATGATGCATAAGAAAATTTGAATCAAGACCTTTTTTTTTTGTTGCTAACACTACTTATTTTTCATCTTCTGTACCGATTTTCTTTTATTTTTTTTTTTTTTAAATATTTTTCCATCAAATCTTAACTTGACCTTAAATGAAAAAAAAAAAAAACAAAATTGATATTCACAGCATCTGTATCAACATCAATCATTAGTTTTTTTCTTCTCTTTTCACATTCTTATCATTTTCTTAACTTTTATTCCATATAAAATATTGAACATGATTAATGTTTAGTATTTTGTAAACCTTTGATTTCTTCTTGTTTTTTTTTTTTATTAGTATTTTCATAACTAACACAATGTTTTTTATTTAATTTATTTTAGTAAGTACACAGACATGAAAAAAAAAAATAATAATTTTCCGATAAGAAAATTAATAATATGAAAGTTTTCACTCATACACCTCATTACATTTCAATTAAATATTTTGGCTTTTGAATTTAATCATTCAAAAAGAAATTTTTTTTTTTAATTTACTTTTATTTTTACACGATTTTATTTAAAACACAAACGCATTTGTTCGTTTTTCCGTTTGTCCATCCAAATCTTGTGAACTGATATGTGACCCACTTCCTCGTACTAAACGATTTTGCTGGAGATGGAATTTTACACAGACCCTTGCCTTATTTTCAGTGACATACAACACAATATTTCATCAACTCCAGGGTGTCAATAATGCAATAATTTTTTTAAAACTACATTACCAAAAAATTTTATTTGGGGAATTTTAAACTTTGAGAGAAAGTTTGTTGACATGCTTGTACATATTTAATAAAAATTAAAATCGTGGGGTTCACGTAACCCCCCATTTACACAGGCTGTTTTCGAAGTTTAAAATGAAGATTTTTTTGAATGTGTGTGTACAATTTATACAAATGAAAAAATTTTATACAAATTTTACACACACATTCAAAAAAAATCTTTATTTTAATATTCGAAAACAGCCTGTGTAAATGGGGGGTAAAACGAATATTGTACAAATATTACACTGAGTTTTATTTTTTACTTTTTAGTACATATTTTTTCAATAATGAAATGTGTAACTTAAAAAAATTTTTTTTTTTCATTAATTTTTTTGATCTTGACTTTTGATTAACGTGTTTAATAATTTTATAAAAATAAATAAAAAAAAATTTGCAACATAAAAAGTCTTTTGAAAATCATTTTGGTTGTGATTATGAGATAAAAAATAAATTTCTTTTCTTCTTAATGAAAATTTAAAGAATAAAAAAAAAATTTAATGAAAATTAATGATTTATCTTGAAGAAATGAAAGCGGATTGTGTTAAACAAAATCAAGGTTACGACCTCTTGTGTATAGTTAGACTTATGTTGCCAAATAATAAATTCTTAATTTTCCTTCGTGTTTTTTTTGTTTTGCTCATCATTTTCTTCTTGTATTTATTTTTCTTTTCTTATTTTCAAAAAATAAATCTTAAATTTGAAGAAAAAAAATTATAAATTTTTCTCTTTTCTAATTTTTTTTTTTTTTTTTCAAAACATTTTTCTTTTCATAATAATATTATCAGTGTATAATATTTTTATTTATTTTTTTTATGAATCCAAATTCATCCTTCCAAAAGTGAATAAAAAACAAAATGTATCTGTTTATTTTTAACATTTAGTACCCAAGTGTATAAATTTAGATAATAAAAACAAAAATGATTTGGATTAAAACATTTTTGTTTAGTTGTCATAATATTTAGTAAATTATAAGATTAGATATAACTAATCCTATAATTTCGGGTGTTGACTGCTTGCAAGCAGATGACAGGCAAGTTCTCACAACTTAAACAATTTTGTGGGAAAATCTTACTAGGAAAAAACTTTTTTCGGAATTCTTTTT
Source organism: Hybos culiciformis (assembly GCA_964007475.1). Taxonomy (NCBI): domain Eukaryota; kingdom Metazoa; phylum Arthropoda; class Insecta; order Diptera; family Hybotidae; genus Hybos; species Hybos culiciformis. The sequence goes on along the minus strand of OZ023273.1, from coordinate 146,759,160 downwards.
ATCCACAATTGAGGATAATGAGGATAGAAACTAAATCGTATTCATTTTAACTGCACGAATTCGTTATTATGTGTATATATATACCCTAAGGGTATAAGCAAGTTTCTATTTTTCTATAAAATGTTAAAACTCATTTTAGCTTTTCTTAATTTTTCCCTAAAAAAAAATTTCAATTCATTTTCATTTTATATATAAACTTCTTCTTTTTTTTTCCACAACAACACATAATAGTATAATATAAAATTTTATTTTTATAAAATTCATTATGAATAAAATCTTCTTCAGACAATATTTCATTGTAAAACTAAACAGAATGAAAAGTGCGAAAACCTCATCATGACGTAAATAAATATAATTGTTGGCTGCTTAAGCAAAGAACCATATTATTATTATTATTTTTATTCTATTTTTTTTTTTTTTGTATTATTTTTATCATTATTTTTTTTTTTTTATGTTTATTCGAATAAATTGCTTACACTTTGGTTTCTCTCTTTAAATTCTATTTAAAAAAGAAAACATTGTTTATTTTACTTGTTTTTTTTTTTTTTTGCTTAATTATGCGATTTGTATTTTCATTTTTAGCAAATCATAAAAATTATGTAATGTTTATATGTGTACGTTGTATAATATATATATAGAAAAATAAGAAATTAAAGCATAATTACTAATGGCTTAATAATCGAAATTTTGTTTATAAAATTTTTTTTAGCTTATTACTTAAAAAAAAATAAAAAATTATTATGTACCTAGTTGTACTCATTTTTACAATGAAAATTATGTTAATTTATTTTAATTAATAATGTTTTCTTAAAATAAAACAGCAGGAAATAAATAGAAAATTTAATTTTTAATTAGCTTAAGTATAATAGCAAAAATTTTTTTTTATATAAATTGAACATTAAGCCATCGCAACTTTTCTAAAACCTCTTCTTCTAGCTTTTAGATTATCTATATAGTTATTTATAGTGTTTAATTTAATTAATTCTCCCACAAAGAACGAAATGATAATATTCCAACCCAATAAATCAGTGCTATGCAACCTTTATTCATATTTTCTGAAAAGCTGATGCACACCACAGTTCGAGTTTTTGTTTGAACACGTTTATTTTATCGAAGTTCTTTCAGATTTTAAGTAAATTTCCCATAATTAGGGGATTTTCCGGTATAATTTAGAAAAAGAATCTTAAAAGAAGAAACTCATGCTGAAGAAGCTTATAAAGCCGAACGGCACACTGGTTGCGGATAACAGCAATAAACCAAGGCAATATTTTTTTCAGCTTTATCCCAATAAAATTCGATTTTATTTATCTTGTAAGTTTTTGAAACATGTTTCAATGTGGAGTGTATAACAAAAATATATAGATAGAGCATAAATAGAGATATAGATAGAGTATATAGATAATAGTAAAAGTTATTTTAAAATTTTCATTTCTCATTAACTATAATCTCTCTAATGAAAACAAAATCTACGGATCCAATTTGAAACACGTTTTCTTTTACAAAAATTTTCAATTAAAATGAAAATCTTTAACAACAACATTATTTATAATTATTACGATTCATTTAAAATTTTATTGCGACATTATAAAAGCATAAAATAAATAAAAATTAATTTTAAAATATATTTTCTGAAAATTGACAACAATTTTTCATCAATTAAGCAAAAAAAAAAAATAAATTTAATATTTAAGTTATTTTTAAGAAAATTTTTTCTTTGACAAATAGTTTCAATAAATAAAACTCGTCTTGCAAACATATGACAATTTCTATAAATTTATAGGTTTCTTAATAAATATTTTTCATAATAAGAAATATATTCAAACGAAAATTTATAATTTTCGAATAGACAAACTTTTTTTTTTTTAATTTTTTTTTTGCGAAAAGAAATCAACCATAATGATAAAAAAAAATTGTTGTTATATGTTTTTTTCAGAAAAGACAAGTTCCAAGAAAAAGTTGGGAACAAGGACCCAATTTAAAAAAAAATTAATGTAAATCATATCTGTATTATTATAAATACGCTTGGGGGTATATTTAGATCAAAGAAATATGAACTTTATTTTTAAGAAATAAAAATGCCATGAAATGATTAAATTTTCCTAAAAGTCTGAAGAATTATTTTGTAGTTAAGATAAAATGTTCAAATATTTCTATGTATGTAGATGTTTTTCAGCACCGACATAAATTCGACGACCTCTACAAAGTATAAAAACAAATACTTTAAAGCATCTCATAGGCATAACGGCCTGGGCAAACTCGACGCGACGGATGCGACGCAAAGGATAATGACGCTAAAGGCTATATAATCGCCTAATTAACGTCTAACGTTAAGACTGTTTGCGTCCGTACAATTTCATATATTTAATATTTAAACGTCATTTGCGTCGCGTCCGTCGCGTGCGTCGCGTCCAGTTTAACCAAACTATGAAGCATCTCATAGGCATAAAGCATCTCATAGGCATAAAAATCATCACAAAATCATATAAGCATAAAAATCATAATAAATGAATCATAATAAATGTAAGAAAACTCCAATATAAAACTTAAAGATTGGTCTGTAAAATAGGATTAAAAATAAAAATAAACTCTTAATTTAATTAATGAATTCAATTTATTATATAATTAATATTATATTTTACGAAAAAAAATCTACTGCATTGAATAAACATTTATTTAATTCCTTTTTATAAATCAATTTTCCTTTTTTCAGTAGAAATTTTCATACAAAATTTTTTTGTTATGATTCTCAACCCCACAAGATTCTGTTTCTTTGTTGCATATACAAGACTGCTTGAAATTTATGTTGATATAGTGTCTAAGAACATATTCTAGAAATTTAACTGATCTCTTGAATGGAATTCAGTTCAAAGTTATTATTACACTTAATTTTTTTTTTTTTTTAACCATTAAGACATCAGCTTTGGTGGTCACAAATTTTATAAAATTATTGAAAATATAATATTTTTTGCACATAGACTTACGTAAATAAAAAAAGATGAAAATTGAATTTATATGTTTTTCAGCGAAAACATAATTTAATTTAATTTTTTTTTTTTTTTTGACAAATAATAATAAAAATTATACAAAGGCGAGAGTATTAAATATGTTCACATTTTCTATATACATATATTTATCATGATATATACCTAAATTTATATACATTGTGTATACATTATAATATTTATGTAAATTACAATTTGAAAATAAAAATTTTCCGAATAAATTTTTTATATTTTCCGGTTTTCTTTTTGCCGATACACTTAATGTAACGTAGACAGCTTGACGACATTCTTGTTTTTTTTTTTTTAATTTCATAAATATATGCATAAATTTTCCTTAAAACTTGTTTCTTATAAAATATAAATAATTATATAAGAAAAAAATAAAATTGTCACGTTCAACAATCTGACATTATTATATAAAGTGTGATTATCCTGACCGTAAATATTGTACATAATAGTTACAGAGAAACGACCGTCTTTAAACTTATCATATAATAAATAAGTGGACATGTCTTTCAAAACATATTGCAAAACATTTTAAAATAAAAACAATAACATTGTTTTTCATTTAAAGTATTAAATTTTCCGAATAAAAATTATATGTATTATCTTTAAGAATTATATATTTTTTAACGAGAGTTTTTTTTTTTCCCCCAAAGAAATAATTTTGTTATTTGTTTTTCTTTTATAATCGTAAAATTTAAGTATAGGCATTTTCATTCAAGGTTGTTATAAAGAAAACATTAAAATTAGACGACTTTTAATTATGGATTATCTTATTAAAGTACAGATACATCAGACTGCCTTATGATTAGAGTTGGGTTTAAATTATATTTTATACTGTAATTGAAATAATAACCATATAGACAAGACACACCTTTAAATATTTGAAACTAACACAATGAAAGGATTAAAATTCAAAGTGGTTCACAAGATATATTTTTGCACCTTTTTTTCAAATTAATCGTCCAAAAACATAACTACTATGCATAGGTGTTCTTTTACCTTAAGCTGATTTAAATAAAAACCTACTAAAGTTAAAATATTTTGGGTAAGATTATACACATAAATCACATAAATCACTTTTTATTTATATTATAATTTATAATGTATTTTATTTTTTTGACATTGACAATTTGATACTGCACTATCAAGTTTATTGTTTTATTTTTATTTTATAAATATAGTGTAATATACATATGTATATTAACTATTTTTAGTTTTATTGTTTTTTTTTTTTTATTTTAATTAAAAATTATCTTAAGTTGACTAATTTTGTTGACCTACTTTGTAAAAATAGATTTTAAATATTATTTTATTCAATTTTTCAACTTTATAAAATATTAAATATTATAATTTAATTAAGTAGGACAATTATTTAAAATTGCAATAAACTCAAAATTAAAAATAAAATACATATTTAAAAATATTTTTTGATAGGAATACCATATTTTGAGGTCGTCTATATTTTGATAAAGTATGTCTCTTGACGACTCGAATGCACCGGGTTCAAGGAATTTTCAGATTAAAAAATAATGAAAAATTCAGAAATAATTGACAGCGCCAAATACTTGTGAAGCAAGAAATCCAAACCGTACATAACAGATATTTTTCTCTTCGGAAATAGATTTTGTTGCTTAACAATCTAAGCAGATTTTCCACAGACCTCTTGCTTTATTAGTCAAATCGAACTTTTCGAATAACATAAATTTTTTTTATATTTTTTGTAATTTATTCTTCGCTAGCCAAAACAATGAAAACTTTAATTTTGGTATAGCAACTTATGCTAAAATTCATTTGATATACATTTTGGACGATATATTATTTTATTTATAATTATATAGATATTATTTATTTATAATCTTTTTCTGCAACTCCTGCCGCTATATGCTTTTCTCACTTGAAATGAACACATAATTTAAAATTAGGACACAAATAAAATTCCAATTATGGAAATGTACACATTATATAAACCGTAGATAACAAATATTTTTCACTTCGGAAATAGGTTTTGTTGCTTAATAATCTAAGCAGATTTTCCACAGACCTCTTGCTTTATTAGTCAAATCGAACTTTTGGAATAACATAAATTTTTTTTATATTTTTTGTAATTTATTCTTCGCTAGCCAAAACAATGAAAAATTTAATTTTGATATAGCAACTTATGCTAAAATTCATTTGATATACATTTTGGACGATATAATATTTCATTTATAATTATATAGATATTATTTATTTATAATCTTTTTCTGCAACTGCTGCCGCTATATGCTTTTCCCACTTAAAATGAACACATAATTGAAAATTAGAACACAAATAAAATTCCAATTATGGAAATACACATTATATAAAGGTAATTAATGTTGTTTATAAGCTTTCATATATAGGAGAATCCTTACTTAATCGCATATAAAATACGCTCTTGAAGAATTTTTTTTTTTTTTATCCTACGCAAATCAAAAACTTAAAAATAAATTTAGACGCCTATTAAGAAAATAAATGCTCTTTTGCTGCCCACATATCATAATCAATCAATTATGCAAAAAATAATAATAATAATAACAAAATGAATGAAAATTATTAAAAACAAAAATCTTTATAAATAATGAGAAGAATTATTAAAATACTTAGTTCACAAATAGTTTAGATTTTAAGAAATTCACATTTTTAAATTAGAGACGATTAAAATTTCTATGGATCATTGAAATTTTAACATAAATTTTCACATTAATTTCTTTACAATGTATAATTATATATATAGGAAGAAAATTAAGGCAACTGTGATTTTCCCCCTTTTTAATCAACAATATATATACAAAAAAAAGAAAAACAATAAATCGGAAGAAAATTTTGTTTTCTTCTTTTCACAATAAAATAAAAAAAATAAAAAGAAATTAAGATAATTTTTCCGGGAATATATAAAGTATATTATAGAAATGTTTAAAATAAAATAAAAACGATTTATTATGAATAATTTTCTTCTCGATATTTGTGGGCTGAATGCCAATTGACGTCATTTTAGACAAAAGTCACTTAAGAATAGAAGAAAATCACTTTGTTTACTAATTTTTATAATTTAAATTTTCTGTTAAATTTTTCTTTAATTTTAACATAAAGTTAAGTTTTTATTAAATGGGGTTTTTAATTTTTTTTTTTTTTTTTTTTTTGTATAACATATAGACCAATTTTCATATAATTTACGATGATAGAACATAAAATAAAACAATTTTCACTAAAGGAAAAAAAAAAATAAAAAAATTGACAATGAAAATTTTTTTTACAATTTTTTGATTTATTTTTCCTCCAATTCAACAAAATTATTGTTGCAGAAAATATTTTTAATGTGCTTTATTCAAAATAATATCCAGCCAGTAACTTAAATCCAAACATTTTTCTTATTGTAAGTACTTAGTATATTGATGTTATTCTCACTTTGGACTATTAAATCTTATGCATTTTACTTTAATTTTACGTAATTTAAAAAAATTATCTTAAAATCTGGGAATTCATTGAATCATCGACAACGAGCCGTCCTAATTTAAACTTTATCTTTTAAATTCTTAGTTGTTGTTTTTTTTTTTTTCATTAATTGAAAAACTTATCGACAAATTTCATTACAAAATAAAATAACATTTTAATTAAAATTGTTTTTTCGTCTAAAAATAATAATCCATTATGTTTTTAGTGAAAAGGAAAATGGAAAATATAGAACGAAGAGAAAATTCGCAGAATACAAAGAACGTTGTTTTCCAAAATATTAGATTAACTCAAGCATTTATGTTACGTCCAAATTAATCAAATCTTACAGAATCATTTAATAGTATGATAGGATAGATTTCATATCACTGATAAGATAATTTTGATTTGTCAGTAAATAAAATAAGTGTTAAGAATTTAAGAGAGTAATTATTTTCAAAATATAAATTGAGTTTAAACTAAGGGAAGGGTTTGTTGATTCAAACACGAATTTTCAGCAACTTCATTTTTTATTTGTTTGAACTTAAGATGTTCTCTAGACTAGATTATATTTGATATACATATTTCTGAAATCGATTAAATTCGATGATGGTAAGAATTTTTTTCGAGAACTGCATAACTATATCCATAAATTAGTATTTCTTTTGTACCATTCATTAGTTAGTAAAATAATATTTATATACATATATTTTAAATATGAATAACATAAGTATAGAATAATATAAAATTGCATTAATTAATGTAAATTTTATATTATTTCATCTTCCATTCAAATTTTCTCTTCAAGGAAGTAACTTAATAGTATTGGTGAAAAAAAAAAAAACAAGAAAACATAATTAATTAAGTTATAATTATGGATTTTTTACATAAATTTATTATACTTATCATAATTATGTATATTCTCTGCTTACATGATGCTAAAAATGAATGAACAAAAATATACTTCTATATTGTATATATGTATCTACATATATTGTATGTATTATAATTAATATTAAGTAATATAATAATTGAATAAATAATTTTGAGGGAAAAGTTTTTCCATTTATTTACTTCATAATTTCATTCTACTTAGTTCAGTTTAATAAATTTCTTTTACCAAATATGAAAACAAGTTGATTATACAAAAAAAATAAAAAATCAAATTTACATATAATGAACGTTATATGATATCCTATTTTTAGATAATAATTATATATATTCTATTTTCTAATAGAAAATAAAAGTTACGGTAACCAATGTCATTTCCTACACAACATTTTATTAGTATAATTTTATTTCATTTCTAATTGAAATTGCATTATATACATATTATAATGCGATATTTTGAATGATAATTTGTTTTCATTTAAAACTTTAAAAAATATATATAAATCGTTGGATTACTACTTAAAATACTTTTGTGGTTTTTGAAACCACAAAATTTTAAAGAAATGTACATAAAAATTATAAAGTCCTTGATTTAGATTTTCGATGAACAGTTGAAAATTTGAAATAGACAGACTTCATAAACAGATTTCATAAGACTATAAAATATATGTGTAACATGTAAAATAATTAAAATCTTAATGTATTATAGATTATTGAAATATTTATAGTATGATTTTTAATATTATGTTACTTTCTTTATTAATAATTCTAAATACCTAAATTTTGTATAAAATATATGTATGCCATGTGTGCCTACATAAATATTTTGTACAAGTAAATACTGTTTCGTATATCGCATGCTCAGAATTATACTGTCGTAATTTCCAAACCCATTTTTTAAGATAATCGCATACAAAGGTAGAGAGAATGTAAATTTTTTTTGTAACACAGAAATTGTTGTTTGCTAAATACCTAGAAAGTGATGGAAGATCCATTCAGGCTTCCATTCAAAACCTGGTTCAAAATATAATAGGAATAAGTCAGACCCTTTCTTTTTTTGAAAGTTACGACATTATTATTCTGAGATGCGATATATGAAAATTTAAATTAAGGCATAAGGTAAATTTCTGGAGGGTCGAAAATATATCAAAAATTTAATTTTTTTAATTTTAATTACTTAAAATCATGTACTTTTTTATTAATAATTAAATTTTAGAACGGAAAATAAACGGAATATGATTATAATTTAATTTCCAAATTTTCATCGTATTAGGTATCATATTAAATTTTTTGTTCAACGATGTTTAAAAGTTTAAAAAATTATTTATTTTGTTTATGTGGTTAAATTAAATATTATTGACGTCAATCTTAATAAAGGCAAAATGAAAACTAATTTTTATTTCAACCTTTGTATTGATAATAATTCGCAATTATGATATGAAATTTACAAAAGTTTGACCAAAAATTATACAACAAAATATGGGTATATACAAATACACACAATACTGGTAAATTGAAATTAATTTTGCATTAATAATAATGTTTGTGATAGAAAAATTATTGTTGTTGAAATAACCACGAGAAATATTTTAAAATGTATTCATCCATCTCAATATAATTAAATATTAAATGTTTCAAAAATTAAAATTAATTTGGATATTTTGACAAAATATATAACCCAAAACCGCATCAGCTTATGAATATGCAATTAGTGCATTTGTGTTCTCTTAGGCAGAAATAAATTTTATAGGCTTTTTCTGCGAATTAAATTTTTATTTAACATATAGTGTTTTAATATATGCAATGTATTCATTGTATTTTGTATTATATGTTTATCATAAGAATATCTCGATTAGACCAAAACTGTCATATAATTTTATAGTTTCAATATCTTAAGATATTGACTATACAGTATTAAATACTTTTATAAGCTAAAACAATATATTAACCCTTCGATAATATAACAAATTCTGAAAATTTTGTGAAAAAATTAACATTTTTTCTTTTATTTTCAGAAAAACGTATGTCAATTCGAGTAATAAAGGACCCGACTGGTAGACAATTGGAAACTATTCCATTGCAGCATAGAAATAGTACTGTTTCAGCTCTAGTGCATCGAAACAGTAATGCTTCCGCAAACTCGCTTCTTGCACATCGAAATAGTATATATAAGAAAGCTGAAGTAAGTACGGCGGAAGGCGGTATTATTCATATGATACCAGATGTTAATATACCCGAAATTAATTTCACCGACGAATATGATATTGAGAAGACTATTGCTGAAGGATGCTTTGCCAAAATTTTTCTAGCCACACATTTGCAGACTAAGTGTCAAGTTGTTTTAAAAGCTGTTCACACGGAGTTGACAATTCAAAAAGATTTTATAAAAGAATATCATTATAGTTATCAATTAAGTCATCACCCGAATATACTTAGTTCTTATAATGTAACCTTTCAAACACCGGATTATTATGTTTTCGCGCAGGAGTATGCTCCATATGGTGATTTAGCTGCCAGCATTGGACAAAATGGGCTTCATGAGACTGCATGTAAATTGATAGCTGAACAAATTAGTGCAGCATTAGGTTTTATGCACACCAAAAATTTAGTACATCGAGATATAAAACTAGAAAATGTGTTAGTATTTGCACCCGATTTTAGTAGGGTTAAATTATGTGATTTTGGTGCTTCTACTAAGAAAGGTCTTCAAGTGAATAAATTGAAACATTTATGGACATCCTTTGTTCCTCCAGAAATTCTAGAAATTGTTCGTAACGAGCGATTCACTTGCAAACCCAGCAATGACTCATGGCAATTTGGAATTTTGCTGTATACAATTTTGACTGGTGGCCCTCCATGGAAATCAGCTGATTGGGTTAAAGATACAAATTATGCAATATTCATGAAATATCAACAAAAGAAAACTACTAAAATTCCTGATACTTTTAGAAAATTTTCCACAAGATTAATACGATGCTTCCGTAAATATTTTGATCAAGATCAAGAAGATCGTTGCAAAGTAACCGAAATTTCAAAGTATATGAAAGATAAATGGGTGGAATCGAAAATGTCATCATCAAAATCAGCAATTTTACTTAGCCAACAGTCCCAACAGAATGGTTGCGATGATATGGATTCGTTGTGTGTCTACCTGAATCAAAAAGATAGTAAAAATTCCCAAGATGAAAATAAAACAAGACTGAGACGGATAATGAGTAGTTATGGCTTAGAAACAACCATAGATCAAACTACAATTAGAGCACGGGTTTGGGAATGGCTAAAAACTTGCGAAGAAACTTTTGAAACGGAATTGGATAATGTTTTGGCGGATAATTTGACTGCGCAAGCATTAATGTAAATTAAAATTTACTTTGGAATCTAATAATATTTTCAAGGCTGTTAGAAATATCAGGATTTGTTACAGATTATATTAATTTGAAAGAAATTGAAAATTCAATTAAAAAGACTGAAAATCTATATCGTTATAATATGAAAATGTTTATTTCTACACAAAAAAAAAAAAAAAAACAAGAACAGACCAATTTTGAACTAACAGCTTATTAATACTTGAATCATAAAAAGTGAAATTTTGCTATGTGAGCATAAAAGCATATACATATATAATTATGTGACTATTGTAAAAGTGGCTGAGCCAAAAATATTAAAAAAAAATGTTTATTTATCAATATCAATATTGTTGAAAAGAAAAAAATTATTTCAATAATGAAACTGTGAATAAATATATATCTGATCAATAAAAAAAACTATTTTAATATAAGATCGGAATAAAGTAAAATTGAAGGATGCTATGAAATATTGTGTACCAACCAAAAATAACGATTTGAAATCTAAATCAATAATAATAATACAACAATAATACCACAGTACATACTCAATTATGTATTTATTAATATCAATGTCAAAAAGTCAATTCATAATAATTTTACTTGTATATTTTACATACGAACCCATAGAAATATCAAAAAAAAAAAACAAAAAAAAAAACTGACCAAATTGATTTTTATAAATAGAATAACAATCTATAAAAAGAAAATATTTATTTATTTATTTTTTTTAAACCAAAATAATAAAAAAGAAAAATTAATTTGTAAATATATATTCGAATTAAAAACTGTATATATTATAAAAATTAGGTGAAATTTGTATATATCACTTAATTAATTTAAAATTATAATAATAATAATATTTAAGCATTATGTAGATTTAATTGTGCCAAATATAGATTTTGAAGTCATGTAGTACCGATGATGTACATACTGAAATTGAAAATGGGTTTATTTGATACATAAATATTGAGATTTATTATGTTAAATACTATAATCATCAAGAATTCTTTAATGAAGTACAGATGAAAATTATATGAAGTAATTTTAAGAATTTTTCAATAATTATTTTAGTTTTCATTATTATTATGTATATTTAATTAATAGAAAAGTGGTTAGAGTCATTTATAAGGTTTTTTTTTTTCAAATAAAATTCAAATAAAAATATTTTTCCATCACTGTGGAGGGTGGAGGCTCTTCAGCCGGACAATTCTTGATAATTGATGTCACAATTATTGAGCATTTGGTGCTTAATTTGTGACTATTAGTGCCACAAAAACTAGAATTTGTGCTCGCTTGGTTTTTGAGAAATTTTGATTTTCGAATTTCGAACATGGGTCAAGGGGTCTCTCTGACCGGATTCGAATTTCGAAAAAATAATGATGCTATCATTTAGTGCTTAATTTGTGCCTATTTGTGCTACAAAAACTAGAATTTGTGCTCTTCAAAATTATGTGAAAACAATTTTTTTAGATTAGGCCAAAATTCCAAAATTGGAACCGAATTTTTTTTCTTCGAATTTAGAAAAAGCGAAAATGCCACCATTTAGTGCTTAATTTGTGCTTGCGTTTACTGTACTTTGTTAAGGGTGACGCAGAACTAGAAAGGTGGGATGCGGGGCGGCGGGCGGGCGAACTGGTGGTTGGCCACTGACCAACCACCAGTTCGCCCGCCCGCCTCCCCGCTCCTCACCTTGATAGCTGAAGTTGAAATTTTTTCGAACTTACATTTTTTTCGGCGCGGCATATATTTTTTTTTTGATAAAACAAATCATCGCAAAGTACAATAAACGCAGGCACAAATTAAGCACTAAATGGTGGTATTTTCGCTTTTTCTAAATTCGACAAAAAAAAAAAAAGGTTCAAGTTTTGGAATTTTGGCCTAATCTAAAAAAAATTGTTTTCACATAATTTTGAAGAGCACAAAATCTAGTTTTTGTAGCACAAATAGGCACAAATTAAGCACTAAATAATAGCGTCTTTATTTTTTTGGAAATTCGAATCCGGGCAGAGATACCACTTTGACCCATGTTCGAAATTCGAAGATCAAAGTTTCTCAAAAACTAAGCGAGCACAAATTCTAGTTTTTATGGCACTAATAGTCACAAATTAAGCACTAAATGCTCAATAATTGTGACGTCAATTACCAAGAATTGTCCGGCTGAAGAGCCCCCACCACTGTGGAGTGGTGTAATAATATAACTAGTCTCATTAATTTTTATTATTATTTTCTTTGATGCTAACAACGTTCCAAACTGATTCTGTTAATATAAGATTTGCATATAGTACAAGAACCCTACAACATATTAATTTCTAATATTTTGAATTTGGGTTACCAAACCTAGTTAATTGTGAAACAAGATAAAAAAATTATTGAAAAACTTGTTTCCCAAATTTCCACGACTAAATTAAGGATACCCACACCTTAATATTCATGTTAGTAATTCTGAATTTACTTTGAATTAAATACCATATTATAATGACTTAATACCACTAATTTAAATACTATAACTGTCGTCTTATTCCGAAAAGAAGTAAAAATAATTAAAAAAAAAAATAATATGATTTATTCTAACAATTTATCGCAATAACTAAATTGATAGTATCGTATTAAGAAAAAACCGAATTGAAAGCGATCATTAAAGTTCCAAAAATTCATTTCATAAATAAAAATTCCTTCAAAATGAATATAAAATTAAAATCTATTCAACTATATACACACGATTAGCCTTATTAAAGGCCTGACAATATATATATACAGACTTTTAAAGAATTGTCAAACGTTTAATAACAAACAAAATTGTCGTTTCCGCTCTTATAAAAAAAAAATTAAGATTAATATATCTACGAGTCACTTCAATAATTCAAATATAGAAGACCTTTGTTTATTATTATTATTGGCAAGTCAATATACTATTTTTATATATGTACTAGATTGCTGATGAATTTTTATTGAATTTTATAAGAGTGTCAAAAGTTTCATGTTTGAAAAAAAAAATTAAAAAAAATTATTATATCAGGTCTTACGAATAAAAAAAAAAATGAACTTATGATCTACCTTAATTATTATAATTCGACTCTGAGTCGTCGCTAAAATACCAGATAATATACATTTATTTAGATTAAAATGAAAAAACAAAAAAAAATTGTAAATAAAATATGAATTAATTGTTATTTTTTTTTTTTTTTTTTATATAAATAAAATGAAAGCAATATTTTTCTTCTTTTTTTTTTAATATTAATTCATTTACTAAAAATAAAAATAACATAAATTTTTATTCAATTAAAAAAAAAAAAAATTAATCAAAAACTTAAGAAAATATTGTGTTTAGAATCATATTAAATTACAAAAAAAAAAAATAAAAAAAATAATAATAAAATTAAATTAAGTCTGAAAATAAATAATGTTATAAAAATATAAATTCAAAACAATATTACCAACGATTTATTTTATACCAAAAACATAAAGCAACAATTTTTTATTATGAAAACATTGAAAAAAAAAAAGAAGAGAAATAGAAATAAACAAAAATATATATGTATTTTATTAATGGTAAATACATAACAACATCAACATAAAAAAAAAAAAAAAATTTCCATCTTCAAGGATAATAAAAATAGATTTAAAAAGTAAATAAAAAACAGCAAAAAAAAAAATATTATAATATTATAATAAAATTTACATTAAAGTTACCAAAGGCGAAGATAAGTAATAAAAGTGAATGTAGGTACATATTTATATCGAGGAAATTTTATTTTAAAATTGAAAAAAAAACAAAAAGAAAAGAAAATCACATCAACAACATAAATATTCTGTTAGGCGGGATTATGGAAAAAATTAAGTCTTTCGGAGAAATATCGAAAAATTAAGACGAGAGTGGTTAATAAGTCTTAAGCAAAACACTTAATTCAAGTGAGACAAAAATTGAAAAATTAACACAAATTCCAGTTCGAGGTGGGAATCGAACCTACGACCGATACAATAACGGCAATGGCACTACACCATGACGGCTGACAATATATATTTTAAATATATAATAAAAAATCTGCCAATTATTTGAACAGGACATTTGTTTGTTTTTTTTTTATAGCTGGGCATGCATTTAAATTAATCCCAAAAATGAAAATTTTGGTCTTTCGATAATCGAAATCAAATGACTTCATTATTAAACCTTTTTTTATTTTTTTGTATAACAAAACCTCTTATTACCAATTTTCCGAGTAAACATAAAAATAGTTTGTTAATCTGAAAATTTAACACAAATTTCAGTCCGAGGTGGGAATCGAACCCACGAACCCACGATAGAATAAGGGCAATATATTTTAAATATATAATAAAAAATCTGC
Source organism: Hybos culiciformis (assembly GCA_964007475.1). Lineage (NCBI taxonomy): Eukaryota > Metazoa > Arthropoda > Insecta > Diptera > Hybotidae > Hybos > Hybos culiciformis. The sequence goes on along the minus strand of OZ023273.1, from coordinate 146,744,121 downwards.
CAATTATTTGAACAGGACATTTGTTTGTTTATTTTTTATAGCTAGGCATTTTAAATTAATCCCAAAAATGAAAATTTTGTCCTTTCGATAATCGAAATCAAATGACTTCATTATTAAACCTTTTTTTTTTTGTATAACAAAACCTCTTATTCCCAATTTTCCGAATAAACATAAGAATAGTTTGTTAATCTGTGGTAAATAAAAAAAAAAAATCATAAATTTTATTATAAAAAAAAATACCATTAACATTTTCCTTTTTTTTTTTATTTTTTATTTTTACTATATATTATTTTATTCTTTTTATTAAGAAAATATTCAAATTAAATTCAAGTAGAAAAATAAATAAAGACCAAAATGAAAAAAAAAAAATAAATAAATAAATGGTATGACAACAAAAAGGATAAAGTCTACCTTTTTTATTTACAACCAACAAGAAAAAAAAAATTAAAAATGTAAGTTCAGTGTTTTTTTTTTTTCTCTTCTAAATTCAACATAAAAAAAAAGGACATAAAAAGTAATTTTTATCGTTTTTTCTTTTGAAATAATTTCTTTCTTTCTACCTTCTTTAAAATTTCATTATCATTATTAAAGTGACGTCATTTTAAATCTAAAAATACATTTTTCATTGTTTGCAACAAGGATCATGTATAAACTCTCCTTAGAAATACATAAAATATTGAGTAAAAAAACAAAAAAAAGGAAAATGTTAAGAAAAACAAAACAAAGAATTTTACAAGAAAAATCTAAAAAAAAAAAAAAGGTTTTAAAAGAAATAAAAAGTTAATACTCATGATATTTATAAGAGAAAAAAATAAAAAGTAATTTAGAAAGTCATAAAAAATTGGCAAAAAAAAATAAAAAATTGGTTTCCCTCTTCCAAATGTTATAATAATTTACAAAAATTGAGGGTATTTTTTTTATTTTTTTTTTTTATTTTATTTTTATCTCAAAATAAGATATTAATAGTCCCTAAATAACTGAAATGGCAACATAAATATAGTTCATTTAAATATCAGGTATAATATCTTTTAATTTATACTCATTAGAATATGTCCATAATATTTGGAACAATTTAATTATTTTAATATAATAAAGATTTCATTGGCGGTATTTCAAGATAAATGAAAATAAAATGAATTTTATTGATAAAAAAATTTTCTAATTAAACATATTTAAAATTGATCATTATTGTGTCGATAATAAGTTTTTTCATTGCATACTTTTTTTATCGGTATCGTCATCACGCTTATCATTTGTGCGAACTCTTCAGAAATAAAAAATTAACTGAAAACATAAGCATAAATATGTAATTTTTTTTTATAACATTACAACAATATTAATTTCTTGTCCCAGTAAACACATGCTGGTAACGACTACTTTTTTTTTAAGCTTACACTAGCATTAATTTTCTTTTGTAAAAAAAAATGTATATATATATAAAAAAAGGGTTCAGTAGCATTATTCAACTATTTAAATTACCATATACTATGTTTCTAAGTTTATTTTCTTCAAGGGCGTATAATTTCTCTTTTTTAACATAAATATTGGCCTTCTTTTGAACTAAAAGAAAAAAAAATAAAATAATATCATTTAAAATGATTTGAAATTTAAAGAATTTTTTTGCATGAATATTCTTTGCATAAAAATTCTTTGAGCAAAAATGAAAAAAGTTTCTGTTTTTTGTTTTTCTTATGATGGTTCTTATGGGAAATTCTCTTTATTTGGTTATTGTTCACTAGTGGAGTTAGCTAAAATAAAATAAAATAAAAAAAAAAATTTTCTTTTGAATTTATAATATACGCATTTATTTTATTTAAAAAAAACTTTTTTTTTTTTTATTTTATTTTATTTAATATATGTGGAAAAAAAAAAAGTCAAAATGATTGAGATCAGTATTTTTATTTTCTTTATTTCATTTGGGAAATAAAATTTCTTGTACCGAAAATTTTCTAGAAATAAATAATTTATTAAGAAAAATAAAAAAAAAAATAAATTAAAAAATTGAAATTTAAAATTTATTTATTTTTATATATATTTTTATGTGATTATACATAATTTTTGTTTTTACGTACCTAGGTGGTAAAAATAAAATAAGACAGATATATAGGTATATATATTTATTCCTAAATATATAAAATCTAATAATTCATACCACCAATAAGAGTTTTTTTTTTTATTTTTCTTATTTTTTCATTTATCATAGAAAATTATTATTTTTTTCGGTAATTTTGTGATAAAACAAAAAAAAAAAGAAATTTATTTATACGGATTTCTTCATGGGAAAATTATTATTTTTATTTTGTTAGAGCAATTTCATCAAAATCTTAATATTTCCAGACTTAATATATATATTTTTTCTAAAAACATTTTAATTCCTGTATTAAAACATGATTTCAGACTAAAATTGTCTATTTTTGTAAAATTTATTTGTAATAATAAGATTTTAATCATGACGAAGAATTTTCTTTATAAAAACACTTTGTACGCCTTTTAACTTGTACTTGAACTTTTACTTCTTATGAAAAAGGTCTTTTTATTTATTTCTTTCAAAATATAAATTTCAATCAGTTTAAATATAAAAATTAAACTGCGTGTATAATTCACTCAAGAATTGGGTTAATCATTCTGATGAATCCTAAACTTGACACCAAAACGAATTATAATGAAGAAGCAATATAGATTTCCTGGGTGAAAATATACAGGAAAATTTCAGGATATCTACCAAAACTTCAAATTTTTAATTATGTCTTCCAAATAATTTTCCTAACTTTATTTTTATGTATATGTTTTAGCATCGTTATTATAATATTAGAATTTCTTTGAATTTTATTATCATAATTATATAAAATTCTGAAAACATTAAATACAAAACTATTATACATTTTCGATATTATATATTATGTAAATACCAACCTAAACTTACGTGTACATATAAAATAAATAATTTATAAAATGATAATTTTTAGAATTTCAATACTTAACCTTGATTCAGAAGTGAAACAGTTGAGATTATAATAATATATATACATATGGATGTATTTTAGGAAATTTATTTTTTTTATTCAAGGTTAATAAAAATAACCATTTATTTACCTTGGAAAGAAAAAAGTAAAAAATAAATAAAATATGGTATTCGAGAAATAAAAATAACATACTGATATTTTTATTCATTATTTAAAATAAAAATTATATTTTTATCAGGATTATTTATAGACTTATATAATTTGAATCGTTTGATTAATTTGCATAAATTATATAAATATAAATCTGTAACATTATAACAAGACAAAAATAATCCACTATAATAAAATATATTAAAAAAATAAATATTTTGAGCTACATATATATAATTATAAATTATTCTATTTAATAATGGCTTCCAATAGAAAAGTTCTAGATATATAATATTTTAATTGTACTATTGGAAATTTATAAGGAATTCTAGCCAAAAATTATATTCTTTCTTCCAATTTAAGCCCACTGAATTTAATGTGCGCTTCGCCCTTTTGATATAAATATGTTTTGATATATATGACAAAATTACTGAATTTCAACTTTGCCAGCATACATTAATTTTAAAAGAAAAATTTGATTATTTTTATTTTGCTTTTTTATTTGATTTAAGTTAAAAAAATTCAAAGAAAATGAGTTTATCGTTAGGAGGGACTATGAACTTGTTGTTTTTTTTTATGAATTAACATTAAAGATGTAATTTTCACAAAAAATTCATTCATTACAAAAAAATGTAAATATTGTAAAATAAAAAATCTTCAAAGTAAAAAAAAAACACTTTATTCATTTAAAAAAAAAGAAGCAAAAAAGATAACAACATTATAAAAAATAAAAAGTTTTTCAAGATACGAATAATGACAAGGTTTTGTGTGCATTAAGTTTTTTTCAAGTATACACTTCCTTCATTCAAGTTATTCATTCAAGTTGTCCGCCCGACTATAAACTTTTATTTTTATAGTTTTATGACAGTTTAAGAATTTGTAATGAGGAAATTTTTTTGAAAAAATTTTCAAGATCAAGAGCATTTTTTTTTTTCAAATGAAACATTCTTCATTTTATAATGCCTTCATTTTATAATGCAGTCTTAATTTTACATTAATTTTTTGACTTATGTATGGAATAATTATGTACACAATATAAATACTTGAATTTAAACGATATTACAAAACCTTTGATGTATGAAATCAGAACATAATTGTGTTTATTCATTTGAATTTAAAAAAAAAATGTTTTTCTTTAAATGGATGAAAATGAAAGGTATATTAATGATAGAGATCATATTTTTATTAAATGAACTTAATGTTTTGGAAAAAATCTTCTCTGTAAAATCCTTGAATATTTTCTTTGTAACTGAATATTTTATTCACAAATAGTTCATTGATTTAATTGAAATTTTTTCCTTAAATAACTATTGAACTTTTGTAAAGCTGATTGAAAATTTAGGCGCAAAAACATTAAAGACTTTTATAATTTTATATTCATTCACATTTTTGACTATTGATTATTTCGATAACAATAAGATTTGCTTATCATGTTTAACAACCTTTATTGAGAAAAAGTTCAATATCGTTAATTCAGCCAAATTTTTTAATTCATCTAACAACAAAATATTCTAATTTATTTTTAAATCTTAATTTGTTAGTCAAAGGTACAATACAAAATATGCGTTCACTGCTTTACCGAAATAAAGAAAAGAAATAATCACAATTAAACAAATATAGAATTATACAAAACACTATCTAGAGAAACTCATTTTCAATTCAAATATTTACCTAAATTTTAAAAAGAGGTCATAAAACATAATATGTAGTGTTAAAAACTACCTTGAAATTAAATTATAGCAGCGAAATTAAAAATGCATATTTTTTGATAAAAATTTTGAATATTTGCTTGGAAATTAGAGTTAATTATGTAGCTTTTCAAATATATTATTTCTTATGCACATATTGACAATGTAGATGCATAGAAACATTTTAGTTGCATATGATTTATGTATAAATGTATGTATATTATAATATATTTCTCAATTTCGAATATCTACAAGAGTTTAATTTAATTTTTTTTAATAATGATATTGAAATATTTTCCAATTGGAAGAAAATTATTTACAATTATGATTCGAAAAATAAATAATATACAGAAAACGTGTCGGTTATTTATGCCATAAAAAATATTTCAGATTTTAAACATAACTTTGTATTTTTTATTTTTGGAAAAAAAAAATTCTTGTTAAAATATTTTTGCGAAAACACTATTGACTGACAATGAAATAATTTTATTCAAATATTATTTTATTTTTATTGGGTTTAATAAACCGTCAAAACTTTTCAAATTTTTAATGTTAATTATTTTTGAGAAAATTTGTAAAAAAATTATTTTTAATAATGTAAAAATATACTTATTCTTGTATGCTTATACAAATATAAAATTACGTTAATAATATATACGTTAATAATATATACATTAATAATATATACGTTAATGCATAGAAAATAATATCACTGTATGACACAAACTTGGGGCCAAATTCTATGTTTGATGTCTCTTAAAAAAATCTATAAAAATGCTACAAAAAAAAATATTGCAATTTTTAGTTATAAATTTAGCCTCAGAAATTCAATCCAGGTTAAGCAGTCAAAAACTTAGTTAGACTAGTTAAATTTCTGATTCTGACTCATTGTCTTAGAACAAACTTTATACAAACGTGTATATTGTTCAATTATCCTCTTTTTGACACTTTTGAACTTCAGTGACTATATAGTTTGTTGCATTGCAGAAACTGCAAAGTTCTGTATTTAACCACTCACTTACAACAGGAATCTGTATATTCTCTGTTGTACACACACAGGATATCAAAAAGGAATTTTTATTCATTTCAAATAAAATATTATTAATCAAAGTACTTTTTTGAATTTTTTAATATGATTCTGAAAAAAAATTATTACTTACTAACTAATAAATAAAAAATAAAAATATTATGTAAAAAAAAATTACTTCTAAAAAGTAATAAAAAAATTTTGTTTTTTTATTTCAGATTTTTATTTTATTTTTAAATTAAGAGAAAAAAAATGCGCTGTTTTCAATATATGTGATCTTAAAATTTAAAATATATATATATTTATATTTATATAAATTAAGTATATATAATAAAATTTATGTATTTTACTATATTTATATATATAAAATAATGTAAAAAAAAAATATTTCAATAAAAAATGTATATCATTTAAAAAATAAAATATTATAATTATCATATTTTTTATAAATTAAAAAAACAAAAAAAAAATTGTCAATTTTTTGTGTAAATTAAAAAATTGACCAAACAAAAATAATAATAATAATTTATTACCCTTTTCTCTTAGCGATTATTAATATTGATGTTTGCTTTTTTTTTGAAATATTATATTTTGCAAATCTCTTAAATTTATATATAAATTCATTCATGTTAATATGTCAATCATTACTAAGAGAAATTGTATTGTAAATAATTGTATTTATTTCGAGTTTTGATTACAGACAAAAAAAAATAAATAAAAAATTAAAAAAAAAAAAATATTTAAATATTTCTTCTTACTTTCAATAATATTGTAAATAAAATTTATTTTTAATAAAAAAAAAAAAAATAAAGAAAAATAAATATGAAAATATTTGCGTATAATAAAAAAAAAATTGATTTTTTATTTTCTTTAGGTCCTGTTCATGAAGTCGAAAATATATTTTTGGAATAAGCAATAAAAATACATTTATCTGCATCCAAGCATAAACTTAATTATAATCAACCCTCGCCATAACCTAAGAATTTTAATTTAATTATTAACATATATTATGTTTAATTCGCTAAATGACGTCAATCTTATTTGTTTCTTCTTATTAATAGCTTAATTATCTTAAATGATAAAAAAAATATATTGTTATTCATTAAAATCAATTGTTAACTCATTCCATCATAATTTTGTAGGAATTTCGTTATTTCTGACATAATAAATATTTTTATCTTTGAATTTCAGAAATTCATTCTATTTTTATTTAAATTCATAAATTGTTTATTTTTATAATATTTTCTGAATATTCGTATATTCTTATAATTAATAAAAATATATCCTTAAGTATATCTATTTTGTATATATAAATTATCTTTTATTTTTATCACTTTATTATATATAATAATAATAATAATAAATATGATATGTAAATAACAATTTAGGCGTCTTTCTCTCTCAGTCCTTAATTCATTAATATCTGTATTTAGAGACTTGTATATGTCATTGATCCTTTAATTAATGTATAATATTGAATTTTCATCATAATTTTATCGCCAAATTTCTAATAAAATGCAAAATTAGTTTTTATTTTTTTCTTATTATTATCACAAATTTTTTATATATGCTAAATTGAATATAATTTGTGTTTTTATTTGCGTATAATAATAATAAGTTACATTATAGTCTAGTTATGAAGTTTCAGCTGACCCCATAGTAAAAAAAAATAATCGAAAATAGTAAAAAAAAAAAAAATTATATGTGATAAAATTCAATTAATGAATAATATTAAAACTTATTAGCTCATTCAAATAAATGGCTCTCTTTATGGGTTCACATATATAGAATGTAATTAAGGCGTCTGGTATATTGATAATTTTCGCTTAATTTTATTTTTTTGATGAAATTTATTATTATGTGCTTATATTTTCAGCATAATATGCCAAACAAAATATTATTTTTTTTTAAGAAAATAAATATTAATGAAGGATCAAAAGTTTTATTATATTCTAATTTTATATAAAATATAAAAATTTTCTCAGATAATGTAATTTACGCTAATTTAATACTCTAAAGTGGTTTTTTGGGCATATCATTTCTGCGAAAAAAAAAGAAGTAAAAGAAAGGTGAAAATATAAAAGAAGCTTCTTTTATTAATCTTTATGTATATGTATGTATAAGTACCTCTGGGAATAATTTTGAAGCAAAAAGTTACGAAATAAATTTTATTTATTTATGGTACCTACACGTTTTTCTTTTTGGTCTTAAAACATTGCGAATCAAGAAAATAATAAATTGATTGAAGGGTATGTTGACTACAAAACAGTTAAATTAAAGTGAAATTTTATTACGGAGTAATTACTGCAAAGTACGATTATTATTTTAAATAAAACCCGAAACTTAAAACACTTGAAAAATTGTTAAAAATTGTTAAGTTTGAATAGGGCCATCGAGTGGATCAAAAAAAAGTAAATATTTTTCTATTATTTCCGAAACTATTGATGCACTTGCCATTAGTTTATATACATATATTATATATTTATTAAATTAAAAGGTATTTTATTGATCAGCATTCTGCAATAAAAGTTAGAACACTATGCTGAATTTAAAGAAAGTCACATCAGCAGAAATCTAAAAAAAAAAGGCCCTATTCAAGTGACCGCCGGGAGTGTGTCTTTAATGTTCTGTTGAAAGTTGATTGACTTTAAATAATAAGTAATACCTGAACTAAAAACAGAATACAGAAAAAAAACAATTAATTATAATTTCGACAGCTTTGCTTATTGAACAGATTTAATCAACAAAATATAAAATTAACATTCATTCCAGAAATAAAAACCAAATTCTTAAATTTATGTATTTCGATATTTTCTTGTGTTAAAAATAAAAGCTTTTATTATATAATTGTTATTTTCTTAATATTAAGAAAAATTTATTAAAAGTGTGCCAAAATAATTTAACCCATGGGAAAAATTTAAGATTTTTAAGATTTTTTATTTTCTAATAATAATACGTTTTTTGTAGAGAGCATGACACTTTTTGATATTGAAATAACTTATTATTTTAGGATTTTAATATAAATATCATTATTAATTTAATTTACGTTTACCTCGAGGATGAAATTAAAAAATATTTTATTCTTAGGCAAAAAAAAAAAATTGTAAAAATTGTACAAAAAAAATATAATAAATTATGTATAATGGATCCAAAAATATTTTTTGTATTTACCTATTCATAATTTCATTAACTTCGGGGTTTATTGTTTGAAAAACTTTAAAAGCCCTTTGGACCGAATAAATTCAACAAGAAATTTAAGTAAAATATATATGACAAGGTTTTACTCTCCAAAGTAACACTAATTCAATTTATTATGTTATCGTATGTATCTATATATATCTATATACATAAAAATTATCACATTTTCCTGCATCAAAATGTGTAACCTGTACATAAAAAGAGAATACAAATCATAATAATGATGTTAATATAAACAAAATAATTAGAATAAAATCAATCATTTGCATAAAAAAATAAACAATATCAATATTTTATAAAAGAATCATAATTTCTTTTAAAACACACATTTATGCATAATATCCTGGTTTTTAAGGACCCAAGTTGCGCAACGAGGAAAAAAATCAAAGAAAAATTTTCATAATATCAATGGAAAAAGAATTTACTTTTTCTTTTTTTTTGTTTTCCACATTTTCTTTGCCTGTTTTTACACAGAATATTATGAAAATTTCACGCATCAGAAGGAATGTTTTTAGGTGATTGAATTTTTTTAAAGAAATTATTTACTTTTTTGTAATTTTTTGTTTTTCAATGCGTGAATAAATTTATTTTTATTATTATTTTATTCAAGTAAAAATTTTTTTTGAACAAATATAAGTATGTACACAAAAAAAAATAAAAAATATAAATATAAAATTAAAAAAAAAACAATTTTTAAAAAAAATACACAAGTTTTCTTAAAAATAAAAGCCATAGAATAATATACTGAATATTTTAATTCCGAGTGAATGAGCAACAAGGATAACTTCATGAAATTCATTTTTTTGTTTTTATTTTTTTATTTTATTCATGCAAAAAAAGATTTCTAAATAAAGACAAAGTTGAGAAAACAAAAAAAAATTATATTTAAATTATGTTATCTATAGAGAAAAAAAATAAATATTGCCTTAAGCTTCTGTGTTCACCTTGATGAAAAAAAAATTATAAACATTACATATAGATTCTATAAATATACTTCAAATAAAAATCAAAACTTAAAAATCTTTGATGTATATGACAAGAAGCAATTATTGTTGACAATGGCTTGGGTATTATATCTTTTGATTTTAATATTTAATACATAAATAAACATAAAATTAAAAACTAGGGTTTTGTCCTTGATTTTTTTTGCATATTCAGGAACTTGTTGCCCAAAATTATGCATTTTTTTTTTTTAATGATGTATATGGACGTGACGGGTGATATACGAGTAATCTATAATCAAAAAAAGTTTAAAACGATCCTAATGTGTTACAACTGCGATTTCAATTCTTTGGAGAACAATTCTATTTCATATATGTTAGTCTAAAAATTCCATCAAAAAAGTGTGTGCGTTTATTTATCTGTCCCTCCCCAAACTGCTTGGCCGATTTTGATCTTATGTCAAAATATCTGTAGTCTCTTATCCAAGCTAAAGTATGAATTACTTCAAGTATGGCCTTCGGAGAAGATTAAAGGTCGAAATTTTTTTTTGAAAGTCCAAGAATTATTCGAGCTAAAATGAAAACGAGTAAAAACGGATTGCCACAAATCAGTATCTGAGTCGATTGAAGGAACCACAAAAAAAAATATTTATTATCGAACGACCCGAACTTTTTTTGATGAAAATAAATACATGAGTCGATTGAAGGAACCTAAAAGAAATTTTAAACACGAAATTTTTTTATTCGAAATGTGATAAAACATTATTCTTAATTTCTGGATGATATTCGGTTACAGGATGTAAAAAAAAATAAAAAATTATCTTACAAAGCAACACTGAATTTGGTATCATTGCTTCATGTGACAAATTTTCAATATATTATATAGAACTATACAACATTATATCATCGAATTGATAAAAATGAAATAAAAACTATATAAAAACGAAAAATATTGATTTACACCATTTGTAGTAGTAGTATGTATATTAAATCATGTTTATTTCCGTGCACGGAAACGAATTTTTTTTTTTATTATTTTGCCATAATGTTATCATTTTAAAAAACGATATCACTTTTTCAATAACATTTCAAATGGTTTACAAGAACAAAAAAAAATTTCAAAGTATAGTTTTTTCCCCAGGAACTACTATGTCTCGAAATCATTAATTTACTAAAATATTCGCCGTCGCCCTTTTTATGTTCAACAAATAACAAAAACACATTATATGTTGAATCATTTTATTTATTTATTTTTTATTTTTTTTCAAACATTTATCATTATGTTTACATAAATCATTTTTTATGGAAATTAAATAAAATCTGGTTCTGGAACTAAAAAAAAAAAAATCATAATATAATTTAATCAAATTAATAGTGAAAGACCAATCCTAAAATTTTTTATGATGTTGAAAAGAAAAAAATAAATAAATAAAATTTACAAGAACATTGAACTTTTTATAACTTTTTTTTTTTTCGTTCTGTTATGGAAAATATAATTTTCTATTTTTAGAATTTTTCGAAGATATTTTGATATTTTATTTTGTTTGTTTTCATATTTTCAATCCTTTTGCACCCAAACCTTCTGTATAATGAAAAGGAAATCTATCACGTGCTTTTTTTTTTTTAAGGAATTGTTTATTTTTTTTTTCTTCATAATTTTCCCATTCAAAAAGATTCATATCTTTTAACACACATAATTTTCATTCGTTTTATTTTTCTTTTTCTTCATTTTATTTATTTACTTTTCATTAAAAAAAAAAAATAAAATAAAACTTTTTTTTTTTATTATTCCATTACTCTTTTTTTCATCTTTATGTCTTAAACTTTGTCTTTTTCAGTTATTTGAAGAAATGTCTTTTATTTTGTTATTTTCTTCTTTTTTTTTTGTACATAACTTTATTAATTTTTGGATCCTTTTAACCTTTTTTCTCATGAATATTGGAAATTTTATATAACAACCTCTTATTTTAATAATTTATTTAATTTTCTTTCAATAAAAAAAAAAGAAATTTTTGTTATCAAAGAAAATAATTTAATTATAGGATAAAAAAAAAAAATTCTTCTTTCAGATTTGACTATATACAATTTATATAGAATGTTGAAAAGAAAAACTTTGGAAAAAGTTTTATGATTATCCTGCGAAAGAGCAAGGAATTTCTATAGAGTATTTATACATACTTTGAAAAGTGATATTATACATATTAGGCATATTTTTATTCATTTAATAAAAAAAAAAATCTTTTTTCTGTACTCTTTTTCAATCCTGATAGGCACTAACTTGTCCGATTCAATATTTGTAATTTCAAGACTTTTTGGTTGAAGCTGTTGATGCCAAAGTGCAAACATGATGAACTTAATTGGAGGATAATCGAATAGAATTTTCATGAATTTCTCATTTAAGATAAATTCAAAGCTTAGTGAATAATAAAATAGTTCTAAAGGATATAAAATTAATAAACTTCAATTATTGTTTTCAAAATTAACTTATTTAAGGCAGTTACACGACTAATCAATAAATTTTTTTAAAATCGCATTAAAAATATTCAGAGATTATTTATACAATATTTTAAGTATAATAATCATTAGTAATTTCCTTCACCGGAATAATTATACAGTTAAAGAGTTAGAAAATTAATTTTCACAAAATAAGATAAGTATAATAATGTAAAACTTAATTTTGGGAAAATGTATAGTACACACACATAACCACCCATACGGATAACAAAAAACGAAAGATAAAAAGGAACATAAATAAAAATAAAAAAACTTTCAAGGATACATTTCCAAAGCCAAGGAAATTGATTTCATATACATATTTTCATTGAATATAATTAAATTTTATTTATAAGCCCGAAGGATATTTTTTATGTATTTTATATATGTAGTTATAGTCTACAAACGTTTACACATATATTATATTATAGATACTGGCTTTTATTATATATATAAAAAAAAATATAATATCTACAGTCAAACGTAAGTTTCTTACGATTTTATTTATTAATAAAACATTATTGCTTTATTGATTAATAAAAAATTTTTTTTTCCAATAGGTAATAGTAATTGGAAAGAATATTTTTTTCATAAATTTTTACAATATATATTAAGTTCAAAGGGATTCATTTATTTGGAGATTCGTCCATTCTTTAATAAAACATAAAATTGATTATGTAATATAGATTACATATTATGAATATCTATACAATATTCTTTACAATTGTACATGTATGTATAAACAAGACTTTATAAATAGATAGGTATATAAAATTTATAGATATAATAAATATTGGTTATTATGTAAATGTCCTAAAATAAGGATATTTTAATAATAGAAAAAACTTTATGTATAAAATTTCCTTTTATTTTATTTTTAAAAGTTTGCTAAATTTAGAAGCATTACAAGTAATTGTTAATAAGACGTATATAAAATATAAACTTTCATCTTTTCTGGAATACATACTTGCATTCATAATACAATTTTTTATATTGAATTCGGCTTTTCTTTTAACAAATTTTATTTCATATTTAGGCAATATTATTTTATTGTATTTTTCAATTATTTGAAATGTTTTTATCTTTAAATTTTATTTTCTGTTTTTTTTTATATTAATCGATAATCCCACTTTGAATTTTTGATTATTAATACACATAATTTCTATATAGTTAATTATTTAATTATTGTTAATAAAAACTGTTGATTTATAAGGTATTATTAAAGAAATTCTCTAAAACTCATTAAATATTAAAATAATCTCCGATTTTGATATTATTTTGGTAAGATTAGCTGTATTTATTATTTTATATTGTTATTTCTATGTTCATATTATATTATGATTACAGCCAATAATCGACATTTTTTGAAATTCATTTTTGACTAAAAAGGTATTTTTTCAGTGTACCAATTCAATGTGTTTTAGAACATATTTCAGTTTTTCTATTAACACGCCAATTAATGTAATTAAAATTATTGTTCTTAAAGCTCTTATAGTAAACCAGTTGTACAAAGTTTTATGGTCTTACGGCTATTAGTCAATGTTGTCAACTTTGACAAGATTCATGATGCATTATTTTCCTTTAACATTTTTAATTAAATCTGAATTGCTCAAATAACTTAATTTTTTATTTTTTTTCAACAATTGATCAAGCAAAAAAAAACTCTTCCTTGTTTTTGACATCAGGAAATAAAAGGAAATATTGAAGAAAATCACTGCTATTTTTTTTTCAAACAAAAATAAGGATATAATAAAATCAAATAGATGGCAAAAGCATTTTTTTTTTGGATTATTTGTGTAGCATATCATTTTATACAGAACATTATATAGAAGAAAATTTACGAATGATTTCCATTCCACTCACACATAGAAAGAAATTGGCTTCTTTTTAAGAACTATACATTTATTTAAGTTAAAGAAAATTTCTTATATTTGATTTATCTTTTAATTTGTTTGTAATTAGTGAAATCCAAGTGAATCCACTTTTTAAATTATTACAAGTTAAGAAGAGAACCACAAAAAATATGTTATGCTTGAGGTTGAGTGTATATAATATCTTTTCGAAAGAAAACCTAAAGACCAAAACTGCAAGATTGTAAGAGAGTAATTTTAAAAAATGTATATATCAAAAAAAATTTAATAAATATTTTATTACTTAACTACTTTTTTAACAAATAATAATAGACATATAATACAACAACTAATCGGTACAATCTAAGTTTTCCAATGAATGATGCCTGCTGGGTCGACAGTCATCATCAATTAATTTTTTCTTTTCAGGAACTACGAAGCCTCGTTTTTGTGATGCTGTTAGATCGAGTTTAGCTACTTTCTGCCATTTCTTATTAGATCTGTGCCATTTTTTTGGTAAATATATATGAATTTTCTGACCATGCTGTTCACCCACCTTAGTTTTTACCAATGGAGTTTCATGTGCTAACCTTGCAGAATTTCTGCGATTTTCTTCAACAATGACATCTCTTGTTTCAACGGTCCTTTTCGCATTTATATATACAGCCAATATTAGAACAATTAGGAAAACCTTAATAGAAAAATATATTCAAAATTATAATAATAATGATAATCAGAACTTATTCAATATATAAATAGTAACAAAATCAATCGAAATTATCCAATAAATATTCTATAACTTTAGATTTGGGTTACTATTTATTTGGGTTAAACTTAAGAAAACCCGAAGTAATTTATATATTATATTACATAAGACCAGTAAATTTCTTAGACATTACACTATGAATTTAATTTCTTACAGTTTAATATTAAACATTAAAATATTATTTTTGTATATGTCTTGTGAAAATATATGCTAGAAACGATTCAGTATTCTTAAAAAAATAAAAGCTTTTACTCAAAAATCTGTATACCAAAAAAAAAAAAGGTTCCGTTTACAAATTTTTAGATTACAATTACTTAGTTAACAGTGGCAAGGTAAAATATAGTCTCTATTATTAGTAATAAAGATAACAAAAATATTAATTTTACTGTCTGATTAATCAGACACTTCACTTTATAATGTAGACATGAAAAAAATATTATTATTTTTATAATGAGTTTAAAATAACTTTATTATTATTGTGAAGAAAAAACACTTTTAATTTCATAATAGGTATCTTTAAATAATAAATCATACCACATCGAATACATAAATGAAGTAATAAATATCACAAAAATATATTTTTATTTCTTACAGTTATTTTCATCATAATCAAGTTAATTTAAATATATTTTTAAAAATCTATTTTTGTTTATAGCATTTTACGCAATGAAAACGTACTGGATGAATTCCTAACAAAATATAAACTTTTATTGATCGCAAAAATGATTGAAATCCAAATCATATCAAAAAAAAAAAAGTTATCTTTATTACTTACCTTCATTATCTTATAAACAAAACTGCGTTTATATTAAATGAAATTAAATATATTCTATTTATTTTATTTTTTTTTTTTTATTTTTTTGTTTTTGCCCAATTTAACTCAAAAACTAGATAAGAATAAATGTGCTAAAGATTATTATTTCAATATTATTTATAATCTTTGATAAATTTTATTACCAAAAAATCGTAATGTACATAAGTATTTATATAAAACGAAATTTATAAATTTTCTATACACTTACATACGTATATAAATTTATTTTAACCATATATTTAATGTTAAGATGTTTTTAATAAAAAAAAATTCTTAAATTTTACTTCATGACTTACGTGATATAATTTTTAATTATGTTAACTTAATATAACATATAATAATTATTTTATAATTATTATAATAAATTAATTAAAGATGTGGGGTAAGAAAAATAATATTAGCATTTTTACTAAGAACAATTATTTATTTAAAATATATGTAGATAAAACTATATGGAAGAGGCATCCAGTCTTTATTTCGATAAGAACCCAAAATTCTAAACTTAAAATATTGTGAATAATAATTAGATAGGTAGGTACATATCATAGGTATATTTCAATAATTTAATAATTTAATTTCACACTTTCACTTAAAATTATAAAATGTATTGCAAAAACTAATTTTTACAGTGAAAATATAGTTGTTGTTTATTATGTATTTGTATCTTAGACGCGAAACGCTTAGAATTTATAAAATTAGGTGTTAATTGTTATAATTAGAGTTTAATTTAGAAACACAATGTAAACATTTAAAAACAACCTGTAGGTGTAGATAAATAAGTCTAAAATGTACAAAATAATGTATACCTATACTATTAGATATTAATATTGTAACTGGGTTATTAAGTAACGAAATTCCTGAAAATTTTAAATTTTATATTCAATTCAGTTTATTATACAAAATTTTACTGAAATAAGCTTAATTTGATTATTGCTCATTATGTCAATTTTCCAGCTTTAAATTTTAATTTGTATTTTCCATATTATTTTTAATTTTTTAAGTTTTTATCCTATATAAGTTAAGTTTCAAAAGAGAATTTCAATTAGAAAATATATTTCCTAATGAAATTTTCTTTTTTTATTTTGTGTAGCTAGATATTTCTTCTTTTTTTTTTAACCTAAAATTATTTTTTATTTTTTAACATTTTTTCTTATATAAAATATTGTAGGTACATACATTCTTAACAATTTTGTACTTTCTGTCTGTTTAACTAAGTTTGTGCTAAAAATTTTTTTTTTCAAGATTGTACTAAAAAATTTGTTGGTAGATGTCGCATCAAGTAAGCCAAGAGATGGCGTACTAATAAAAAATATTATGAGGTTAACACCACGCAAAGGTAAATAAACTAATTAGAGACTGTTTTATATTTATATCTCCTCACTTCTTTTTTATTTCATAATTTATCATTTTCTCATGTATTTTTTTATTTTATGATAAAAAATTATGATTTTTACATTTATGATGTTGGTTAATAAAATACTAAAACTAAGTTATTAATTATATCCTTTCCAGAAAAAGTCGTCTGGGATCTGGGAGTTTGGTTACATAAAATTTCACATAAAATTTTTTCAAACGAATACCACTATTTTGTTTACAATTAAATTATTTTGTAATATGGCAAGCCTAGTGTGACAAATGATGACATAAGATAAAATAAATATAAAAAAAATTAAATTATGATTTCATTGAGCGACCAATCAAGATAAAACAGCTGATGAAATTGAAAATTTATTCAAAATTAAATTTAAAAAAATTTATTTTTAAATTCAATTTCCTTATTTTGGTTGTGTTCAGATTTATATAAATAAAGTACAAAAAGAAGGTAGCTGTCAAACTAATGGAACTTAAAAATATTTTTTTTTAGTTAGAAAAATTTGATCATCAAAATAAACGCATAAAAATTAAAAAAAGGCGGATTTGCGGTGCGGAAGCAGGAAATTCAGAAAAAGAAGGAAGCACAAATTGAGGCGGATTAAAATTAAGTACAAAATAAAGGTAATGTCCAAAAATATTTTAATTATCTCTTAATAACCTAAATCCACAAACATTTAGAGGTATCTACCTAACTCCACGAACAACAAGTGATTCCTTTATTTTTAGAATTTTCATTTTCACCCATAAAATTTTCTATTCATTTTTTAATTAGAAAAAATAAAAGATTGATGATTCACGTTCACGATAAAAAAAAATGTGATTTAGAAAAAAAAAAGGAATAAAAAGTTCTTCTGGGTGGGGACCTTCTTCGAATAAAATTTTCATTGACATTGTCCTCAATATCGGCCGGCAAAACAATTACATATTATAAATTATAATCTGGATTATAATATTTTGCCATTATTGTAATAAGAAAAAAAAAATTAACCCCGTAATGACATTTGTTTGTAAAAAAAAATTCTTGATTAAAATGAAAAATTATTTGAAGAAGGTATGTACTTACCAATCAATGTAGAAAGACTCTGTAAAGCACACATACCATTAATTTTCATACATTTTTCACCAAGTTGGTGACATCAATTATTCTGAAAAAAATCAGAAATTGTGTGACAATTTCACTCACCTGTGGAATTTTTTTTGATTTAAGTATTCTAAAGTCCAAGAGTGCAACACTTTTTGAATTTTATTCAACCTTAGTCACTCCTAATGTTGGAAAGAATTAAAATTTAAAATAATTAGCTAGTGAATCAAAGACCAAGTCGATCAATCACTCATATTCTGAGGTCTTAAAAATTTATCAAAAACTTTATTTGATACTTAAGATACTTAATAAGTTTGTTTATTTTTTTTTTTAGACCAAAAAATAAACCGATATTCCTAAAAGAAGGTGATATAGTTGGATCAAAAGAAAATGGGACAACAAGTTTCAAGGGATGATTTTGAATGGACCTACACGGAGGAGCCGCATGCATCAAGAAGAAAAATTATTTTAGAAAAATATCCTCAAATAAAAAAATTATTTGGATATGATCCAAATTTTAAATATGTGGCTGGTGGAATGGTTTTAATTCAAATTTTATCATTATTTATAGTGAAAAATTTATCGTGGCCAATGCTATTGGTAATGGCATATTGTTTTGGTGGAATTATTAATCACTCATTGATGTTAGCTTGTCACGAAATTGCACATAATTTGGCATTTGGACACGGTCGACCGTTTTACAATCGTTTACTTGGATTTTTTTGTAATTTACCAATTGGTGTACCCATGTCAATTTCATTTCGTAAATATCATTTAGAACATCATCGATATCAGGGTCAAGATGTTATTGATACAGATATTCCAACTTACTTTGAAGCGAAATTATTTTGCACCACATTTGGAAAATTTATTTGGGTTATATTACAACCATTATTTTATATGATCCGTCCACTAATTATAAATCCAAAGCCACCAAATAACTTAGAATTAGTTAATGCTGTTATACAAATAATTTTTGATGCTATTGTAGTTTATTATTTTGGATGGAAATCTGTATTTTATTTAATAATTGGTAGTTTGTTGGCAATGGGATTGCATCCAGTAGCTGGACATTTCGTATCGGAACATTATATGTTCGCAAAAGGTTAGATTTGTTACAATAAGATCTGTTCAACTTCGACCATCAGTCAAAATTGATCAAAACCCTCAACAGTTGAGAGGTTTTCAATACAATTTAATAAAAATAGTTTCTAAAGTGTCAATAAATTTAAAAGATGTTAATAAATTTTTTATTTTAGGATTCGAAACTTATTCTTATTATGGGCCTCTAAATTGGATTACATTCAACGTAGGATATCATAATGAGCATCATGATTTTCCAGCTGTACCAGGTTCAAGGTTACCTGATGTCAAGCGCATTGCACCAGAATTTTATGACACTATGCCCCAACATACATCATGGTCTAGAGTTTTATATGATTTTGTAATGGATCCAGCAGTAGGTCCTTATGCTAGGATTAAAAGAAAACAAAAAGGATTGAGTTCATAAGAAAAAATTTAAGTTCAAATAGCAAACCAAAAAGCCTTAAAAAAATTCAAAATTTAATTCTGTTGCTAATAATAAGATCAAATCAAAAGCCATTTAACAGTCTTCTAGAAATTTAAATCATTTATTCAACAATAAAAGTATTAAAAGATATTTGTTATATTTTGAATTTATTTAAGTAATATTAAGTCTAATGCCAGCCATGTTCGTATGTTAGTTGTGAAAAAACAATTTCTTCAGTTTGATTTCTAGTTTTTTTTATCGGTATCTTAAATTTCATAAAAAATTTGCGTCGTAAGAAAAATTCAAAGTATTTTTTTTCCCATAGCATATTTTGCAAAGTTAGTTGCAAATAATGGATATTTGATAATTTCTTCTGTTTTATATAGATAGTTTTCAAACTTTCAATTTCGATTGATTTTCTTTTAATATCTTTTGGCTCTAAATGTCCTTATTAACAATTTTATTGTATATTGTTATTTCGTAGTCTTATTGATTAAAAATTTGCAAATATAATGGCAACTACCTTTAATATATATTGATACTGTATTTTCTGTACTGTAGGTTTTATATAAATCTTTCCGACAAATGTGATTGTACGAAAAAAATAAAAATACAGGCTTAGTTTTCTCTAACAACCAGTAAATAACCAAAATTTTTATATGAAATTATAAAAAATAGCATTCGCATTTTTCTAATATTAAGTACTATTTGATTATTATAAGTAATTTTAATTTTAAAAAATTTAATGTAAATCATGAATATTGTAATCGTCTATCGGGTATTGTTATCTATGATATCTTTTTTTTGCATATGAACAATTTGATAAAATTGACTAATTGGATGTTTTAAATAGGTATATATACATTTTTTTAATGCTATGTATCTGATGGATGAAAAATGTATTTAAGTATTCGATAATTTTTGCTTTAAAAGGCTTATTATTTATTTTGAGAAGAAAATGTTTTATATGTATTAAATTATATTACTAATTCGAGTTGTGCAGGCTATATATAATAATATTTTTAATTTTATACAGTCTGAAATAGCTTCATTCAAACTTATATGTACTCTTATACATTGAATTAAAATTTTATAAAGCGACTGAAACAAGTTTAAAAACAAAAATATTTTTTAATAAGCAAAAAAACTAATAATCAGCAGTATTTTCTTTAATGTAATAAAATGTTACAGATAACTATTATTTATGTAAATCATATATACCTCTTCAACAAAATATCGTTAATAATTGATATGTAAAAGAACTCACGTGAATAGCTATTAAAATTTAATTTTTGAAATCAATTATTGTTTTGTTTTATGTTAAAAATAAAAATTTATTATGAATTAAATTAAAACCGTTTTTTGCTTATGTTTAAAAATGAAGTTGGATTTTGTTCTAGAAAAATTTGTGAGGAAACCAATGGGAACAGTGAACAACTAAACGAGTCTTTTAAGCACAATTGAAAAATTAGGTATGTACCTACGTTTATGACTATGATGTCGTTTTCAGATTTAAAAAAACTGAAAATAATTTGGCCCCAAATTTTAAATTAAAATTTAAACAAGATTATAATGATCCCTTAACTATGTTTTATGCTAGTAATGAATCAATCGTAATAATAAATGTGAATCGTATTTTGAAATCCTTCGACAAGCCTATAGAAATTGTGTGGCGGAGGGCCAAGGGAATTCTTAGCGTCGCTCCAATTTTTTTGGCAAATTTTTCATGAATTTATTTCTATTGCTGTGCCCCTATGATCGAGTAAAAACGGAGTTGAGTTTCCGTTGAATTAATTTTTAATGACCTTAATTTTGCTAGTCGCGTCAGCTCAGCAGCGCGACAGTAAAATCGGTATTTAGCTAATAGCCAAATTTGTCACGAAAAGTGAGAGCTACGATATTTTGATAGTCACGCGCGCATTTTTTTTCACAAAAAATTATATTTCTCTCACCTGCAATTTAATGGGTGACTAAGTAGTATAAAAAATAAGAAAAGTGAGCAAAATCTAAGAAAAATTCTAAAAACAAAAACTTGTCATCTTCAATTAACAAAATTTATTAAAAACAGTAAATATGCGAAGTGAATACCACTATTTCATATAAAGTAAAAAAAAAAATTAACTAAAATTTGCGCAAACCAAATTGAGCAGTTCAAGCCGCGCCGTTAATATTAACAGTCACAGTTTGAAGTTTGAAGAAATAAAATGTGTAGAACCAACTAAAATTTGTAATCAACTTTCTAGTCGCGAGTTGTCAAATTTTTTTGGTAGAAAAGGATTTTCTCGCATTTTTTTTTTATAAAAAAAATTAAAAAATTACATTAAAATAATCAAATAAATTAGAAAACTTAATTAGAAATAAAAATTTAATTATTAATTAAGTGAAATATAATAAAAAAAAATTGTGAAATTTATTTGAAACCGATAAAAAATAGAGAAATTCCGGTCAGAAAAAAGTAAAAAATTTTTTTTCTTGTTAGATTTTTTAATTTTTTTTTTACTTTTTTTTATATATTTGATCGGTGTGTAAAGCGGGGAATTTTTTTTTATTAATTAAAATTATTATTTTTTTGTTTATTAATTAAAAAAATAATAAAAAATAAAAAAAATATTTGTGAAAAAAAATTTTAAAAAAAAAAGAAGAAATTAGTGTCCCTAACTTTTTTTTTTTTTTTTTTTCAATGAAAATGAAAAAATTTCTTCGGAGAAAATTTGTGTGGAAAAAAATGTCGGATGGAGATTTTTAAGGGAAAATTTTCGAAACTAAAATGAAAATAAGGAAAATTTGATTTCGGAGTCTGGAGTGAAAAATTTTCTTTTCTTTTTTTTTTGGGAGGTTAAATAAATTTTAATTTTGTTTACAAAATTTGTTTTTTTTTTTTTTTGTTTCCACCAGAAGCCGTATATGTCAAAATTGAGGGTGATTGATCTTATGTCGTCCAAACCCAACTCATATATTTTATGTTAAAAAATATTAAAAAAAAAAAATTATCATGCCGGAAATAAATAATTGATTTCCTTATTTTCACTTTTAAAAATTATTGTTTTTTTTTTTTAATTTTTTATAATGAAGAAAAAGCAGATGGGTGGGAAAAAGACCTAGACTAGACATTCCTAATTTATTTGCATCAAGGTTTAGGTAGCAGTATTACCTACCAATTATAACCTAGCTACAATCTCTATCTATTTCTTCATAATATCTGCTATTCATTTTAGGTTTGCCTCTGTCTTCATCAATTTCAGATTGAATTGATTATCATTATGGATTACCTACCTATTGAAATTATTGTTGAATTGTTGATTGGCACTTCGCCGCGTACACATAAACTGCAAAGTGAAGGCTACGTAATCTATTAAGAATTTTTCCGTCAATTAGTTCAATAAATGTCTACCTAAGACATGGAGGCAGTAATAAATAAAACTAAACCGAGAACTACCTATACCCAAATTCCTGTAAATAATAAAAAGAAACGAATATCGCTGCTCGCACAATGGCCCATTGGAAAATGAATTCTTAGGACTCGAGAATTAAAATAAAAAGAATTATTTGTCGATTTAATCACATCACAATTTACCTAAACCTACTGTCAATTTTTTCTTTCGAAGTTGTATCTTGAATGGAAAAAATTTATTCCCAACTTCGATTTTTTTTTCTTCGAAATTCTCTTTTTAGAAATTATAGTAGGTATAAGTAGGTAGTTTCCTTTTTTTTTTTTAATTTTTATTAATTTTGAAAAACTTAAATTATAAAATTATTTTAAAATCATCTTATTAAAATTTTGAGACAGAGATTCGGGGTTAAAAGAAAAGTTTTTAAGAGATTTTTCTAAGAGAATTTTCGTGGGTTGGTCTTGGAAATGTGGAAACAAAAAATTAAAGAAATCATAACTAAAGGTTGGGTTGATTCGTTTTGTTTTTTTTTTTTAAATACCTATTATTTATTTGCTTTTAATTTTGTAATAAAAAAAAAATAAAAAATTAAGTGATTTTTAATACTTATATCTTACCAAATTTTTTTTTTGTTAAGAAAATTAATTTCGGAAATGTCAAATCTTAAAAAAAATCAACATAAAAAACTTTTATAATTTTTGTTTACTTACACTTTTTTTTTTCACAGATGAACTTTAAAAAATGAAATATTAAAAACAAAAAAAAAAAAATCTAACTCCAAAAAGAACTCAACAAAACAAATGAAAAAACATAAAACAAAATTTTTAAATAAAATATTTCAAATATTTTGAATGAATAAAATTACACATAAATTAAAATAAAATATTTTTAAGCAAAAATTTAATTCAATAAAAAAAAAAAACGAAAAAAAAAAAATTCGGAAAATTCGTAAATCAATTTTATTTTTTTGTTTGTTTCCTAATCGGCGGGAGAAGAATGTTTTAAAGTGAAAAACAATAACAAAATATAAATTATAGAAAAAAAATAAAAATAAAAATTAAAAGAAAACACAACAAAAATTATTTTTAATTTAAGTGATTTTTTTTTTAATTTTTTTTTGGTGCTAAAATGTTCACAAAATCAAAATTCTAAATCAATGCTCGGGTTTTTCTTTGTAAATTTTCATTTTTCATCTTAGTTTTTTAATTTTTTTTCCACATTTTTTTCTTTTAAAAATTAAAGTTAGAATTCGTATAATTTTTGAAATATTTTTAAATTCATTATTTTTTGTAAAAATAAAATAAGAAAAAAAAAAATTTTTTTTTTTTCCAAAATAAAAAAGTCATAAATTTTAAAAAGTAAAAAAAAGAAAAAAAATGTGGAACATGATGTGCGACGTGATGCCAACAATATCTGAGGATTCAATTTCTCAACGCTCATCCCAATTTAGTGGTGATGATGCAAATTTTGAACAACTGATGGTGTCAATGCTGGACGAGCGTGATAAATTAATGGATAGCCTGCGTGAAGCTCAGGAGCGTCTCGGCGAAAGTGATATGAAATTACAGGATGCTGAAAAAGAGCGAGACAGTTTGCAGCGTCAGATAAATGCCAATTTACCACAGGTAATTAGCTAAAATAAGTATACCTAGGTAGATAGAGATACCTTTGGTTTATAAATATAATTATTAGATTTTTTTATTGAATTGAAATATATATACTCACCTTAATACTTAGGTCTTATTTAGTTCTAAACAAAAACTAATTTGACAAACCTACCTAATAGCTTGGACAGACCTGGATTAAAGACTACTTAGGTTTAAAGGTCGCCTTTGTGAAATATAGTTTTTGATTTAAAAAAATAAATAAATAATTAAATAAACTTAAGTATAAAATAATTTAAAAAATATACCTAAGTACCTATAATACTTACATATACTCAAGCTCCGACGCGATCATCAATTTTCTGCTAGCGCAAGGGACGCAGCTCGATTTTTAGGCCTCGCAGCAACGACAAATTGAGGCGCAACTACGTTAAATATGATCGCGTTGGCGCCTAAATATATACCTACTTAATTAAAAAAATTTGTTCCTAATTTTTGTTATGAATTTTTTGTTGTTTATTTATTTTTTTTATAATAACTAGGGTATCTGGATTTGGACCTTAGAACTAACCTTTTCTTAAAACTAATAACCTAAGAACTAACGAATAAAATGGATTTTTCGTTAAAAAAATAACTACATAGCTTTTAATCTAAAATTTCCACAAAAAAGCCAGCTTGCAGACAAAAAAAAAGCCAATTTGCTGATTTTCCGCTTTTCTTATAAGTATTTGCAGGTTTATTTTATTACTACTTACTCATTATGACAGAAAAAAACCTATTTTAGAAACTAAGTATGAACTTATCCTGAAACTTATGAGAGTCTTTCTTTCGGATTTGAAGAAGATCAAAAAAGAAGTCTTGTTGCAAAAGTTTCAATTAGGTCGAAGTGTGTAGAAAGTGTGTAGGTTAGTAGTATTAATAAGAGGTTAGAAAAGGTTGGTTTTAAAGTTCAATTGTAATTAAATTGTTTTTTATTTTGTATGAAAAAAACTGGTTTAAAGGTTAGTTCTTAGGTTACTTGTTAGAACTTTTTTTTTTTGATAAAAGAGTTCCATCTCAAAATTTACTCATCTTTAGTGCTGCTATCAGGGTTTTTCAACAAGTCCTTCGATCTGATTAAAAAAGATCCAAATAACTTGCTTTATTTTGCACCAATGAAATTTACCTATTTAATTGAAATTTTTTGATTTCATCCGTGAAAAGTTCCTGGATTGACCAATCCGAAAACGATCCATATGACTTGTTCCAATTCTCTTTTTATCCTTTGGTGTAGATAATCACAGGAATTATTTTGTAAAAGGTACTCATACTAACTTAGTACCTATATTAATTAAATAAATAACTATTAACTATTATTTCCTTCCTATTGCAGCATGTATGAGATTAAAGATCATCCAATTTTTAATGTTATTACTTACCATGTTATGTTCTGACCAGATTTACGAGGCTACGATTTTTGTTCAGAATAGATAAGAAATCGTAAATAACTATCAAGAAAAAGATAAAATGTTATTCAATTTTCTTTTTTCAGAAGTTACAAAAAAAAAGTATAATAAATATGTTCCTAATACATAAATTTATATATTTGCTTCCTTTACGAAAATAAAAATCGTTAAGGGATGGCGTCAATATGTCTAGCATTTTCGTTTTATTTATTTTACTTAAGTACTCAGGTATATATATGATTTTGGGATTTTATCAAAAATGTAACATACGCGTTCCTATGTACATCCTTCTTTTCATTCTTACTACTTTTAATGTTTTTCTTCTAGATTTAAAAAAAAATTCTAGTTTACGTAAACCATTATCATACACTTACTTTTATTTTTTCTTTGATATTATAATAGAAGTACTTTCTTATTTATTTATTTATTTATTTATTTATTTATTATTTATAAAATTAAATTGTATGTCGGTAGGATTTTAAACTGCACAAAAGTCCAACTTTTTTAACACAGGTGAAAAAAAAGAGTTAAAAAGAGTAATTATCTACCATTATTCATGCAGACTCACATACTAACTTATATGTTGTTTTATGCTACATACTTAGTCATTGAAATTCCGGAATGGCTTTATTTTGTCTTTAGTTAATAACCTTTAAAAACGCCAGTGGACTATATAGAACTACAGAATAATACTTATAACTCTTTTAGCAGACTGTCAAAAATTAATATTTCTCCTTCCCAGAATTACAACAAAAATGTGGGAAACTAGCTATTTTTTCGTGGTATGGTAATAAGAGTGATAACTATATAATACTATTAAATAAAATTCTTCTCATTATTATTGAC
The DNA here is from genome assembly GCA_964007475.1 of Hybos culiciformis. NCBI lineage: Eukaryota > Metazoa > Arthropoda > Insecta > Diptera > Hybotidae > Hybos > Hybos culiciformis. The sequence continues at coordinate 146,716,982 of OZ023273.1, read as the reverse complement.
TGCTTTTTTACTGTTCATTTTATTGAGTCTGAAAAAAAAAAACAAATCATGAAACAAGCTCTAAAATTGTTATTTAACTATCATCTTGTCAAAACTTTTCTTACATATTTATATAGCCTGCTAATTAATTAGAACATTTAAAGTAGGTATGTAATTAAATCTAAAGTTTATTTTAAAAAAAAAACATATTTCTTTAAGCTACGTTCTGACAGACATCGAAATTGGCACCACCACCGTAAACTGAAAACCGGATTTGTCCGGCGCCGTTCTTTTCCTGAGCACTTTTCGTTCCGTTGTTATTGTTGCTACTGAAATCGGCGAAAATTTTTCTTTTTGTGTTCAAAAGATGAGTTGTTTCGTTTCAAATTCAAATTACTTAGGGTCAAGTGGGGTAATTGTGAATTGGGGTAATTGTGAACGGTAAAAGTAGCCTTGGAAAAATTTATAATTTAAAAAAATTTAAAGCGTAAACACAAATTATAATATTTTCTGCACGTGTAAAAAAAGTTTCGTAGTGTTTTGTGCATTTTCTACTTGACAGCAAGTATTTGAAAAAAGGTAAAAAAAAAAAGTGTTTTTCAGTTGAGAAGAGTTTTTTTAAATCTTTTTATTTTAGTGAAAATTTGACATTAGTAAATTAAAATTATTTAATTTAGCAATATAACGGATTAATTTAAATAAAATGAAATACATTTTTAAATAAAAATAAAAACAAAGTGAAATAATTAACTTTCACAATTACCCCTTAATTTTTAATGTGTGAGGTAATTGTGAACATAAAAAGGGGTAATTGTGAAAATAAAAAAAAATCTTATTTTATGTTTAAAGATAAGGAAGTGGACCTAAAATGCCCAGAAATTACGTTAAGAACACATTGCCAAAAAAAAAGTGGAGGAGAAATTTTCTGAAGCCTATTAGATCGTGCAAAAAGTGGCTACCCATGTGACAGAGACAAATTGTTAGGCCTTATATAAAGTTTTGTTTTATCAAAAAATTTAAATACACCATTCGTTAATGGTATGCTGGATTGGATTGGTTCAGATCACTTATTGCACGAAATCCTTCACTGTCTATTAAAAAGCCAGAATAACTTCAAAAATGTAGGAAAGTTGCACACAAACCTACAATAATTTACGATTTTTGCGACAAATTGGAAAGTGTTTGCATCAAAATTAACATAAAAGATGTTGAAGATGCCTGTTTTATTTTTAACGCTGATGAAAGTGGATTTAAAAATGATCGACGTCGATTACGTGCGATTGGCCAAAAAGGAAAAAATTTTTGACGAGTTTCTGGTGTAGGTAAATACCAGTTCACATTTACCCCATTTTTGTGAGGTAAATGTAAAAATCGTCGATTTTTACGGAATCAGCTACAGCACTGGGCCTGTACCTCAAATTAGAATTCCAAAAAATGCATAAGATAGTGAAGAAGTTCAGCTTTCCAGCAACGTATGGGTTTTTTTTCTACGACCAAGCGAAGATAGGAAAAAATAATGTTAAACTTTGTTTTTTTGTGAAGTTGCAAAATCGTTCACCATTACCCCACTTGACCCTAAGTAATTAAGAAATATTAAACAATCTTAAGTATTATTTTTTTTACAAAAATTAATAAACCACCACATTTAGGTACTTACTTAAATTCAGTCAGTAATGAAATATTATTAGTAAGTAATTTGAAATTAAGTCAGTACTTAGAAGTTCATAATTAATAATGAATACTCATAAGCATAACATTGATTGATCATCATTATGATCATAATCAAGAGAACTTTCGGGATAAATGATTAAGTATACTTAGTTCTCGGCTAGTTTAGATTTAAAGATTAAAGATTTAAAGATTTAAAGATTTCTTTAAAGATAAATAAGAAGTATCTAAGTAGATAGAAGTACATATTTAAATATATATAACTATCCAAAATAAGGTAGATAGGTACCGGTAGGTACTTACTATATTGGACTTAATTATATAAATGTGTAATAATTTTGCATAAATTCCTGTGAATTATTTGTTATCCTTTTTTAGGATATATTTTTGTATGGCGGCGCATATAGCGCGCCGATTGTAATTGTATTTGTGAATGAATTTTAATAGTAGTGTGTAAATTTTTTTTTTTTTTTTTTTTTTCGAAAAAATAACTAAACAATATTTTTTTTTTAATTTAAAATTGGAGAAAATTTCTTCGAAATACATAAAATATTTTCTCTCGAAAGTTAATTTTACAATATTTTTTATTCCGAAAGAAAATTTTTGTTTTTTTTTTTTTTGACAAGCCTCTACTAATATTTTAATATTCAAAGTATAGATAAGTACTTTTTATAGAATAAAATTTGCAACAGGATTTTGATGAAGACAAGAAGAATGATTTTTAAAGTTTTTTTTGTAAAAGGAAAACGAATTGCAAAAAAATAAAATAAAAAAAAAACAACATAATAATTTCAACAGGTCAAAATATTTTGGTCGCCACATTTTTACAAGAGAGGAATTTATACTGTGTAGTTAAAGGAATTCGCAAAAAATTTATTTCACTGAATAAATTTTATTTTTTTTTTGTTAATATGAAATATCAGAGGTTGGTTTCTAGGTTGGTTAAAATATCTAAGTAAGTACCTCGGTATAAGTACTTAACGATTTCTGGTTTGGATTATAAAGGAAACCGATTTTAGGGTTTCGTTCAGAGATGAAAATAGAAAAGTGTGTTTAACACATTTATTATTGCTGTGTGATTTGATTTTCCTAATGAAATTTTCAAGTAGAAAACCTACATATCTAAACTACGAGAATTATTAAATTCATTCAAGTGGTTCTATTCTTTCGTTTTTGGTAAAAAAAATAAAAAAAAAAAGTATATATTTTATTTATAACTTTTCAAATTTGATTGAAAGCAGAGGAAACAAAAATACGCAAATATATACTTAAGTTCAGATATTAAATTTTTTATGGTTTTTGAGTTCTCTGTTTGAGAAAAATCTATGAAAATTTATTAGGTATATATGTATATAAAAAGCGAGATAAAAAGCTTATTATTGAAAACTTTTGAAATCTATTTTTTATTTTGTCTATAAATATAGAGGTCAAGACCGCAAAATCAATCTCAACAATTCCACAATTGTGAAATGTGAAATAAAATGGAATGTTGTAGTCTTGTATTGGGAAAATTATTTTTCTGGTTATTTCCCATTTTATGTTTTTCCTTCAGCTTTTGCGTTTTTTTCTTTAGAAATTCGTAAGTAAGAATATTATATACTTATACATATATGCATATATACATTCTTTAGCTTATTCTTTTTTTTATAAAAATATAAATAATATTATTAGATACCTACATTTATATTATGCCAATTTTGATATCGATCACAAATATGTATACATTTGTTTAGAATATATATTTCCTTTCATTCGGGGATTAACCTTTATATTGGTGCAAAAATGTAGTTCGTGGGATCTTGAGATGAGACATATCGACAGTTTTACAAAGAAATAGGTACTTATGTTAATTACGAGTTTTTTTTTATTAAAGTTACCAAATCACTAGGTGGGATACCTTTTATACTTAAAGAAGTATGGATTTGGTAATGGGGATAGGAAATTTAGAAGGGATTAAAAAGTGGGACAGTTAGTAGATAATCATGTACACTCTTCTTAAAGCGGCGCAAGTCGTAAGTCAAACGTCCGTCAGCTGACGGGAACAATTTCGATGGGAGAGCATTCCACATTCTCGAGGTGCGAATTGAAAACGAATCTCCGAAGCTCGTTCTATCACATCTGGGAATTTTTACGAAATATGGGTGTGACGTTGAAGCAGTACGTGTTTGGCGTGCAAATACTTGAAGTTGAGGAAGTAGGGCCTTTACTTCCAGGGAACACGTATCCATTCCAACAAGGTATTTATAAAAAATGGAAAGAGAACCTACATTACGACGTTGGTTAAGTGATGTTAATGAGCTGGTGGTTTGGTGATTGTTTATCAATCTAATAGCCCTTCTCTGAACTTTGTCCAGGTATTCAAGATGGGTTTTGGGAGCACCAGCCCATATATGCGAATTATATTACGAGTTTAAAATTCAATATTTATTTTTATTAAATTCATAATATGTATTAGTTATATATAATTAAATAAATAACAGTAGGTACTTACTAGTTGCTAACTTAAAGTAGTTACTAGGCGTAAATTACAATTCTGAATAAGTGTTTATATTAAGTCAATGACCATCAAAAGAATATACCGAGGAATATACACACTTATTGCTAATTGATAAATATGTTAATTTAAGTGTTGTAAAGAAACAAATACTTAGTTCTTATAGTTATTCTAAGAAAATTAATGGTTTTGTTTTGACAATATGCGAACGATCCGAAGTACTTAATGCAATTTTCTATGAATTGAGAAAGCGACTAAAGCCTCCATCTGTGGAAATATTTATCGAAAATTAACTACAGAAACTCAAATGAAATAATGTAAGTATTTATAATAACTAATTATTTAAAAATACTTACTGTTCAAAAATATGAGCAATTAAAAAAACACTCGGAAGTTATGAAAATATGTTTTCGAATACTTGCATAAATAAAAATAAGTATGCGATGAGATGATTTGTGTTTGTTTGCTTCCACAAAACTTACCTTAATTAACAAATAATTTATCTGAGGTAGGTGCAAAATTTTGCTTTGTTTTATTTTACAGCATCGATCTGTACTATTTATTCCTCGATTTATTCGAAAATAAGATCAAAATATCAAATAAGTACTAACTGGAAATCAATTTCAGCTTATTGCATTTAGAGGGCAGCATATTTTAAACTAATTCTTGCCATAAGTAGCTATACTCATATGCACACTACCCCATATTTACTCAGATACATAGTGTAGACAAGATATTTAATATAATATATTAAGTTTATGCCATTAATAATAAGTGAAACCCGGTGAAACCATTATCAAACTCACTATTAAGCTAAAAAAAATTTTAAACTTTTATTTTTTATCAGTTACCTACCTATCTTTTATTTTTATTTAGAAAAGAAAAAAAAATCTTTATTTTTTTCTCGAATTTGTTCATTGTATAAAAAATAACTTGTTTATATGTATTTCTTTGAAAATATATATAATCATAAGTTTTAGTAGGTAAGTATATTATATATATATTTCTATTTATGTATGTATATGTTGTTTGTTGTTCCACCTTTAAATCAAATATTGACACAATTTTTCTTTTAATCGTCAAACAACCTGGTGATTACGCAATAATCTTGTATGTGCAAAAATGTTGAATTTATTCCGTACATATCAAATGTATATCTACTTATGTTTATGTGTATGTATGTTAAGATAACCAAATAAGTATATAAGAAATCATCTAAAAATTTTCAATTTATGCATGAATGTAATACTTACTTTATTTACATTGCAATAATGTTTGTATTATTGATTGCAAGATCAATTGTATAGAATTATGGAATTAATTTAATTTAAACCCACGTTTAAATTATTTAAACTAAATAATGATAAAGCTTAAAAGCAGTTAAAATCATTATAATATTCCGAAGTAGCAGCTCGGTATGACACGGATAGTACCTAATATAATTCCATTAAAACTACATGCCTCATAAATATTTATTTTAAACCGAAAGAGTTTTAAACTAAGTAATCAGTTAATATATTATAAGTAAATGCTCGATTTTATATTTGACCTTAAAATGTACGCTAGTTTTATCATCTTACAAATTAGAAATAACTATGCATATATTCAATATAAAAAAACTACAAAAGTATTTATGATTTTGGTTTTCTTTGATGTTATTCGTCCTATAGTAAGTACCAGGAAGTAGGTAAGTAGGTACCTATTACTTTTTAATATATAAAAATTGTTACTTCCGAGGTTACTTCTCTTTTTTGATTTTGAGGTTTTAAGATTTTAGAATAAATATAAGTATTTATGTAATGCTGAAACTGCTTTTAAAATATTTCTATAGATAATAATTAGTGTTTAGTTGGGGAAGATAATAAAGAATTATTTATTTATTTATTTTCTCATATTTATGAGACCACAAAATTACTTTATTATATACGAAAAAAAAAAAATTGTGCATTTTTTGCACATTTATGTTTATTTATATTTTTATGTTTTTGCGATTAATAAGTAAGTAACAACTGAAATGAGATAAGTTAAATTATTTTTAAAACAATAATATTAAGCTTTTATTTTATTAGTTGTTTTGCAATAAAACTATAAATACTTATTATACATGCTTAGCTTGTAACACAATTTTCAAAAAAGGTCTTAAGTATTTTTTAGTTTCTCTTACAATGAATGAATCAATTTCTATAATAAGTACTAAGAAATAAAGCAAATTTTGTACACAATCTAGTTTATTTCTTTAATAAAATATTAAAATACTTTTTTTTTTCTAAATTAATATCGCTGGTCTGATTCCGACGATATTAATGAGCTAATTCAATTTAAAAAAAAAGGGATTTGAACACCAAATGAAATATAGTCCTGTGTTCACAATTCACGTATCAAAAAAAAGGCGGAATCCTTACTTATTAGTTTTTATCTTGGTTTTTATTTAATATACTTACTCTCAGTACAACTAATAACTAAATTAGTACTAAATAAGTACTTTGGTGGTATACAACAATTTATTTTAAAGTACCTTTTTTTTTTGCATATTTAAGTACTTAAGTATACACTTATCTAAAAATTATTAGACCGAAAATGTGTACAAGAATTTTAGGTTTAATTTTGGGGTTTGTTTATAAAATACTTCTCGAATTAATATCGTTATGGTCAATTGATTTTACAAAGTATATAATACAGTATATATGTTTAATTTTATACTTATATTCTGTTTTTAATTTTAATTTATTTTTATTTTACTTGGATTAAAATTTGTAAGTAAAATTAAACTGGCCACTTAGTAATTGTTAATATTATATAGTTTATCAATAATGATTTCGTCAACTAAATTAGTTATATTTAATACTGATACAACTTAATTTACATATTTTTTTTATTTCAGTACAAAATTAGGTTTGTAGATTGAATTAAGGTGTTAATTTTATTTACTTGTTTCTTTTTTACAATTTGTCTAATTATGAATATAATGTTAATTTTTGTATGGAAAGCTTAAAAACAGATGTGACATTCACAATATTTTTTTTTTTCGGTATATAATGCAAAAAGTTTATTTTTATTAATATTTTTGTATTATATTTGAATGTTAAGTATGTCTTTATCGAGGTCTTTATCTTAAAAAAAATGACAGCAACCGGAATTTATCGAAATAACTCGGAAACTCGATATCTAGTGGAACAAAGTTTATTAAGTACTTGCATTTATTTCTTTATTCTTTTTTCGTTCTCAATTTTGATTAAAGTTGTATCAAATAAAAATTTTTCTTTAAACGTTGTCCTTCGATAGATAAATTCACGTTAAGATAATATAAAATAAATTACTAATGCGGGCAATGTAATCGCCTAAACATATAATAAAGAAATAAAATAAAAATATTTTTTCTTCATTAGAGCAAGGTAAACTACTTACTTATTTAACTTCTTTTTTTTGTTAGGTAGAATAAACTGATCAAGACTATTATATTTTGTGCAGTTGTGTGATTAACATTGATCAGTAATAAATGAAATTAGGTTGAAATAAAAAAATTTTAAACTAACATAGATAAATAACTCTTAGTTGTAATAAAATAAAAAATAAAAAATACGTGAGTAGGTACTTAGATTTGATATTGTATTTATGTATAATTTTATTTTCTTATTTAGAAGAACTTAAGCAAATAATTCGCATATAAATAAATACCAATGAGATTTCGTATCTAATAATAAACTTGAAGTAATTATTCGTAGTTCAGTAAAATTTGAAAAATTTCTAATCCTCAGTTCTGCGATGTTTTGACACAAACTCTAATCCTTGAAGTAAATTCTCATTTCCGTGCATAAAAAACTGATCAAATTTTCGAGGAAGGAAACAAATTCCCATTTTAACGAAATTATTTTATTAAGAATCTTTCTTCCAAGAATTTGACTAATATAAAGACAATATAAGACAACTAAGAATTTTTCATCTAAGCATTTGTCAAGCCAAGACAATATAAAAGAAAAAACAGCTAAGTATGCATAAGTGCAGTTTTTATGTACTTTTAAATATTATGGAAAATTCTTTCTATATGCCATTTTTTTTAAATAAACTGAAATCGGAATTTAAAAGACAATGTTATATACAAATAAATATTAATAAAATATTTTATATAAACAACAGAAAAAAAATTTTAATATATTTTTAATCAATTATGTCCACGTAAAGTACAAGATTATATAGATGTGAAAAATATTATATCACTTATGTAAACAATTTTTCAATAGCTAAGCACTTTGTTGCAACCACACTCAATTAAATTCCAGACAGAAAAAAAAAAAAACCGCATTGGGTCAATGTCATAAATACATTCTTTGAGAAACAAACTTTCCAGTTCTAAGCTCCTATTTTAGTTTTCTGAGTTTAATTAAAATTTCTTTCTTTTTTTTTTACCAACTTTATGTATGCAATGAAATTCCTCGATTAAAATCAAAGTCATAAAATCCTCGATTAAAATCAAAGTTACAAAAATATGAGAGAAAAATAATTGCTCTAACAAATTCTAAAATTCACTCCAATGATGTTATATTTTCTTGTAGATATGCTTGAAGGGTTATCAAATAATGCATTTTCTTGTAGTTTATGTTTATTCAGTTGATACATAAACATAATCTTATACATTTTTTTTTTCATTCTGACCCGTTTTACTGCATTTTTTGAATTCCCTTAGATTAATCTCACAATTCTATGTTAAACATAATCTTTATTTATATATACCTGTTAATAATGAATGAGTGCTGAATTTTGAGTTATCAAGAAAGAACATAAGTAGGTATATATATTTTTTTTTCTGTGATAATTGATTTTAAAAGTATTTGAATTTTGCATGGTTTGGTAATTTTTTAGTTTAAATATTTGAAGAATGTGTAACTGATTAGATATGGATTGTTATTTTCACGCAATAAAAACAATGTCTGTTTTTATATGTGTAAAAGTTCATGTGAATTTATTATAAGAATACATACTCGTAATAATATCAACAATTAGTTTGTACCTCGGTTTGTAGGTAAAAACTATATAGTTTAGTTACCTATAATAAGTATTGCAAGATAATAAATATTAAGAGCTTAATTATTTTGATAATGAATAATGTCAGGTTTGAAGAATTATATTATTTTGTTTTGAATAAAAATGAAAAAAAAATCTATATATTATAGGTTTACCAGTTTTTTCATAAAAATAGGCTTTAGAATTTTGTTTAACATTAAGTACTTACCTAAATACGTAGTTTGTATAATACTTTTATGCTAGATTCTATGTAAACATATGCGCATATTTATGCTTTGTTAATGAATGGTCAGTATTAGATAGACAGCCGGTTCGAATTCTTATGAAAGTATTTGAAAACATACAATTTGGTTTCTAATATTAAATTTTAAGGATTTCCAAATTGTTCAAGTATTCCGGTTGTATCTTCAATCAAGAACGTAATTCGTAAAAAAAAAAAAAAGTCATAAAGTTTTTATATTTCATATCAAATTTATGTACAATTATGTAGAACAATTTTTTTACCATAAATAAATTATTTTTAGCTTATTTTATAGTTTCCAGCTTTGATTTATTAATTTTTGTAGTTCGTATTCAATTCAACCAAAAAGATTTGAAAAAATAAAGAGTAGTTAGAATAAGCTCAACTCCTTATTATTGCTTACCTACATTTTCATTATGATTCAAAAGTAAAAATTATATTCTTAGGTTTAAAAACAACTTACTTAGTATGTATATAATGTACTCAAATAAAAGCTTCCAAATTTTTAATTTGAAGTTAAATCATTCCGGAAAGAAATAGTTTTTGCAAAATATGTTTCAATCAACCAATTAAGTATGATTTTATTTAAATTTCTAAAAAAAAATGTAGGTAATTAATAAATTATATCACAATCTGTTCGTTGTGAATGGGATGTTCAAATATCTATTTATAAACAAAAACAAAACAGCATAAGTAGTAAAATAAAATTAAAAATAGACTTTTTATAGTTTTTAAGAAGAAGAAAAAAAATTATATTATCATGTACGAAAAATCAATCTAAAACATAATTACGAAACAAAGAAAATTCTGCCAGACTGACAATCGATAAATATTTAAATAGAAAATTGCCAGCTACAATGTAACTACATAATATATAAATTGTATTATAATGTAAGTTTAACAGCAAAATATTTTTGTTTAAGTTTTCGACAATTATTTTTTTTAAATAATAATAAATCAATTCTCTAGTAACAGTAATGATTTAAAGAATTTGTAATGAATTTAAAGTTCATATAATACTGTTTTCGATAATAAGTTGTATATATCGTTTAATTAAATTATTATCGAGATTATTATTTAAAAATATTTAAAGCTTCGCACATTTTTAAACTTCAACACGCATCGTAGTTAGTTAAAAGGACTTACAGGTACTCTCGTTTTTCTATCAAATTAATTTTGATATCTTATTCATAATGTCACTCTTGTGACGTTAAGCGGGGTGTACAATAATGTCGAATAGTACTAGTTAGGGAAATATAACGTCATAAATCTACATTTTGTATACCTCAGTTTCTGACTAAGAATTAGAATAAGAATTAATAGAAGCAATTGATTCGAAGAAAAAAATATGGCATCAGATAATGCTTTTTTTTTTTTACTATATGAAAACTTATTTTAATGTAATTTAAATGCTGCAGATATATTATGAGATATAAATAATGTGAAGGTAATTATTATTTATTTTTGTATATAAAAGATGAAAAAATTGTTTTCGTTTCATGTAATGTGGCTACATAAGACATTACTGAAAAAGATAAGTTTTTGTTCTTATTATATTGAGTTAAAGGAAAGGAAGAAACAATTGTTGTTTTTTTTTTTTGTTTCCTTGTCGGATACTTAATTAAAATTTATCAATGAATCATGATGAGGGCGTATAAAGAAGTAAGTATAATTATGGGCGCAAAAACTAAAATAGAGAAATTTAAGTTCCAATTTTATTTTGTGGGTGGGCTTTTGAAATTATCTGAAAAAATTTGAATTTATCTTTGCTTTTTATTTCCAGTGTGTTTCGTCTTCAAGATTAGCGCACACTGAAGATTAAGTTTTCTCATACATTTTATTTACATTCAAAATAAATGTGATTCGCATAAACTATAAATTGTTAATTACAGCAGCGCATCAGAAATCTTGGTATTATGGTATATTTTTGTTTTAATGCCTTAAAATTTAAAATTTGTGTGCCATGTTAAAAATATAGTTAAGTAGTATAAATATAAATCGTGTCAACCTCATTCCTTTAAAGATGAGTTTATTTTTCGGAATCGGATTTTTCGAATTTTGGAATAATAAAATTTTTTGTTCATTTCTTGTGTGTCAAATCGTGTAATTATTCAAAAATCAAAAACAAAGAAAATCAGCATCAAAAATTCTACTGAATTTTGTTCGTGGTTAGCAGCAAAATTTTATAAACGTGCCACCTCTGTGAATATTGTATACAAATAAATAAATAAAATACTTAATTCTTTTACGTTTGCATTTTTTTTTTAATTTTTATGTTTAAAATTCAATTGAAATTGTTTATTCAAAAATATAATAAAGATTATTTTAATTAGTGAGTGAGAAACCTATTTCAAACTTCACCATTGAACCATGTCATTATTCTTTGTAATTTTTATTAGATTAAATAGATATTCGAAATGTGTTATAGAACTAACTATACTTATATAGATTTTATAATTATTTTTTTTTTTTTTTTTCAATTCAATTTCTTTATTCACCTTGATTACATTTTAGCTTATTTAATATTTTACAATCTATTATTACTTAAGAGCTACAGGATTTGCCTTTACAACTTAAATCAATATTAATATTTCCTACTGGGGAGAATTTAAATTCATTACAATGTAAAAAAATAAAAGAATTTATAGAGCAAAAGGGTGAGAAAAACTCTGTAAGATTTTTTTATTATTTTTTTTTTTTTTTTTATTTTTTATTATTTTTTTTTTAGATTTTATAATTAATAAGAAAGAAAATCAGTAATTGGCTATTAATAAAGAATTTTCTATTATTAATTTAAAAAAAGTAAAAGCGAAAAAAGTTTTACAAAATCTGGGCTTGAGAAAAAGTTTGATATGTTGATTGAAGTGTCCTCCATTAGAAAAGGTGATTCGTAAATGTAAATTTCAGTCTCGGTCCAACAAAAAAAATTTAGTAAGTACCTATTAATGTAAATGCAAGAATTTTAACTGAGAAGGACTTGTATTCCTTTCTAAGTTTTATTAGTATAAACTTATGTAGTTCGTGAAAGTATTTTTAAAATCAAAACTAAAATAAAAATAAAGTAAAAATGTCATAAAAGTAAAATAAAAAAAAAATTAATCTACTGATGTGCCATAATGTCAATCTAACAAGAATTTACTCTCTTTTAATATATATCTATACTATTGGAATTAGGAACATTGTATAATGCTGGTAACTGTATTATGTAAGTAGTATCAAGTACATCATTCTTTAAAATTAACTTATATCATAATCTTTTTTTTCTAGAAATAAAAAAAAAAAAATATAACAAAATTCAATTATTGTACCTACTTACATTTATAATATACTTACATACATTTTTCTTGACAGAATATAAATTTAATTCAGTTTGACATTTTTTTTGTTTTTCAATTATTATTCGAAACAAAAACCATGTTTCTTTTCTTTAATGTCACACTATATACATATAAATAAATTAATGAGGAATCATTCTCGATTATAGATAATAGTATTTAATAGTTAGTTATTTATATACCGAGTTATATATGTACTTACGAGTTAAGAGAAGTAGTGTCCATATTTATTGCAAGTACTTAAAATAGTTTTTATGTTTTTCTAGATTGCATTTTATATACTGAGGATAACTAAGTATACCAAGATTCGAGATAATATTTATTGCCAAGTAGTTAAAAGAATTTTTATGTTCTTTTAGATTGCAGTTTAAATATACTGAGGATAACTATACCGAGATAACATTTTTTTTGATTTTGTTTTCTCTTCACATAAAAGATTTTATTTAATTAAATTTTGAGAGCTTTTGCTACCGAATGTAAGAAATACTTCAACGACTTATCTTTTTTTTGAAGAAAAACATTTTGTATTTTCGATGTATAGAAGTTAAGATCATTAATTTGTCTTTTTTATACCTAATTATGATTTATATAAAACCTCCTATAAAACACACTTAATGATGACAACTTATAACAAAGTCTAATTAGTTGAAAACGTGATTTGTTGTTATATTTTATTTAAATGAAATTTACATTTATTTCTCTTTTTTTTTTTTTGTAATTCAAAAATTTATTTTTAATAAGGTAAAAAAAAAAAAAAATCAAAATAAACCCTGACACTTTTTGAGTACTTATAGTATCTACATTTTTTTTTCACTTCATAAATATACATCTTATATGTGTGTAATTGATATCTGATAATTTAAAACACGTGTATATTGTAACATTGTAAGTCAAGTTACCGTGACGGTGTTTAATATCATTCCGAATTTCCTATTTATCTATCTATTTTTTTTTTTTGAAAATATAAAATGAAGTTAAAAGTATAATAAAAGGAATTTTAAGAAAATTTACAATTTTTTCTGTTTGCACAAAATATAAATATTCTAATTACATTGTGTGTGCTCTGTGCGTTGTAGATTGAATGAATAATTTGAATTTTGAAAAAAAAAAAAAAAATCTGTCATATGCAAAACTCTGACAATATTGTGTTAATAATGAACTAAGAGCGATCATGTTTACTTCACAAAAATTTATGACGAGGGATATTACTGTTCAAAAAAAAAAAAAAATTTAAAAATGAAAAAAATTATGTAATTTCAAATTTTATATTCAAAAACACATCAAACTCTTCAACAATGCATATATATTTTTTTTTTTTAATTTTGAACAAAAGTCTACAAAAAAGAATATATAAATATAAACTTTAAAAATTAATTATCTTTTAGTTCATAATTACTATAAATGATAAATTTTCTCATTAAAAAAAAAAACAATCAAAAATTTCAATGATATTATTCCCAAGTTAAGTATATGTGTGAAGTTAATTTGTCACGATAAATTGGTTTTCCCAAGAAAAGACTATTCACCAATTATATTTTCTTTTATCAGTGATTTCTAGTGTTTTCACTTGTTATTTTAGCTTCATTATGTCGTCAATATTAATGACAAAAAAAAAAATATCTCGATGATAAACAATTTTTTAAGTTGAATTTTATCGCTTCTTAGCCAATATGTTATTTTTTCAGACTTTTTTTATGTTTTAAACTGCTTTTATTTTCTAGGTTTAACAAGAACTTAATTAAGTATCTATTAGCTTAAAATGGGGTACTATAGAAATTTTCTAAGGCAGAAATCAAAACTACAGTAAGTACCTATAACTAGTGAGAATATAGAATATAGACTATAGAATCTGTGATAACATAAAATTTATTAAAGATTAAAAACCTGATAAAGAAATGAAGATAGGTAATATAGAAAACAGTCAAAAAAAAATTTCCAAGCAGTTTTAAATAAATAATTAAACCGTGTAATATTCATCTCAACAATTGTTAATGACGAGGTTAATGATAAATATAAATAGAGTTCAAGTGAATTATTCTTATGAGTCCCAAGTTTTATACTAAGACGAATTAATTCAGTATACAGTCCAATTTTAATTACTTCGTTACTAACATAAATATCAAATGATTTTATGTTTTTTTTATGTTAATATTTTATATGTATTCAGTTGAACACAATCAATGAAATTATTTAGCTGATAACAATTTTTATTTTTTTTTTAAATTACATTAAGTATGTAGGTATATGATTCATGATAATTCTGACTAAATACATAACACATTAAATTTACGTAATGAGCTAAATATAAATTTTGTTTTTAAAATTTATACGCATATGTATAAGTATAGTGTAAACTTAATTATCTATATCAGAAGGTTTGAATCTTTGTTGATCGGCGACGTCTATTATAATTGACAGAAGCAAAAGTTGAATTATAAAAATAAAAATAAAAATATCAACATTATATATCTTTCGTCATAATTGAACTAAGTATAAATAACAGTTTAATTTACATTAAATTCAAAAAAAGAATGATAAACTTATAGAAATAAACTTAAAATTAGCATGATAAAATTGCTTTCTGAAAATTTACAAAATTAGAACGACAAGTTGGAGGCAATTTTTTCATCCCCATTCATTATTACCGAGATTATTACATTACAACTAAGTACTTGAAAATATTTATTTATTGTAGCCAACATTTGTTTTAGATTCAATTTCAAGCTAAGAACTTACTTATTTTGTGAAATGTAGAAATCTCTGTAAAAATAAGTAAATATATAAATTCTGTATTTTTCGTAAGAAACAAATAAATTTTGCCAAATCTTTTTAATTTCCTGGTTAACTGACCTACAATATAATTGCAATGTAAATAAAGTTTTATTTTTGTGTGTACTCAAATAAATATACTTTCATATGTATGAAGAAAAACTCTCAATAATTTATTATTAAATTTATTTTTAGATGTCTTGTGCTTCTCCACTAATTTACTTATAGTCTTAAATTCTATATTTAAAGAACTAAAAGCGAACACCTATTTTAATAAAACTTTTGAATGGAACTTATGATTTATTTTTGTTGCATTTCAAGAATTAGATACATTGACTATATGAGATAGTTACTGTAATTTATGACAGCGCTGGTCGAAAAAATATTTATTTTGTTTTCAGCAAACATTTTTTAATTATGTTTAAGGCATGCACTGTGCAGCTTTTAGACAAGTGTATGTCGATAATTCTTTTGCTAGTAGTTCAATAGATTGTAGCAACTATTTTGATCAATTTTCGATTAATGAAATGACCTCCCTTGAATGTTTTTTCTTTGTAAAATTGTAAAATTGTAACTTTCTAATATTATTTTAGTACCTTTGTAATCTACATACCTAGAAATTGAGCCATTTGTAAAGGTTTATAAGTCGTTATACTTAAATGGATTAGAAGAAACTTTTGAACTGATTCGTAGCATATTTTCTGTATTATTATTTTTTAAGTAGACATAATTTTGTGTGTCATTATTTTTATCTAAGTAAATACAAAATACTTTTGTGATGCTCATATCATATCGTATCAAGAAATTTGAAAGAATTTTTTTTTTATGCTTTTTAGTTTATTTTTATAATATCTCATTTCTAAATTTAAGTTTCTGGCGTTTTTTTTTTATGACACACATTGGAAGTTTTTTATTCTTATTAGTTAGATATTATTAAATTTATTTTAATTTATAAAATGTAAAATAAGTTTATGCAAAAACACAGGCTTGCAAATATACAGAACGAAATATCTGTCAGAAATACAAGAATTATTGATTACAATGTATTGAGTCAATCTAGAAAATTTTTTTTCTATGAGTTTCGAATCTGTATTTAAAATTTCTATCCTCAGCCTGGCGAAATTTACTCGACAATTTTTAGAAAAAAAAAAAAAAAAATTTATTTAAATATGTCTAATAAAAATATACGTAATAATACCTACTTAAACCTTTTTGCAAGTAAAATATATGTACATTATGTATGTAATATGAAATTCATTTGTTCACATTTTTTGAATCTAACTAAACTTTTACATTTTCATACATGTGTGGATTGTTCTTAATATTCTCTTCCATGATAGTTTTCATTCGTTGTTCCCAATCTTCTAATCTCTTATGAACATCAGGTAATAGTTTTTTCAGTTTCAAAAAATTTTCCTCTGGTCCGTCATTTGATTCAATTTCGGTTTTAAAAGCATAACTAGGTTCGTATTGATTTAATCGTAGAAAATGATCGAAATAAAATGGAACTCTATCATCTTTAATGTCATCTAACATTTCTATGCTCTGTTGATAGTTTTCGAGTTTTAAATCTTCTGCTGAGTCCTCATGGAAAGCATTATAAAAGAATCTTGTTTTATCAGATAACACTTTTGGTGCCTTTGGAGGTGGTGGTGGTTTTTTTCTTACCACGCTAATAGGTAATTTTCCAATTCGTTTAAGTTTTTGAAATGGTGGTCTTAAATTTTTTTTAACTTCTTGCATAGAAATTTGGATTCGTTTCTCGATTTGAACAGCTTGCTCCGATATACGTGATTTGTAAACAAATTTTTTACGATAGTTTGCTTCAGCTGGTCCTTTTATTTCTTTAGGAATTTCATCTAGTTTTGCTGAAAAAAAAAAATCAAAATAGTTAGTTATTAAATTATACTAAGTATTTACAGTGTTATTAAGATTCATGTTTAATTGAAGAAAATTTTGAAAGTTACCAAACATATCCATAAAATAATTCCAAATAATTGAAAGTTGATCTTTGCAATCGATTTTTTCATCAACTTGAATTCCTTTTGGAATAACGTTATAATAAATTACGTCACATATTGCCTTAATAATTCTTGTTCTAGGTGATAAAAAGGATTCTTTCAACGGTCCATCAATAAAATTTTTTGTTGTTGCCTCCAAATTTTTTTCGCGGTTCTCTAAAAAATATTGCTTTGAACAAGTATTTTGAACAAACTTCTTTTGTTGTTCCAAATATTCAGTTGACCATTCCTGAAATTGGTTAAATGTTTTCTCTAAATTCAACATCACCCACAGTGTATAATGCAATTCTAATAAGCAAACAAATGTTTTACTTTTTAATGATACAATTCCTTTGTTGAATTTATTAGCAGTCGGAAAAACAATTAAAATTGGATGCAAATTCTCTAAATATACGTTTTCGTAAAAATATTTTACATCTAATGCAGCATCTCTAACTTTTGGTCGAATATTAACGTAGGGTCTTTTTTCAATTGACTCACGATAGTTTTCCAAAGTTCCATCAGGTTTCTTATGAATCCAGTCATTCTCTTCTCGCCAGCTCACTTTCGCAATTAAATAATGCAAATTTTGTAGAATTATTCTTCTTGTCCAATCGCCCTCTATAAATATTATGTTCATATTTAGGCCAAGATGTTCTTTCTTTAATTGCTCCATTTGTTTTTTCATAGCGTCACTTTTATCGTAATGTGATTTTATTTTTCTCATAACTCTCATTGTTGCCTCATAATATTTTTGTTCCCAAAATAGGAAAAGACTTTCGATTAAACGTTTAACTTTCAACACGCTCTCATAATAAAGAATTTCTTTTTCTTGTGCAGCTTTCAATTCAACAGTTTTCTCTTCAATACACCAACAAATGTATTTTTTTCTCAAAGCTTCCTTCACAATAGAAGTTGATGTATTTCTGTTAAATACTTTCACTGGTGGACGATTTTTCAATTCCTTAGTGTAAATTTCATCAAGATCCGTTGCAACTTCAGGTCTTGCTAATTGACCTCCAATTGGTCCAATCATTTTGTCACGAATATTAACTGTTGGTATTAACATACGAGTGCGCATACTATTACCTTGTCTAGATGTGAATGTAAAAAAGCGATCGGTATTTTTTAATTTCTGCTCTAAACTTTGACCAGCAAAAGGAAGTGTTTCAAATGGATCTGAATTTTCGAGTTTTTGTTCAATTAATTTTCCTCTAACGCGAGTTCTATTATACTCTTCAAAAGGCACAATAGATTTTCTTATTTTATCCATTGGCACTTTTTTCTTGTTTATTTTGATAAAGGAGCCGGAATCATTTGTAAAGTTTGTACAAATCGAACTGTCCAAGGATGATAAACATGTTTTTATACTATCTAACTCATTTTCAAGTTCACTAACATTGTCGTCTTCTAAATAAAAATACGTAAAAATAAAGTAAGAAATTATATAATTTATGGGCTAGAGAAACATTTAAGATTTCACTTCTGGCCGCCGCCTTGATGGGCCTCCGAAATGATTTTAATTTTTAATTGTTTCTAATCAACTGTTTGATTTACAAATTTCCGTTTCTCATAAATTATTGATTTTATCGTTTATCTATATCTTTGCAATATTATTTCTTATGTTTGCTTACCTGCAGAATCAACTTCGTCATTATCAGGTTCAAAATTTGTAGATTTAGTTCTATCTTTTTGTCTTTTTATTTCTTCTTTCATGTCATTGATTAATTCTAAAAATTTTTCTCTCCCAGGGAAATCTTCTAGCGGTTTACTTAAGCTATGAATTTCTTCGATTTGATTGAACGTTTCTTTGGTTCTCATAATATTTTCTTCAGATAATCTATTTGCGACTTCCTCAATATCTTTAATTTCATTGTCCAGTTTTGCCATAAATTTTATACGTGGCAATGAGAAATCTAAATCACGTATAGACATACGCGAAGGTTTTGCTTTCTTAAAACTCTTTGTCTCGCTATCTTCATCCTTGGCTGCAATTGGGATCGGGTCTTCTTTATATTCCTTAACTTTGGGATATTTTGGGATGTATATCGTTCGTATTTCTTTATGTTGAGTACTATCTAGATGTTCGTGATGAGATCTTCCTTCCAACATTTTTAAATAATCTTTCCTTTCGTCTTGCAAATTAGGTTGTTTGATATAATCATCTTCAGGAGCTGCAAGGTATGGCTTCTCACTTTCAGATAATTTCTTATTAAGCTCATGATCAGAAATTTGTTCATCATAATCTCTTGGATTTCGCGGGTGTCTCCGCAATGTTGGTTCCCTGAACTTTGGGGCAGGCATATTTCCCGTCAATTTAAATTTTGTTGTCGAAAACATTTTTGAGGCATTTATTTCATGTTCTGACTCAGGAATCCAATCGGAAGTTTGGGTGCTGTCTACAGACTCACATGGCAATTTTATCTGTTGACGCTTCGGATTATATGGAATGCCGAGATATCGAAGCCGTTGTTGTCGTTTTTTTATTCTTTGATGATTTTGTAGTTTTTCAATCAATCTTATATATTCCGGTAAACCAGTTAGTGCTTTAATGGAATTTCTTGAAGGATCTAATATATGATCACGAATTTGTTGCACTCCATACAAATAACCAGTTAAATTAAACTTTTGTACAACAGTCTTTCTTGGACGTTTGATTTTAATTTTTCTGAGCTGGAAATAAATTCGTTTGATAGAAATCGTGAGAAAATGATTTGAAAAAATTTTAACCCGAATAATGCAATAAGTTGTCTAATACTGAGATATAATTTTAATGGGTTCGACAAACTTCTAAATAATGTATAATTCTTAAGACGACCGACCATCAGGCAAATTATTTTTATCCGATTCAAGTTAAACTTAAATAATTTCATTTTGATAAATCAAGTCTTGTAATTTTTTATCGTATATCGGTTATATTTAATTAATCAACCCGAGGACTATATATACGCAGTGCCGCTTAATTTGTTTTTTTTTTATGGTTTTTGTATTTAACTAATTACATACAATAAATAGTAAGTAGATGTATTTAATGTTTTTATTTTACTGAACGTGTAATTTGATTAATTTAATTGATTTACAGGATCTCGCTTGTATTGTTCTCCAAATGGTTTACGAATAAATTCATGCACAGCACTGGGCACAGTGAAATCTGCTTTAATAGCTAATTTTGGAAAAAGTGACAAATTTGGATCATCTGGGTGTTGGTTAGGTATCTGAACTGGTTGAGACTGTTTTGCATTAGATTTTCCTGGCGCCGACACAGCCATACTATCAAACCATTCAGATCTTGTTATGCAACCTCTTCCAGTTCTGCCACCTTTCATTCGTTCTTTTTTGCTTAGTTTTCCTCGTATTTCATCACCAAGGCGAAAATGAAACCCTCTCAATTGATAATTTGATCCAGACGGACCAATCTTATGATAATCTGCATCGTCTGAAGACTGCTCACTAAGAGGATCAGGAGATAATGACATATCACTTAATTGAAATTTAGCTTCTTTTGGGTGACACGGAACTCCCCTACTGTTAAAAAATTTTCGTCGAATTTTCGCCTTATCACGTAATGCGATACTATTTTTTTTCATTTGATGACGCAATAGAAATACTTCGGCCATGGTGTGAGGTATGGTTTTCCGTTGAGCTCGTGGAGAAGGTTTTACTTCCAATTTTTTGGGTGGATTTTGAAACGTTACTTCTTTAAACAGATTTTGTGCTAGAATTGTAGCTTTATTTGTTTCAGCTTCTTTAGCTTCAGCTTGCTGTTTCTTAATCTTTTCAGCTTCAATTTTTCTTCTTTGTTGGCACATTGAACGATATCTGTCCAGTCTTCTCGAATCCTCCTTTTCTAATAGATCTCTATTAGCAGGTTTATTCTTCGTTCGAAATAATTCTGCTTGTATATTTCCATCTGTTGAAGGTTCTGTAGGTTCTTTTTCAAACATTGTCTGAATTTTATTACCTTTAGAATCATACTCATATTCAATTTGAAATAAATCAGGGATTTTGGTTTTATTCATAAATTCCTCGTTTTGAACAATTATATTAATATCCTTTTTTAGCGTCTTCCGATCCATGTATCTTTTAATTCTGTCATATTCTTTGAGATTCTGAATATCTTGCTCATCTCGAGCGTAAGTTTCTCTGTAGTCAATGCCATGAAAATCCAATGCAAACGGATTACTCATATCAATTTCTTCACAAATGCTAAGCGATCGTACGGAGGAAGAAGATGAAGTATCAACATTATCAGCCAACTTTACTTGTTTCCTAATTTTTTCATATTCTTCCTTAGGTTTTGAAATCTCTTCAACATAGTTAGGATTTTTCAAACACTTCACCTGTCTAGCGTTTTCAGTCAATGTAAATTTATACTGCGATTGTTTAATATGCGGTTTCGGTTTTATGTAATCTTTATCATTGCATTTTCCAACATATTTTACTCTCGTCTCAGAAAAATGTGCACTTCCCTTGCAAACAAATTTTTCAGAGCTTAAGATTTTCTGAGAAGGTATTTCATGGTACTCATCATAGACATTTTGCGAAGTTTCATTTAATCTTAAAACAGATTCTTTTGTATTTGAACTTGAAATCGGTGTTATCGAGTCTCTAATAGAATTTTTTTTAGAAGAATTTGGTTCCGTTGTATTTGGGCTCCATTCGAATTTCTCCTTCGAAGTACAAAATAATTTTTGGAATTCTTTTTTATATTTGCATTTTTCAGTTTCTGGTTTTTTTATTTTTTTACAATATTGAACATTATCTGTCTTAAGTATGGGAACCATTGACATATCTTGACAAATTATTTTGTTATTAATTTTTCTGCATATTGTTTTTTTTGGATATTTAGTGAACTGAATTTCATTTTTTGGTTTAATAGTCGGATTAATATAACCTCGGTTTATGTTTTTGCAGAAAGGTTGACCCGGAAATTCTATATTTATTGTGCTCACAGAATAAATTGAACTTGTTTTTTTACGAACTGGAGTTCGTGACATTTTTATTTCATTAATTTATTTTTCATAAAATTTTAAATAAAGACAATTCGATTTTGATTTGAAATTCTTAGAAAATTCAAATTATAATTAAGTATCTATTAATTAGTTATTTAGCAATAAATAATAATGGATATGTTAAGGCTGTATTCCACTGTCTGTTCAATGCACAGATATCTGCTCAAAAAAATCTGCTCAAAAAATGAACAAATTCGACTCTGTACAAATTGCTTTGCTCAATGTATTCCATTGTCTGTGCAATTGCACAAATTTTTATCTGTATAATGTATGCACAAACAAATGTCTGTACATAGAGTTTGTTCATATATTCCATTGTCTGCTCGCATAAAGTATGTACAATGAAAAAAAAAGTTTGTTCAATTGGAAATCAAAATTTATAAATTCATATATAATTTTTAAAAATTATATTATTACGAATTTTTTTTTTTTAAATTATTAACTTGAATCAATGGATTTAGAAACAGCAAGTACGAAAAAATATATAGAGAGTGAACAAGATATTGCTGGTGATTCGATCCTGTTATTTTCTACAAAAAAATGCGAATGATAAAAATCCAATTTTTGTGTTTCACGGTTATAACAAAAATTTTTGTTATAACCGTGAAACTCATACAAATTCCAGTTTCTCGGTTATGACAAAAAAATTTCGCGGTTATGTCAGTTCACCTACATTTTGCACGGCCAACATTCGTTTTTACTCACATACGATAAATAATGTCGTTTTAAAAATGACATTATTCATACGATCAAAAAACCACTTTTTTCATGTAGAAATAATGTCGTTTAGAAGCGACATTATTTATACAAACAAAAACGACATAGATCATGTGATAAATAATGTCGCTTTAAAAGCGATATTATTTATACAAAAAAAAACGACTTTATTCATATATAAATTATAACGTTCCTGAAAGTGACATTACTCATTTGTATGGTAGGAATAATCTCGTTTTTTCGTATAAATTATGTCCGTTCGGGACCCCATTTTTATTCAGTATAGTGCCCAGACCCAACCTACTCTAAAAAAAGCTGACCGTTCTAAAAAAAAGGGTTAAATTTAAAAATAAAATAAATATTATCATGAATTTATTGAAAAAAAATCAAAACATATAAAAAAGTTTGCTCTGCAGTTTGTTTTGTATGAGCAGACTTTTTCTCTGCTCAAAATTGAACAAATTGTTTGTACAGATACGATTAAAAATGATTCCACTGTATGTACAATGTACATATTTTTGTATGTACAAAAATGTACAGACAACAATGAGCAAACATTTTAGAGCAAACTAATTTGATGATTCCACTATCTGTGCAATGTTTGTGACGTTTTTGAGCAAATATCTGTGCATTGCACAGACAGTGGAATAAGACCTTTAGATACGAGATACAAGTGTGAAATTGAATATTCAAAAAAATATAATGAATTCTATTTTACATATTGAAAGAAAATTACCAAGAGTATACAACAGTTTCAAACATTTAAAACGATATAATTTTAGGACGGCGCAGTGAAATAAGGCCGCGGGAAATAAGGCCGCGATAGGTTTTTTGTTGCGGTCTTATTTCATTTTGAAAAATGAAATAAGGCCGCGAAAAAATCCTCGCGGTCTTATTTCATTTTGAAAAATGAAATAAGACCGCATAAAATTCCTTGCGGCCTTATTTCGTTTTGAAAAATGAAATAAGCCCGCGACAAAAAAAAAAATTAATCGGAGGGCTAATTTCATTTTGAAAAATGAAATAAGGCCGCGAGGATTTTTTCGCGGCCTTATTTCATTTTGAAAAACGAAATAAGGCCGCGTAATCTTGTGAGGTGAGCACACAGGGCAGGGGGCAGCAGGGCGGCGGGCGGGCGGTTGGTCAGTGGGATTTGCGGCGCTAGCCCTGTGTGCTCACCTCACAAGATTACGCGGCCTTATTTCGTTTATAAAAATGAAATTAGCCCTCCGAATAATTGTTTTTTTTTGTCGCGGCCTTATTTCATTTTTCAAAACGAAATAAGGCCGCGAGGAATTTTTTGCGGTCTTATTTCATTTTTCAAAATGAAATAAGACCGCGACAAAAAAACGTCGCGGCCTTATTTCCTGCGGCCTTATTTCCATCCCCCTTTTAGGACCAAAAAGATTTATTTTGTATCTATATTATGAATTTGAGATTAAAAATAATTTAGCCTAATATTATTATACAATATATATCTAATTATTTATTTATTTTTTTTAATTTCAGGTACGTAACAGATAATGGGAATATAGTAGATACTTAAATATAGATTGGTAAGGAAAGAAACATGAATCTTTTAATGTTTAGAATTGATATTTAGTCTTATTTAAGTAAAGTGCACAACAACCGTTAATAATTATGATATAAAATCTGTTGGAAGAATATTGAAAGCTAGAAATGTACTAGCAGGTATTTGGAATCAAAACTTTAAATTATTAATATAATTATTAGAGAAAAAAATTTTACAAGTATGTATATAATGTACATCAATCTTAATTTATTATTTTCATTTTGTTATTGATTTCTTTTTGTTTACATATTCTAATAAATGTATGTATCTTTTCATCATAATATTTTCGTGTTCATCTTCAAATTTTTGTTCAAATAATATTTTAAATTTTTGGTTAAAAAACTTAAAAGAAAAAAGGATATCAATTACGAAATATTTTTAAACATGCCATTACTGTTTTTAAAAACAGATATAAGGTTATAAATAATTTTTCAGAAAAGGTTTCAGTACCATTCCAGGGTAATGTAAGGAATAGTTTAGACAAGAGATCGGACAAGACAATCAAAATTATTATAAAATAGTTATAAAATAGTAATATTATGTAATTATTTTTGGAAATCATGCTAAATATATTTAAATTACTTTTTCAAATAAAGAAAAAGTAGGTAAAACAAATTTGAGTAGGTGTAAGAACCTAAAACAGAATTTTCTCTCTACATTCCAGATTTTTATTTTTTTGATGTTATTATCCACTCAGTTAATTGATTATTGAACAAATTTTCTCAAAGAAAGTTCAAAGAAATTTATTTTTATCTTTAAATGAAATTCAAACCAGTCACTCTTTAATTTTCAAAAAAAAAAAATTAAAGGAAAACCCTGTTAATTGGAAAGGATTAAATATAATATTACAAATAAACTGTACACACACTTATACACAAAAATAAAGGATTTATCCTTAAGTTAATATTTCAATATTATATTAAAATTAAGAAATATTTTGCTTATTTTAAGTAATTTGTTTTCATAAAATACGAAAAAAATTTATTTTATAATAAAATTTTACGTTAAGTACCTATACACTATTTTCTTTTGAAAATTAGGCAAACGTTTGTAATTTATTGTTCATATGTACATAAAAGAATTATTCATATATTCATATCACTGTTGGGGTATAATTAATATTCAAATATAATACATATGTAGTAGGTATAAATAAATTGTATATATGTATAACATTTTTCTTCAAAACTACATATATAATAAGATATTGAAAAACTTAATTTTGAAAAGAAAAAAATTCTTGAAACAAAAGTCTTTTGAAATTTGGTTTTTTTTTCTGTTTAGTTCAAGTGTTTATGTAATGACCCACTAATAGTATTTAAAGAAAAAAAAAAATACTCCTTTAAGTTGCTAAAGAAGGATATAATTCCGAAAAAGGTTTTTTAATTTTTAATTTACAAAACAATTATTTCTTGTACTGGAGATAGAGAGAGTGTTGTGAAGTTCTTTTTATTCAAAAGATAAATTTTATCGAGAAACCAGAATTTTTTTTTTATGGGCATGGCATTAATCTTATGTTTCAACAATAATTTAATATCTAACTTTTATGGTAAATGTAAAAACAGAAGATAATGAAGGTTTATTTTTTAATACAGTCTAGTATAAAATAATTTCTTCAGAAAAAAAAAATTCAAAACATTAAGGATGAATTTTAACTAAATATAGTTTTATATATTATGGTTCTTCAGGAGTTAAATATCCTTTTCGAGAAAAAAATTAGAGATTCTTAAATTACCAAACCCAATATAATATATTATAACAATAATATTCAATGTAAACGATTTACGTTTTTTTTCGTGGCATCATCTTTTCTACCATTATTTAGTTTATTTCCATAAACAGTTTGTTAAGCTCCAGCTAGAACTGAACACATTAATTGTTTTACTATTTTTGTAATTCAAAATAATAATTAAATTTGTTTTCTAGAAGGTATAATGTTAATTTATATTTGCAATTTGTAATATACTCAATTACAGTATAAATATAAATATAAATCCTTGAGTAAGTACAAATAGCTAAAAAAAAAATCATACTTGGAATCGAACCCAGTGCCTTTATGTTTATAGTTCTGCGTCCTACGCACTAAGCCACATTGTTCACATAACTTTACTTTCTTATAATAAAATACAAATAAAGTAGTTGTTTTTATTCTTTATAAATGGAAAAAAGCAAATATACTTTTTTGCTTCTTTCATACGAAACTTTCAGGTTTATGAATGCAATTGTTCCAGTGAAATAAATGGCGAGAAATTTGAGAGGAATGCATTTCTTTAGGTATTCTTTGCTTATATTATTACATTATTATCAGTTAAGTTTATGGATAATTTCTATTTTAAATTCATAACTAAATTAATATTTTTTTGTAGCATTCTAAATTTGACTGAGTAGAATCGTGTAGATCGTCAAGGTTATTTTCTTATAGAAAAAGTTCTCTACCAAAATTTGTTTTCAATATAATAGAAAATTAGAGAATATTTATCGCAAGCAAAAATGTAATTTAATTTTCAAATTGATAATGAGAATTTTCATGTTTTTTTTTTTTTTTAAATGAAATTAAAAATTAGGATTTAAATCAAAACATATTTTCTATAAAATTTTGATTATTTTAAACATTTTATAAAATCCATAAATACGAATTGTTTTTAATCAAGTTTAATTGATCCTTTGGGTGTGTTTTAATGCGTATTACATTTTTAAATTTATTTTTTTTTATTTATTTACAGAAAAGGAAGTATTTTTTCAGTTAAGTAATATTACTTTTAGGGATCGTTGATTACTGCTTTTCAAGTGGATTTGATTAAATTTGCAAAAAAAAAATATATTCTTAAAAATCTACAGGAAACAATATAGTTTGTGCAATGATGGTAATCACATCAAATGGAATACTTAATTTGATAAAATTTCAATATTTTTATTTCACGCTAAAAAAAAAGTAATAATTTAGTTTTGCATCAAATAAATGATAGTTAATGCTTCGCGCGGGAAAAAAAAATATATAAAAGTTATTTTACTTTAAATTTATTTTTATTAATTGTCATCTTTTAAGCTTATACAATAGGCCTAAGGAAAATATATTGTAAAATGTTCTGTACATGTATGTATATTACATAGTCTATCTAACCTTAATGACAGAAAATGTACCCACATAATTCTTAGAAAATATAAAGATAAACTAGAATTTTCCTTACAATAACTTTTCATGTGTTTATTTTATATGTATAATGTATATATCATATATAGTATATTCATAATATAAAAAGATTTCTTAAGAAAATTGAATAAAATATGTGTATGATGGATTAAAAATTAATCTGTTCTTTGTTAACAATTCAAAAAAAAAAAAAATTTCTTTAATAATTTTAAATATATTTTTTTGTTTGGCTTTTCATTTATTTATTTTTTTTAATGTTTTCATCAAGTTTCCGTATATTTTATCAATCTTTTCTTTTAAAGACCATATTATAATTTTTTCGCTATCAAAAAATTAAAATAATGTTCGAATTGGTAGGTTTCAACGATTAAGTTATCAATGCGCTGGTCGTTTGACCGTTTGTCCAGGAATAATTGATTATCCACATATAATTTCCTAATTTTAGTTTAAGGTTTGTTCCGAGGTTTGTTCATAAAATATTTTCTCGAGTCAGTGGGCTTCCTACTTACATATTTGATATTTTTTCCTGCTAACAAACTTGAACAATTTTAGTACACATGAATTTATTTTTATTCGTTATTAAATCGTTTTTTACATAAATTTGGGAAACCCAAATTTTTGTAAATTTGTAAGTAATATTTTCATACCAGTATATATACAATACGTATATAATATTGTATACTTACTAATTTTTGCATTATCTAGTCAGATATGTAAACGAGAATAAATATTGTAATCAACATGATAGTCTACAAAAATTTATTGACCCAGGAATTCAATAAGTAAACAAAAGCATAATTAACTATTGGTTAAAAACTTTTTGCAAAATTGTAAAAGTTAACAAAACAATTTTTCCCCCAACTTCAGTATTAAATCAAAAAAAGAAAAAAAAAATTCATTGTGGTCTTGCAATTAATTTTTTTTTTGTTTATTGTTTTTCGTCATGGAATTCAAATTGAATTATACAAAAAAAAAAACACAATGTTAAGAGCACTTAATCATTTTTACAATCTGTTTTAACTTTATTTTTTCATTCAAAAATTATTAATATTTATTGTATTATTCAATGAATGAAATTTATCACTATTAAGATATTAACAGAGGTACGTTAGTTGTAGTCTAGATTAATTTTCAACTATACTTATGTTCAGTACATAGACGCATACGTAATAATCTATTTTTAGTTTTTAATAACTATAGTGTATCTTTTTTACTATCCAAAAAAAAAATTATTGCATTGTTATTGACATATTGTACAGTGTACTTATAATACTGTTTCCGTAAGAACTAAAATCCTTAATCATTGTTTTTTTCACTCTTAAGATTCAAACTATTGTAAGGGTCCTTTTTAGATTACTCATATTAAAAATGTCTAGGATAGTAAGTAGAATAATTTTGAAGATAAAGAAAAAGGGAGAATTCTATTTCTATTCTAGTTTTTATAACATATTTTTATCTTTTACATGCAGTATTTTTTTTCTATCGTAGTAATAATTAATAGGATACAACCAAGTCTCTTAAATTTAAATATAGTGTTAAGTAATTAGTATTATAAAAATTAGTTGGTTCCTATATACATATTAATTGTGTATTGTGTAACTCAACATACTTTAAAAAAAAACTTTTTACGTTCAAGTTCTAGATATTACTGGCAATGACAAATTTTATAAAAATGTTTATATAAATAATAAAAATACATTCTAAATGTAAGTATTGTGTTTGACATACAAACATTAATTTTTTTTCTTAAATATTGTTTTGTCAGTTAAAAGAAAAAAAAAAAATACAAAAGAAGGTAGATGCTGGAAGAATATAATTTTTAAAGAATTTTATGAAAATTTTTACTTTCAAAATTTGTTTAAAATATATGTACTTTTTTTGTACATAAAATTTTTACGTAATAATTTAGTAGGTATATTATGTATACATACTTGTATTCATTGAATATACATTAATGTAAGCAAACGTAATAATAATGTTTTTTAATTATTTACGCTAACTTTATTTGTTTATTTCAATCACAACAATAATAAGTACATTTAATAAAAATTTAGTCAGAAGCAGGGGATGATAAAGTATAGTTAATAACATTTTCAACCTGAAAATATTCGTAAATATTTTTGCAAAATTGCGAAAATTATTTTTATTAATTGCAGTATAAATGCTCCAAATTTTTTTTTTTTTAACGCCAAAAATCAACATCAATAACATTTGATTTTTTTTTTTTTTTAAATATAGTCATTTATGGGTGTTAATTTTTGATATATTAAATATTTATTTATATAATTTTTTTTGTTGAATCTGTTGAGTTATTGAAATAACTTTGATATTATTGCTATTTTTCATTTTTTTTTTTTTTATTAATTTCAATAATAAGTTCATGATGAATATTTAAGTTCATATTACTTAGAGTTATTCAATATCAATAATAGTTTCGTAATATGAATACATATTGAATTTATAGTAAATAATTTAAGTAAATTTCAAAACTATATTGAACAAATATCTGTTTCGAAAAAAAAGTAATTTCTTTATTTCAACTAAAGATTTATGATAACAAAATAAAAAAAACAAGCTTTTGTTTCCTTACCTGATTATGACGACAAAAAATTCTTTAAAAAAATATAAGTATTTACAAAATATGAAAGAATAATTTCATATTTTTATACATTAAATGGGAACATTTTCAATTCTTACTGTATCTGACAAATATCAAGTGACCATCTGTTATTGATTAAGGTTTCTAAAAGGATAAAAAGATCAAATTGATTTTTCTATATTTTCTATTTCAATATTTGGATAATATTTGAAAAATTTTCTTTTTTTAGTTTTGGGACATAAGTAATAGTTTTATAGGGGTGAACTAACATATAAAATAAATATAAAAAAAATTGGAATAAATTATAAATAGAATGATAAATAAATTAGAAGATGTGAAGTTATTTTAGTCAACAGGAAAATCTATCAACAGGAAACTCTATCATTTCTGTAACATCTGATAACGTGATGTGTCTCATGTTTTTTAACTACAAGATCAGTATTCTGCCCGAAATTAGAGTAAAAATAAAATTTCTGTATAATGATGTTTGTTTGGGCTGTTATTTTTTTCTCTCTTAGAGAATATAATACTTATTATATCAGATTTATGTCCGAGGCCAAAAAATACTGATTAAATACTTCAATTTCTTCTCAAATCCAAATGTTTATAGATTAATGAGAATTCTACTTCATTGAACGCACGGTACACAAATCTTTAAGCAAATTTTGTTACAAAAATGTTTTTAAGAATTTTGAATGCCTACAAGACATAATTATTAATTTAATACACAGTATGTAGTTATGTATACATATAAGTCCATTATAATATGAATGAGAATGTTTTCATCATTTTTTTCTATTTCTTATTATAAATATTAAAAGTATATGTTTGTGTATTTAGCTTTTATTTATTGAAGGTCAATTATGCTTTCGATTCATTCAAGATCTTTGAACTTTTAATAAAATTAGATAAATTTCTGAAAATAATTGTTGGTAGAATTTTCTTTCAAAAGAAACCAAAATTGATAAAATTTTCTCAACTTAACTTTCAAGGACACTTAAAAAAAAAAATCTTCTTTTATATATTTTTATTACAATTTCTTTATATATTTTTTTTGTGAACCCTCAGAAGTATTCATATAAGGTTAATAAAGTGAAAGCTTGAATAAAAAAAAATCAAAATTATTATATTTCAATTACATTTTTTTCTCTTAAAATTTAAGGATGTTGAAATCAATATTTTGGTCAGCAAATTTTTTATGTGTGAATAATTAGATTTGATATTACTCAATGGTTCAATGTTGAAAGTGTCATAATTTTTTAATTTACGCAAAGGTAGCTCACTGTAATTAACCTCAATCTTTTATGCACTAATGGTGTCTTTTATTTGAAATAAGGATCAACTAAAAATATTTTTCATTTCGTCATCGTTATTAAAACTTTTGGCGGACTTTAAATTGAGTCTGATATAAGAACAACTTCATTCGAACAATGTTTGCTATATTTGAGCATGTATTCATTTAGTATATTTCAGTCAATAAGTACTTATTCTAGTATTCTTTAAGTGCCTTGAAATATTTTAAGTGAACTTTTTATTGAAACTATTAATATGCGATAAAAATGAATCACATAGTTAAGCTACCTTTTTTTTTTATTAAATATTTGGAACTGTAGTGTACGTATATAGAATGTAGTGTATATGTAGTGTATACTTGTATAGTTAAATAGGTATAATATTTTAATTGAATCTAATTTTCTTTTATTGATTCTATTTTAAAAGCTTTTTCATGTTATCAAAAAAAAAAAAAAAAAAAACCGACTGAAAAAGAAAATTCAAAGGAATAAGGAATATTCGATTGAAAATTGAAAATCACTTAATGTTAATTTTTCTGAGAAAACAAGACCATATTTTGATGATAAGAAAAATTATTCGAAATGCAAAATGTTTTTTTTTTATTATATAGGAACTTATATTATTTTATTAATATTATATTTATTATTATTTTTTTAATTAAAGATTTTTCATTTTCGTATATATATAAATCTAAATATTTCAATGAATTGAATAAGAAAACATTAAAGATAGTAGTTGTATATGGAGAAAATATGTGTAATATATACTTAGTACATACATATAAAATTTTTTAAGGATCCAAATGTTTTGTTTCTGTTGAAATTGATATAAGTTCAAAAACTTGGATTTATTCTGAATGTAAATTTAAAATTAATGATAAGATACTCAAAATGTTCAAATATTTGAATGCACACATAGTTTGAATTTATTTTCATTAACAAATTAAAATTAATTTCACTATGTCACTAGGTCACTAATTGTTAGCTCTATCTGTTTGATTGAAAAGATTGTACATTTAATAACAATATTGCTTACTTTCGATACTTTATTTTTGGTTATTTAAAAAAAAAGAAGAAATTCGGAGGTTCTGCTAAATCCTTAAGTTAAATAATATTCATTAAATTCATGTGAACAGCTGTAAAATCTTTAATACTCGTTTACATTAATAAAGATACTTAGAACTTTTAAATCATCCTTTTTAAAAAATTTATTGCGCAAATCCACCATGTTCGATGGAAATAATAATAATAATAATAATTTCATTGGAACACATTCCTGAAAAGTTTGTTCATTGGAACGAAAATGTTGTGTTTTCTTTTTTGAGAAAAGATTGTTTGACGTAGAATGAAGAAAAATAAAAATTTTCAAATACAATGTGTCTGTGTTTGCAAATTGTTTCTTGAAGAATAAAATTGGCTTTTAATATTGTTATTCATAAATGCACTATTCAAGGAAATCTGAAACCCTAGAATCCCTATATTAATTTTCACTGAAATCCGTATCAAAATGAAGAAGACTGCGCACATTTTCGCATTAAAACGATCGAAATCGGCCAAGTAGTTTAATAATTTGCATTTTATTGTTGGCCAGAAGAACTGATAGACAGAACGTTTTTTCATTTTTGTTGAAAACGAAATTTTTAGTTTTTAAAACGAAAACTTCTTAAACATTGTACTATATTTTTGTAAAACTACATTGATATTAAAAATACTTTATGCTTGCACGAAAGTACTAAAACACAATGTATTTTAAGGATTGTGAGTGGCCTAGTTTTGCAAAACACTTTGTTTTTTATTTTGTTTTGGTTGTTATCACTATTCTTTCATACAAAAAATACAGCAGTTTTAATATTTAGCCGGTAATCAAACATTGGGGAAATTTTTTTTTGTTGTTATTTATTTATTTTTTTTGCATAACTTCAGGCTGCATAACTTCAGACTTAAATAATGAAAGAAAAAAAAACGTAGATAAAGATACAATTTTTATTTAGTCATTCGTGACGTCTTGATAAAAGAAGGAATTACGCTCGGAAAATTCTTTAACATTAAAAAAATTTATTTTGATTGTGGAAAAATAATCATAAAAAATTGATAAGAATATTATATTATGTTTATCGGAATAATATTTAAATTGTGGAATTTATTCATACATAAAATTGATTGAAAATATATTATTTTAAATCTAATACAAATATTATTATAATTTTTTTCTTTTTTTATCAAATGTAAAATGTAGCGCAGAAATGTAATTCTGATTAAATTTATTAAAAAGAATGTAAGCGTACCAATGTTGTGCATATAGACCCAAATACCAAAGGAGTACCGATACTGTGCACTGCAGCAAAAAAAAATATAGAAGCTAGCCACTTGGCGATCGTTCAAATTTCTTGCTTATCAAGTTATATAAAAAGCATATAATCGCTTCATATAAATAAAGTGAATGAAAGTAAACTACCAGTTTTTTCTAATTAAATTCTCAAATATTTGTCCTTTATTTTCTTAGATTATTTTATACAATTTTCTCATTTTTATTCCGAATAAATTATTAATTTTTTTTTAATATAATAAATTTTTATTCCGAAACAAATCACTTTCAATAAATGTCAGCATAGTTTAACAAATTAGTTTTTGACAATTTCTTATCTTCCTTTCATATTTTCCTTAAGACGACCGGTGAGATTGGGTTTTCCTTCTTGTCATTCTTCACACATAATTTTCCTGAAATTAACTTTCTGTTTTAATCTTAACAAATTTTGGATTTAACTAATTTTTTTTTAGACTAGATTATTAACTACTTAGCATTAAGTTTTATTTTAAGTTTTAAACAACCAAAAAAAATTTATTAAAAAATTATGATAAACAAAAAGAAAACATAATATATTTTGATTTTAATTGTGTAAATTTTATACTAGTTAACATAATAATAATGTTATAAAATTAAGTTAATTCTAGTCACTTAACTAACTTGTATATTTTTATTAAACAAAACAATGATATTAAAGTTTAAAGTCATAGAAAAAAAAAAATTAAAGTTATTTATGTAAAAAACATTGTGAAAAAAAAAATTAAATAAAATCCATGATTTAAAATGTAATTATGGCATTCTTTTACGTGAAATACATTTGTATATGCAGTACATACATTTATGTATATGAATAATAAAAAAGCATAAACATAAAATATATATAAAGAATATATATAGATATCTCTACCTTAGGTTATAGGAAAATAAAATATACAATGGTGTTTTTTTTTTTTTTTTGCCATTTTCTTGTGGTAAAAAATTTTTATGGTAAAAATTGAAAAAAAAAAAAAAAAAAACAGAAAAATAAATTCTGAATCCAGATATTTTTTTTTTTTCAATAAAAAATAAAGGAATATTATA
Organism: Hybos culiciformis; assembly: GCA_964007475.1. Taxonomy (NCBI): domain Eukaryota; kingdom Metazoa; phylum Arthropoda; class Insecta; order Diptera; family Hybotidae; genus Hybos; species Hybos culiciformis. Next base: position 146,681,748 of record OZ023273.1, on the reverse strand, counting down.
AAAAAAAAAAAAGAAAAAAAGGATAATAAGAGGATATTTTGCATGCATTAAAATTTATAAAAATAATATTTTTACTGCACCTGAATCTTATGCGATTTTATTTTGGAATATGAAAAATTATTTAATATTTTTTTATATACACTCTTATAAATTCTCTGCGGCTGTAATTACGTTCATAAATATTAAAAAAAAAAAAAAACAAAATATTAAAAAGTAAAATACTCTTTTACAAACTTATACTTACTTTAAAAAAATTTAGTAAGAAATATGCTTTAAGCATGAAGTTTTTTTGAAGTTATATAAATAACGTCTTAACTTTAAAATATAAAATAATATTAAAGGAAAAACCACAGTCTTAACTTTTAAATAAAAAAATAACTTTAAAGTAAACCACATCGTAGACCACATTTTCGAATTTCTATTTTCATAAGTAGTCAGCAACAGATTTTCTTTTTTTTTATAATCCGTAAGAGGACTTGTCAGACAAACTTATAAATTGTTTTATTTTAGAATTAACCTGTATTGGTGTCGTCAACATATCATTAGAAGTCATATTTATTTTACCCAATTCCGAACGTCAAACTTGTAGTTTCAGACTTCTTATTTTTCATTCAATGAAGTTTCATTAATGCCCCAATAACTAAGTACGTAATACAAATCTAGTGAAGAACAGGCTAATATATATTATTATTTAAGTAAACGTCTTATTTTGTGATAAAATTTTAAAGAAAATATTAAATTTAAAAAAAGAAATTCGATTTGAGAAATTTTTATTTTTTTTTTATAAATTTATTATAGATTTGGGAGTTTGATTGAAAAGTTTTCCCAAATTAATTTCACCCACCTACCTGCATTATTTTTCTTGCTGATTTCCCAGTTTAATTTTTATAATGCAAATATAAATAAAAGTTGTATAGTACTACCTTTATTAGTTAAATAAAATTATTGACGATGGAAAAATATTTTAAGTCAGAAAATTATTGCAATAATTTGGGGAATAAATAACTCTCTGTAGTACCTACAATTTTAAAACTATTCACTTCCATTTGACTATCAAAGAATCATTTATTATAGAATAAACTTCAAACTGCATTAAAGTTTTATGTCAAATAAGCTTTTGTCAATTTTTTGTGTGGGTCAAAGTTAATATATTCTATGAGTTTTAAAATGTTTAATGCGTGCAGACACATAAGAAAGAACAATAATTTTCATCATTTAAAAAAAAAAACCATTTTTGCTAATAAGTTTTGAATTTTGAAAAAGTTACATAACTAATTAACTTTTTTTTTTTAAATTCATAATTAGTTTTTGTAATTTTTAGTTACAGAAGCAAAAAAGTTTTATTATTTATTTAACTATAATCCCATGTATTTTATGTTAATTTAAATTGAGATTTTTTAATCCTTCTTCTTACACATTTTGATATCGTTATTTTTTTGTGACATAATTTGGGTCACATTTCATTATTACTAATTGAAATATGGTTTTTGCTAATATCGTAAGAGTGTGCAAAAAAAGTTTTTGAATGAAATTTATTATGTATGAAAGAATTATGTGAAAGTTTTTTTTTTTTTTTAATAAATATAATGAATAATTATATTTGACACAAAGACGAATTGCTAAACATTATGTTTTTTAATAATTTTAAATATTTAAAAATTAGGTATGTTTGTAAGATCTTGTAGATATAGTATCAAATTAGATAAGGAGAATGTTAACTAGAAGCATACCCTCTATATCTAGCATATCATTCTAGCATATCATATCTAACATTTACGTTGTGAATTAAACAATTTAGGTTAATGTGAAAGTTGCATATATTTAACAATTCCAGTTTAAATTCGTAAAGGCCATTGCCGAGTGCATTATACAGAAAAATCGGATTTTTGTTTTCAATATTAATTAGCAAAAAAAATGTATTCAGCTACAAAAAAAATATGCAAGGGGTTTATTTATGCATATTATTTATGCACAAAATGTATAATGAGAATTTATTTATTTTTTATTATTATTATTTTTTTTTCCTTAATGTTTAATAAATCTAAATATGAATAAATTACCTCGAAAATAACTTATTTTAGTCATGAAGCTATGTTTTGAATATTTAAAAAAGAAGCAAAAAAAAATCATAAATAATATACATTAAAAATTGTATGTACATTTTATTAAGGAAAGATCTAAAAATTATGTAAGTAATTAAATAAAGGAAAAAAGTTCTAAACTTTTTCCTCCCTTATATTTGCATTTATTTATCTTTGATTAAATTTGTATTTATTTGATTCGAATTATAATAATTTTCAAAGACACAAAAAAATATATAAACTGAGGTTGGACGGTTTGTATTTAAGTTTTATTGTTTTCTTTTTCCGCAATTATTTATGTATTTTCAAATTATAAATGAAAATAATTTTTCAAGGGAAATTCAAAGTCATGATTTTCCGGAATTAAAAATTTGTTATAATAACTTCCTAACATAGATTGTAATAATAATAATAATTTTTTTTTGTTATTCTTTAACTTAACTATGTGAAGGAACCTTCTTATAAGAATTTTCATTAAGTTTGTTCAGGCTTGTTGAGAGATAAAGAAATTTGAATAAATTTAATATATAAGTATGCATTAAATTAAACAAAGGTGAGGTATATATGGGCTAAATCAATAATTATAATTTACATTGAAATACTAAATTCAATATTCTTTTTCATAATTTATACTCTTGAATATTTGTTAATGTGGTTAATGTTTTTATTTTTTCTAAATTTTGAAGCTCAAGATCTTCAAAATTCATAGTGGTGCGAGACTGTAGTTCTAATTATTCTTTACATTTATTTCTGCCAAAAAATAACAAAAACGAAAAAAATAATGAAAAATGGAAAATTAATAAAATGAACAACTTTTTGATAAGACAGATTGGCATTAGTAGTTTTCTTTAACTATTTTCTCGATTCAAAATTATCTGATCTTTTATCATCTAAAATAAGAAAATAATCTTTTTAATCGATTATACAATTTAATTGATTTTGTGCACACTAAATTTGAAATGTGTACCTACATGTTTTTGGTATCTTTTTTGCATTAATATTACATATACTTATTGTTTGTATTAGACATTAAGTATTCCTAACTAAGTACTTTGAGATTTATTCTGATAAAGAATAAACGTAATCACGATTCATGATTCTATTCTATAAAAAAATAGATATTTTTATTTTTATTATTAAGTATAAAACTTTATTAAATAAGTAGTTTTTGTTGTTTGTTTTCAAGTTTTATTTTTATTTTTGTAAATGTATTAAACAAAAAATATATATAAGTTATTAATCTTTTTTCCCAAGTTCTTTATAATTTTCCTCAAAAATTATTATTTTTCTTCTGTAATCTTTTTTGTGTTTAAAAAACTTATTTTGTTTTTTATTTCTTCAAATAAAAAAATGAAAATTCTACTTAATAATATAAAAAATTTAGATATATGTATAATCTAAGCATACATAGTTTTTTTTTTTTAAATGCAACAGACATGATGATATAACATTAAAGTATGTTAATTCCCTTTTCGTAGACTATTCTTATATATGTATTTAAATAATGTGTACAATGTACCAGTTACATATAAACGTACAATTTCCAAAGAAATTTAATATTTAATTTAAAAGATAAAGTTTTTCTCCATCAAATAAGGATAAAGTAAATAATATATGAAAATTCTTTAAATTTAGATTTTTCATCCTTAGATTCGTTTTTCAAAGAAAAATAAAACCTATTATGTTGGAAACAAACAACTGTTTATGTTATCATAAACATTCTCTTAAACATCACAAAAAAATATATATTAGTTATATATAATACTTGTATATACCTTATAAACAAAATTTTAAATATTTTTCATGATTTCAATTAAGGATATTAAGAAAAAGCTCTTTCATGTATATTTTATTCCTTATAATAACATTTTTCTACATAATGTATTTATGTTATTCGTATATAAATTTATTTCTTAACATTTTGTTTACTTTGCGGAAAGACGTTGTTGGGATAAAGAAAAAGAAAATAAACATGCACAGTTCCTAACAAAAAAAAAAAAAAATTAGGAGGTCAAGTTTTGCCCCACATATATTCACTCACGACAATTAAAAATGAAAATGAAAAAAAATATTAATTATGCACACATATTATAAATCAACCTAATTTTTAAATAAGGCTTTGAGGTACACCATATTTCTGAAAATTTTATATTTCTTTCCAATTAAAGCTTATTAAACTTTTTTTTTTTTGTTTTCGTTAAGGTTAGTAATAATGAGAAATTGTCATACTTAAAGCTGTTTTTTTTTTTTATAGATTTTACGGAGTTTTCCTTAAAAATTATCTCACATCGAAAATTGCTAATGAAGTTTTGAACCTCTTCAAACTTAGTAATAGACAAAATGTACAAGCTAACATCAGACTTTGTGATGAAAAAAAATGTCTATTAACTATGCGAATGTTTTCGAAGATATATATAATAATATCTTTACCTTCATCTGCGTATTTTTATTTTGAACTCCATTTAACATTAACTTTAAATATATAGCGCCCACTCCAAGAAAATCCTCTTAAATAAATTCTAAATATAATGTTTTGAATTCCTTCACACAAAACTCTTTAATTAATTTCTTCATTTAATTATCATTCAATTAATAAGAAAATAATTTAATTTTATTCCATTTTTATATATAAAAATATAAATATGTATATATATGCTACCTATATATCATTTTTTATTGATGTAATTATTTAAGAACAATTATTTGTATATATAAGTAATCAATATTTTTTATTTTCTATCCTTGAATTGAGTTTTTATAATTATTTTGTGGAATCGCTTATGGCTTGTTCTAGTTATACGTTTTTTTTGTTTTCCTGAAATGATGGAAAAAACTGATGATATATTAGTTTATTAAGTTGATAGATTTGCATATTAAGTATAGTTACTACGTTTGCAAAATAACTAAATATTATTGCTATTCATTTCTAGTAGAAGGACGTCTTGTTTTTTTTCTCCTCCCAGGATTTTTTTTATTGTTGTGCTATATACGCGTTTGTACAAGAATATGTACATAATAACAAGCTTTTATCTTAACTTTTTTCAACAAATTCTCGTGTGATTATATTATCACAGAAAAAAAAAATAGATAACAAGTTTTGGAGTTTCTCAAAACCCTATACAAATTTATTTTATTTGTACAAAAAGGCGGAATAAATTACATCAACCTTGAAAGGATTAGTTGTTTAATCAGTTTGTTAAAAATAAATTGTATGTAATAATACTTATATTTTATTTTCTAGGAATATTCATAAGAGATTTCTTCTATGTTCTTCCCAGAATAAGAATAAAATATTTTTTAAAACTTTTTACGTCTTTTTTGAAAGAAAAAAATTGCATGTTTACTAAATTAAACATAAATAGAATTATATAAAAAAGCTTTCAGGATTAAAATAACATTTAAACTTTTAAAGTGTTGACGGAATCGAATTTTTGTTTAAAAAAAATTTTCAAAATTTTAGAAATACCTGAACGTAGGTAAGCCATTATATAATTTCTGAGATCTTGTTTCAAAAAAAAAAAAAATGTTGTTTGATGAACATACATAAATGTAGGTATATGAACTCTGGAGTTAACATTTTTTTTTTTGTTATGGTGTCAAAGAAAAATATTCTTTTATATGAAATTTTGATGGCTGTTAAAATCTTTATTCCGGAAAATTCCATCATCTCCTCATTGCTCTTAGTGGACTTTCGGCAACTTTACAATGAAATTGCGCATTTTAATAAATTAATTTTCTCATTTCAAATTTTTTAAATTAATTGAATTAAATTCGATTAATAATACTGAAATTTCATTAAATTGATTAATTGTAAAATTTTATAAAAATTATTTTGCAAGTAAGTAAAGAGTTTAGAGAATATTTTTGATCATTAATTTTTATTAACTTGTATAAAGATATGAAAGATTCAAGGATTTTTCCCTTTCTTATATACTTATTTCGAATATTAGAAATTAATTTTTTTAACATAATATTTCAATAAATATATCTACTTTTTATACCCTCTATGCCTTTAGGACTCTTCTATTTATTGAAATTGTTTCCTAATTTTGTTTTTAAACATCAAGGACACTAGTTATAACAACAACGGCGTTTGTGCTGTATTTTCTAAAGATAAGAAATTTCGTATTAAAATTTTCTCTAAAGTATAGGTGATATAGTATTTAAAAGGAAATTTTTTAAATTTTATATTTTAATAAATTCAATTTTATTACATGGGTTTTATTTCCTTTTTCATTTTTAAATTAATTGTTTTCAATTCGAAATAGTTTGTTTTCTATGTAACTAATCCCAAACGTCTTGCATCGCGAATTGTGAAAATAAATCAAAATAAAAATTCAATAGAATTTTTGTTTATAATTGATTAGAACAGCAGAAGAGTGTTATTGGTTTGGAAAATATTTGTCACGTAACCAAGGATCAGTAAAAATTGAAACATTAAAAAAAAAAAAAAACAAAAAAAAACTTTATGGTACGTGTAACGTAAATTTAGCACAATTTTCTCGAGAATTTCCTACATATAAGAAAAATAAGTATTAAATTATTTTTTATTTAAAAAAAAAAAAAAATTAAAAAAATTTTTTTTATAGAATTAATTTTCCTTTTTATTTTTGGGATTGTTAAATAAGTTTTAATTTTTTTTTTTTTCGGTTAAACTTGGTCTTTGATACCTAATTTAATTTTTGTGCTTTTTTTTTACGAAAGTGTGTAAAAACTTTTTCCACGGAAATTAAAAAAGAATTAATAAAAAAAGAATTTTGTTGTGAAAGAGGAAAAACTATATGAAAGGACAACATTCCGCATAGAAATGAATTTTAAGTACTTTTTTTTTGTTGTAATTTGATTATAAAGTTTTATGTATTTTTGTTTTTTTTTTTTTTAAGTTTTTAAGCAAACAAAATTTTGCTGCAGTCTGCAGTTGAGCGTATTTAAATTATTTCAAAAAGAAAATTGTTCAACATTATTTTTTTATTTAAGTAGAAAATGAAAATTCTTTAAATGTTCATAAATTATAATTTTAAGAATACATATTTGTAAAAATTCGATATTTGGGTTGATTTCAATTTTATATTATTTGGAAAAAGAAAAATTGCGGGAAATATTTTATGAACTCGAATATTTTATAAACTCGAATTTGTATCATCTGATGGCAACACAAAAATTGCAAATACTTACGGGCAAATAATACATATGTATGTATGTACATAATTATGTTTATCCAAAATTAAAATACTAGTCTATACATGTCATATCGTCTGCTGAGGAAACAACGTATAATATTTATACGTCATTATTAGATAATAGCACCATTCGATTCCTCGTACTCGATTTTATAAGTACAACTATTTTGCAATATTCTTAATGTTGCTTAAAATGTGTTTTTTAGATGAAAATTTTACGTTACTTGATATTTTTGCATATACGTTTTTTTAATTTTCAAATCTTTAAACTCAAATTATTCGAAACTATACTTACTTTTCATTATACATTGTTTCATTTCTCAGCAGACGATAGATTCGGTCATATAATAATAATATCTTTTATAATAGACAATTAACAAGTGTTTATCCTTTAAATTTAAAACAATTAAAATCCTTTCTTGATTCTATATTTCCATATTTCATGTCAATATATTCATTATATTAATTTTCTTCCAGCTTAGCCAGAAAAAATTGCAATAACTCAATTGAAAAAGAGAAATCAATTTTATATTATTATTTTATCTGTTAGACTAAGCTCATTAGATTATTAGTTGGAAAAATATTTTGAACATCTTTACTATTATAATAATTTATAAATAGTATTACTTATTGGAAATAAAAAAAAATAGGAAAAATATTTTGTTTTAATACACATAATATTTTGTTTTAAAACAATATCATTAATATAATTCCATAGATAAAAACATTTAAATTATTTTATTTTTTTATTATTTTTAAAATAATATATATACTCTCCTTGTTATACAAAAATCCATTAAAATAATATTACTTAAGTATAGTGAATAAAATTTTCATCAAAAAATATAAATTAGGATAATATGATATGTTTATAATTTTTCTTATTTTCTAGAGAATTATCCAAAATATTTATAATAAGATAAGCATAAAAAAACATTGTAGATAAAAATAATAAAAGGACAAAAACATAATTCTTTATGGTTGAAAGCATTCGATGATTATGTTCATGAAAAACTTTTTGCCCTTCAAAATGTATTTTCCTTCCATATAATGTATGTTGTGTTAATAATGATGTCTACCTATAAAAAACAAAAATGAAATGGACATATAATGACTGTAATATCAATTTTTTTTTTTTGTTTTTTTTATGTTTTTATTAAAAAAATATTTTATTACCAATTCACTGTCAATTTTTTTTTTTTCCTTTTATTTCAAATTATTTTTTTAATTAGTGTATAAAATATTATTGACATAGAAATAATGGCGTTACTCCGTCCTATATGCAAGGTTTCATGTTACTCAAGTAGATTTCTTCAACTCATAGCTTTATGTACTTGTTGATATTCATATACTGTTGGCACATATTGCCAGATATTGTTAAGTAAATTTTATAACATTTACAGTTTATTGCATTAGGAAGACCTCAAAATCCTTCTAATATTTTCATTTAAAATCTTAATTCAATAAGTCAGTTTCCTCAAAAGGATTTTTATTTTTCGTAATTTAATTTTTTTTTAAATTAAATTGCCATCATGTCGTGCTAACAACAAAAAGAAAAAAAAAATCCGAAAAGGATTTTAGAATGATTTTGAGTTCTTTCGAGAGTTCTTTATTTGAAATTATAATTGCTATATTATGTATATAGAAAATTGTTTACCTAGTTCTATTCTGTTTTTTTTCATACAATTTGGTTTTACACAATTTAAATTAATTTTTATTTTATTTATTTTTTAATATTGTTCAAATCGCCCTGCAATGTAAGGACTAACAGAAACAAAAACTGACATTTAATGTATACGCATTTTTGCCTATTGTTTTACCAATTTAAAAATTATACATAATAGTACCAATTATCAAATACTTACATATACTTAAATATAAATATTTGGTATATTTTTGTTTATTTTTTTATTTTTCATCAATTTACAATAGAAGCATAATAGGTTCCATCATAAAAAGTTCATTGATTGTGGTAAAATAAAAATGATATCATAAGTACGATAGTTTATGAAAAGCCAAAATTTATTAGCAAGAAGATTAAAAGCAATCATCAAACCCATTATTTTCCGAGACTTCTAACTAAACAAATGAACGAAAATGCAAATGAATAAATACCGAGAAAATAGATTATTAATCTATTTTGAACCTCTTACAGAACCTCTTATACATTAGTTTAAAATAATTTGCTTCTTATTTTTGTTACGTTTTATAGATCAGAAGATGATAATTTAATTGTACATAGGTACATATTTAAAAATGATGTTCAAATTACAATGATATACAAATGCATCAAACTGCAGTAATAAAAAAAAAAAAATAAACAAATATTAAAATACAGACAATTTTATTGCTGCTAATATTAGTTTTTAGGTTTTCATATTAAAAATTATTTCTCAATTAAATTCTTTCAAACACAACTCTATCCTATATATAACATTTTTGTAGTTTCAATTCAATCAAGAAAAATAAATCGTTTTGAACTGCATACATACTTATTTCAATTTATGATTCTTAAATAAAAAAAAAAGAAGAAAATACAAAGAAAAACTCAGCGAAAAAATGTATTTAATAAAGTTTTAATAACACTTTGAATAAAAATAATAATTATGGTCATTTATTGGAAATTGGCCATTAAAATATTCTTTTAACACTTGATTTAATTTATTTTTTTTTGCTTAAGTATTAAATTTTTTTTTATTAAATATTAATACTTATTGATTTAATACGTACTTACTTTGAAAACTTAATATTTGTACATTAATTCTTTATTTTTTGACATATTGCAGGGAATCATTTATAACTAAATAGTATATAATATATAACTAAGCGATTTCCTAAATTTCTTCTAGAATTCTAGTATCTATCAATAATAAAGAATCGTAAAAAAGTTAATTTTTAATTTAATGAACGAAATAAAAATAATATTCATTCGCTTTCAGAACAAAATCTGTCAGAATTATAAAGTGAATCTAGGAACTTGTAAGTTTATTCGATGCTGAAAGCTGCATAAATATTTCCCTTGCGCACTATAAAAAAAAGGTTATTATTCTTATTGGAATCATTTATAAAATATTAAAATTTTGAAGTGCAATCTAGTATATTTTATTAATTTATTTTTCAGAAATTTAAATCATATTAAAGGTGAAAACACAATTGGGGCGACAACGACGGCGACAGCGATAGCGACTGTCAAAAACCATATATTTGTATGAGAATGAAACAATTGAGGCGATTTTTTTATATGAAAAGTCGCTGTCGCCGTCGTCGTCGCCCCAATTGTGTTTTCACCTTAAAGTAATTAGTCTGTAATTAAATTAACTTATTTTTCAAAAAACATCAAAAAATATAATAAAAAATCCTTTAAAAACTTTGAAACATTATAAGTACTTCGATTCTTTAACATTATACTTCGATGAACAAATTAGAAAATCTAGATTTTTAAATTTATTTATAAAAATTTCTTTAAATAAAAAATAGAAGAAAAAAAAATCAAAATTTTTATTATTAAATTCAAAATCATAAAAAATATGAGTACTATAAAGAAGCAGATGTCAATATTATATTTTATTACTTTAAAATGCTTTAAATTTAAAAGCCAATCAATTGTGACTTTAAAATAAAGAAATGATGCATTTATTTTCAAAATTAAATTTATTTATGATGTACATACATACTGTTACTTAAGTATATTGTGAATATAATTTCATGTGAAAAATTATTCTAAATTATATACTAGGTATATATATATTATACAATTACATACATATGCTAAATTTTAAATTAGAAATCGGGGGACCAAAAAAAAAACAACAAAGCTTCAAAAAATGAAGAAAATTATTTTCAAGGTTAAAAAAATAATAAAAATAACAAATTATATGTTTACATTTTTTATATTTTCGATATAAAGCTTAGATACTTATTTCTATTATATACAATATATACTCATCAAAAGGAAAAAAAAAAATATGGAATACTTAATTTCGGAAAATTTATACATAATGTATTTTAACGTATGTCAAAATGAATAAACAATTTTTTTTTTTTTTTGAAGGATATGTGCGAAATTTTTTTTTTTTGTATAATCATAGAATGACCACACGCTATGTACAAGGTGTTATTGTAAACATAATTCATGTACAGAAATTAAGATATATTTTTAGGTGACACAAGTAGGCATAGCCGTTTCTGGATGTCGGGAAAATGCTACCATTTTTTTGCGCTTTCGAAAGGTAATGTTGTGCTACTTCAAAAATAAAAAACAAGCTTGGAAATTGAGAAATTGATTTAACTAGCTATTAATTTTCCCACTTTTTGTTTACTTAAAACATTGCGGTTTTCCAGAAAATCGGAAACGACACATGAAAAAAATTTTAAAAAAGGCATATGAATTTCGCGCTGAAGCTTTCCACCTTTCCACATGATGAAATGAAAAAACATTCTCCTGAAATTTCACGCTGCATTTTCCCACTCTTTGTTCATTTCCAACACCCACGGTTCTCCGGAAAATCGGAAATCTATCGGAACGAAACAAGGAACAACGGAGAGAACATTAGCAATTTTGACGTTATCACTTTCAAATGCTTTCAAATATATGGTACTTGTGTCACCTTATATTTTAGGGTTGAAATAAGACTTGATATACAAATTGAATTTTTGTGTTCTTTTATTTTAACGTAACATGAATGTATGTCCTTCTTTTTTTTTTTATATACATACATATTGTATTTTCAATGTTAATTTTGTTGTTATATTTACAAAATACTTAAATCTCAATCTTAAAAGTTAGCATCTCCTTACTAAATACATATATTTATCTTTAACGAATAACGAATACAATTAATGAATGACATCTGAATATGAACAACTTTATTTACATTATAAAATATTATTACAAAAAAAATAAATAGTTCTTCGGTGAAAATTATTTCATTTAAAAATTCAAAAAAAAATTCTAGTTAAAGTAATGAAATTTTTTTATTAAAAAAATAATAAATATATTTTTAGAATTTTCATTTTCCAAATAAATTCGTTTTTAATTATTTCCAATGGGTTGCTGTCCAAAACCAGGCTGCTGTCCAAGAAGAAGGAGGAGAAGGTGTCGACCAGTTTGTTGTCCACCAAAATGCTGTGCACCAAAATGCTGTCCTCCAAAATGTGCTCCGGCATGTTGTCCACCTAAATGCTGCCCTCCGAAATGTGCTCCAGCATGTTGTCCACCAAAATGTGCTCCAAAATGCTGCCCTCCAAAATGTGCTCCAGCATGTTGCCCTGCACCATGTTGTCCACCAAAATGCTGCCCTCCAAAATGCTGCCCTCCGAAATGTGCTCCGGCATGTTGTCCTGCACCATGTTGTCCACCTAAATGCTGCCGTCCACGCAGATGCTGTCCGCCCAGATGCCCACCATGCGGTCCATCATGTTCACCATGTGCGCCATCAGCACCGTGTCCTCCCTGTCCACCTCCGTGTTGTCCATCGCCACCATGCCCACCGTGTCCACCACAATGCTGTCCATCACCACCATGTCCACCTTTTCCACCTTGTCCACCGCCATGCTGTCCAGCACCACCATGTCCACCCTGTCCACCACCATGTTGCCCACAACCACCCTGTCCACCTTGTCCGCCATGTTCAAGTCCATGTGGACCATCACCCTGTGGACCGTGTGGACCATGTGGACCATGTGGACCATGTGGGCCACGTGGACCCTGCGCGCCATGTGCACCAAAAGTCATTATTCCATTTTGCCCTCCATGTGGCTTATTACGAAATAATTATCTAAATTGTAACACTTACGAAACGATGAAGTGTGGACCCAAGAAATGGTTACGAGTGACAAATACAAAAAATTGTAATTACGTTGAAAAACAGAAATGCCCTTGCCCGTGCCCATGCCCATGTCCACCAAGCTGTCCACCAAGATGTCCACCCAGATGTTCATAGTTACAAAATTTTTGTCATTATTTTCAGTTTAACAAAATAAAATTTTCTAAATTGTATGCAAAAATTGTATTAAATAAAGAACTGTTTAAATATAAATATATAAATTTATTTGTTTATCATTTAAAATTCTTTAGTCTAATTCAAATTTTACTAATTTAAAATCCATCAATCAATGTTTATACAATTATCCACCATTCTAATTAAAAAATGATCACTTTTTTTTTGTAACGATAAAAAATTTTACGAATCCAAATTTATAAAATTTGTAGCCCTTATTATGGAACTAGGCTCTTCTTTCAACAAAAACTGGGAATAGGTATTATTTAAATCGACTTGAGCGAAACGAGTTTCGAATAGACGACTAAGTGAAAGTTTTTTACTTATTTTTATTTATTTTAATTACCTGTTCACTTTGAGATAAAATATATCATGGCCTGGAATTGTTAATATAATCTAATTTAAGTATGATGTTGAATAAATTATTGAGATCAACAAAAATTACCACCTGTGGTGTTATAGTTTTATTTTTTAGTACATTTTCCTTCTGGCCCCTGAATGTTAAACTACGATGTGGCTCTCGATTGAACAATTTAATATTCCATCTTCTTTGGTTTACTTTGTGTAGCTAATTTTCGTAATTATTGTGGTAAATTAATCAAGGCATAACTTTTTTTAAGCTTCATTTATTTTTTAAAATATCAATTAGTTCGTAAAACATTTTGAAGTGTCACTAGCACTGTTTTGAATATTTTTTTTTTACAACATACTTACATTTTAGAGAATAATATTTCCTTTTATTATCCTTAAAAATATATTTCATTTATATACAGTGTTTCCATATAAATAAGTAATTAAATTTATTATTTAAAATATTTAACAAAAATAATGAATTATAAATAAATATGTATGTAGTTCATTTTAAATGAATTCTAAAATAAAAAATTCTCAATCGAATGTTAAATAAACAAAAATATCTTTAAAAAAAAAATCACAAACAATGTTCAAAAGTGATTATACAAGTGCCTTAATTAATAATTATCATTATAAATTTAATAATAAAGTTGAAGTTAAAAAATTTCATTCAAATAAATTATTATTATGTTTTCATCAAGAACTAAACAAATGCGTTTATTATCATCATCATCTGATGATAATAAAACAGAGAAACAATCACCGTCCAAAAATGCCATCACATCTTCTAGTGGAGGAAGTACTGGCGGTGGTGGAGGTTTATCATATTTTACTACAGGAAATTTCACTAGAATATTCAAAAGTTCGGCAACATTTGTCCAAAATCCATTTGGTATATCAAGTTACAGTAATAGCAATAGCAATAATAGTAACATCAGCAGTACCAATAGTAATATTACAAATAATTCTACTGTTAATTCTACATCTAATATCAATAATACTATTGATACCAATACAACAACAACAAATAATAGTAATAATTCTCCAAATAAAAAAAATTTTCCAACTAAAACAAATTCTAATAATAATTTAACGAATAGTAATATTGTTATCGAAACAAAATCTATTTCTTCTTCTTCTTCTTCGGCTTCTTCTACAACAAACCCAAAATTTATATCACCCAATTCAGAAGCACCAAAATCAATAGCATCTAATCATTCAGAACAATTTATTACACAAAAATTACCAGATCCTTCAACAATATTCACAAAAGTTGATTTGAAATTAACTAATAAAAATCAAATAAAAGATTCATTGATAGAAAAACAAATAATCGAAACGAAAACACAAAATTCTTTAGCTAATAATAATAAAAATTTACAACATATAAACGATTCTAAATCCAAGATAAAAAATGAACAATCAATTGGTGGTGATGAAAAAGGATCAACACCAACAACATTAACTTTATCATCATCATCATCACAGAAAAATTCAAAACTAATATCTAAAACACATAGTGGGAAAACTATATCTTCAGGTCCTATTGGCAATTTAAATTCTATAACAACTTCAACAATTGGTACTGCTGCTATTAATTTGGGTAACAATAAAAAATCTTATCAGAATGGTAATTTGCCAATAATAAAAAAAAATTTAACAACGAATATTAAACATATCAATAGAAAAGATGACTGCATTGCCAACAGTACAACAATTGTTTCCAGCAATAATGAAACACATAATACAAGTACACAAATTTTTGAAAATCCATTATTAATATGCAATGGCAATATGTCAATCAATAATAATATTAATTTTGATAATGATCATGAAGTCGAACAGACCATAGATCATGTCGAGGAAGTTCTAAGTCGATTAGAAAGTTCGGGTCGCTTGCATGATTCCCCAAATCGATATTCTAATCAATATAGTATTAAGCAAAATTATTATGGTTTAAATCAATTGCAACAGCAAATAAATCAACAATGTCCACTTGATAATCAAGCTAATATATCTGATTTTATAACATCTGAATCCGGTTCGACAAATTCTATTAGTCCGTTTGCCAAAGTTAAAACAGTTATACCAAGCTCATTAAATTCGACAGCACCAGCGAATACAACTAATACAGCTACAATAGCTCCACTTATTCTGTCAACAAATCCAATAATAACTTCTCCTTGCTCCAATCAGTTAGTTTGTTCTAATGATAACAATAATTATTCTATACAACCGGCTAATACTAGCTCTTTTAATGCATATTTGTTGAATAACTCAACAGATTTACCAGATATTGAAGAAGAGTCAACTACTAGTAGCACATCACCATCAATGATGTCATCAAATAATAATATACCACCAGGTTCAGAGGATGACGATCAAATGATATTATCTGATAATAATATTATTGATGATGATTTCTTTAAAAATCGTAATCCATTCAATAATTTGGCATCAACTTATCGATATCCATCTCAGTCTAATTTAACAATAATTGGAAAACAACAAGACACGAAAAAAACTCTAAATCGAATTACAGATGATGATGACGTCAATGACGATGATAGAGATAACAATAAAAATAATATTTCGGCCTTACCATTGGATGTTCGAAAACGACTTCAGCTAGAATCATCAGCTGCAAATTTGTATAATAATTTAACTGCAGCTGCTTTAAAAAAACATCAAGAGCAATTAAATCAAAGAAATCAAACAATAACAAGTCAAGCTATTAAAATTCATTTAGGTAAAACGAATTCTCTGTTAACATCAAATATCAGTTATATAAAAACAAATGATTTGAACGATCCAAAAAACATAGAATCCGCTAGAAATTTGGATTTATCAATTAATTACAGTTTAAGTAATCAAAAAATTTCCTCTAATATTATGAATGCTGTTCAAGTATTTTTAGCTGAAAATGGCAATGAATACATTAAGCAGTTTCTTCAGGTAAGAAATTTTTATATAATATAATAATATAATGTATTGTAATAATAATTTATTTTGGTATAAGTAAGTACAATTATTAAATAACATATATAAATATTATTACGTAAATAAAAAATGGTTAAACCTAAAGATTGACGACCTATAAAAGTTACACGTTACACCCAATTTATTATTTAATTTTTGTCGATCATGATTTGCATTCTTGTAATAATTAGAAGAATATAGGTGCATATCGTTACTTAATTATTTCATAATTTATTTTCTATAATATAACAATAACATTCATTGGTATGTGAAGTTTCACATTTGGAATCACTATTGAAACAAAAAAATTTAATAAATATGAATATGAAATTCAAATAGGGCATGCATTACCGGTTTACGGTTTACCGGTTAATCGGTAAATTGTGTCTTAAGAGCATTACCGAATTATCGGTAAATACACTTTTTTTACCGGTAAAACTTGCAAATAAAATTACATTAGATGATTCGATTCTATAATGTTTTCATTTTTCGAACAATATGCGAATGAAAAGAAATGGATTTTTATCAGGAATTAACATCTGTTTACAATCAACTAAAAACTATTCGGCCGACGAGTGTGGAAGCAGAAAGAGCTTTTTCGGTGCCAGCCAAATCTGTACTTAATTTGGTTCAAGTCTAGATAATTCCACATTGGACAGACAATATGTGTTTTTGCGAATTTTTTCTAATCGCAAGAAAAGAGTGAAGAATCCGTATAATTTTTATTTTTATATTTTTTTAAATACATTTATTTATGTAATAATAACTATTGAAATTGAATATAAATGAATTAAATTCTTGATTTGAAATAATTAACCTTTTTATTTAGTAGTACGTAAATATAAAAATGTCTTCAAAAAGATTAAAAATATAGTATTTAAAAATTCGGTAATTTACCGGTTAATCGGTTCCATGAAAACTTTTTATCGAATTACCGGTAATTTCAAAAGTCGGTAAATTTGCATGCCCTAATTCAAATCTAATAATCAAACGCTACTTTCTTATTTAATTTTTTTTTAAGGATACTTTATATGTGAAAACTGAAAATTTTTTGAACTAAATGAGTGCATTTGTATGTGGGACAAAATCAAACATAAGGGAAAATTGTGTCGGCGGTATTTGAAAAATAAAAAAGTAATAAAAAAAGTATCAAAAGCAATTCTTATATCCACCAATATTTAGTTTATTTTATTATAAACCTAAATATTAATAATAATTAATAATTTTTGGAAGAAATCACTTTTTTTTTTAACTTTGAAAAAAAGCTTGCATTATGTCTCCATACAAAATTTGTTGTCGGCAAAAGAAAATTTGAACTATTTAAGTGCAATAAATTATATTTTTTTAGCTTAAGTACAAAAGTAATTATTGGACAGTGTAAAATTATTTGTTCTATTTTTAAGATCAAATTTTGGTGTCTGGCTGTCCCTTCATTGTATCGGTTTTTTTACTGTTTTTGGTTGTCGGTGTTTTTTCTAGCTCATGATATTTTAAGGAAAATATGCATTTTTAGTTAAAAACGAAAAAAAAAAAAACAAAAATAA
This sequence comes from Hybos culiciformis, assembly GCA_964007475.1. Lineage (NCBI taxonomy): Eukaryota > Metazoa > Arthropoda > Insecta > Diptera > Hybotidae > Hybos > Hybos culiciformis. The sequence continues at coordinate 146,663,611 of OZ023273.1, read as the reverse complement.
ATTTACAAAACGGTTACTAATTTATATAAAAAATTAAATCCATGTAAATTTTCTAAAAAAAATTTTTTTTTTTTGTTTTTTAGAAGAAAAATGGTAAGTAAAGTTTTTGATTGTCAGGAGTGAGAATATACTTTTTTGACAATTTATTCAAAAAAAAAGGAATATTCGAAATTAAAACACAAAGGGAGTGTTTATTATTTAAATGATGACCATGTATTGTCAACTTTTTCAAATTATTCCAAAATAATTAGTAATTTTTATTGATTTATAAAAATTACATGATATGTCATGAGTAAGAAATTTTAATTAATAGGAAATTTTTCTACATTTCATAGACCGAAAATCGAAAGCAAAGAGGAAGCAATATAATACCAGATATTTGGCGACAATAAAATATAAATCCGGAGCGATACGAGAAATTTAAGAACAAAAAATGTGAAAATGAATGCAAAAATAAGAAAACAAATGTATTTCGAGATTTATTCAGATTCCGAGTCAGACTAAATTTTTTTTCTCTAATTTATAATGTAATTTTTTTATATATATAATAATTGCAATAAAAAAATAAAAAACATTAAATAATAAAAAAATTTCGAGATTTTTCTTTTTTTTTTTTTCTAGCTCATGACAAATTTTTCAATTTTTATTTAAAAAAAGCCAAAAAAAAATTTTTTTTAGATAACCATCAAATTATTAAGATAGTCAACTAAATTTTGCACAAGATTAGACTATTTTCAGTGCTTCTGGTGTTTTTTTATTTTTGAAATTTTTTTTTTGCTTTTTTCCACAAGGTTTGATTTTGTCCCATGTACTTATATTTTAATAAAATTTTTTATGCTCTTTTTAACCCCAAGATTCTATACAACACTATCCATATTATTATTAAATTTTATAATATATACATACCTATACCTTGTTGCTTTCTTAGATATGTTTAAATTATTTTTTTAGATTATGAGTACTAATAAAATTTTATATGAATTTTGCTGTGCATACAATTATTGCACAATATCATTTTTCATCTTCTAAACTTTTATTAAGAAATTTTATTTTTATATACTTAGCGAATATTTTTCTCTTTTAAGTTATATAATTTTATCAGGACATTGTACATTACTTACATATTATATTGAATGATTAAAGTAAAAGCTATACTGAAAAATTGCTTGATTTAAAGAAAATAACTTATTTCTGATTATTACAACAATATTATATGTAATTTTTCTTTTGCGAAGAAAACATATTTATGCTATATGGTTTATAGAAGTCTAGATTGTGGTTCTAAATTATAATTTTATTAAATATTTTTTTATGTGTCAATTTCTCTGTTTCCATTTGCATTTTTCAATTTTAACTTTATATTTGAAAAGGAAAAAAAAAAATTTTTATTTTTTTGTCCTTGAATTATGGAAAATTTCATAATTTTATAATCAAATAAATTTTTTTGTATTTTTTTTTTTGCATATTTTCATCCCATAGGAAAACTCATTCAACTTCACAAAATTTTCTGATTTTAAACTAAAAAATATTTCTCTGAATTTCTAAATTTAATAAATTTATTATTTTAAATATATTAAAATTTATGCACAAAAATTGAGGCTGTAGGTATATAGAGAAAACATGACACAAATTTTAATTGGCAATTTCTTTTGTAATTCAAATTTTGGAAATAAAATTATATTGTTTATATTTAAACATGTTTTCTTCGCTCGAATATACAATATCATAATTTTTTTTGCATATAAAATTAATAATATACAACTTGAATTTAAGACAGAAATAATATTTTCAGAAAATGCAAAAATTGTTTCCATTTTTTGAATAAAATTTTATTTAAAATATGTAAATCTATCTGAAAATAATCATGTGTTGACTCATATTTTTGTAGTCGACTCTAATAACCTAAAAAAGGATTTAAGTTATCAGTTTTCATGTGACGAAACTTCAAAGAAAATATTTTCATCCTTCATTAAACCTTTATTAGATCAAAAAGTCGAATGTGCCTGCAGTTCTTAGAGACATAACAATCCGCAAAAAAAAAAATCCCTGATGCTAAATTCAAATTTATCTTTTTCCTGTTAATTTATTAATTCATATTATCGCTTTTATCATATTGGCACTCGGATTATAATTATATTTTAAAGTAATGCCCAAAGAAACCTTTTTTGTTTTTTATCAAAAGCAGAAGCCAGAAAAATAAATCTAATAAAAATTTCTCTGTTTTTTAAATTAAATTTTTGAAAATAATAAAAAAAAAAAATAAAGTTGCATTTTCTTGTTAATTTATTGATTCGAATTTTCTTTTGTGGGAAAATAGAAAAGCGCTAGGCGACCCACAAAATATTTTAATAATTTTTTAATACATTTTTTTTTTAACGAGAATGAAAATTTTCTCTCGTTCATTGAAAAAACGTTTATCTTAGTTTTCAGTTCAAAAAATAGTAAAATGTTTAGGACCAAATTGTAACCACATTCCATATTACATGTTTCCTAAAAATTTGAAACTGAAATTATGGATATTTTTGTAACTTTGTTGAAGTAATTTCCTGCTTATAACTAAGCTTTCGCTCTTTAAACACATTCTACAATTTTAATTTCATATAGTTTTTTCTATGAAGGTGAGAATTGGTAAGCCAATTAATTTTGGCACTATATTTATTGTTTGTTGATAACAATAATAATATCCTTGCAGAAAAATACGAAAAAATATTTTTTTTCTCTTTTATGTTAAAAAAATAAAATAAAAACAAAACTTTATGTTTTCAACACCAAATGCTTTTATATTTTCCATCATCATAATATGTATTTATTATTCTATGTGAAAGAAAAAAAAAAGAAGAAAATAAGAGAAAGAAATTGGTAATAGTTTATTTATATGGGTTGAAACTTTTGAACAAAATTAATTTTTTTTTTTTTGCAAAACCACTGTGTTTAGAAAATAGCATTTTCAAGGAATAACAAACTATACTTAAGAGTTTTAGTATGAGCTAAATAAAAAAATAATAATACGTAAATAAATAAATAACTTAAGGTTCAGCAAGGAATTTTTAGCTGCAGTTTCATTTCCTGTTGCGGTAAATATAGAAGTGCAATGAAAATATTGAGCAATAAAATATTTCTTCATCTTAAAAGTATATAGTGAGTTGAATTTCGATTACAACGTAGAAACAATTGACATTTTCATCTTTTATTTGTCAATTTCTCTCAAATGATATGGAATGAGAAAACTATTTAACATAAAACATTAAAATTATATATATTTTATATCCTTTTTTTTTGAAAATCAATAAATTATTATCCTCCCGGTCCAATAAGTGCAAAACATTCTCACGATTACAAAATTGTTTTCCCTCAAATATTTTACAAAATTATAAAAATTGTTCACAATTCAAAAAATTTTCTTTTGTAGTGTTTTTTTTTTTTTTTGTATTTCTTCTTTCTTTGATTTGATTTATGTGTCTGGATTTTCAAAGAAGAATAATCATGATTTAATTTTAAAAATGTGTTTTTAGAAAAAAACAAAATAAAAAATATAAAAACTTATAAATTCTAAATTTTAACCAAAAAAAGTAAAAAATCTAAATACACTTCAGTAATTCTCATATTACTTAAATATTCTCTAAAGTTTTGGTTTTAAATTTATTTATTTTGAAAAATGTTTTATAAGTGTTATAATTTATTGGAGAAGGCTTTTGCAGTACGAAGTGCTAATGTGTTGAACATCAAGTTGTTGAAACTCATGCGGATAAAGTTACTTTTGATATTGACAACAAATCAAAACAAAAATTTTTTAAATTTGTGAAATGTTTTTAATTACTTGTAGTAAATACTCGGAGGTTCAGTATGTAGAAAAAAATATTTGGAATTATATTTATTATAATATGAAAGAACAGGGTCTGCCTTCTGCAATTAAAATTCCAGACTGAGGGACGAATAAGATTGAATTATGTGTACATCAAAAATAGTTCACAATTTAGATCTAAAGAGTTTTTAGTATCAATTGTCAATAATGTAGTTATAATATTTTAATTCTTTCTGTTTATTACTACAGATGCTTAGATGTTTAGATGTCTATTATAATTCCATTGAGAGAAATAATAAGAAATAATCAAATAAACATTAAGAAATTCGAATTTACAAATCATGTTGAAAAAATTCTCAACGATAAGATATTTATATTTTTTTCTTAATTTCAATAAATCCTTTAATTCAAAAATATCCTTAATTTAATTTAATTATTTTTAAATTTAATAAATTTATCTATATATAAAACTTAATTTATTGCTTCAAACTTTTTATTTAATTTGCTGGTGAAGGATTTTGTTGATTTTATCATTTTTACGAACATGGAAAATTTATGGAATAAAATTTAATTTTTTGCGCCTTTTTATTTAAGTATATAGTTTAATGATTTCAAGAAGAAGAGTCCTTTTTATCGTCTTATTAAAAATAGTTTCACGCAAAAAAATTTTCATTTTCAAACTGAAAGATAAGAAAATATAATTTATTTTAGTTCATAATTCAAAATTTATTATTGTCTATGGCAGAATATCGATAAAATTATTAAAAAAAAAAAAAACTAAATAGTTTTTTTTTATTTGTTTTTGGATATCACAATTTATACTTTTGGATAAAATGTTTTTGAAACTTTATCACGGTAAATATTATGATTTATTATTGAGAAATTAGGTAACTCGGGATAGGAATTTTTGAATATTTAATATACAATGTATTGAGGACAAGACCGTATGAATTATATATTTCCAAAAACAAAAAAGAAGAATATTTAAGAAAACTAAATAAATGATACACATTCAAACAAACATTAAACAAACATGTGTATATAGACATTAAACATATAATAACCCTATTGATTTTAACATCAACATACTATACCAAATGTAAATAATGGGAAATTTTTTTTGTATTAATCATGTTAAAAACGGCCACTTGCCTAATTCATATTAATTAAAATGACTGCAAATATTTCTCAGTCATTTTAATTAACATGATTTTTTTTTTTAATTATTTTAATTAATTTTTTTTATCATTTTAATTAATCACTTATTTTCTTATTAAAAATCATTTTAATTAAACACTTATTTTCTTATTAAAAATCATTTTAATTAATCACTTAACGGAAGATTACGCTTCATAAAGTGATAGTATACAGTACCAGTACTAAATAATTTACTATTAATATCCTCTTTACTGTCAATTAAAATATTTTTAGTGCTTTTGCCATAGAATTTATTTCTATAATAAAATTATTTTCAATTTCTATCATTGTTTTTTTTTTATTTTTATTAATATTTTCATTTAGAATTAATAGAAAACTAAGAAAAACCAAAAATTGATTACAAATTACAAATTTTCTTTTAGCTGTACCAACTACAATATATTTTATAAAAATTAGCCTTTTCTTATCTTAACTTAAATGACAAAAACAGACATAGTATTTTCCTTACAATTATTTTTTTGATATATTTTTATTGAAAAAGTAATAAAAATAAGTTCAAAGCAATAATTTAAAAAAAAAAAAAAACTCTTTTTCGTAATAAAAAATAGACATTGGAAATTGTTAAATTGATAGATGAGGTGGAAATATTTTATTATATAACTATTTTCAAAGAATTTTTCTTTCATTTTGTTATTTTTTATAAAAAAGATTAATGATTCTATTAAAGGAAATCGTTTTAGCGAAATATGATTTCCAGTATTTATTCTTTTAATAAATTCCCATTTAAATTAAAATTTTATATTTTACAATATTATGTTGTATAAGTAAATGTTATATAAATGTTGAGTTTTAGTAAATTATTAAATTGACAATCCCACGCTATTTTCATTTTTGTTTCGTTATAGATTTCACTCCGTAAATATAGTAAGTAGAGTAAGTATAGTAGGTCTATATATCACAAATGGACTGTTCACAATATGAATTTTTATAACAGATTTGAATCATTTTCATATTTCTAATTTTTCTAATTTATGAGTTTTATATATAAATCCTCAAAAAATAGGCAATAAATTAGTTTTATATATACTCATCAACATAATAAATTCCTTATAAAATAAAAATTTGTAAAAAAAATAAAGATATACCACGTACGAAATTCATTAAAAAAAAAAATTCCATATTTTTATTACATTTTCACATGAGAAATATTTGCAGTCATTTTAATTAATATGAATTAGGCAAGTGGCCGTTTTTAACATTATTAATATAAAAAAATTCACATTATTTACATTTGGTATAGTATGTTGATGTTAAAATCGATATGTTTAATGTTTATATCCTTGTTTGTTTAATTTTAATGTGTATCATTTATTTATGTATAAACAAACACAGTCAAAATATTCTTGCAATAATTAGTTTTATTAAAAAAAAAATATCGTCAAGAATATATCTTAATTATAAATAAACTCGATAGAGAATCTGAAGCTTTTAATAGGATTACAGATTTTTTTTTTTTTTGCATAATTTTACAATGGAATAAAATTATGTATTTTTCAGTTATGTCGAAACAGATATATAATCAATAATAGCATAAAAAAAAATTTTAAATCATTGATATTACATGTTAATGGATTTTAAATTTTATTTTATGTAGGATTAACCTTTTTTTTTTTTTTTTGTTTGTGAATAATAACAATAAATTTATATATAAATTTGCAAGAAAAAAATATTTGAACAAAAAATAGTTAAAAAAAAAATTATGAGTTTGCAAATGCGTATTTTTGCTTCTGACAGCAATTTATGATAATTACCATATAAAATATCTTTTTTACTCAAATTAACCTTCAGAGTTTGGTGCAGTAATAATTTTTGTTTTATGCTTTGGCTTATTGAACTGCCGAATAAAAAAACTTATCTAATAATTTAATGTCAAAAATAAATTGTAAATCATGTTAGAAAGAGGACAAAAATTAGTTCAAAAGAAACTTACAGTTTTTTTAACAAATGCTTATAGTTCACACTCTTAAGTGAGCTTCTCCGATATCTATAATTTTTGTCTAGAAGAAAATTTGGATTTGTCTGATCATTAGAAATAAGCTTTCATTGGTAGTACCTTTTTTATTTTTATATATTGTGAACCGGACATGTTTATTTCATTCAAAGTAAATTATTTATGTTTTGTGCTTATGTAGTCTGTTCATATAAAAGTCTGTAAAGAAGATACACGTATATAAGTATATATTATAAATCTTTTTTGATAAATTAGAATTTTTTTTTATTTTTTGTCTATTATGCATAGGCAACAATGAAATCTTCTTCCATGTAACCTAAATTTTATTTCTTTAAAAAAAAAACAGAAAAAAAAGGACTCTTTTTCCAATATTTATATTATGATGTATAAAATGCTTCCTTATTTAATTATTTTATTCATACTTATACATAAGTCTAATTTTGTAACAAATTATTTTTATTATAAATGGTATATAATGAATGTAATGTTTTGTTGTTCGAACAATGATATTTTGTCAATTAATATTATAAGATCTCAATAAAAATTTCTTCCTGTTAAGAATTCTAGCACAAAATATTAAAAAAAAGGGGAGTTTTTTTATTTAAAAAAAATTTTTTTTTTTCAAATTATTATTCAATATAAATACTTGATTTATTCGATTATTCAACTTTCACATCAATAGAGACAATGATATTTTCCATCAACTACAGAACGCTCCAAAAATTTATTCATTATAGAAATTATTAATTGGATCATCGATATACATAAATTGAACTCAAAATGTGTACAAGATACTTAATAAAAAGTATACTACAGAGTTCAGATTCTAATGTTTACAAATTTCAATAGATTCTCAAAATTCAAAATATTATTATTACAAAAATGACGCGTAAAATTAAAAAGATAATAAAATTTCTCTAATAAAAATAAAGAATAAGTTATGCTAAAGTTCTGCTAATATACATTGAATTTATTATATTTTAAAATAACATCTCTATAAATAGCATTTAAAAGATTTTATTTGATCCGATATTAAAACACATTATACCTATACGAAATCTAAATAATCTTAAGTATCTATGTATTTAAAATAAAAACAAATTATTTTCCAAGATTCAGATTTTAGTTCAATTATAATTTTGTTATTTTTTATGATTGATGTTAACTCAACATGTTCCAGTTAGAGAAATCTTTTTTGTTTTATAATATGTAGATATGCTTTTTGGTTTCCATTATCCTTTTCCTACTTCCCCGGAGTGTGAATATTTTTAGATAAAATTAAAATTAGATATATTTTTTTTTTGAGGGAACAATATTTTGTTTTATTATATCAAAGAAAGAAATAAAGCAATTTATATATATGTATACAAATATATTATTTATATGTGAATGAGTATGTTTTTATGTATGAAGATGATAAGCATAAGTTAAAAAAAAAATATATAAGTCAATGATCGTATAAAAAACCATAAGTATTTTTTTTTGTTTTCTTATTTTTATTTTAACTCTATTTCTCTTTAAACAAAAAAAAAAAAATATTATCCTTTTATCCTTAAGCACATATTATGCTTTTTAGTTTACTTATGAATTTTAGTTTCCTTTTTTTTTTTTTTTTTCTTTCGATTGTATCCTCAAGGATTATGCTTTGTGTTTGTCCTAATGAGAATAATCCTTATCCTATAGTTACCACAAACAAAATAGAATGAATACATAGTTTTTATTACTTATATTATAAGTAAAAAGAATAAAAATTGTTATACGAATCTTACGGAATAATTTTTCCAATATAATTTATAATTAAAGGAATTTCATTTCTTGACTTAATATAGTGATACCGGAAATGAAACATTCAAATAATTTTTAATGGCATCAATTTAAGATGTTAGAAAAAAAAGACGTCCTATTCTATAAATTTTCTCATATAAGATCTAACAAATCAAGTTCAGGAAAAATATAGCGGTTTGACTACTAGCGGTTCACTTCTTAAAAAGATATTGTTCACTTTTCATTTCGTGATGAACATTTTATTCAATTTCAGAGAATAAGTTTTCCCCTTTTTGATTAAAAAATAATAATAAAAAAAAAACCACTTTTGGTTTTTTTTCATTCATAACAAATGTGTTAAGAAATTAAATTTGCATTTGTTTTATAAAATATAAAAATTTTGATTTCTTGTTTCTTATAAATAAAGAAAAAAGAGGTTAACCTTTTTGAAGTTTAAAAATGAAATTAAAAACGCAATGAAAAACTTAGTTCGGTTTCAATATATGAATTTCTCACCTATATATCATTTCAAAGAGAAAACCTAAGTTTTTAAATATTTTCTGAATAATATTTTGTGTACTTAATGTAGTAAACACAATTGGGGCGATAGCGACAACGACAGCGGTAGCGACTATCAAAAAAAATAGAAACTATATATTTGTATTAGAAATGTTTCTATTTTGTCGCCGGGCGACAACGACAATCATATATTTTTTTATTTATTTTTCTATTTATTTATTTTTTTCCTGTTTATTTATTTCGTCGCCGTCGCCGTAATTGTGTTCACTCCAGTGATATCGCTGTTGTTGTCGTTTTAGTCGTCGTTGTCGCCGTCGTTGTCGTTTTCTGGCACTTGGGATCTTGGAAAATAACTAACTCAATTTCTGCATCCTTGTTGAATTATATACCTTATTCTACACTGCGACAGCATTAGGATTAAAATTGTCTTCATTATCTTTTTCAATCATGCCTGATTAAAAAAGACATGAAAATAATGAAAATCCTTGACAACGTTATTGTTATTGTTATTTCGATGTACCTATATTCACTTTTTCAGTGTTCATACTAAAAATTAAGACTATAGAAAACATAACACATAATAATAGTGTTAGCTATTCAACAACTTTTTTCAAAAGATACTTTTATTGTACAAAAAAAAAAAGAAGTGATTTTATGTATAAAATATTTTAAAGCTCTTAATATTTTCTATTACCTTGCAAAAAAAACAAACCTCATCTTTGAATATAGTTTTTTTTTATTAACCAGCAAAAGATATTAACATATTTAACCCAAAAAAAAAAAAAAGAAGAAAATTTTATAACTTGCAAAAATAAGGAACACTTAATTCTTAAGAAAAGATACCATAATCGCTTTAAAGTGAGTCCTATAAGTTATTTCCGGTTAGTTAAAAAAAAAAAACAAATTTCTTTTTCATTCACTATAAAGTGCTTTAAACTTTTTTTTTAAGTTTGAAGTTGATGTGTTTTATTTTTATAATTTTATTTTATAAAATTTATTTAAAAGAAAATTTCTAAATAAAATGGAATCTTCTTCTTCATTTGCAGCCCTTGATTACGTTATTCTCAAAACTAAAATTAATAATGTTTAATGTAGTCTTATCATAGAAATTTATAAAGCAGGACTTATTTTTTTACCTACAAATCTATTTTTCAAATCCATTGAGCGAAATTTTGGTACATTAAATTCTTCTGAGTATGAATCTATTTTTGCTTGCAGAATCTAAAAGTTTCTCTAATTTCATACAATATACTACATACTTAATATTATATTCATTTTTTTTTTTTGTCTAAGGGTGTAAAAATAAAATTTCCATATCCTTTATGTTGAAGTTATATAATAAAATGTAAGTCGAGTACTACTATAATACTATAAAAAAAAACAAAATAGGAAACAAAAGAGAAAAAGAATTTCTTTATGAAAAGTAATGAGCTTGGAAAGGATATGATTTTTAAAAATAAGAAGAAAATATAGAAAACATTCTAACAATTAAAAGTAATTCTTGTATAGATTTCTCTTTGCATTTTAAGTTCTTTAAAATTCTGCATTAAGAAATTTGTGGGTTATTGCTCTTTTTTCAATATTGTTTACAAAAAATAAATTTAGAAACTTTTACTAACTAGAATAAGGATTTAAATAAATATTAAGAGTATAATCATTTTAATTTTTATTATATAGTTACACCAGAAATTTACATTTCTCAAGTACATTTATATTGTTATCGGCTAAGAATTATAAAAATTACAATTCTTTTAACAGGGGCTGAAATAATTTTATTTAATATTTTTTTTCGTTTTTTTTAATGTTTATAATTTCCGATTTATTAAGTATATGTATTTATGAAATATAGGAAAATTAGAAAATGCATTTCTTGTAATTTTTAATTATGCAAGAAATAATGATAGCTTTGAGTATATATTATGAAATATTATGAAAACCGAAAACTTTTATTTGAAGTTCTAATAAATACTCTTATTATATTCATATTCATCTATTAGATCTAATTAAATAATTTTTAATTTATATATTTTCAGGTAAATAACATTGATATGTGCAAATACAATATTTATTATGTTAACAACAAGGTAAAATAAAAACTAGAATGTGCTTAAAATCTTTTATGAAATTAAAGATAAAATATCTTAAGTTTTTCAACTTTCAATAACTTTCAATTTCTCTATGTAACCAACCATTTTACATTATTTAAGATGTGTGCTACCTCAAAGAAGAACTATAGGAAGAAAAGTTCTGTTTTGCGGACACTTCATGTAACCACTGTCAAATTTATGTCAATTTTATTATTTAAACAATTATTATTGTTTTAAATTTTACACTTTATTTAAATTCTATAAATCCAATCAATCTGCATAAAAATTTTAATTAATTTTATAATTTAAATTTATATATTTTAGTTAATGTTTGGAATTTTGATTATATATGTCACTTCTTATATTAAAATCTATGTTACTATTCTATTAAAATTATGAAAAAAAAATAATGCTCTAATTTTCATGATATTGAACCATTATTAAATCGATCAAACAGTTTTTAATAATTTTTATTAACTAAGTTTTTTTTTCGCTTGTTTATTTATTTTATGTTAGGCAGGCATTTGGAACATTTTATAATCATTTTCAGGATTATTTTCATGTTAAATTTTTATGTATTTTTTTTTTATTCTGTTCGAAATAAAAGATAAACATATATATACATAAATACAAGCGCATATTATTTACATATTTATGTAAGTATGTATGTTTTAAAAGTAAAAATCTCATGCAGAATATTGTTGTTCTGTGTTTAATAAAAACATTGTTGACATTTCTAAAGAGGATTAAATAAGAGAAAGCAACAAACAAAACAAGGCAAAAAAAAAAAATATGAATTTATTTTTTATTAGCGATATTATATTTAATGTTATGTTTATTTATTTTATTATTATTTCAATTTCATTATATTTAAAGTATCTGTTTTCATGCGAATTTTTTCTATGATATTCAACAATGTTATTATCAGACATATAATTTTTTTTTTATTTTATTTATTTTTTGTTTATTATTTATTGGAAAAGAAATAACACATTTTGACTTTTATTATTAATTTTTTGGTTAATAGTATTTTGATTGAGAATCATATATTTGAAAATCTAATAATATTTTTTTTTTTATTTTTAGTTAATTTTTTAATAAATCAATCAAAATATTATTATTTATGTATTTTTTTTCCTCAATTAAAAGATAGAGTTTTATTCAAAAGCTTGTTATTTTGCTGTTCTTCATTAAAATAAATTACGAACAACGAGGTTTAGACGAATAATTGGCAAATGAGCTTAGAGATGGTGCAGAACTATACAAACGATGATTTTATTTAGGTCTTGTTGCGGATATTTTTTTATATTTCTAAATCTTTTTAGTAATTTTAATTTTCGAGCCAACATGGAATCTGGAAATGGTACGCTATACCAAATGTTAGGCTGCAGAAAGTTCGAATTGGTTTTATAAACAGAGGTTGTGAAATTTTATTATCAAACCGATTTTTAATTTGGAATCAATTAAATGACACTTAAACGAATTATAAGTTTGTTCTAAACTGGAAATAATTAACTTTCATATCATATTCATTAGTTGTTGGATTGACTACATACATACATATTTCAAATTTTTATAAGTAATAATTATAACTAACATAGTTGTTATATAATTAAAGATTAAAAATGCGATGCGACATTTATTTACATATAGCACTGTGTATAGCAAATATTTTAATTTGGTATTTGTTTAGCAGCTTACTGAATATACCTAATGGTATTTCTGGTTTCAATTATGCTAACTTTTGGATAAACCACAAAACAAAACAAAAATCAGCCACCTACTTACAACATAATTATATTATGATTCCAATTAAATTTCTTTTTGAAATAATACTAAAAAAACCATTTTACCCTTAGCTATATTTAATAAAAAAAATAAAATTTAATTATAATCTCCCAAGTACTAAGCATTAATATTGACAAATATCACTTTCTAGGATCTTAAAAATATATACATACATACATAGATAGTTAGAATATACGTTTGTTTATAAATATATATTTTCAGTCATTAATTTTACAAAATTTTTCTAACAAGTACATAAATTAATAGGTAAAAAAATTTTATTTCTATTTTGAAAAAAAAAAAGAAGAAAAATCATATTCATATACCTCTAGCACTACAGACAACCACTTATGTGGATTATACAAAAAAAAAAGAAAAGCTGTATTGCAAAGCACTTTATAGAAGTATTAACCTTTAACCAATTTATTTACATGACATTTATACAAAGGCTAGAAAGGTCATATAGAAAAGATAAAATTACATTTTAACTTCGAAATAAACATATTCAGTATTATTAGAAATTATATGTTGCAACTTATTTGTTGCATTTCTGTTAAGAATCTAAAATTTTAATGTGTAATTTATTTATTTCATAAATACATATTTAAATACATCCTGCACAAGTTGCTGAAATGGGAATGAAGTAATGAAACAAATCTGATACAAAAAATCTTTTAAAATGATTCTGTTTTCTCCGAAAATGCTCTTAGAACTAATTTCACAAAGCTTGAAAATAAGTTTATAATGACAGAGTTTCAGTGCCCATTTTCTTTTTTTATTTTTCACAAAAAACTTATCATTTACCTCGAATCAAAAATAACAGTTTTATCTTTTTGGTATACAAAAAATTATTAATAAAATATTTTAATGTCGAATGTTTTTTCTTCGTTGGAACAGAAAAGGGGAAAATCAAAAAGTTTTCTGGAATAAAAATTCTGATAGAAGCTAATTTCAGTTTTATATGTAACATGAAAAAAAAAACATAAATGTTATTTAAAACTAAAAGATATCGATAAAATTTTACGGGAATGAATAAAAATTTAAAATTAAGCATTCTGTGGACAGAAAGTTAAGAAACCTTTAAAGTAAAATTTATATATACTTATGTGTAATAAAGTAAATTGGATTTTAAAATATGTAATGTTAAATATCTTTTCAACAATTAAGAATTAAAATTAAATAGAAATGGATTGTTTAATTACTTTGTGTTCTTCCAATATATATGTATATTGTTCACTTTTCCTTAATGGTGTTATAATTATTAGTAATTCTTGAATATTATTGAACAAGAAATCTTCCCATTTATAATAATTTTTGGTTATGTCCTTACTTCTTTTAATTTTTTTTTGTACTATCGTTTTTAATTTTTATCAAAAATGTATTTCGAACGAAATTTAGAAATATCTTACACACATGAAAGTTTGTTATATAATATGTACATGTACATGTAAAAGTAAATTGGTAAGTTATTTAATTTTTGAATTATTAAACTTTTTGTTTTCATGCTTGTATAGTTTTATTTATCTAAACGTGCATAAGACAATTAGAACCATAGCATAGCTTAAATTTCATTTTAAAATCACGTTCTACTCTTAACTAATTCCGTGCCCTTAAGTAATTTAAAAAAAAAATTCAAAAAAAAAAAATAAATTCTTAACTCTATTTTTCACTACAAGTTTATTCATAAAAAATCAAGATACTGAATACTTATTATGTCCATTGCGTTTGCAATAGACTTAAAGATATTCCTATTCTTGCAAAATTTTTTTTTTACACTTATGAGTTTACATCTCATTCGTAAAGGTGCATCGTTTAGTAGGGAATTGCAATGAGATTCTTGAAATTCAATTCAATTATTTTCTTTTATATACTCTTCAACAAAAAAATACTTCTCTCTATTTAACGACACAACATAAATAATGAACTTTATAAAGTAAATTTTTTTTTTCATATCCCGAGTCATTCCCTTTTTCTTACTTAAGGACAGGAAAAATGTGTACCTATATAATGATAAATTGATAATATAATACATATGTTACAAATAATATATTATATAACATAGTTTCCAATTAAAGAACAGGATGCTTTTTAAAAGTTATTTCACACCAAAAACGAATATAAAACCAGAAAAAAAAAATAAATTATACATTACCTTGATATTTTCTTTTTTTTTTCTATTATAAGTTTCTCCCCTAAGTTTTTCTAATAAAAATTATTATTATTATTTTTATTTATTTATTTATATTATTTTATTTATTTTTTTGTAATTTTATGAAAAATTTTCATCCATTTATTTTCAACCTAAATTACTTGCAAGAAAAATGTCTTGAAGAGAAAATTTTTATGTTTTGCACATAATAATTTTATGATAAATAGCATGTGTTAAAAAGTTAAATATAAAGGATGATTACACCTTACAGAAAAAAATATAAAACGAAAAGAAAATTATTTGACGGTATGTTTATTATTATTTGAAAAAGTAAAACCCGCAAAAAAAAAAAAATTATTATAATTTTTTTTTTTTTTTAAATAAAATAGAACATTAATATTATAAAAACATAGAAGTAACGAAACTTTTTCTTTATGCACATAAAGTTCTTTCATGTTATCTAATCACATTAACATTATATCAGATTGTATATAGTTTCAAAATATTATGCTGTTTTTGTTTTGAATATTTATTTTTGGCAAGCGCGTTTATAATTCATCGTCTTTTATCTGTTTCATCTTATCTAGATTTATTTAGTAAAAAAATTATAGTGAACATTTTTTCATGGATTTCTTCAAATAAGAATAGAGTTTTAACTTGAATATCAGGAAACTAGAATATTGTATTTAAACTTATAACTAGAAAATATGAATGGGATGAATGAAGTTCGTGTATATAAAGTCAGAAATTCTGAGCCGATGCTTAGAGCAAAATGTGAGGAAAGATTTTTTCTTTGGCAGGTGTAAAAAAGCTCTATATAAGTACATAGTAATTTAATAATAATTTTCTACTTATTTCGTTTGGGAATTTTTCAATATGGGAAAAAAATTCTGAAAAAAGAAAATATTTTTTTTTTTTTTTTTTTGAAAGTTTGTACATTATTCCCTTATATTCTTTCTTTTCTCAAAATCTAAATAAATTTTTTATTCTTTAATTCCACTCCTATATGACTGTGTGTACTACAATCAAAGTAAAGTGATATTTTTGAAGCATTAGAAAATCATTTTTAAACATCTCTAAAGTATGCAATCAAAATTATAAACCCTCAAAAGTATATAAATAATATGATAAATCTATGTAATAATAAAGAATGTCATACCTTATTAAAAATTTATGTATATTGTTTATCTTAATTTTTTTTTTTTTATCTTATTTTGCGGTGGTGTTAGGAAGATTATTGTTGAAAATTTCATATGCAGAAAAATGTTAATACTTTTTTTTTTTTTTTTTTACTTTCAAAAGCAGAAAAAATTTGGTTGTTTTTTTTTTTTGTGAAAACCTCTTTATCCTTTATAAAAAAAAAGAAAAAAAGAAAGTACTATGCAGAACATTTTCAAGTTTATGATAATGTCAGCAATTTCCTTTTTGGAAACCCGTTTAAATAGCTTTGGAAACAAAATAAGCTAAATCTTCAAAAAGATTTGAATGCGAAAGATAATAATATAACAAAAAAAAAAAAAAAAAAGAAGATTTTAAGTTATGGCACATTTTTGGCAGTTTTACATTATTTAACATTATATTTCTATGAGCATATTTATAAAGAGTGTTCCAATTTTCACTGAGAAAAAATTGTTATGAAAAAAAAAAAGTGAAATATTAAATCAGAGATAAATGTACCTAAATGAAAATAATCTTAAAAGATTACTATTTTTGTTAAAAAAAAATTTTATTTTTCGATTATACACATGTTTATCAAAGAGAAATCTCGTCATTATTTTCAATTTCAACTGCAATGATAAAAGTCTACTTTGCGAAGCCAAACTTAATGTTTGACTGAATATTGAATATTAATATTGAATATTAATTTAGACCAGGAACTTTTGGTTTGTGGAAAAATTAAGAAAACTTTACTTTTGATAATTTCAATTTATAAGAAGTATATTTAGAAATTAATTATTAGGTTTTGCAGAAATAATATAAATATAAGTGTTTACTTGTACTCCCTCATCACTCAAAGATCTCAAAAATTCAAACGTTTGGACAAAAACTTATTCATGGTCCTTAATTTAATTCTTATCTATCTCAGTACTTGGACACTGTGTAAAAGTAACATTGATTAACATCATAGGACTAACAACTAAAATAGATTGATTATATGATAAAAAATAATTTTCCTAGCATAGCTTTGATAATAAATTAATTCCTGTTTTTTTTCCAATAAAATAAAAATTTAAAATTCCGTGATTGATTGCCAAAACAGAACTTAAAAAAAAAAATTGCTGTGTTAATAAGCATAAATTTTAAATGAACTTTAATTTTTGTTTCTTTTTACTTATAGTGTTGCCCATAAATTGTGATTTCCCCTTCAATATTCATTATACCCTAGACTTAATTTCTATGCCAGATTAGATTTGAACATTTTAAAAATGCCATAATACACAAAAAATTTGCATTCAGATAGTACGTAGTGCGGTACATATTTTTCTCTGGGTAATATTTTTAAATTTATTATGAAGAATTATGAGGTTTGAATAATTAGGTCTATTATCCAGTGTACTTTTGAAGTGGTGGTTTGAGAGTGCAATAAACTTTTTCGACATCTTTCTCAGAGCCCTTGCTTTAAATATGCGATTATCACAGAGCTTTCAAGTATCATTCTCAAACCAATATAATTAGGCGGAATTGGAGATACTTAATTCGATACTTAATTATCTTTTCATCATTTCATTTACTTATGAGAATGTGGCTTCATAATTTTTTTACAACTTTACAACTTATTATTTTGTAAACACATCAAATAAAATACATCAAAAATTTAAGAAACTTACCACTTTTAATTAAACTAATAACGTTATTTATCAAAAAGCCTTTAAAAAAGATATTAAATGTTGTGGATAAATAATTTTATATATTTATATATAAAATAAGCGATTATTTAAATTTAAAAAAAAATAAATTGATATTAAAGTGATAAATTTGTGCAGAGATAGTAATCAAATATAATTTTGAATGAGTAAAATATAATGCGACTTTGTTTAAAAAAATCTATGTATATAAAAGAAAATTATATTTCAATTGTTTTCCATTCAATTGATCGAATCTGATATTCACATGTCCCATCTGCAATAAAAAAAATTGATTTTCCTAAACAAACCTAAACTATCGCTAAAGTTTTTCTAATACGAATGAACAATTTTATAAACAAAAAAAAAATCCTTAAAAAGCTCAATTAAAAAGAAATAAAAGTTTTCTCGTTTCGATAACTTCCTGTTTTTTTTTTTTTTTTAAAAAGCAACTAAACGAAAAGTTCTCCAACAAAATAGAACTTATGTAGTTATGTGCAATGTTTTAAGTGTTTTCTATTTTTTGTGAGTTTTTTTTTGTTAATGTTTTTCAAGTTGCATCTCCTTTATACAAAAAAAAGAAGATATTATAAACACAAAGAGAAGAAAATCTCATTTAACTAAAAATAAAATCCTTGTTTCCAGAAATAGTCACGCGCGACAAGTGTTGTAGTTTTTAACACAAAAAAAAATCACAACATAAAACCTATTCATAAATTGTAAGGAAAATATTTCAATACGAAATTATATTTTCACTTAACCTCCAAAGAGAGGACATAGTCCCAGCTGATTAAATAATTTAAAATAAAAATTATTTTCTTTGTTTCAAATAAAAGTTTACGCCACAGTTTCCGCAGTCTTTCTATTCGCAAATGCTAACCAACATCAAGTTTTTCATTTTGACAATTTATATCTAATAAATATATCTCGCAGACTAAGATTTGATAAACATTTTCATAAATCATAAAACTAACTATGAACAAAAACTCTGGTAGAATCTTGAAGAGTTATTAAAAACGAAATATATTATAAAGAACATTATACATGTATGTTTCATCAAATTTCCCTTTGATCGCCCATCCTCTACCAAAATGCTTACAACTAATGAACAACTCAATCAATTTTAATTATTTGAATGTCAAAATATGTGCAATCTCACTCTAAAGAATGTGAAAAATGGTTAGACTTTAGCTTATTTCCAAGTAGGAACTAGGGTCGCGATTTCAATGAAAATTATTATATTTGTAGGTGGTATTAAAGGAACCTAAAAATATATTTAATCCTTCCTTGTAACCAAGGTATCTTAAATCTTGAATAAAGTATCTTAAATCGAAATATTGAAAACCCAATTCTTCATTAATGGGATATTTTTTCATATTAAATTTAATTTAATGATTTTGAATAGGTGTAAGTTTAAGTTTGGTGCCTTTTTGTTGTAATTTTTCGAATATTTTACAAAATTATAATAATATAATTATAATTATCATAATTTTGTTATGTATTTCGTGCTACACTTTGTAATTGACCGAATTAATGAATTTTATTGTAAATTTAATCAATTTCATTATAAATTTCTCTGTGTAAAAGTATTAGGGGCGATGTAAAAAATTTAAAAAAAAAAATCCTTTTTACAAAATAAAACAAACATATCGAAGTTCGTGAACTTTTAGAAGGCTTTAATCATAAATCCTTTCAATACGTTTATAAATTTATATGATTTTTTTTTCCACCTTAGTTGTCAAAAATAAAATTATATACACATTTTGAAGGGTTCAGGTGTTTTCAAGAAGTAAATAAATGAAACCACACGTTTACTTTTAACACTAAATAAACACTGTATATATATATATATGGATTTGATATTCCCCTAAGGGAAAAAACAATGTTTTACCAGTATTAAACATTATTAACAATAATTATGATTGCAAAAAACAAAATTAATAAAACTGATGATGTTATAGGGCGTTGTTGGTACACACAATGTACAATTGTAGAAATGTACTTGTGCATACATTATGTAATTATTTGGAATTTTTAATAATTTTTTTTATTTTTGTTATCCGTATAATTATAATTATGTCCTTGATTTTAACTAGGATCTTAATAAAATTTTCAAAACATAATTATACATAATCATTGTTTTCAAAAAAACAATAAAAATTGTTTTCAATAAACATTTGTTCGCAGAGTCCTCGCCTTATCAGTTTAATTTAATTCTCAATTAATTTATGTTTCTTTGGCAAAATAAATTTTAATGCGTATGTGGTTGATAATGTAAGTGTTGAAAATTGTCTCGTGTTACATTTTAACTACTATTTATATGGTAACATAATTTTAATGCTTTAAATTATGCAAACACATATGTATATAAGAAAATTTTTTGATCCAATTAAAGTATTATGATTTTTTTTGACACATATTTATTTATTTTTGTCACAAAAGTAGAATAACAAGTAGGCTAAAAATAAATAAAATTATCCTTTGGGTGTATTTTTTATGCTTGTTTACATGTCATTTTACTTGACATTTTTTTTCTTTTTTCTGCATATTTTGTTTTTCATTTTTTTTTTTACCAAAAATGGTCCTTTTTCTCTATTTTCAAAAAAAAAAAGACAAAAAAAGTTTGCTAAAAGAATTAATTCGATATGCGCGAATTTCAAAAAATGTGGTTTTTTTTTTTTTAGGAAAATTTGATCCTTTTCTAACTTTTTATAAATTTGGTTAAATTTTCAACAATTTTTTTTTTAAATGTTTATTTTTCCAAAGGGTCTGATTACATTTCTGAGAAAAAAAATTTTTTTAGTAGAAATGTGTATGTCGAAAAAAATATTTCGTAAATTTTTTCTTAAAGAAAATTAAGTATGTGCTATACTTATAATAAAAAATTAAAGTTTTCGTCACGAAAATGGTCTACATATGATTGTTATATTCTTTTGTATAGCGTACGTTTTTAATGCGAACACGTACACGTACGTATTAAAAATGTGACATTTGTATATTTGACAATTAAAAATGTTATAGCATATGTACATAAGTATGTATGTAATTTTGATTATCTTATTATGTAATATAACCCATATGTTTTAAATTTCTCTTCAGGGACAGTCCTTTTTTGTTTTATAGTAAAATTAAATTTCAATCCTTTGAACTTATGCTCAATTATTTTTGCAAACGTTTTTTTCGTAAATTTATTTTATAAACGTCAAAATTTTTTTTTGCGTTTAAATTTCATCAACAGTATACTATTTGAGAGTTCGTACAAAAAATAACAGTTTCCAAGTTCATATAATAAATAAGTTGAGTCATACGAAAAATAATAGTTTCAGGACCAAACTAAAAGTATTATGTATTATCAAAGGGAATGAATGTCTCAGAATAAAAAAAAAAAAAAATATACCTAGAATATTACTTGATTTTTATTCATACTTTATTAAGTATGGAGCCCGTTTTCGATTTAAGACTTAAGCCAAGTATTTAACTTCACTGTAAACATATCTTGATCAAGCCAAAGATTTAAATATATTTGTTGATTCATAACCATATACAAATAAAACAATTTCAAGTGAAATCCAAACCCCAGTCCGAGCCCTTGGAGATACTCAGAGTCTAACCATCTTTTTAAGCTCTTCTAGTATTTATTTATCTACCCAGCACACTAATTTTCATTGGAATCCATTAAAACTTTTTAAAAAAATATAAAATATATAAATTTTATATGAAAATTATTAAGATCCTTGGCTGTTTGAGAGCCTCTAACTCCCGAAATCGTAATTTCATTATCTCAAAAAGAGTAAGACAAAAGTGATTGAACAAACTGATTTTGCAACCGTTTCTAATCATCTCTACAACTACAAAACTCTATTTTTGATTTTTGATTTTTTGTTTATTGTCCCAATTTTTTGTGTTTTCGGTTGTATTTTAACAATTCAATAAAAATTTGGAATTTCCTTAACATAAAAGGTTTCTTTTATTTACAAAATTTAATTTATGGGCTTTATTTTGAATATGTTTTTTTTTTGTTTTATTTTTGTTTAAATATGTAAATTTTTTTATTTGTCAATTGATTTTTTATTAAACAATCAAAATTTCTAGATCTTTATTTAACTGGTTGAGCGAAACAAAAAAAATAAAGGTTTTCATATGCTCTTGATAAATTAAAAAGATATGAAAAATTGTTATTTTTTATCATAGTTTTTATTGATTCACATATTTTAATCGCTTTCCTTTAAGGATATTGTGTATCTTATCAATTTTATTAATGATGAAGAAAGAACCCTAAAATAGTAATTGGAAATTTATTCACAAACTGACAAAATATAGTTCAATTGGTAAATATTTACCACTTGCAATATAATTTACTCTTTTGAAAGATTTAGCTAAAAAATCGTCTGTAATTGAGCTAAAAGAAAGTGTATTAGAATCCTGTCAACTAAATCAACACAATCCGTCATAGATAATTTTTTGTTTATTAGAATCAACACTTTATTATGTGGGGATTTTAATTGGAAATAAGAAGCAACATCGGATCTTTTTTGGCTCAAATTCGAAAGTTCTCTTTTCTCTAGTGAATTCCTAATATACAATTTCATTTTGCAATTAGTCCTTATGGATATGATTTATACAAAAGAACTCTAACAAAATAATTTGTCTTTAGGGCTATGTAACGTAAAAGAATTTTGATTAATGACATTTTTTTTTGCTATTAATGCCTCAATTAATAAAATTTCAAGAAAAAAAAAATTCTTGTAATTACATCGTTAAAAATGTAAAAATTACAAAAAAAAAACTAAGATTAGCTTCCAGAAAAAAAAACTGAAAAGCAAGAAATTTTTGGATACAATAAAGAGATTTTTCCTATGTCAGAATAAAAATATTGTTAAAAGGATCATAAGTCATTTTAATCATGGAAAAAAAAAATTGACATGGAAAAGGATTCATTTGATTTTTTATTCTTTTTTATACCAAAGGAAATTAAAATCTTAAAAAAAAAAATTAACTTTGATAAGATGTGTTATATTCGACAAAAAAAAAATTGTTTTTTTTTTTTTCATGCGAGCATAAAAATACAAAATTATAGCAAAATTTAATTATGACTGCTTTTGAGATTAAAATGAGACGAAAAAATTTATTATATAATGTTAATTAACTTTTAAATTTTATGGAAACCAAATCTTGTTACAAAAGAACATTATACATAGTATCTTTTTCTTATGTATATACTTATATAATATACTAAATGGGCGGGCGAACATAATCTATAACTAGATATTCGTTATATAATATTTCACAAATTAAGCTTAAATTCCATCATACAAACATTAGACACTCATTATCATTACTATAATAAAAATTTCTTTAAATGTGTTTTTAATCACCTAAAATTAATCCTTCTGTTTAAGGCAACATTACATAAGATCGATAATACGGTCCTCCTTAAGAAAATTTTAGTAATTATTTCCAGTCATTCAAAACCAAAAATATTTAACTGGGTAAAATCTTTAATTTTTTTTTACTTAATTGAATTTAAATAAAATAATATTATTTTTTTTCCGAAAATAAAAAATTAATACAATAATTATTCCGTATTCAAAAGTTTTTTAATTTTCAGATTTAAGTATCTATGCGTATAATTCAAATAAAATTTTCTCTCATTTACGTTTAATCTAATTAAATATATTTTCTAATGTTTATAAAACTCTTAATTTAATGCTAAGAAAAATTTTAATTTTTTTTTTGTAACATAAAAATATATTTTCGTGCAGGTATGATGTATTTTCGACGTTATATTCTACTGTAGGTATATTATACATAATATTTTTGTAATGTTTATTTTAGCATATATTTTAAAAATTATCCTCTTTCCTTGCAAAAAGAAGAATTTTATACAAGAATTTATGCGTAATAAAAATTAATTAAACATTTCAAAAATTATGTTGAATAAAAAAAAAGAAGTTTCTTCCGTGGCTACACTTTTCCAAATTTTGGTCTTATTTTATGTAATAAAATTACTTTTATAACATAATCATGAGTTAATAGTTAATAGTCGCCAATTTTGTTCCAACAGCTCTAATACTAGTTCAAATTGAAGTTAAATAATTTTAACTATAAATTTAAGTTTTGCGTCTATTAATAATAGTATCTTCATTAGAATAAGTTACAAAGTGTCAAATAGTCTCTCGAAACGCTTCATTAATTTTTGCCGGCTTCAGTTTGACACTTAGGTAAAAAAATATAAAGTGTTCTCAATCTTAATATTGTTTTTTTTTTTTTGTTCTTCGTTAATTAGGTTTAAATATTAAATGTGAAAATCTTATGAAAATTAAATTAATTTCGCTACTTCAAAAAATAAAAATAAAAAATAAATTTAATAGAAACACTTTTTTTTTTCTTTTCCTAATCCTTATATTTATCCTTTTTTCATCATAAAAATTAATTATTTCCACATTGAAGGATAAAAAAAAAAATTAAATTCTTTTTTTTAAAACAAGAAATTTTAATTTCTTTAAGAATTTTCCTAAAAAAAAAAAAAAAATTGAAACATAAACATAGAGATAGAGTAAAAACAAAAAAAAAAAGGTTTCATTTTTCTTCATATTTAATTCAGACGGAATTTTTCCTTATTTTTTCTTCCGTCACTATATTAACTTTCATTAATAAAACTTTTGTTTAATTTTTCATATTTTTTGTTTTGTGTTTTTTTTAATAATTTTCTTCCCTTATTCAACTTTGTGTGTTTGCGATATTCATTTATTTTCAATGCAATTATAAGATAGAATTTTTCTTTTTACACATATTCAAGAAAAAAAAGTGATTTTTTTATTTTTTTTATCCTTGTGCTAAATATAATTTATATTAAGAATTTTATTTTTTTACATTTTTTTCAATTAAAAACCACAGGGAATTTACTTGTATTTCATTTTACAATTACAAAAGGAATCTTTTTTTTTTCTTTGATTTTCTTGTCGCAGACAATTTTGTACTATTTTTTATTTTCATGTTGTTAATTTTTTTTTCTTTTTAGGTTTGTTTTAAACTAGAATAATAATGAGTCTGAATATAAATGAACATATTGTATAAATTATTTTAATAATGTTAGATTAAGTCCTGTTCGCACTTCAATATTTTTCCGGATATTTCGATTTTTCCGGAAACTTTGAGGATATACAAAAACTTTTTCCGGATATTTTAATTTCTAGTTATTTTTCCACTAGTTCCTTTTAGCTACTTTTTGATAGATTTTGTACGGTTGGCACCGTCTATTTTGTGTCAAAATATCAACAAAAAAAAAAAGTGAGATTTAATTTTAAAATTATTTTTGAACTTCAGATTTTTGAAAATTCATATAAAAAAAAATAAATTAATTTAAATTTTTTTTAGAACTGTCAAATTTTTTCTACTTCTCAAGTGCGAACGTTAGTTTTAGAAAGTGGAAATTTCTACTTATTTATCCGGATCAATGTTGAAATGCGAACAAGGTATTAATTATATGAAATGTCTGATTTAAGTGCTCATTGGTCAAAACTCCTGCTCTCAGTACAGTAGCAAAAATTAAGAATCCAGGTTCGAATCCTGGCTGAAAAATTTATTCTGGTGTTACATTCGCTCCCAGTAGTCTTTACTTTTGCTACAGACACACTGAGTCCTTCATTGAATACAAAAAACTGGATGTGTACAAGATTCTAGGTTTACGGTTTCACAATTTCATGGAAAGATACTCTGGTACAAACAGGTTAAGCGCGGACTCTCTGCTATTATGTATAAAATACTTTGCAGTCTAAGTGGCTTTAAAAAGCTAACATTTATAATCGTTATTTAATTCAAGATGAAACTAGTTATATGTCAAAATAGTTATTTTTCTTATTCATGTATTTTATTTATATATTCACTTTGTTATTTCCCATAAAATTTAAAAAATTACTTCAACTAACTGATATTCGCTTGGTAAAGTATATATTAATAAAAGTAGTTCTTTGAAGTAGAAAATGTAGATTAATACATTTCTTGTACTCGCGTAATAGTTTTTTTCCTAATTCTTGTACATATAAACTTGTAGCTACTTAGTCTTTTATCTATTTTAGGACACTTAAATTTGCTTTGAGATACACATTTTTTGCATTCTATGCAATAAAAATAGGTTCACTCCTTCTAAATTTATGTACAACTAAAGAACTTAACTCAATGTTAAGAAAAAAAAAAGCAAAGTCATTTCATAAAAAATTAATGTTTAAACATAAAAATATGTAATTACTTTACTTATGAATTTTTTTTTATCATAAATACCATAAAAATCTATAAATAATAGGGTCATATTCTCTATTTTATAATCCAACCGATAAATTTAAAAAAAAAAAATTATGTGACCTTGTTTGGTAAAAGAACTCATTTTTTTTTTGTTTCTGGCAATATTATTTTATACGCATAATTCTTAAAAATATGAAAAATAGATAAAATATATTACTTACAACATACTTTTAAAATATGTATAATACTCTCTAAAGTCTATAAAGCTCTAAAAAAAATTAAATTTATATCTAGCAATTTTATAAAATTTTAATATACGTTTAGAAAGTAGGGTTTATTGTTACGCAATGGGTTCATAATTATTTTATGGCATTATGATGGATAAATTAAAAAAAAAAAATTATATCTTGCATAGTAAAAATTTATAATTATTAATAAGACAATAATGTTTATTTAATAGGATCTAAAGTTTATACTTATTTATCGACTGTACTTAATTTTTTTTTAAACATCTTAAATCCCTGAGGATTAATGCAAAACGAAATTTGTTATAAATTTGAGATATCTGTTAATTTTTTTTTTGGAAAATTATGGCTTTTTACAGCCATGTTGAACGCAAAGAAAATATTATTCCTGAGCTAACACATATTACAAGAAACTTAACTTACTTACAGTTTGGATTCTTTTTTAAGAGCTTTCAATAGTCAAAAAAATTTAAAACAAAATAAGTACCTAGTGTAGTCGCAGTCTATAATGCGAAGAGTTCGAACAAGTTATGTTATTACAAGAGCTAGTCAAAATCAAATTTCTTCTAATGCATCAAATAAATTATGCTGAGAGTCTATTAGGCAAATATATTTATCCTATATTTAACAAGATACTAAGGCGTTTAATTTGACTACGATTCTTTAAGTTAGATAGTTAGAAGTTTCTTTATTTTATTTCTTAAGATATTTTCAAAAATTCTTCATTTCAAACCATAATTTTACAATAAATTATTTGTTAGATGTTACAAATTGAATTAATAATTTTTTTTAAAATCAACAAATATTTGATTTAAAAAAATAAAATAAAAAATAAGAAGAAAATAAGCATTAAATAAAAATTCATAATTTAATAGTATCCATAATGAAGCTGTAGGCATGTATTAACACTTCATAAAAATTCAAATTATGCGCTCACAATATTTTCATTAATTTTTATTGCTTTTCTTATATATAAAAATTTATACACAAGTTCATAAAATATGAAATTAAAAATTTAATATAGAAAATGTTGTTCTCTCTCTACAATAATAATAACATTCCATATATATTATGTAGCATAATATTTATTGTTATTTGCCACACGAAATATTATAGAAATAATGCGATAAATGTAATCCATTAGATAAGAATATTGCTATATTGAAGAAAGAAAAACGTTTCTTTATGTATAATTAAAAAGTAGAAGGATAATGTTTGTAAGTATAGTGTTGTCGGCTCCAGGAAACATCTAATTACATTATGCAGTTTCGATTTCTAATCATCTACGAGTTAATACTCAAAATGCGTTCTTATAGTCGAAAAACGCTTTTAGCAATTGAAGATAGTACAGAAAGTTGAAAAAATTTTCAAAAAAATATATAAGACTTATTTTATATGCATTTTGGTTTTCAATCACCTTAAACTTAAGGCTTTTCACCTCAAAGATAAAAATGCAGAATTCCTTAAGAAAAAATAAATTCGAATAAATTTCTGAAACACATAGGTTAAAAAATTTTGTCAAATAATCAAATAATAATAGTTATCTCTTTTGATGATTTGAAAAATAAAAATATTTCGATAATTTATGTTTGAAAATTCGCAATTCTTCATTCTACATTAATTTTCAATTAAATTTCAAAGAAGAAAAAAAAGCTGAAGAAAATTAAGTATATTTAATATAAAAAACAACAAAATGACAATTATTTTGACACTAAAAAAGCAGAACTTAACGCAATAAAGTGTATGTATTTTAAACAATAATTGCCTCCTTGTTGGAACTTAATAAATAATAATATATTGAATAATGTTTTTATTGCAAATAAATTGTGACATATTCGTTTTTCAGATACAAAAAATATATCGTTTTTCATCTTAAGAAAAAAATATATATTTTTTTTGATTTATTGTTAAATTTTACAGAAAATTTTTATAAATGTTTTAAGAACATGAAGAAGGCGTTACTTGGAAGATTTTTTCTTTTTTAAACTTAACCATAATTCCGATATATAAAAGATTCTTTGAGCTTTCATGAAATTATTTATGTTTTTATTTTTTTTACTCTTGTGTTTATTTTATTTTTTTGAAAATATTATATTTTTTTCTTTATAAATAATGCTTCGTGATTTTAATTTCTGGAAAGCTTTTAATTGTGGTCGAACTATAAATTGATAATTTTTTTCAGTTAATTGTTTGAAATTCAATATAATTAATATGTTCTGTATAATTATGGAAATAATATGTATGATATTTTTCTAAATTTTAACAGAAAGATTAATATTTTCTTTTCAATATTTTTATGTGGTAACATTTGTTTCTTTGAAAAAATTTGACAAAATAATTTATTAAAATAATAAATAAATAATTACTTATACTAATTTAAAATATTGTTAATTAATATTTTTTTTCTTTTTTTATTTCAGGTTAGTTTCTTATTCTGGTAATTAAAATCTTTTTCAATTACTTAGGTAAGATAGAGATAATTTATTTATGTTTTCTTGTTAACTACTTACACTTAAGATTTTCTTTATTTAGATAACTAAAATTAATGTTGAAAAAAGTGTAAGATGTATCTTATATTAACGCCAAAAGTTCTTTTGAATTGCTCAGATTACTTAGAAAGTTTACTAAATATGACTTAGAAGATAATTTAACTAGTATATCTATCGATTTCTTTATAAACTTCAAAATTTATCTATATATATGAAAGTTTGTGGGTGTAATCTATAAATTTTCTGAAGAATCGATTTGGATGTAATCGAAAGCTTATTTTCGTGTATGGTTTTAGGCTGTTTTTATTTTTACATGACATTTGGAGGACTAATTATTGCGCTGGACAACTTTTTCGCTGGACAACTTTTTCACCCATTGTTTATGCCAAATTTATAATTTTTCTTCATTATTAATCAATATTAGGCAGGAAAGAAACGACAGCAAGATCGATTATTAACTAAAATAAATATTTTAAAAATATTCATATATTTAGTGCTTGAAAAAAAAAATTTCATATTCAAAATGCTATTCTTCCTAAACATAAAAAATATTCAATTATCCTGCCACAACTACTTAAATTATATATTGGCTATATTCTTAAAATTAATGACCAAACAAAAATATTAAAATTAAAAGCTTTTAAAATTATAGATATACTTTTATTCATAATTTTTGTTGAAGTTTTGCTAAATTTAAATTTTTTTTTTTGTCTTTTTCAAACATATCCTTTTTGCATTTAAGGAGGTCATACATATGTTTTCTGTTTATGATTTCTTTGCGATAAACATGAAAACACGTTCATCTGTATTATCGTATAAAGTAAACACTTCAATTTCTCTTTATCAAATTATTTTGGGTTAGAATATTATGTTATTCTTCAAAGGATGATTAAAAATCTTAGATTTAATTTTATTTAAGAAGAATTCTCTTATCCTAAGTTTATATTTTACACAGTGGAGTAATAATATTAAATTTAACCTATTTTATTCATAGTATAAAATAGCATAGTGTAATATAGTCTATCTATATAGTAATAAAATACTTATTCCTCTGAAATGTATAATGTGTATAATATTAGAATTTAGAAAAAAAAAAAAATAGGAATGAACGAATAAAAACTTTTTTTTTTAAACCTAATCGATTTTGGAACATAAGATGAATTTTTTTAAAAAAATTGTCCAAGTAAACATTTTTATTAGCTGGAAATATTTTCTATAAAAATTTTTTTATATAAATTACTTCCTGGATAAACTATACATACATCAAATGAAATTATGTTTTCCTTTAAGCTAATTCTAGAGCAAATTTTTTCTGAGAAAAATTAGACTTATCAATTTACTACAAAAAAAAAATATTTAGGATACGGTATCATGTCAACATTAAGTGAATTTAGGTATATATTTTATTTTTTATTTTTCCAGACTAAAATTTTTTTTCATTCAATAAAGAAGAATAAAATAAGATTTTGCAATATAGTTTTTTCTTTACCCCAACATAAATATACATATAAGAGTATTATAATTTTTTTATAAAATTTTTCATAAAAAATAAAAAGCTAAAAAAAAATAAATTTCCTTTTCATATACTTATATGAAAAAATAACAAACTTTAATGTTTTGCATATATTAAGGATGTTAGTACACTATACTTTTGTGTATTTCTAAAGGTGATGCACGGTAAAAAGAAAATTTAAAGGTTATGTAAATAAGTTTTTCTCTTTTTTAGTGTTATTTTCTTTTTTTTTTCGTATTTTTTAACTTCCAGAAAGTTTATGCTTTCAAGAAATTCAGTTAAAGATATAATTTTTGGGTCAACTTATGTTTCTCAAATTCCCCTTTTGATTTAATTTTGAGTTTCTGTTTGAAATTGAAAAAAAAATATATAAAATTTTACTTTTGAATGTTTTTATTTTATTTAAATTGTCAAATAAGTTTAAATAATAATGCAAGTATTTTTTATTAGCTTATGTAAATTCAGAATTTTTTTAAATTATGCAACTGAAAGGTAGTATTATGGAAAATGTAGAGAAACTACACAGACTTGGTATAACCTCACAAGAAATCCATTCCGAATAAATTAATGAAATTTGCACAAAATGATTTAATAATCAACAAATTCCAAGTTATTTGCATTATGAGACTTATTGAGTATTAGATATTGGACTTTATTAAAAAAGTGTAGAAAGCATTTTATCCAAAATTATTAGAAAATTCATAAAGTCAAAATATTTCGATTTCTATATTCAAAATAATGATGTGAATCAGAACAGCAACCACATCTAGATTTTTTAAATGAATTAACGTTCATAGTTAGATATTATGCTTTCGTTATCGTTTATATGAATTCAATTTTTCTTTGCTTTTATACGATTAGAAGTCAAACAACATTGCATTTTTAAATTATTTAAATTAAAATTTCATTTCCTTTTAATATACATTCGCACAAAATCGTATTAATGTTCATGGTAATAGAATTGATCAATAAATAAAATCACTTCTTCAGTTCATTCTTGTATTTTTTTACTCATTCCCAAAGACTTTTGAAAAAAAAAAAAAAAGTTAAACTATTTCCTGGTCATATTTTGCAGGAATTTAATAGTATGAAAAAGGATGATATTTATATAAGAATCATTTATGAATGGAATTTGCATTATTTCAAGAAAATATTTGAACGTATTAAAAAATCTTTTTTCAGCAATTTCTTAGATTTTTCGTTTTTTTTCAACATTGACCTAGAATTTTATCAATATTTTCTGATATAAAGAAAATAATATTTCTATCTTAATAATTTTGAAATCTGTTTTCAAAGAAATTTTCAAATTATGAAGTTAAAATATTTTTTTTTATCGTGGTTTTTTTATGAAAGAAAAAAGAAATGTACGATATTAAAAATTTTATATATAGTACATGTATTAGGTATATATTATATGTTTGCATAATATATGCATATGTTTGGGAAAAATTTTATATGCACAGTATGAATTCCATAAAAATTCAAAATATGTTTTCAACATTTAATGTTAAAAATATATTTTTTATCTCGATATTATTCAGTTCAACGTCTACAAGGAAGAAATGAACAGTTTTCGCTGTAAACTTTTTCTTGAAGGAAACCATATATTTTTTTTTTCTTGATTTTTAACATGCTACCATTTTCCTCTTTAAATTTTCTAAGCTAAAAAAAAAGTTTTATTGCAACATCTGAAACAGTTAAAGAAAATATTTTATTTTTGCAAGCATTTTTGTTCTAAGAACATAATATAACCAAACACTTTAACTTAGATATACATTTTTTATTTCTACAATTAAGATTAAATCCTTTTGTCACTACTTAATTTACAAAATCTACTTCAATAATTATTTAAGCTTGTGTATCTTGTGTATAATTTATTCTTAATTATTAAAATATTAAAAAAAAAAGTTGTATGTAATGTAGAGGATGTACAATGCATAAAGTTTTATTTTTAACATATTGCGTGCTTATTCTTAAAAATCCAATACTTCGTTTCAAAAATTGTAGCTTTTTTGTTTCTATTCTAACAATATTATTAAATTCTATTTCAAATCTCTGGGCATATTTATACTCAAATCAGCAATAACATAAGAAGCAGCAGCAAAGAGTGCAGTACCCCTATCTAATGATGTTGAATTGATGATCGTCATAGAGTCTCCTGCGGTATGATGAAACCAAAAATATTTTTCATTTCCATCTAGAAGACCACCACCTGGAAATCCACGACTAGTCCACAGACCTATATCTGGTCCACCACCATTCGCTGAATATTTTGTTGCATTCAAATTAGTCATAAGTTTAATTATTTCTTGAAATATGCACGAAGCATATGAGTTCCCCGAGAAATCCAAACCAAGTGGATTGAAAACACCACTATCAGATTCCATTAAGAAATTAAATTCTTCTTTTTCTTTATCTTCATGACCTTTTTGGTATGCTTCAGCGCCCTTTAGGCCAACTTCCTCGCCCGTCCATAGTAATGCCCTCAGAGTTCGTTTAGGTCTCAAATCTAATGCTTTTAAATATTCCAGAGCTTTCCAAGATATAAATGCTCCACCTCCATCGTCCATTGCACCAACACCAACATCCCAGCTATCAATATGACCTGATAATAATACAATGGAATCGTTTTTATGAACTGTACCAATTATTTCGCCAATAGTGTTTCTTGATATAATTGGCGATAAGTTCACGTCATCCATTTCTAATTTTATTCTAATTTTATCACCACTACTATAAATCCTAAGTAGACGTTCAGAATCTTCAATTGTAATGCACGCTGTTGGAATTGGTTTCACCGTTTCTGAATATGTCTGACTTCCAGTGTGAGGTGATCCAATGGAAAAAGGGGCAGCTGAACGAATCAATGAGGCTACAGCACCTTTTTTCGAGGCCTCAGAAGCACCTTTTTTCCGATACTCAACAGTTACACCATAACTCACCCATTCGGGAGCGAAAACAACAATTTTTCCATCGACTTTATCATTTGGTAGTTTATTTAATTCTTCAAAGCTCTTAACGACAATAACGTCCGCAGTTATACCACCTTTCGGTGTACCAATGCTTGATCCTAATCCCAGAATAGGAATAGTTGTTTTTATTGGCGTTAATATTTCCGCTTTTTCATATCCACGCACCCAATGAGGAACTTCTGCATTCTCAGTGTGTACATTTTCTAAACCAGCATTTTTAAATTCATCAATCATATAATCAATACCTTTTTCTAGAGAACTTGATCCAGCTAATCTATGCCCAAATTTATCGGTAAATTTCTCTAAGCTTCTGAATGTATCTCCAGCAAATTTGCCATGAACAATTGTTTGAATAATTTCATTTACTGTATTTTGGTAACTATTGATCTCGTTTTTTAAATTTCCTGGTAATGAGCAAGCTTTATTATGAATAGCTAAGCCGATGGAAAAATCAAATATGGAAAATATTAAAATAATTAACTTAAATACCAACATTCTCGTCTTGTTTTAATTCAAAACTAATTTTTATTTTAATACTTAACTCACGTTAACTTCTTTTAGTCTTTTTATGCACACTTCGACTAATTAATAAAGCTTATCAACTTTTTTTTAAATGTTCGAAAAAATTCCGGGTTTCATCAAAATTAACTTTTTTTTATTGTTTATCTTTTTTGAGGAATTACGAAAAATAACTTTCTTTTAAATGTACCTATGTTGTAATTCAACAAAAACAACTATAAGAAAAGTATTTTTTTATTTTTTTTAAAGGTTCAAGTCTACATTTCGGGACATTAATGTTTGGTAATTTTTACAAAAGCTAAATTTTTTATTCTTATTAAAATTTATATCAACAGTATTACTCCTAAGAATAGGTTTGTCCAT
The DNA here is from genome assembly GCA_964007475.1 of Hybos culiciformis. Taxonomy (NCBI): domain Eukaryota; kingdom Metazoa; phylum Arthropoda; class Insecta; order Diptera; family Hybotidae; genus Hybos; species Hybos culiciformis. The sequence continues at coordinate 146,629,148 of OZ023273.1, read as the reverse complement.
TGAATATCAATTAATTCAGTAGATTAATTTTTATCAAGTTATTTGTATGGTCATAAACCTTCGTAAATTTTTATCATAAAATTGAACTTATTGTATTATTAGCACAATAAAACATATGAATTGATAAAAGCTAAAATGTTGAAGAAAAAAAGGGTCAAGAGAAAAGTTTTGAAATAATTTTGTAGAAAAAAAAAAGAATATTTTAAAGAAATAAAAATGTAAAGACCTGCAATATGCATTTTATATTTATTTTATAATTATTAATATCTAAGAGCAAATTTTAAAATATAATAAAAACTTCAAATAATCTAAACATTTATGTATTTCCAAAATCTATAAGTAAAAAACAAAGGTACAGTTTGTTGGCAGTTCTAGAAAGAAATCTTATACATCTTATGTTTGAAACTTATGTTGTTGCAGGTGTGAAAGTTAAATAAAAGTTACAGTAACGCAAAATTGTATGGAATTAAAATACAAACATTTTTGTGCAATTTCTACAAGATAAGTAATATAATTTAAGAAACTTCCTTTACCATCAAAAAGATTATTAGATTTTCAACATTTTATCTCGTAAAAGTGTGTTTAATGACATAAAGGACACATGAAACTTTATAGTGTATATTTACAACATTAATATATAAAAATGCTTTATTTTGTTATTTCATTTATTATAATGTAAAATATAGGAAATATTAGCAAAAATCTATATAAAAAATATGGTAATAAAAGAGGAATAAAAGAAAAAGTAAAAGTGGAATCCCAGAGTTTGTGAATTCATGTTTTTATACCATAAATATACGTACCTTTAATAAATATGTTATTTTCCTAAATCATATATTTGGTGTTTTTTTTTCTTTTATTTTTATTATAGGGGGTACATGCATAAGATACTGAGGTAGTAAAAAGAAATATAAAAACATATATGTATAATGTACATATATACATTATTTTTCCTTAATAGGTATATCTGTTTAAATATTTGTGGTTTTGGAAAACCCGAAATATAAAATAAAATAAAATTCAAAACGATTGAATTCCGTAAAATTTCTATATTTTTTTTTGTGCAGGGGTAGAATTTTATTATTAAAAATTATTTAACATGAATGATTTAGAAAAAAAATAATTTTTTTATTTAAAATAAATATAATAAAATATTTTATCTTCCCAAAAATTTTTGGTTTTCATATTGTTTTTCTGCCAACCAAAAAAAAAATCTAAGTAATATAATAACAACAACATAATATGATCTTAAAACTTTATAAAACTTTCAGATCAAGCTTACCCCATAATTATCCGATTAAAAATAATTTATCTACATTTTTAATGTTTAAGATGATCAATTTATTACTGGAATTTCAATCATTTGAATTATAAACCTAAAAGAAACAAGATGTCCAAACTGAGGATTTGGCCAGTTTTAGCCAATTAAGATGCGTATGAATATAACATTTATTTTTTATTCAATTTTGTTGAATTCAGTTAAGTTTTGTGATAAATTCTTATATCCACCTAGACATAAAATTAAATAATATGGGTTAAAAGTTTTTGTGGTCAAAGCAATTTAGAAGATAATCCAAATTATTAATAGTTAGAAAAATGTGTTTTAACATTCAATATAGTAACAGTATTAATTTTTTATATACATGTTATGTTTAATATTGTACAGATCGTTTCAATGTTGTAAATTTGGAATATGAATATTTTTATTGAAGCTTGAAATGAAAGCTCCCTCTACTGTGTTACAATTAGAAAATATTAAGAAAACTTATTTATTTTTAAAATTAGAGTTTAATATAACGTTGCTGAATAAGATGATTAAGATGAGAAATATTTAATTTTATTTTGAATGAAAATTAAAATTGCATTGCCTAATTTCTTGTACCTCGCTGTAGGAAGAGTGTCGTAACATTTTCTTTTTTGCACCTACAAACAAATTTAGCAATGAGATGAAAACTGCAATTGGATTTGTGCATTGACAAGCTTTATATGTTTTCTTTATTACTTACCCAAACGTTTATATTTTATTTTTTTATTTAATAGTTTACATCTGAAAATCTGTTTTTATCCAGTAGCTGTATAATAAAACCAATATCTGATCAGGTGTACATTTAAATATTATGTATCTTGAGCATATAAATATTATGCATAATGGTTTAATTTATTTGAAATATGTTTGAAGCATGTTTAAAGTGTAAAAATCATGGTAGAGAATTTATTATTTAAACACGAATATTTATAGGAAACATAGAAAAATTAATTGCGGTTTGTGGCAAATAAAATGTATTATAGATTTTTAATATGAAAACTCAAATATACCAAATATATTTTGTAATATCTTTGACTTTATTAAAACATTGCATTGTTTTATATATATATAATGTGAATTATTGTACATAATGCAATGTGCTAATATAAATGTTATATCACAAGTTTATAATGTATTCGTATATCAAAGAATGGAACTAAATACTTTCCGTTTCCTATAATAAAGTTGAGTATTAAAAAACATATGATAATAAAAATAAATATGGCTCGCAATATCATCCAAGTACATGTATTCTAGATTTTTTAAAACTGTGAATCCAAAAATTAACTAATCTTATCAATTTTTTGAGAGTTTCTTTTAGAATATAGTATATATTTAGATCTACTTCATAGGTATACTTAACTTTTGCCTTAAACATAAATTTAGTATCATAATCATTATTTTACATTGTATCATATACATATTGAATTTTTATTCCCGATGAATATCTTAAATTGTGTTTTTTCAACTCTTACATCAAATGTCTGCAAAATGAAAATTATGGTATACCGAGTGATAAACATAATTACATATCTGTACTTACTTAATAACTTATATACCTATACTTATATATATGTATACTTAATAAAATATTTTAAAACAATAATGTTCATCATCAGTACGGTATAGACAGATAAGTGGATAAGACGTTATACACCAAAAACTTAATTAAAATAAAAAAGAAATTACTCAATTTAAAAAATTTTTTATCTTCTTTCACCATTTATATCGTCATAAAATCTTTTTATTAAAAAACCAAATTTAATAGCAATATGGTTTTATGTGATAATTTTCCGTGTGTAGGTTAATTTCTAATTTTTTTTATTTGGGTAAAAAAATTATTTACGATATTTTAAATTGATTTTTCCGATTGATCTTCCTTTTTTTTTTTTTTTTGAATAGATGATACCTGAATCATGATTTGTGAAATTTTAAAGACTTAAAGTGTGTCTTTATAGTTTGAATGAAAATTTAAATGAAACTTTTGAAGCAATTTGAAGAGAAATTAATAACCGGGTTGATATAGTTATATTATTATTTTAACAAATCAGTGATTTGATTCTCACCGCGTCCTGAAGTTTGATTCAATACATAAGTTGAAAATCTTTCAGAATCACTAAATATAAAAATCACATAAATATATTTCTCTACAACTTTATAACATATTTTTACTTTTAAATCTTCATCAATTTGAAACAATTTTTACTACAAATTTATGAATAATTAAAATATAGATTCCTTACCTAACTATTAAGTCAAGTTTTAAAACGAAACCTTGTCGCAAAAGGGTTAACGTTTTCGAATGCCAGTTTAAAAAAAAATATTTTAATTTATTTTATATCTTTAAAACAAAAAGATGCAATTTGTTTTAAGCCGCCCACTCTTCAATTGCAATAACTTTCAAAAATTTCACATTATTCTCTTAGTAATGTAAGGAAAATAAAATTCCAATAATTTTCACCATAAAACTAGCAGAGGCGTTTTATAATTTCTTTTCTATTAATAAAAAAAAAAACAATAATATCTGTAACACATAATTTTTATTAAAAATTAGTTCTTATTTTTCAAAAAAAAAAATTAATTTTTTTATTGGTTATATTTATAACTATAATTTTAAGAAAACTAAATTTTATAATTAGTTAGTTTATCTTAATAGAAAATTAATTCATAATCGTGATTTTGATGAACTTTTACGATATCTCTACACTTACATTATGTTTAAATGTAACTTACTTTATGTAGGTATATTAATATATTTTTATTGTTAAAAAATTTGATTTATTCAAAAAATTATTCGAATTATAAGTTTTTCTTAGGTATTATAACACACATTTGAACATAAATTTACAATAGGTATTCTTATCGACTAATATTGGTAATTAAACTAAATGTTAAGTTAAATGGTAAAATCTATTTCTATGCTGTGATATTTCGCTACAGAAATGTATAAAGAAAATATCTAATTCAAAACTGTAATCTGCTACTATACCTATTAGTTATATACTTAAACACATTAAGCTTGAAAGCTTTTGAAAAACTTCAAAGAAAAATTAAAATTTCATTCAATAATATCAATGAATGAAATTTAAAAAATAAAATAAAAAAAATTGCACCATTTAGATATAACTAATATCCCAGTAGAGATTTTTTATTTTATGATCGTCATTATTAATTCACTTTGTAGGCGGGAGTTTTGCAATTATTTATGTGCTACTATATGATTTTTATAATATGTAACTCCAATGGATAAATTTAGATGAAAAAAAAATTTCTACTCTCCAAATAAATTTCAATTAAATTTAAAATTATTATGCCACATGAATGAGGGTTTGGAATTAATGAGAAAAAAAAAATTAATTTTTGTTTTAAAATGTTATTCGTTGAATAGAAAATACTAAAATTGAAATATTTTTGATTAGTATGTGTCTATCTTAAAATTTCTAAAATTTACTTATATCTAGGTTTTTAATCATTTTTAACTTTTTGGATCTACAAATTTCTGACGACCGTGGAGAATACTTAAAATATAGTTATTTTTATTTAACTTATAAACAAGTTGAATAAAAATATTTAAGATAGTGTTAATCCTGTTTAATATCATTATAGTGTTTTTAAATAGAAAATATTATAATATTTAGTTTAAAAATCGACGCCAAAACATTAGTTTTTATTATTAACACTAGATTTTGAAATGGAAGTTATTATGTATATTTAAATATTACAAATAACTTTTCAATTAATATGCATTGATTTTTTTATGTTTTTTTTTTTAAACTCATATTTCACTTTAGGGTTTCAATTGAATATGATTTATTAATTTTTTATTTAAAATATTTAACTCTGAATTTATTATATACACATCATAAGTATATTAATATCAAAATTGATTACATTAGATAGATTTTGTTTTAATTTTGTTACCGGTATATAAGTAAGTGTGAAGCCAATAAGTTTTTTTTTTATATAGAGGAAAAATGAGGCTAATCGGTTATAAATTAAAAAAAAAATGTAGTTTATCAAGTGTTTTAATGTTGTCTTTAAAATGCACAAAAAAATTGTATGAAATTAATTCCATAGTTGATTTTTTTAAATATAAATTAAGTACCAAATGTGAGTATTGTCGATTTAATTTATTCTGCCCTTTATCTTATGTTAATGTTTTTATAGAAACTACTAATGAACAAAAATTTTACCAGTTTAAATATTTCGGAAAATTTGTTTAAACATTATCTCGGCGAAAATGAAAATTTGGAAAATTTATAAAATATATATTTTGATATAAAAAACAATTTTTTTTTATAAGTAAATAACTTTTATTATTTTATTTCCAAAAAATTTAACAAGAATTGCAAGTATTATTATTATATATTTTAAAGAACCGTCGAATTATTTGAAAGCTTTTCTCATATCATTGAAAACAATATGTTATGCTGAAATTTTTTTTTTTTTTTTAAACTTATGCTATGTGTATTTTGCCAACAGGATTAAGTAAGTACCTACGCAGAATAAAAATATTTTTCTCCAACCACAAATTCCATAAAAGAAAATTGACAAAAATTTATTACACATTATTCTTGTATTACCTAAATCAAATAAATTCTATGTTTTTATTTTGTACAATCTGTTAAAAGTTTATAAGCAAAAGCAAGCATATTCCGTACACATAATATTATTATACTCCTTTCTTATTTAAAAATAAAATACTTAAATAGAAATTGCTGCCGCTTTTCTTCAAGTCAAAAATTGTTAAATATTATTAAGAACATACAATTGTGGTGATTTAAGACTATTCCATGCACAACTATCTACTATTAATATAGAAAATATAGAATTTATGTGCGCGAATGAACGAATTTTTTTGTACGCACGCCGTGGTTACTCTTGATTTCTAAAGATTTTTCAAATCAAATTTTATTGAAATCGCTTTAGTAGTTTTGTAGATGCTATTGCACGAACAAAATAATGTAAAAACATTTGCATTTTATTATTATGATATAAGATTAAAAATAATATTATATAATTATTATAAAGCCTTCAAAAACTTAAAAAAATTTTCATTAAAATTTAATAAACTTAATCATCTTAGAATGGAAGGAAATAATAATTAATCAATTTTAATTTTTAAATCCGTAATAAAATTTCAATATTAATTTGTATTTAATATAGAATTGTCGTTTTATATTTTCAAATGTTTTCACTTGACAGAAAACAATAAAATGAAATTGTCGCCTTAAGCGTATATAATGTTCAAAAAAAGGGTTAAACATATATATATATAAATCTGAAATTTATTATGCTTTGAAAGGATGGAAAGGATATTTATTTGAAAACAAAATAGTGAAGGAAGGCGTAATATTAAGACAATTTCATTCATATGTATATGTACGTACACTATTTACATATCATACACATACATTTCTGTCTATATATATATATACCTTCAAATGCGATTTCATTCGTAGTCACTTTAAAGTCATTCAAATTGACTTTAAGTTATATACAGAACATATATTCATAACTAGATTTATAATTATGTTCAACATATCTGTATTAACTATAAATATGTATAAGGTTGTACATATGTGTATCATTAATTAAAAGAAAACATTTTACTCGAAACACAAAATTTTTAATGTCTACTGTAGTTATTAGTTGATATCAACACAAAATTTGTGATATATACTGAAAATATTTAACAGTGGGTATAATTTTTTTTTTCGTGTTAATTTTTCTGATATATTAATATTATTCGTATTCATTATTTAATTTTTGGAAACCTAAATAGCTTATTTAAAGTTTTTGTATGTATACAGTGTGTGTGTAACATTGAATATTCTGAAATATGATGATAAAAAATTGTAAAAAAAATTTAATAGTGTATGTGATTATAAGCAAGTTCTGATATATATTGAAAAAGAAATTAATGAGTTCTGAGTTTTTGGCTTTTACTGTTTTCGATGTTCTTAGAAACCTACAAAAAGTATATTATTAACATAATATGGCAATGTTAGTCAGAATTTTCTTTCGATTACTATATTTTAAATTTTTTTCAAAAACTTTTTTATTATTTTTTTCAATTTTAGCTGAACTTATAACTACAGGCAAATTCTTCTTTAGGAAATTATTTCAAAATATAATTTAAATTGTCAAAAGAAGAACCCTCACTATATATAATACAAGACAAGTTTTCAATGTTTAAAGTTATTATTATTAAAAAAAAAAAAAAAAAAAATTATATTTTCTTAAAATGGTAGGGTTATAAAATAAGAAAAAGTTTTAATTCGTATCCTGACATTCTTTAATGTCATTAAAATGAGGACTTTTATGTATATACATAACAACTCAAACCTTTTTCCGTACAAAAAAAAAAAGTATGATTTCTTTGTATAAAAATGTTTATTTTGTGTACTTTTATTTTTTGTTTTTACATGAAATTTATTATAAATAAAATCTTATTTACTTTTATTTATTTTTTTTTTTTGTGCATTGCTGAAAATTTATGAGTCTATGTGGTATTAAAGAATTTTTAAACTAATTTTTTTATGGTTTTATGTTTTTTTTTTTTGTAGTATACGATAAAGTAAGCTTCAAAAAGGCAGTAACGTAATATCTCTAGGCGCAAATAATTTCTACAAAAAAGGTGATTTTCTTTATGAAGAATTTTTTTTTTCTTCTTCGTTGGCGAAGAAAATTTTCTAAAAAAAAATTACAAAGGGGAAAATAATTTATTTTTAATGTGTCTGGTTATTTGAAATGCCAATATAAGTGGGAAGTGAAATTTTGTTTTTTAATATATTATATAGTAAAATTACTTTTTCCTCAAGGAACACATTTTAACGAATTTAAATCACTTTTGTGTGTGTTCAAGGAAAGAAATAATAAAAAATGTTAAAATAAAATTTTTTGTTAATTTTTCATGATGGGTTTTTTTTTTTTGTTTTCGTTGCTTAAAATAAATCATTCCTTAAGGTTTTCGCATATTAAAAATAAAGACGATATTTTCATCTTAAAATAGAATTAAAAAAAAACGAAAATATATTTTCGCACGTGATCAATTCAAAATTTGGATTAATTATGAAATATTAGGAAAATTACTTTGCAATTTTTTTTTTTTTCTTTCAAAATTAATTTCAATTCTGAATTTAATATTTTAGGTCAATAAAGTTAAAAAAAGTTTGTTATAATTTTCGGTTGGGTGAATAATAGAAGAAGTCTTATGGGAAAACCATGACTTTGATTCTATAATAATAATTATAATTAACAGAATTCCGCAGTGACAATCTTCAACTGAGTCTTCAATACGGAAGACGATAAATAAAATGTTTTTTTTTTTTCAAAGAACTTGAGTAATTAGCATGATTTTAAAAATAAAGGGGTTCAAATAACTGAGAATAATAATCATTCTTGAACATAAATATTGGAAATAAAGATTCTAATATTTAATATAAACTTTAATTTTAATCATAATTTATTCATTTTTCTCATCTCAACTTAATAATTAAAACATGAAAATAAATCTTTTCTGACTTTGTACGAAACTCCGAATTCATTTAGTTATAACTTTTTTTACCGTGGGAATACATCATAATTATTAGGTATTTACTTGTTTTTAAAGTTATTCTATGTTACACTATGCTTATTTCTGTTAATTTTCTTATTCTGTTGGTATTATAATATTAAAACGAAAATGAAGTATATAACTTTGGATAAAGCAGATAATTTTTATTAAAATAAAATTTTCTAAAAATTTTATAAAATACTTTTTGTTTTTTTATATAATTATTGTACAAGTTGCGAACTTTGATTCTTCATTATTGTGAATTTTTGAATCGAAATCTCATTGGTTTTAAAACTTCTTGATCTTTATTCCATGGATTGAATTCTGGTTTTATTAAATTTAGATCCAATCTTTCAATAAATTTAATTTAAAAATTTTTATATTATAATTTATGAAACCATATCGAAGTATATATATTGCGAATAGAAGTCATAATTTCTTTCCTTTAAACAAAAACAAAAAATACGCAATTTTCTATGAAACATTTTCATAAATTAAGCGGCAAAAAAATTTCTCATCATTAAATTTTATTAAATTGTTTTTTCTTTCTTGCTTTTTTTTTTAAATAAGTATTAAATAATTTTTATCGCGATAAAATTAATTTTTCAAATACAATAATGTTATAAATTTTATTTTTATTTATTTTTTGTTTTGTTTTTTTTTATTCATTATTTTAGTTTTTTTTTCTACTTCTTCTCTACAATGCCTACATGAATCCACCTTTCATTCGAACTATTTCTTATATACATAAAGTAAAAACAAAACAAAAAATTGTATACAAAATAGAAAAATAAGTCGCAGCTGGTGCTGCTATCAGCCGCAATAATAAAAACAAAAAAAAAAATAACACAATTATTGCTTTTAAAATATTTCAAGAAAAAGAAAACTTGATAAACGTGTGTCTATATAATTTTTTTTTTTTTACTTTTTTTTTTTTCATTTTCTTCTTCTTATTTAGAAAATGAATTGACGTTAACAGATAGATAGATATAAGTAGGTATATAACTATATATGAATGTTTTTCTAATTTTATTTATTTATATGTGAAAATAGAAAAAAAAAATATAAATTTTATTTTCTTCATCTATCTCATAACTTTATTTTTTTTATATACTTTTTTTTTTTTTTAAATATAAATACTTTTTTTTCTAAAAAAAAATATAAAAAAATTTAATATAATTTTTATTGTAAATATTTCATTTAAAAAATAAAAAAAAAACTTATTATTGTTATGCTAGGAAAATGATTATAAACATATATATACAATATGTGAACATATAACACATTTATTAATATCATATTATTATGTTAATAATTTTTTTTATTATATACCCTATAATTATGTATATTTTACTAATAAGAAAATTATACTAATTTTCTACACTTATATTTTTTTATATTTTTTTATATTCTCAATTTTAATGACCTTGTCATAATTTTCTCAATTTCAAATCAAAAAAAAAAATAAATAAAAAAGAAATGATGCTATCCTCATCAACAAGTCATTATAAAAATATTTTTATTTTTTTTTATGACATTTATACGATTTTATTCAATTTCCAATATAATAAAAGTTAATAGGAAAATATTTTTGTTAGAAATTATGTTATTGTGTATGAAAAAAGTTATTTGAAAGTAATCAATACTGTTTTAAGTATGGCAATGGAAACTTTCAAAAACCTGAAAAACATCTAAGTCAGAAATTTTATAATTAATTTAAGTAGTAAGTATTAATTTAATTTGATTTCAAATTGTTTGAACTTTTGAAGTTCAATCAGGTTATCAAAAAAAAGAAAAAATAATAACAAAACATAATGTAGTTTTTATAATTAATTCTTATGTAAGTACTAAGTATGCTATCTTTTTTTTTTTTTTTTTTGCTGGTAGTAATAAATCAGCTGATAAAAAATAAATTGTAACAACAATAATTGTTCTTCCAAAACCAAGAGTAAAAGTTCTAAAAAAAAACAATTATGATTTTATTATTTTATTTTTAAAAATTATTTTAAATAAATGAAAGATAATCTTTTGAACTTAACATAAATTTGCCAAAAAAAATAGCATCGCTTAGCGCTATTATAAAAATATTAAGTTGAAGGGTAAGCGATACAAGATCTTTATAGGCAAATTCAAAAATTGAACAGGAAATTGTAGCAAGAAATTATAGCTTTTTTGTAGCCACCATTCTAGAAGTCTTAGAAATGGCCAATGCATAACTACTTAGTATTTAAAAACTTAACGTAACTTTGTAAAAGATTTTGAGAAATATGAAGATAAACTTTAACACTTGAAGTTTAACTTTTCTGAAATTACTTAAAATGTTGCCACTGCTTGAAATCTAAAATTGATTAAATTGCCAATCCCATATTATAATACCTACATTATATTAAATTCCTTTTAAATTTCATTGAACTTGAAATTATTATTTTTTTTTTGTTTAGTCATTAACTCTAATATTTTTTGTATAAGCTGATATTAACTAGTATCATTACTTTACAAAAAAATAAAAATAAATTGTCGAAACTGATTTGCTATTTGAGATAAAAATTTTTAATTCCCATATAGACCAGTAAAATAATAACAATATTATTCTTTGATTTTTGTTTTTTTCCATTTTAATTCCCCTAACAATTAATTTATATACACATATTTAACGTTCGATAACAAAACTAACCATTTTTATACTTTCATATACTTATGTATTTAGTTTTAAAAAAGGAAAAGATCAAAATATTTCAGATAAATAGGAATTGACTTGAAAATTTATATAGTAAATACATTATCTGAAATTTTAAATCAAAATTCATTCATTCAAAAAATTAAATATTGCCATTTCTGCGAGTCAATTTTATACCTTTAAAAAAAAAAATAATTGCGTATATTGGATGCCTAATAAAGTTTTGTTTTAAAGAAAATGGAACGAAGTGACTACAAATAAAATAAACACTGGGAAACAAATATTGAGGAATTTTTATTTATATTTCTTAACTTTTAAAATACTCCCACATTTATGGATGATTATAATAAAAAGTTATAAAAAGAAATATTTTTAATTATAGGAAGAATAAATTGATCTCAAATGGAGAGCCAGTTTTGTTTCTACTTAGTTCTGTAATTATTATTTTTCTTGAATAAGAACTAGATTGATCCAGTTATTGATCCTTTTAGAAGTTTTTCACAAGTAAGATAACGTCCTAAATTAATGCTAAGTAAGAATGGAAGCTTTTCAATTTTTGAACTTAAGTACTTTCTTTCTAGATAGTTTGCATTAGAAAACACTTCTTATCAAAATTTCAGCTTTTCTTTTCAATCAGAAGTTGTTCATATAAGCTTAATTTTTTTCAGTGTTGAACCATTTCAAGTACAAGGTATTTTCAATTCAGTTATGATTGTTTTTTTTTTTTTTCCTTTTGTCAATTTATTTTCTTTTATTTACTTCTAATTTAATAGTGTGTTGTCTAGTTTTTCTCGTTTTCTATTTAGAAAATAAATTATTGTTATGCATGCTTTGGTAAAGGCTTTTTAAGGCAAATTTATACTGCTTTTATATTAACGCCATAAAACCATCATCTGGAACATTGTTGTTTTGTTTACTTACGGCTGGTATTTTTTTTTATGATGTAGTTTGTTTTATTGTTATTTCAATTTCTACCAATAATTGAATTTATGTAAGAATAACAATACAAATGAAACAATTTTTCAATAAGAAATTCTCTAAATTCCTATATTTTAAATTTATGTTTTTAAATGATACGCGTACGAAAAATATGCAGAATTTATGATTATTTGGAAGCCAAATGAAGATGATTACTCCATGGTTCATTTATAAAATTCATTTAGAACTGTTGTATAAAGTATATACACTTTACACGACAGACTACAGTTTATAGTAAGTAAATAATTTTCATATAGAAACCATGTATTTCTAAACCAAAATTTATTTTAAATTTGATAACGTTTCCGTATTCGTTATTCAGTATTTAAATTCTCATTTAAAATAATTAAAAAGCCTTTTTTAAAGAAAACAAATTTTTTTGTTTTTTTCATTTTTAATTATATTTATTTTTGAATAAAAAAAATTGTTAACACTTCTTCTCAAAAGGTAATTAATTCATACATATTTGGGGCATAAATGGTTTGCTAAATAACAGATATAAGTTTCTTCTTATTACAAATAAAATAAAAAAATTATTATTAAAAACCCACATAAATACAATATTATTTATTGTAAAATGTAAACATTAAACATATTTGGAACTGGAATAAGTACTTACACCATTATATTATATTCCAAGTTTATTTCATTTTATTTTTGAAGTGAGATACAAAATTATTTATAAATTTTAGTATATAAGAGAAAAATATAATGTGTACTTAATAAATGTTACATTATACGTGTATATATTGTACATTATGAAAAATTTCAAAATAGTTTAAGTGTTTTGTGGGATGTTAAGGTTTTTTTTTTTTTAACTATAATTTTTAAGTTTTTATGCTTTCAAATGCTTTCAAATGAATTATATAAATCAAAAACAGTTCTATAATAGTTTTATAAAAACTTATAAAATGCCCAAGAAGTTCTTTTGTTGTCTAAAATTTCTTCGGAAAAAGCATTAAAATTTTCTTAAGTAAGAAAGCAAAAAACACCTGGAATCAACTTTCAAATACTGCACAGTTATTATTTACATAGAAAGGATATTGCACCTCAAATTTAAAGTACTTAATGTCGATATAAGGTAGAACCTAGAAAACTAAAATAAAAATACCATGTAAATTATATTAATAATTTTTCGGGGAATTTTTTTCTGTGTATTATTGACAAACTAAGGAAAAACTCATTCATTCATTAATAAATTTACATAAATAATATAATTCATAAATGATTTTATCAATTAAAATTTAATTTCTTCTTTTTTTTTTGTTACTCTCTATCTCTCAAAAATTAAAATTTTTTAATTTTTTTTTTTTTAAATAATTATTTCTCAAAACCTCTCCAAGTCTCAATATAGGCAATTGATTTGTCTCTCTGTTTACTTATAAGTATGTATATATACATTTTATTTATATGGTTTTCATATTTGGAAAAATAAATATATTTTCCAGTGATCTTTTTTCTATCTTTTTTTTTATTTTAAATCATTTTTGTTTCTCTTATATATTTTTTTAATTTTTTTTTATTTTTATTATTTTCCCATTAGATGTTTTCTATTTCTATTTCGTACACACTTTATAAAAAAAAAAATTAAAAAAAAAATAAATAAACAAATTCAGTACGGAATTAAAATTTAAACGATTATGACGCGTATCGCGGTTTTTTATTCGCTACTTATATAAAAGAAAATTAAAAAAAAAAAAATTAAATTAGATCATAATTTTTTTAATTTTTTTTTTTTCGTTTTATAATCATGATTCGCGTGTTTTAATTCAATATGACTCGTTTGTTTATGATCACACAAAAATCATAATTAAATTTGATCATGATCTCGTGTGCACACAATTATTTGTACTTAAAAAAGCAAAAAAAAATAAAAATAAAAATTATAATAATTAAATTAAATAAGAAATAAGGCAAAAAAACAAAAACAAATTTTTTAATGCTTTTTTTTATATTTTTTTTTTATTCAAAAGATTTATCACCATTTTTATTAAATGAATTATTATTAAAAATTTTGTCTTTGAAGTGCAAAAAATTAAACAACCAAAACAAAAGAAATCTGCCGATAAGAACTATGTCGTGTTAATTGTTAATTTATTTATTTATTTTTTTTAATAGCATACACTTTGTAAGAACCGATTTATCTATTTGGCGCCATCAACAAATAAATACATGATTAAAATTTTTTAATATTAATATTCTAAGTGACTATTAATTATATAAAAAAAAAGTAATTGCTTGAAAGGATATGGATTTGTTTACAATACATATTTTTGTCCGTCCAAATACTCGAAATGCATTGAATATCCAAAACACAAAATTGAATGTCATTTTCTTATTAATTTAGTAGTAAAACATAACTTTTTAAAGCGAGTCAGACTACAATTTAACATCCACTATTTAGGTCACCTTTGATAAATGCGATCACACTTGCAATTGCACTTTTTGTTTTTTTTTTCAGCGAACGAAGGTGAACGAAAATGAAACTTTGCGTCAAAGCCACTTTAAAGCCGAAGTCTGACTCGCTTACTAGAACATATTTTTGAATGGTTTAATATCATCGAATACGGTGATCGAAATTTGAATAGCGGACTCGTATTTTTATTTTCAAATAGAAAATTCAACCTAATTTAGATTTTTAAAGTACGAAAATATGAATGAATGATGCTATTAAAATTTCATTGGCTTTAAAAAATGAATATAAAATGAATTTATATGAATATGAATGAAAATAAAAATCGAAAAAGTTGTAATTGCAAAAAAAAAATTTTTTCTTCGTCAACTATGTTTTTGTCATTTATGATTGGTATACGATCAATTCCTAAACACACTATAATACTTTATACTAATGGTAAATTTCTAGAAAAAAATTTCTGTTTACTTAATACAGAACTGTTTATTCTACGAACGATAAATATAGCTGACAGTATAGGAAACACATAAAATTAAGCTTATTATATTTTCAGAATATAAATTACTCGATAAATTATAGCGTATTTGATTTTTTTTTTTCTACAATATACGCAAAAAAAAAGGAAATTTTAATCCGCCTTCAATTTTCATGCGTCTGGACAACATAAAATATTAAAAAACATATTTTATATATGTTTTTGCAACAAAAAAATGTCAAATGACACATTTTGATAGCAAACAAAAATTTAATATAAAAGAGTTGAATTAATATTTACTAACTTATACTATTCATATAACTAGTTTCTTTTAAACTAGCAACGTTTTATAGCAAAAATATATTTTTTTTTTGTTAAAGTCTAATTGTGCCCTTAGGATTTTCCTTACATAAAAAAAGTTGTTTATTTTTTTTTTTAAATAGTGTTAGGAAAATTAAATATTTAAATTTACATTAAAAAAAAAAAACAAAAAATTATGTCGCCGTTTTGTTAGCAGAAAGTTATTTTTATTTTAATTTTGTTGTAAAACAAGCTTACGGGAAAATCTGTCAGCTTGAAATTGTAAATATTTACAAAATATATATACTTGTATCTTGTATTATATATATTTTTATTTATTTTAACTTTAATATACAAAACATGTCTACGTTGTTTATTTGAGCTTCTATTTAAAAATTATAATTTAGTTATGAGATAAAAAGGAAATTTATTTAATTACAAAAGGAAATTTATTTACTTTATCACTATTTTTGAAATTTATAAAATAAGTATGTTTATTAGTTAGGGAATAAAGTTAATAAAAATAATCGCGCCTCATATGAGTCCGGATATCCTACAGAGTAGAATTGAAATAATATTGAAACCGAAAGTATTCTGCACAACAAGATCCTATAAATCAATCCTTATTAATAATGGCTGACATTAGATCCATAATATTATTTCTGTTTTTCTTTAAAAGGGTCAATAAATTTAAACTTATCCTTTTTTAGCCCAAATTATTCGCTATATTTCTATATCTATACATATTTGAATAAAATTAAATAAATAAAATATCAAAATCCGATATGGGAAAGATTAATTGTATTTTATGCATTAGGAAACTTGGCAAAAGAAAAAAAAATGATTAATTAGGTATTAAAGCAAGAAAAAACATTTTTCTATGGATTAAAAAATGTTCAATCTCTTTTACGGAAGTTCAAAGTAAAAAAAACAATAAAATTAAAATAAAATTGAACCTAAAATAAATTATATGATGATGTTATGAAACATTGATTAATACCATAAAAGTAAATCATTAATATAAAAACATATATATAAAGTAATTGGATTAATTTTAATTTGATTGCCACTTAATCTGATCAAATTTAAATCACTTTAGTTATAATAATTAGTGGAAGGTCAGATTAACTTTAATTTTTTTTTGTAAAATATTGAAAGTACTCCTGCCTAATACAGTATTCTGTTTTCGATAGAATAAGAAATAATAGCTTTAATTACAAAACAACTGGAGCTAATCTGACCAATAAGGATCCTTGCACACTACAAACTTTTGATCGGCCAGTAGACCAGTTTAGATTTTGTTGTACTGTACTAATAACTTACGAAATCTTCATATTAATGGACCAAATGCTCCTTAATTACTAAGAAAACTTACACCACTCACTAGTATAAATAATTATGCAGTCGGCCATATGATCCATTCTCACGTAATAATTTGAAAGCGTATTTCAGTTTTTCATCTATTCGCTACTACAAAATAGTTTTCATTATGAAATGTGTAATCTTTATAAGTAAAACAATTTTAAATAAAACAAAAAAACAACTTATACTTATTTTTGGATAAAAATTTAAATTTTAAATCCAGCTTTTTTTTTTTTTAATCCGTCAGAAAATAAAATCTGTTTATTGTTTCTCTTTTTATAATTAATGAGCTTACAATGTAAATGATGTAACTATTAAGTTATTTAGTTTTGAAGCTTTTTTTTTTTTATTCTTGATTTTGAGCATTTATAGATCAAAGGTTAAATTGGGATAAAAAAATTGAGATGATGCGATAATTTTATTTTCAGTACTTATGCATTAAAATATGTTTAATTGTTTAACTAAGTACTTATGTAAAAATCTTGAAAGACAAAATTTACACAAAATAAATATTTTGGCATAATAAATAAAGAATTGACATTTTAAAAATGTTAACAAGACAATTATTGTAGATTTATTTTTTCTTGTTGTTTTTATAATTTATATTTAATTATTTAAATTTTTTTAATTTTTTTTTTCTTTTTCGTGGTTTGAGGGTTTTCAAGTCATAATTATTTTATGTTTAACAAAATGAAAAAAAAAACAAACAATATTTAGTTATAAAATTAAATATACAACTTGTGTACACTATTACATGTTTATAGATGTTTAAATAATATGTATAATGAAAGCGAAATTTAATTTTAAGATTGAAAATATATTTTTTTTTTGTTTTTTTTTTGATATATTAATTATTATAAGACATATTAATTATTTTTTAAAAGAGAAATTGATTAATGTTTTACATAATGATGTTATTAAACCTGGAGTGGTTAGAAAAAAAAAAAAGAAATGTAGGTGAAAAAATTTCGTGTCATATAGTGGTTAGAAAAAATAAAAGAGATTAATAAATCTGTGTCGTTCATAGTATATATGTTTATAAATAAGTAAAAAAAAGAAAGAGTTTCATGAAAATCTGTTGCAACAAAATGAATTAGTGTGTTCGGAAAAAGGGTGTTTTAGTTTAGTGCTCCTTTTTTAGCTCAAAAATATCAAATGGATATTTTAAAATTTTAAAGTTTAAAGCTTTTACTATACACCATTAAGCTCCAATAATGTTCTTAAATGAACGAAAATTAAAGTTTTTTTTTGTACTGCTCCAGGTGTGACCAGCTGTTTAACATTAATATTTGAATTATCATTATATATACAACAAATTTGAAAATTTCTATATTTCATGGCTATTAATCACTTACATTATGACTAACTATACTGACCTTTTTTAATTATTAATTAGTCATTAACGCAAAATAATAATATGTGAGTCACTGTTTAGTTAAAACGGTGAAAAAAAAACTTGATTTAAATACTTTTGTAATCGAAAAGTTTGTTGTAATTTAACAAATCTTTTTCCAAGGGCTAATTTTATAAATTTACAAATTTTTCATCTTTTCGAATAATTATTTAAGTTTACCTTTTTCAAATAGACAGTATTAAAGATTATTACTGAAAATTGTTAATAACTTTTTGTAATACATTTTTTAATGTTTCAAAAAAAAAGAATTTAGTACGTGTACATATATTTGTAATAATAAATGTAAAAATAAAAATTCTATTAAAAGTTTATTAAACGAATTCTTATTTCTTATTCACAAAATAAAATATATACATTTTGTTTTTTTTCGGTATAGAAATTTCAAGGAAAATGCAATAAGACGTTTTCATCATTTTTAAAAAAGATATATTAAATATTATTTCTCATTAATTCAAAAGAAAAATATTATATTTAATATTCGTTGAATAAATGTTGGCCTTATTTTATTTTAAATTGAAAAGAAATTTTAATTGGAATGGTAACCCAAGTTTAAATATTTTCCGGTTGATTGTTCATTTTTATAGTTTTGACAAGACATAAAATCTAAAACTTGTTTGGAAATATATTGTTATTTCAGAACCTAACTACTTAGTCTGATTTTTAATCTTCAGATTCAGAATTTTAATAACTTTTAATAACTTTATTAGTGCATAGAGAAGAATAGTATTTGTATGCAGAAGGGCTCTATTAAATCTTTTATACCTATATATTTCTTTTTCTATTTGAATTTAGAAATATTAACTTCACGAACTATTAAAAAAATGATTTCTTAAATCATTTTAAAATAAATTCTCAAAAGGTTTATATTCCCATTAAGATTATCATAAAAAAAAACCATCGAAGTTATATTTAAAAAAAAAAGCCATCTCTCATAATTTGAAAAGTTGAATTTTCCAAAAAAAAAAAAAAAAACAGTGATAAAATCATATTTTTTTAAACATTTTCAAAACTTCCATTTTTTTAAAGGTTTTTTTTGGCATACAAAAATGAAAATATTATTTTTTAATTTTCTCTTTCTTTGAATTAGTATAAAGAAGTTTGATAGAAATTG
Organism: Hybos culiciformis; assembly: GCA_964007475.1. Taxonomy (NCBI): domain Eukaryota; kingdom Metazoa; phylum Arthropoda; class Insecta; order Diptera; family Hybotidae; genus Hybos; species Hybos culiciformis. The sequence continues at coordinate 146,609,554 of OZ023273.1, read as the reverse complement.
CAATAGTTTTCTTTTATGGATTTAAATAAATAAAAAAAAACTTTTAAATTTAAAAACTTTGATAGTTGTAAAAAGATAACTATCTTCGATTTAATTTTTTTACCTTTACAAATGATTACTTTTTTTATGTTTTTTGTGAATATAGTTAGTTCTTCTTATGCGACAAAGAAAAATTGAGAAAGTTTTATTTTTTTTTATTTTGGAAAATATATCAATCACAAAAATTTAAGTTTTAAGGAAGTTTATTTTAATTTGTCTATTGAAATTTATTTTCATAAATTATATTTTGTTGCATAGATATCATTTAACTTATACATATTATCGGATAATATCAATAGTTGACAAAGTTGAAAGTTCATAGAACTTACTTATGAATATTATTGAATAGTGAATTGATGTTTGAATAGACGTAAGGAATCAATTATTACCATCTCGGGCTCGAGTTAAGGTAACTTAACGTCCATTTGAACTAATTTTATAGCTGCTTAGGATTGCGATTTTATTTTCGTTATTAATGCTAAAAGGCTTAAAATAAATCCAATTTTGAGAATAAAAAGCTTTGACTCAAACTCAGTCAATTCAGTCGGTATTTACACATTTTGGTGCGACGAAAAATAGTTAAAATAGTTACAATGACGCAAATTTGCTTTAAAAAAAAATTAAAAAGATTTTTTATTTGAAATATTTAAGATTAAATAGAACGAAGGAAGAATTTTTTTTGTCCAACATCTGCAGAATGCTATAATGCTTAAACTATTTCTTTCCGATCATCAATTTTGAATAAAAGTTTTCTTTTAAAAATTTAAACAGTATCACTTAAATATAACTAAGATTTTTATTTTATTCATAAATGGAAATTGAGCAATGAAATGTACAAAAGTTTATTATAATTTGTTGAATAAAAACTTTTTGTTTTTTTTTTAATTAAAGAAAAATTTTCTTTTATTCGTCGAAGAACTTTTAGCACTAAAAATTTTATTTTTCATTAAAATTTAATATTATCCAAATTTTATGTAATATCAAATTCAAAAGTTCAATTCGAAATTGAATAATTATAAAAAATTAAAAAGTTTTTTTTTCAGAAAATTGTTACTAACTTATCGTTCTACGAAAATTCATTATTTTCAAACACTAAACTAACTACTTATTTTGCTGATGGTCACAGTTTTAAGTTGTTTTAAAACTCAAAAAAACCAAATGATTTCAAATATAGGTTTTTTTTGTTTAATTGTCGGCCAACCATAGAATTATATTTGTACCAGGCTGTAAAAAAAAACACACATACAAAATTAAAATAAAGCTTTAATTTAATTATCTTCTAAAAACGATATTTTAAAAATTTTAATTGATAAAATAAATTTTAAGCTTCTTTATTTATTTTTTTATTTTTTTTTGCTCATCAAAAACCAAAAATAATCATTCCATTATGGAAATATCTGCTTTATACATCACTGTACTTATATAAATAAAATTATATTTTGTGTTTTGTATAATACATATATAAAAACTTAAAAAAAAAACATAAACCTCATGATGATTTTTTTTTGTTTTATTTCTATAAATGACTATTTTTTGTTATATTCTAATTTTGGTTAAAGCAGAAATAGTTTGCTGATGATGATATATAGTATGATGACCCAATTAAAATTAGCATACATTTTTTTTTTAAATGAGGACAGTATATAGTACTATAAAGTGATATAACTAGTTTTCCTTTTATTGTTGTAAAAACTGATTTCAGAAATTTGTGGATGTGTGCAAGTGCCTTTTTTTTTAAGAATTATTCATAACTAAATATTTATTTTTTTATTGTTGTCTTAAGAATTTCCAATTTTTCTTCTTTTTTTTTAAAGAAATTTAAACCTAATAAAAATAATCAAAATATTTTCTTACAGAAACCAGAAATATTTTTTTAATTTTTTTTTAACATTGACAGAAACATAGAAACATAAAAAAGTTAGAAATTGGACAAGATTATAATTTTATCTATATGATGAGAAGGTTCCTGCTATTCGGATGTGTGGAAACGTAATGCTTAGTATATATGTAAAAACTATTCGTGCTTTGTAAGAAATAACGAAATTATGACAATTGTTTAATTAAATTTACAATGAACCAGCTGCAAAATTTCCCGCCATAATAGAAATAATGTCATCGGATCTTGAAATTAATTCCAACGTTCATCTTAATCAATATCTCGAATAGAAAATTAGTTGCTCCAAAATTTACAATAACCGAAAAAAATTCCCTCAATAATAAAATTAGATTTTAGAAATGTAGTTACATTTAAAAATTAAATGCTTTCTTTTTGTCATTTCATTCTTAACTGAAAAGAGAATAAATAAATATAAAATTTTTCTTTTTTATATAGGTGTATTTATATAGTATCGTATAATATCTAGGTAAAATTAAAATTCAAATACATGATAAAAAAATATAAAAATGAAAATTTCATTTTTATTATAATTTTAATTCATTTATGCAAGAAAAATAAAGAAATGTATAATATGATATTATAAATTATGGATAAATAAAATATCATAAATTTAATGTATACACATCATTCTAAATCACTAAACACGATTATTGGCATTTTAAATTCATCATAAGTTCTTATTGCGGTTGGCTGGCTGATTGGGAAATTTATTTTTATATAGTAGTTTAAGAAAAATTAAATGTTTATTTTAATCAGGAAATTGTTGCATATAAAGTTTATTATATTATTAAGGAATTAAAACTAAACATAAATAATAGGATAAGATATTATAATTTAAAGATAGCGATTGCAAATTTATTGTTAATAAAAAAAAATTAAATATATTTGTGGCCTAGATTTATGATAAATTTATATAAAAAAAAGTTTTACTAAATTTAAATCAATTATTCATTTAATTGCAATTTAATGAGAAGAAAACATAGAGTTAATTAAAAGTTGATAGTTGATAAAAAGTTGATAGTACATTTAAATGAAAAAGTTGCTTCTGATGACGTAAAGATCTGGAACCATAATATTGCTTTGTAACCTTTAATAAACGTCTCATCTACTTATACTCTCTACACCCATTTTTACACTATATCTAATTTATTTCACACCCATTTTACAATAATAATTATTACAAACTTCACTTTTTTTTTTGGTTACATATTTGAAACATTATTTTCTAGATGAATAACTATTCAAAAAATTATGTTACATATGTTTAAATTTTATATATAGGTGTATACAAATAACTTCTTATGTTGTGCATAGGCATACATCATCTTTAAAAAAAAAAATTATCTATTTGAATGAAAAATCATTCTGGGTGGCACATATATAGTTTCAATATCTGGGTAAATTTGTTTTTCACACTTAATTTTTTACATTAAAAAAAAAATAAAAAATTTGAAAAGCGAAAAAAAAAAAAAAAACAATTGAGAGTAGGTAATTCAATAATGTCTCATATTCATCAAAATAAAATGCAGTTATTATTTCATAACACATTTATGAATATTTTTATAATAATAATTTCCTCATTTTTTCAACATAAATATACAAAATTTTTTTTTTTTTTTCGATTTATGCTAAACACACATAATAGCAATAAAATATGATAATAAAATTCAAAAAAAAAAAGAAATCATTTCATTTTGTATATTAAACATATGAGAAAATATATAGCAAAAAAAAAACTCTCAATCCTCCTTTTTATTTTTTTTCAAAACCTCTACGAACGTCGTCGTTCATTTTTAAAATATTCAATCGAAAAAAGAAAAAAATTTGAAAATATTCTAGGAAAAACTCTACGTGCATAAAATATTGTACAAAAGAAAGAATTCTGCAGTTTATTTCATATAAATATTTAGTAAGAAAGTCACGAATTGCATAAAAAAGTTGCAATAACACTGAAAAAAAATTAAAAAATTCCAATAAAATATTATAAATTTTAGAGAATATTTGATTTCGATTGAGGGTTCAATGAGTCGACCTTATGACTATTAATTCTCTACAAAATAGTAAAATGAAAATTTAGAAGCTTTCAATATAAGTACGTTTTTTTTTTGTGTTTCAGTCGAGTAAACGAAATAGTAAATATTATTATTATTATAACAAATATATAAGAAAGTTTAAGAAATTTTGATATTAGAGAAAAATAAAATTTGGCGCCATGTCTAAAATTTTATTTTATAACCAATTGATTAAATATTATTTTAAATATTGACATTATAGCATATTATTATTATACAAAGATGTTGATATTTTCAAATTTTGCTCCAATTAAATGAACAAAAGTTTATACAAATATTATAATATTTGAGACAAAACAAGAATCAATATTATGTATGTACGGGGCGGATAAAAAATAAACAAAATACATATGCCGGAAATAGTTTTTTTTTTTTTTTATTTTGCAATATTTGATTTAGAGCTTAACAAACTTAATGTTCTTTCAATGTCTTTTCAAAAATTCAATGAAAAATTTAATAATTTCATGGACGATAGAAAATTGTTATATTAAAATCAAAATATATGAAATTACAGACAAAATAAAAGAAGTTCTGCATTATGATTTAAACTAGAGATTGCGGAGCTCTCCAAGTCCTATTTAAAATTTACTATTGACAAATTTAAATTTTGTTTCAATAATATTTAAATCTATACTTTGAAGACAGTCCAAGACTTTATATTCAATTGCCGAAGTAAAAAAGCGCCTTTAAGTAGAAGACTTTAGAAAAGGATTTATATAATTAAGTATAAAATTGCGAAAATTACCTCGGATCTTCAATAGCCAAAATTGTACTAACTAAATTATGTAGTTGGACTTTCGTTTCAGCCAAATGAACGTGATAAGTTCAGATGCATTTAAACATAAGAAATTTAATTATATTAGATACAGTGACAACAACGCACTAATTAACTTGACAACTGTAGTAAACTATAAATTCTTTCAGTGTCTTGTAAAATTAGATCTGGTTGTTAACACAATTTTTATTTTATTTTTTGCAATCATTTAAAAATCAACGGTACCAACAAAGTATGTAGGTGATAAGAATATGACATTCAAGTGTTCTGTCAATGCAATGCAAAAAAAAAAAGTGAACACAAAGTGTTACACAATAAAGTGTACATAGTTTAAGTATAATCTTAGTGATTTTTGATTAAAAAAAATTTTTTACATTTTTTTGTTAGTTTTTATTTAACATAAAATGATTAAGTGAATTTAAATTGAAAAAAGTATGAAAATTTAAAGGCTTTACAAATTTAGTGGGTTGATATATTGAATATTATGCAGTTGGAGCTGCTGCTGCTATAATTTCTTTAAAATAAAATACTAAGATAAATTTATATGTCGTCCAATGAAGACAATTTAACAACAACGAATATAAATAAAATAAATATTCTTAATGATTTAATAAAAAACTCAACTATAATCACCGCCTTAATGTCATCCAGTAATCAATCAGATACGGAACAATGTAAAGTACATGTTAATTTTTTAGAATCATTAATTTATCTTCAAGATACTTGTTCAATTAATCGACCATATTATTATTACACTAATTTCAATGATATCCAATCAAAAAAATCAATTCAATTAAATAGTAATTGTACATGCTCACTTCATCAGATATTAATCAAGGTTTGTTTACAATTTTATTACATCTAAAAGAACTAATATATCTAATATGTATAGTACGGTATATATAATTTTATTTTCTCTTTTAATTAAACTAACATTAATTTATATTTTTTTATATATATATATATATTTTTCTTTAATTGAAAGAAGTAGAAAATACTTTTTTTCGTTATATTCTTTTAATTATACTCTTTTATAACGTTATCATGTCATTCCACTTTTAATTGCCATATCATTATATCCATGACATTGTTAAAAAATTATTCTTATATTATTTTACTATGTGCATTGACCATAATTTATTACTTTATTTATATTTATTTTATTTTAAAAATAGTTTATATTTATTATTATTATTATTATGTATTACTTTTATTATCAAGCGAATGGAAGAAAATCGTCCTCTGAGTCCTATTAAAATCAAAATATTGTTTTTTAATTTCTCATTGAAAATGTCCTGTGAATTTTTCTTTCCGGATGTGGATTTTTTTTTTTACTTTTAATATTATATTTAATTTACATAAATCAATCAGTTTTTAAATCTACTTATGAGATGTTACCACACCGTTTTTACTCAAATAATGTATATACACTGTGTTGAATCATGAAATAATAAATTTTCATTTCATCAATCTTCTCGTCAACATTATATTATAAAATATTGATCAATGTTTAATCACATGGCACATTATAAAAATATATATTTTGTTTTATTTTTATTTTTTCGTTTATATTTTTTTACCAATTGATTTCAGCACTTAACAAAATGAAATTGTTATTTATGGCAATTAACAATCAAAAGTTTCTATAGATAGAAGAGTAATATATTTATTGCAATAATAATTATAATAAAATTCTTTACGACATTATAATTAAGGGCAAATTAATTACAAATGATATTTTAGTGTAATTTATGGTTTATTCTTTTTATTGTTTAATTATGCAAAAAAATAAATAAAAATAATACAATATTGGATAGAAAAATTGTACTTTAAGTACAGTTTAAGAATAATTTTGCCCAACACTATATAATTCAAGTATTTAAAAAAAAAAGTTAATAAATTTATACTTTAAATTTATTTAAAATTACTGTGTGTGCAATATTTTCTAAAAATATTTTAATTTCCATTCCGCAAGATTTAATGAAACATTATTATTAAAAGGTTTCTAAGCATATATTAAACAAATGTTTACATTTATTTGATTATAGGTTTTTATGAAATGAAAAAATATTTCATAATACGACATATAAAATATAATATTGGTAGGCGCTAAAGGTTTTGAAACACTAATAAATCAAAAATATTGTTATCTCTTGTAAACAAAAAGTATTATTAAAATATTATATCAATAATATTATTTCGTGTAATATATGTACAAGAATATATATTACTTTTACAACGATACAAAATATGGAATATAAGAGTTTATGAACTATAATTAGGAATAGAATAACTGAAGCACGTACATAAAACTTTTAATAATATTAAAAAGAATATATTATGTTTCCATTATAATAAATTTTTAATCCTCAATATTTTAAAAATTTTGCTAATTTATGGAATGGAACACCCAAAATATAATGTCAATAAATTGTTTTTCTATTTTATAATATTTAGATTTCCTAGAAGAAGTAAATTGATTAAAAATAAGTACTAATATCATAAACAAATCAAATTAACAATTTTTATCAAGAAAATTATGGAACCTTGGTTAGAAGAATTTGACAAGAATTGAAATGAAAAAAATTACAGGGCTGCCCCAACTAGCAAATTATTCTTGTAAATAAGTGTTATACCAACTATAAGTTGTATAAGATTCTAGTAAAACGATTCGTGATACTGAATCAGTGATCTTGTTATGCAACATTTATAAGAATTCTATAAAAAAAAAATATTTCATCAAAAACTATAATCAGCTCTTTAATGCCGGTTTCGGTCTTCCTATTAGAATTTATTATATCACAAAATTCTTCATCTCTTTTACTTTGTACATATGAGTAAAAAGGAAAAAAATGCTCTTTAATGCCGGATGTGGTCCTGCTATTAGCTTTTATATTTGTTATAAAAAAAAATTTTTTCTCTTTCACTTCTTACATATGAGTAAAAAGGAAAAAAAATGCTCTTTAATGCCGGTTGTGATCCTGCTATTAGCTTTTATATTTATAATAAAAAGATTTTTTTTCTCTTTTACTTCTTACATAAGAGTAAAAAGGAAAAAAAATGCTCTTTAATGCTGGCCGTGATCCTGCTATTAGCTTTTATATTTATAATAAAAAGATTTTTTATCTCTTTTACTTCTTATATATGAGTAAAAAGGAAAAAAAATGCTCTTTAATGCCGGCCGTGATCCTGCTATTAGATTTTATATTTATAATAAAAAGATTTTTTTTCTCTTTTACTTCTTATATATGAGTAAAAAGGAAAAAAAATGCTCTTTAATGCCGGTTGTGATCCTGCTATTAGCTTTTATATTTATAATAAAAACATTTTTTTTCTCTTTTACTTCTTACATATGAGTAAAAAGGAAAAAAAAAATGCTCTTTAATGCCGGTTGTGATCCTGCTATTAGCTTTTATATTTATAATACAAAGATTTTTTTCTCTTTTACTTCTTACATATGAGTAAAAAGGAAAAAAAATGCTCTTTAATGCCGGCCGTGATCCTGCTATTAGATTTTATATTTATAATAAAAAGATTTTTTTTCTCTTTTACTTCTTATATATGAGTAAAAAGGAAAAAAAATGCTCTTTAATGCCGGTTGTGATCCTGCTATTAGCTTTTATATTTATAATAAAAAGATTTTTTTTCTCTTTTACTTCTTACATAAGAGTAAAAAGGAAAAAAAATGCTCTTTAATGCTGGCCGTGATCCTGCTATTAGCTTTTATATCTATAATAAAAAGATTTTTTATCTCTTTTACTTCTTATATATGAGTAAAAAGGAAAAAAAATGCTCTTTAATGCCGGCCGTGATCCTGCTATTAGATTTTATATTTGTTTTTAGTTTGTACTGTGAGAAAAGAGGACAAAAATAGTTTGATGCGTATTTGCCGTATGCTTTTAAAAATGAAAACAAAAATGATATTAATTCCGTGTTGCCAGATTATTGCACTAATCCCCTAACCATATAAATATAACAAGGACTTGAGAAAGTTTATTGTTTGTGAAAATTTTACTTTACTTTCTTTACGTTGACTTTTTGATTATAATTTTGCGGAAATTCTTTGCAGACTCATGATTGTATACTAAAATTTCAGTTCAAGATAATGTTTTAAAACTGCAGTACCTACATTTATTTAAAAAAATTGATATTTATTAAAAATTTTAAAAAAGGCGGGCGTCCCAATATCGGGTGTCCCAGTATTTTTTTTGTTGGTAACCTTGCGGAGGGTTGAAAGGTTCAAATGGTCCGAAATAAGACAAGAGTATGTTGATCGGAAAATCAATCTAAAGGATTTTTTAGTTAGACGTATGCTTGGGTGAAATGTGTGATAATTTTTGCCCGGATAATTATTATTTTCTAGATTTTTACGTTGTTAACAAAATAATATTTATTTCGGGAAAATAAATTAAACTACTGACTGACAGTTTAACATCATTCTTTATTGTAAGGTTGACTTTTTAATATCTTCCGTTTTGTCTAAAAATCCGCAGTTTTATCCTAGTTAATTGCATAATACCAAGATCTCCAAAATGTTCCTTTAAATTATCTATAGACATGGCAATACAGACAGGTTGTTAACCATTTTAGTTTTTTTTCTTTGTGTAATAAAAAAGTTATAGTGAATGATACCAGTGAATAGTTTAACTTCACTATACCTTTTCAACTTCAAATTGGAAATAATCATTTTCAAATTGGAAATAATCATTTTCAAAATGGAAATAATCAATTTAAAATTGGAAATAATCATTTTCAAAATGGAATTAATCATTTACAAAATGGAAATAATCATTTTCAAAATGGAATTAATCATTTTCAAAATGGAAATAATCATTTTCAAATTGGAAATTAATTTTAAAATAGTAAGGTAGCAAGCCAGATACGCTCAAACAGTGTTTCAAGTTTTTTATTAGTTGCATCTTTGCCAAAAAGTGCAATATATAAAAAAAACTTTTTTGTTTAAAAAAATGTCGTACATTGAGAACCTGATAAGCTTAAAAAGAAAATTTATGTTTTACACAACAATGTGGTGGGGATTGGAGAGCGCTCTCAAAAACTTTAGGAGTGAAAACGACATTATATAGGTGGGTTAATGGATGGAAAGTTGTCTTATAAAGCACAAATTTGCTTTTTAACATTATCAGGTTCCCATTTCTTAATATACGACATTTTTTTAAATAAAAATATTTTTTTTGTATATTGCACTTTTTGGCAAAGATACAACTAATAAAAAACTTCAAACACTGTTTGATCGTATCTACTATTTTAAAATTAATTTCCAATTGGAAATGATTATTTCCATTTTGAAAATGATTAATTCCATTTTGAAAATGATTATTTCCATTTTGAAAATGATTAATTCCATTTTGAAAATGATTATTTCCATTTTGAAAATGATTAATTCCATTTTGAAAATGATTATTTTCATTTTGAAAATGATTATTTCCAATTTGAAGTTGAAAAGGTATAGATCTCTTTCATGTAAAATATCACAAACTATTAATTAAAAAAAAATTCGAATCAAATAAGGAAAATTCGTTTTCAATTATTTTTCCTTCAAAAATGAAAAACCGACTATTTCTTTTTTTATTTGTTATTTTATAGTTTCACAAAATTAAATTAATTTATATGAAACATTTTTTTAGTGCCAACAATTGAAAAAATGAAAAATAATACTTATCTCTAAAAATAAAAATCAATAAACAAAACTTAAGTATGCTGCCACTTCCAAACAGGAAATAATTTAAAATTTTGGGATTTATCTATAAACCTTCCTAAAAATGTCAAAGCTTATCCGAATATAGGAAAAAAATACTTTATGGAAATTAAAGTTATTTAAACGCACAATGTGTTTGGAAGAATTAAATATTTTATTATTTGGAAAATTATTAATTCTTTTTGAAAAAAATCAATAAATTAAAAAAGTACATAAAAAGAATTGAACATCAATTAAATTTTATTTATTTCTGCCATGGAAAACTATATTTTGCATATTTTGCTTATGTGACTTTAAAATTTATCAAAATTGTATCATCAAATTTAATGCTTGTTTTAATTTAAAATTATTGAAATATCATAAATTTTACTAGGATCCCATATTTTTCAATCCTACAATATTAACAATTACATTATTTTTACAACTGCATGAAAAAAACATTTTCTATTTAATTTTTTCTTCAATAATTATATTTTATTTAATATCTATCTGTAACAATAATTTTTGTAAATACATAATTTAATATTTGAAAATCAAAATGATTACATATAAGTAAATACAAATACATTTATTTCATTATTACTTATACTTACCTAAATATTTATTTATTATATAAATAAATATAAATTAATTTTTTTCTGTATTTGGTTTTCCTTTTCTTTCCACTCTTTTATATATATTTATGTTGTTTTTTTTATAGCTTTCCTTTTCCTTTAATTGATTTTCTCTTTTTTTATCACACATGTGTTCATGAAAAAAAGTGTTATACACGCTAATAATCGAGATAATTACATGATACAATAATGTTATTAGCCACTTACTATTCCTTTTGTAGATACTTATATATAAAAATCAGTCTAGTAATTTTCGCCACTTTTCGGGATAAAAGAGGATACAAGCTACTTAATAGATAATTATTAGAATACATAATCTTTCTATTAACAGAATTGAATTCTCTTATAGAGCTAATTTGCTAGTTGGGTGGTTAAGTACATGATAAAAATAGAAAGTTAAAACTAAAGCCATGATTTTGAAATAAATGGCTGATTCAAACATTATTTAAAAACTTCATCAAATCACTAAATAATTCTTAATTTTTTTTCGAATATATAAAAAAAGTTTTGAATTTCCAAAATTATTCCTGCAAAAACTTACATTTTATACCTTAGTTCATATATAATATGTAATAATATAAAATACCTTCAAATAAGATTTTTCTGTTAAGAATGATTTATGATTTTTGATTTTTCTTACAAATAATATATGTATATTCCATATACCTTAATTAGAAAACGTGTGCGGAACGATTTTTGTGAAGACACCATTAAATATATATATTTGAAAAATGATTACAGTTGGGTGAACCTTTTCACATAATAGTTTTTAAGTAGTGAATATACCTACGTATATATTCAAAAGAGAAAGGATAAATATTTTAAATGTTGATCCTAATGACCTTTATAAATATAGGATAACTATACCTGTTTTTAAGAAAGAATTGAAAGGATTCAATCGTAACCACAATCATTTAAATTATATAGTGGTTTCTTAATCAATATTGATTTAGAATCCTTTGTAATCGATATAAATAAATGTAAATAAAAATATAAGAAAAATAAGAAAATTTTCTTCTCGATTTTCTTGAATTAAATATAAAAGAGCATTTATACGATATTAAATTTCATAATATTAAAATTCATTAACTAATAATAGTAATATTCTACTTTTGACCATGTTATTTGTTCTAAAAAAAAAAAAAAATATGTGAGTCTCGGGACACACGGAAGAAGTGAAACTTCATGGCAAGTAGTATTTTCTGGAGCTGCTAAATAAATATTTAAAATGGCCAAGTGCATATAAGACATGACGCCAATCGATTTTTTCGACGGCGACTAGTTGATTTTTGTTCTTCGACTGCTGCGGCCAGTCGACTTTAAATAACTTGTTTTGAGGGAATTCGGCGGCTTAGAAAAAATCAAACAAAAAAAATTAAAAGCCAGCGACTACTTAGATTTAAAAACATTCAAAAATTCTAAAACACTTTCTAAGCTCAAAAAGTTTAGTGGCATAATGGCTTTTAAATTATTTCAAAATGGCTAGAATTATGGCTGCATGGCAACACTGATTGCCAGATGATTTCTACTATATTTTAAGCTGTAAACACAATTCCGGTTACAACTATATAATTAGCGACAATAATGTATGAAAAAACAGCAGCGTGGCTTAAATCATGTTTTCGTTTTGTTGCCCGAAAAGTTTAACCTTTAAATATGCCTGAAAAATTTCATGTTTATTAGTACTTCTTCTGAAAATGAATTGGAATAAAAATATTCTACATGCATTGCATTAATGGAATTTAATGGCAAAAATAATTTATACTAACAACTCAATTACAAATTACTTCAAAAAAAAATTTGTTTTAGTTAAAAGAGCATTTTCAAATATGCCGGCAAAATTTGACATTAGTATTTCTTCCGAAAAATAATTGTAATAAAAATATTCCTCCTGCATTTTATTAGTGTAATTTAATGTCAAAAATAAATTACACTAACAAACTAAAAATTACATTAAGCAAAATTAATATCAAAAATAAATTATCTACAAAATAGGTGCATGTGGAACATTTTTATTCAGAATTCATATTTGTATTCCAAAAACTTTTTGAAAATTAGCACTAATAATTAATAAATGAAATATTTTTTTTATTATTGTTTAAAATAAATTTCCCTTTCAATCGAAAAAAGAAAATAGTATTTTCGACTTTAATTCTGAGCCAATATAGAGTAGGTTATTGCGCTGATAAGCTTCATTAGCTGACACATAAATTTTTTCTTTTTTCTTTTTTTTTTGCCTTTTTTTTTTTGACAATAATCGAGGCATTTTTGACAATTCGCGTTACATTTTTGACACTTACATTTTTTTCACTCTCAATCACAATGCCTCTAAAGAAGTTTCACTTCAAAAAGTTTAAGGTTGGTTATTTATGAATTAAATTTTTTTATATCTTGATATCATACGTTTAAATATAGTTCTATCGATATTTTAGATATAGGGTTAAAGCAATTTGATTTTTATTTGCGTCCTTGTTCAATTAATTTGTATGGAAAATTTTCTTGCTGGTATAAACAATAATTTCTCTGGTGTTAATTTAAAATAAAAGTATACAAAAATAATTAATTTTTGACGTTTTAGTCCAATATTTTCATATATATTTTTAAAAATCTACTTTAAGTCTTATTGGAACAATGTAATGTTTACATTTTACATGTTCGTTGCTTATTAAAATGAGAAAGTTCTAACATGCAAATAAATTAAAAATTTATTAACTTTATCTAGCCTCAAAAATAACAATATTTTCTTTTTATTAAAAATTTTATATCCGATTATTATTTTATCATCCTGCGTTACGTATAAAACAAAAGTCTTAAAAATTAAAAATTAAAAAAAAACAAAAATTCAATTTATTTAATGAACTGAAACTTTTTTGGAAATTTTTTTTTTTAATAAGAAGCCTTTAAAATTTAATTTTTTATTAATTTACGAAAAACGAAAAAAAAAAAGGAAACAAAAGTTTATTTTATTTTGGAAATAATAATTTTTCTATGAATTAATGAACAAACAAAACCGAGAACAAAAACAAAACTTTTTCCTTCTCTTGCTAATTAAGAAATGAACTTAATTTTTATTTTTGTTGTTCAAAAAATTATGTTTTTTTTTTTTAAAACCTCCTATACAAACAATAAACTTTTTTTTTAACAAAATTTTCCAAATTTAATATTCTCTCAGTTTTTAAGGTTTTTTTTATTAAGAGTAAATTATTTTTGGAGCTAGGGTAAATTGTTTTTTTTTTTTTCTTATTAACTCAAATTATTTTCCTCATTATCAAAAAATTTTTCAAAAATTTAATTTAATTTAATTTAATTTAATTCTATTTAAAACTATATTTGATATAAATTTCTGTATCTTTATATTGCTGGTAATTGAAAGTTTATAGAAACTAGATTGCATCAAGTGCTTTTCGAGTATCTTACTTCAAAGAAATTAAAACCATTTTTTTGTTGAACTTTAAAGGCTGATTTACATTAAGAAAATTTACAACAAATAAAATATTTACTTCGACGACTAATTGGAATAAGCTACACACATTGTATAATACACTAGAAAGTAATCTGTAAAAAGTACTGGCATTAAATCGTCTGCTGAGAAATGAAACAATGTATAATGAAAAATATAGTTTCGAGTAATTTGAGTTTAAAGATTTAAAAAATAAAAAAACCTATGCAAAAATATCAGTAACGTAAAATTTTCATTTAAAAAACACATTTTAATAAACATTAAGAATATTGCAAAATAGTTGTACTTATAAAATCGAGAAGGAGGAATCGAGTGGTGCTATTATCTAATAATGACGTAGAAATATCATACGTTGTTCTCAACAGACGAAATATTATAACCAAAGCAACGATTTTAATATTTTATGGATCGTAATACGTATGTATATTTGCCAACAGACAAAAGTTAAAGAAGTTAAAAGAAGTGAAAGCTGCTAAATCAAATATTATTGAAAAAAAGATAATAAAAATTACTATAGTGTTTCTTTCAAAAAGTTTTTGAAATATAAATATTCTGAACAAATATATAATCATAATATTTTTAATTTAAAAACTTTTCGGAAGAAGCCCTGCTATTTTTTTTTTACTTAAAAATCAAAATAAAACAATAAACATATAAAAAGAGTTCTAAAAAGAGTACTAAAAGTTCTTCAAAATAAATTGCAGCCATTCTTATGTTATTTGTTATTTTCATCTTCATTCTTATGACTACACTATCACTAAATATGAAATCAAATGCTGTTCTTTTTTGTAAATTAATTTAATTTGAAAAATTAAAATCGAATACAAAATTTTAATTATGTATGTCTCAAATAAGTATATGTGCTTTTTGATATCTGACAATTTTATTTAACGCTGATATCACAACTTATAATACATCTCAACATACTTTGTTAAAAAGCATGTATAGTCATTTTCTCCAATATAATCATACCCTAAAACCCTTATGTAAATATTTTTCGTTAAACTAAAAATTCAATGTCTCCAGTTTGTCGCCAAAATTATGTTTTTATATTGATAAAAAAAAGAAAAAACCAAATTTTCTATCTCATATTGAAATACTTCAGAAATTGTGTTACGCAAGAAATAAAAAATGAAATAATAATAATAAAAAAAAAGAAAAGTAATTTATTAAAATATCTTTCTTTAAAGAAGAAGAATAATAACAAAAAAAAAAATAATAATTTTAACATTTTATTAGAAAAATGACACTAACAGCCTTATTTAGATATCAAAATTACTTTTTTTTTGTTGGATATATTTGTTAAGGTTGTAATAAAAATTTTTAAATTCATCCGCGCGTTTAAAAATAAAGCAAAAAAAATTCTGCATTAATTGAAATTTTTCACGCGAAAAATAAATGTAACAAATGGTTGTGATTAAAGGTGTTAAATTACATGTTTTTTTTTGTTATTATTATTCTTAACTATGACATTGCAAGGTATATATATAATGATGAAAATTATTCTTTAAAAACCTGGAATTGAAAAGAAACCCTATTTCATATATATGTATATATATAATTATGGAAAAAAAGAAACCTTGAAATTTTTTTTTATTTCTATTTCTTAGATGTACATAAGAAAAATACGAAAACATAAAGCTAAACCTTTATCTCATTTGGAGATTTATTAAAAAAAATGTTCACAAGGAACATTCATGGTGTGTACATTTTTAATATTTATTGTTTGGAACAACAATTCATAGCATAAAAACATATATAATATGATTTAATATGTTTTATATGTTTTCGATGCTTTGTTATATTGCTTGAGAATTTTAATTATGAATATCGATTGGTGGTAAACAGATTTTATTAACTAAGTCAAAAAAAGGATATTAAACATCTATGTCCTGCTTTCGAATTAAATTCATACATGAAGTATTTCCCATATATTTTACATGCAGTTTCATTATGTAGTTTGTTTATTCAGTTTTACATAACTTTCAACTCCCTGCAGTAAGTTGTGTGAACTTTTAAAATTGTAATATTTTTATTTATGAAATGAACTCGCCTCAGCTATAATACAAATATTTTTATGGAATTTTTAATAATTTTTCCTTCTTTTATTTCATTTCAGGTATGTCGACAAAAAATCCAGAATATTTTTGAGTAAGTAAATTGAATTAAAAAAAGGAGAAGGTATATGTTTCGTTATTCAATATTCATCGCTTGGACAACACATAACTTGGGATCATTTGAACAATTTGCACAAGTTGTTAACTAAGCAGTTCTTATAATTTTTTTTCTCAACTTGGGATTAAATGTTATCAATTTTTAACCAATTGATGAGCGATGATATTGAATGAAATCATCTAATTTATTTAAAGTAGTTTATTTCTAAGTAGTTTATTTCTTTAGTTTTTCTTAATTAGAGCTCATTTTTGTGTATATTTTCTATAATTATGAATTCTTTTTATTGCCACTAATCATATAATAATATAAATAAGGTTTTTGGGCCACAATATCCTAAAAAATATAAATAAAAAAAAAAAAAAAAGTAGAACAGTGCTGCTTCTTCTTCTTTTTGATTTCATTTCAATAACTTTGTTTTAATTTTACATATTTTTTTTTTTAATCATTTATTTTAAGAATAATAATATCAAACATGAAAAAAATATAATTTTTTATGAATCTATCAAAAAAAAAAGAAGAAAATATTCAGGAAAATTATTTTTTGCTTTTCTTTTATATCCCTTCATAGTTATGTATAAATAAAATTTTTTTCAAGATTTATAATATTTTTAAACCATGATTCATTATTACTTTTTTATATAGAGCTTTAAATCACAAATTGAATTTTATCTTAATATATAAAGAAGCAAGTACATTTCTGTACAATATAATGTATATATATAAATAATATAGTTTTTTGCAACAATAAAATAAAATTTCGGGTGAAAAAAAAAAATCCAAAAAAATTAACTTTCTTTCATTTATAAGGAAAAACTATATATACATCGTAAATCAGTACGAGCTAAAATATTGTTCACGTGCTTCACACTTTTCTTTATTTGTATATATTTCTTTTTATTATGTGCTATTTTTTCCCTTTTCTTAAACTTTGACACGTTTTGTCCACCAATTTATATTATTTTTTTTTATTCTTTAAATTTTAACGTTTAGAAGTTTTTTTTGTGTGCAAAATGAAAACAAAAAAAAAAAACCAATGTTCTACATAAACCAAAAATGAAGAAAAAAGTCTTTAAAAAATTATATAAAAATGAAAAAGGATACACATTTAGGATATGATAATAATACGTGCAAAAAATTGTTGATATTTTTTTTTTTTACACTTTTCACTATAAATTGAAAAGTTTAATTTTTAAGGCATTATGTGAGATTTAAGGACACTTTGATAATTATTTAAGACTAAGATATAACGTGCAGAGATGTGAGGAAATAATATAAGGCTTTATACATAAACTTTCCATAAACTTGCAAAATATAATATTAAATTTTTACAAACTATCCAGAAGATTCAAAAAATTTATTAAACTTATTAATATTTGGGATATCTGAATTGGTAAATATGACCTCAGAATTCACAGTTGAAATGTACATACAAGTTAAGATAATTAAATCAGCTTCGTCTGATTTCGTTTAATTCTTTTTATTTTATTGAAACATGCTTTCCGTCTGCTTGGAAATTGTATAATGTTTGTTTGTTTTTAGGACTTTGATCGCCATCCACCTGCATTCGGTTGAATTATAAAGAAGTACCCAACAGCTTATCTTTAACACGATATACTTAGTGCTAAACACCGACTTAAAATTTATCCAGAAGTGTTTGAGCAAAAGCACTGTAAAACTTTGTAAATCCTTGTAAATCATCACAGTAGACAGTAATATATGTTGATTATGTTTTATTTTTCAGCCTATCAAGTTTTCCAGTCAGAAAATCTTAATTTAACAGAATAGTCTGGTCATATTAAGAAATTAGACACAATTTACTTTAAATTTATTATGCTGTGGTCAAAGATGAAAATACATCTTTCTTATTGTCATTAAATGTTTTAAATTCTGAACATAAAAAGACCAAAATTTGTTAAGTTAACCCATTGTTACATTATATACGAAAAATTTACATTTATATTTATATTGGTTATATTTTGTGGGATACACATAGGATATAATAAAAAACTCAAGATTAAGCCAATGAAGAATGTAAATTAAAAATTATAATTCGAAACTGTAATAATATTCATAAAATATTGTTCCTTGTTTTTGAAAAGAAAAATATTGTTTTTAATAGCCTCATTTATGAAATTATTTAAATCTTTTGCCTTTTCAAAAGTTATAGGTATAGTTTATGCTATTTATTTTATTATAGAAATGTGAATAAAAATCGATAATTAAATGAGGAAAAAGTTAACTTTAACTTTTTTTTTTTCCTCAAATATTTTATTTTATAAGTTGAAAGGAAATTCATCTTTTTATATCTAAATTTTTTTTTTCATTTAAACGTGACACTTTTTATAAGATCAATAAAAGGTTCCAGTTCAAATGAAAAAAAAAGTAAAAGTTTTTTTTTTCTTCATGGAAAATGAAAATGAGAGAAAAAAAACCTTTTGGTCGGAATAATAATGAAGAAATATGACCAACTTTTATACATTTCTGTTAGTTTTGGGGTCATAAAAACTTAATCTTTTTTTTTTTTTTTTGTGTTTGCACTGGAAAAACATAGTGGTTTTAAAAAAATTTCCAAATTGTGTGTATATATGTGTGTATCTTTCAGTACTAACAACTAATAATGTTTTCTATTCTGCTTTTTATTTATTTTTAAATGTCATGTGGAAAATAAAAACAAACATTTTATTTGTGTGAAATATTTAATCAACCGGGGATTATTTTGTAGCATATTTTTTATTTTTTTTTTTTATAAAAGAATCTTAATTAAAAAAATAAAATAAATATATATTTTTATTTGAAATTGTACCATAAACCACGAACCACAAACTAAGTAGCAAAATCTTTGAGAATATAAACAGATACTGTAGTTATGCGTTCAATTTTTGGTTTTATCAATAAAAAAGAGAAAAATCCATGTCTAGATTTAAGAACATCCTCAAATTCGATTTTGTATTTAATTTAATATTATTTTCATTATTGCTCAATTAAATTTTAGCGATAATTTAGACTTTTAGAACCTCACAATAATAACTTAATGGACTACTTAAATGTATCTGCAAAAAATATAAACAAAATTAATTTTATGTTTCTTTCATTATTATAAGTATATTTTACATTGTAAATTCAAAATTACATAACTTAACTACGTCTTCCTAAATCGAAAATTCAGCAAATCAAATGTGTTAGTTCTTAGCAAAAAAGGACTAAAAGAAAATTAAAATGGATGAGTTTTTTCTTACTTTATATACTTATAATGTAAATATACTTTTTTGTGCATATATGTATGGCTGGTATAAATAAGATAAGCGTACAGTGTCCTTGAGTAATAAATAATTTTCTTTATTTACAAATATTTTTTTATAAAGTACAATTTTCAAGATTTCGGTAAAATAAAAATGTAAATTATGTTCCGGAAATAATGGAAATATCTTTTCATATTCATATATTTATGATATTTGAATTCATGTGGAAAATAAACACAAACATGTTTTTTCATATATTTATGATATTTGAATGCATGTGGAAAATAAACACAAACATGTTATTTAAACTGCCAAATAGACTTAACTTAACTAAATATTAACCATTATTGATAAGAACGTAAATGTTGAATTTAATTAAAGGTATTTTTGCATAGATGGTTGTTAAACATAATTAGTATATGAAGCAAATGCATATCAAAATTTAATATGATTTCTTGACAATATTAATAACTTCGTAAATTCAAATTGACAACTTGAAAATATAACTTTCATAAATTTTGTGTAAGTTCAAAAGTAATTTGTAATGTTTCTATTCTGAGGGTATGCCAAAAAATATTAAGAAAATAGATTGATATCGATAAAAATGAGACATTCGTAGTAAATTGTATTATTTTTTTTTTATTGTTAATGTTTTACTTTTCTTAACTAAAATATTTGTTCTTTCTTTTCTTGATTTTTTTTTTGCAAATAGAACATGATTTCTTCGTAACTTGAATATAGAATACATACAAAGGGAAAACTTTTATAAGTGTACATACCTAATGTTTGAAAATTAAATTTTTTGTAAATATATATATGGCATAAAAAACTTAACTTTTTATTCAACTTATTTATGCGTAAAATTTTCCAATAAGAAATGAAAATTCTAAATTTCGTTATAAAAACATTTGGATATAATAATATTTTTAATTTTGGAAATTGGAAACTTCTTATAAACGAAATCGCTATGACATAATATTTTAAATCAAAATGTATCTAATAAGCAGAAATTCTTATTCTCAAATTAAAATTAATTTATACATAAATCTAGACCACCAGTAGTATCAGTTCTGACTAAATTGTAAGTTCTGTTTTTTTTTTTAAATATACTGAACAGGCATTTGCTTGTGAAATGCACATTATGTGAAAAGTAATTCTGTTTATACTAATATGATATTTTCCAACATAATTATAAAAATATCACTCTAGTTTTACAAGTTCTCTAATATTTTCTTATATTTTGGTAAATGCATCATTCTTCTTAATAAGTATAAGAGACTATTCGGAGTTTCTGTGATAATAATAAATTATTAAGAGAAAATGTTCAATTTCGTATCAACTTATGAAAATTTGGTATATTCTAGTTAATAAAATGATCTGGCTTTTCAATTTCATTGAACTGTATAAAATTTTATTTATATTTAATTTTTATATCGACCTTTTATCCTTGACATTTAATTACTAGAATGGGCACAATATAAAAGGATGTTCAAAATAATTTTTGGTCAGATAACTTTAATTGTAGTATGATTTATATACAAAATGCTATACATTAACTTTATCCAGAATATATTTTGCGTAAAAAAAAATAAAACAAAATTATTTCTGTAACTTCTGTCCTTGACTACAAATATTTTTATTATAAAAGTATCTTACTTATGTTTATTTTTCCTATTTCCACATAATTGTTATCTAACTAATTAGTAAAATAAATATGAAATTCTTAACATACCATTTTTTTTTTAAGGTTAATTAAGATATTATTTTCCAGAAAAGAATACTCTTTAGAGTAACATTAAAACTAATAATTTACTTTAGGTCAGTTAGATGTTTTTTTTTTTTTTTTTAATATTTATTTTATATTCATCAGTTTTACTATGCTCAACAAAAATAAACATAATAACTAGTATAATTAATTATCATTGCTCAGATTTTGATTCTATGTTAGACGTGTTCTGAACATTTAATTTTTTTTATTTACAATAACATAATATAATGTAAACTTATGTTTAACTGATTTATTAAGTAAAATTTTTGGTATAAATAAAATAGAATATTGTTGTTTGTAAAAGGAAAAGTTAATGACTTAATATAAAAAAAAATTTATTTTTGGTTTTTGTTCGATTTTCCGAAGAAATAAAAAATTTAATTGAAATATTTATTTTCTTGCTCTTGGAAAAAGTGACTTAGCCGGACTTAGCATAATGTTACTTTATGCCCTTTTGAAATTGACATAACCTTATGTTAGGTTAAGTATCATTAAATTAAGGTACCTCTTCTTCTATTTTTCAAAAATTGATAAAATCTAATAAAAACCGGTAATTAAAGTGTTTACGATTGTGCGTGATTGGATCATAAATATTCAAAAATGTCTTTAATTTCACATAACAAGTTTTTGAATTATTCTATCAATTGATTTCATCACAATGAACAATGACTATTTTTTATGCTTCCGTACTTAATTTTTTACGAATGACATTTAAAATTATTATTGGAATATTAAAATTCCATATCTAGATATCAAAACCGTGCGTCTTGAATTATTAAACAAATAAAAGGTAACAATGCCCAAAATAATTGTTATCAATAAAATAATGTCATTATCAAACACATAACGAGATTTAACAATAAAACACTTAAGTATTTATGCACATATATATAGTCGGCGCTTCTTTTATACATAACCGCCGCCTGAACTCTGATTATTATATTAATCATTTTTATTTATGTAAAATTTTATTGAATCAAATTCTTATAAACAATTTATTTCAATTTTTCAAAAGAAAAGATAAATAAGAACTTATAAAAAAGAATGTAGGTTGAATTTTATTTAATCAAGACAGTTGCCCAATTTTAAGATAAAACTATCTAAATATTTTTAATGAATGAAATAATAAAAAAATAAAAAAAAAATTAGGTTAAATTTATGTATGCATTTTAAAAACCTGAATTTTTTTCAAATTTTCTGTAACCAATTATTATTTATATGCGGTACATAAACATTATATTTTGTGTTTCAAAATGTGTGGGTTATATGATGTTATTAAACGATTACATATAATCTTGACGATACATTTATGATTTTGAATAGTTAAATATACAAAGGGAGTATCTTGTGTCATAATTCATAAAAAATTAAAAATTGGCGAAAAACTAGTTTCCTGTTTTTTTTTTATTACAAAGTTAAGAAATATGTTTAGCTTTATTTATGTCTTAAGTTTATGATGTTCATAGTTAGGTTTTGATCAACATGTTTTTTCACCCTGAAAATCCATAATAGGAAATTATTTCGATGTCGATGTTAATTTATTGTTTCGATTCAATTTTATTTAAATTAGTTCATTTAATTTATGAAATTAAATAAAAATCTGAAAAAAAAAACCCATTAGTTTTAGAAAATCTGTAATAACGTCTTAAAAAATAATTCGAATCTCAGTTTTGAATTATTAAATGATTCAATTTCGTAGTCTTAGCTTTGCTATATTTTCGTTGAAAATATGATTCATATTGCTTTCGTCGTTCTTTATTCATTTTTCGTTTATAACTTAAATTTACATAACTTCAAAAAGTTATTAATGTATATTTATGTAAATGTAATATATAAATTTCATATAGAAACACATACTAAGTTTGATTACGTTTGTTTTTTTATACCATGTATGTTCCTTAATTCAATTTAAAAGAAATTATATTTATTTTTATCCCTAAAAGTTTTGTTTATTTTTTTTTTTATTTCCCAAAATACTTTATGATGATTTGCCCCCAAATTTTATTTTCCTGACCTAAATTACTTTTCTTTTTGTTTTAAATTGATAATTTCTCTAATTAAAATAAAAAAACAAAATTATGTTTTTTTTCTAACTTTAATTATTTTTGTCGTAAAATAAATTTTTTTATAAAGGTAAAAAAATAACAATAACAACATACGTTGGCATCGTGCTTTGGATACGTAAATTTTCTTCTTTTTTTATAGGCTTGTTAATTTTGTCAATGAATATCTTTTTTTCAATTTTCTTTGGCTATATAATTGATGTTTTTTTTAATAATTTCTATCATAAATTTGAAGTATGTACTGTACATAGTATCTTTTCGATACTATTTTATTGCCTCAAATGAATTAAATTTCATTTACATTAAAAATTTTATTCAAAATAGATAGCGAACATTAATGAAAGGTGAATAAGAATTTCAGCAAAAAAATTAAACTTCAAAAATATTTTGATTTTATTTTCGCACAATATTTTAAGATTTTTGACTTCAGCAGTAAATCAGATAAGGTTCCTTCTACAACAACTATCTTCTGGAAGTTGTAATGATTTGTTCGAGGATTTGCTATTAAAAACTTTTTTTATGAAGGCTAAATGAAACTCAGTCACTATAATTATTATTTTTTCCTATTCAAATTTGTATGTCAAAACTTGCCTTATATATACTTACATTATTAGAATTTCTTTATGTATTTATGTAAATGTTTATTTATTTTCGTATACATAGGAGTTTATTGGAATTTTTACTGTGTTCTGATTCTTTCTATAAATATGTATTAGAAAAATTAGAATGTGAATTTCCAAATTTTATTTTTATATGGTCCTCTATGGAATTAATCTTAAGGAACGTAGTTATTAACTATTATATTTTCTTTTAGAAATTTTCGGAAACTGTGAATCACAAAATCAAATATCTTTTAATTTTTTCATATATAGATATAGAGCAATAATTTTTCTTTTCCAATGTCCTATTACAAAAAAATATATGTATACTTACTATGTATTATAAGTTGACCTACAATCATGAAATAACCAGTAAGATAAATTTTTTTTTACTGTCAGCAAAATGAAATCTTGCTCATTGAATCTATATCTGATTAACTATTATTTAGTTATCGATTGAAACCTAATTAAATTATCACGTATGTATATGTTTGAAACTAAAGTCTAAAAACCAATTTGTATGTTTGTTTTTTATTTTTTTTTATTCTGTGTATAAAAACCAATAAAATTGACCTAGAAATTCAATGTTAAGGCATTTGGCATACATATATTAATACATATACTACTGTGTATAAAATTAGCCGATATCTGTAGTCAATTTACACTTTTGCCAAAATACTATTTTGTACGGTTTGAAGGAAAAAATATTTTGTGAAATTTATATGCAGGGTATAATTTAATAACAGCTAAACATTTAATTTTTTCATCATCTTCATTTATGTGGAAACATTGAAAAATTAAATATTCTCATGAAATGTGAATTACTGATATCAATGTAAATTAGTTTTTGATGAAAAAAAGAAAATGAAAATTATGTAAAAAATATTTCGACAACACAAATATCAAGAATTTTAGCACAAAAATTAAAGGTTTAGGCCTACATACATTTGATTTGTCTGTGAGCGTAAGCTGTTTAATTATTTCCAGAATATTTTATTTTTCCAAATAAAAACATATGGGACTACTATTGAAAATATATTCAATTCGAACATTTGGAAAGAATTTATAGAGATAAATTTGGATAAGAGTAAAATAAATAAACTTCTATCAAGGTTTTCTATAAATCTATACGATGAAAAAAAAATTAAAATCTTAACTTAAATAAAATGCTTAATAAAACTTAATGCCAAAAAATCGCAAAAAAAATTTATTAAAAAATCAACATTATTATGCAAATGAAAAATTAAAGTAAAGTAGTTGAAAGCTTTTTGGACACCCAAAGAAAATATTCTATAATATCGTAGTTTTTTTTTTTTTTTCTATATATCCAATTTTTCTATTCACTTATAATATGACAGTTCTATTCTATTCATAAAATATCTACCGGAAATCATTATTGGGAAATTAGAAAAAAATAATTTTATTTTTTTTTTTCTACTTTTTATTAAAAAATAATAATTTTCTATCAAAGTGAGGCATAATTTTACGCGCAAAATTCAATGACCCGAAATAAAATTATTCTATATATTTCAAAAACATGCAAATTCTATTAATAAATAATAAATTTTTTTTTAATGATATTCTGAAGCGTGTATACAAATAGTATAGTACTTTTAATATAGTATTACAACAAAAAATATTTTATTATTATATACAATACTTTGTAAAAGTAATTTTCATTCATAACATTTATGATAGTAAAAAAAAAATTGTACCCATATGTAATAAGCCCTGTTTAACATTCAATTGTGAAAAAAAACTCAAGTACATTAACATCGAGTACTTCTGCTGATGTTGTTGAAATGTGTTAAAAGGTTAAAACAAAATAATTTATTTTTGCTTTCCTGTTTCCCATTTCAAATAAAATATGAAATTTTTGATTTTTTTTTGAATGGACACGGGAAACATTTTTGTTTTTTTTTTTATGTTGGTGAACGTTTTTTTTTTTTTTCTTATTCACGCTTTATTGAAATTACATATTTTCAATTTTCCATAAACAGGTAAAGAATCTTAGAAGGAAAATTAGTATAGAAGAAAAATATTTTAGCAAAACTATTTTTTAACAAACTTTTTACAAGATGCAAATTATGGATATTACTTATTTTGGCTGTTGGCGGTAAAATGAGTACCCTAACTAGATGGTTTTAAATCCCAATATTTAAAAAATCAAAATATTTTCAAAATAAATATCTTTTTTAACTTGGCAATATAAAAATAATGTACATGCGAAATATCAAAAAGAATTAGAGATTCCTAGTACTTTTTATAAACCAGTTTTCTATTTATAAAACTCATTAATAAGCTTTATAACTCCGAAATACTTTTAATAATTAATTTTTCTTTTGCGGAATCCAAACTTCGTTTTTAGAAAATTAATAGAATAATAATGGCTGCAAGCATAGAGTCTAATTATTAAAAGCATTAATGTAATTAAAAATTTTCGAGATAAATGTACCATCATGTGCATAAAGAGTATAGATATACATTAAAAAGAAAATTTAAGGAAATATATTTATTAATGGTTGGGCACGCTTTAATTCTTGGAAATAATACTGTTCGCAGTCTCTGAGTTTTTTTTTTTTCATTTTATTATTTAATTTTCTCATGGTTTCTTCCTTTTAACTTCATCAAAAATAAATAAAATGTAAAAATTCATAAAAACCTACAACTGTTTAATGTCTGGTTATTTATTTATTATTTTTTTTGTAAGATTTCGCTTAATAAAAATAAAAATAAAAATTTTTTATTTTTTTTATTTTTCTCATATAAAAAAACATCTTATTTTCTATTTTGTAAAAACGTGATCATAAATTTTTTGCCCACCCACTATTTTTCATTACAAAGTTTTTCTTTTTATTACTTCCACTTTTACACAACAAAGATGTTTTACTTAATTTTCTTGAAAAAGGAAAAGAAACAAAATACAACTCGAACGCTAAAATTTTGTCAGAAAAAAGCTGTTAACAATAAAGTTACTTACCTCTTGAAATTCAAGTAAAATTTTCGAAAATAGAAATCTCCCGCGGATCCTTCATACGACAGGAAAATATGAAAATTTTTGGTGTGTGGAAAATGAAATCTATTTTCTTTTCATGGTATCACTAAGTACTTGAAAATAGTTCAGCAGATATTTAAAGACTCATTAAGTATCTAAATGTTATAAATATTATCAAAAATTCAAGTCAACAAATAGATTAAAATTATCCGAATCAAAGGACAGTTTCTTAAATAGTTTGACAAAATTAAATAAGCACATTTTTCTCCAACCAGACCTTGAGTTAAATTTATACTTAAAAAAATTCATTATTTCAATTTTTCTTTACATGCAAATAATAAGGTTTTAGTAAAAATAATTTTCGTTATTTTTTATATTTTTCCATTTCGGTAAAATTTAAATGAAAAAGTTTTTTTCTAAATTACATATTTACTTTACAAACATTTTGTGTAATTTTCTATTACATTCTCTATTAAAATTATAGATAATTTAATTTAATGGTGTCTTATTGAATCTCCAGGGTAAAATACGACAAAAATAATTGAATTTATTTTAACCTAAAAAGGAACAAAAAAAAAAAACTTAACTTTCTATATGAGAAGAAAATGATGTTTTGAAATTGTTTATTTTGATTTGATTTTAGGATTAATAGCATAAATTAAGCGAAAAATTAAATAAAATATATTAGAAAAAAAAAACTTACTTGAAATTATTTTATTTTTGCAAATGTTTATATTGTAATAAAAAAATTAGCTTATTCGTTTATTTGAGCTTTTAAAACAACACAAATTTTGAACTTCATTCGACTATTCAGATCGTTTAGTTTTGAAACTTTAAAGGGTTTAAGTTTTCCTAAAATGAGTTAAGTATTTCAAATTCTTATATTATTAACCATTAATTAACAAATCTTGGAATAAAATTCCTTTTATAAATTTTGGTTTTACATATTTTTTTTTCAACAAATTGGATTAAATTTTAGTTTGATAATGTCTATGTTTTTGGAGTTAGCATTTCTTATAATTATGTTGAATAAAATTATTAGAAGTCGAATAAGAATTGAACTTATTTATTCGTAGTATCAATAAAAATTATTTAAGTGAATTATTCCTCTTTTGTTAAGAATATTTATATCGATATTTTATTTTGAACCATATTGTACATTGGTAAGTTCGCATCAGTTTCTTTTACCTTTCATTTTTACACATCGGTTTGTTTGAAAAATAATTGCAAAAAAGGATGTTCAGTCAATTAGAGATGGAAATGCACTTTCTTTTTGAAAATTAGATAAAGAAAATTCGGGTCAAAAATATTATTTTGGATAATATTATAGCCTAAATATTTAAATTTTATTCGATTTGTCTAATAAACACGCATCAACATCATAAATCACTTTATACATATATTGCTTTACTATTATAATATATAGGAAAATCGAAACAATTGAATTTTCACAAGGATTTCTTCTCAATTTGCTTACTCATTATAAATTTAAAAAAAAAATATTAAAACTTTTTATCATGATTATCCAATAAATTAAATTCTCTAGAATTTTAAGTCATGCCTCTTTTAAACAATATAAGAGTATTATTTATCTTACAAGTATCCTTAATGTTTCAAACAACAAACCAGAAGGATTCAATTCAAGCATCACATCAATGTAATAAACATTAAATTTTATGATTATAAATAGATACACATAACAAAAAAGAAGAAAAATCATCTGCAAAAGAATAACTAAGGGAATTGGTTACAGCTCATGTCACATTCCATTATTTCCCAATTATGTTTTCTAAAAAAAAAATAAAATAAAAGAAAAACAAATATAATAAAATCTGCAGATCTCAAAAAGAGTTAAGTATATATAATTTTGTAATCAAATTGAAGTAAAACAATTTAGATTTTTATTGCATTTTCACATGCAATATCGAAATCAAATGTATTTAATGTAATTTTTTTCTTCCCAACCTGTATAATTGATTCTTCAATGCATAATAATGCAGTGATATATTTTTCTTGTATAATTATGATTACTAAAGTCTGCGGTCTAAGGAATACATAGTCCAAATAATGAATGTAGACATTTTTTACATAGACATACAATATGTATATTTTAAATTTTAGAATTTCAATTAAAATTTTAGGATATTAATATTAGATTCGAAATATAAATGATGGTTTTCATAGTCACGAAATTTAAAATTTAAAAGTAAAGTATTTTTTCTATTATACTAGTGCTTACATTCTAAAGTATTGAATGTATAAATGAGAATTAATCAGTTGTTAAAAAAACAACAATTGCCATAAAATAATATAATATAAAAAAAAGGTTTTACTATATAACCACGTTAAGGGTTGGATATTTTTAAATTGTATGGCATTTATGGTTTATTTAGGTATATTGGTCTTCAAATGTTTTAATTTTATAGTGAAAATAGGTATTAAAAATTTCATTTTAAGATTTAATTGTGAATGACTTCAATTTGTATTAAATAATTTATAAAATTCATTTGAAAGAAAAACTGTACAAACAGGAATATTATTTGAATCTGAAAATGATTTAATAACAGCTATCTATAGATAGAAAAAAAAAAGCAAAAACCACGATAAGTGTTGCTACAGAATTTTCAAAATAGATAAACTTTCTAAAGTACATTATGATTTTTCTTCTTTTATAAATTGGCAATCATCCAACTCAGTTATTCCTTTTTTAATATTTGTGGGAAAAATGTGAAAATTAAAATGGCATTGCACTCTAGTGCTTTGCCTATATGAATACAATATACTAATCTACGACTAATATACTTACGTAATAGCTTTTTTTTAAAATAAATAATATTAAATTAAAAATCGTAAGTGCATCTGAATGGTTATATGTACCAATAGTATAATTTTAGTAAATCGATATTGCGACAATTTGAAGTAGTTGGTAAGAAAATACTGGTCCGTCAGCTAGTAGGGTTAGCGTATGAACGAAACATTAAAAACGTTTAAAAAAATAATATTTTTAATTTTAAATAATATTTCATATCTTACAAATTTATAATTTTTAATTAATAATTTTTGGATTTTTTTATATTTTACAAAAATATTCAAAAAGAATTTGTCTGGTTAATTCTCAATCATCATCATCTTAATGATGATGATGTTCATCAGAACCACTTTGATACGGATTTTGTTCATCAGAAGCATTTTGATGCTGATAATGCTCATCAGAATCACTATGTTGATGATTATGTTCGTCAGAACCACTTTGATGGTGGTTATGTTCGTTAGAACTACTTTGATGTGGATTATGTTCATTAGAATCAATTTGATGATGATTATGTTCATCCGAATTTTCATTCTCTTCTTCTGCTTCGTAACAATGTTTATTTAATATACATTTATGCTTCGCTTTACATCTTGGATCCAGATTAAGTTCTACAAAAGAAAATCAAAAAATTATAAACCATATTGTCCAGTTGATTACAGAAAGTTTTAAATTTAAATTTACATAACTTTTTTTTTTTACTAAAGCGAAAGTTTTTGTTTTACCGCCAATCGATATGATTCTTTGAAGTTTTATTTCAACTTTTCAATCGTTTTTATGTTAAAAAAAATTAAAGTAATTAAAGTGTGAAGTTATGAAATTTTTATTTTAATTTAAAAGTTACTTACTGGGATGACAATGTTTATTTCTTATATGTTCTTTCAATCTTGTTAAATAGACATAGCAATCAGCATCCCCCAATTGATAACGATCTCTTTTTCCTTTTTTCGATTTACATTTTGGAGCCTTCGGTTTTTTGGTAGTGGAATGTGTTGTTGTTCGACGTGTTGTTGTATGATGTGTCGTTGGATGTGTCGTTGGATGTGTCGTTGGATGTGTCGTTGGTTGCGTCGTTGGTTTTGTCGTTGGTTGTGTCGTTGGTTGTGTCGTTGGTTTTGTCGTTGGTTGTGTCGTTGGTTGTGTCGTTGGTTGGGTCGTTGGTTGCGTCGTTGGTTGTGTCGTTGGTTGTGTCGTTGGTTGTGTCGTTGGTTGTGTCGTTGGTTGTGTCGTTGGTTGTGTCGTTGGTTGTGTCATTGGATGTGTCGTTGGATGTGTCGTTGGATGTGTTGTTGGATGTGTCGTTGGATGTGTCGTTGGATGTGTCGTTGGGTGTGTCGTTGGATGTGTCGTTGGATGTGTCGTTGGATGTGTCGTTGGATGTGTCGTTGGATGTGTGGTTGGATGTGTCGTTGGATGTGTCGTTGGATGTGTCGTTGGATGTGTCGTTGGATGTGTCGTTGGATGTGTCGTTGGATGTGTAGTTGGATGTGTGGTTGGATGTGTCGTAGGATGTGTCGTTGGATGTGTGGTTGGATGTGTCGTTGGATGTGTTGTAGGATGTGTTGTAGGATGTGTCGTTGGATGTGTAGTTGGATGAGTTGTGGGATGAGTTGTCGGATGTGTCGTTGGTTGTGTTGTTATGGGCATAGTTGGATGTATTGTTGGGTGTGTTGTATAAACTGTTGTATGTTCTGTTTGATGCGTTTCGGATGTACCTGGCAATATCTGAACTAAGTCAGTAGGATCTGAAAGACTCGCATATGGATACGGATAAGGATATTTTTGTGAATTTATTATAGGTGTCTTTGATGATTCAATAAAAGGTGGCGGCCAATTTAAGGGAGGCCATTGTGAGG
The DNA here is from genome assembly GCA_964007475.1 of Hybos culiciformis. Lineage (NCBI taxonomy): Eukaryota > Metazoa > Arthropoda > Insecta > Diptera > Hybotidae > Hybos > Hybos culiciformis. The sequence continues at coordinate 146,577,477 of OZ023273.1, read as the reverse complement.
ATGGTTGACCTGGTTGTTGTAATGGATAATATACATTTGGGTATAGTTGATGAGCTAAATATATTTGTTTTGGAGAGATCGGTTGCTCTTGTGCAGTATAAGTAAATTCATTTGTTAACGGATGTTGAGACTCAGAATATCCCTTCACTTTCCAAATAGGTATTACTATAAGATAGTTATTATTTAATTATCTTTTAAAAAATTTTGTTATTTTTTTTTTTTAGAAAATTTATATATAATTAAAAAATTATCCAACTGATATAATTCTCCAATGAACTATTAATAAGAACATCATTTCAAATGTCTCTATACTAATATTTTTGTTAAAATACTTGCCATAAATTCCAAGTAAAATGGTTTTGAATACTTTAATATTCATTTTCCAATTGATATCTTACAAAATTTAATATTTTTGTAACTTACTTAAATTATAAACTTTTTTTTCGCTTAAATTTATATTTTATACTTTTCACACTATACAAATTTCAAACTTTCTATTTGTTCATCTGATTACCTGTGTACATCTTACAGTCTTTTTCCAGAGTCGGATTGTGAACTCAATAAGCCAGTGAATTTAAAAAATGTTTTTAAGAATTTAACATTTTTCAAAATTATATTCATATTGATTTTAGTAAACATTTTTTTCCCTCATACGAAGGTTACACCCAGAAAAAAAATGCTAGTTAAATTAACAATTTTTAAGTGTTTTTAACTGTTAAACAAAAATTGTTGATGTTAAAGAGAAATTTTTTAAATTAAACTAATAAGTATTTGATCTAAGTAAAGATGCTTCTTATTTTAACATTTGATTTTGTTATTTTAAAATGTTTCAAACAGTTATTTAGTAAAAGCTGAAAATTGTGATTTTAACAACATTAATTGTAATTTTAAATATGTTTCATTCGAAAGAAATAAAATTTTACTATTCTCTCTTTTAAATTAAAAACTCTTCTGTTATTATAACAATTACACATTCAATTGTTGATATGACAATAAAAGCTTTTGAAATAATGTTTTTGTTGTTATTTAAAAATGGTACATATAACAATAAAAATTGTCAAAGTAAATACGGCATTGTTAAAAAAAAAGTTTTGGTTGATTTAAAAAGCTACACTTTTAAAATAAATATTTATCTTGTTAAATTAAAGAACTCCGCTCTTAACGAGACAAGTTAAGAGCGGAGTTGTTTAATTTAACAAGATAAATATTTATTATGTTTATATTACCGAATTTATATTTTCTATTTAATACATTGTTGTATATTACTGACATAGCTCAGTGGAAGACTCTACATCACATTGAACACAGCGGTTAAGCAACGTCTCGTAGTGATAGTATTTAGATGGGTGACCAATAAAAAAAAAACGATAAAAAAACAAAAAAAGACGAAAAAAGCAAATAAAAACAAAAAAAAAAAACAAAAACAAACCAAGAAATTAAAAAAAAAAAACAAAAAATAAATAAAAAAAATAAAACAAAAAAAAAAAAAAAACAAAAAAAAAACAAAAAAAATAAAAAAAAAAAAAAAAAAACAAAAAAAAAGAACCAAAAAAAACCAAAAAAAAAAACCAAAAAAAAAACAAAAAAAAGGCGAAAAAAAAAACAAAAAAAGGCGAAAAAAAAAAAAAAACAAACCAAAAAAATAAAAAAACAAAAAACTATTTTAAAATAATTATTTCGAATAGTTAATTTAACAGTTTGGCACCGTAACAATATATTTTTTTCTCAAACTGCTAAAATTGTATAATAACAACTTAACATTTTAAATATAACAATTTTGTGTTAATTTTAACAATGTAATATGTCTTTTGAATTAACAATTTTTGCAATTTTAATTTAACTATAAACCCTTTTGCGCAAAATCTATAAAGATTTTTTGTTAATTTTACCTATAAAATCTTTTAATTTAACAATTTTTTTTTCTGGGTGTAGGTTAGGGTGGCGGCCTAAACGACCTCACATAGACCATTAGGGTCCATAGTGGTACCACCGACAAAAATCCTCCCCGAATGATTAAGGTTGTGGACTAGATTTTATTGTACTAAAAATTCCAGTACTTTGCGCAAACTTGAGTACGCTTCCAAGTTCAAGTCTCGAAACCTCGCTTAAGTCTTTAATGTGATAGCTACCTAGCAGGTCCCTTCTGGATCTTGCTAGTGCTGGGCAGTGACAGATTAAGTGCTCTACGCTTTCTTCCTGATTAGGGTCTTCGCATTTCCTGCATTTATTACTGTCGAGCAGTTTCAGTCTACGGGCGTGCTTTCCGGATAAGCAGTGCCCTGTAATTATGCCCGTGATCAGGCCTATCTCCGTTCTTTTGAATTTTAACAACTTTAAGAAAAATATATATATCGTTGGAAATAGAAGTTTATTATTCTAATTTTAAATCTAAGAAAGATATCATAAGCTAAAAATTACAAGATTATTCGTTGTTGAAAATTAAATGTTGGAAAAATGTCACTTTGAAGGAGATTTTAGTCAGCACACTTAAATACAAAAATGTTATAAATTTTTGCAAGGTTTTGCTCAAGTCAATAAAAAGAATTGTCTCCAGTATAAAATATAAACCTGAGTTCAAACCTGTTTTTTTGTAAAAAAAAAAATTTGTCAACCACTATTCTAATCAAATTATAATCAATATGCTAATAAGATTTGCAATTTTGCCTAATTTGATATAAATTAATTTTATTAGAACTTTATATATTGTGTGAAAAAATAATCATAATCTGTGGTCATTCGGATAAAGTAAATTTTTGAACTCATAACATAACAGAATAAAATACAACTATCTAATTAACCTACAACTAAATTTTATATTATACAAACATGTACATGTACAAGCAATAATATTGTATTATTTTTAAGGCCAAGTTGGTCGAAAATTTTTGGTTAATTAATAAAAAAATGTTCATAATATTTACAAAAATTTTATTTAAATATTAAAACTGAAAATCTTGTACATAAAGATGAAAATTGCCTTAAAACTTAATTATGAAAAGTTTATAAGTTATTAATTTGATGAAAATAAAACTTTTGTTATGGTCAATAATATATTCAACGTTATATAATTTCTATGTATATCTTACATATAAATCGGAGAAAATTAATTAAAGTAAATTTAGCTAACTTCTTGGTTATTGTCCGAATAAATATTAATTAAATAATTATTCATTTAGGTTTCCACAAAATTAAAGTAATTTACTACAATCAGTTAATCAGTAATTTTTTTGAAGAATATTCAACTGTTTATAGTATTATAGGTTTATTTAAAAATATATTGTTTCATTAGAAATTAATATATTATCGATTTTATTCAGATTTGAAATTTTTGAATTGTGATTAAAATTCAAATTCTATCTACAATTATGGTCTGCTTTAACATCAATATACAAATTAGAATATCAAGATAAAACTGCAGTGAATATTGGTTTATTTAAAATGATTAATTTTTTTTAAAGTCTAAACTCTTTTAATGTACCTTTAATTGTTTAATCAGTAATTATTTTAGTAAGTTAATCATACATAATTATTATTTTGTGTGTGCTATATGTATTTGAACACATAAAATATTTTTTGCTCTGAATGATGTGAATTTTTCATATTATTTTATGTTTTATTAAGTTATTCATGGGTAGCGAAGAATTTGTTTACAAAACATTTTTTGTATAGAAAATGGTATAATTTGCATTTAATGTGAAACATTTTTCGATTAAATAAAAAAAAAATATATAAAAATAATTTTTTTAGAAAAATTTTGCATATATAAAAAACATGAAATGTAAATTATTATACGATTAATATTTTATACATCTCTGAGGGTAATTTATTTATTCACTTCCTCCTTAAGAGTTTTTTCATTTTCTTTAAATATTTTTGAATGTAAATTTTTGATAATTTTTCTGATATTAATAAATTTTTGATTTGCTAAAAAATTTATTAATTCATACTAAATTAAGAAAAAAGGAATTTTGAGTTATTCAAAATTATCGAAATTTAAGAAGATTAACAGCATTATAGTTGAAAACTAGTGTACAAACAGAATAGTTTGAAACACAAATTTTATTAAGTCTAGTTTTATTAAGTAAAACATATTTTATTTTAATATAATTAAATAAGTAATATTTTTATTCTTTCTAGGAATTCGCAACTCTAACAAAAGAATTAACACAAGCTAGAGAAACACTGTTAGAAAGAGACGAAGAAATTGCAGAGTTAAAAGCAGAAAGAAATAATACTAGGGTAAGTTTTAAAACAAATATTAAATTTTTAATTCGGCTATTTTAAGAAGTTTTAAAGATATACATTATTAGAAAAATATATTTGTAAAATTACTTAGGTACAAATTGTCTGATATCATAAAAACAGACCTAGCTATGCCTCACCAGTATGGTACAAGTCGTCAGACTGTCATATTAAAAAAGTACAAGTTATTCAAAATAAAATATTAAAAATGATTTCAAATTTGCCTCACCGTTTTCCTACTGTTCTACTACATAAGAAAACCAACATTGATTTAATTGAAGATAGACTTAATATTATAGCAGAAAAATTTTTTAATAAATGTAACTACTCAGATAACATATTAATCAGACAAATGATAATCTGAAAATCCTTCACTTGTAAATTGTAAATAATATATGTAAATACAGTATTTAAGTTTTTTTTTTTTGTTTTTAACTAATTTAAGTTCAAATAAGGTTTTTGAAAATTTTCCTTACAAATAAAATAGTTAAAGAATTAAATAAATTTATAAATTAAAAATAATATATACATAATTCAGTAGAAGAGGAAATTGTATCCTAAACTCTGAGTAATTAAGAAGTTAAGCGAAATTTATTGTAAAATTAAAAAGTTATATTAATAAAATTGAATTGAATTGAATTGAATAAAAACAGACTTCGACATAAGCGATTTTGTGATTTCAAAATATTATATATATATATTTGTGACAAAAATTAAAATCAAATTTTATCATCAAATCAAATTTTATCATCAAATTAAAACTTTGTCATTTTTGTTGTTTGAACTAAATTCGTGTATTAACTAACACCAGAAATTGTCTAGACATAATATTTGATGTTTGTGTATCAAAATTAAACAGCGATAACAAATTTTAAATATTGATTTAGTTTTTTTCTATTAATTTTATTTTTGGACATGTCTATGCTTTATTTAATGACCAATTTTTTGATAAAAAAAATTCAATAAATATTAAGATGGAAAAATATTTCTAGAAAACAAAAAAAAACCATTAAAATCTAATTCAATAAAAAAATTATTTTTATACTCTGATTTTCTTTGAATTTTGGAAATCAATAAAAATATAAATTAAATTTTTCCCGGAAATTATTTTCTCAATCATTTTCTTTTTGTATTTCCAACTGTTTTTTGTTACACTTGACACTGATAAATTATATAGTGTTTGGGCCGTAAATTAATTGTTTTTTTTTGTAATGATTTTTATTTTGTATAGAATTTTTGTTTTTTAAAAAAAACTTCGATTATTTAATGTGTAACATTTCTATAGAAAATTTGATAGCGCTTTATAAGGTAAACTTTCATGCAAAACCTTAAAAAACGAAAAATATGCTTAGAAAAAAAGAAGAACATCATATAATTTCATTTCTTCAAATAAGTATGAATAAAAAAATAAAAATTATTAGAACTTAACAACAGGTACAAGGGGATCGAAGATTGGCCTTCATTCAATCTAAGATAATTTTTTGTTATAAAATAATTATTTTTCTTCAACAGAAAATTATAAATTGTTTTGATAGAATTTCTTAGAATGGAATTTTAAAAAGAATTTTTTTATTTTTTTTTTTTGGAAATTTTTCTCAGAAATTTCGTTTATTTTATAAATATAATTATAATAATGTTTATTATTTCATTCAAAATTTTCAGAATTTTCTATATAATGAATATTTAGAAAATTCTGATTTAACTATATTTTTTTCTCTCATATATATTAATTTTCTTCTAAGTAGGATTAAAATTGAAGACTAATAATATATGTTGTGCTTTCACCATATTTTATTTTACTTACATATTTTATTGTAAGTAATTTTTCACTCCTAATGAACCAGTACAATAAATTTAATAGAAAAAAAAAAACTTCTTTCCAATATAAAAATATAACATTTTCATTTTGTCTATTTAATGAAAATATAAAATATGAATAAAAATAAATTAACTAGAATGATAATAATGAATGTTTTTTTTAATGTTTATTATTATTATTTTGGGTCATAAAATGAAAAAAAAAAAAAAATAAAAATTAATAAATAAATAATATATTATGCCCGTATTAAATGCAAAATCATAAAATTTAAAAAAAATATGTAAGTATATTAATAATGTAAAATATGCTTATGGGTATGTAATGTACGTATTTATTATATTAGTTTTTATAGATTCGCATTACTTAAAAAAATTTAATTGCCAATTATTTATTAAGACCTTTTTTTATTTAATTTTTTTTTTTTAATGAATTAAAAATCAATTTCCTAAGTAAATTAATGAACAAATTAATATTTTCAACTAGAATAATTTTATGAGTAATAATTTATTGAAGAAGTTAAGTGAATCGACAAGAAAGATACATAAATCATAATATTTATTCTGAAAGTATGATATGCAGGTTGGAATCAAATTGAATTTATTTTGTATTGATGGAAGTTAAATATGAAATATAATTCTATCATTTACATAAGGATGTAAAACTTGTTGGTTCAGAAATTTAATTCATATAACTATTGTTTGTGTTATCTAATTGTAAGAAAATAATAAATAAAAATATTTAAAATGAGACTCTATATTCGAAAGATGGAAAAAAACTTTCGATTTGTTTTTTTTTGTAAAATTAAATTTTTATCTTAATTCCTTCTAGTAAATTTATGGAGAGTAACCCAAAAATTTAAAAATAAAGAGCCTTCATTGTTCATGGGATCCATTGGAATTTGTAGTATTTTAACATAGTACTTAAAGTTTTGCTTAAAATATTTTTTTTTCATCTCTTTCAACATCAAATGTCTTGTTAATAGACCCTCACAAATCAACCTCTTTAAGTAAAATCACCTAATAATAAAAATAATAATTTTTGCATGAAATTATTAAGCTCAAAAATATTTTTTTTTTAATTATTGCAACAGATTTCATTTCATTTTCATTAATAAATTCTAATTATTCAAATAATAGTTAATGAGAAACTTTATTTAATTTTTTATATTATATACCAAAATGGAAATGATATTCATTAAAAAAAAAATGTTTAATATAAAGATTTATTGATATTACCATAGTTTAATGCAGATTGAGGTCAAAAATATACACAAATTTCTCTCATTTTTTGTAATATTTTGGGAATCATTTCAATATAACAAATAATCATAATTTTGCGAAAATGACTAGTGATTTAATACAATTTTTGTATTAAAATATAGTCATAACATAAATTTTATGCAACAAAATTTATGTTTCAATAAAAAAATTTATGTTTATAATTTAAATTAGTTTTTATAGAAAAATCATAAACTATACTAATTTTTAATGCATTTAGTTTTATAATTTACAGTTTGCACATATAATTTAATGTTCAGAAATTTTCAAAGCTGGAAATTTTTATTATATGGTGAAACTTCTGGACATACAATGCTAATAAGTAGATCAGCCTTTAATGAGATATATAACACATAATATTATATATGTAATATAAATGAGTCGACAACTTTAATGAAGGAAAATATTTTTGTAGATTTATATTGCAGATTAAATTGAAGATTTTGTTCAATAAAAATTCAGTATGTCAAAAACCACTATAAACTTCTATATGTATACAGCGCTTATTTATAAAATTTTTATTTTTCGCATCTCTATTTGTACAATCCGAAAGAATTAATTTAAAATTCAGTAAAACAATGAATGCTACTATGTAGTAAAAAAAAACCCATATACCAGAAATGTCTAGCAATATTGTTCTCAATTATAAAAGTGAAAAATGTTGATTCAACCTAAATTAATATAATTCCATAAAAATGCAAAAAAATAAAAAGACCAAAAATCAATTTGTGAATGAATTGTTTCTTCTTGTCAACAAGAAGCAATCACAATAAAACAAAAGTAAAACTATCAAAATAATTATTTTGTTACAATTCTGAAATAACGAAATTTTTGTTTTATTTCAATTTTGTGATATTTTACATAATCGAAACGTACACATCACATAACGTATAACATAGGAATTATATTTGTTACCATTTTATACAAAAAAAAAATGAATAAAAAAAAACCTAAAAGTAAAAGCGAAATTAATCAAATTTATTTAGCTTTTTCCTTATTTCCATTATATACATATTTATTTTTCTGTTGGTTTCGAAAAAATCAACTCTCTGGGTTATGCCAAAAATTTCAAATCAGATGAAAATCAAAATTGATACATCAATTGAATTAAAAAGAAAAAATTGTTATTTTAAATTTATTTTACAAAAATCAAATTAATACAAAATAAATATTAAAGGACAATATTTATGTTTAAACAAAAACAAAAAAGTTGAATAAATATGTTACGAAAAAAAGGAAATAAATTCTTCAATAAAAAAAAAAATTGATTTCCATTAAAAATTATTTTTGGTTTCCACTATAAAGTGGAATCTGGTCAATAATTTTATCTTTAATTATTATCATTTATATTCATTCATTAGTTCGTTCAATCTACAATTTACATTGCCCATTTCAATAGTAAATAATTTTTTTTGAAACCGAGATCTAACATCAAATTTATTTTATTTCCTTTCAAGTCAAAATTTCCACATTATACTTTCTATATTCTGAGTTGGAGGCCGTTTGATGTAATATCAAAGATTTGCGTGTAATGCCAAACAAAAAATTAGTTATTGAGAAAAATGATTTTACAGAATTTTTAAAATCACAAATCACTTACTAACATATGTAACTGACATAATATTTTATCTTTATTTTTGTGTAATTTTTAGCGTAAATAAAATTCTTTTAAGGATTTTTCTCTTTGGGTGAACATCATGTGTAGATAGATATATACATTTTGTCAATCTTTTTTATGTAAATAATATTCAATGTTATACTACATTAGAATCCATCCTTACATAATAGTTATAATACTTTAGTGTTTTTATTTTTTTTTTATATAAATATACATAAAATTTAGATATCTGCAAGTAGCTTTAAAAAAATATTATATTTTTATTCTTCGTATTAAATCAATATAATGTATTACATTTTATTTTTAAGCGACTATATATTGAGATGAATATAATATTTACTATTTATAACTTGAAAAGTTTTCCATTTTTTATTTAACTTGATTATAAACAATATTGTGGCTGTAAAATACTGAATTAGTGTAAAATTCAGAAAACTTTGTCTTGTCTTATGAAGTAAAAATCACTTACAAAAAAAAATTAACAAAAAATGTTAAACAAAAAACATAATCACATTTTTAATTCTAAAGATAAATATTTGTCAGACAAATTTTATTATATACAATCTAATTTTCAATGACAATAATTTTATATTATATTATAACTTTTTACACACTCTGGATACTTATTTTGCTAGATTCATATTTGTGTAGTGAAATATTAGATGAAAAATTTAAATGAAATATTTTTTAGTACAAAAATGAAGGGATTACAAATTGAATACCATATCAATCTTTAAAATTTGTAACACTAAACAGTCTCTCCGAGACGTTGTCGTTGTCATCATATTTTCAATCAGTTAAGGCTTTAAGTTTTAATTTTTCAAAATATTATATGTTGAAATTATAAAATAAATTATTTTTTGTTAAATTATTTAGGAAAGAAATAAATTAGATGTGTTTGTGAATATTTAATTTCTATTTAGTTATACTTGATATTTTAAATTCTAAGAATAAAATTTCATATCATGGAATCATATGCGATGTTTTCTTCTTTGATTGCTATTTTAACACCTGTTATAAATTTCCATTATATATAAAAGAAAACTTCAAGTTAAAGAGAAAAATTTTAAATCTTTAAGTTGGAATAAAATTGAATTTATATGTAGATGTGAATAGGTATAAGTAGTATAGTTTTTTTTTAGAAAAAGTATTTTTATCCATAAAACAGAATCAAGATTAGGTGAGCATAGGTAAATATATACCTTGCTTTAATAAATTTTGTAAATAAAAATTCCAAGTTTTAAAGTATAATAAAAAGTTGAAATATAAAAAAAAAAAAAATTTAATTTTTATTTTATTTTTATTTTTTCTTCACAATAACAATTTCCTTTTTACGAATTCGAAAAGTAAATAATTCAATTTAACTTATGAAATATTATCAGTTACTGAATTATTTAAGGATGTTACAATATTTTTGACATATAAAATTATATTTTTATTGAAGAAAAAATGATATTATTTTTATTAAAAAAAAATTTTCAATTTTCATTTTATTTAAAGTCGAATCTTATTAAATTTTCTTATGTATTTATATGTTTTTTTGGAAATTAAATATTAAGACGGAGGAATGAGATAAGATATCTTCTTATGGCACTAACTACTTGATTGATTTCACTTCCTTTTATTTTTTCTAAAAAATTTATTTAATTTCATCAATTTTTTAGAAGAAATGTATATACAATTGTAGGGTTACATTTTTAGAGTTTTTTTTTCTCAATTTATTTCTAATTTCTGTCAAAAATATTTTAGTCAAGTTAACGTTATTTCGAGGAGATAAGAACTTCAAATCTTCGTTCAGGACATTCGAATATTAATGCTATTTGAGTATAATTTATTAACTTATGAAGTAAGTCACCTTGCTTTACATGCGTATAGATATAAATTTTTTCTTTTATTGCGATGATATTTTCAATGAATATTTCCTGAACAAAGTATCTTTAGCTCACACAAAATTGTTTTAGTTATATTGAATAAGGAAATCCATTTAAGTTTCTATACCTGCGTTCAATAAGTTTCTATATAAATTAATTCTTAAATCTTCAGGTAACCTTAAATTTATTTTTTAAAAACTCATTCTTAACATTTTCTTATATCATTATAAGAATATAATATATGTATTAAAAAACATTTTTTATATCATTATAGCAAAATAATAATAATAATAGTATCATCTTACCCATTGAAAATTCTTAGAATAAAATCTATAAATTGCCTATTAAGCTTTTTCTTTTTTAATAAAAGAGATAAATATTTCTTTTTGATCTTTAAATAATATTATGTATGTAATACATATAAACATTTATATATTTCTATTGTACACTATATGAAAATCACTTAGAAATTTTCTTTTTTTATTGAAAGAAAAAAAAAATCAATAGGAATATTAATAGCACCTAAATATAACTAAATTGTATAAATTTTTATCAATATTATTGATAATAATCAAAAATGAATTATTCTTGTACTAATTCACTTGTTAACCGATGACATGTGAATGTATATACATAACATATATGTATAATAATAATATGAAGGAAACATTAGTCGCATTTTTTTGATATGTTTAATATATCTACGATGTCGACATTATCAATTAATAATTTTTCTAATTATTAAATTTGAATAATATAAATGTTATTTACTTATACTGGAACTCATTTTAAAAACTTGTACATCGAGGATTCATCATATCTACTTTTAGTGTATTAAAATGTGGAGAGTAGGAAAAAAGCCAAAGAAGTTGTTTCATTTGTGAACATATTTGCCAAATAATTCTATAATATAATCTAAGTACTTTTTATAACAAAACAGTATAGCAGAATATATTACATATAATTACATTTATACCTATGATTTATATATACCAAATATTATTATAGAAGTTATTTAATTTTAAAATAAAGTATAATTATATGTACAAAGAATTCTATATATACATTTAATTTTTCTATGTAACGAGAAATGATAAAAATCGCAAATGTTTTACTTTTATTTAGTATACATTTGCATACATACCTAATATATATTTCATATTAAGGAATTACCAGCATTATGTTTAATTTTAATTCAACTCAAAAAAACATTTTTTTTGCACATTTTACGGAATAATACGCAAAGCAAACATTATTTTTTGCAAAATCATTAAAGTTAAAGGATTTGGTTAAAAAATTAGTAATATATAAATATGCATACAATACATATTATAATGTATTAACATATTATGTCAATGACAGACCTTATTATAATAGGTTAAGTATTTCTCATTTTCATTGCTTTTATTACTTGTTTATATATTAATAATGTTTTATAATAATGCTTGTAATGTGGTAAGTAACATTACGGCCGTTTTCAATTCCATCGCAGCGTTTACCAACCGTTTTGCATACTATCTACGTAATTCGAAATATTCTTTGATTTTCGTAATATAAATGATATTCTTGGAAGTTTTCTATTTTTTTTTAATAAACATTAAAATATAATAATCACTTGCCTCTGTACGTAGATATTTTATTTTTAGAAGTAAAGTGCATATCATTATTTTATTTTTCAAGTTAATTTGCAAGTATAAAAATAAAATACACTTTACATAGCCATATATCCCATTTTCGCTTTAACTTCCTTAAACTATATGGTATTGAGTTGTTTAATTTTTTTTACTGCAAAACTTTATCCAAAAATATAATGATCCTTTTTGTGCACACTAAAATGAGTCGCCTAACATGCAATAATGGAATATATCGTTAGCGAATCCTTGAAAATATAATCATATGTGAAATGATTTTCCTTTTTCCTTGTTTATGTCTGCATTTCCCAAATGATGCATTAACCTTTTTATTTTATTGTTATTATTGTTTTTTTTTGTTTTGTTTTTCTTCAGGAAAGAAAACTTTCGTTTAAAAAAATATACTTATTATTTTATATAGTTTTGTTTTCGCCTTTAGAGCATTTTATGTTTTTATTATATTTTACATTTTTAAATAATAAACTAATTGGTATTCTCTTTAATCCAGCAAAAACAAAACAATAAATTAAAGAGTGTAATATTTACTACAATATGTATTTACAATGAAGAGTTCGGCTTGCTTTTAAAGTAAATAAATAAATAAAAATTTAATTACTTGATGTTTATGTGTTTAATATTCGAAATTAAAACAAAAAAAAAGGATTCTTATTAATTTTTATTTAAATTTTGCTTTATATTTTATTCTTGAAAGCAATATTTTATAGGAAATAAATTATAATATTTGCAATACTGAATATTCTTAATTATGTAACATTGTTAACGAGATAATATCGTTAGAGTAGAGCTCAACTATCCAATTTCCATTTAAATTTTACACTAAATAAATGTTTTTCTTTAAATTTCAGCTATTATTAGAACATTTAGAGTGTTTAGTATCCAGGCACGAGCGTTCGTTGCGCATGACTGTTGTTAAAAGGCAAGCAGCCGCCCAAAGCGGAGTTTCAAGTGAAGTTGAAGTATTAAAAGCTTTAAAAAGTTTATTCGAGCATCATAAAGCGTTAGATGAAAAAGTCAGAGAGCGATTACGTTTGTCATTAGAAAAAAATTCACAATTAGAAGAAGAATTAAATTCAACCAAAGATGAGGTAATTTTAAAATTTATCGTTTAATTTTTGTTTTTCTAGAATAGTATGATTCGAAAGTCTGTATAGATTAGACTATATTTGTTGCCGGATTCATGAATCAAAATATATACATTTAAGCATGGTTGACCCTTTTGTTCTAGAAATTGAAAGTAAATGAATGATTTTTCGATTAAAAAATTGACTAAAGGAAACAACAAATTTATATGATTTTTAATTAAAATAAACATTTTTTCCCCATATATATATATATTAAAATAACATAATAATACCTGATTTCGAAATTGAAAAAAAAAAAATAATGACGAAAACAATAAATTTTTTGATAAATTTATACATGGGAAAAAAATAAAACAAATAAGTAAAATAACAATAAATAAAAAGTTTTATTTGTTCATCATTAAAAGTTTTTCAGTTTTTATTATTATTAGTATTACATTTTTTTTTTTTCGAATTCAGAGAAAGCTCCACAGTGAGGAACAAATGAAAATTTAATTGCATGTGAATTATAATGAATTTTCAATTTATTTTATTTTTTGTATTTTTTTTTTCAGCTTAAATTTGAAAACTTTTCCAAAATAAATGTTTATCTTCAAAATAAACTTTTATATTTTCTTCTTTCTACCAAAAATGTTAAATTTATGGAAATGGTTAATTTATACAAAGTTGATGGAAAAATTTAAACGATTTCTGGAGAAGACAAAAAATAAAGATTCGTTGAAAACTTTGTTTATGTTTCTTATTGTAATTCAACCATCGCGGGGGTTTTTTTTTTTCTTTTGTTTTTTAAGTAATAAAACTAATAATTTTGTTTTTAATTTTCTGTCTTGTTGAACTTGTAAAACAGGAACAAATAATTTGAATTTGATAAATTATTATTAAAAAAAAATGGAAAAAAAAAACAGAGAGCAGAAAATTTGCGTATATTAATTATAAATAATTTTCACCAAGATTTTGTAATAAATGTCGAATAGGGGGAAATTTGGTTAAAAATAATAAAGTTAATAATACGGAATATGTTGCTGCCAGATATTTTGATAATTTCAGTACTGGCTATTTTGTAGTTATTACAAGTGTGCACAACATACAAAAACAGAACGTTTTGAGAATTTTATAGTTACATTATTTTTATTTATAATTCAATTTGAAAAATTATTTCTCAGAAAACTATAAAAAGTTTATGTGAGGAAATTGAAAAAAATATCGATGACTATACTAAATGACTTTTTAGATACTATTTTATATTTTTTGTTTAGATACTATTTTATATTTGTTAAAATACTACACAGTATTATATATTCAACATGCTAAAATATTATATTAACAATATTTAAATACATAATTTAATATTCACACATTTTTATCTTTTATTTAAAACATAAATTTTTTAGAGACCTTTTTTTTTGGGATAATTATTTTATGATTTGAATTTTCACCTGTAAAAACTATAAAATTTTCCCAAGGGATTGTATTTTATCCTTAATTTAATATTAAAGCGATATTTAATAGTAAAAAAAATTTAAAGATATAATTTTTTAATAGAATAATGTTCTACATTTTTTTTTTGTTATAGCTTCAGCAGTATAAATCAGGTGCAATACAACCAAATAGCAATAGCGGTGGAACAAAAGAAAATGGTGATGGAGAAAAGGTATATCAAAAGAAAAAGATTAATACAAAATTTAAATTAGAATAAAAATTTTCTTGTTTTTTCTTTTTGTATTTAAGAAATTGTTAGTCAAGGGTTCGGTGTTCACCAAGCATTGATGTTAGGGTGTCTGACGTTGAAGAGTTCGCAATCTTAGTTAGATGAAATAAATTTAATATCCTTTTCAAGTTTTCATCTTGTTTTTCAGAATTACTATAATTTAAAAGAAAACTTGTTTTTGCAAAAAAACCTATTTAGCTTAAATTTTAAAATGAAGAAACGCAATAATTTATGATCTAAACGAATGATAATAGAGTTACTAGAGCAATTTATATATTATCAATTTGATTCTGGCTACTTGAAATAGTTTAAAACGACAATCGTAATTTTGATAATAAAAAATTTGATCTCTCAACTTCCTGTCGAACCTTATATGACTACATTTTTATTTCAATTACACCTAGATTTAATACCCATGTTAATACACTTGTTTCTTTTGTATATTCTTTCATTTTATGAATATATAAATAAAAAGTTTAAAATTTCTTTCACTTAAAAATTTTTTTCTGTTAAATTAGTCTGACAATGAATGACAGACACAATTATTATTCTTATCATGTTATATAGAGTAGACTGCGTACGTATGTTTGTCACATTATTATTTGATTTAACATTAGGTGAAGTGACTGCTGTTGTTGTTTTTTTTTTCTTTATTTAATGTCAATGATGCTTTAGTTTAAAAAAAAAATCCATTATTTGAATTGAACTTTTATTAATGGTAGATAAAAAAAAATAAAATAACGAAATAGTAAAAAAAAATAAATACAAATATTTTTTTTTTTTTAAAGATAAGGGTATTTCACTTTTGAGATAAGCACACATATGCTTTTTATGAAAATAAAAGATATAAAAAAAAAAATCATCATCAACCTAATAATAATTTTGTTGATGTCTAAGAAGATGATTAGCTTTTGACACAAATTCACATCGAAAATAGAGGTTGATTTCTTGATATTTGAAGTTGAATTTTTTTTTTTTTACTTTTGTTCAAATTTTTGTACAAAAGCTTAATATATAGAATTTAAATTAAATTTTATTCAATAAATTAGTAATTTTTTTTTTGGTGTGCCATTTTTTCTTTTGCCTTGTAAAACTGCACCCATTCAATGCGATAATAACTTTTGTTAATTATGATATTTCCACATGATTGGTTTTTGAGAAATTTTGAGACAAATCATATTTCATCGCTATGGAAAAAAAATTAAATTTATTTAATTTTTTTTATAGATAAATGGTTGTATAATTTCCTAGTATTAAATACCTTACAAATTACAATGATTGCACAGTCTAGATTCTCAAATATGGCATGTTGGTTGTAAAAATTAGCCATTATAATATTTAATTTTAAATTATTTTAATTAGATATGCTATTTTTAACATAATTCATACATTTTTTTTTTCATAAGAGCATAAAAGAAAACATAAAAACTTATAAGCTGTGGAAAATATCTAACACATAAAAAGCATCAAAAATTTCTATACAGTCAATAACGCAAGAAATTTATTTATTCCAAATTTATGCTTTTTTTTCATGACTAAAAATTATTTTAAATAAAATTTTAAATGATGTAATTTTAAGTATTTGAGACATTTGTTATAAATTTTTTTTAATAATGTTAATGACCAAATTTCTATATGGAAAATTAAAAGTCCTTGAATAAATGTCTGGACAAATAAAAAAAAAAAAGTTCAATAAATTATGCACACTTATATAATTAAATTTTTTGTGGTGGAAATATTATTAATTAAATAAAATTCCCTAATTAAGTCAGTTTTTTATTTATATTTTTTTAACTTTAAATTTTCATGACACAAGAGATAAGTAATTAAAATTTTACAAACATTGTTTTTATTCAACAGATTAATGGTGAGAGTCAAGAAAATCAAATTGACTATGCTGCCAAAACTCATGAATTACAAATCATTATTGAAAAACAGGTAAGGGAATTCAAAACGAGTTAAATGATTTTGTATTAAACTAAATCGGTTCCTAAGCATTAATTTTAAAGACTTTTAATTTAAGATTTATGTACAAATACAATTATTGTAATGCATATAAATTATTGTATTAAGTAATTTGTTTTTATTTTATTTACAGACTGCAGAATTATCACAATGGCAGCGTAGGGTATCCGATTTAAATAATAAAATTAGTGAAGTTGAAGAAAATTTAACAAAAGTTCAAAAAGAATTATCAAAATCTCAAGAACAATGTTCAAAATTGCAACGTGATTTACGTGAAAATGTTGCACAAAAAGAAGATCAGGTAAAATTTACACAAGAAATAAATACGAAATATACAAGAAAAAAGTTTTGTGCATTTTGGAGGACAAAAGCTTTTATTTTCTTTGTTTTAAATTGAATTTTCATTTTTTTTTTGTTTTATTTTAAGATTTTGAACAAATTAAAAATATAACGTTGACTTGAATATTTCTTTTAATATACAAAAAAAATTAAAGAAAGTTTCACCATGAAAATCATCCATTCTTATAAGTGGAGAAAAATCTGATAAACGCCTATTATGCACTCAATTTTTTATTAACTGTGAAAATAATTTCGAATACATTATCGAAATTTTTCTCAATGAGATATATAAGAGCCTGTATTTCACTTAAAGCTGAATGACGATGATCAAAGTACAACTTATGTATTTTGCGAAAGTAAAATACCAAATTTAAAATCTACAGAATTAAGAAAAATTTGATTATTCAAAGTATCTGCTGGGTACCAATTTGTAGCCTACGAAACATTGTTATATAGAAAAAAAAACAAATGTAAAATTTGAATACTTCTACCAAAAAAAAAAAGGTTATTTTGTTTGATTTCAAAATATACAATTTTTAATGAAAAAAAATTATATAATAAAATAAAACAAAGTTTTATTTTTTTTTTAATTTATATATTTATTTTTTTTAATTATTTATTTATTTATTTACAAACATTTTTCTCTTTGAATTAAAAATGAAAATATTTTATCAAAAACGATTTTTTTTTTTAATCAAAATAATATTAAAGGAGGAACGAATAGCAACATTAGAAAAAAGATACCTGAATGCTCAAAGAGAATCAACATCATTACACGACCTAAATGAAAAACTGGAACAGGAATTAAGGCATAAAGAGGCTCAGCTCAAGGTAAAAATATATACCAAAAATTATTCGTTATTATTGTATTAAATTATTCATCATATACTCTTAAAAAAAGAATTAATGTAATTAAATGTGGTTAGTACCTATCTACATGTATAAACTTTTAGAAAATGCTACTAAAATTTTAATGTTTTTCATCTGAAAATAAAAAAAATTATGTCACCCTTCTTTTATTCAAGTTTATTACTTTGTAAAAAATAATTTATAAATATGAAGCACTTTTCTATGTATACTCTTCTATCAACACATAAATATAATTATATAAATTATAACCTTTGACTGTGTACATGTTATCCTACAGAAAATTGAAAAAAAAAAATTATTAAAATTTGAGTTTTCATTTATATATCTTTGCTGACTATTTAGAATATTAGTGACAATTATAATAAAACCAACATATTGTTGTAATAAATTGTCAATATATAAGGTATTTTAGAATTAATGATTGGTGTACATTACATGCTAAATGTACTAAAGTTTTATGTTTACGTTAAGATTTGTTGTGAGATACAAAAAAAAAATATCCTATTGTACCAATGTATAGTTTATAATGTTTAGTCGTATTCTAACAAAAAATCTCGCCTAAAAGTAAGTAATAAATGATAAATATAAAATAAGCAAAGATGAAAGAAGACAAAAATCTCTTAAAGTGGTCCAGACCGTTTCAAAACAATAACTCTTAATTATTTTTTTTGGTTCAAATCACTAATTTTTACGATCTGAAAGCATCCAAAACAAACAAAATAGTTAATACTTAAATTAAATCTTGATGTTAAATATGATTTTAAAAGTTTTATCTCATATCTATTGAGATACCATATATATAAAAACTACATTTGTAAAATGTAGATCATATTTCAAAAAGGGAATAAAAAATTCAACTTTAAATGAATCGGATCCTTTTTTTTTTTTTACCATAAAAAAATATATTTATGAAAATTTTTAATTGAAAATTCTTTTGCATTAATTAAAAAGAGTAATAAGTTATTGTAAAGAGTTTTTTTTTTTTTTAATTTGGAAAAATAAAAATTGTAGGCAATTGCGAAAATATGAAATTCTTCTTTTATAAGCAAAAAAAAAAAATTATGCAAATATTATAGCGTAAAATTAATGCTTCACATTATTTATTCCATTGTGATAGTAAAATTTGTCTGGATTTTTTTTTTTTTTGTAAGCGTCAAAACGAAATTCATCAGGACAACTATAATAAATTAATTATATTTATTAAATTTTTATTAATTAATTAAAAAAATTTGAAATGATAATTTGGTTTTTCCAGATTCTTTTATTAAAAATTATTTGTAATAATGTACAAATTGGAAAAATATTCTGAATTTATATTTCGAATTTATACATTATACCTTTTAACTCCAATACCTTTAAGATATATTCTACTAATTCTCTAATTTGTGCCAAAAATATCAAAAACTTAAATTCATCTTTTTATTTTAATTTGTTTGTTCCATCAGTTTGCATATTATATTTATTTCTTTAGGGAATAATGAAATATTTGGCACATGTCTTATGGGTAAAGCAAAATTATAAAATCAAAAGACATTCAAAAATGTAGGGCAAAAATTTTGATAAAAATAAAGATGAAAATTTTAATTGCCATATTTTCTCTTTCTGCATGCATTTTATTCTCTAATGAACATAATGCATATTTTTTTTTTCTTATCTATTTGCTTTAAATAAGTTTTCCAACTATACGCTCAGGCCAAATAAAGACTTTCAAGATGATTTATGTAAAGTAATAATAAAAATGTATTTTAAACAAATTTCATTATAACTTAAAAAATATTTAAATAAGAAAATTTTAAGGTTTTTTCCCCATTAAACAAACTTAAAATAAAAATCATACCTGAAAACTGTCAACCAGAAAATGTCGCTTGAAAATGTAAACATTTGAATATCTTCAGATATTGCAGAAAATTTAAAACTATCTATATTAAAATGATTCAACTCTTTTTAGTTGCAGAGAAAACAATTATTTGTAGTTTATAAAGATATACTTTCATCATTATATGATTGGAAACATAATTTTTTTTTAACCTTGGTTTATGTAATTTCCCGAATTTCTTAACGCAACCACTATCTTCAAGGTAATACTTGTCAATGTGAAAATAATTTAAAATTTTATTTCGAGTGGAAAATTAGAAAAGTTTTCAATTTTAAAATACGTACATATAATATTTTTAAAATATTGTCAATATCAATGGTGAACTGACATAACCGCGAATGTCATAACCGCGAAAAATTTTTGTCATAACCGCGAAACTAGAATTTGTATGAGTTTCGCGGTTATAACAAAAATTTTTGTTATAACCGCGAAACTAATTTTATTTTTGTCATAACCGCGAATTCGCGGTTATGACAAAAAAAATGTTAAGTTTTTCGCGGTTATAACAAAAATTTTTGTTATAACCGCGAAATGATAAAAATCGAATTTTTGTGTTTCGCGGTTATAACAAAAATTTTTGTTATAACCGCGAAACACAAAAATTCGATTTTTGTCATTTCGCGGTTATAACAAAAATTTTTGTTATAACCGCGAAACACAAAAATTCGATTTTTTTCATTTCGCGGTTATAACAAAAATTTTTGTTATAAGCGCGAAACACAAAAATTCGATTTTTTTCATTTCGCGGTTATAACAAAAATTTTTGTTATAACCGCGAAACACAAAAATCGAATTTTCGCGGTTATAACAAAAATTTTTGTTATAACCGCGAAACACAAAAACTCGATCATTTTGAAAAATGTAATAAGACCTCGATAAAAAAATGCTGTGAGGTAAGCACACGGAGGGGGGGCAGCAGGGCGGCGGGCGGGCGGTTGGTCAGTGGGATTTGCGGCGCTAGCCGCAAATCCCACTGACCAACCGCCCGCCCGCCGCCCTGCTGCCCCCCTCCGTGTGCTTATCCCACAACATTTTTTTTTCGAGGTCTGGTAAGCACACGGAAGGGGGGGGCAGCAGGGCGGCGGGCGGGCGGTTGGTCAGTGGGATTTGCGGCGCCAGCCGCAAATCCCACTGACCAACCGCCCGCCCGCCGCCCTGCTGCCCCCCCCCTCCTGTGTGCTTACCACACAACATTTTTTTATCGAGGTCTTATTTCATTTTTCAAAATGATCGAGTTTTTGGGTTTCGCGGTTATAACAAAAATTTTTGTTATAACCGCGAAATGAAAAAAAAACGAATTTTTGTGTTTCGCGGTTATAACAAAAATTTTTGTTATAACCGCGAAATGATAAAAATTGATTTTTTGTGTTTCGCGGTTATAACAAAAATTTTTGTTATAACCGCGAAACACAAAAATTCGATTTTTGTCATTTCGCGGTTATAACATAAATTTTTGTTATAACCGCGAAATGATAAAAATCGAAATTTTGTGTTTCGCGGTTATAACAAAAATTTTTGTTATAACCGCGAAACGAAATTTTTTCAATTTTTTGCCATATTTTTTCGCGGTTATGACAAAAAAAAATATAAGACATTTTTCGCGGTTATGACACTTTTATTTTTTATTTCGCGGTTATGACAAAAAAGTTTCGCGGTTATGACATTCGCGGTTATGTCATGTAGCCATATCAATGTGCATCTTCTCAAAATCCAAACGCATAAAACATTAAATTTTGTGGTTTTAATTTAAAAAGATGAAGAAAAATTTTACTAAAAATTTACTAGTACGTTTTGCAAGTGAAAGTTTTTTCTTAACATTAAACTAAATTTTATGTTTTATGTTAAAGAAATTAAATATTAAACATACAACTGAATTTAAATTAAACGAATATCCTGTTTTTATATAGAATTATATTTCTTATGATTACAAATTTTTGAGAAGTACAAGGTTCTTGATAAAAACGTCGCAAACCACAGAATTATATTGATTCTTTTTTATTATTCTACCATATTCTAGAGTTAAATAAAAAGTTAAATTTAAAGATACTTAAATAAATTTAAAACTAATTAATTTCACAGTTGCATGAAGAGAAGATCGCAGCAATTCAAGAAAAATTAGAGTTAGCAGAACAAAAACTCCAACAACAAGCAAAACTACCCGATATCGAAGAGCAACTGAGAGCTAGAATGGAAGCGCTCAATCAGGTAGGAAACAAGGTAATCATAATTGTGCGAAATTCTCTTTTATGGGTTTTCAATAAAAATAATTATAAAAAAATAAATGTATACTTAAAAAGGATTTCTTTTTTGTCACATAAAAATTGTTGTAAATTATTAGTTCGTTTTTTGATATTTATTTTTATTTTCCTCGACTAAAATTTTTATTGTGCATTTTTTGTTGTGCAACAACGAGAAAAATGTAAAAATGCCAAATCTAGAACAAAGAAGAAATAGTAGTAAACAAATTATACCATCAACAATTGAAACTCATAAATTATCTGCATGTATACATGAACTTGTATAAGCACATTCCATATATTTGAGATACATAATCCTTTTTGAGTATATATATTTTTTTATCTATAATTTGAAGAAAAAGAGAATTTTTGGTCAATTAAGATGTTTTTTCTTTCTATTTTCATTATTTTCAAAATCAAAAAAAAAAAACCAAAAATTAATAAAATCACGTCATGGATTCATATGCACAATTTCGAAATTTTGCAAAAAATGTCAATAATGAAAAAAAAAAAAAAATTGTACTAAATGTCTCAAAAATCAAAATCCATGAAAATATCAATTTTTAGAAAAATGTAAGAAAAAAGAAATTTTTTATCATTTTTCCCAAATTTCTTTTTGTATTTATTGTTAAATGTGAAATCAAATAAGTATTTAGTTTTTTATACATGAAGAAAAATTAAAACATAATTTTTTTTTCATAATAATAGAAAAATTCGTATTTAACAGTCAAAGTTTATGTCAGTCTTTATTTGTATATAAGGATTGTAAACCAAATTAAGTGTCAAAAGGGTTTGTGTGGGTGATAAAATAACATTGAAGGTTTAGTTAATTAATAGACATGCTTCATAAGATTTAAAATAAACAAATTCAAATTGAAAATATTTTCAACTTAACTTTTTATATGAAGCATATAAACTTAAGTATACATTTTATTATTTTTAATGTTTGTAACAAAATCTAATTAAATCATTTTTATGTAAACTTTTTTCCATATTTTTCAATGAGTATTGGGGTTTACATTGGATGTTTTTGAAGATTATTTCGAAGATGTTTTTTCAATGTATGTGTAAAATTGTATAAAACGAAAAAATCTTCATTTTAGTCTAGACTAAAAATCTTGCTTAAAATGTTAATTATTTTCTGTCAAAAAAATAAAAAAATAAAAAAAAAATTAAAAATAGGAATTTCAAAATTAAAAAAGTAAATAAATGAAAAACTTAAAACATAAATAAAATATTAATTAATATCAAAATTTAATGAGTTTTATTTAGAAAAAAGTTTTTAATCCAAACTAAAATCTAGATTTTAGTCTAGCTAGACAGTGAAAATTTTTACGAAAATACATTCAAAAAACATCTTCGAAATAATCTTCAAAAACATCTAGTATAAACGCTGCGTAAGTTTCATATATTAGGTGTATAAATTTCGAAAATGAAAATCTATTATTTGACTATATTTTTAAAGTAATCAAATTTTTTGAATTGAATTTAAATTTGACAAGTATTCAAATGTTTTTGAAAATATGACTTACGCCATCGTATCTCTAATGGGATTAATATTTAGGGTTTAAGAGGCGTAAATTTTGACTGTTAATTTGCAAATTTTTTTATTCAATTAATTGGATTTAAAATTTTTAAATTTTTGAGTGATTATAGATTAGAGTAAATTTGTTAACATTTTTCATAATTTTATAAAATATTTTAAATAATTTTTTGGCTCTTGTCATATAAATAAGATTAAGGGACTTATTTATGTTGTAAATTCGTAAAATTATAAAAATTAAATCTTTTAATGTTAGATATGAAATTAAAAGACTTAGATTCATATACAATAATGATGCGACCGTGGAGAATATATGAATTTAAATCTAGAACAATATTATTTACAATTATCTGTAATTCCAAATAAAAATAATCATTTAAAAAGTTTTCTAAACTCCAATATCTACACAAAAATGAACCCTTTTTTATTACTTTAATCAAATTTAGAACTACTTAACCCACTTGTTATAATAATAAGGTTAAACATTTATTATCTTCTGAGTTTTATTGACAATTAAAAAAAAAAGTTCTTAAAAACTCTTCAGCATCATATTTGACATTAAAAAAAAAAAACAACTTTAACAACAAGTTCAATTTAAGAATTGTTCCCCTCTTTTTTTTATTACTGTAAAATGTTTGATCTTAGAATCAAAGTAATTGACAATTTAGGAAAAGCAATTTATCTTTATTAACAAAAATTTGGTTTAACTGTTTCAAAGTTAAAATAAATTATATAATTCATAGAAAAATAAAAAATATGATTTATTAATAAATAATTAGCATTATTGGTTTTTGATTAACAATAAAATTAGAAAATAAATGTAGGTAATATAATTTTTGTCAATATTATTTTATTCCACGTCAGTTTCGGACTCAGTCCACACATCTACTTTTAACAAATTTGATTTAAAAAAATCTCTAATGTGAAGAGGATAAAATAGTTTGAGTAGAAAAAAATATGTATGAAAATAGCCAAAAAAAAATTATTTATACTCTCGTTGGTATAGTTTTGCTTTATTATTGAAACTTATATATATAAATGGAAGTTAATTTTTTTTTTATTGATTTTGTCCAGCACAAGCACAAAATAACATAAAAGCAATATTAAAAAAAAAAAAAAACACTATATAAAATAAAATTTGGTACAAGTAAAATTTTTGCATAGAATAATATTATACAGTGTGGAACATCTTTTTTGACACTCATGCACGCAAATATAACACTAAATGTTATTTTAACTGAAAAAAAATAAACTCAATCCACTTCATCAAGCACGTAATTTTTTTTATTTTTACCACTTTTAAATTTTATCATTATAAAGTTTATATTTTTTTCTTCTTTTTTTTTATACAAATAATTATGAAACTTCTTAATAGTTAGAAGAACATTCATATTTTATATAAGTAATGATTTTGTAATAGTAATAGTAACGTTTTTTTGTATGGCAAGTAACATAATATACAATTATCCCACGATCAACATTTTTAACAGACTATAGTAATTTCTATTATTTATTTTTGTTAGACTATCCGTTTACCCTTTAATTTTCATTGGAACATATTATAATACAGATTTTCATGTTACAAAAGTCAATTCACATCATCCCACTATAAAATTTTAGTGAAATTAGTAAACTCCAATCCAGTTATTATTTTTTATCCGAATTCACAATATTGCTAGACTCAAAGAACAAATTAAGCTCCACATATTTTTCGGTGGATAAAAACTAAGACATTTTTTCTTTTTCCTTTAGTCGCTTAAATGTGCATTTTGTGAAGAAGATCCAATCGAGCATGTAAGTTGGAATCAAAAATGTTGGGACAAATGTACAGTATAATGTACCAGATTACAAAATTTTTTTTTGTAGCAAAATCAAGAAGTCACCTTCTATTTTGTCTAATTTCTATCAAATTCGGTAGCAAACTGACCCGAATTTCAAAAAAAATATAAAAAATCGTAATATATATAAAAACTGTGATTCTTCACACTTTATAAGATCCTAAAATATTCCTTTTTAGAGTACACGTACACAAATTACATGAGTTAAGCATGATAAATTTTTTATGATATTCTAGAATAGGATTGTTGTTATTTAATTATCTCAGATTTTTAGGCCCAGAACAAAAATTTTTATTTTTATATTTTGTGTGTTAACATTTTTCACCAATTTTTAATTTTTATGTCTGTTTGATAAAAAAAAAAAATGTTATCATCTTCTTTTTGTTTTAGTATCTTATTTACAAAAAATATCAAAAAAAAAAAAATTAATTTTGATTTTTAATCATTAAAAATATCTTAGGCTCAAGAGCGACATGGATCGGCGGAAGATCGTATTCAGCGATTAGAAACTACAGTCGAAGAAAAGAATGGCGAAGTTATGCGTTTAACTCAAAGACTGAAGATGAACGAAGAGCACAATCAACGTTTGTCTTCAACTGTCGATAAATTACTCTCTGAATCAAATGATAGACTTCAGGTTCATCTTAAAGAAAGAATGCATGCTCTAGATGAGAAAAATAATTTAACACAAGAATTAGAAAAAGCTAGAAAATTGGCAGAGGAATTACATCAAGAGAAGAGTGATATTATGAAAGAATTGTCTAAAACTCGATTAGAAATAGAAAATTTCAAAAGACAGCTTTTACAACAAGAAATTGCCTATAACATTCAGCAGACTGAAGCTCTAACCAGAAGTCTGTCACCAAGTAGTGTAGTTGACGGCCCACCATTTTCAAGGAGTACATCGCACACTAGTTTTGATACACATTCACTGCGAAGAGCTAAAACACGTTTGGAGACTGAGAATGAACAATATGCCAGAAGTTTAGCTGAACAGGTACACATTATAGTTTAAATTAAATAATGTTATGGAGAAATTTAATTTATAATTATTATTAGGAATGGGGAAAACTTCAGCAGGCACATGTATTAGCTAATGTTCAGCAAGCATTTGACGTTTCTGGCGTTGACGGTGATGAAACTGTGGATGGATTATTCAATACTTCCGAAATTATGTCACCATCTGGTCACACTGATGCTCAAACTTTAGCAATGATGTTACAAGAACAATTAGATGCTATTAATAATGAAATTAGGTACATACGGATGCCGTTATACACATAATGATAACAAATCACATAATAATATCTTATTTATCATTCATTATATAAAGGTTAATACAAGAAGAAAAGCAATCAACTGAGGCACGTGCCGAAGAATTAGAGTCACGCGTTGGTAGTTTAGAACATATGAATTTATTAGCTCGTGGACGTACAATGGATCGTCAGAGTCCAGAACTAAGTGGTCGAAGTACACCAAATAGCCCTAATCGTGATTATTTACACAAATATCATACGGTAAGTAATATTAATAACAATAATATAATAAATTTTTTGTTGGAAATATTGGGAAAGAAAAAGTTTTTTTATTATTGGTGTAATGTTTATAAGAATTTATAAGGCTGTTTCACTAATAATATTTTAATTATATTCACCGAAAATATCTGTTTTTATTTCGTATTGTTTACATGCGAAAGAAATTTCGAAAACGATCTAATTTAATTGTTAAAGAATTAATGTTTTAAATTGGATTTATAATCGCAATAGAAATACTGCATTCTTAGAGTAACGCCATGAAAATACAAAATGAATTTATAATCTTAGTAAAATAATTTTGGATTCAAATAATTTTCTACTATGAGATGAATATAAAAATTATTGTTTCTGTTAAGAACTTCTAAAGCACCTGAACTTATTTAAAATAGATTTCAATTTGTTCTTTTTAAGTTATTGTGAAAATAATCATATTTACATTTTCACGATAGACACGAAAAGATGAAATTGAAACAAATCTCTATCGAATAATCATT
Source organism: Hybos culiciformis (assembly GCA_964007475.1). Taxonomy (NCBI): domain Eukaryota; kingdom Metazoa; phylum Arthropoda; class Insecta; order Diptera; family Hybotidae; genus Hybos; species Hybos culiciformis. The sequence continues at coordinate 146,549,511 of OZ023273.1, read as the reverse complement.
ATAAATATCGATTATTACTTCAGTGTTACAGCCTTTTAGTTCCTAATTGATTCACTTTAATATTTAACATTTAATTTTATTCACATTTTTTTATTAAAATCACCAATTATTTTGAAAAAAAAATTAAATAATAATAATGTTAGGATTGCTCTATTTTTGTTAATTCTTTATTTTTATTAACAATGGATTCTTCTTTAATAATAAACATTTTAGATTTTTTGGTAAAAGAATTATATGAATTTATAATAGAAAACAAACAAAAAAATATTACAGGCCCCAGCCTCAATGTCGCCAGCACATTTTCATCAATTTGTTGCGGCCTCATTAAGTCCAGGCCAATTATCTGAATCTCTTCCTTCAAGTCAGGTACTATAGTATATTAACATAGAATTTTTTAATTAAAAAGTTGAAAAATTTTGATAATTTCATAAAAATAAATTAATCAAAAAATGTTCACAATTTAAAATTGCATTTCGTGTAACTCAAAAGCTTTATAATAAAAATTTTAATACATGTTTCACAATTTATTATCATTATTTAATTTTTATATTTACTAGACATAATAAAATTTAAATATGGAATTGAAATTCAAAGCTCTCTTATTATATAAACAAAACTTTTTTAATTTGACTGTCAATGAGGTATTAAACATTGTAATATAATGTCTTTCTTTGCCTTTACATATAAAAGACATATTTAATTCTTAACTTATAATAGTTAAAATTAATCAAAATAAAATAAAATAATTTTTCAAGATAATTTTTCTATTTGAAGTAATCGGGTTTAAATCTAATATTATGACTATTTCTTGATTTTTCGCTAAATAAATAAATAAATTATTATAAAAGTTATATTATATTTACATAATTTTTAAAAAGTCAATGAATTTAATTTAATAATAAATATCTCAATCTTTAATGTTTTATGAAGTATTAAAAGTCATTCTAACGTTGAACTTATAAACTTCTTTCAATTTGTCAATCAGATTATTAAAAGTGTTGGTAAAATACTTTTGTTCTATTGCGAGAATCGTCAACTGAAACAAATTATTTTTTCTGAGCTTTGAATTTAAATTTAAGTTACTTATAAAACACTTGTACAAAAAAACACATAACATGTATATTTTTAAATGAAATCAAGAATTATAATTTTCCAAGAATTAGTAAAAACAAAAACCAGCTTTCTTCACATAGTACATTCACACCAAAAGCTTGCCTAATTGATTCAACCAATTTTTATTTTGATTTTCTCAAACATATTGATTTAGTCAAGAATTGATAACTTATCGATATTAAATAGTACAAATACTCTGTGGGAATTCTGATTGCTTCATTATTCAAAAGCCATCACAAAATCTTTTCAGAAATCATAATTTTTACATATTAATACATATATTATAATTATATATTAATACATTCAGAAACGGAATGACTTTTGCTAAAAACTCACTAGAACTGGTTGATAGGGATTAACTTAACTAAAATATGATAATGAAAATTTTTCTAAACCTAAAATTTTCCAGACAAGGCAACTATATAGCCTGATAATAATTTCAAGTTCTATTATTCAAAATTATATTGTATTACCGTAATAATACCTGCATTAATAGCATAATAATGCATTAATAGCATAATATTGTAAAGCACAAGTACACGACCAGCTAAATATTGACACTTCGTAAATAACACTTAAATTACACAAAACCAACAATAAAACACTTTGTTTTATATATATTTTAGCTTTTTTATTCGATTAAAGATTAATTTGGCTAATTAAAATAATATATATATTAAATTAAATTCTTTGAAAATTCAAATCAATTAAAGATTATTGCATTTATGCTTAATTTTGTTCTCCCTTGCCGCCAAACTTTATAATTTTTTTTTTTCCTTTTAATTCGAACATTAATCGAATTTTTTTTTCTCAAACAAATAACTTTTTTTAAAAATGGAATAAATTATGAGTGTAAATTGGAAAAATTTATATTTATAAAACTGAAAAAAAAAAGTTTTATACAGTTTTTTATTAAAAGCTTTTAAAATATGCTTTAAATCACTTAAAATTGCAGTTTACTTCAAAACACTTAAAAATATATAAAAGAATACTGTTGTTTTATATATATTTTACATTGTATAACGATTTTTTGATGTTAATAAAATTATTTTGCGAGTACTTCAGAAAAATAAAAGTTTATATAGTTACAATAATATGAATTTTCACATTGCACTATTACAAAACGGACATCGAATTATTGTCATTTTAGTCTCATTATTTTAAACAATTGATAATTTTTCGACATTTTGTTGAACTTACTTATAGCCAGAACTAAACTGGTTCTTCTTCGAGTAGAATCTCAAAATAGTTTCTTGTGATAATTTTCAAACATCAAGATTTTTGGAATAACTATCCTAATTTATTTCAACATAAACATTAAAAAATTAACAATAGATTCACATAATGTTTATCCAAACGCTTCACCTAGCTACATACTGTAGATTTAATTTATTTCATTGTTTACAAATTTCAAATTTTCTAATATTTCATTAAAAATTAAAAACAAAAACAAAAAGTAACCATTATCCATATAAAATATCGTTCTGTATAAGAACATAATAAGTATAATTCATTAAAGTAAAAATTATTACATAATCATTAATTATTTTAATTATACTTGATTTTTGATTAGACGGTACTTTTTAAAAAAAAAAAAAATCCCCCAAATAACATAATAATAAACCTAAAAAAATTAAAATAAATTCTAAACAATTAATCATAAAAATATTTCAATTTATTTTATTTTATTTTTTTTACTCTGTTTCTTGCTAAAAAAAAAATTAATTAATAAAGTTTAACCATTACATGGAGGATGACCCTTTTTTGTCAATTCTCCGTGGTAATGAGTATCAGGTAAACTATTTAATAATCAAGATTTTTAATAAAAAATAGCGGCATAAATAATAACCATTATAAATAATAAATGTTCTCTCAAGCTTTTTACCATTATTTCAAGATGACATTTTCATGTTCATTATATGTAAATATATATAAATATATAAAAAATGCAATAAAATTGTTCAAAACAGAAATGTTAGTATTGTCTCCCCTTAAAACTATTTTTTAATGAACTTAATATTTTTTTTTAGCCAGATTGAAAATAATAAAATATTCCATTTACGCTTTCATCATTTATCCATCATTTTTTATACTGTTTTTAAGTAATCGTAGGATAAGGTTTTCTAAGTATTTAGAATTGGAATAATTCAAATTCTATTTTTCAGAGACAAGCAATTTTCAGTTCTTTGTATGACTTTTCGGGCTAACATACTTATTTGCTTGTCTTCAGATATTTAACTGATTTTGAAAATGTAATTAAAATAAAAATTAGTTAAAAAATATGATAAAATGACTCATGGTTTTTTGACTATAAAGCGATATATTTTCAAAAGCTCTTGTATAAAAACTCTTCGATGGACTTAACTTTAATTATTATTTTAGAACTGAATGGACATCGATGATGATTATCCTTTTAAATTTTTTTCTTATTAATGCTATTTACCTGGTAGGGTAAATACTTCTTTTAAAAAAAGCTATGAATTACGTGTACGTTTTATTTCAATTTCAATTTGGCTTATATTAAAAATCCTCATTATATAAATGTATTTTGTTAAGAAAATAACTGGCAGTTATAATTACCTAGCCCAGATAATATTGCATTTTAAATGCAACTAACTTTTAAATGACATCTGAGATTTTTTTTTAGGTAATTTAAACAGTCAATTGTTAATTAAAATATTTGTACATAATATAAAAATATATAATAAATGCATAAAAAACAAAAAAAAAAAAAGTGCAATGTGTTTTATTGATAATGTTCTGCTGAAGTGTGTTCTATCTCAATAAATTATTATAAAATTTGTTTACCTTATTGAACTCCCAGTGTCTAAATATTTTTCTGTAAAGGTCGAATGTCCCAAACCGTGCTGATTTTTATTTTAATCAAAATTATTATATAATTTCATTTAATCCTTCATTGCGGCACATTTTTATTTTTTTCATTATTTTTAATTTAAATATATAAATGTCTAAAAGATATAAATTTGCATGTTGTTAATTATATGTGTGTAGAAGATTAAACAAAAAAAAAAAAACAGTGTCATATAACCATGATTACGGCATCACTTTCAAATTCAGGATGTTAATTTACTATAAATATTACTTATTTAAATATTTTTTTGAATTTTATGCAGGTATGCTAAAAACAGTCTGTTAGACTTCCCCGATATAAAAAAGATCCGAAAACACACGAACAACATACAACTATAATATACATTAGACACACCTTTTTTTTGTGGTTTTTAATTATTTCTAAAAGTCTTATCAGTGACTTATTAGAATTTTGATAATTTTGCTTAAAGAGTTCAATATTCTTAGAAAAATGACATAAGAAATTAATTTATTAAAATTCTTAAAATAACTCAAATACCTTTTGTCGAAGGTATCAGATATTTAAAAAAATCTGGAATGAATTAACATCCTGCATTAAGAAATAAAAATTTGTATAATATATAAATTAAAATAATAATAATAATTTTTTTTGTATTCAAATTTTTTTATAGCTTAATCTTCCAGCATTATCCGCTGATGTTTCTCGAGACGAACTTCATTGTATGACAATAGGTGGTGGTGATTCAAGCTCTGGTGGAGCTGCTTCACCATTAACAGCTCGTTCTCTACGATTAGAACGTGTTGCTCAAGCTTTAGCTCATAGTCAAGAAGAACTTAGAAGGTGAGTTAATTCTTAATATGTAAAAAATTAGAACTATTGGTGTCGAAATGACAATTTTTTTCGAGGCCTATTAAAAAGAGGCAGCAAAAAAAAATTTCTTAAATTTCAGAAATCTTTAGTTTAACTAAGTAAAAATTTACTAATTGAAAATTATTTTTTTTAACATAAAAATTTTTTGCATAAAATTAATAAAAAAGAAGATCAATGGGACTGCAGCCAAATCCAGGACCTAATCATAATTTAAGGTTATTTTCCATATTTTAATGTTGTTTTTACAATCACACTCTATAGTAAACTTGTTTTTGGTGTTTTAAAAAAATATCTAAATATTTCTATTTTTTATTATCACGAAAAATGATAAGATTTCATTTTTTTTTTTTTGCTTTACATAATATAATTTAGTTTATGATTTAATTTTCACTACTTTGCAATATCATTTTATCATTTTATGTGGGCTTTGTGTGGTGCAAAAATGCTAGCACATAAGTCGTGCTTAGATATATAATATAAAATGTCTAAATTTTCATTTATTTTAACCAATGGGGAAAGGAAATGTGCTCAGATATTTATTGATTTTTAATTACTTTGCAATATTTTTTTTTTCAATTTATGTGGTACAAAATGCTATCAAGATCGTGCTAAAATAAATATAAACCTCATTTTCTATAAACAATAACTTTCGATGGAAATAACAATACATAATACATATTTAATGAACAAAAAACCATTCGTTTTGTCAAAAATGGTTTTCGATTCGCATCAAAACCCGAGCAACAAATTTAATTTTTGGTTCCTACATTCGTCAATTAAAGTAAAAGTGAACGAAAGACGAATGGAAAATGAAAATATACGAACTGGGTGATAGATAGTGGATTATAAACCAATATTAGAAATTAATCTCTCAATAATAAGATTTTCAAATGTATATCAATAATTCTCTCGGAAGATCTTAAAATGTTTTTATGTAATATTGTTAATATCCAAAAAATTCATATACATAATACATATGAATGAAGATTAAATAATAATAATAATTGAATTCTAAATATGGCTCCTAATTTCCTACTGTCAAGTTTCAGGATTGAATAAACATTTATTGTAAATTCTATATATTTTGAAATTTAAGTATTTTTCTATTATAATTGTTTCTCTCGCGTCAAACTTATTCATTTTTCGTTTCACAAATTTTCAAATTTTACGGTATTTATTATGCTTAATTTAAAATTGTCCTAGAAGGATGTTTATTTTACGTAGTTATTATAAAGTTTTACAAAATAATAATATCCCTTTTTTAACTAAGAAAATAAATTAAAAAAAAATATACAATTAATTTTTATTAACAGAGTTGGCGTTGGAAATTATGGACCATCACCATTAAGTTCGCGTCATGGTTCACAAGAATCCCTTAGACATTTAAGTACAATGGGTTCTATGAGCTCAATGATGTTACAAACTCCTACCTCTACAGTATCACGTAGTGATGTTGTTGCTGCCGCTGCTGCACAAAAGAAAAAAGGCATTAAATCGAGTTTGGGAAGATTTTTCAGTAAAAAAGAAAAAGTGAAAGGTGTTAAAGATGCAATGCCTGATGGATCTGCTTCTATGATATCAATTGGTAACATTTCCCAATATAGTGATGTTGAATCCAATTATGATACAATGAGTATATCAACTTTAAAATTGGGTAGTATTGGTGGAAGCAAAATGGGATCAGTCGACTACGGAAGGCAGAAAAAGAAGTAATGAATTTGGTAGACAAAAAAAAAATTAAAATAATTTTATGACATTTTTGTTTTATTTTAAGGGAACATGATTACCGTCATGATTTGTTGGGTGAAGCTATGAAGGCCGGTACTCCGTTCGCACTCTGGAATGGACCAACCATTGTTGCTTGGCTAGAACTGTGGGTAGGAATGCCAGCATGGTATGTTGCAGCATGTCGAGCTAATGTGAAATCGGGAGCCATTATGAGTGCATTAAGTGATACGGAAATTCAACGTGAAATAGGTGATTTATTTTTAATCATTACCATTTTTTTTTTCTTACTTTGAATTTATTTTTTAATATTTTAGGCATTAGTAATCCATTACACAGACTGAAATTGAGACTTGCAATTCAAGAAATGGTATCATTAACCTCTCCATCAGCACCTCAAACATCACGCACAACACTTGCCTTTGGTAATTATAAATCTTATATAAATCTTATATTATATAAATTTAAATAAAATTTTTTAAGTCAATTAAATAAATTCCTTCCAAATGAGTCTTCCGAATTCTTTATATCTTTCTTTCGTCCAATCAGGGGACATGAACCATGAATGGATTGGAAATTATTGGCTACCAAGTTTAGGCTTACCACAATATCGTACAACATTTATGGAATGCTTAGTTGATGCCAGAATGCTAGATCATTTAACTAAAAAGGATTTGCGAGGGCAATTGAAAATGGTTGATAGTTTTCACCGCACTAGCTTACAATATGGTATTTCATGTTTGAAACGTTTGAATTATGATCGTACATCGCTGGAGGAGCGACGAAAACAATGTGAAAATCAGTTATCTGATGTTTTAGTTTGGAGTAATGATCGAGTAATTAGATGGGTTTCAAATATCGGATTAAAGGTAATAAAATTGTTGTTTATTAATGATTTCATAATTTTTGAAAGTTATATAACACAAAAGAAAACAGAGAATAAACTTAATCTTTTTTTAATTACAGGAATATGGCAATAATTTAGTAGAATCTGGAGTTCATGGAGCTTTAATAGCGTTAGATGAGAGTTTTGATGCTAATTCAATGGCGTTAACATTGCAAATTCCTACACAAAATACACAGGTATTTTTTATACGAAATGTATTTACAGTTATAATTTTATTTTTAATTTAAATTTTTGAAATTTTAGGCTCGACAAACATTACAAATGGAGTTTAACAATTTATTACAAATTGCAACTGAACGTCGACCAGAAAACGAACAACGTCAACAATTAGACAAATCCTGATCAAACGCCAGCCTCTCAACAAATTTGAGTGATGAATAGTAGATAAATTAAAAAATATTTTTTTCTACAAAAATTAATGACAAATATTAACAAAAAACTTCCACCAAGAAAAACTATAAAAACAATATTAAAAAAAGATATATTCTAAAAGATCTCATAATTTTTGCATACTTTTTTATGATAATTACGAGAAAAATAAAGAATAAACATGAACATCGTCATAAAAAAAAAATAGTAAAAAAGATTTACTCAAAAAGGCATCCTCAAAAACAAATTTATTAAATTCCAAGAGAGAAGCTGAGGCTGTAATTTTTCTTTAAGAATAATGTCATCAACTGAAATTGAACTATTTTTTTTATTTACTTTTTTTTACAAAATGAATGAATGAAAAGCACAAAGTTTTATAATTATAGTTTAAAAAACACAAATATTTCGAAAAAAAAAAAAATTATATTACTCTGATTCATTTGGAAACATTTTTTTTTTCATCACAAAAATCCTTAAAAAATATTTTTTCATTTCTTATTAAAAAATATCAATTGATTACTGCTTTTATTACTTCATTATAATAACAATAGAATAATTGTATTACAATTGTAATCTGGTTTTTGATATTACAAAAATAAAAGATTTTTACAAATAAAATTTTATAATTTGTTATATTGATATTTTATTTTTTAAAATATCTGAAGAGACTTCTAATAAATTGAATTATTGATTTCTCTGAATACAGAGCAAAATTTCCAATTGTTTCAGCTGGTATAATTATTTTTTAATTTATTACAATAAAATTGTTTAAAAGAAAATTTTCTTGTAAAATAAAAAAAGCTTTACACTGGTCATAAATTTAAATATTTTTGGTACGTTTAACAATATTATTTATATTTACTACGTAGTACATACATAATATTATTTAAACTTAATAACATTGTGTAATAAATTTTTTTACAATAACTTGATTATTTCAAAAATATTTTTGAAATAAGTTGTTAGTAGTATATATAAAAATTACTTCGAACTCAAGTTTTTTTGGATTTTTAAATATCGTGTCGAAAATAAAATGAATCGTTTAAAAAATATTTTTTAGGAAACTAATTGAATTTGGAAAAAAAAAGTAATAGAGATCTACATAATATTTATATGATTTCGTATGATTAAAAACTAATTTATTTATTTTTGTTGTGCTTTTAAACGGAAAGAAATATTATAGATTTCTTCCGTTGGATTATAAACCTTCAAAATAATTAAAAAGCTAAATTATTGACAGCCCAGCCAAAGAGAAAATATGTGTATTTATAGCTCAAAATACAAAATTTAATTATCCATTTTCAAAAACAATTAGAACTCTACGTTTAATTAAACGAATAAGACTTTTAGTTGTTTCAGAGTTCATTTCGTTTAGGTTTCTATAATTGATTCCAACTATGTACATTGAAACCGTTTGCATTAAATTCGCTACAGCTGCCTATAAATAGTTTTCTTAAATCCAAGTGCAAAAAATTATTAGAGATTAAAACTAAGATAATAATACGAAAAAAATCTATCAAGCATATTGTGTGGGCAGTCTATAATAAATTAATCAAAAGTTAATTACATGGATAATTTATATTTAATAATAAAAAAGTTTCAAAAAAAAAACCTAAAAAAGTCGATGAATATTCGATGAATGGCTCAATATATTAAACGGAATATAAATACAATATTTTAATTTAATTTAGATGAAATTGCTTTATTATTTGAAAAATCAGATGCTAGCTTGAAATTAAAGAGAAAGAAGCGATTGCTTTGCTCCAAATATTTTATTTGTTTTCAACCCCATTGAAAAAATATGAGTTGTAGGAAAAGAATGTATTCCATTAGACATTAATTTTTTTTTTTTAAAGAAATGAACATTAAAGTATTAAATCTATGAAATTATATTTTAATTTTTTTGATCAAAATTCCACAATATAAAATAAAAGTAAAATATTTTTTTTATAACTCTTAAGAAATTATTTTGTTTGAATTTTAATTTGAATTGTAAATATTTGTTTATAAGTTTTACAACCCGAAATAAATCAATGCAATAAAAGTTTTAATAATAATTTAAGATTATGTCTTGAACTTATTTAAATTGGAAATATTAAATAGAACAAATTATTTAACTGAAATTAAAAATTTATCTTTTTTCTTTCAAAATATATTGCTCTTAAAATTTTTAATTTAACTAATATTAATTTTAATGTATTAATATTTTGTACATTTATACAAAATTAAAAAAAAATGTATGCAATGAAATATGTTTTTAAATAAACATAAATATTGCTTAGTAATTAAAAAAACTAATTTTTAAAGTGCCAGCAATATATATTTAAAAATTTGATTTTTTTACGCATGTTGACTTTATGTCTCTTAAAATTTTATTAAATGTATTATATTTTTATATTTGTTTTATTAATATTTCCAAATTTCCATAAAAAAAGAATAAAAAATTATTAGAAAATCTCCCACAAATACCCAGACCAAGGATTAAAGCAAATTAAAATTGAAATAAGAATAAATTATAAAAAAAAAAACAAAAATAAACTGTAGAACAATAATGAATATTACAAACTAAGTAAAAAAAAAAACATTTTTTTTTGTAATACAAAAACAACTAAAATTAAAAAGTTATAATAAATTTTTGATACTACAACAAATAAATAACTTATACATTATATATTTAATATAAATAATATATAAAAATCATTCTAGTTAAAATAAATTTGATACATATATAAAACAAAAATCTATAAAGAACAAACGATTTTAGGGATGAGGAAAGATTAATTTATTTGAAAAAAAAATAAAATAAAATAAAATAAAACTTAAATAAAATATTACCATAGCTGTTAAAAAATAAATAAATAAATAAACAGAAAATTATAAACAAATTAAATCTCTAGTCGTGTACACTAAAAATAAACTAATTAATTTAAATAAAGAAAAGGTATAAAAATATTTGTTTTATATTTATGAATTATTACTAAAAAATTTACAATAAAGAAATCATTGAATTAGTTAATAGAAAAAAAAAAAGAAGAAAATATTATTAAAATTAAAATTTTTAATATATATTTTTTTAAATAATTTTTTTTTATTTCCTATCTTCTTTTTTCTAAAGATCCAAGCCAAATTAAAAAAAAAATGACGTTTTGATTAAGAAATGTTAATTTATTTCAATTTTTACTAAAATACCAAATTGGGGATTTATATTTTTAATTGTTGTTAACGTTATAAAATAATTTCATAATAATTTCCGTACAACTAAAAATATGCATTTCTTAACATATAAATATTACTACATCTTATCAAATTTTTCAATCAGAGTTTCAGGAATTACAATTTTTATATTCCTCTAAGTTCCATTGAACTATAATATGTTCGAATACTTAAAAAAAAAAAAAAATTATTTTCTCATTCCTTTAATTCTTAATTTACTTCTTAATTCTTAAAAAAATACTATTTTTAAGTATTTATGTATTTTCGAAATAATATTTTTGAAAAATATTTGGCTTGTAATTTAATTTGATTTTTAAATATTGTTTATTACATCTCAATTATTTGAATTATATTTTAGATTTTCTCTGTTTTCTAACATATTTCTATTTTTTTTTATATTCGAATATTCTTTTAAATTGACTAAAGTCTGTTAGCATATTAACTTTTTTGACATTTTGATTAAAATATTTTTTTTTTGTTTAGCTTTCATCTAAAGTGTTTCAGATTCATACATATTTCAAGGAAAATAAACTAATCATCATATCGTGTAGGTAAAAAGAAAAAAAAATTATATTTATATCGGAAATTATTTAAAAAATATATATTTATTATTATAATATAATTATAAAAATACAAAATATTGAAAAAAAAAAGTCATGTAAAAAACCTATTTAAATATAAAAATCTATTCTTAGTTCCCATGTTGTTAATTTTGTTATTATTTAAATTATTTTTAAGAAAAAAAAAAACACTGTTAAAAATGTTGAACTACTTAATTGTTTAAGAAGATAACATTTTGACAGATAATGGCAGAATTAAGAAGTTAAAAATTAAACTGAAATGAAAATTTTAGTTTATATTACTAAAATATTATGAAAAAGCTTTTTTTTTTTAACGAGATAAACTATTTTTCTCGTTTTTGATCCAAGTTATAAATTAATAGTTTTGAAAATTTAAATATATTCTGAAGAAGTAAAATGAACTAAACGTATTTATATTTTTCATTTAATCTTTTTAACCTTTCAATGACTATTATAATTTTTAATCGTATACGAAAAATTAAATAAAATTCCATGATATTTTAAAAATTTAATTTAGAATTGAAAAAACTAGCAGAATTTAATTTTAGTAATAATTGAATTGAATACTTAATGATTCTACAATAGCCAAATAGATTAGAAATCTTTAAAAAAAATTATATTATATTTTTTATAAAGAAAAAAAAAACAATTTTCCTCGAAACACCAAAAATTTTCTAATTATAATTATACCAAAAGTTTATGATTTCTAAATTAAACTATTTGGAATTTTTAATCACTTACATGCTAAACAGAAAACATTGAGCATTTGTATGTTTAGAATAATTATTTGATTTATCAAATTTTGAAATAATTTTATATAATTTCTTCAGAATATTTGACGAAATTATATAGTTAATATTATTATAGCTTATTAATAAAATTTAATTCTTTTAAAAAAGCTTAATTATTATTTTATATTTTTATTTATAAAAAAAAAACTTAATTATTTGAATTTAAATTTAAATAAAAATCACTGTACATATTATTTCGGTTAATTTTTTATTTTTTATTATTGTATAACTAAAATTAAATATACATATTATACAAATTATTATTATTATAAAATAAATTGTAATTTAATGCAAATAATACAGAAAAAAGTATATAAATAAAAGAATAAATAAATAAATTAGTTATTATATATAATATTATGATAAAAAAACTAAGATAAATGATTAATATAAAAAACATAACTAAAGATAATATTATTAATAAAAAAATATATCAGTGAAAAAAAAAGAATTGTTTTTTATTTTAAAAAAATTTCCAAAATATTAAAATATATGTACATAAATGTGACAATATTCAACGTTCGTCCATTAATTCAATCTCCTTTTCTACAAGATTTTTGAACCAGCTATGATTTTCATCAGCATACTTAATTGACTTTGAATTATTTTTCATTGAACTCAATCGATAAAATTTTTTAAAGCATTATTTCTAGTATTCTTATTATTTATCGATATGCAACTATGTAATTATAAACTCATTTTGCGTGGTAAAAAATATTAAGTATAATTAAATAATTAGAAATGATATAAAATGGGGGTTATTTTATATAATATTTTAATACATATATGTATCATATTAAAGTTCTAACTTAGTTTTGTACATTGCATTTAATACTTCTTCGGCAGTTGGAGTTAAAGCTGTGAATACACTTAAAAGAGCTAGGGTTTCAGTTATTGAATGCGTTTTTATGATTTTAAACCTTTTAATACTGAGAATGATCTTTCATTCTCACAGATAGACACTGGCAAAATAGCGAAAATTTGAAGGAGAATATTTCACAATATTTTCACAAATTATAGGATTGCAGACTTTTTGCGTTTTCTTATTAATTTTGTAGGTGTTAGGTGTTTGTGTTGTATGTTTTTTTTTTCATTTTCTGTTTTAGTTTCTGTTTGTTATTATTTCTTTTATTCTGGAAGGCCGGTTTATCCGCCAGTGCTCTAAGCCAAGGTAATAAATTAAATAATAATATATTTATTTCTTAATGCTTACAAGTCTAGAGAGGTTTCTGGAGCCTATTTTTAAATATTTAATATTTTTTATATCAATTATTGTTGATTTCCGATTGAATTTTAGATTTTTTAGAAAAAATTCACAAACTATTGCAATAATATCTTAAAAAGAGATCATTAACAAACTTTAATGCTAAAAGAATGCGAGAAAATCTTCCTCAAACCTTAAGTTCAATTATAGCAGCATTACGAATTAATTTTGAAATTATCATATTTCTAAAAAATATTTCTGATCTTAAAAAAATATATTTAAATAGAAATACATATATACATATTTAAAAAATTTCTCATAAAGTAAATTGAAGTTCAGCGGGAATTCTTGTTTACTTATTGAATTTTATTTTCTATTTACAATTTTTTTTAAATATCTCTATTATTACTTTTATTAATCATAAAGAACACTTGCTGATAAAATTTTGCCGCTGGCCAGAATATTAAATAATTTCAGTAAGCGTCCAAGAGATTTCTTTAATAATTGCGTGAATAAAATCTTAAACATAAATTATTCTGTATAAATATTTTTTGATTTAAAAAAAAAAATCTTTTTCTTCATCTCTTTTTTAATTGAGGGAATATCATTTAGAAAATATTTTAATAATATTGAAATAAGAAAAAAAAAACATCTAAAGTTAAGCGAAAATGTTTTTTTTTTGTTAAATTTTTTTTTAACGAATTCTTCAAGAAAATAATTGTTATTTTTTCTCTGAACAGAATCTTAAACTAATAGTGTGGCATCTCAAATCTTAGAATCTTGACTACATCTCAATTTCTTCCTTTCCTTGTTCCTATAGCATAACTATTTCTTGTTCCTATAAGCATTATTGCAGTGGTTTTCAGATTTTCTAGGATATTTTCTCTAGTTTCTCTAGTTAGAAAAATTTTGAGTTGCACCCTGTCTTCGTTCACTAATTCACCTATTTGCTGACTATAAAAAATGACATTGTCTCTCTTTGATAAAATCTTATGTCTATGTCAAGAATAAGTAGTTGTAGTCATAAGTAAGAATTTAGTGAACTGTTATTACTACACTATTTTTTTTTAAATTTCAGATTGAAGAATAAAACTTAATTATTAACCGTCAAAATTGAATTCTTGATCAGGTTTTGATATAGTTATAATACAGTATGTTAATAATGATTGTAACAATTTTTTAACAATATAGTATAAATCATTATTAATAAATACATAAAATTCTTACAAAATAACACTTTATATAAAAGGCTAAAGTAATAAAATAATAAGCCCTTAAATAGGAGTTATCTTTTAAATAACTCAATGGGCAACAAGAATTTATTTTATTTTTATGAAGATGTATGATATTAAAAATATTTATTTTTATTCATGTTGGCAATGTCTTTTTAGGTTTGCATAATATTTCTCTTTGATTCATAATATACAAACAACAAAATATTCTTACGGATATCCCAAATAAATACACATCGTTATCCGAACCTAACCTTTTGTGAGGCAAGACTATAGTTTCTACTAATATTTGAAGATAACCATTATTATGTAGTTGAAATGATTTGAAATAGAGGTTTTTTTCTAATTCATTGCAATCTGTATGATTAATATAATTTTAATTTAGTCTATAAAAATATTAATTGAAATTAATTAAATAAAACAACTTAACAAATATTGATGTTAAATATCTACCTTATTATATGAATTACGATCGAAACTAATTTCTTACGAAACCCTATGTATAACTCCCAATATAAATATTGCTTTTAAAAATTTTACTTTTTAATTATTTAAGCTGTATACTTAACGTTCGTCAAGTCTGCTCCTTGTAAAACAATTATTTTAATTTATTACAAAGTGATTACAAATTACATTATACTTATTTGAAAATACTTCCTAATACCTATTGGGAAACATTATATTATATATTGATTCTTTAAAATACTAAATCGCATAAATATTTTACTAAGAATGTTTGAAATAAAATAAATACATGTATCTTATTTTTTTTTTGTAAATAAGAACTAGGTGGTATCGGTATTCAATCCAACAAAAATATTTGAAAATAAATTTTTTGAATTTTTTTAATGACTAAATGGGAAATAAAAATTATTTGATGACTATCAAAGTAAACAAAAAAGGGAATTATTTTTCTATAAATCTGTGGCAGTTGAAAATATGCTACAATGTTTTATATTTAAAATAATGCTTTATCTTAAACTTATAAGGTTCATGGTGTTCGTGATATTACTATAGATTTAATTTATTAATGAGTTGTTGAGCAAATAAAAATCCTGAAATTTTTAATTTTTGACATTTCAAGTTACCTTTCTGTACAGTTTGAATTAAAAATTAAAAATCACATTTAAGGATTGTGTAAAAAAAATTATGTTATGAAATGATTATGTTTTATTAAATAGATGAGAATTGGAATGTTAACAAATTGTAATAAAATATTAAAAAAAAAAAAAAAAAAAGATTATTAAAATAAAAATTATGTAAATTCAAATATCATTTCCGTATAAAAGAATAAGATTACAGCCATTAACGGTCCAAACGCGTGTTTCACTGGACGTTATTTCTCATAAACCCAAAATATATATTTATATTATATATAAATAATAGCATAATGTAAGATTCTACAAAAAAATAAAAACACATAATGTAGATTAAAAATTAAAAAAGGATAAAAATAAATCAAACGTCGTCGGCATTTCTTTTTATAATTAGCATGTTGACAAAGTTTTCGAAAATGAAAGTAATAACAACTAAACTGTCGTCTTATTTTTAGAAAATAAATTTTATTTTTATTGAATTTTAATTTGCATAAAATAATGTTGATTATAAAAAAGGAAATTTGAAAGTTGTCATTACATTTAATGTTTACAAAATGTACAGAGTGTAACAATCATTTGTTTAGGAGATGTAGGTAAAAACTGAATTAAAAAATTTTTGAATGATTTTAATCAATTGATATTACATTCCAAAACAACTTGATTATTATTTTATAGAATTTCATTTAAACATAAAAGCATTATATTATAATATCGAAATGGAAAAGTTTTAAATATAATTTTGAACTATATAAACTTTATAAACGACAAACAATATGCACGAATATGTAGATATAATATAAATTTTTTTAATTATGTAGTTAATGATAAAATATTTATTCACGTGCTAAATATAGTAATTTTAGAGAATCTGTTTTGTAATCGGGACTGATTTTGTCGTATAAAAGAAATGTGCTAATTTGTGCACAGTTTAATAATTCAAACAAAACTTATGTCATATTTTTTTTTGCTTACTTAAACACTACAACGCGTTTTTCAATCAATAACTCTGTATTAAATAAATTTATTTTTATTTTCTAAATATTTTTAATTATTCATTTAAGTCTGGTTTTAATTATAATAAATGGCATTGATAACGCTTTAATTTTTTCAATAAAATTAAAAGTGCAAAACTAAATGGGTTGTTATTATCATTTTTCATTTTACCACTCTGAATGGCTTATCTTCGCATTTTACTTTTTAAAATACATTTATTTATATATATAAATTTTCAAACCATTTATAGACGTTTTTATTTGCTTTTTTTTATATTTTCATAAAACTTCACAAGAACGAGTGTAAACGTTAACCCACTTAGTTAATTAACTGAATTAATTTTTAAACGTCTTGTCTGAATAGGAAAATGCATGGAAATCTATCAATAAATATTAAAATTTTGAAATTTTAAATAAATGTATTCATGAAAAGAATAAATATAATAGAAAATTAGAAATCAATATATTTTTTATGATACAAACTTTATAAAATTTTGTCAAGGTAAATTATTTGATTTTCTTTTTTCTATAAATTTTTTTAATTTTCCTCAAATAAAATTAAATAGCATAGTCATTTAGGTAGCCTCAAATACAACTTCTGCTGCTTTTAAAGTTGCTAGTATAACACTTTTTGGATGTAAGGATTTCTCAGAAAACACTTTTAACCTTGATTGCCTTAAAAATAAGTAAATCTGCAATATAAACTTATCCTTGCAAGGCAGATATTCAAGTAGGAAGTATAACAAAAAAAAATAAACATCTTTTCCTCTTTAAAATATTGTTAATAAAAAAATTTTTTTTTGTAGCATAGGTCCGTTTTAAAGAATTTTCGTTGAAATAAAACTCCTTGAACTTGTAATTTGTCAATTAAACTTATCCTTCTCTGATTAAAAAGTAAAATATTCACCTGTTAATTTGACTTTTATTAAGATATATTGAAATATTCTCAATTTAGTAACTTTTAGTTTGTAGTATATAATGATTGATCCATTAAAATTACTTACTACAAAATGTTAATGTTTTGTTTACATCAGCATACCATATATGAATATATGGAACATATGTTTGTAAACTTTAAGTGGCTTGGATTGGAATTTAAAGTGAAAACTTTCTTTAAAACGAATTCAAAATATGTAAAATATAGATTTTTTTTTTGTACATATACTAAATAGACATAAAAAACAAAATAGAATAAGAAAATAGATTAACTTGGGATTTCGAAATAGGGACATTAGTTATTAGAAAAAAAAAAAAAAAACATATGTCTAGCTTTAAGATTAAAAAAAAATAAAATTGTGAAATAAAAGGAAAATAAATAAAGCAGAATTCAAAATAAAAAAAAAAAAAAATTTTGTACATATGCAAATATTTTTAAACTACAATTATATTCGCAGACCTGGAATTTAAAATTTTCTTACGTCAAAACGCAGCAGTAAATAGAAATTATTTAGACATTTCGTTATCAAACCTTATGTATTAAAAATAACATAGAATTGTGTATTATTTCTAGATTCTACCTAGTAAAATCTTATCTTCAGAAGAAAATTAAATTTTGCCTATCAAAGTTGTCAGAGTTCTTAAATTTCCAATTCAAGATATCAAATAATACCTTAATAAAATATTTAAAAGATACTATTTTTTTTCGACTATTTTCAAAATCACGACTAGCTGTGTGATTTATAAATTGAATTACAAAATTTAAAATTTTACTCACTTTACAACAAATTATTTTATTTCTTTAAATATTTTCTATCATTCATGATTTTTTATAATATAAAATGTGTTTCAATATGTTAATACTGCATCCAAACAGAATAGGCAAGTCTTTTGCGAAATCTAAAATCATACAATATAAAATAAAGAAGTTTATGTGCTCTGATTGAAATTTATTATTTCATTGTAATTTTGACGAATGCAATTTGTAGCAATTTTACTATGCAATGTTTTTTTTTCACTTTATCATAAATTTTACATAAAATTCATTGAACTGCAATGTAGTAAATGGCATTCCATTTTATTAATATAAAATTAAAATATCCATACAATGAAAGTATCTATTCTGGTCTCCCTCAAGATTGAGTGTTATGGTGGCCATAAAAGTTGAAAAAAATGGAAGCATCATAAGAGCATTCTAACCTGAACCTGTAGATATAGACACTTAAGTGAAGCTTATTTATTCTCCTTTACTATTTTGTCCAAAATTCATGTATCTGAACTCATGCATTATTTTCGTGTTTTTGTCAAGTTTTCAATATGTGTACATTTACAAATCGATTTTTCAAAACAATATGCTTGTACTTAAGCTTTATAAGACTTACGCCAGTAAGTGTGGTTGAGCCAGATATATTTAAAGCTCTTATAATTTATAAAAATTTTACAAAAGTTATGAGATAAATAAATTTTTATGTTCAAAAGTTTATTTCACTTAAAATCAAGGTACATACCTATATTTTGAGAAGAAAAAAAAAAATGAATAATGAGGAGTAATTTTTTTTTAACAAACATAAATTTTAAGAAATTTTACTATTTAAAAAAAAATTTAAATTACTCGAACAAAATTATCGCATTTTCTACTATAGTAATAAATAATAAGAAAAGAAAAACTGTAACAGTTTGTTCATTTTCGTTAGAAAACATAGTTCAACTGACATTCGTACTGAACATGAAATTTGAGAAAAGTTTATTTTACCTTCGTCAGTATTAGACATTATTATTACTTGCGACATAGATATACTAGCAGATATATTTACCAGTTACTTCACCAGAAAAAAATTTCAATGACATATCGTGGTTAGAAAAAAAAATTAGATAAATTATATTTCTACACTGTTAAAAATCAAAAAAATAGTTTATTAACAAAATTTATCTAACGAAAAATTTTAAGTAGATACCTATGTATATAAGTAAATTATTCATCTTGGTATTTTTTTGGTTTTACCTTGACATTTTTAGTTGACAAAATAATGCTGCTAAAAGAATTATTAAACACAAGAATTTTTTTTTAATCACTTTTGGGATGTAGAGAATGAAAAATAAAAATCATTTATGATAATTCAAGAATCACAGAGCACAGTTAAACAAATATAAAATAAAATAAATAAAAAAAAAAAAAATTCTTTTTTTTTGTTATTTATAAATTGTTGTCATATTCTTAATATAGCATTGTGGTTGTTGCGGTTATCACTTTTTATTGCATCCATTTCAGTTATCCACTCCACAGTAGTCAACAACGTGCTAAATGCAAGACAAAAATTGTATGAAGATAACTTTTTTTTCAAAAAAAAAAAAAAAACAACAAAAAAAAAATAAAATAAAAATAAAAGAAAAACAGAAAAACAAATATTTATATCTTCTGACATTTAAACACGATAATATTTAATAAAAAATATATATATCATAAAAATCTTAGTATTTCATAAATTTCAAAAGAAGGGTTTACAAAATTGATAAGATTACGATAAAAAAAGTTTTTGTGTTTGATTTCGAAGGACTATAAATCCTCTATGATAGAGTTTCACTTTTAGATAAAAAGTAAATAGTGTGTTATTCAATATTATAATTTCGAGTGTAGCAGGTTTTTGGACAAATTTTAAAAACAATTGAATTTTAATTTTGACAGTTAGAGAAATGTGATTTTTTAACTCAGACTAAAATCGTATCATTTAAAAAAGATATATATTATAATACTTATAAAGAATATATATTATATATCTACCCTAGATATTCCTGAAAATATGGTTTCTTCAAATAAATTTCTTTTCTAATTTAATGAAATTTCGTTATAGATTTTCATATATTTAAATCTTTAAAAATAATTATACGAGTTATTTGTATATTTATATTATTTGTATATTTGTCATTAATTTTATAAAGCTGACTTAACTGACATTATTGAACTTCTAATTATCTAAATGAAAATCCATCTTAAAGATAATCAGAATTAAATTTATGTACGGTATCATCATCCTCATTTAGATAAACATAATATCTAGTATTTTTCTTAAATGGTTATATGACGACTTTGGCATTGACTAACTGCATTGAGTTTATGGTATATCTTTATTGCAAACACAATTGTTTTAATTTTGTAAAATATTTTGATGAATTTCCAATCTTGTGGTTCCTTATCTCAGAATAAATTAAGAACTAAGAACAAGATGAAAAATCACCAATGAAGAATGATTTTATTTCTTATTTGTCCACCGCTGTCGCTTTTTCGAGGAAGGTGCTGATGAAATAATCATCCGTTGTTTAGATGGTCCTAAATATAGACTACAAAATCTTCTAGGCACATAACTTTCTATAAGCTTTTTAAAACATCATAACTTAAATGAGAAATTAAAAGTAGACCATAGGATCCCAAAAAAAAATCAAAATTAATTTTAATTAATTTATTACGTTATTAAACTGAATAAAACTTTCCGGTTTGCCGAATGGATTAGTCTTTCAGTACTTTATACAAATGAAATTTCAGGATTCAATTTGGTTTTTTTTGTTTAGGAATCATATGAATAGGAATAAGTACTATAATCACCATAATATTTGTAATATTTTCTTTAATTTAAGATAATAAATTGAATTAAATTAAATTTTTTTTTATTGTAAAAATATAATAACAATAATTTCTTTAAGTTGAATGATTATTTTTTTTCAAATAGAATTATTTGTATCAATCAAATGAAAAAAAAAAAAAAAAATTAAGAATTCCCTGCGCGATATTCCATTTGTTGTTTTTTTCTTTTTTAAATAAATTATCACATCCGCAAATAAAATTTAGCGGAAGATTTCTTAATGTGTTTTATAAAGAGTTAATTCAGTGTAATCACCATTGCCGTTAGATTTGCAATGGATTTGCAGTGCACTGTTTTCGAGAGTGCACTAAAAATTTAGTGTATATCGTATCGATGAAACAGAAAAATTCTTTAGTTTTAATAACCATGTGTTATACGAAGAATAAGTGAAAAAATCGTCTTCGATGGTTTCTTGGGTACAATGTACTTGAGCATCAGACCGATTATGCAAATTTTAATTACATATGCCTTAAAATATATTGAATATGTATATCAAGTTTATCAAAATCATATGTTTTCTTGAATTTAGCATAGAAAAATAGATAACTTTGACGTCGACAGTTCATTTGTACGTTATACAAAGTACATACATTTTTCATCCTACAAGAAAATAGTTATGAATAAAAAAGAAATTATTTAATAAATTCTTATTTAAATTTCAAAATACAAAAAAATATAAAAGATTGGTGATTGTAATAAATTTCAATCTGCGTAATATACACAATTAGATCAAGACGTATTGAGTTTCTGATTGATAATGAAATCTAATAATAATAACAATAATCTGTAACGTAATAACAGGAATAAAATAATTTTCATAATTTCAGATAAAGTTCGTTCAAGTACTAAACAGGTGCAACAAAATTGAAGCATCATTAATATTTTATTTCATAATGTAAAGAAAATGGGACTAGGAGTTATTTATTTACATTAAGTATTGAAACGTACTACTAAGTATTATAATAATACTTGAGATAAAAGCTTTTAGAATTATGCCCAAAATTAATCACTTAAATCGCTGCTGATTATATGTCTAATTATATTGAAAGATTTAAAAAAGATAAAAATTGTTAATTTTTTCCTTAATTTTTTTTAATTTAACTTCAATTCTATACTAATTAAATAGATGAACGCATTATACGTGAGTGGTAAAAATAAAAAATCCGGTTTTATGACTTAAATAAATTTAAGATTTTTTAAACAATATCTCACGTTCTCCTTTAATTTAAAAAAAAATAATTCTCAGGATATTGCAAAAAAAAATAAAAATAATAATAATAATAATAATGCTAACAATATGATCTAATTTTATTTAGTCATAACACTGTAGCAATAAATTATATTCGGTAAATTTTCCTTAAGGTACATATATCCTGGCTAGATTTCAATCAATTACCTTTATATGTATGCATATAGTTTTGTTTTAATTTAAAACCGAACACTATTTAAAATCTTGTGTGTTTGAGGCGTTTGCACATGATTGTTTAGTAAAAATAAAAATTTTCACTGTATAGTGAATTCATATCCACCTTCCAAACATTTAAGTTCTAAATAAATGAGCGCATAAAGGAAAAATGTATAATTTAATTTTAGTTAAAGTTTCTATGGAATAGTTAGCCAATAAATATACTTATTACAAATAATATTATTTATGAAGAGGAAAATAAAAATAAATATTTATAATAATGTTAAGTATATTTTCTCAT
This sequence comes from Hybos culiciformis, assembly GCA_964007475.1. NCBI lineage: Eukaryota > Metazoa > Arthropoda > Insecta > Diptera > Hybotidae > Hybos > Hybos culiciformis. The sequence goes on along the minus strand of OZ023273.1, from coordinate 146,526,307 downwards.
TGTATCAGAGAGCGGAAAAAGTGAACGAATTTAGAAGTATATATATAGTTGAAATCCTAAGAGGGCTTTCTTTATCAATTTCAAATTTCTTGTATTGGCTTATAAATTCCTACATAAGTAGCTTTCTTATATTGTATTTTATACCAAAGGTTAATAAATAACTGAATAAATTTTTCAAATCCTCTAAATGTTTAAACCCTCTATTGACAATTATCTATTATTTGGCAAATTCAGCTTTGACGGGCTTCGCAATACTATCAATACCATCTATATTTTTTTGATCTGGTTGCACCCACACCAATAATTTCTTCAAAAAATAAATAATAAATTTCTCCTTCACAGCAATCTCATATCAAAAGTTTTTCACAGCATCATAAAAAGATGAAAAAAAAAAAAAACACAAAAAAAAAAATTCACAAGGCCACAAGCAAGGAAGAGACTGACATGAAAACCAAAAACAGCGAATAAAAAAAAAAACTTATTTGATCGCAAGAAGAAGAAAAAAAAACACAGAATTTAATAAAAAACAAAACGAAAAGATCCGATTAGGTATTTTTCTTTTAATAAAAAAAAAAAACAATTTTATTTCATTAATTCTGTTTTTTGTTTTCTTTAACTTTGAAGTATAGTAACAAATAAAAACAAAAATGAAAAAAAAAATATCAGATTGCATTAAGACCTCGCATTGAACGGACGCAAAATCAAATGAAGTGAAAAAAAAAGATAAAAAAATTAAATGTTTTTTTCGTAATTATTTAAAAAAAAAAAATAAATAAAATTACTTCAATTTTCCAACAGTGTTTTATGGAAATATTTTATATTTACAGAAATAATAATAAATAAAAAAAATTATGAAAATATTATTATTGAAGAAAAGCGACAAGTGAAAATAAATAAATCAATTTTTTTAAAACATGAAAAAAAAAATAAATATTAAGAAATTAATTGGTTGAAGCAAAAAAAAAAGTTGCTGATTTAAAAGTTATTGTTTAGTTTTTCTGTTTATATTTATATCTTTAAGAAATATATTTATTTGTATTTTGACAGAGATAATATTCAATTATCTATACTAGCATTTTCTGTTGCTTAATTAAAAATAAATATGTACATATATTGTAAAATGTTCAGGAATGTGAAAGTTGAACTTTTTAGTTTCCCTATTTTAGTAAAAACAAATTTTTAATTTTTTTTTTCAATGTACTTTTATTAGTTCGAGTTTCAGTAAATATATTGTCTATACTATTGAAAACAAACTTCAGATACACCCACCCTGATTCTGATTTACGTAAAAACCCACCTTAAGCTTATTTTAAAAATTACATTCAGAATTTAGTGCCAGAATCCGAAATTAAAACTACGAAAAACTTAAAATTAGTTTTTTTATATACGTATCTAAGTATAAAATATAGTAATTTCAGTCAAATCGCAAAAAGCTCTTTTGATTTCAATAATTTTAAAATACTAAAATATTAAAAAATAAAATTCTGGCGCAATTTATTCTAAAGCTATTCTGGTTTATGATGTATAAAAAAGTATATTTAATGCTACTTTGAAAATTAAAAATAAATATTTTACAGTATTTTTCCTAGCACAACTCTAAATGTAGCCCTCTACACATATTTTTTAACTATAGAAATATACATGCGAGCTGAAAGAATTTTTCGAGCGCAACAAACAAAATGTTCATTATGCAACTCATTATTATCTAGAAACATATTTGATATTAAATAAGATAAAATCAAGCAAAATAATAAGCAAACACTGTTAAAATAAAATATTTGCTATATTTATAAGTGCACATCTGGCAACTTTGATTATTGATGTTTATATAAATTTTATACCTACCTTTTTGAAAATGGTAATTTGATATTTTTATAAATAACCAACAGTAAAACTTAACAATAAAAAAAAAATTGATTATAGCAAAGATTCTATAAAATTTAGATTAATATACTTACCTAACTATAGGTAAACATATACCTAAATGTTATATATTTATTTACCTATAGAATAAAAACATAATTAAAAAAGACTTTTTTATGTTTTGAATTGAGAAATTAAAATAAATAATAAAAGTTAATAATAACATCTTTGTTATACCCACATAATAAGGATAATAACAATTTTAAATCATTGCTGTAAGTAAATTTAGTCGTTTTAAAAAATTTTTAAAAAAATTATTAGATAAATAAAAGTTACATAAAAAGCTTTTTAACTATAAAACTATTTTACCAATTTCGATCATATTAATGCTGAAATATACACAATTGCACAATCTTCTTAATTCTCAGCCAAGCTAAAAGAAGAGATTATCTGTTTTCGCGTTTGTGAGTTAGAAGCTCTCAACCATATAAAATGTAAATCTTTTTATTTGGATTTAAATGGATTCTGCATTTTGATGTTGTACGTGGTATATATAACTAAATGGTATTGGTATATATGTCTAAATCTAAATGGTATTGATGAATATTATTGAGGGAACCTAGAAACTATATTTAGCCTCTGGTTGTGACATAATTACTTAAAAGTCAATTATCTTAAATCGAAATGCAGAAAACTGAATCCATATTTCATTTATGAGGTATTGCTCTATATTTTTTATTAAGGAAACTGAGCTCTTAGTTTTCGTCTTTTTTTTCAAACGAATTTGAAATAAACATTATAACTTAAAAAATTTATAGAAGAAAAAAAGAACACTTTTCGTAGTCATTAATTGATTCATTCTCCCTTTTTCTTTTCATAATATTTTACTATTTATTTATTTTATGATTCATTTAGAATTTTGAAAAATCTTAGAAATTTTCTGAATAATAATATCATTGTTATTTTTATAATAAGATTTGTTTTTCTTTCATTTTAGAAAATCGTTATTATTATTATATTTACATAAGTAATTATGAGTTATATGTATATTTATGTAAAATAAGAAGAAATAAAAAAAAAATAAAGAGGAAATGTGTATCACAGTAAGTTCACACTTGAATTAATGATGACCACCTATTCTTTTAAAACTAAATTAAAATTAATGAATCAGCATAATTTTATTAAAATTTTTATTTTTACATGCGATTTAGAGCACTTAAAAAATTTTTTTTTTCATTATTATTTAGCAATACAGTTCTATGTACTTTGAAGTGATTAATTGAAACCATAGTAGAAAAAAAAGTTTAGATATGGTAAAAAGTTTTTTTTTTTTTAACTTGCTTTGATTTTAATTAATTAAAATGGTACCTACGTTAGTTGTTTTTATTTTCGTTTTCTTAATTCTTAACAGATTCACAATATAAATAACGGTATTGAAAGAAAATAGCAGTTTGATTAAATTCTTTTCTTATAAAATAATATCAAAATTTTTTTTGTTTAATTAACATCGGTAATCGTTTGAGAAATTTATAGTACATAAATAAAGTTAAGAAAAATCAATCTGTTGGAATTTATAAAAACAATAAGATTCCGTGGCACATGATAATGTTTCAATATGATATTTTATTCTATAAACTGCATTCAAGAAAGTAAATTGACTGCTAATAAAATAGAATCATTATTTAGTAAATAATTATGTCTGATTGATAAAAAAGTATAAAATGTTGGCAATGTCGCTATTGTAATCATAAATTGTTTTAAATTTTTGTACTAAAAAATGGCATATACTTACTGTAGTTCACCTTCATTTTGCACCTAAAACCCATTTGATAAATAGTTATGAAAAATACTTTAAGTATTCACTGGAAATTATTAATCGTTCAACAATTTAATTGAAAAACATTTGAAACTTTGGTGATGCGACAACTCATGCTGGTGAACAAATAAAAATAAAAATAAAATAAAAATTAAAATTGAATTAAGACACTTAGCTGATGAGAAAACCACCACTTCTATATATAACACCAAGCCACGAAGTTTCAGAAGAAAATATTATCAAAATTCTGATTAACGCATATATATTTTGTAACATTAATTTATAAGACAAAATAAAAATATACGTAACATATGTTTTAAACTCTAAATTGTAAGAGGGTTGTAAGGAAGGGTATTGGGCTTCTGATAAGTTCGAAATTTCGCTGTATCCTATTTCATAGTGCCGGGCGCCGGCCGTACATCACAGACAACAATTAATACATTTTCTATTTAAATAACAATAGAAATTTACAAAATTTGTCCATAAGATCTATAAAAGTTAAAAAAGAAAAAAAAAATTAATTTTCATATTTTAATACATGTAATAAGTAGATATATAGTTAAACTACAATTTCAAACTTAAAAGTTCCAGAAGTTATTTTTAACCTAAAAAATCCGTTTTCACAAAAATTAATATCATTTATTTAAATTTTAAAGAATTTATTTTTTTAAATTTTACTTAAAAAATTCAAAATTGACACAGGTAATTATTTTAAATAAAATTTTCATTCGTTAAATTTTTATCCTTATATACCTATAACTAAATCACTAGTGAATTCAAGAATAATTTTTATCATTAGTGCGATTAGAATATATTACTATTTTTTATTTCAAGAATTTGTGCAAATAAAACATGAATTTTCTTATTATAACTATTAATCATTAATTTTTTTTTATTATTTTTTCCCATATTAATGCTTTTGATCAAATATTTGTAAATATATTGGCAAATATTTGATTTTTCCAGATAAGAAATAATATACATATACGGAAGCGAGCGTAAAGAAGTATACTTCTGAAAAATTTATTTAGAATTTAAATATATTTTTCGTATTATTAGTAAAAATGTTCGGTACAGTAAAGTGTATGAGCCTTAAAAATTATTTCTAGCTACAGTGCATTTTCTTCCATTTAAGCGATACTATCAGCCAAGAAAAACAGGAATTAACACTCTTTATCAAGGAATATTATTATAGCTTTTCGGTTTCTCAGCAAAAAAAAATTTGTTTTTTAAATTTTATATACCAAACTATCTTTATTAAGAAAACATTTTTAATAAAACTGTATTTTTTTTTTTTTTGCATAACATGCAAGTTAAACATAATTCAACGTTTATTTTTCGCTACAAACTAAAAAATAATTGAAGTTTTTAAGAATAATTTTCCCCTCAGAAAATTCATCGATCACGTAAACTCAATTCATTTTGGACAATCCACTATTATTGAATGAAAATTTCTCAGAAATTTATTTATAATCTCTTTAAATCTATGTAATCAATAAATCAATATTTTAAGTAAATTGAACTTGAAACTTAAAACACTGAGTGGTCATTAAATCAATCATTGGGATATTGCAATTTTATATTCATTTTTTTTTATTGGATAAAAAATTATTTTTTTTTTTTAATAATTTAGGTTTTTCTTCCATACAAAAGACTTGTTATTTTTATTTTATCTTTCGTTTTAGTTCCAACATTGAAATCAAAGATTCATTCAGTTACAGTCATTATTTTATTGAGAAGAAAATTATATTTAAAATAATGGTCTTAAATTAAATATTCACACTTTTATTATTATATGGTGGGTGCATCAAGTAAATTAATTTTATATTTTCATTAGGTTCTATACTTTCTTGAGCCAACCAAAACAGAACACGTCACATTTTTTTACAAATTATGAAACTTTGTATAAAAATTTGTTGGAAATCTATAGTTTGCGATTCACACACAATATTGAATTTTCTTTGGAGTTAAAATGAATTTAGAGAAAATATTTGCACAAAACCGAAACGAACTTATTGTAGAATTTATTAGGATAAAAGCATAATTTTTATAGCTCTTCTTTTGAATTGGACAACCACCAATGCTTTTGTCTCTCAAACATTTTAAATAAATAAAATAAAAAAAAAGCACTTGAAATAAATTATAATCAAAGAATTTATGTATATGTTTGCAAAATAAGTACAAATATGCGTAATTATTTTTCAAATAAAACTCCCACAAATTTTGTTAAACGTGAATTGGTAATCATGATTAGGTTCATTGGACTCTATTAAAATTGAACTTTTTTGTTCTTCTAAATAAATATCATGCACGAATAAACAACGTCAAAATGACGCTAAAAATGTTTATATAATCTTAAACGGGTGGTTATAATTTTTTTTAAATATTATTTTAGAATTTATTTTTATGAATTTGAACTTTAAAGCTAATGCCTTGTTCAGACAACGACTTAATCATGATTTCGTAATCATGATTTACGTAGATAATCATACTTTGAAAACGTGTGTGAACGCGATTATGAACGAAAACAAAAAAAGTAAACAACATGAAAGCAAACAAAATAAAAACATAAATATTATTTGCTACTCAAATTTTTTTTTGTTTTGTAAATAAAGAAAATATGTCAAAAATAAAAGTCAAAAATAACTAGGAATGAGTGGAAATGGGTAACATGGATGGTAAAAAACTATAAACTCATCCCTGAAATTTTTCATGATTTTCGATAATCATGATTTCCGATGACACTTTTTTTGTATGAGCAAATCATGGAAAAAAGAATGATAATCACAAAAAGTAAGATTATCATGATCAGAGTTCATTGTCTGAACAAGGCATAAAGCTGACATACATATCTTGTTTAGGTGATAAGTATCATTTTGACAGATGTGCCATAATCTTGATTTAAAATCTACCAATTTAATTTATTAGAAAAATAAACGTCGCTGATTTAAAAACAAAAATTAAATACGATTTTTTTCTTCGTATTGACATAATTTGAAAATATATTGCTTTTTTATTAAGTCAGTAATCTAGTAGAGTGACCAATCGTCATTTAATTAATTTGATTTTTAAAGAACTCTTTTATCACCTCCTCACGAACTTATAATCTCCTTTTTTGTCCGCCAAAACTACAACATTCTGCTCTTCAATATCCTTTATTTACTTTTTAATTTTTCAAAACTCTTGTTGGAAAATGTCGGTTCTTCGTTAAGTCCTTAAAAAAAGTTTTTTTAAAACGAAGATTAGATATTAAAAGAGATGTGTCAACATATATAAAATCGTAGATATCTTGTACATATTGTGTTTTTATGCAGCAATTAAAAGATTTAATCGTTCTTTTTGTTCTTCTTGACTTAAGTTAACGCTAAGAATTACAAATTTCTTAGAAATTTAATAGAAGTTAATAACAAAAGATTAATTCAAAAATTCTAAATAATTTGTATATCATAAGGACTAATATGTCAAAATTCTGAACATAAGGACATATATATCAAAATTCTTAACGTTTTAAACGCTATTATCAACTTCTAAATATTATTTGGTCCATTTTTAATAGTTTATATAGTTTGTTAACTGGAATAATCTTTAGATTATAAGTTGTTCGGTTAATTTAATAGATGATTTGAATATACAACCAAAAATTCTCTGAGCCAACATACATACTCTGAAAAAAGTACTTTTTAAAACAATAGCAAAAATTTCGTAATAAATATCACTTTTCATATTTCTTTAGTTTTTCCAAGGTTTTTAAATCACTGCACATTAGTTAATTAATCTTATTTCTCAGAATTTAGATATTAACCTTAAAATAGTTTTGCAAATAAAAATAAATAAAATGAAGAAAACATTTTATAATCAATATAAGTAAGTAATTTAAAAACTTTTTTTTTTGTTAAAAAAAATCATGCTGTGTCAAAGTATCAGTAATATCAGTAATATTAGACATTATATCAACTTCATAATTCATATTTTCTGACAAAATTAATAAATCCTGACATTGATTTAAAAAATTTTTACCTTTTTTTTGCGTTAAATTTTATTCTCCTGTGTTGTACTTAGTATGGGAAAATATGTTTAACTTTGAAAAAAAAATATAATAAAGTGAAAAAAAACATAAATAAATAAATCTAAATTTATTTTTATTTTAAAAAGAAATGAATTAATAATAAAATAACATATTATTACATTATCCACATACTATATATTTTTAACATTTAAAGAGTTTTATTCGAAAATAAAATGTCAAGGAATTAGTTTCGAATTTTTCTTACAAACTCTTCTTCTAAACTCAAAGACTAAAATGCTTTGTTATTATTGTGCTTGTTTGAAAATGCTCATTAACTCGTGATATTCGTTAAGAAACAATTTCAGAACCTATAAAGATGGAAATTAATTAAATTATGTATTTTTTTTTTTGCACTTGTATATATTATTTCATTAAAATTTATTTCTTTTAACTTTATTTCTGCTAACATACTGCGTATTAAGTAAAGCAGTTCAGACTAAAAATAATACGAAAATAAATTTTATTTTATTTCGATTTATAATTGCATTTCTTTATTAAAAATATTAACAATTATAATTCAAGTTTTTTTTTTTTTTTTTAAATTTTAACATAATTATTTACTGCTTTCTTTTTATTAAAATCCAAAAGAAAAGAATTATTATCAGTTTTGGAGATAATATTTTTTTTTTCAAAAATAATTTTTTGCTTTAAAGTGTTATTTTAATTACTGGTTACGGGTAAAAGGAATAAATTTATTTGATAATAAAAAAGAATTATTATAGTTTCATGAGATCTTACCAAAAACTTTTTTTTATAACAGAATATATACACTAACTAAAGTTTTGAATCGGTGGTAATCCTAAGCTTTATAGAAAATATTCACTTTTTTCTCACTGTTTTGTTTTTGAATAAAAATTTTAATAAATAAAAACCTCTATAGTATAATTCCTAAAAATAGTATATAATGTTGGAATACAATAATGTCGAAAATACAAAAACGTATCTATAGGTATATAAGCGTGAATTTCTGTATATTTTAAATGAAAATAATTGTTTTAAGTCTTAAGTTTGCTGGGCCCAATGCAATGCTGTCGGTCAGCGGATAATAAACATAAAATTTCCTGAAAAATATTATTCGTTAGAACATTTACAGGAAATTTGATACATAAATTTAATTCAAAATATTACAATGAAAAGAACATTCAGTATATATATATATTTTATTTAGATAACTCAAAATTTAATAATATAGCCATCCGCAAACTCTTAATATTCTTCAATAAAAACAATATACAACTTATTTTCTTTTTGTTTTTACTATTTATTTAAATTAGTTTTTGATAAAATAACCACATTTTCAAATATAGAAGTAAAAAATGTTTGCTTAGAAAAAAACTTAAGAGAAAATTAACAAAAAATGGAATAACTTAGATTTCTGTAGCCACAAAAAAAAATAAATAAACAACCACAAACTTGGCGTTTATTTTTTATCATAAGTTTTTAATCATTTAAGAAAATTTATATCATTGTTTATATCATTGCACCCGCAAGAAAATGCAGAAGTCACTTTGCGTGACAACTTATTTTTTTTTTTTATTTTATGTTACTTTTTGCTGCAAAAATAATTTTTAGGATATAAGAAAGCTACAAAAAAAGTGTAAACTTGGGGATATAAGTATGACATAATAAAAAAAATTTTAATGAAAAGATATCATACACCATCGAAAAATGCCTTAAAAATAAAAAATTTTATAGGAAAATGAATTTTATTTTATTTTTAATTGAAAACATGAAGATTTAAAAAAAAATGTGTATTTTTCAAGCAATTTAATAAAAAAAACCGCAAAGTGAGTTTGAAATTATTCACCTTTTTTTGCAGTTTGAATTTAATCTGAGAATATCTTCGCTTTCAATTTCTGAGCGGCCAGACTAACAGTACATTTAACTACTTAAAGGGTACTCGATAAAACGCTTCCAATTGCTTTTCATTTTCTTCATTTAATTTTTCTAACAATTTTTTTAATTTTAATAAAAGAATAAGTTGATTAGGATTTTTACTAAATATTAAATATCGTTAATAAAATTTCTAAGTCAACGTACTTTAAGAATAAGGCACTTTTATTATTTATGTATTACTATGTATGTATTTAAAAAATGAATTTAACATTTAATATGTGCAAACGAAAATCGGTGATATAAAACTATATGTTTTTTTTTACAGTTCTAAGGAGCTTAATAAAGTTTTAATTAATATGTATATATGTGAATTTCCTCAAATTAAAATTATTTAAAATTAGTTCTGAAATTTGGAAAATATTTAACGCTTTGTTACTCAAATAGATTAAACATTATAATTCACATAATTCATTATGTTTTTCAGTTTTCTAATATTAAAATAATAGTAAAAAACTACACATGTATTCATACAACAGTTATATGTTATATTCATGGATAGTTTTGAAACTTCTTTTTAATAATAATAATGCAATAAAGTAGAAAATTACAGTGAAACGATACTGCAATACATACAGTAAAATTATTATCTAGTAAGTATACAATCCCTATGTAATTAATACAATATGTAATCAAATCATCTATATAGATTCTTTAATGTTATTTACATTCTCTGAACGATCCTTCTTATTGGACATGTTTATATTTGTATTATTAGCGCCTACCAAACATGTTTAATAATTTTCGTAGGATAATGCTTCGTTCATCAAGTTGGTGTGCGGTTGTAATTTTACATTTTCCTATTTCCGATTTAAAGTTAATCATAAATATAATTTTTGAGATCAATTAAAAATATTATAACATGCAACTATTTTATCATCTCTAAATGTTTAAACAATTTTAGATAAAATTAAGTATGATTAACTTTCTTAAAGTCTATTACTATTAGCTATGGCTTTATCAATGTTTCAAATTAAGGAGAAAAATATTTTTTTTGTTTTTAAATCCGTGAAAATCACAAATTAATGTGCAGTCTGTAAGGTATTACAAAGAAAAATGAATTACGTTTTTTTGAATATGTCCCTTGTGGAAATAATTATGTTGGAAAAAAAAAATTTTTGTACATGAATCAAAAGTTGTTGAGTTGTTAATCAAATTCTGCAAAAGTTAAATGGAAAATTTTATCTTTACAATGGATATTCTGATCACTTCTTGGCAAATTATTTGATATTAAAAAAGATTTTTTTGATTCAAAGTAATAAGATTTGAAACCATAGTAGATTACTTTTTATTTTATTTAGTATTACAATATTTCTGTAAGAGTCATGATTTCAGCATTTCAAATATCTCTTCGTTAAACCATTGATTAAGAATACACATTGCGTATTCTAAATCAATGGTTAAACTTAATCGTCGAAGCAAGAAATGAAATAAACTTTAAGTTCAGCTAAGAATCCCTGGCATTAATAAGATTATGTTTATAATTTTCATATTCTCGATTCTTAAGTTTTCTAACTTTAAGTTTAGTTTTCATAAAGAAAAAATAATATAAATAAATAAGTTAACATTTATTTCCTAGCTCTTATTATTTGATCTTGATCAGTTACTAAAACAAATCAAAGATATGAGCGAATACATTGTCTGACTTGATTTCTTTTACCTGCTTTGGAACTTCATGTTCCCATATGGTTCTCAATTTCACCTTAAGGGCAAATATTTAATGATCACAAATAATAATATCTAATTTTGCGGATCTATGGAAATTATTGTGTGGGTTATTTTCCCTTTTTGTTTTATAAAACTTTTTTTAATTTATGCATTACGAAGATGGTCAGTTCAAAGAAATAATCATTATTCAAAAATTATGAAGGTATCGTTGAATCGTTTGATATCATTTTTAAACATTTAAGAATTTTCGAATAAGTTTAAAAGTCATTATTATAATTATATTTCAAGTATCTACATAATAAAATAATTGGTACTTTTATTTTTTTTTATTATGTGACGATTTTATTAACATTAAATAAATAATTAATTAATACAACAAATAGGTGCATCACTTTAGATTTACTAATTTTTAAGAAATTTAAAATTTATAAGTTCGTGCAACACAATATTCCTTAATTTGTTAAACTTTATTTGTACATTTTTGAAGTTTGAGATAAAGATAATAAGAAATTTATGCAAGTAATGTGTGGACTTTTCACTGTTTGACACTTGAAGAAATATTAAAGCTTTAATATCGTTTTAATCATTACGAGTCACGGTCCGTTTTAATAACTTAAAGAAATTTATAAGACAATTATTAGATATTTGCCAGATTAAATTTTTTAATTATGTTAAAACATTTTTTTTTATTCCTTTTTTTTAATTGAATTTAATAATTAAAATATATGTTTCTGATAATAATATTTATATGATATAATATTTATATCTTGATTGAAATAAATCCTCTTTATCGTTTTCATGCTGTTTCCCATAAAAAAAAAACAAACCAATTACAAAAGTTTGCGCAACAAAATTATAAATTCCAATGTGTATCATAGTACTTGGCCTAAAATATATTCTTTGTGGAGGTACACTGAAATATATACGCGTTGGTCATTAAATATCCTGTGCGTTTAAAGAAAATTTAATCAATATACTCTTTTGAATTTATCAAAATTGTATCTTTGCGTTTCAGCTTATTTTTAACATTTTTATTAATTTCAGATTTTTTATGAAATTGTAAACGTTGTTAAAGGAGTAATCGTAACAACTGATCAATAAAAAATATTTAAAAATAATTTAAAAAAAAAAGAAGATTTTCTCACTCAACCGAAGCCAATTTATTCTTATCTTAATTTTACATTTAAAATATTTTGTTTATAGTCTTTAGCGGAATGTTTTTTTTTTAATAAGAAAATAAGTGCTATATTAGAATGATAGACTTTATTTATATATGAAAAATAATATTAACTTCGTATTCTCTTGGAGAGTCGGTTTTAAGTTATTAATTTTTTTTTAATAATTGTCACAAACCCACAAAATTCAATTTGCTGCTTTCAATAGAAAATTACACAATTTTTGTTTTTGTATATTAATAACTATTTTTATTATTTAAGAAATTATAATCTCTAAAGACCAATAAATATTTCATGCGAACAAAATACAAGATTTGAAATAATTCTTTAATTAAAATAATCCAAGTTTTTTATATTTTGATAATTTATATCGTTAACTACCTATGTAGTTCTGATATCTAAGTTACCCTTGGAACAAGCGAATATGTAACATTAAAAATCAACAATATAATACAATAGAGTTTTTGACAGGGAGTTCTTGTATTAATTATATTCAGCAATACGGTATAATTTCAATTGATTTTTAAATTATATTAATTCCATTGACGAAGTTTCCCCAGTTATGTTACTATAAAATACGAACGATTTTATAAAATAAATTCTTTTGTACGAAACAATAATGAAATGTAAATCAAGGATTCGGTATTTTCATTAAATAAGATTTAAAGTTGTGTAACTTTGAAACACATACAATAATTAAAAATTCTATCATTATTCAAATATTTGGTATAATGAAGAAAACTTTTATAAAAAATATTTAAGAATTTTTTTTTGGGTGTAATTAAACCTAGAATTATTTTTGTGTGTTTTTTCACACTTTATAGTACCATCATCATTAAACGGTCAAAGTAAGAAATATGCAAGCACCGTAGTCAACAAAAAGAAAAAAAATTTTTAATTTTTTTCTTCGATATCTTTGGTATTGTTTATGTTTTAAAATTAATCATATAAGTACAGATGATTCAAAGTTTGCTTAGAAAGAATGAACCTTTATTAAAAAAAAGCTTGGAACTACATCATATAGTTTAATGTTATTAGCAATGAAAAAAAATGAATATAAAATAAGAATATAAAAATCAAAGTTTGTTACTTAAGTCTTTTGTTTGTTTTCTGAACTATAAAATTTACAAATTTTAAAACTGTCATGCAATTCTCTTTCGATAATTCGTTATCAAAATTAAACATTACTACCATTAAAAAAAAACAATAAAATCAAAATCAAAATCAGGAGAAAAATTTAAGGTTTGCTACTTAAGTCTTCTGTTTTAACTTCATTTTTTTCATTGTTGATACATTGCTAAATAAGCCTTTAAAAATAAAGATTTTTGGCATAATTTTACATTAATCTTATTGACTGTAATTCAGAAAAAAACTGAAAAAATTTCTATTATTTCAATAACATTAATCTATCTAATCAATAAATTTCAATAAAAATATTTATACTGTTGTAGATTTATGCTGCTATTTTTAGCAAATTTGCTTTTAAAATATATTTTTCTTAAAGCAGTTTGTAGAAATTAATTCGAGAAAAATTATTTGAAAGTATATTTATCCTTTATACATAAAAATAAAAATAAAAGAATAAATTTACTACTGCTATGTAGATATTGAATCAAGTTCATGGAATTGTATTGAATTTTTAGAAGATTGATATATAAATGTAAAATTGACAAAAGCTAAAAAATCAAATGAAAAATATTTTTAAAATTATTTCGATGCTTTTCTTATTGAATTAGTATAAGTATCATTTTTAATTTTCCTTACTATAAAATTTATAATTTTAAAAATATTTTACGATCTGTGAGGTGTATTAGCTTTAACGCTAATATTAATAAGGAAAAGAAAAAATATTTGTTAAACAAGTTAAATTAAAAATTAATTTAATAGATAGATATACTGTACTTTTGGCAAGTAGGTAGCCTAGCCTGACATTTATGTTAATTAATATTTATCGTTTGTGTAATTTGATATATTTGTATTCTGAATGTTGAAGTAGTTAAAGTAAAAACAATATAATTAATATTATTATATTATATATAATTATTATATTATATATAATTATTATGTAATATTATTGTTTAAAGAACAGATAATATTAAAATTATGTATTTATTACAGAATACAACTGATAAAAGTAGTGGAAATATGTTCACATTGTTTTTTTTATTTGCAGAAATGTAAATTTTACATTCGAACAAAAAGATCAATTTGCATTTTATAAATTTGATCTCATGATTGACATTACGTTTTTTTCTGTTGCTTCAATTCCATTTGAAATTTTTATTTAAAGGGCATTAAAAAAGATATATAAATTGAATTTAATTTTTTTGAGTGATACTAAGTATTTCTTGAATTGTAAACAGACAGAAGCACAAATATACCCAGCTAGCACTGAATGCATTTTGAATCAATTCAAAATACATTGAACGTGATACTTGAATGCATTACTATACATTACTTTTTTCAAAGAGGTTTTGATTACGATGTCCGCCTGTAGAATATATCTCCCCTTAAAAATGGTTACGGCAAATGCATCACAAAATGCATTTCGAAAAGGTATTTAGAACGTATTTAGGAAATGTATTTCTGAATACATTTGAATAATGAGTTTTAAATCTATTTTGGAAATATATTGATAATGCATTTAAGGAATGAGTTTAGAATGTGTTTTGGAAATATATCTGTAATGCATTTAAGGAATGAGTTTAGAATGTTTTTTGGAAATATATTCGTAATGGATTTTTGGAATGTATTACAAATTCATTTAGAAAAATAGAAAAAAAAAAAAAATGTTTATTTTATATATTTTATATATTTATTTAAGCAAAATAAAGAAATTAAAAAATTAATTCTAGTAAAACGAATAACGAGAAGTTCACATGAAAAAATGGAAAATTAAAACTAAGACATATATGTATTTAAACATAATTAAATAATTAACATATTTTCTTTATTCTGCACCTTTACTTTTTCCCTTTTCCGAAAGTTAACCGAGTGAATTCTTCTATGAGCGTGTTTCAAATTATTTTTCATTTCTTCTTCAAACTTCGCTAATCCGAAATCATCGTTTTTTATCGTATCTATTAAAAGAAAAATTGGGTCATGTAATGTTTAAAAATTGAAGCAGAACAATTTTTTTGACTTACAAAATCATTGAAATAACTTCATTTTCCAGGTTCTGGTTGAGAATCTGTATATCCTGGACCGTTTCCAGTGGAAATTAAAATTTTTTATAATTATTTTCAGGAGATTCCTGGAACACAGCTTTTGAAAGTTATTAACTAAATTAAAATTTTTTTACGATACATATTTTTTTTTATAAATTTTAATCACTAATTAGCCTTGACTTCAAAACACAAGCATACTAAAGAGAGTATAGTAATCAATTACGTTCGTGTACTATACAATCATTAGAGAATGCATTCCTTTATGTTTTTTTGAGTAATCGATTGCGATTGTGCTAGCTGGGTAAGTATATGTATAGTATTAGTAAAA
Source organism: Hybos culiciformis (assembly GCA_964007475.1). Taxonomy (NCBI): domain Eukaryota; kingdom Metazoa; phylum Arthropoda; class Insecta; order Diptera; family Hybotidae; genus Hybos; species Hybos culiciformis. The sequence goes on along the minus strand of OZ023273.1, from coordinate 146,510,331 downwards.
TATTTTACATAGCTTTGCAGTAAACAATTTTGTTGTACCTTAAAACAATTTTGTTGTACCAGAATCCTTTGATTCTTTTCTTATAACATACATACAAGTATAAAGCTCCTAACTATTCGTATTGAGTGAATATGAAACAAAGATTACCGTCAACGAACAATTTTTTCACTTACATTGCATACTTAGTCGATTAAAGATATTACTAATGGGACATGATAAACTTAAATATTGATTTTATAATTTTAAAATATACTTAAAATCCAATATTATGTAAAGTGCATATAATTTTTATGATAAAATTTTCGTTCGAATATTTTAACTAATGAAAACACATAGTAAAATGATTCATTTTATTATGGGTATTAATTTATTTAATGAATATTATCAGCTCAACGATTTTAAATTTTTATTCTGGAAGTACTTATCTCTATGAATTTTTTCCACACATTTTTATTATAATAATAAGTATAAGTTACCTTCAACGCTTTTCAATAAACAGTGAAGGAAAATAGAAATCACTTATCCAGATGATATCATTGTCACATCCGATCAAAAAAATATAAAACACCACCTCATAAATGAAGTACGGAGACTATTTTTAACATTTAGATTTAAGATACTTTTAATTTAAGATACACACCAGGGACAAAACATATTTTTTAGGTTATTTCAATACTATTATACCAATAACATTGAGTTTCATAATATATAACAAATATAAATATTTTCATAGAAATTCGGAACTATTTAGAAACCTTGGAAACAATCGGAGTCTAACCATTTTTTTAAGTTCGTCGCTACCTATATTTTATCGGAATCTGTTAGAAGTTTAAAAAAAAATATAAAATATATAAATTTTATACGAAAATTGTTTAAGCCCTGGGCTAGTTGAGAGCCTTTAACTCCGAAACTCAAATTATTAGAACCTAGTTCTTCACATTTTAGCATTTAAAGAATTTAAATCTATTGGATAGTTCATTAGTTTTAGCATTTAACTTGAGGATGGACGGACATTTAATGAAAACATATAGCTCGATTTTTAATTTTTTATTGGGTCAGTTAAAGATATTAAAAATTTAGTATTTTTATCTTACAGGTTTAGGGTATTAACACACCTATTTAGGAATTACGCTTAATAATTTTGAAAAAATTCAAGATTTGTACAAAAAGTTTAATTTCCATTACATATGCGTAAACCAAGAATTAATTTATATTAATTTATATTATGAAAATTGAATTTAGATGTGAAAAGATGTGCATAAAATATTATCATCTCAAGCTAAGAATGGTAGAATTTAAAAAACAATAAAAATCAATTTTAATTTTATATATCTTTAAAATTAACAAAATTCTTTAAGCTATAAATTTACATTAATATTTTACAAAATTGTAATAAAAAAGCAATTATTGTACACTTTACCACATTCTGCGTTAATTTATGAAATTAAATGTTTTTAAAATTATAATGTATTTTACTAAAAGACCACACACAGTTTACTTGTAAAGACTGAAATTTACGATAATTTGATACAGTTTTTCAATTAATTCTATAGTTAGTGAAACAAAATTTCTTTTTTATAATAAATTTTCATTTTAGTAAATATGTAATTATTATCGTTATAATTATCTTTATGTGACATTCTTCACCAATTTAGTGTACTGAGTAACAAACTTTCATACTTCAGCACGAATTAAGGTATTTTTTTAACGTTCAAAATTCGATCATTTCTTATTATTGTAAATCTCTTGATATTTGGAAAAATCTCAAAAGTAACAAAACAAAATTTTGCCGAGAGACTTACGTGTTTAGTCGTTCTTAGTATTGTTTTCGTGCCTCTTCTACTAAGAATCAGTAATCACTTAAATAAAATAAAAAAAACTATTTTCAATCAATTTTTTGACTCTCCGATAAAATAAAAATTAAATTAATTAAAAAAATATATAGTATTTTAAATAATAAGATTAAAATCACATCGTTTTAGTGGATTTAAAATTTCTCCAATACATTTAATAAGGATTTAAAAATTTATGTTATTTTCATTAACATATGTTTTAATTCAAGTTAACAAAAAAAAAAACAGATTTCATTGAATTGATAAGTAGGTTGTAATGGAATTTTGCTATTCTCTGTTGGATTCTTTTTCAAATTATTTTTAATGAAGCAATATTATATCGCTGTTGGACGATATTTTAAATTTTTTGTTGAAACAATTCTTCTACATTTAAAAGCTCTGATTTTTTAGGTGTTTTCTGATTACACTGACGGTTTGTGTGGGACAACAACTTAAAAATGTAGATTTCATTTAAACTTTTCGTAATAACTTATTTCTCGGAATAATCTATTAATTTTTATCAAACATTTTGCCAAAGTCGAAAAAATAATCCAATTTGGAAGATCTTTATATGAAAGGAATCTAAAAGCTTTATTAATTAAGAATTTTAATTAGATTCAACTTGTTTCTTGATTAATTTAATTAAAATTTTTTTTTTCAGCAGCACACTTAGGAAAATGAGCAAAATTTTTGAAATTAAATTAAATTGAAGGTTTATCAAAAAGTCTCGAAAAATCTCCATTATTTTATGTATTTATTATTAAACACTGCAGCAATCATGATATGTTGCTTCCTGACGAAACTTATGAACAAGCAACGCTCGCATTCAATTCAATGCTTTATTTATCAAATAATACAACTTCAAAATATAAAACTCAATTTGCGCCAGAAATTATAGAAAATAAAAAATTCGAATTATATTTAAAGCCGAATTCAAGAAATTTACCAAGAACAACATCGATAGTTTTAACAAATGAAAATTTAGAAGATCTAGTTGAAGAATCAGAAGAAGATCACAATGATGATGATGATGTCAAAAAAGTTCCTAAAAGTCGCTGTAATTCGACTAGTAGTTATGATAAAACGTCCGATTTCTTTAATCACATACCCGATTTTATTGGTGATGCTTTTAAGCCATTTAGCCTTACTCCGTCAAAACACCCGGCTAAAAGTAATAGTTTGGAAGATGAAGATAGCAAGTCAATAAAACAAAGTTCTGATATATTGAAGATTTGCGAAGAATTTTTATGGAAATACCGAATAAGACCTGATTTTTTTTGTAAATACCATAAAGCATTAAGGTACGTATGATTAAAATATTTGTATTTTAATTCTTTCATGGAGTCAGTCAACATTGTGAATTCTACTAATATAAAGATTAGGAAATACCATATAGAATTCCAACCACTTCCAATTTAATTTTATTTATTTTTTCTATTAGATTTAAGTGAAGAGAATATGCTTACTGGCATATAATTTAATTTTATAACTTTAAAGCTCGTAAAACTAACATTATAATTCTATGTCTGTCGATTCTATTTAAGCTATATACATAAAATTTCAGCAATTCAACCCAATCATCTCCAAAGCTTCTTGCCGATTCAGATGCGCTATGCAATGACACAAACATCAATAAAACAACATATAAACAAAATCATTTAAATCAATCCACAAAGACCGTGAACCAACAAGATGTTAGAATAGTTCCCAATTCAAATAGAACAGCTATTAAAATGAAAAGATTTCGTAAAGCTACAGCAATTTACACATTACCAAGTCGCCAAAATAAAAAAAATGGGAGCATAACATCATCATCTGGTGAGTTTTTAAATGGTTACCTAGTGACGGATTAAAAATTAATCTGAACTTTCGATAATGACAAAATGATAATTTTACCAAAAGCTCATCGACAAAAATATATTTTGTTAATGACGACAATGTTATCTTTATTACAAAATATTTAGCATAGTGCCATATTATATAAACTCTTCTGTATCATTCACCCACTTACAATATTTTATTTGACATATAAGCGGAACTTCGAATTCAATATTATCTGAAAAGTTGTTAAGTTAACTTTTTTAATATTCCATAAAAAAAATTTTTTTTTAACAATAATTATTATTTCTTTTTATACAAATGTCAATATTTTTAATTTTAATGTGTGGTGCACATCTTGTTTCAAATCGTGCAGCAAAAAAAGATGTTAACATGACGAAGACTATAAAATGATTATCTGATTGTTCCACTTCTGCAAATTTTGCTTTTATTTTTATTATGATGATACTATAAAGAGATTATGGAAAATACTTTGTTTATACTCTTGCAACTCAATTTACTCTAAAAATTTTAAACATCACTATTCTCCGCTCAGAAGGTTAAAATTTTCAAAGATATCTTGTTTGAAAAAAATAAGGGTAAGAGGAGACGTTTGCCAGGTTACATGCAAAAGAAAATGTTAAAAAAAATTTCGCTTTTAAGTTTTTTTTTTCTGGCTTGGAATGTATTTTATTTTGAAAATGATATTTTTTACCTTCTCATCTCATTAAATCAGTTCGGTTTTGTTGAAAAGCCAAATACAGGCTGTCATTATAATAATTTAATAATAATTTTAAATAGTAAAATTGAAGATTCACAAAATCTAGGACAAAGATGGTCATGAACACATAAAAAAATAAAGAGATGAATTTTTTTAAACTTTTTTTTATGAACCACAGATACACTGAATTCACAAAAATCTGAGTTGAACGCAAACTTTTGTGGGTTGAATTCAAAAAAGGTTCAAAAACTTTTAAAGTTAGTTAAGCTCGCCTTTTTGAAATTTATTAAGTGTGACACTGTATTTTTTAAAAACAATAAGAACTCACATCAATATAACATTGCTTTAAATTATAGCCAAAGGAACTTGATTCCACGATGAAACATAAAGTTACATTTGACATATACTTAATAATATTTAATTAAAACAAAATATTCATGCCAATAAATTTTTATATGTAAAAATATAAATAAAAAGAACCCTGTCCACAAAAAGATAATACGTCCAATGAAATATGATACAAAATGAAACATTACGAGTAATTCGTCATTATTTCTTTTTTAATAAATTATTCTCATTTTCCTGGTAGTTTTTCACAAAAGTTATATCCGTTTTAAATATACATACTTAAATTTTCTCTACCATAATAAATAACACCTAAATTTTTGTTGTTAACTTAAACTCTTTTATCCCCCTCGCAACGACAAGGCTGCTATTCACCGTTGTAAATATTCACTCTAAAATCTTATTTTAGTTGGATGGATACAAAATACATTTGTGCAGAATTATAAAAATTCAAATATAAATAAATGTTGAAATATAAGAATATAACAATCAAATTAAGTTTAAGATAAATTAGTCTTAAATATAATTAAAAAAAACAACTCTGCCAACCTATTGCTATTGCCTTTGTATCACCTTATAACTAAATATTTATATAAAAATATCTTTAAACAGGGCGCGTCGATGAAGATTACATTTTGCGACATAAGAAAATTTATTTTATAACGAAAAAAAGATATAAAGTTATCATAAAATCCATGAATTTTCATAAGAATTTAAAGGATTATAAAATATGAAATTTTTTAAAATTATTTTTACAGTGCAATATTTGAGTCAACTATATATAATACTCTCATCAAAATTTTAATTGAAGAAAACAACTTCCTTTTCTTCTGTGATAATGCAATTTTGAAAGTTGCGCCCATCCATGTACAGAAAGAACGGTGTGAAGCGAAAAAAAAAAATGTAAACAGAAGCAAAAAAAAAAAAAAAAAAAAACTTGTCCACTTTTTAAGATTGATATTTTTTTTTTTTTTTGTTTTGTGCTTTTTTATGCTTCTGTCATTATTTTCTTTTGAGAAAGTCTTTCAATGTGCAATTTTTCTTGCAATTTTTTGACTTTTATTTTTAGTTGAAAAAGATTTTGTCGCGCTCAGAAGTTGAATATTTTTTTTTCCATTAAATTAAAATATTTTTTGTATTATTTTTTCCCTATTTTATTTTTATTTTTAAAAATTAAATTTATTAAAAAATAAAAATATTTAAAATCTAAAAATAAATTAATTAAATAATTCACATAAAAAAATTATTTTCTAAACAATTATTTATTATAAAACCGTGAAATTATTAAATAAAATTTTATATAATTTGTAGAACAAGAATACAACAACAAAAAAAAAATGTGAAATTTTCAAACGCACACGCATTTAAAAATTTCTTGTGATTTTCATTTTATGTGTTAAAACAATATATATTTGACATTATATATATGTGTCAACAGTAATAATCTTGATTTTATTAAATAATAACTACTCCTATAATGATATATGCAATACAAATATATTTTCAAAGTAAGAGCTCCCTAAAGTGATATCATTTGATTGAGTGATGGACATTTATGATTCAAAAATGTCAATAAGGATAAAAATACGAAATATTATTTTTTTTTTTTTAAAATGAAAAGTAATAATTTTCATAATTTTTCATTAGTTTCATATATATTCCTATCAATCTAACATAAAAATTCGAAGGCGCCAAAACCTCATTTAAGTCACGAAATTATCAGATTCCATCGATTTTTGCCTAGATTTTATCAACCAAGTTAATATTTTTCAAACTAATATTATTTATCGTCATAAGTTATCATAATTATGTCAAACCATCTTTAAGTCTGGTTTATAAACATTATATTTCTTTTCTTTTTTTTTTTGTCGGTACCTACCTAAAATGTTGGGATAAAAACTGCAAAATAATATATAAAAAATCATAATTTTCTTTCCTGCAAAAAAAAAAAAATGAAAGTAAAGGGTGTTTTTTTTTTTTTTTGTAAAATACCTTAAGTCGGCATGTCGACTTTTTAATAACGATTAATTTTTAATAAAATTATTTTCTTTTCTTTACATAAAATTCAATACAAAAAAAAAGGTGGAAAATAAACTTACAAATACCCAATTACATGATATTTTTGGTTCATTATATTAAAATTAATAAAGTTAAATAAAAAAAAAATTAAAGATATTTTACATTTAAAAATTTTTTTATTTGATTGGTTTCAATTTATTAGTGAAATCAATATTTCACTAATCATGGCTAGTGACTTTTTTAAAATGATTGATGTTAATATATTAAAGAACAAATCGCTAAAGTAACACAATTGTGCATAACTATGGGCAGTTAGTTAAATTAATTAAACTTAAAAAAATAAATTAAATTAGTGATAATATTTTAATGTTTTTTACGAGACCGCATAGTAAGTATGATTTTTATTTTTTTTTATTTTATAATATAATTTTTTTCTTTCTTTTTGAAGTCGTTTATTTAAAATTGGGACATAAAAAGGAACAGATTTACACATTTTAAAGTTGTCACAATGTAAATTTTGATATTTTTTGTCAGAACTCAGCTTTATTATTCTTCGATGATGCTATAATCCTTGTACGACTATAACTTTATGGCAATATAATTTTTTGGTTATATTATTTAGTTGGTTATATTATTTAGTTACTAGTTTTTTCTACTTTTTTTCCATTTTTACTAACCTTTAGGAAAATATTATTTTTAAATATTATAGTAACTAATTTTTAAATACAAATATTTTTTAATATTTCCTTATATGTATCTTATAATTGGATTGTAACTGTTAGCTACAAGATAAATAAAAATAAATATTTATTTTCTAGAACCGAATAAGACTGGGTCGCTTGTAAATAAAAACTTTATTCTAGAAATATTCAATTTTAATTTGATGTATTCCATAAAGTAAAAAAAACCAAATCACTTTTTGATAATTTTCTCAATTATAATAATTACTCCAATTTTAATAATAACTTCATAAAAATTATGTTATTTAGATATTTCCTTTTTTAAAAAGTAATAGTCATTCTGTTATATTTTTGATTTGGTTTATAAATATTAATGTAAGACAATTGAATTATGTATATACATAATATGTACGTATATAATGTTATAAGTAGGTATATTTATTTATTTAAAACAAGAAAAAGAACAATAAAAATGTTTTTAATTAATTTATTTATTCTAATCATTTTTAAAGCAAATTAATAAGAAATCGTTTTGACAAAATTTTCAAAACCAATTTTTTTCCAAACATTATATTGATAAAGTAATTTTTATTTAAATTCTTAAAATCTTATTTATTTTATATTAGCATTTATCATTATGTATATTGTATTTATATTTATTTATATTGCATTTATCATTATGTATATTGTATATACTTTACATGATATACTTAATAACAATTTCAATTATATTTTCAATATAAATTAATTCACTTATAAAAGGCAACACTAGGAAAAATTTCTTTCAACTTTTTAATTACTATATTAAAATTGAATTACTTAAATATGATGCTGTTTTTTTATAATGTAATTCTTTACCACAAATAAGTTTTAATTCACTAAACAGGATATATTATCAGAAAATAATAAGATATAAAATATAGTATTATATTTAATTGTCAAATATTCATGTGATTATTGAATAAAAACTAAATTATTTCCTTTTGAATTATTTGTCTCACAATTCACAATAAAGATTTCTAATAAATTTTTAATTTCTTAATGAAAAATAAAAATGTTTAATTTTTAATGCATATTTTACGGCGTCGTAAAGTTTTTTATCATGGTTTTTGTAAAAGGTATTACGTTATCAAAAAAGTGTTAAAAACTTATGAACAATAATAAATAATATATATATTTAGACAAAAAAATTCCAGATGTCTCTCAAAACATTTTTATTATTCTGTTCAAAAAAAAAGAGTTTCTATTTTATTGCCTACTAAAATTGTGGTTTTATTAGATATTTACTCCATAATAAATAATTTTGCATTTTTGGTTAATCTAAAAGTCGCTTCATATTATGAATAAAGATAAATGTCCTAAATAGATTACTTAAGACATTGGTTGACAGCAATACTCATACTTCCTAGTATAAATAAAAGTTTCATGAACATTCAAAACTAAAAACAGATTTTTTTTGTTATTCCAAGAATATTTTTCTGTTCCCAAAATTTTCAATTCGTTTAACATTTTAAAAGTCTACAGATTTTATTTCTTGGAAATCATGATATTGTTGTCGCTATCTTACGGCGTAGCGGTGTGTCTTTAAATTCCGGGACGATGAATCAATCAACGCACTAAGTTAATATAAAGGATTTAATAATAATAAAAAGATGAAAAATTATAACCAAAACATTATTTCACAAAACAAGGTATCTGGTCTTTCGTCCAAATTTATACAAATTAAGTTTTTTAGAAAGATTTAGTTTTTTTTTATTCTAAAATATTTTTCCTTTGGAATTCGCCACAGTTTTTATATATTTATTATTATAGGGACAGTCACATTTTATATATTGCAGCATTAATCAAAGGGTATGTAGATATATAATTCGGTCTTGCCGATTGGAAAAGTCTACTCAATATTTCGTGCACAACAATTCAACATTAAATTTAGTACGCACTGTTAGATAATCTGCTTATTTGTAGTATTTTAGAAAGAAGTCTGTGATAATAATAATGCTTGAAATGTTTTTTTTTAAATAAAATATGAATGTGTATCGCCTTTTTTATTTGTATTTTTGCTTTCGATGTACGTACAAGAGAATTAAATCCTTTTTTAAGATATTATTAATTTTAAGAATTTTGGGGTTTTAACGACTGCTTATCATGTTACTATAACAATTTCTTAGTGAAAGTTTTTGAAAACTTTTCTTTATAATCAATTTCATTGACAAAATATCTTATATACAGTATACTTAATTTTATTAAATCAGGACACCGCTGTATAATAACAAATTTGATGACACAATTGCGGCGATTTTAAAATTGTATTTTAAATGCTTAACTTGTCACAAAAATGTCAAATGTTCTAAAAAAAAAAAAAACTTAAATAAAACATTTATTGAAAATGCATTTTAAAAATATCTCAAGGCGGTGATTTTATATTTAATTAACGAAGTGACAGTCTGGAAGGAACTAAAATAAAATAAAAATACCATTTAAATTAATGATACAAAAATGGGAATAAAGAAAAATACAAAACCAGAACTCTTATATATAATGTTGCAATGTTGTTTACAATTTACAAATGCATTTTTAAAAACTACCAATTTAGTTTTACCTCGTTTCAATCAATTCATTTCCCTGAATATTGTTAAATATTTTAATTTCTCAATGTCTTATGCTATTAACAAATAATATCATTAACTATTTATGGATCTGTGGAGAAAATCATTTACAATTATGTTTTACAAACTTATTAATAGTTTGGTAAATACAATAGCTACCTAGTGGTGTGATTTGGATTTTTTTTTGTTTATTTTTTATATCAAATTACTTTAATTTTATATTTTCCAAACCGGTTAAGATTTAATTTTTCAATTGTAAAAATTGAATAACAATACTGCTCAAAAATTGTCAAAATATTAAAAATATTAAAAATAAAATCTCAATCGACTTTAATAAAAATATTAAAGTAATAAAATGAAATAATCTCTTCCAAATAAAAAAAAAAAAAAACAGATTTGAGAACTATTGTACAATTTTTTTCCGGATTAGCATACTTGAGAGTTCAGGCCATACTCGGGAGTATGATGATAAAAGTATTTGTATTAAAAGTGTAGTTTCTGTCGATTCCTTATACATTCCTTGGTATATTTCATTTAAATAATTATATAAATGTTATTCATTTTTCTTACTAGCTTCTAGGTTCCACATTATCGACTGGGCATAAGTTATATGGTAATTTGTGTTGAATTTTCATGTAAATAAATAAAAAATCTAATTCTTACTTCTATAATGTATGTTTATTTTAATGCCATTAAAGTAATACGACTATATTTACTATATACATAATAAAATATATTATTCCGATTTTTCTTTAAAAAAAAAATATAATAAGAAAAATAAAAATATTTCATTAAGACATGAAAATTTAATTTTCAACATAAATCTATCCAACTTTATAAATTTCCTATATATTTATGTAGTAATTGTATACCTTTTTTTTATATTATAATTAAAAAAATAAAATATACAATACAATTTTTACGCTCGCCTAATGAAAAAATGTGTTAAACCAATGGAGCATAATAATGTTATTTGGACTCCCAATGAGGATTTTAATCCATATTAAATTTTTTTTCTTATACCTAACTATTTTTTCCTTTTATTCACTGTTTTTCTAAAGCATTATATTTTTAGATATATTATATATATATACACACATATTTAATACATATACCTAAGTATTTTTATTTTTAACAAAACATTGCACTGGATCATGACAATGGCGCAAGCGAATATAAACCAAAATAAAAATACAAGGCAACATAATAATGCTGTTGATAGTTTTTTTTTATTTTTGCACTTATTCTGTATACCATTAAATGAAAGAATTGTTTTTAAAATCTCAAACTGAAATAAAAAAAAGAATTGTAGCTTAAATTTTAAATAAATAAAAAGTTATTCAGTGTGCATTTACTTCAAATGACATCTTTCAAATAAAGCATTATCTATACAGGGTTAAGAAAATGTTGACTTAATTCTAACTTTCGCAAATAAACTGTTGATATTAGCTGTTTCGAAGTAACATTTGGTAGTACAATATTTTTTCACTGCAACAGTTTTCTTGAGAAAATACTTTAAACAAATAAATATTATAATAAAGGAATTATTATGCTTATTTATTTTATAGTGCTAACTTTAAGATAAAGAAAATATGTGAGAAATATGAATTATGTATCGAATCCTTTATGAAAAAATTAGAATTAATTTAGACAAGAGTATCACTTCAGAAAACTTATTTGGTTAACAAAAATTGTCAAACGAAATTAAAAATACTAAAAAAAAATTTTCCCTTCCTTCAAAAAAACATATCATTAACAATAATATTCAATTACACTTATTAAACATAAACAATCCGTTGTTTATAACAAAATTTCCAAAGATGTGCAGCTTCAACACATCTTATAAAAATAAATGACTCACGTACGTACATTTGTATGTATCTACGTAAGTACGTATACATATTTATACACAAATATGGTTCGAATTTGAACAAAGATTGCCTCAAGTACCAGAATAACAACTTATTCTTTATAAATAGATATAAAAATAAAAACAAAACCATAAAAACATAATATGAAATTATATCCTATGCAATATACGTTAAAAAAGAAATAGATTTTTTAAAAAGAGAGAATTTCAACAATAAATTAATAGCAAAAGTACAAATGAGAAAATGAGCGTTTTTAAAATAAAATTAAAAAATAAAAGCATACTTATGAGTATGTGTAGTGTATTATAATTAAAATGAGCATGAAATGAGTATATATTAGGTTCCTAAATGACAGAATTTACGGGTTGTAAAAAAAAGTTTTTCTTTATACATATTTATTATCATAATCACATAAAACGTTTCGAATATTTTTATAGTTGATGTAGTATACGACTAAATGGTATTCAATGAAATTGAACCTTAAAAATAACTTTATCTTCCGGTATCTTAAAATCGATATATCTTGAATCGAAATGTTGTGAACAGGCCTCATACCTTATTTCGAAGGTACTGTTCAATATTATTTTTTTTTAAGATAAATTTACACTTTTTCCTATTTTCTCTAAAACAACAAATTATTAGATTTGTATTTTTTTGTTATATAATATAACATTAAATTAACTCTGCTATATCATAATATTCGAAAAGAATGGCTCTTTTAAGAAAATTTTTCTGAAGGCCATAGAAGCATTTAAAATTTTTCTGAAGGCCATAGAAGCATTCTTAGGATAAATGTAGTTTCTCCTTCTTTTTTTTTTTATTTCTCACATCTAAGGAAACTAAATATAGCGATAATTGTATTGAATGTAAAACTGCATATCCGGATTAGCATAAAAAAAATACAAACTCGATAATAAAAAAAAAAACAAAAAATTCTTCTGAAAAAAACTTAAACCAAAAAATATCTTACATTGAATTATGTTTCTACATATGCAATTCACATAAAAATTGTTTTTTCTTTCTCAATTTCTTCTCATTTTCTTAATTCTCTAATTTCACCTGTATTTTTTTTTTTTACCTGTTGATGATTTCAAATTAATTTAACTCTTAGTATTGAGAAAATTTTTAAAGCGCCAACAGGTTTGATAATTTTACGGTCGGTTTAATTTTTCTTTTTTTTATTGTCAATAAATAATTTTCAATAAAAAACGTGAAATAATTGAATTTTACTGAAAATATATATGTACTTGAAAATTATATTTTTTGGTTATGTTTAGAACTAAATTTTATTTTGTATTAAAATTTTCTTTATGTTTTACTGATTTAAAAAAGAGTTAAAAATATGTGAAAAAATACACTCGTTGTAAATATTTAGAAAAATAAATATTTTTCCAAAAGTTATACAAAAAAAAAAAAACCTAAAAAGAAGTACAATTCTTAATTTCGTTAATTTAAAAAATAAAAAGTAATATTCATATTGAATATTAATATTAAAAATGGTGCATTTTGTATAAATTCTAAAATTTATTATGTTCACTAAAAATAAGAAAAATTATTTTAAAATATTACAATATAATATTTTTATAATTTTTTCGTAACAATAATATGATTTTATTATTTTAATAATAATGGCAACACTAGGTTTATCAAAAGTTTTCATCTTGGATAAATATTTTACTGAATTACAAAAATTTTGGGAAACTGAAAAGAAATTACAAGGTAAATTTGTTAAAACAAAAAGAAATAAATAAAAGTTTGTTGCTTAAGTCTTTTGTTTTTATTTTGTTTCAAGTTTCAAGTAAAATTAACTACAATTTATTTACATGAATTTATTTACTTGGGAAAATACAAATTGAATATTGAAAATTTGTTTTTTTTTTGTCTTATGAAAAAAGTTTTTTACTTGAGTCTTTTGTTTTATAATTTCTTGTTTTTTGTTTATATAAATAATATAGGAATAATAGAAATAGTTAATAAAAATTTCTTATACTATTGTATTAAATTATGTTTTGGTTACGATTATATTGCTGAAATCAATGTTATACAGCTATACCAGATATATATATAAATTATTTATTAGAATCATAACAAAATATTATAGTTTTTAATAGAAGAAAAAATATAGGTTAATCGATAGCTTTTACTTTAAATATTTCAAAGTTTTTTTTTTTGTTGTTTTAAAAAATAAAAATTTCAGATATTGAAAATAATTGAGCTTAAAATCAATTTATGAAATATAAAAATAATGATTTTATTTTTGTTTAGTCTTTTAAGACTTTTTTGTATTTTGTTTGTAACGTTAGCATATTATTTTTAATTAGATCAAAATTAAAAGTAAAATGTTACCAACCCTCATGTATTGAGATTGTTTTTTGATTGATATACAAAAAACAACACAAACACTTAATTTAAGTGAACAAATTGAAAAATTGATATCAAATCCAGTCTGACGTGGGAATCGAACCCACGACCGAACACGCCGTAGGCTAATGGTAATACAACTACAACATGACGGCCGACAAAGTTGATAAATAAATATTATATCAAAAAATTATATACCTCATTTCAAATGTAACTTGTTACATGTCACATAATCACATTAATAAATGTGAACATTAATTGATTATGTTCCCTATAAAATGTTCTATAACATTTTATATAAAAGAACAATTAATGTATAAAATATAATACACTAAAAAATAACAGTTTAATTAAGTATAATAATTAAGAAGAATTGTAAATTAAAGACTCAGTCTTATACCTGAATTCAACAATAAAACTTGGAATATATAATTGGTCATTTTATTATCACATAACTTAATATTAAAATATCATGTATCGAGTTTTGGGTATAGAAATAATTTTAAATTCTGTATATAATTTACAAAACATACATCTCAACAATTTTTAATTTGGTCACATGCTAGAAAAGACAATAATACAAATGAATGACAAATAATGTTAGTGATGAGACAAAATTATTAATTTCATTTCTATAAAAATGCATTATATGTAAAATAATAAAATAGACGATGAATTCATGAATTCCGCACAAAGTACCATGTTAGATATTCGAAATAATAGTGAATAATTTATTTTTTTTAAATTACATAAAAAAATTTAGTTTTTTGTTATTTTATTATCTTAAACATCTTCTCAATGTTTCTATATTATCGTGACTCATGGTGTTAAGTAAATAATGTTTTTTTGGGATAATATTTTCAATTGCAATTTATTATTTGTAAACAAATAATGAATTAAACAAATACTAAATTATTTTAAAAAATAAGTTTTTATATAAATTATTTATATGTTTAATGGTTAAAAATCAAATATATAATGTGCCTTTTCAAAAAATTTGTTTAAATGATTGTTCATTTTAACTACCTAATGGAAATATTAGAACTAATATCAACTTATACACTCTCAGAGCAAATTAGGGATTGTTTTAGAATTTTATTTTTGTTCTAAAATGAACAGTTGTTGTTAAAGTTAATAGAAAAACAAAATTCTTCTCTAAATGGTTTATTCAAAACATAACTTTGAAAAAAATAATAAAAGATTAAGTCTTAGGGCTTCATTTTAAAAGTCTCTGTCGGTTAAAAATAAAATATATAATTAGTATTACAAATTATTGTTAATAAAAACATTTCGCTTTCTTCTACATGATTATTTTTTTCTAGTATTTTTTTTTCCTTAAAAAATTATTTAATTTTTTTCTGTTTATAATAAAAATATGAATTAACACACACATTTAACTTATTTTACATTACTCTAAGAGCTAGACAAAAAAAACTGTTGTCTGTTTCAGTATTAACATCTAATCAGTAAATTCAATTGAAGCAATTCCATGAATTATTTCTAAACATTTACTCCTCGAAATATAAGTAGTTATTCTCTGCCATTTAACTTAAAATCTTTATGCTACAACAAACTATAATTACTTTATTTTATATTTATAATGAACTTTTATTCGAATTTAACTGATGATTGGCTTTAATTGTAATATTATAAAGCTCTTAATTTATTATAATTAATGCTTAAAATAAATCTTAGTCAAAGAGCTCTCGAATTTGGTATAAAAATAATTTGGAAATCTTATGTAAACAAAATCTTAATACCAAGTTTAATTTACATAATTGATATGTTCGGCAGAAATAATATTTTCGATTTTTATTTAAATATTCTTAAATATCAATTTTATTTCTAATATAAACTGAAATCAAATACTGATTCGGCTTTGTAACTAAATCAAAATATAATAACTTAAAATTTTGTGTACAAAATATATCTATAAGACTATTAAAAACTATATAATTTTCTTATTTGAAATTCCTCTTACTGCACCATTCATAATTTAATTTTTACCTCCAAAACAGTCTGGTTTTTCTTTTATTATTTGGCCGATATGAACCTTTTTCAAAAGGAATAAAATTTTAATAGGGTGAATGATTCAGTTCTTGGAAATATTGTAATAATAAAATCAATACAAAAAATAAAAAAAAAACGAAAAAAATATTTGTGAAGTTCGAAAAAATTTAACAGGAAACGGTCTACACTACGCTGTCTGTCAGGTCATTGCATTTTTGTGTTAAGCTGTCGAAGGTAATTTAATTGAAAAAAATATTCAGTCATACAGAATACAGTCATGTAGACGAATCATTTTTATTTACTTTATGCCAAAATGCGTACAGCTTTCGAAAGTTATGAATTTTTTTCATACAGAAGAACCCAATAATCAAATTTTTCGTATTCAGAAGTAATTGATTTTTTAATTAAATTTTGAATTTCCTTCAAAGGATTTGTAATTCAATAATTTAACGATTTTACAAATTTAAAAATGGTCTTTCAAAGCTAAAAAAAATTATTGTAGGCCTCTGTTGCCAAAATTAGATATAATAACATAAAATTGGGTTACCCCTGTATAAAGACTATCAACAGAATAAGTTAGTTTGTGATAAATGTTTCTAATAATCTATTAAAAATTTGTTGCCATTTAATTAGTTCTGTTACTTCATAAGGCATAAAACATTAATTTATTTTCTCATACTCTTTTCGAAAAAGGTGTTTTTTTTTTTAGCACAACAGTATTTGATGGTTATTAAAGAACCAACACATTTATAATCGGATTCAAAAAAAAAAAAAAAATAATAATAAAAAAAATTGGTTTTTAAACCTTAATTCTTTGAAATCATAAGATATATTTTTTTTTATCTTTTGATCTTTATTTTAGATGAAATTAAAAAAAATATTATTCAGAATTTAATATAAAAATATACAAAAATATCATATATCTTATTTATGAGTAATTCGTGCTTTTGCTGCAAAGAAAAGGTATAAAAAAAAATGTATTCAGGAACTATATTCAATTTTTTTTCTTATAATTTTATTTTAATTAGATTTACTCAAAAAAAAACTATAAAATTTAGTTTTTGCACACTTGTAGATAATAAAATTTATAAATGAATATAAAATCATTGTTAATAAAAACCATTCATACAAATTTCATTCATATAATTAATATCGAACCAAATTTAAGAAAGTAAATGAGCATATAAAAATGTTGACTCAATACATGGATGTACCGAGTTTTCGCTATTAAAGGCAAGCGATTAGTTAACATTTCGTTATTTGAAACATCCTCATAAAGAAATTCTATTGAGTTCATTTTAATTTCATCATCGTAGGATTAGCCGGTTTACTTTTCAAATTATTGTAAAATTCCTACACATAAAATTTCGGATTACAAATACATGATAATACGTAGTTTCTGGACTAAAGCGATGTTTTGTTTAAGATCGGGAAAATATTTTGTTAAACATTGTAGAATTATTGGCGGGATAAATGCACAATAATGATTTTCTAGAATAAAATATCTTGGAAATTAAATGTAAAAAAAAAAGCATAAGCGTACATGTAAACTTAGTATTTTATTTTATTATCGAACTTAATTTTAATTCAATGTTTTTTATTTCAACTCATTCTTAAATATAATTTTATAATTCTTAAATATAATAACAATAATGAACATTATAAATAAAGTAATTTTAGTAATTGGAATTACTATTTTTGGAGACTTTAGTTTCAAAATTAATACAAATATTATGTAAATAATTCGAATTAAATTTTATTAAAATTTTTTTAAGTCAAATTTGGTAAAAACTTTACGTTATAAATAAAAATTTAAAGGATATTTTCACTTGAACATATGTACACATTATAGGCAAACCATATTATGAATACAGATATTTTTATTTGATATAAGTTTTTTTTTTTCGTTAAAACGAGTTTACAAATTTTAAAGTTTTTAAAGAACTCTATTGAATAGTTTTTCTCGTTACAAATCAAATATTTGTCATTATATATATATAAAATTCGATCGAATAATATTGTGATTGTGACTCTTACAGAATTAAATGGAATCAAAAATTATGAATAAAACACTTCATTTTGGTTAGTTTTATTTAAATTCAATGGTATTCAGGATAGGATTTTTCTACTTTTAAGTCATCCAATTTATATTGTATTGATCTAATAGTTTTCTATGGATGAAATTGGATAAGAAATTAATGTTTACATCCAAAAAGACATCACCCACGAATTGCATTTTAATCACGACAATATGCATTAAGTATAACCATAAAAAAAAATATTAAAATAAGTTACTTATATTCCTACTTACTTTTTATTATTAAAGAAAATTTTACCATAATAACAAAGTTATTTAACCCAAGTGTTTTTTAAGACTATACAAAAATAATATTTGTGTGTAGAAAATTGTGGGAAAATATTTAATATGATTAGGTTTAAAACAAAAAATGAAAAATAAAATTGGAAGTTAATGCGAAGGTAGCTTAATTTTTATTAAATTTACGTGTAACAAGAAACAAAATAATTTCCTAGTTATTTTCTTCTGAGTACAGTTTGTTTTAAATTATTTGAATCAGATATTCCACCACATTTATCATAACATTTTATAAAATAAAATTTTTTTTTGTCTAAAGTAGGTATCTTAAGACAATATAATTATTTTAATTTTTCTGCTAATATTTTGTAATACCATAATACTGAATTCATATTGCCGTTGACTGTAATTTTTTAATGTTTGGTTTTATCGTACAAACCAACTACTTCATCGTCCAACCAGATCCCACCCAGTAATCGGGAGGCATATATTATTTATGCGTATTTATTTAAATTCCATCCTACGTCTTTTATCGCGGATTTTGAGCAGAAATTCAGGAATGAGGTCAACCTTTACAATTAAAGGTTAATGTCGCTTTATTTGACGAAAGACATTTTTAGTTTGGCTGTTAATTCCTGATATTCTCACCCTCTTAACTCCCGGCTACCGGCATTCTTGGAATTATCGCTCAAACGCAATTAGGGATTTATTTCGGACTGTGGAATATGGAACGAAACAACGCGTTTTGAGTGTTGCACCTTGGGCATTATTCACTTCACTATAAAGTATTTATTTTTCTGTCGCTTTTTCTTCACTTTATATAATATGTCCTTTTACAATAAAGACATAAAATATGGAAATAAAGTAAATTTATCTCATATTAATAATAACATAGTCACTTTACGTAACATAACCGCTGCGCTGTAGAAATTTATTTTTAATGAACAAAATATTTAAAAATCATTTTTATGTACCCTTTTTATATCCTTTTCTAAAGTACTTTTTATAACATAACAACACTTACTATTACATACAATAAACCATAAAATTTCATGAAATTTATGAATTTTCAACTTAATTTACCATTTTCCTTTTACTTTGAAATCGATTCATTTTATGTAGATAATGTTTAAGATAATTTATTTTTTATAAATTTTTTTTTTTTTTATATACAAATTTCTTATAAATCCCCGCTTTTACATGATTAAATTGATTTTTTTTGCTTATAATGCCTAAAATGAAAATAAGATAAAAAAAAAATAAAAACAAATAAATTTCAAAATCTTGTATTATTCTGCATTTTATATTTTTCTCTGGTGTGAATCAAAAACTGTCAATCTAAAAACATAAAATTTTTATATACATATTATAAACAAAAAAATAATTATTAGCATAATCTTAACAATAATAAATCTGCATCCATCCACCTAATTTTAAATAAAAATATTTTGAATGAAGACATGAACATTTTTTTTATCTTAATTAATGTGTTTTGTGACCTTCAAATTATTGAATACATTTTTAAAATTTAACAATGAATATAATGGTATATGTATAATCAAACAAAAAGTATTTTCACTCCAATTTTAAAGTTGAGGGATTTTTAAAAATTATTTAAAATAGAACAGTCTTATTAAAAAAAAATTTCAAACAATAAAGTATATTTATCCACTCTTGAGACCAGCGACAGGATAGCAATTTCATGGTAATAATATTCTTGCATTCTGGATGCAATTTAGATTGGACATTTTCGTTTCCAACCAGAGAACTATTCATATTATTTTATATGTAAATTTCGAAATTTTATGGTGGTTCTTTCAATAATAAAGCGATCAATCACTATTGAAAAAGGAAAAGGCACTTTTATAATACTTTGATTATGGTAAAAAAAAACATTATCTAGATTATTGTGATTTATTTTGTACTTACAGTATTATTTACTATCAGATTTCATATTTTGTTGAATTCATCAATGTTGTATATTTCTTTTAAAATGAAATTATAATATTTATTGAAATTATTTCCTTGTATGTAATTGTCTATCTTTATCGAAGAACAAAAAATTGTGAAACTTATTATTGAAATTAAGTTATGAGCTGACATTAATCAATCGACCTCTGCTAAACTGTTTAAATATTTATAAATAGTTATAAATTCATTTAATATCAATTAAAACTATAGTATAGGTGACGAATTTAACAAACATGGAGTAATTAATATTCATTCACGTGTTAATACGATAAAAAAATACTATATCCTTGAGGTAAATAATTTTTTTCAATTAAATAGTAAATAAATATTATGTCTCAATTCTTTGACATTGCAAATTCTTATCTAGGTACGCTTATAATACTTTTTAAAAGATATAATTATGTAATTAACTCAAACTCATTCATACTTCATTTGTATTTTAAGTATAATTATGTTTGAGTTTTGATAAGATTTATAAAATATGCATAATTGTTATTCTTAGAATAAAATTGTGTAATTTTTTAAACAAAATTACCATAAACACAGAGTTTTTTAATTTTTTTTATTTTATATAATTTTATTGAAACAAATTGATGAGCATTATTTATCAAGATATCATGCGCCAAACCTTTAAAATTTATTAAAGTTTTCACCTCCTTTTTGAGCCCTCATATTATTCTTTGTAATAATAATAAAAATAAAAAAAAAAATAAAAATAAATTAGTGATGATAGTTTAATTTTTTAATATAAAATATTCAATATGAAACATTGTTTTATTATTGTGGGAGGAAATGTAATTTGCAATAGAGATTGAATTAAAAAAAAAATGTTTATAGCTAGAAGGATAGAGAGAATAATCCATTATTTTTAGATTATATGATGATGATATTGTTTTTTTTTGATGTTTTATTATTATCTATGTAGAAATAGTAAAATATTATATAATTTCCTCAAATTAAGATGCACATTAAATTTACATTACAGTATGGATTCAAAAATAAAATTATTGAATTCATTTCAATTAAATATATTGTAATATTATGGATAAAATAAAAAGTTACATAACTTTATTGTAATTATAGTATTCAGACACTTTAGCGAACGCAATAAAAAGTCTTTATAAATTAAAGAACTTAATTAGGTTTTTAAGCTTAAACATTTACAAATTATTTTCTTTTAAGGTAAATAAGTCTATTTAATCTGGCGTCTAAGTAAAAGAAAACATATAAAAAAGTCACTGCACCGATGAACTAAAACTTTTAAAGTCATTTCTGTTTATCCAGCAGGGAACCTCCGTGTTTTTAATAATTTGATCAATAAATCAAAATTTATGTTCTGTTGATTATGAAAAAATATAAATTGAAAGTTAAGTTTAATTAATTGAAGTTATTTATACGTTAATGTAGGAATTTCAATTGTTGTTTTTATTCTTTAAAAGTGTATTAATTCTGTGCATATTCACATAATAAGGAAATGACGAATTCAATTTGAATGTCAATATTCATCGCGAAGAAAGAATTATTGGTTTTTATATTTCCGTGTATTCGCTTAATTAAACTAATGATCTATCTTTCTGATGGCTTTAAACATTTTCAATTAATTTATTCTGTTTCGAAAAAAAAAAAATTTGAAATTTCTTTAAACAAAATATTAACTAAAATGAATAAGATGTTTAAAATAGTGTGTGTCGTTTAAATGTAATTTTTAATGAAAATATTTTATTTTTAATTCAATATAATTTATTTGTTTATAAGCTTCTTTTTTCCAAATTGTAATAAATCTATTAACAAAGATATTTTCTCTCTTTATATGAGCATCTGTATAGTTAAGTCTTTAAAAAATGTGACATGAAAATAAAAACAAAAAACTTAAGACGTAAACTTTACGTTTGTTTTGTTTTGTTTTTTTTTTTTATTAAGGTTAATAAACTAAATATTTAAATATAAAAATAAAAATTATGTTATTTAAAATTAAAAACCAGTTTCCTTTCTTCTTTTATTTTAAATAAAATAATTAATATAATTTCTATCTGATAATATATTTTTAATTTTATGTATATATTCAAAGTAGAAATTTTACATATTTCGAATTTTTTAATTAATTTTATTTTTAATTTAAAATAGAAATAAAAAAATAATTTGTGAAATTATCAATTTTAAAGGTCTTATTAACAAATCGAAACGAGAAAACTCTTCTTTTTTTAAAGACAACAAAATAATTATTGGTCGAAAACTACTACTATCAAAATAATTGGAAATTATTTGGCAACCTTCTCCAAAAATAACAATCCTATTCTGGAATAAGTATAAACTTTAATAAATTATCTTTACTACCCTCTGCAGTTATACATTCCAGATGAGAAATTATACCGCCTAAAATAATTTTTATAAACATGTTTATTGTGAAAAATTAAAAAAAAAACATATATTTTTAAATAAATTCAGTTTTCCGTCAACCAGTTAAATATATTCTTGTTCGAAGCTTCATCATTGTGAAAGATTGTCACTTTGACTTAAATAATTCTTGCATAAATAAATACAAATTAACATAATCTTATCAATCAACAGGTATTAAATTAATTTTTATTGAAAAAAAAAACGAATAATAATAATTCAGTATTTTGTAAAATTGGATATTTTTAATTTTTTAACAATAAGATAGATGATATATGCAGAAATAAAAAAAAATTCTTTGATTGAAATTTTATGCCGCTCAGAGAAAATATATACATTTTTATATATAATATAAGATTTATATTTATTATAAAAAAATCATTAGAATATTTTTGTGCGCTCAAAGATGTTTTTTCTTTGTTTTGATGCTTATTAATATGTCCTACTTTCAAATAAAAAAAAATAAACATATTTTTTTTTTTTAAGAAATCAGAGTCGGTTGTAGATGGTTAATCAAAGTAAAAAAGTTTTCTGCATATAACATGACAAAGTTTTCAATTCATTAAAGAACAGTGAAATAATCCAAAACATCGAAAACGACTTAAACCTTTGTATCAGAAATATTAAAAATATATCTCGGAACGATCGATACAAAGAAAATATTTCTATATTTAAAAAAAACTTACCTCTCTTCTGGTTATTTTATATTAAAAAATTACTTAAAGTACCTTATTATTATAGCTTAAATTTTAACAATATTTTTAACGGCTTAATATTTTTTCCCTTAATACACAGATTAAGTCAAAGCTAATATAAAAAGAATTATATTTGGTCTTAGAAAAAAAA
The DNA here is from genome assembly GCA_964007475.1 of Hybos culiciformis. Taxonomy (NCBI): domain Eukaryota; kingdom Metazoa; phylum Arthropoda; class Insecta; order Diptera; family Hybotidae; genus Hybos; species Hybos culiciformis. Next base: position 146,486,543 of record OZ023273.1, on the reverse strand, counting down.
AATGATTATCGTTAATTTTTTTTTTTCTTTTATTTTTTGGTTACGTAGGTATATTTATGGTTAATTTAAAAAAAATCGTAGTATTATTAAGCGCCATTTCTTTATACCAACAAAAAATGTTGAGCGGTAACCTATAAACTTTAAACCACAAAAAAAAAATGTACATTAATAAAATTAATAATTTTGTATGTAACAAGGAAATAAATTCTGAGTTCTGAAAAGATAAAAACAAATTCGTCTTTACATGATTTGGAATTTTAAAAAACAAATAAGCATAATAAAAACCCAATAATTAAAGTTTGCTTCACTGAAAAATACGTGCCTTGGACAAAGAAATTATTTTGACGATTTTAATGGTAATAGATGTCATAAAACAAACTTTAACTTTAATTTGAAGTAATATGTTTTTAATTCTGCAATTATGTTCCTGGCGTATTTAACAAATCTCGCTTGAAAATCAATCAAGTAAATTCTTTGGTTTTCGAGTTCTTGTCTTAAGTCTTTTGTTTTTACTATTTTCAATATATTTTGTTATGTAGGCAGATACCAATTTTAAGCTTCGATGAAGATGCCAGCTCTCAATTGTTATTTTATTGTTCATGCATTTGAATAAGGAAATGGAAATAAGAGTTTTTCGATTTTTGTTTGGATGAAAAATAGCTATGAACATTATGTACTTTAAACATTTTCATTTCCTAAACTGAAACATTGTAAGATTTGTAAGCATTAGACAATTTTTTTTTAAATTAAAAAGGATTATTTTATAATAAAATTAAAGAATGTTTATATTTTTTATGATTTACGTGTACGCTTACATTGTATTTTTTTTTCTTAAACGTTTTATTGCTTTAACATCCATCATGTTGTTTTTATGCTGAATAAAGAAAAAAGGAATATAAATATACATATGTGCGTATATTAATTTTCTATGAGAAATGCATGGCATTTGATTATTTCTAATAGAAAAAAAATATGTTTATAATTTGCATAAAAAAAAATTAACATGGATTTACTCTTTGGTAACTGTTTTTCCTATTTTATTTCAATTAATTTTTTTATTTGTTTATTTGACAAAAATACTACTATAATGTTTTTTTTTTGTGTTATTTAAAACAAGCTAAATAAAATATGCATTTTTTAAAAGGAATTCTGTCTAAGAAAAGAAATAAAATGATTTTTTTAAGAAAAATTTTATTACAGAAATTCAAACTTGTTGATGAAAAATTAAAAAAAAATTCCAACGAAAGTTTCTAGGACTTAAATTTACATATCTCTAAATAATTCTTTAAGTAACCATTATGTTTTTTATAGTTATTACTAATTTTTTAACTGCGACATGTTAATATGTTATTATGTACAATTAAATAATAAATTTTAAGACATTAACTATTAACTATTAACTTGATGAATAATAAGAAAGTTTATATAATTGTAAGTAATTTTCTATACATTTGAAGTTTTAAAATTAGTTTTTTAAAATCATTTTTACAGAATTCTCTTTTCTAAAATATTTATTATTTCTAAATTTGGTACGCTGAAATTCTCCAATTCACAAAAATAAAAAATAGCGACATTTTTCTTGTATTTTAAGTGCAATATGGTAAATTGGAATGAAAAGTTATAGGAAAATTTTTTTAATTTTTTTTTAGATTTTTATCTTAATTGACTTTTAAGAAACTGCTTTGAAAATATTTTAATTTTTTTTTTCCTCATTTTAATATTTAAAATAACCCGCAAAAAAAGTAACTTGAAAATCAACAATCTTTTGAGATTGTTTTCAGTTTAAACTTATCTGTGTTAATGTAGATTTGTAGTAACTGACATAAAGGAAAAACATAATTATTTTGTTTGAAAATTTGTGATGGATTTAATAAATCTCAAAAAATTCTGGTTGTCAACCACAAATATTTCGCTAATATCCTTGAAGCAAAAAACAAATCTAAGAAAATGGAAACAAAAACTGTAGCTGCCAAAGTTTTTCGATTTAAAAAATTTAATTCATCACATAAATACGAATTAAATAAAAATAATACTAATTTACATAAGTTTTCGAAATGCGACATGTATCTTGTTAGAGTTATTTAATGGAATTTTAAGGTATTATTTTTAGTTTTACCTTATTTTAAACAAGTTATGTTTTTTTTTATTATTCAAAAATATTTAATCAGGACTTTCAGAATGCACATATCAAATAATTTGAATAAATTTTGACCTTTTACCCACACTGAACATTTTTGTAAAAACAGAACGAAATAGAAAATACATAAATAAATTTTAGAAAATTATGTTAAAAAACATTTTTTATGCTTCATGGTGCTGATAGACTTGAATTGTTTTGACATAAATTTACAACAGAAAATTTATTAATAAATAAAATTGAATTTTAGAGGTGACAACATGGAATATTTACTCTAGACAAATTTATTTAAAAAAAATATACACGAATTATTTATTTTATTTATCTTTGAAAATATTGTGCAATTCGATTCAGAATTTTTTGATTCATATTGTTTACACTCCGAAAATTTATTATTAAAATAAAAAAATTAAAATTAGCAATTATCGGCTAATTTCGAGAGTTCTGAAAAGTGAAACAGAAACTTCATCTGAGTCTTCGAAACACTCGAAGTTATCCGACAGCTTTAAAATTTTCTTTCAGAACACGATCGACAAAACAAGGGCGTTTATGGAGAAAAAATATTAAAGAAAATTAGCTTTTGAGTGTATTTTCATTTTAATCCTTTTACTTAAGAGACGTACTCTATAAGAAATTCAGGAAAGTAATTTCGGATTTTTTAGTAAATTTCATATAAGGATTGATTCTACAACAAAAGTTGTTTAATTTTTTGTTAACATAGATAAAAATTACTTCAATTAATAATTTTGTGTAGTTAAAATAAATAGATAAATCAAAATACTTAAATTTATTTTCAACAGAGTGTAGCTAACATAAAATGTTTGAAAATCCCCATGTTTTAATACATGCATACATAATATATAAATTATGTATAGGTATACCATTAATAAATTCAATAAATTTAACTATAGACGCAAAATATATTGAAAAATACTTATTAAAATAATAAAATTTTGTATAATTTATGCTGATTGTTTTTATGTACATAGGTAATTAACTATATTTTTTATTGATTGTTACCTGTATATGATTTCGAATTCTACTAAACTATAGCTAGAAAAACAAGACATAAAAATACTTATATTTTTTTTAAGTATTATATCATGCAATTACCGTCTCGATATTACTTAAAATCTATAAAAATAAAAATTGTCCAACAAATATTGCAAATGGTTGGTTATTAATCAATAAAAAATTATATTCTAATAATAAATTTTTTATTGTTTTTGAATAAACTCTTAAAATACTATTTTCTCAACCAAATATTTTTTATCCAATCTTAAAAAGAGTTTTTAAAGAAAAAACGAGTTTGAGAATCACAAGAAAAACTTAGAGCTGAAAACTGTTGACTTCTATTAAAATTTCAATCTATTAGCTGAATTCTGTTGAGTGGATTAGCGCATTATATTAGTATTGCTTCAAAAACCATATAACGCACTTTTAAAGTTTAATTTTTTTTTGACTGGATAACTTTGGATCACTTGCATCAGGTTTCCCAAAATCGCACACTAGTTTTTTTTTTTTTGTCCTTGTCCTCGTTTTGACACACATTTCTACACAGCTGAACTGTACTATGTACAATCAAAACTTTATCAGACTATCTAGTTCAAATTTTATCAACTAAGAACCAACTAAATTTATGAATAGTATATAAGCAGCATTTGTTCAATATATTACTCATATCTAGTAAGTATTCCATTCATGGCATGGAAACCTCTCTCAGCCTCACCACTATTGATATGTTAGGTGAAAATATATGGCAGACATTATAGACTTTTCTATTTTGAATTAATTGATGATAAAATAATGCAGGGAAATATTTTTACATAGGCAATAATTGCTGTACTGTGATTGATATCCCGGAGATGTGAACATTTTTCTATCCATTTTTTTTTTATTAATTAATAAATATTTTATATCTCAAATCAAAATTAAACTTGTAATATTTCACACAAATTTCAATGAAAATAATATTTGTATATGATTTTATCGGTACAATTTAAGGCAATGTGAATATACCGATTGAAAATTATAATTTTAATTGTTTATAAAATTATTAGATTTATTTTTAATATGAAAATAACAAAGCATTCTAGGGTGAACGCGTTCCTACCAAATAACGTCGTTTCCGTTCACCTACACTTCTGGCAACAACTCAAACTCACTATTCAAAGCTTCTATTTGTTCAATTTATTTCAGGACAAGATTAAATTTTAACCTCATGCTTTTTCAGTATATTTTCTGACTAGAATGCTGAAACTAATATGAAGATCTCGATTTTAACAATTTTTCACGTGCCTATTAAATCTGTCTTTGCCACTACTCAGGCTAAGTTCTATTATTTAATATAAAAATGTTCTAAAATTCTTATAGTTTTTCAAATATAAATTCTTTTTTAAATTTTTTTGGAACCTTTAAAACATTGTTTTTTTTTTTTTTCATTTATTTTGCACAATACGAGAATATATTTTTTAAGCTAAAAATAAAAGACAAAACATGTTTTCAAGTTGAAATTTTTCATTCAAATTACAGAAAAACCTGTTGAACTTTTGTAGTTTAAAATTTTTATATATATATATATACAAATATTCTTTTTACCTCAAAACATTTCGTCGTTTCTGTACAATTTTAAAGCAAAAAAAAATATATAAGTAAAAAACAAAACAGTGAAGAGTAAGGGTACTCAATGGCCGTGATTTTATAAAAATAAACAACAAGTTGTATATAGAAAAACTAAATTTATACCTAAATGTTTGTGAAAATAAAAAAAAAGAAGCAAAACATAAAAAGAGCAAAAGGAACAAAAAAAAAAATAAAAAATTAAAAAATAAGAAAAACATAAATATTCAACATAAAGAATCCCTTTTTGGAAGCTCAGCCAAACAAGGTGATGTTGGTAGACTATTTTCGTTCAATTTTTTTTTTAATTTTCATTCTGTCTGAATTCTTTCAATCTATTTATTTAGAAGTTAATATTTAGAAGTTGGTTTTAATTTATTTTTATTTTTGTTAAAATAATAAAAAAAATGTAATAATAATTTCGACAATTTTTAGGGACTTCTTATTATTTACAAAAGATATTATTTTAGTTTTTTTTAGAATTTTTTATTTTTTAAATGTGCAACTTGTTTCGACTAAATTAACATTAGAACCAAAACTATATTAATATTATTTTTTATTATCGGAAAAATTGTTTTATTCATGAACAATTTCCATAACAGAAAACACAGATTATTAAAATCCGTAGATTCGAAGACATGATTTTTTTTATTCTTCATCAACAATAATAATAACCAATAGTTGTGGTGTTTGACTCAATAGTTAGTAGCAAACTATTTTCTTTAGCTAGTTTATTGCTATAGAACCCTTGTTTATCAAGAATAATTCACGTATCACAATCAAAAATGATTCACGTATCACATTCACAAGGACAAAAAATTAATAAATAAAAAATAGAAATAAATAAAAAATTTTTTTTACTAATCATATTAAAAAATTAAATTAATCCAGAAAAAGTATTTTTTCTTTATTATCCAAATTTTTATAAAATTACCATATATTTGCATATATAAATATGTTTAAAAATATTTTTATTTGGTTTATGAATTTTATATTAATTAAGTTAGCCATAGAATTCGTTTGGTTATTAAACTAAAAACTATGAACATTTACATAAAATAAAAAAAATCAACCTGTATTTTTTTTTTGTATATTTTATTCAATTTCCTTCGTGAAATTCTCTGTGTCGATTCTAGTTCCGATTAATTCCAAGAAAAGTAATAAAAAATGTAAATGAAAATATATAAATAATCAAAGTAGATTGCTATTAAAATTTTCTAAAGGTCTCTCTTTCCATACATATAATTTTCAAACTTGATTGTTTTTGTTTGCATTTATCATTTGGATATTTTTTGAGTCCAAGATTTTTATTTTCTTTATTTTTTTTTATTTTTTTTACCTTAATATTAGGTTCATGTTAAAATAAAATTTGTTATAAATTCCATTAAAAATTCTCTGATGAATAAATATATAATGCGACTTATTCAATTATATTTGAAATTATTTAATAAATTTTAAAATAAAAATTTTTTCAGTTTCAATTTCAACGTAAATCTTTAAAATTTAGAATTTTGACGAGGTTTATTTTGAAGAATTGGACTCATTTGAAATAAAAATTGTCACTAATTGAAAATATTTATTACTTTTTAGGAACAGATATACTTTAAAAAAAAACTAACACCAAAAAGCATCAACATAATTTTAGCCTTATTTTTAAACAACATTCGTTCAAAAATTATTTTTCACTGTTTTTCTGGCTCACTTTTGTTTTTTAATTTCTAAAAAAATTATATTAAAATATAATTTGAGTTCTTGACCGATGAAAGATAGAAGAATTTATCAGGCCAGAAATGTCAAAATATAAAAAAATATGTACAATAAACTAATTTATATTATTATATGTTCACCCTTCATGAAGATTTCAGTAGTATTATTGTATTTTTATATATAAAATAATTATTAACATAATAAAATATGAAACACCATGCAAAACATATAAATAGCCATATTTTAATGTCAGTTATAACAAAAACATTCTAAATATCATTTCACATCTTCTTTATTAAAAGAAGTGATTTGAGGTGCATGTGAGCCCCTTTTTTTTATTACCTAAGGCTATAACATTATTTGTGAAGAATGAAATCAAAGAAGTTAAGCTATATTCAGACAACAGCAGAACAACTGTTTAAATTATGCGCCGCACGCAATGATTAAAGTTTAAGAAATTCAGTTTTTCTGCTTGGCGTGCGGTGAAGACTTTTAAAATTATGAAAATAAAAATAATAAAAAAAAAAAAAAAACTGGAAATGCAATTACTAAATTAAAGTTAAACAACATAAAAAAACAAAAAAAATTGTATATCCAGAAAAGTAATAAAATTTGGTTGAAAATTATATGAAAATTTTTATATGATTTTTTTTTCTCTCACATCTCATTAAAATTTTGGATAATGAATGACCAGAAAACACTCTTGGCTAATGAGATTTTTCCTTCAAACTAATAATATAATAAAATACATATGTCATTTCACATATGCCAAAAAATTATGATCAGTATGTGATAATTTTATGAAACTAGTTTTTTTATAAGAGTATAACTTTAAAATAAATCATGTTTGGTGGTCTTTGAACTTTCTGAAAAAAAAAAATAAAATAAAATTACTAAATAATGTAGATTTTGAAACACCTTTTTTAGGTCAGATTCATCAGTCAATTGGGTCTGGAAATTTTGAATTTAAAATATTAAAAATATTATATGATAATTTTCTTTTAAATTAAAGGTAATGAATATTGTAAAAATTAATATTCAAACTGACACAATTCTTAATGTAGAATTTTCCAGATAGAATAAAACATAATTTTTACTTGTCTCGTCCGTCATTCATAAATTTTGAATTTAGTGCATGATGAAACAATAATAGCTTTTAATGCGTTGGGGATCGTTATGTTGTATTTAGTGCTATAGAATTTAGATCACTAAATGGAGTATTATATGCGTCAATACACATGCAATCATTTAGATGCATCTGCGTAAATAATAAAAAAATTTGGGTGCATCAGCGTATATAATGAAAAAATTTAGATGCATCAGCGTAAATAATGAAATCATTTAGATGTTTCGTATTGAATATTACGTAATACCTAAACAAACATAATATCTCTCTCACAATATTTCAATACAGCCAAATACAAAAAAAAAAAATGAGAAAAAATGAGAAGCAAAAAAATTCTCTCTTTGCAACTACCTCTCCCCTACGCATTAAAACAGTATATTGGATACGTAAACAAAATTTGTTATACAACTCGTTCTGTATTTACACAAAAATACATTGACACTTGTCAATTTATATCACTCGACCTTCGGTCTCGTGATATAAGTATTGACTCGTGTCAATGTATTTTTGTGTATACAGAACTCTTAATTAATAACAAATTTAGTTTACATATACAATAATCTACTATTAAAATTGTCTGAAAAGTGGTTAAAAATTTTACGGTCAGATATGTGAAAGAAAATATGTGTAATTTTCAAATGTCTGAAGAATGGTAAAAACTTTTGCATTCTATGAAAATAAAATGTTTTTTCACGAACTGAGATTAATCCGTAAATAACGCTATTGCTATATGCATAATTCCTAATTTTATTTATTTTAAATTTAAATGGTTCATTATTAAAATGATGTCAATTCAAAAAATAAATTCTTGAATTTATTTTAATTTGTGAAAATTTTTATTTTAATTTTGCGAAAAATAAAAAAAATTAAGCGAATAAATAAATCGACAGGTATGGTAAAAAACAATTAATTATTTTAATAATGCTTAAAGCATTTCCGTTTCATTTGTTTTAAAAAAAATAAAAATAAATTTATCACATATTTTTCATGCGCGAATACATTTTAATAAAACAAGTTATTTTATTATCAAAAAAAACATTTTTTTTTTCTGTATTAACTCTATTCAAATTTTAATTAAAGAAATAAACCAACAGGTAATTTAATCAACAGGTAATACAAAAAGTTCATTGAATTTTAAGTGAATTCTGTTTGAATTACTTATTTATTATATTGGGTTGATGTACATCATGGAATTTCTAAAATTGAAGTATAAAAATAATTCAATTTTACTTTTTCTGATTCTTGAACTTTTGATTGTTTTTGAAATTTCGATTAATAAACATTAGAACCTTTTGATTGTTCTCGCAGCTAATTAGAGTTCACAATTCTGAAAATTTATTCTAACAATTTTTGTAATCAATTATTTATCAAGTAATTTAATTGTTCAAATATTTACTTTTTTTTCATTATGATTAAAAAAATAACTTTAGATAGATATTTGGGAAAATAAAATAATATTCATGTGTAGAAGAAATAATATATAGTTATTATAAGTGTTTATAGTTAAAGCAATTTTATCACCATAACATATTTAGATATAATAAGATCACAACAACCGATTTAAAAAGCGTAAGATTTTAAATATATACATATATTAAAAGAAATCATCATTTGAATCTTTATAAGAAACAGTTTGTTTCATTTAACAAAAAAAAAAGCAGACCTTAAAACTTTCCAAGAATTATAAACAAATATATTTACAAAATAATCAATTGATGAAAAATCAGATAACAATTTTGTTTTTTTTTTTTTTGTTTTCGAATAAAAAAACATTTATGAAAAATTTCTCCTATAATTTTTTTTTTTTTTTATTTATTTTCAAAACATAAAATAAAAATTAATGTCTTAGAAGAAAAGAATTAACAAAAAAAAAGATTAAAAAATTTATGAGATACTGGTCTGCAAGTTGGATACCAATATAACTTTTATATTAATGTGAAAAGAAAAAAAATATTTAATTCTCTAATGATATTTTTTTTTTTGGAACTGAAGTTTTGTCTGCTTCTATTGACGATTTTTTGATCTTTCACCGCAATATTTTCATTTTGTTTGTATTTAATTAAAAATAATAAAATAAAAAATATCTAAAATGTATAAATTTTATGTGTTCTTTTATCGAAAGCTTTATAATATTTTAAAAAGTGACATAGAAAACAATTTTTTTTTTGTTTGTTTAAATGTGTTTATGATGGTTTTAATAAGGAAAATTAGGCTTGGTTATTCGTCCGGGAATTAAAATGTTTTTCTTTTTTAATTTGGAATGTTTAGAACTGTTAAAATCTTCTTTATCTCCTGGTGTTTTTTAACGGGCGCCTTCTGGTTGTTTAACATTTTTAAGACAGCGCAATTGCAGAACACATGTTAAATTTATTAAAACTTGATGTTTGCTTTGAGAATTATGGTACATTGTCATTCTTTCACTCAATTAAAGTTATTGTGTTAAACAAATTGTTTTAATATTAAAAGATATTTTCTTAAATAGTTTTCAATGGTAACCAAAATTTCAAATATAAACCATAATTGATTAAAAAAAACTATTTTTCACATAATTCTCTTGGGAACTTAAATCGTTTTATCCTTCGTTCAACATTATTATATTGATTTTTGAAAAAATAGGCATATTTCTTTAAAAAAAAAGGAAAATCTAAAGTAAATTATTAATTTTTTAGCTATGTAGTATATTTATTATTATAGTAAAATTATAATAATGAACTGAACATTTTATTCACAGACAGTACCACATGTATTGATTCAAAATATTAAATTTTTTAATAAAAGTTCATAAATAAATTCCGAACTTTTATAACACTGGTCTAAAATTATGGTGCAAAAAGGTTTAAAAATATATTTTATATTCTGTTCACAGTTATTCACAGTTAATGAAAATATAGGTACAAGAAATTTTATATTCACACAAGACAGTATTTTAATCCACCTAACTATGGAATATTCCAATTTCAATTTTAAATCTTGATTTATCTTTATATAAGTGGTCAAAGTTTTTATTACTGACTTAGAGATCTTTTCTACATCCCACACAAGAAACGCGACGCGATGGTTAAACTTTTCTTATAATTTCTTTCTGCAAAATATTTGAAATAAATTTAAATCTATTTGAATTCACCTTTACGTAAAACATTTATATTTCAAAAAGATTCTTAACGAAATATTGTATGATTATTGATGCTAAATTATGTATTATCAAAAAAAAAAAAATTAAACATTAATTTTCTTCTTTTTTTTTACAGATGCATCTTCATCCAACGAAGCAGTTCATTTACAGCAGCGTTTGAAAAGTTTGAGCACCGAATTGGTGACATTAAGAAATCGTTTGCATGTCGGACAACAAACAGGTATGTATACCGTAGTTAACTTCTTGTGATTTTTTTTGTTTTTAATGAAATTTCAAGAATTTTATTTTATTGCATTCGATTATAAATGCAATAAAAGAAAATTGTATAATAAATTTGTATTTAAATTTCAATTAATATAAAAATTGAAATAAGGAAATATCTTATTATTATTATTTTTTTCACACATTTTAAGGTGCATCAAACACAAATTCAAATGGTACCGTTAATACGACCACACTTAATAACAACACAACAAATAATAATCAAGGGCTACAACATAATGGAACTGTTTCGTCCAATAATGGTATTTCAGGCAGTGGTATAAATAAGCCGATGGGAACATCGAATACAGCGCCTAGTAAAGTTAGTATAACATGTTTTTTATTCATTAAAATTATTTTACAAAAAAAAACATGGTAAAGAGACAAAATCTTGCTGTTCTTTTTTAAGAAGGAATTTTAAAGCACACATTTTTACTTTCTTATAAAAACCTAAATTGTGTCAACGATAAAAATGTTTCCTCTATGCTAGATCATCATTATTTTTGTAGAAATATAATTCAGCATTCTCTTTAATATTTATTATATAGTTTCAAGAGTATAAATTCGTAAATTTTGTGTTGCATCGCTAGAAATAAACTATATAACAATTATTAGGTTTCTTTCAGTAATATTGGCTTATTTAAATAATTTTGATTTCAGAATCATACCCTTAATAACTGCATCACACAAAATGGAAATATCATATCACCTAGAAATACATCAATACCTCATCCTTTGCCACATCAAGTTACAGGAACACAAACAGGTAAGCTAAATATAATATTTATAAAAGATGTAAATATAAACAAATGTAAATATAAACATAATGTTTTGTTACCTTTTATTACAATTCGCATAGCCTTATCAGATCGAAACAAACCGATAATTCTTTTTTATAGTAAATTTGATTATTTTCCTTCAAATTAATAAGAGATTCTTTAACTTCTAAAAATTGTAATTTAAAGTTTTTTGTTCACGAACCTAAAAGTTTGATAGTCAAAGTATAGTAATATTAAATTTCCGAATGACTTTTAAATTCAATATTTATGAAACGATTTCGTATACTTAAATAAAATACTACTTATATTTTTTTCTATTTATTATAGAAAATCGAACTGACAGCTTGAATCGTCGATCATTTCATCAAAGGAGTATAACAAATTCATCACAATTTTCTAATGAAATACATCCAACGAAAAATTCTTATCCCATTCATCATGATTTCAGTTCATCCAAACAATATCAACAAAATATAAATTCATCTGGTTATAGTAATTGTATTAATTTTGACAACAGTTGTCTAAAGCAAAATGGTGTTCAAATTATACATCCAACTACAAAAACAATTGATAATGGCAAAACTAAGAAGCCATCTGAAATGGATGATTTGATTCATTTACCAGGTCCATTAACTGAAGATGCTGTAATGAGAACACTGCAAGCACGTTTTAATGAAAATCGTTATTTTGTGAGTATTATTGACTAAATTTTGATTGAAAAGAACATTAATTCAAAAGAAAACTTGTGCTTGCATAAACATTTATTTGATAATTTTTTTAATACTAGTCAATTTTATTATTTAATTTTTAAATATTTCCCATATACAAGACTCATTGACGAAAGATTATAATCATGTGCACAGCTTATGTTTAAATAACTCATATGTATAGATAGAAAAATGTTTAGTCCCCTTTTATTTCGTTTTGTTCTTTTATTTTAGGCTGCGCTATAACTTTTAAACCAGTCGATAAACATAATTTCTTTTTAAGCATAGCCTCTAGAAAGGGTTAATGTCCTGATATATTATACATTGTGTATAGTCATTAGTTGGTAAACTTTGAGTAAAAAATATACATATAATATATTCTTCTAGCATACAAGAAAATTTGATACTTGTAAAAAAATTTTTATCTATAAATATAAAAATTATCTCAAACTACACTAACATGATTTAGGACAAAAAAAAATGTTTAAGGTGTCTTCGTGATAAAACCATAATTATATATTAAAAAATTTAGTCATATTGTACTCTTTTCTGTACAGCACTTTTTAAATACTAATTTAATGGGGAAGATAAAAATTTCATTCATGTTAAAAAAAAATTTTTTTTTTATTATTTTTTTTTTTTTTTTTCATACATAACATTAAATATGTTAATTAATTGTGGAAATGAAAATATAAGTACAAGAAAAATGTTGAAAAACGTGAATAACTTTTTACCACATAATGATATTTGTGATGTACATATTGTATATTTTTTATAAAGTATACATAAATATGTATGTTGTACCTAAATATGTATATAAATTACATATAAACATACATAAATAAAATTCATTTAATTTTTTATTATTCATTCATTTTTTGACCTCACGATTAAAAACTGAATTTCTACTTACTTTTTTTTTCTTTTCTCATTTATGAATTTTTTTTCTAATAAAGTATTTGATATGTTATCAAAATTGAAGAATATATATATATAGAATGCAATAAAAATATGTTGTATATAATTTATTTTCAATTCGAAAGCTTTTAAATGTTATAATGCTACAGGCTTTAAATTCCCACGATTTCATCATGTAATATCCTTCATATAATTATCTCAGTACATTTATAGTTGATTCAAAACTCCTTTTTTGAACATCCAAACTTACCTATTTGATTGTTTTAGCTCCAACATTTTTATCGATATTGGGTATAAATTAAAAAACTTTTAACATTTTGTTTAATAAAATTAAATTTATATTAAAGGTATTTATAACAATTTGGCAGCTCAGTCATTAGAGTTATAATAAAAAGAACTTAAGTAGGTATATATTTTTTAATTAAAAAATAAATTAATTTCCTAAATAAAAAAGAATAACATAATTGCGTACATTCTCTGGTGCCAACAAAATTCTTTAATAAAATAAAAAAAAAATTCTTCTTCATAAAGATTAAAGCAGAAGAAAAATTCTTAAATGAAAATATTTTCACACTATAATTTGTTCTTCATTTCACAGTTTTTTTTTTCCTGTAAATTTTATAAGATTTCAAAAAGTGTTAACTGAAAATTTGAAAAAAAAAAAAAAAAAAAATAATAAAATAAAATTATTGATGATGTTGTTTACAAACAACACTGCATTATATGTAAATCCCTGAAAATTATTTTAAAATTATTAGTTTGATATTTAGTTCTAAGTGAATGTTAATTTAATGTTAAGATTTTTCACAGCCTATATACTGTTTTATTCTACGATAATTCAATTATGATATTCTAAGTGAATGGTAATTTAATCTTAAGATTTTTTAAAGTCTATTATTTTATTCTACGATAATTCAAAATTCCTTTCTTAAAGAATTTCAAACAAAAAAAAAAAACAAGAAATTTTAAATTCTTCTATCGGATTATAAGTTTAGTTTAATCTTTTTTTTTTCATGATCGCAAATTGTGTCAGCAGCACTGATTAGATCTCTGATTACAACTATATGTTCCCTTTAATTTATATAATTTCAATATTTTGTTATCAGTCTCCTCAGGCATTCAAACGTATTATTTTTATTCATTTTCTAATAATAACTCTATAATTAATTCCTGTTTCAAAAACAACAATATTTTAATAAAATAAAAAAAAAAAAATTGTTACATTATATATAATTTTCTTCAAACTGTTCATTTCTTTTTGATAATAATTTTATTTGAAATAATAAATTTTTATGTTTATTCAATGATTTCAGTAAATCATAATTACAGGTGATAAATAACATAGATTTTCAAAGTATCCATAGCCAACGACATAATAATTTCTCTTATGATCACAGGTACATTTTTCTTAAAAAAAAAAACAAAAAATAAAAATAAATGGAAAAACCTGCTACATTTAGATTTTTTCCGAAACCAGTTCATTAATTTTGAAATAAATTTATTATTCAACTTATTTATAAGTATATCTTTTCATTTGATTTTTTTTTTTTTGCATCTTGCAATAAATTCTTTTCATCCACTTTTCTTTATAAATATATAGGTAGGTACTATGTATTTTCTTCTTACATAAATTAGTAAAAACTCGTCGTAGATAAATTTTCAAATGTTTTAAAAACACCGAATAATTGAATGAGGAAATATTGTAAATATATCAGACATTTATGATATTTTTATGCTCTCATCATGCTTTAAATTAAATTTTAAAGATTCTTATTTATGCGATTTTTAGCATTGACATGATGTAATAGCTTTCATTAAAGAAGAATACGCATATAATAATATATTAGAAATTAGAGCATATTAGAATAAAAACCGACCTAGTGTTTATAAGGTTAAATGGTTTTAACAAAAGATTTCGTTCAATGGCGTTATTTTCTTTTACCATATTACATTCTCAACTAGTGCGGACCATTAATGGGTAAAACCTTAAGCGTTAAGCCTGCTTTATTGAGTTGGACAAAACTACTCATAAATATAAAATAACATCATGATAATATAACTAAAATTGTAGAACACATATACAGTAGACATACTAGAAAAATTATACATATTTTTGAAATTCTATAAGACGAATTGAAAATTTACTAATGTGACATCAAAACTACATTTTATGTTTCGTCGTTTAAAACAAATAAAATTTTTATTTTCATTCATAATGCAAAGTGATGCTTAATACTACATATTACTACACATGATAAAGATACAATTTCCAGATTGTTGATCCAAAAAATTGATATAATTTTTTTTTTATTTCTTCATTCATTGAAAGCAATTTTAGATTATTGCTCTACAATCTTATTGCGCTGGATAACTTATGTATACAAAAATGTTTTATTCATTACAAAAAAAAAAATGAAATAGACATTTGACACATTAAAAAATTATATGTTTTTTATTCATTTTGGTTTTTAGTTTATATATAAATACAGTGTAGAAATTTTTCAATACAATTTCCTTATAATTTAAAGTAGGTAGTTCGAATTGTAATTTGATAATAAAAAAAAAGTATATTTTTGAAACATAGTGTTTCATAGCGTTATATCAGACGAATTCATAGATACATATGAACTTTTCATCAGCGCTATTCATTAAATATAATTTAATGATTATTTAATTGTAATAATTTTTACAGACAAATGTGGGTCCTATTCTATTATCTATTAATCCATATAAAGACGTTGGAAATTCTTTAACATTATCATCAACACGAAATCTTCCATTGGCCAATCAACTGGGTAAAATTGTTCAAGAGGCTGTTCGCCAACAAGCTGAAACCGGTTATCCACAAGCAATAATATTGTCGGGCACATCTGGAGCCGGTAAAACACATTGTTCAATGCTTCTTCTCAGACAGTTATTTGCGGTTGCTGGAGGCGGGCCTGAAACAGATGCTTTCAAACATTTAGCAGCTGCTTTCACTGTTTTACGATCATTAGGATCAGCCAAGACGGCAACGAATTCAGAATCCAGTAGAATTGTAAGTTTAGTGTTTTTTATATAACACATAATTAGATATACATAATACCAAATATGTATAGGTATACTGTATACACATAATAATGTAATGTTTCTCATTCCAGGGACAATTTATTGAAGTTCAAGTAACTGATGGTGCTCTGTATCGAACAAAAATTCATTGCTACTTTTTGGATCAAACTCGTGTCATAAGACCATTGCCAAATGAAAAAAATTATCACATTTTTTATCAAATGCTTGCCGGTTTAAGTCGAGAAGAAAGAGTTAAATTAAATTTGGAAGGCTATTCGGCGAATAATTTGAAATATTTACAAAAAGGTGATACGAAACAAGATGAAACTGAGGATTCAATAAGGTTTCAAGCATGGAAAGCTTGTTTGGGAATTTTAGGAATACCATTTCTTGATGTTGTTCGAGTTTTAGCTGCTGTTTTGCTTTTGGGAAATGTACAATTTGTTGACGGCCAGGTATTATAATTATAAAATAAAAACAATGAAATTTTCTATGTTAGAGTATTTAAGGTTTGAAAACTTCTATTTGAAGTTTTCTTTTGTTTATCGTACTTTTCAATTAGTTTTAAGTTTTTAAAAATTATTATGAGTGATAAGACAACATATTCGTGGAACATAATTTAAAAAAAAAAGTTGAAAAAATGTACCACAAGGAAATTTTTCAAAATACCCCTTGTAAAAAATTTCGTACTTTTAAGATTAGTTAAGACAAACACCATTAAAAATATCCCAAATATAATAATGCCAAAACCTTACGAATGTTCTTCATATAAATAAATATTATTTTTGTTCACCTTATATTAAAATTGAAGTTGGCTGAGTGTGTATGTTGACAACTACCTAAATTCATAAAATTCCATACGAGTGAGGTTCGAATTCATTTTAAAATCTCGAGAAAGTAAATTTGTAAATTATTATTAATTAAAAATTCATTTACGTTCTGAATTATTAAACTAAAAATGTTGTTGTACGTTAAATCTTGCAGTGATGTTTTCTAAATGGGTAATTTACGTCTGAGGTTTCTTAAACCACTGACGAACTCTTGCAAAAGAATCTGAGCAAGAAAAAAATGTAATTTTTTTTAGTATGTATTATAAATTGTAAAATATACCTAGAATTTAATAAAAATTTAAAAAATAATATTTTTTTTTAACTAATATTTTTATATTTATATATTTATTTTAGGGTCTGGAGGTTGATGTTAAAGGTGAAAGTGAATTAAATGCTGTTGCCAGCTTATTGGGCGTGCCACCGGCAGCTTTGTTTCGGGGTCTAACCACAAGAACTCATAACACGCGCAATCAGCTGGTAAAGTCTGTATGCGATGCCAATATTTCGAATATGACTAGAGATAGTCTTGCAAAAGCTTTATATTGTCGAACAGTAGCAACAATAGTTCGTAGAGCTAATAGTCTGAAGCGACTGGGCTCCACTTTAGGAACCTTAAGCTCGGACTCAAATGAGTCAGTTCACAATCAATTGGATTTGGCTAGCCAACATGCTTCAACTATTGGTGGTAATTCTGGTTCAAAATCAATGGCAGCATTAAATAATGCAGTGCGACATGCTACAGATGGTTTTATTGGAATTCTAGATATGTTTGGGTTCGAAGAACCCTCTCCACATGCTCAATTGGAACATTTGTGCATCAATTTGTGTGCCGAAACAATGCAACATTTTTATAATACTCACATTTTTAAGTCATCTGTGGAGTCCTGTCGTGATGAGGGTATAATGTGCGACACAGAGGTGGATTACGTTGACAATGTGCCATGCATTGATTTGATCTCATCACTACGAACAGGATTGTTAAGCATGTTGGATGCTGAATGTGCGGTGAGGGGAACCGCTGAGACTTATGTAACTAAAATTAAGGTTCAACATCGAAATTCTACTAGACTTGAAACTAAATCAAACGAAGTTCATGATTCACGATTATTTACGATCAGGCATTTTGCAGGGAAAGTTGAATACGATGCAACTGAATTTTTAGACACAAATCGAGATGTAGTTCCTGATGATTTGGTGGCAGTGTTTTATAAGCATGTCTGCAACTTTGGCTTTGCTACCCACTTATTTGGATCGGAATTAAAAGCACTTTATGCCATAGAAAATGTTCCACGGGGTTTAAGTTTTCGAATAGCTCCAACATCACACTCAGATATTCTCAATGGTGATGAACCGGTTTCAACTCTTACCCAAGACTTCCATACGAGACTTGACAATTTGTTAAGAACACTTGTACATGCTAAGCCTCATTTTGTTCGTTGTATTCGTAGTAATGCCTCCGAAATTAATGGAAGATTTGAGAGAATGACAGTTGTCAAGCAAATTCGTGCTCTTCAAGTTCTAGAGACAGTAAACTTGATGGCTTCTGGCTTTCCTCATCGAATGAGGTTCAAACAATTCACGGCAAGATATCGCATGCTCGCTCCATTTCGTATGCTGAGACGTAGTGAAGAAAAAGCACTAGAAGATTGCAATTTAATTTTGCAATATGCAATGGAAAATCCCCCGGAAATTGATGGCTCAGTTACTTTATCTTGGGCTTCGGGTAAACGACATGTTTTTCTAAGTGAAGGAATTCGACAACATTTGGAAAAATTGAGAGCTGATGTTCGAACAAAAAGTGCCACTTTAATTCAAGCTTCATGGCGAGGTTGGCAATTAAGGAAGAAGATTTGCACAGTTCAAAAATCAAAAATTTCTTTTGGAAGCATTGGTAAATTTATAAAAGTTCCTCCAAGCGCAGGTGAGTTCTAAATTGACATAATTTATAATGTTATATTTAACACTTTTTTATTTTAGCACCAAGAATTTCATCTAAATCTGGAGGCAATTCTGGAACAACCCGGCCAAGACCACAACCAATCGCTGGAACACCACCACCAGATCCAAATGAAAAATGTGACGCAAAAATAATTCAACAGACGTGTACTTTATTTGGACTAGATTTAGTAAGTCAAAAAATATTTGTACCTAGTTTTATTTTAGTTATGTGTATATTCTTTGGTCTAATCAGTCTTAAACATTGATGATTAAATAAAAAACTTCTTATTATATCTCATCAATTAATTTTATTTCCCAATATTTCGTACCCTTTCTTGGTACATTATCAAGGGCCTACATGGAAAAATTAACAATATTATTTTTACTCATTTTTTAATATGAATTATAAAAAATAGTTTTTTTTTTTTAAAAAACTAGACTAATCTTAATACAATATTCATTACTTACAATTTATAGATGATTTATGTTAACAAAATATATATTTTTTTATTTTTTTATTTATTTTTTTTTTTTAAGACTGATTAGACCAAAGAATATACACATAACTAACATTATAACAGTCAAATAAAATCACATTAAATAACACTAGTTTTATTTTATTACGGAAATTTCTTCAATGTCTTGTTATTTCCTTATTGTAGGAACGACCACCACCGGTTCCTCCATCAAGGCCTTACACTGTAACTGGAAATTCAAAGCTGGGATATCCCCAGTCACGTATAATGAAAATGAATTTTCCTGAAGATTCAATGTCAAACTCGGCAGCTGATCAACTAAAAAAGGGTGAAACAGTAACAGTGGTCGGAGCTTCACATTGTCGAGGACATTTAATTGTTGAACATAATGGACAAAGCTTCCATGTTCCATTTCAATATATGGAATTGATTAAAAATAATATGCCTGTCAATATTTAATATAAAATTTAAGATTATTTGAAAAAAGACTTCTTGCCTTATAATTATGACAGAATTATGAAAAAATTACCCAGAATTTGGTTTCTTAATTACATACAAATATTTCAAAACATTTAGCTTGTCTTAATCTTAACAAATATTTAATTTTTTATTTCTAAAACAGACTTTTTTATTCGTTTTGAAGATATTGTTGTTGAATTTAGACAATCATTAAAGAATGTTTCTAATAAAATTTAATTTAAACACAATATATTAAAATAAACCTTAAGTTCATTACTTTAAAAAAATTAATTGTCGTAATTCTGGGTATTATTAAAAAAAAAAGTGCTTTAAAAACAACCTAATATTATATTTTTTAAATAAAATTTGTGCTTTAAATTTATAAGATTGTATTTTAGTTTTTAAGAAAACTTATGATTAATTTTTAAATGTTTTAAATAAAAAAACATTTTCTGATCCACCTAATTCCATTGAGACTGTAAATAATTTATTAATTCAAGAAACTACATTTTACAACTGTAACAGATAAATTAGCATCGTAGGATGTAGATTTTAAGACTTTTATCGAGCACTTATATATATTTTTCTCCAAATTATTGTAATTGTAAATAAAATTTTTCAGGGAAAATCTTTTAGTAAATGTTAAAATTAAATTCACATTCGAATTTGCTTGTAAAATATCAGAGCGTTTAAATTTAAAAAGAAAAAAAATGCTTGAACTACATAAAACAAGTTCATCAGATTATAGTTGTACTAAGTTGTAATAGACGAGTCAACAAAAAGATTTATTATCTACGCATTTTTTTTTTGTCTAAAAGGTTTTGTTAATTTATTTTAAATATATGTAATATCTTTAGATTATATAAATTCGGAAGGCTAATTTTAAATAAAGAATTTTATATTAAAAAACTTTAATAAGATTAAATATTTCTGTTTTTTAAATAACTATCTTTCTACTCGTTTCATGATTTGATTTTATAATAATTTTTTGATAATGTGCCAATTAAAATAAAATTTGAAATACAAAATAAAGAACAGATTATATATAACGTTCTTTAATATAAATTAAAAAGGAACATTTTATATATTAATAAATGCAATATTACTATATTTTCTGTAAAAATTCATGTGTATTTTATTATAAATTTTTACTATTTTGTATTTTCAGATGTATTTTGTATTGTCCGTGTCGAAATTTCCAAAGTTGCTACGTACGTACTTCTTTATTGTTAGACATATTTATAAAGTGAGACTCAAACTTAATACAATTATATATAAAAGATTTGTAGGTTGTTCATGGAATTAATTAAATCTATTTTTAATATTTTGATTATACGGAAACGCTTAAAATGTCCTAGGCAGTATTTAAATTTATATAAATATATATATAGATTATTCTTATAGTTTTTTAAATGTATAATAATTTATGTTACGTGCACATGAAAAAATTATGGTATTCACATGTTCAAAAATCATATTATATGTACAAAGGAATAATAAAAGTTTATAAAAAAAAACCCATTGATTAAGCCCGTGCAGATATCCTGTAGTGATGATTACCTAATTTGCTAAGAGCGTATGGGAATATTTTGATATTTTGTTATTGAAACAAAATATCTGATTTCATATTCTTTAATATGAACACAATTTAATTATAATATATATAAATAGAATTATAAGGGCAACGTATTTAGAAATTAGAAAGGCTAGGACATTGCTTTTACATATAGATACAAATTATTTTTATAGTAGTATGATTTGACGTGAATTCGACACAAGCTTTTTTTTTAAATCAAAAAAAAAAATTTTTTTTGCTAAAAAAATGTTGAACAAATGAAAATATTCTAAGAAAGTATATCATTTATTTCGTCTAATTTCTTAATATTTTGAGAATAACCGAAGACGTCACAAACTTGCTTCAAAATTGATTGTGTGCGTGCATCGTAATTATATTGATCTTGAATAAAATATCTATTTTTAAATTTTATAATGATAAAAATATATTAAAATCAAAAACTTTTGAGTTTGTTCTCTATCTCTCCCGTTTAAGTGACATTGAAATTGGACATAATACAAAAATATATGAGACCACAAAAATTATATTACGAAGCAGTATATTGAAGCACAGTTGAAGTATCAGCTTCTTTCAAGGGAAGTCTAACCTGGCGATTATACTAGACAGTAGAACTGTCTTGACGAAGACAGTGTTATGTGTGTTGGTGAGTTTTTATTACTTTATTTATTTTAAATTCACTGTCTTCTCTGCTGTCCGGATTTAAATAACAGAGAAGACAGTGAAAAAGACAGTACAGTCAGGAAAAAATTAAAAACAAAAAAAATGTGTGAATGCCAAAGAAAAAATTTAAATAAGTGCCGTAATTTTATTTTCTTTACTGTACATAATAAAAAAAAGTGACAATTATGAAAAATAATAAATTTTCTGATAAAAAAAATCTGGACAATAAAAAAGACACCCAACTCACTGTCCGGTTTTTTTTCCTTACAAACACATACAAAAAACTAATCAACGATCCACTGTCCGGACAGTTTACTGTCTAATATAATCTAGGGGTGTTGTTCTTGCTAAGAGATTCTGTGAAAAATTCATGAAAAACTCAAAAATTATTATCCAGTATTATTGCTATACATTCCTAAATTAATATCTACATATAAATTACCTCTTCCTTAGTTCCTTACACATATCTTAGACGACTATATGCATTCTATATAAATTAAAACAAAATTTTTAAATTTATTATAAATGTAGTGACTTTTAATTTTTTTAGAACATTGCTTGTTTAAATTATTGCACCATTGCAAAAAATAATAATAATAAAGAAAACAACTTAACCCAATAATTGGAAATTTTGGTTTATTTTCTTTATTGAAATGTCCTGCTGGTGCACACAAATAGTTAAAAAAAAAAATGAAAAATGTTTACTTAATACTTTTCATTTGTTGTTAATTCAATTTAAAAATCAAACAAACAATTCTTTGTGTTCAGATCCACTAGGAGAAATGCATCGTTAACTAAAAATTGTTTAGCTATTATGAGTTTGTCATGAAAACGAAAATACACTGGCACAAATGAATATTGCAACTCACAAAAAAGAACTCGGACTGGGGGCTGAAAATGGATTTTCCGGAAAATTGGTATACGAGTAGATGCAGATTGAAGGAACTTACAAAAAATGTTTAGCCCCCGATTGTGCTTAAGGAAGCCACTGGAGGTTGAGAGTGGATTTAAATCAAAATTGGTATCTGAATAGTTAGTCATTGAAGAAATATAAAAAAAATAGGAAAATATTTTTAATTGAAATGCTGCAAACGGCCTCAATAGTTAGTTCATTTATGAGGTACTGTTCTATATTTTTTAATAGTTTCAAATTTTAGAAACAAAACTAAAAGTTTAAGTACCTATACGAGAAAATGTTATCAGATAATGATCAGAATTATATTTTTCTTTCTAAATTCCATAGTGATTTAATTTGGAAAGAATTTTTATTTTAGGTTCCTGTTCAAATTTATATGTTGTTATGCATTTTATTTTTGTTTACACAAATCTCGAGAATATATACAGAGTTGACTAAATCATCATCTCTAAAACGTTAAAAAAATTTTCCCATAGAGGAAAAAAATTGTGGAAATCATTCAACCAGGAAAGTTATTTTTTAAAAACAATTTTTGTTTCAAAAAGCTGCAAAAATTTTTAAAACATTCAATTATTTGGAACTAAATTTTGATTTTAAAGTATTTCTGGTTTACGTAACTAACTTTTATATAAGAAGAATGGTTAACAAAAAAGTATAACTATGCTTATGCTTTAACACCATGATTCAAGCCTTGAAAATCCATGTTAAAGATTTTTCATCGTTCTGAAACACTTTAAGTTTAATGAAAAAATTATTAAAAAATAATCGAATTTTCTTTTTAATATATCCCTATAATACGTTATCGCAAGTAGATACCTACTCCAATCGAAAATACAAAATGAAATTAAGTTTTTGTAAAAAAAAAATAATTATTAGGTATATTCGTATATTTATTAAATATTCTCTTTAATATTTTATGTAAACTACATTAAACTATAAACAAGTTTTTTTTGTTTTATATTTTTTTAACTTCATGTATATAAATATTATAAATTGACAGTGACTAGAAACTATTTATATAACAACTATTGTAAAAAACTAATGAATTTATATAAACTTTGTTATGAATTATATTTAAAAAAGTAATGTGAATTCATAAAAGCTACAATATTAGATAAATAATTTTTTTTCGTATTGTTAAATTGTGACATTAATACTATGATTGTTTTTTGTTTGTAGTTAGTTGAGTTATACAAAGTTTTTTTTTATAGATTTATGATAATAGCGAAGATAATAATATATGTAAAAGACGCTTTATTGTTTTACAAATTGAAATCATAATGTTTGTTGAGAACTAATAAAATGAAAAGAATTCTTTTTTGAGGACACTATTCTTATTAACTCGTACACGAATTTGTCTGTTTATTTATTTATATATATATTTCTTTACTATTTTCGACACTCAAGTAGACCCACTTTTCGTCATCACAGCGAGCTAAATCTATCAAAATTTGAACCGGAAATTTCCAGGGAAAACCCCGAAAATCGGGAAAAATCATTTGGAAATTTGGTACAAATTTGATTAGTGATAAATCCGTTTCAGAAAAAATGCAAAGTTTTCCGATTTTTCCGAAAAAATTTTCCGAAATATTCCGAATTTCCGGAAAATTTTCCGTTAAAAAAGTTTTCTAAATTATGCAGGATTAAGTTCATTATCAACTGGCATCATTACTTTCTCTCCGGCAATGGTGAAAACTTACAGAAAAAATCGAGGAAAATTTATGTAAAACGCTTTTCCGGAGTTTTTCCGACCAAGGAAGCGTTTGAGCCTTTTGCAACCTGAGACAAAGTTGTACATAAAGTTACTTTTGTGGAAAATTCGATGGAAAACCCGGAAAAGCGGGAAAATCATCGTAAAAATTTTCATCCATATCATTAGTGATAAATCTTCAACAATCATGAAAACTTGCATGAAAAATCGAGGAAAATTTGTAATAACAATTTAGTTAACGTGAAAAAGGCAGAAAATAAAAAATAAGTAAAAAACGAGTTTTCAAAAACTGAGGCCAAGCCGCATGAAAAAGTAGAAAATAACTTTTTCTTCACACACAGAGGTGGACTCAGATTTTTTCCTTAATGTTCTGACTGATGAACGTAATAATCAATTATTTTTAAAAATCTCCAAATATTTGAAGCTTTATAAATCCATACCTACTTCTTATACAACAAAATAAATCGTTATTAAATAACTTCAATCTTCACATCATCACATTTAAATTTTTCGGTTCAATAAAATCCAATTCAAAGAATATTACTTAAGAAAATTTGTATTGAAAAGAATTATTCATTATTAAACGTGTCCTTTTTTTTGTATTATTTAAAAAAGTAATAATGTTCTATTCAATTCAATTAACCACATTTGCCGTCAGAATCCAAAATTATGGTCTGTTTTCTTTCCCGAATTATATCCATAAAAAGAAAATTTAATAAATTTTTGTTCAAGCCTACTATACTTAATAATCTTTTTATTTAGCATTTTTTCCCTAAGCAATTGAAAAGTTTTTATTTTACTAATTTAAAGTTCATTTCAGAAGAAAACTCAATTGACAATATATTGCTTACAAAAATAATATAAAAAAAAAGTTATTCTCAATATTAAATTAATACTGTGAAAAAAAAAAGAAGGAAAAACGAATATAAAAAAAAAATAATCTACTTTTATTTTCTTGCGAATTTCTCTTTCATTTAAATTTTATTTCAAAAAATTTTTATTGCAATTTTGTTACCAAAAAAAAAAAAAAACTTCTGCAACATTAAAATTCCATTTCAAAATAAGAAAACCGGGAAATAGTATAAAAATGTTGCTTTAGAGAGCACAAGCAAAAAAAAGGATATAAAAATTTTCTTTTTCTTTAGATTATCAATTTTCGCTAAATAGGTGCAGGGAAGGGATCATTATTTTTCTTTAAATATAATTTTCATCTTAAAATAATTTTTGTTTTTGTTTTTGGTCTTCATGTCTTATGACAGACTGAATTTTCAACCAATAAAAAATAATGTAATGTGCAATTTTTAGATGAAATCGTAATAAAATCTTTTTAAGTACAGAAATCGTCTTCGTTTAATGAGGAAATGAAAGTACTTTTTTATTTCACCTGCAAAATGTATAATAAAAATCATATATTCATAGGAATTTTGGTAATTGGTCATTTATTTGCAAATTATATACTTAACAAATTAAATATATACTAGGCATTCGTTAGTGAAAAATCCTTAAGCTGACTTTGTGAACTTTTCCAGCCAACTAAACGTCTTGATTGAGGTTTGTATAGTGTATTAACAAAAAAATCTTAATTGTCTTTATGACACCTCAAGTTTTAATCGTGTTTTCCTTTGAATCTGAATCTTGTGTCTTTCTTGAAAAATTCGCTTATTCTATCCAAAAGTTAATTAATTAACTTTTTGTTTTAACTCTAGTTTGCGAACTAATTCTAAAGCGTTCGTTGTTAAAGAATTCGATATGTAGAGAGACTTATTAAAAAAAGAATAATAAATTTATTTTTCTTGTAAATAATTATTAAACCAACTATTGAAGCTGAAAAAAGGGGAATTTTTCTAAATAAAATACATATTTCGCACATCATTGATTTCAATTCTCATAAAAAATATTTAAAAAATAATAATAATAATAATAACGAAATAACCCAACTAATCCCAATCAACGTATTTTTATTTTCTTATATATTTATTTATTTTTATCATCTGGGACCAATTTTATTCTAATATATTGTTTATTTAACTTCTCAATATATAATTTATTTTTTATTTTTTTTATTTTTAATAATACTTCCCCCAACCTTTGTTCTTAACTTTTTATATCGCACTCTTTAAATAAAATTACTTAATAAATAATGACCTTTAGCATTTCATATCCAAATTACACATAAAATTCAAGACTTATATGTGTATACACATGGAGTACCTATATAGTAATTATTAAAATTTTTGCGTTTTTCAATTTAAACATAAATATGTGTATAAAATATATTGAGATTGAGAGATATGTACGTTCCTTTTTATTGGAAAAAGATAACATTTTTCACGGAATTTAATCCAATAATAAAATTTATAAGCACATAATTTTCATATCAAGGATGAGAATTTTTATATAAAACCTAACATATTTATATAAATGGAATGCTTTGCAACAAAAAAGAGGTATATATGCTGTGATTTAATTACCGACCTACTCTTGTAGGTTATATTTATGTATATGTTTTGAGAAATGTATGAAATAATTTGTAATCTTAATTTATTTCTAATTTAATTTTTTGATCTCTGTATATAAAATAATATTTTTATTGATCCTTTATCACTAATTTTAATAAACTGCTAAATAAATAAAAATAAATACACATTTAATATTTAAGAGCTTTTATTTTTTAATTATCGATCTTAAATTATGTATATTTTTCTAATATAGTTTGGTTGACTGGTTTTTAAAAGCAATTTCCCAATTAGCAGTTGCTCACTATAAAAAACCAAAGCTAACAAGCTTACATCCTCATAATATTTGTCAATTTGTCAATTTACCATACTATCGTGGGTTTGATTTAGGCTAGCACATTTATTACACATGTAAAACCAAAAGAATAATAATATATATTATCACAACCCAACCATGATTCTAATGAAATTTATCTTCAAAAAAAAAAGAATTATGCGTGAAACCAAATTAATAACAAAATCAATTTGTTTATTATTAATTAATAAGGCTTATAAAAATTATTTATCTTATCAAATTATTTGCGAAAATCAAAATTTAATTATTTATTTTTCATGATTTTTAATGATAAATGATTTGTTAATATACTGATACTTCAAATATGGAAAAGTATTAGATAATCAATTTTTAATAATTCTAATAGTGTTTTGCTTTTTTCTAGTTTTTTGCGTTTTTCTATTTGGATTTTTCGGAATCATAATCTGATATCAACATTGAAAATATCTGAATATACAACATTTAAATTAATTTGTCCATTAATGTTCCAGACTATCTAAATTTAATACATCAAAGATCAAGGGTCCAACTTAGATTAACTATACTGAGATGTGTTAAATTTTTAGTTATATAAAACTTTAAGATGTGGAAAATGAAAGTCTGGACAATTTTTCAAATATGTGCATTTATTTATTTGTTCATTAAACTTATATATGTTTTCAAAAGCAGAGTTTCACAAACGATCATTTTTGAACACTTAACACGTTAGTTAAATAACTTCTTTGAAAGTCCTTTTAATGCTCAAATCTTTCCCAACTCTCAAATACGATTATTTTTTGAATATTTTAGAATATTATGTCACCAGATTACTTGACATAGCACATATATTTAAAATAGATACTATGAATATTTTGTTTAATTGGACGAATAAAAATTATTTTCTATAACAAAATACTGAAAAAGTGCTACGAGTTTTTAAGTAATAAATGACTGCTTAAAAATTAAGAAATTGTTTAAAAATTGTATTTGACTGAAAAATATGTACAATATTAAAATATAAAATATTTTGATTTGATACAATACTATTATTAATGCTCAATTTAGTGCTAAATGTACAATTTTTGATTGCTACAAATAACTAATTTCATGTTCAACCAATAATAATAGAATTTTTTTGTAACATTTTTGACATGATTAATGGAATTTATTACATAAATAATATTCTTATTTACATTACAAATACATTGTATTTCAGTCAAATAACCAAATAATATACACATTCCGTCATAAGTACATGAAAATGATAAATATTAAAATGAGAAGAAAAACATTTAAACTTTAAGATGTACCTTTCTTATATTTCTAAATACATAATATTTATAACCCTACAAGTGAAATTCTTTTTCTGAAGAAGCACATCATAATAAGTTGTAAAAAATTAGGAACGTTCACGTTTACTTCTTAGTTCTAAAAATTATTTGCGAAAAACAACAGGGAAATTAATTCGCATTAAAACAGAGGAACTTTTTGAAGGCAAAACCTGTGTATAACTAATTAATTTTATAACATCGACTTAAATTGAAGTTTCTTCTCATTATCTTTTTTGTTTTTCATCTTACAAGTAAAACTTACAAACTCTTTTCTTCCCAATTTTTTTTTGTTTTTGGTTTATTAGTTTAACTTAAATGTTCAAACAATTTCAAAACATATAATAATAGTAATATATCACCTTGATCTAATCGAAATTGCTTCATTTTAAATTTCATCCTTCATTAAATATGTTGGATTTTGTACTTTATTTAGAATGAAAAACGATAAAATTGATGTAGAAAGAAATTCTACAAAAAACATTTCTGAAAGATAAAAAAGTTTAAAATTTGACCTTTAGAATACTCATTTTTAAATAAATAACAAAAACTTTTTATTTATCAATAAAGGCTATTTCTCAATGTCTCTATTTAATATACCTTCAAATTAAAAAGAAATACACAAGAATTTTGGGTTTATCGTTATTTTCATATGCAAATTTTTTTGCGTTTGCACTATATTGATCACTGGTAGTGGAACCATAAAGAAAAATTACAAAAACAGATTAACTGGAAGTCAAGTTATGATTATAAGATAAACCTGTCATTTTAAGCAATCATTTATACAAGTATAGACTTTAAAGTTGTCGTCAAAGCTTACAATTGTTTACATTTTTCATTTTCACTGTGTATATTAAAATCGACGAACTAAATTCCAAGTTAGTTTACAACAAGAAGTTTTTTTTTATTTTATTCTAGTTTAATAAGAACATAAGATAATTCTGTAAGAAAATTTTTGCCTCCATTGGTTTTGGTACAACGATTTAAAAGGGGTTCTAGAAGTAATATCACACGAATTTTTAGGGAGAAATGAAATTTCATATAAAAATCTGTATAATATATCAGTCAGATTCACAACCCCATTTTTCAAGTTAATATGTGCCTTGGTTCTTCAGCTTGTTCAGAGCCCTAAAATTAAGTTTTTTTTCCAAAGACAAGTACCAGGAATCTTCTTTCTGCGGGATGTATGTATAAATTTGAAAATAAATAAATAAAACTTGCTTTTAACAAAGTTATTTTATTCAATATTTTTTTTTTCTTAAATTTACAATTTCTTTAAAACCATTTCTCATTCATCATCGCTTCTATATTTTTTTTTGATTAATGCATATTTTACTATTTTCATTTATTTATGTAAATATATGTATTTATTTATTTAAATTATTTTTTTTTTTTTTTTCAGATATTTTTTTTTTTTAATATATATATATATATATAACTTAGATAATACAAATATATATAGTGTTAATGTTTTATTAATGAAATTATGTTGATAAAATAATTTTTTCTATTTTATTTTTATAAATATTTGTTTAGCTGCATTATGGTTTTACACTTTAAGTGCTGAATTAAAAAAAAAAGTAGGTAAGTAAGTATGTAAAGATTTTTAAATTTTATTTTAAATAACACCATATAATATTTAATTTTATAATATTTTTATGCGTATCAGGTTTTGTATTTTTTTTTTCTCAATAAATTCTTCATGTACTATTATGCACATAATAAATGTATAATATAATAATAAAAGGATCACTGTTAACAACATTTCAATATAATTTCAATGAAACAGACAACACCAAATATATTTATTTGAAGTTTTGAACGTCGATGTATTTATGTTTAAGCCATATGTATATAATGTACATAAAAACGAAAATATATTTGTAGAAGATGATTTTATAAAATTTTATGTTAATTAAATCAATAAAAGAAAATATAAAGCTTAGTGCGGAGTTTTAAAAAAGACGTTGTGGAATGAGAAACTTTATTTCGGGTACGAGCTAGAGTTCAAAATTGAAGTACTTAACTTAATAATTGAAAAATAAAATTGAATATTTAAATTTCAAAGTTTTGTTTTCTTTTTGGAACACTTTGAAATAAAAGTTAATTTAGCTTAATTTTGGAATCTTTATAATTAAATTTATTACATTTTTTTCTCTACCAATCACACAAATTTTTACTGCGGTCATGATTTTTGTAATTGCACTGTACCAATAACATTAGAAGTTAGTTCAATAAATGTAAGACCATTAACTTTTATGATGATTAAGATAGTGCAATTAGTTCATCAAAATAGCAAAGTAAAATTCTATATTTTATATAGGACTGTAAAATAGAGTTGTTTATTTCTATTCAATAAAAATAACTTATTTTAGCAAAAAAATATAAGATGGTACTAACATTTTAATAAGATAAGGTGGTATTAAGATTTTTTCGTTATATTTAAGAGACCTATCTTCCTCCTGATGATTATTGAACTTCGCGAGAGGAAAAAAGGGTTTAGTTAATAATTCAAAAAAGAATAAAAAGCTCAAATTCATAAGTAAGAAAAGAGCTATAATTAAATGTTCGCAATTGAGATTGTCCAAATTATATAATATTAATCTTATATAAAATTGCAACAGTTGTCAATGTGGGTATAACTATCTAATACACATACTAAATACGCAAAGAAAAATTAATAAATTTTTTTTTTTTGAAAAAACAGTTAAATGAAAATGTATGTAAAAATATCTGAAAATTAAAATTTCAACCAGAAGAGCTGTTATTAAAAAGAGATTTAAAAACAACACACCGTTTTATTTCTTTTATTTTGTAATTTTAAAAATTTATTCCTTTTTAATATATTTATAAATTGTATCAATAATTAAAGCATTTTTAAGATATTTTTGAATTTAGTTCTTTTTTTTTATATATAGTATTTACGAATAGTGAATAATTAATTTGTTTGTAAATTTTAGCATTTTTCACATCTTAACAGTTAATTATACAATTTTTATGAATGAATAACTCCTACTATTTTACAGTGTTTTTTTGTTTGATAATTTTCTCATAAATTATACACTATACAAACATTTTGTTTTTTTTTTTTGTCCGGGGGCCTCTTTAACAATTTTTATAGTTATTAAATTAATTTTTATTTCATCAAACATTTATATATACCTACAAATGTATGTAATTTAATTAATATTTTATTTTTGTATTATGATCTTAAGATTTAAGAAAAAAAAATATACATACACATATATTATATAATATTAAAAGAAATCATATTTCAATTAAAAAGCCAAATAAATTTGAACGAAATTAAATTAATTGAATTAGGAAACAAAAACTTTTTACATTAAATTTTCTTTTGAACTGAAAATTCAAGCTTCGGTATCAGATCTTCGCCTGCGTCCTGGTCCACCTGGAAAATTAGCAGCTGCCATTCCCATACGATGTTTAGCTTCTTGTGTTCCAGAATATCCTCGTGATAAGCCAAAATCAACAGCTCGTTTTGAACTAGAAAAATAAAATAAAATATATTTTAAGAAAATTTTCATACTATTATAAAAATTTAAAATATAAGTTGCAGAGTTTTTATGCAATTGCATTTTCACAAGTCTAGGAACAAAGAGAAAAGGAATCGATTTCTAACATTATATATACTTTTTTCTTACATTTTATATCCATTATAATTATTTAATTTTATGCCTTTTTCTATTGCGAAATTTTTTAATATTCAATGCCAATATTCGCTTGAATTTCTACTATATAAACTCGATAAAAATATTCAGAGTAAATCAAATTATAAATAAATTTTTATGCACAATTCTTTCTTGTCACGAATTTTAAATAACATTTAATTATCTCGTTAACTTGTTAAACCCATGATGTCAAAGATATATCTAATTAATAATACAATTTCCATTTTCTTTTTCTTTTTTTTCGTTTTATTTTCCCCACAAGATAATTTTTCATTTTCATATATAAATAAAATTGTTAAAGAAAGAAAAGTAAATAAGAAATAATTTTCCCATATTAATGGTCTTACGTTGATGTTTATTTTTTTTTTCTTAACCCAACAACACTTATTTCTGTTCATCATTAAATTTATTGTCTTTTAACCTTTTTAAGAGGATGTAATTTTCATCCAGTCAAAATAAAATCAATTATTCTCAAGTCATTTTCAATTAAAATTATTTTAATAATTAATTAAAACATATTCCAAAAAACACAACATTTTATTTTGATTTTTGAAGGATACTTAATAATTTATGAAGAATATTATGTCAATTATAAAAATTAAAAATATATTTAGAAAATGATTTTATCATGAATAATGAAGAACAAATTCTAAATTAATATTTTCTGTAAGATTTCCGTATAAATATTTTTATACACCATATAAAATCACGATGGAAACTTCAAAAATAAAATTAATAGAATAAAAGTATAAAAACTTAAATGTCAGCTATGGGATTTGATTCGTAGAACTAATAAACTATAGTCCATAGCTTAATTAAGCAAAAAATAAAAAATATGAGTTTTAGAGATTAAAAGTTATGAAAATATGAGTATGTTTTATGCTCATTTAATGACTTAATATAATTTATAATAATTCTTTATTTAGTGATATGTATTTTAAACACATTTCAAGTTTCTAACAAATAAAGATTCCTTAATAAACCATAATAAATATCTGATTTTTTTTTGTTTTTCCTTCAAAAACATAAATATTGCTTGTCAGAAGTCAAAAAGTTGAAAACGGGTTCATGTTAAGCTATCATAAAACTGTTAATAAGTGAATTTTAAATTTCTTTTAGAATATCTTTACTGAAATGTAAAAAATTATTGGCCTAAAGAATTTGCTTTCAGCATTCACTTGGATCATATTCATATGCCGACAAATATTTTACTTAAAGGTCTCATTTGCGACAAGAAAAATTTAAGAAATCAAATACCTTCTAATTTATTTATTTATATTTATTTATATTAAAATCAAAATTATTTTTATTGCAAAAGTATCCTTTTTTGCCATCTGGTTTAAATAAAAAAAACGTTGTGGGGAATAAAAACAGTAGCTGGCTAAATAGTTAAATAAGCATTCAAATCAAGAAAATCAATATTTTTAACAAAAGGAGCTAAAGACCATATCAGTTAAGGCCCTAGTTTTAAGATTTTATTTATTTTATCTAAGATTTCCGTATATCTTTTCTTATTTAAATACATTAATTCTATTTTCATTATAATTAAATTCCAGACTTTTCATTTCATTTCTATAGAGTTTTCCAAATTGAAAAAAAAGAAATCTACCTTTAAATTCAAACAAAAAAAAAACCATGTTAACGTGAAAACTTAACATACATAAATTCAAATTTTTGTTTGCTTATTATAAATTCTGAAAATTTACCAAAAACAAAATTAATTTTCATTTCTATATAATATTTGTTTGTTCACATGGAACAGAAAAATTAAAAATTCACACTTTAGTTAAGTTATATTCTCAAGTGGATTTCAATAAAAAAAAACATGAAAAAAAAAAATTAAACTGAAAACACATAATTTGATTAACACCAATTCCTTAATTTACCTAATTACTTTACATCCTAACAAGATTAGATGGAAATTATTAATAAAATGTATAATGATAAAAATTCTGTATAATAAACATTTTCCCAACTAATTTTACTTGGTTTTTTTTTTTTTTTTTTTGATATACAAAATATAATATAGCGTTATCTGGCTTTGTTTATCTTTAGGCAAATTTATTAATTTCTACCCTAATGCCCTTTGAATTCAACATTTAAAAAACAGAGAAGAGAAAATAAATGATATAAAATTGCTATAAACTTGAAAAGAAAATATTCCCCAAAGAATTAAAACAACATAAAATGAGAAATAAAAAATGGAAATTTTGAAAAAGTAAAAAAAAAAAAAAATCATTTATCAGGGTCTTTACATTTTAATGTATTTTTTTGTTTTGTACGATAGTAGGTTTAAATTCAACGTTTTATCTTTAAAATAAAGTCCAGAGTTCATGAAAAAATTTGTTTTTCGGATTATTATCATTAAAGGCTTAAAGGTGTTCTCTAGTAGTTGATTAAAGCGAGTTTTTTTTTTGTAAAATTTTTATTTTCTTCCAATCAATCTTGAACTTTGCATATTAGCTTCATTACACACATAGTATATGAGCAAAAAACATATAAAATCATCTGATTTAGCTAATCATATTCAAATAATAATTAAGAATCCCAAACCCGCCACTCTAGCTGAAGAATATTTTATCCGAAACTCATTA
This sequence comes from Hybos culiciformis, assembly GCA_964007475.1. NCBI lineage: Eukaryota > Metazoa > Arthropoda > Insecta > Diptera > Hybotidae > Hybos > Hybos culiciformis. The sequence goes on along the minus strand of OZ023273.1, from coordinate 146,451,162 downwards.
TTTAAATTACAATAAAAATTTAATAACTCTTGATTTATAAATTCTTATCATTTAAAGAAATTCAAAAGTAATTTCAGAACAAATCAACTTTTACACGTTAATATAAAATCTTTCCTGAAGACGAAAAACATGTATAATTAATTTTCAATGAGCAGAATTTTTTCATATCTTCTTTTGAAAAGTTTTAAAATAACAACATGAACAATTTTCTTTCTGTGAATGCATTAACTTTACTTATAAAAAAAAAAACTTATTTATTTTTAAGGAGCAACTACCTGAAAAATACTTGTTTTTGTGTTTTGTTTACATGTTATCAGTTTGAAAATTATTTTTAATTTTTTTTCCATAGAATCAAAGAGATATCGGTTTCATTCATGGAATATTGTTTATTTATTTTTTATATCAATTTACAAAAGCAAAACAGATAAGAGGTAAGGATACTATATATATACAGACAGAATATATAATAATACAATAAATGAAAATATAATTTTAGTTGAAAATCTTTTGGTATTTTTTTTACTTTTTTTTCTGTTGTGTTTCACAAAAAATAAAAAAGAAGAAAACTTTGAAAATTTAATTTTTCGTTACATTTCTCCGATGATGATATGAAATTATATTGGAATACTGATAATAAACCTTTATCACGTACACAATTCTTGTTTCGAATTTTATATATTCTTGTTTTTAATATATATAAATTGTATTATATTGTAATTATTTGTAAAAAAATTATTATTTCATTTTTTTCTTTTTTAATTGAAATCGCATTAAATAATCTCTTTTACAAATTGTATAGTGTCATAATAAAATAAAAATACTACGCACCTGACTGTCAGAAAATAAAGGATACACAAATGTAATTAAAACAAAAATATTATGTGTAGGTAGTTTATATGAATTTTGAAGTATATAAATTAATTTATTATTTTTCTTTTTACTACAAATAATATATTCAACGCTTTACCTTTAGATATTGTGTAGAACGTATGGACTACAAAAATCAGTGACCGCAATCAAATTAATTTTATATTCTAATAAAACCAAAACTTGAGCTCCTTTAAAAAGTAAAATTAAGAGCTAGTTTTTCTATAGCTATAACAAATTTCTAATCTTACTAAAGTCATCCACTAGCTAGATCTGATCTACATAGCAAGGCGAATACAGAATTTATATCTTCTTCAGCTATTTTTTTTTAAGTGTATCTCAAATGTATATCATCTCCATTGTACTACATAGAATCATAAAGAGATACATTTTTTTTGAGGAGAACACATTCCAATATTTAAAATAGAAAATTAGATTGAACTATGGAATCAATAAAACCTTTGTATATTTATTAATTTTTCAACTATTATAAAATATTTAAGTAAATAAATAAATAATGTTTACTATTGCAGTTTTACTAATATATCATTTCAAAATATTGACTTTATTTAAACAAAAATCGTTTGATTAAATTGTATTTGATTAACAAACTTATTATAAATATAAAAACTATTTAATTAAACTTTGGAGATAATTATGTTTTCATCTAACCGAAATTTTGTATAAATAACAAACTAATCAGTATAATTGAATTTTTATATGAGTAATCGTGTATATTAGATATTATGTACAATTTCATCAATAAAATAAAAAAAAACTGCAAATAAGTACATATATCGGTATATTTATAAAATAATACTAAATTTTTTTTTCAAAAACAACTTACTTCTCCAAATCGTCCCTTGCTCTCATTATTGTCTGACCGAATCGTGCTATTAAATCCATCAAAACTTCTTCAGGTATTTCATCGACTTCATTGTAATAAGCATTAGTGCGGCTAAAAAATTAAATTTATTAATTAATTTTAAGCATACTAAAGTTTTAATTTATTTTTAATGCAAACACCAAATTCACAATTTTAAACCTAATTCTCTATTATAATATGAAGTGACACAGAGGTGTAAGATTTCTTAATCGTAGCTTTACAAAAGAAAGAACTTTTTTTGTAAATAAAAACAAACCTTTTATTTTCATTTATTTTATTCTATTAAACTTTTATTTACTACTTGATGTTTATTTTTTCACTTGAAATTTTCAATTAAAAATATGTTTTAACAAATCAAGCGGAACAACGAATATTCTTTGAACTGAGAAAAAATAAATAATAAGAATATTTGTAAGAACAGACAAATTTGTCAAGAGGAACTTGATAATTTTAATTGTTATAAATATTTTTAAATCAAATATTAGATATTTTGATATCGAATCAAGATGTTTTAAAAATTTATGTAAATATTTGTGTATATATTTATTTTTTTGTCCACGGGGGCTTGAATTTTCAAATTAGTTTAATTTAAATCTACAAAAATTTTTAACAATTGAGTCATTGTCCCTTAACTTAAACAATATTTTAATCTAACTTATTTTATTTTCAAAACACACATGGTATACGTGCATATATTTCCCAAACTCCCACATATACGTACACAGATGAATAAAAATAATATCAAATTTTATATTAAAAGTATAAATTTACGCGCTAAAACATATATATAATTTTATTTTAAGAATAAGAATTATTTGAATCAACGAATAAAATTTCAAAGTTCTTTCCCATTAGATTCAAAGTTTTATTATATTGGATAACTTATTTTTCACTTGTTTTCAATGACAAAAAAAAAAAAATAAAAATAATCAAGAAATAAAAGAAATTGTTCCATTGAATTTTAAATACTTTTTCAGTTTGTTGGTCAATAAAATGAAATTTTATTACAAAAAAAAAATATTCGGAATACAAAAACGAACAAATAATATTCATTTCTGACGCTTTTTTTTATCATATTAATTTCTTTATGTTTCTTAGATTTATTCAGACAGTGGTGCTCTTGAGAATAAAAGGAATCACGTAATAAAGCTTAAGCAAAAAGACAATTTTCTAATATAACTATAACATTAAAACTTTATTAACTAAATCTATCGTTAAATTCTAAAGGATTTTAAGTTTTAAGAATAATATAAATTCTCTTTAAAGTTTTTATTATTCCGATAAAATCTTTAAGCAAACAGGTTTAAAACATAAAAATCTAAATTTTATAAAAAAAAAAATAAATTCTAATGTTGCTTTTTCATAACTAAAGATACATTGATGACATTGAAAGATGCATTAAAAAAAAAGTACACATAGTTTTCAACAAAAACTTTATTTGAAAATAACTTTTAAATTAAAAATAAGTTGATTTTAATTTGCCAAAATATTGACGTAATCTTTAAAAGTTTATGTAAATAATTTTTAATCTTTTATTCTCAGCTAACAAAAAACAACTACTGGTTCGATATTTCAAATAACTCATCTGTACACACTTATGTTTTACGTAAATCTATAATTAATTTATATTGGAAATTAAGTACAACTACCTTGGCATTGGTGCTGCCTCTGTTGCTGTTATTAGAATTATGCAAATTACACTTAGCGTTACAATGGAGCATGAGATTTTTGTTGGTACCATATCTGAAAAAAAATTAAAATGTAAATTAATTAAAATTAAAATTATATGTTAAGGTTTTTTTGATGGAAAATTGCGCCAAAATATTTGGATAATAGATTATAATAAAATATGTAATTATAATTAATACCCCGAGATCCCCGAGATTAATTTGATTATAAATAGTAATTTTTACGTAATATTGTTTCTTATTTTATTAAAGCGAAAAATACAAAAAATTCTATTATTGATTTTAAATTAAAATTTTTTGATACTGAAAACTTTATATCAATTTTAAAACATTCCATGTTTTAAGGATGTATACAGAATCTACAGATTTTAATAGAATTTAGTTGTCCTTAATACAATTTTTACCTTAGGCTAAACATTTTTATTTGTTTCTTGTGTATGAATCATTTATTAAAATTGCTTTAAACGTCTCTTAAACAAACTAGGTTATAAGTACGGAAGAAAAATTTCTGATTTAAAGATTTTTGATTTTTATGAAAAGAAAAATAAAAACAAAAAATTTTCCAAGCCGCAACATAATTAATTTTTTTTTGTTATCATGTCCTTTTTTACTAAAGGAAAAAACTTTTTCCAGTTAAATTTTTGTTTTTTTTCTTAAATTGATAATATATTTTGTAAAATGCGGTAAAGATAACAATTTTCCTTCTTAAAAAAAAAAAAAATTTTATAAAATCAAAAAAGAAAAATTTGTTCTCAAAGTCAAGTATGTGCTTTTATTCGCACATATTTGATTTAGCAAGGTAAATATTTTTTTAAAGTTTTTTTTTTGTTTTTTTTTTTATTTAAACTTGTAAACATAAACAAACCTTGGTTGTACATTTATATACTTCATATTTTCTTAAGGGTGGAAAATCATCATAATAATTTGCTATATAGAATTTTCTTTGTTTAATAATTTTTATGGTATAGAAATATTTGACTTATTATCTACGTGTACACACACGTGTATTTATAATTTAATGAAAACCAAATTTGAAAACGTTCAACAATTTATGAAAATAACAAAAAAAATGGAACCATTTTATTTGTTTTTTTAAATTAATAATTCATTTGGGTAAATAATAACAATAAAAATATGAAAGTGTTTAAAAAAGTTGAACAAAAGTAAACAAATAATTTTTGTTATATATTAAATATGAATTTCTTAACATCCTCGCAAAAGATTTTTGCTGCTAGACATATTCCTGATAAATGTAGCAAAAATTATAATGGCAACGGAGATTTTCCGACTGTCATTTTCCTACATTTTGATTACATTACAAAAATTTTAACTGTTTTTATAAATGTATGTATTATATTAAAGATTGTGTCAGGTCTAATTGAAGGAGTAAAATTTCGAAATCATAGCTCTTGTCATCGTAAGAGCATAACAATATCGTAAATATTAATCTAAGGAATTTTATACTTATCCAATAGAGTTCTGTTCTTAGCATAAAAACATTTCCCAGTATAATTACATAAAATAATAACAGATAAAAAATATATAATAAATTTATTTATCAATTGAAAAACTCTAAGGGGCACCATCTGTCAGTGTGCATCAAAAGACACAAATTTACATAAACATATAATACACCTACAATTTATATCTTAAGTAACAAGTACGAATATTTTTGACATTGAAGTTTAAATGGTTTTTTGCGGTTCTTTTAATGAAAGGACATTCCATTAAATTCTGTACATTTCTTTATAATATATACTCAGATAATAATATAAAATATACATATATAATTTTCATTTTCACCATCGTTATATATATAGAATGTACTCGGAAAAATTTTCCTAATAAAAAAAAATATCATTTTGTTTCACGTAGTTGAGCTCACGTTCAAATCATAAAATGAAACAAGTTTTTTTTTTGTGAAAAATGAAAAGACTTTCTACTTCTTGTTTTCATTAACAAGAATTTAATAATAAAATGAAAAGAAGATTTTGTTTTTGGTATGTACGTTGTTGGTATACCTAAAATCTTCTTTAGAATGTTCTAAGACTTAAATTCTGTGTATTTAAAAGCTTATTTAAGAAAAGAAAATTTTTTATTTTAAAGTTGAAGTTGTGCGTATAACTTTTAGGATCTCAGCTATAAGCTATAAGTTTTCAATTGTTAAGGTTTTTTTTATTATCCATCACTTGGTACTTTAAACCTACATGGTATAATTGCCATTAAAACTTGACAGAATAGTGTCATTTGGTACAAAATAATTTATTAATATAGAATATTAAAATAATCATAAAGAGTATTATTTTCTAATAAATACAATTACCAGAAAAATTTAATTAAAATTGTGAGATAATTTATAAGATTTCTAAATATATTCCAATATCTCTGTTATGTAACTCAAAATCTTTTTACGTATAGAGATGAAAAATCACAACAATATTAAATCAATTAATTAATTTTAACTCTAAGAATTATAATATTTGAGTTGCTTTTATCACAAGATATTTAATTTATCTTGTTTTTCATTTCATTTATAATTTTTTTCTCTCTAACTTAACAGGAAGTCTTTTGATTGCATAATTTTGCAATTATCCTACATAATATGGGTTATATAAAATCTTAATATAATAAACACAATTATGAAGAGAATATAAACATTAAAAAAAAAAAATGAAAAGGATTTTATGAGATCTTATAGTAAAAAAAAATATGCTTTTCGTTCGCATAGTTTTTTTTTTTCTTTAAAAACAGAAAAGATATTCTGATTTTTTTTATAATCATGCTGCTTTATGGCTCCAAAGAAACTTTTATTAAGTCTTTTATTCAAGTTAGTATATCCTATTTTTTTTTACTTACTATTTTATTATATACTTAGTGGTGTAACAAAAAAAAAGCATGCAATAATACATCGGATACAAAATGTATAATGGAAAGAAAAAATCATATGCATACTACATAAATAAGTTAAAATAAATTTTTTACAAATTTGTCAAAATAAACTTCAAAAAAAAAAAAAACTGCACATCCGTAATGCTTCTATAGAAGAAAAAAAAATAAAAGAAAACAAACATGTATATGCTTTTATAGAGCGACGAATAATTATTAAAAAAAAGATATTTTCAAAATCTGGAATTTTCATTCACTTATTTTGATGTTTTTGCAGAACATTTTCAATTTAATGAAATAATTCCACTGTATGAATCTTAAACTCCTAGGGATTTATTTTTAATTTGAACAAATTTTTGCATCACATAAAATAGGAAAGTTATCACATAGTTGAAGAAAGAGATTTATTTTTTTAAATATAGATTTAGTAAATTTAAGCAATCAAATCGTTAATTTTTTAAATGAAAGTGGTAGTTCATTGGTCATAGTTTGTAAATTTAAAGGAGAAATAAGAAGCAAAAATTGTTACATGAAAACAAACATGTGTATACAATGCATAAAGAAAAATAAAAATTTGTATATTTTTCTTCAAAAACCTTTAGATAAGGTTTTGCTGCCCTTATTAAGGTCAAGCAAGCGGATTATCATATTTAGCTTCTCTTTGTATTAAAACTAATCAATTACTTTTCAATCATTCTCCCACAAAAGACGGATTAAAAGTAAGAAAAAAGATTAAAAAAAAATCCAATAAAGTTAAAAATTTATTGAATTTTAATAAAAGAAAATAAATTTATGGATGGATTTATTAGTTTCACAAAAGGAAATTTAAAGCATTATGTTTTCGATTTTTAAATTCCAGACAATATTTTTTTTGACAATCATTGACCAGAGGTTAAAAAAATCAGTTTGAATACATTAAATAACTAACTAAAGATCAATCACAGTTCAAGACATTTTATTTCTAATAAAGATTTGGTTCGTTGACTTTTTTATGTCAAGAAAAATATAAATAAAATAATATTAAGGTTAAATCACATTACAAAATAAGGAAGATTTCAATGTTGAATCTAAAATGAATTTTTTTTTATAGAAATAAGTTTTTTGTCCCTGTAGGAAGTAAAGAATTAAATTAGGATTAGGTACTCGTATAAGCAAATCCCTTTTTAAAGTTTGAAATTTTAGAGAAAAAAATATAGTTATCTTTATGTTTTTTATGTATTTTATTTTCTATGTATTTTTTTTTTATACAAACTGATTGTTAAATATTTTTTTATATTTTACTTTAAATTGGGTACCTTACTGTTTGATTTGGAGTTTACCGCTTAAAGGCAAATAATATTTTTATTTTTATTAACAAACTAAGCATTTGAGTAGTAGGTATATAGTTTTGTGTCCAAATTTCTATATGTTTTTGCTTGGTTAGATGATCAATTTTATAATTTTTATCGCCATACATAAATGTTCTTTTAAATTTTTTATTTTAATATGTTTACTTTTTTTCAATTGTATTCTAAATTCTAAATAAATTTAAGTATGTACATAAACTTATTTCTTCATTCTGGAAATATTTACACAAGGAATAGTATTTCATTATTCTTTCAAATATCTTAGTCTACTGAACACTTCTAGTTAGTAATACATTTTTCAATGAAATGTCATTTATTTGCATTACAGATCCGTATATACAATTTTAGTTCAAAAGTTTTACAATCGTAACTGACATGTTACATAAATTGCATTTTTAAAGATTCTGACAAAAAAGATAAATATATATTTGAATTTTATTTTTAATATTTACATTACACAACATACTTATTAACTTACATTATTTCGAAAATTAAAAATGTATGAAATCTCTAAGTAGATTCATTTAAATAGCGTATATAGCGTATATTGCTTATAAAGTAGATCATAATGGAAATAAAGAATTTTATTTTATTCACGAAATTCACAAAAATTTTTTGTTTTAATTCATAAATAATTGTATACTTTGCAGTAGTTGTAAATGCATACTTTATAATTATTTTCATTTATACTTATAAATTGAATATTTTATTGATCGCAAAATTTATGGTTGAACTACTTAATTATGCAAAAGTATGTTAATGTAGGAAAAAAAAAAGTTTCACTTTATGTCACTTATTTAATTGGAAACATGAATGAGCATTAATAAAAAATATGCTTCATTGATTAAAAATTAACTATGTACAGAATCTAGTATAATATAGTGAGTTATACAAATCAGGAAAATAATGTGTTACGATACTTATATATTTCATTTCGCGAACTCTGTAAATTATTCTTGTAAATTATACTAAAATCCGTAAGAACATTTTTTACATCATATTTTATACAGATTATTTAAATTTTTTGTCGTATTGCCAAATTCGGTCAACATACTTTTCTCTATGTTTAGCCTTTTATATACCTATATATTTCTAAAAAAGTATTCAGTCCACTGGCTATATTTTGTAATATTATACTTACTTAACATTTTACATTACATAATACTGTTATATTCAAGTTATATCATAAACAATTTTAAATTTTATATCAATTCCAAATTGAAAATGGTATTCCAACAATAATTGATTTAATCTTAGTAAGTCGCGGCGCAGATAGCATTATATTCATAAATTTATCGTTTAGAAAATTTCTTTAGCACTTAAAAGATGATTTAATATGTACATATGTACATATTTATTTAAAAAATGATGAGTTATCAAAATGTTTCATCGAAATTATTCAAAATAATAAAAGAAAATATGTTGCAAAAAAAATTCGCAAGTGTGCATATGAATTTATTATGTAAATTGTACATACTTTTGCGTAAATAAACATTATGATAATACATACATGAAATTATTAGAAAGTTGTATTATAGGAATACTGTTTATTCGGAAATAGTACAATTTGTTGATAGTGCGTTCTATTTTTTTTTTTTTTTAGAAACCAATAATCGAAATTTAACATCTCGATCATAGTAATATGAAAAAATAACATCAAACAATTTACGAAATTTCAAATTGAAATTCTAAAAATATTATCTTAATTCTGAATTAAACTTAGTAAATTAGTTACATATTTGAAAACAATCATGCCGCGTTATCATTTCAAATAATATGAAAAATTAATTTATTGAAAAATGATCAACTTTCCGTCAAGTACATTTTTTTCTTCTTTTCAAATAAATTTTCTTTTAAATTAAAAAATTCACACAGATTAAATTTTATTCAAAATAATGCGTTTGTTTATTTCTTCACATCAGTCAAGATTAATGTAAGGTATAAAAAATTCAAAAGCAGTTCTTAAAATATATTTGACATTCATAAAGGAAATCCATACAATCTAATCTTCATATATACATAGAATTAAAGTTATCAAAAATTCATTCAATTTTTATTTTTTTTTTTAAAGTGATAAGAAAATATTGTCACAAAACATTTGTTCTTGAAAATATGAATTTAAAAAAAAAAAATAATGTTAAAAAAATTTTATCACACATAATCCACAAATAAAGGGAATATAAATAATGTCAAACGTTTTAGCCCAAAATATTTTAGTACTAACACAAAAAAAAAAGATTTTTTGTTTCTTCGATTTATTGAATATTTGGAATTTTTTTTATCTTCAAATACGACGTACATCCTCATATGCATAATACGTTTTTTATCACATAATTTCCTTCAGGAGAAAAATTACATTTTCAGGTTTTCCTTTTTTATAAAATAATTTATTTTTGTCAGTGAGATACATTTATGTACGTGTGTGTCTTAAATCAATATATTTTTGTCAGTTTTAAATCTTTATGATTTAAATCAAAATTTATAAGACGCTAAAATTAAATTAGACTGACTGTCGGGGAAAAACCATCAAAATTCAATGTGCAGAAAATAGAAAATATCTTTTGTTTTTGTATTAATTTATTGAAACAAAATTTTTGCCTTAAAAAATTCGCAAATTTAATTCTAAAAGTTAGACAAATCAGTTTATTCTCTAAAACTTCAAAAAAGAAATAACTTTTCGCCAACTACAGGTTCCCTTGAATTAATACACTTTATGTTTTTCTTTTAAATTAAAATCTAACGCGGAAAAATTATTTTCTTTGAACAATCGCAAAAATATTTAAACAAACCAATCCTAAAGAATAAAAATCAAATATTCAAGTTGGTCAGTTATGTTGATAAAACAACATAGTTAGAAAAATTTTATTTCAAAGAATCCTATTGATATTCATATTATTATAAATAAATGTGTATGTGCTTAACATTATTTTGTAAATAAATAACAGCTGATTTCATTTATCTTTTCAAAACATTATTCGTATCCACCTAAAAAAAACATTATCTATCAATCGATTATTTAATATTTAAAAGCTTTCAAAATCTAAAGTGTCTATAATTTGATTTTATCACGTTCTTAAGAAAGATATAAACGTATTAAATTTTTTTATTTTATTAATCATTTTAAATATAATTTTAATGGATAAATTTCCTTAAATATGGTAATAATCACCAAAGGAAATTTTGTTCCTTTCTTCGAAGTCTTCAAGAAAGATGTATTTCTTAGTCTTTCACATCCTGGATGACGTTTGAACAACATATAATAAATCGTGAATGTGTAAATACCCACCTTAAGTGACCTTAAGTGGTACATTTTTCAATTTTGGATGAATTTTGTTTTAATTAGAACTTTAATAAATCAAATATGACAACTTTCATAAATACAGTGGACACAGGACACAAGATAGAAAAAATTTAATTAATATTTTGTTCATCATTAAGAGAAATTAATCTTTTTATTACACTATAAAAGTAAATTCTTATTTAACCCTTTTCGAAGTTTTTTTTTAACATTTTTTATTTTACAATGCATATTTCACTACACTTTTAAACATTAAACATTTTATTGTTGTATGTTCTATATATTCTAACAACATATCAGAGAAAAAATATGAATAAAAAAGTGACATAACAAAACATAGTGTGAACATAGCAAAAAGTTTAACAGTACAACATAAAATAAAAAAATCCAAAAATACTAAAAATATAAATTATTATCCTGGGAAAAATTGCACTTGATTCTTTTAAATCTACTTATATGATGTCATCATGAGCCGAAAGAATGTTAAATTTATTTAGTTATTTCTGGATTTTTTGTATACTTATTAAATCACAGTATTACGTATGTGAATCAATAATTTCTACAGCGAGTAGGATATAGGCAACAAGGGCGGTTCAAGAAGCCACCGTCCGGTTTAATCTCAATCAACTTTTTACAAACTTCAGAGATTACGGTTGTTCATCTGCTTTCGTATAACATTCTAAAATTAGTAATATTATATTTTATGCTTTGATTTCGTATAAAATATATATGAGAAACAAATCCAATCGTTTTGGAATGTTAAAGAAATCAGAATCAATCAAAGTCTAAATAAATAGAACCAAAAGATTTGGTTATCATTATAATGTTTTATGACACTTGAATCTAAAATCTTTTTTTTTTCGAATGTTGCACAACACACAACATAACATCGTTGTGCTTGTGTTAATCTAATGTGTATACAAAAATTTTAATAAAATATCATAACATTTGTGTTGTTGTTTTATAAATATTTTAATCCAAAAAAAATAAAATATTTTAAAAGTTAAATAAAATCCCCAGAGATTTTTAGCAATCAAAATAAAATCAAAATTATTTTAATGACATTATATGAGTTAATTTATTATTCTGAATTATAAAAAAATATTCTAAAAAATTATATGTACATATTTTCTTTATTATTTTCTGCACATGAGATGCAAGTTCAATTGTCTAGAAGTTGTAGTAAAAGTATTAAATTTTTAACTATGTATATAAATAAATAAAAAATTAGATTTATTTAATGATCCCATATAAAGCTTTTCAGTCGGCACGTTTTAAATATTTAGATCTAATGGATCAATTTTAAACAATAAGTCTACGAAATAGATTATATAACAATTTGAATGAGAATAATATGGAATTAACTATATATCTTGTCTTAAATAAAATGAAAAAAAAATAAATATATATAAAAAATAAAATAATCAAAAATTTCGTAGACAATAAAATTTCAATCATAAAGTAAAAGATTTTTTCATTAAAAATTCACTTGGTATTTAAAGGTTTTAAAATAAAATTTCTTTTCACAAAAATAAATAAAATGAATAATAAAAGTCAATGAGCAAAGATTTTCAAAATAACTTTTCAAATCAACCAAATAAAATAATTTTAAGAATCAAAAGAATTTTCCTTTGCCTTTTTCTACTCCAACCAAAAAAAAAATATATATATATAACATTTTCTAACAAGTTTTTATTTTCCACACACTTTTAAGTTTATAGTAAATTTTATACTATTTTTTTGAAAGAAAATAAAAAACAACAACTTAATATATATAAATATATATATAAGTGGGTACAGATTATTATGATACGAAGGAAAAATTTTTCAACATAAAAATTTTAAAAATTTCTAAAGACGAAAATATTTTTGAAGAAAATTCTTTCATAGTAACTTTTTGTTTATTTTTTAAAAGAATAAAAATTCAAGGAAAACAAAAAAAAAACATTGCTTCAGGATAATTGAAAACTTTATTTTAAATTTTTCTAAAAGTAATTTTAAATTTTAAAAAAAATTTCTATTCACTTGAACTATCTACCTAATCTATACAGGTCATTCAAAAATTTTAATTCTTATTCATTTATCTCTTTATATAAGAAGAAGAATAAATTTTAACTTGGAAGAAGTTATAACATTGAAAGATAAGTTATAAATTTTCCAACAGATTGTTTATTTTCTTTCACTACTTCAGAAATTTTAACTGAATTTCCTATAAAAAGTTTTTTTTTTTTTTATTTGACACTTCATCAACTTAACTAACTTTGTCTATCGTTTGAATTATAGAATTATAATAATTTTCAAACACATAATTATCATCTTTTCTGTTCTATCAACATTACAATATTAAAAGATAGATTTAATGTGACATGATGACATCTGGAAATTTGAACAGTTTTATTTATTCAATCACATGACAGTTTAAGATGTAAATTGAGCAAATAATTCGTTTCTAATAGTCTACAAAAAGCCTAATAATAACTTCTACTCTGATATAAATAACACACTTGTTCATGTCCTTTTAATTAAAATTATATATACATATATATGAATTCCTTAACCAAAACGTATATTCTACATGCTCTATATTTTAAATTATAATTTTCTAATTAAAATTTCAATAATATTATGAATTTTTATGTTTAAATGCCTGATCTAATAGCTTGATTATGAATTTGTTTCTTTTTCTTACTTAAGGGACTACTAAATATTCGTATGAAAATAAAAATTATTTAAAAGTACATATTATATAAATATTTTCCAGAAAACTTGGTCTTTGTGTAATACAATGTAACTTTTTCTTTTCTCAAAGATAAGAAACAAAGATAAGAAAATAAAACAAACAGAAAAGAAAAATTCACATGAATTTATTTCTACCTACTTTGGAACAGAATAAAATTAAAAAAAAAAAATAATAACAATTTTTTTTTTTCATCCTATTGCCTAAAAAATATACAACCTGTAGGCTCTTTGGAGAACATAAAAAAGTGCTATTCATTTTAAATTTAAATTAGCCTCCAGTTAATTTAGCAAAGCAAAAAATAAAAAATCGGAAATTCAAATAAAATATTAAAAAACCGCGTAATATAATATTTTTACCTGAAGAAATTTTTTCGTTATATGTTGTGATTTTTTTTTTTTTATATTTGTTCCAAGACGTGGGCAAAATTCTTATCATTATTTTGTTTATAATTTTCATTATTGTTTTGTCATTGAAAAATCATGAAAATAAAAGATGAAAATGATTCAAATAACATGGGACATTAGTTTAATGAGAATTTTTAAAATTAAAAAGAAAAAAAAAAAAAAAAATAGAAATTTAGAAATTATTATATTAACAAAAAAAAAAATTAATGTAATTGGGAATAACAATTTCTTTTTATGGCGCTCATAAATAACGTAAGCGATTATACATTTTATTTAATTTGGTTATACGATGGATGTGACTTTCAGTAAATATCGTTAAACAATAGTATAAGTAAAATCCAACTGTAAAGGTTTATTCATACACATCAGTTATGTCAACGAACCGTCAAAGTCAAATTTTATTTATTATTATTAATATAATTCTTAACAATTCATAAAATAGTACAAGAGATAAAGATACAAATATCTTAAACAGCTAGTTAATATTTATACGTACCTATACTATGAAAAAGTGAGCAAAAAAGTTTTTATAAATTTCAAGCCAGGTTCGACATATTTTAACTTAGATATTAGAGAGTATCCCTAATAAAATAAGTTTTCTTACGATTTCCGAAGATTTTCTCAAAAATTACAAATCTCAATTTGCAAATGCAAGATAGTTACTTAAAAAAATAAATATTTCTAATACTCTTAAATTTCGTGAATGCCGTGACGTAACTTATCGAATGACGTTCTTATAATAAGTATAATGTAAATATTTTAATTATTTTTAGTACACAAAATCTAAAACAAATTATTTAAACGTCAGAAACTTTAATTAATCCTGACCTACAAATTTTGAATTTAATAAAATTATCTTATTTTTTTTTTTTTTATTTTGCTATTTTATTTTATTTTTTTTTTTTCATTAGGGAACTTTTTAAAGTTTTTCCTTTTAGCTATTACCATAAATTTTATGCAAAAAAAAAAAAAAAGGAATAATATTTTTCTGTTTTTTTTTTGTTAAAATTCAAAATTATCTCAAGCGAAAAATCTAATTAAATATAATTAGTTATTTCGTTCTTGTTTTTTTTTTTTTTAAGTAATTTGTTATGACAAAGCAACAAAGGACTACAACGACGTCATAAAGAAAATATTTAACTAAATAAAATCCAAAAAAACATTTTGACAAAAAAAAATTGTGTAACAGGTGATTTATTCAGTGACAAATAATAATAATAATAATTTTTTTTGTAGGTTTATTATTTATTCGGGAAACAGATATAGACAGCAAAAAAAGATATGAATTTACATTTGAAAATCTCAAGTGAGTCAGATTAATGAAAGAAAAAAAGCCAAATGATGCTTTTGTTTACTGTAAAAATTAGTCAAATTTTTCAAGAATTAATTATGAGACGGATTTTACTTTCTCCTATAATTGTTTGATTTAGAGCTTAAAAACAAAAAAAAAACAACATTTCTATTATTTCAGATTGATTATTATTTGAAAATCATAATTTATTTTAGGATAATTTTTTGTTTATTTTTTTAGTCTTATGTGACGTGAGAAAAAGTGGTACTGGTAATCTTAAAGGTGTTATATAAATGTTAACTCATTTTTCTTGCTCTAGGCTTCTGCTATGTAAATAAATTATGTATTTAGTTTTTTTATAAGAACAAATCTTAATTAATTGTGTTTAAACAAAAAATGACATTTGTAATAAATAAATTTTTTGTATTTCTAGAAGAAAAAATTAACATACTTTAACCCACACTATATTAAAAATTAAATTTTTCTCCAAATATGGTTTCTTATGTGGTTCTAGTTTATATATTTGCACTATTGAGCATAAACATGAAAAACATTACTTAATTTATTAACAATCCTAGTAATAATTATGTAAAGAAGCTTCGCTATTGTATTACCTTGCTATATTAAAAACAGGAATAATTTTTATTAGATAAATACATAGAACAGATAAAAATTTGTAGTATTTATCTTTGCAAATTATTCCTATTTATTTCTTTGGATTTTTGAATTAAAATAAAGATAACTTCTGCTTTAAAACAAAAATGCAAGAAATTCCGTAATTTTAAAATTCACTTCCCGATTATTAATATTAAAATTGTATTTATACAATTATTTATTTGTATAAAATAATTGCTTCAATTAGGAAACTTTTCGATGTATAAATAATTTGCCATGAGGTTTATTTAATAATAATGATACCCAATAACATACATATTTTTAATTAACACGTCATATCTAAAATATTAAAAATGCTAAAAGCTAATTTTTTTATTAACTTAAAAATTTCCGTTTCCATTAGGTTTCATTTTTTAATTAGGACAATTTCAACAGAATTTTCATGATGGTTTAATTTTCAATTTACTTTTTATCTATTTTATTTTAAATTAAATTATATCGCGTCAAACCTGTGTTGTGGTGTAAAAATATGGAATAATCTATCCTGATTTAAAACAGAGAAAGTATTATTGTAAATCTGAATAATACGAAAAAAACTCAGTGTAACTCGTTGGATACCAATATGACGGTGGGCAATGAATACAAACGACAGAAGCTTCTTGGCAAGACACATTATATCAGAATTAGGGGGACTACCTTTTTTGCACATTTACCTACTTGGGATAAAAGTACTGGATAGTGAGAAGATTCATCATCTTTTGATATGGCATCGACCAGCTTTCCTAAGAGCTGGAATAAATATTTTACCCACAGCTAGATAAATTAATCGAGTCAACGACTGTCGATCAATATTAGAAGCTAAAATTCACACAAGGAACTGGAAGTTTTGATATAACAAGACATCAATTTGAATCTAGCTTTCCAAATAAAAAATTTTGATAATACCATTATGGAAATTTTAAATCTAACATTCCGACACTCACACACAACTGCAGTCACTCTAACCTACAACCTGCCAAAAATTCACTTATTCATCATTTAAATCATAATTGCATTAAGTATGTGACAAGTTTTCTCAAACCTCTCAATTTCAAAACAAAAAATAATAAAACATATTTAATATAATAAAAATTTTATTCATTTACTTGACTTTCGATACATGTTTCAACAGAAAAGAAATTTCTTCAAACTCGTAAATGAAATGAACGAGACAAAAATTTATCTTTATACCCTTGTTAAATAATAAATATTTTGTCTCAAGTAAAAAATTTTTCTGAAAAATAAAAAGGATAAAATCGTATTCGAGATAAAATGCGTTTCTATTTGTTTTTTTTGATATTTCAATTATTAAGGAATTTTCATTAAATTAAGAAGTAGATACATGTACAATAAAAAAAATTAGATATTAAAATTTATTTCTCTTATACTTGTACTGTGAAATTCTAATAAATTTTAATATCTAATGAAAAATAAATTACATGACCAAATAAACCTGAAATATTATTGACACATGGATAAGGAATCTGAAATTTTCACAATAAGAGGTCCATAAATTTGCATAAATAAAAAATTATCAAAAATTTAAATAATTTAATTTTTTTTTCTATCACCTGTTGAGATTTATTGTTATTGAGATCGAACAGATTTATGTTTTATTCTACTTTCAAACTACATTATTTGATTAAAATTTTAGTGTCTTATTTCTGTTTTATTTCACATTTATAACGCAATTATAGCTAATGGGTTGTGAATATTAGATACTAGGTATAATAGGTATAGTATAACTTTGTTCTAATATATTCAACTTAATTAAAATTAAAAAAAATAAAGCTAAATTTTTTTGATTTGAGCTCTTTGTAAACTTTTGTAAAAAATGTAGCACATGATTTAAACGATAAAAACAGAAAATTCTGTTATCTTTCTTTCGGAAATAAGAAGAAAATAATATGAAACCTATTCAATTTTGTTACAAATAAATAAAAAAAAACTTTTGAAAGGCAGTACATTTTCACAAGCTTATACCTTGAATAGAGAACGTCGATTTCATATTAAATCGACCGTTTTTGAAAAATTTAATAAAAATAGGCAAATTTCTTTTCAGAAGAAAAATATTCTTATTCTTGTTTCCGACCTAAGTTACAATAAAGTTGATAGATGAAATTAACATTTAAATTTGTATTAAAATTTAATATCAAACATCTAACCATCTAAATGCCCATAAATTATATACGAATTATATACTTTGGGCTGGTTTAAATTAGCCAAAAAATCAATTGCGATGAACGTATTAATAATAAACAGGATATATGAAATATATATTAACTAAAACCCATCGGATGTAGGCGAAATAAAATGTTAAACTCAACATTAAAATCTAGTAAAACTTAAAATAATTTGATTTTAAAGTTTTTTTACGATAATGTTATTTATTAAATTTCTAAATAACATGTATCTTATAACGAGCAAATTGTGGTAATGTCACATTAATAAATGTGTTTAGCTCAACCAATACAAAAAGGAACATCAAATAACAAGCATTTAATTTTTCCGTCAAACTTAATACTGATCAAAAATAAAAAAAACAAATAATGTTTCTTGAAATTAAAGAAAATAAAAAGAAAATGTATTCTGATGAAATAACATTTTTCTTAATATAATTTAAAATGAGAAAAATTACATTTATTTATGTAGTATGTACCTGTACCTATTAAAAAAAAGAACAAAAAGAAATTTATATTATTTTGGAAAAATTGCAACTTTAAAAGTTATAAAAAAAAATTAAAAATTTTATTGAAAATATTTCAAATACGACGCTCAACTTTTGAGTTTGACCTTCTTGTAGAACTTTAAAATATCTTATGTCAAAGTTTTTACAATAAAGGTCTGTCTATCCAAAAATGTAATCAGAGAAGTTCATCATATTTACATTTTGAACGCACTGCTGTAATGCTTTTATATAAATATTTGATGAAAAAAAAAAGACCTAAAGCCAACAAAAAAGGGATAATTGCTGTAGAGAATGACCTTTGATGTATCAATTTCAGTTTTTCACGTATCAAATTGTTTTCTTATCCTATGTGAATAACCAAAATAAAATAAAACAACAAAAACAAAAAAAAAAAACATAAAAAACAAAAAGAATTTATCCACAAAACAAAATGATACTACAAAACGAAAACATGATTGTTTTTTAATAAAGGTCATAAAGGTAACAAAAACAATATCTATGTTGAATATATTTTTCATCATCTTTTTTTTTTCCATAAAATAATAAAATATGTATTTTCCTTTATTTATTTTTCTTTTTGTTGACCACAAACTATTTTACTCAAATATAATTTTGGTTTAAAAAAGTTCATGAAAAGGATATATATAGTTAGTTATATTAAATTTTAAGAAAATATTGATCAGAAAATTGTCAAAACTTTGTAGAAATTATTTTGGAAACTTTGAAAGAAATTTTTTCTATATAATGTTATTAAATGCTTGCTCTATAGTGTAAATGAAAGATTAAATTTCATTAGATTTACGTAACATTTTCTTAAAAATTGCGCACTAAATTAAGGTAGGATTTTTTTTCTAATACATTTTCGAGTTGGTCGTTATATTTGAAGCAAATCATAGGCTGATACAATACAACTAAGGATTTAATTTCTAAACTATATAGAATGACAATTATTGTTCATCATAATAGAAATTTTTAATATTAAAATTCTATTGTAAAATTTTCCTGTAAAAACAAAAAAAGTCAAAAATACCATTATAATAAAAAAAATAAAGAAATTTATAGGGTTGGGTACGTAGTTCCGTAATTTGAAATTAGATTATTACGCAATGGAAGAAAATTCCTCAAAATTATTATATGTATTAAATTTTTGCGTAAAAATTAATGAAAAATGTAATAAAATTAATTTTTCGGAATTTTTTTTAATATATGCCTACATTAACATTGAATTGTAATTAAAAAAAAAATCCAAATTACTTTTCAAAAATATATTATATTTTTAATATTATGAAATAAAATAAAAATCAAAAAAAGAAAAGAAATATAAAAAATAATTCATACGAGAACTTCAACAATTCAGTATAGTGCTTAAATCAGCGAACGTTGTTTAAAGAAATATCAGTAAGTACAAATGTTTAATTTCTTTGAAATTTTGAATACCGTGCAATTTGCGGAACAGCCGAATAAAAGAATTTGTGTAATTTTGAATTCTGCGAATTTTTGGTTTATACGGAATTTTCTTGTATGATCTCAACAACTGGTGCCTTAATTTTTCCTATTATTTGTTTAAAAAAAATATACCTATTTTATTATCTTTTTATTGCAAAGATATAAAACCCATTCTTTTAAATTTGTTGCTTCAAGCGTAATTTATGTTAAGAAGAAAATTTATTTTTAAAAGAATTGCTGGAAAAAAATTTTATCCCTTTATTAAAATTTTCCTATTAGATTATTTTCTTGGTTAAAAAAAAAATGGTTTTGTTTTCGGCATATTTTTTAATGTTTTTTTTTTTAATTTTTACTACTTTCTCATATTTATTTTAGTATTATATAAGTATATAAGTGTGAATAGGGATTTTAGTCCTCATTAAATATTCTGTACATATTTTTTACTCGTACCTTGCTATGCTAGCTGTATCTTTATTATTATTCGAAATTTCATAAAAAATTTAAGAGATATTTTTATTGTAGGTATATTTTTTACAAAAAAAAATGTATCTTTTCCTGAAATTATTATTCTATTGAATAGGAATTTAGTTTTTGATTTAAGTTTGAAAGTTAAATTCTTAAAAAGTATTACTTTGATGAAGAGAAAACAAAAATTAAAATTTATTCTGCAGAAGATCATTCTGTCAAAAAGTATCGCAAAAACAATGGCCTATCATAATTAATTTATTGAAATAATACTGAAAATCTTACTGTCTGTTATCATAACGAATAAATCTGTATTTTTCTTTTTTTTTTCATATTGATACAACACAACGCAACTTACAATTGTACTTATTAGTATACATAATTTGTAATCTATCAAATTTTAAATTGTAAAATAAATACGTTTTCTTAAAATTTTTTTTTTACTCCAGAAAGTATTAAATTTTCAAAGCGACAAAAAAAAATTGTGACCCTTTAGTACAAATAAATTTTTTAATATCCTAAATAATTTCTTTTTATCTTGTATTTGCGTCAAGAAAAGGTTTTATTATGTTAAATATTACATGTTCGCTATAATGTTTAGCTAGAATGAACTGAAATAAAATATACAAAGTGTGTCATTTCAAAAATGGTTTAGCTTTCCTTCCATTCAGGAGCAAAATATGTCCTTCCTAGAATGTTGATTCTACAATCTCTATTGTGACGGCCATTTTTCATGTATGTTCAATGCTTGTTAATAACTGTTGTTACACTACCATAAATCGATTTTTTGTAATCTACTAACTTTAATTAAGAATAAAAATTCAAATTCATGTTTTCGGGTTTTAAAAAGTCTAAAAAGCCAATATTTTCTATCGTACTTTTAATGTTTTAATAATGAATATTACCGATTTTTTGACCACAAAAAAAATGTACATGACATTCGTTTATGATGAAGTTTCAACAATTTAACCCTACTTTTTTAGCTCTATATCTACATTCTCCCACAATTTCAAACTAAAATGGAAATATAAGTTGTCTAGTTTTCATTCAATTGATTCAATTGAATGAGAGCACTCACAAAATCTTGCACCATAAATTTGTTGTGTTTACTGGCACAGTTTCGAAAAATTTAATATTTGTAAAGAATTGTTTCAGACCAAAATTATTCTAAGATGTTTCACAATTTAATGATACTTTAGTATTGGTCCATCCTAATGTCCAACATAATAAAACGATATCTTTTTTAACTTTTAAATAGAAAAAATAATATTTTTTTTTGTTGAAAAAAGGGAAAGCTGTAAAAATAAAATATTTTCTAGATAATGCAGTATTTTCCCTTGAATTTTTTTTTCTAAACTCACCTCAAACATTTTTGGATCTAATTTAAATGTCTACCTTAATAAACATTTCATTTTGCAAGTTAAAAAAAAAAAAATATGAGAAAAAAATAAAAATAAAGAAATAGTAATTTAATTCTAATCCAGAAAATTTTGATTTAATAATTTAAGTTTAAACCCTTTGAAATTTGAGTATGATTGAAGTTGCTTGCTTTGTAGCTTAAACAAAGTATTTTTTGTATTTATGTCATTAAGATAATATTATGTCTTTAATAATTATTTATGATTTGGTCCTTTTAATTACATTTTGGCGAGGATCAAATTTGCTAAAATAAATGTTTATGGAAATAATTTTATTATATTAAAAATTCATAAAATTCAAGACAGTTAGGATTTGCTATACTGAATATATATAACAAAACCCAGGTATTATTAAAATTAATCCCTGATTTACAACAAGAATAAAATGATTTTAAATTATATTTTACCGAATAAAATAACCAATGAACAATTAAAATAAAATGGATTTTTTACTTTGTTTTACAAGTGTATTTTTGTGGGAAAAAAACAAATCTTTAATAGAATGTTAAATAAACTTAATATTTCCAACCTGTTTGAGTTATTTTTACCTGATATAGAAAATATTTGAAGACCCTTTCATGAATGATCAAAAAGTAAACATATATTTAAATTTCTTAACCTTATTTAAATCATAAAGTTTTAATTAAGATTACATAAAAAATTTAAAGCTTTCATAAGAAAATTTTCGGTTAATAATTTTCACTTGAAAATAAATGAGTCCCAAAAGGTTAAAATTATTTATTAGCATTAAATTGAAAAAAAAAAATAAAAATTTATAAAAAAATTTAAATATTCTTTTGAATTTTTTATATGAAATAATATAATATGCAACACTATAGGTACGTACCTGTATACTGATTACTACTATAAATTTTTTCTACTTCTTGTACACACGATAATATAAATAAAATTTTAGCATTATTTAAATGTTATTCTAAAATTTCCGGAGTTAGTTAAATTAAAAATTAAATAATTTAATTCAAAAAAAATAAAATAATAATATCACAATCTCGCAGTCTTATAAAGATAATCTTTTTTCTTGCTTAAAAAACTTTTAGTTCCACCAAGTAAATATTTATTTGAAATTATTTTGATTAATTATACCCCTATATCCCGAAGAAGACCTAATTTTACAACATTCTTTGTTAATTTCATCAACAGATAAAATTATTTAAAATATTCATAAAATATTTCAAACCAGAAAAATAAATGAGCATAATTTAACCAACAAAAAAAAAACCTTAAATATTTGATTTTAAAACCTGTAACATTAAAATTTTATCCATTCATGAGACCATATGGATAGATAGAACTATATTACCGAAATAAAAACAAAAATGTAGTAAAATAATTTAAAGTTTTTGCTAACTAAGCTTTTTTTTTACAACAGAACAAAAAATATAATGGAAAGGATATACTCATTTTAATAAAATTTCAAATTTCAAAAGTTATTTAAGAACTTTTTTTTTTATTACGATTTTGAATATAATTTTGAGGTTTAGGTATTATATTGATGATTCAGTGTTATTTCTGCACATTTATCACCTTGAAATAATTTAAAAAGTAAACTTTTTTTGTTCTCTACGATATAAAAATAAATAATTACATAGTTGTGTAACTTATAGTTCGGTAAACACAAAAGTAAAAAAAAAAAGTAGTAAGGCCTATTCCAAAAATTTAACCTATAATTTTTTGATAAAATTAAATGTCATTTACAAAGTTAATATTCATACAATAAAATTTCCTAAACAAAAACCTGAAAGTTTATCTTTTATCTTTTTCATGAATACAAAAAATATTTTTTTAATCTTTATTTTAATTGAAGCTTTGTATTGAGATTTTAAGTAGAATTATTAATAAGATTGTAAATTTAAAAGCCCAACAAATGTGAAAATTTCTAAGGTTATTAATTAATTTTTTTTATGACTTTTTCTTCTCATTCGAAGATTCAAGAAAACGTTTCAATACACCTAAACCAAAAGGGGAAAAATTTTTCGTAGATCTAGTTTTGTATGAAAAAACAACTTTAGAATATTGTATCATTTATGTAGTTTAAAATAGAAAAATTTAATAGTGTGCTTTAGTGTGATTATGGTGGTTACAATGCAAATAAATCCTTTAAATATTATATTTAAGTAATATTAAATTTCAAATTTATGAAATCATCCTTTGCCTGCTCTTTTATTTTGATATAATCCTCGACGTAATCTTATTTTAAGAGGATAAATATACGTAAAATATGTTTAAAGATTACATAATATTATGTTTTGTTTAGTATATGTATATTAAGTTTGTTACATAAAAAAATTTTGAAATTCATATTTGTTGGGTATATATACAATTTGATAATCTCACTTTCTCTATGCTTTAATCCTTATTATTGTGGAAAATATTCCTTAAGTAAAAAGTTTGAAGATTTATTAGTTTAAAACGTTGTCTGCCTTATAATTTATGTACATATATGTACATTAGACAAAATATGTTTTAGAGCTTGCTAACTCACAATTTGAGGTTTTCACAAAACTTCACTCACAATTTTATTCGTCAAATAATTAATTATTCTTTTTTATAAACATTCGACCTAAAATTATTGTTGACCAGAACATCTGCTTTCGATTTAATGTTAAGTTTATTTGGCTACAACAACATATTAATAAAATTTTTAAGCTATTGTAATCATTTGCTTAAGACTAACTATTTCAAATGTTCACCCTTATAAAAAATAATGTAATTTCTGCTTTTTATTTATTTATCAGTTCCATTGTTTGAAATTAAGTAGTTTCAAATTAAATTAAAATAATAATATTAAAAAATAACTAATTTTCCTCTCATAAATATTTATTTCTTATCATAAGAACTAATTTTTTGACTTTGGCACGTTTTCACTAGTTTTCCTTTTAACTTTTATCCTTACAAATACAAATTCATAAAAGTCCTACTTGCATAATCTCATAAGATGTTATGCAACTCAACAGGTGTACTTTTTTTTTTTTGCAGAAAGCGTTAGAATGCTAAATTTATTTTAATAAAAATGCAATATTTTGGTATTACTTCTAGTTGCAATTTTATTTTTAAATGAAAAGAAAAGAAAATTGTTTACCAATGACGGAAATTGAAATTTTCCATTTTCATTTAAAAAAAAAAAAAACTTTTAAAGTTCTTAAAATGTAGGAATTTAAAAATTCAATGAGATTAAGTTTAATTTTAGTAAAAAAAACAAGTTGAGATAATGGAAAATATTATGGAAAAACACATTTGAGTCTCAGACGGAAATTAAATAGACGTACAAATAAATAATAAACGAGAATCACATTATTATACCAGAATTGGCCGAAAAAAATACAAATTTAATAAGCTTATTTGGCTACAAAAAAATCAAGAATTCGCGAATGTGGAATGCTCTCCCAACAAAATTGCTTACGAGCACTGTCGGACGATTGATATATGACTTGCGCCGCTTTGAGAAGAGTGTAAATGATTTCCTCCTAACAGTCCCACTTTTAACTAACTTTTCGTGTCGTCAGCACCAAATCCATACTTCTTCAAATATAAAAAGTTACTCACATTTGGTAGCTATTATCAAAAAAAATAAAGAAAAAAATTAATTCTAAATACAGAAACTATAATAGAAATATGTAGATACAGTCGTTGTGTATGATTATTTGAATAGCAATTAATGATGTTAAATTAAAAGAAATGTAAATATATTTTTTTTTTGAAGAATACACAAAAGTACAATTTTTTGTCACTGTATGATTGGAAAAAAATACAACGTCCTTCTCATTCAAGCTTTATATTCTAGTGTTCGTCGTTCCTCCATAAATTTTCTAATTAAAATACTTATTATGTTTGATATTTGATTTTTGTTTTATAAGTGAATGCATTAAAATATTATTTTATGATTTTTCCTTTAAATAATTAAAAATAAGCAAAAATTTAAATAAATTTCACTTTTTTATGAGGACATGTTATATTTTTGTTTTTCTACCTGAAAAAATTTGTAAATTACTTAATGGTTAATGCAAATTTTCCAATAAATTAATTTTTGTTTTGTACATATTTATTTTTTCAACAATTTAAATATTTTAATTAGGATCATGCGCTAGTACCATAAGGTAATGAAAATAAATTTTCCTGTAACAAGGCCAAAAGTTTTTTAGAAAAAAAAAACGCCTTAAGATATTTATTGTTTTAAAAGTAGAAATAAAAATCCTCGTCGGTTTTCAAAAATTATTTTTTTGTGGTTTTATACGTTAACAGCAGTACAATATTTATATTTCTTAAATTCTTAAAATTAATATATTTATTATAAATTCTACAAAAAAATTCTTTCTCTATACTTAGGTTAGGAGTTATTCATTCTATTATTAGATAATCCTAAAAAGTTTTTCCAGTAGAAAACTTTACAATAATAACCGTATAGTCAGACAATCATAAGGTAATAGCCCGTATTGATTTTCAGACATTTCGAAAACTTTCCATAGTAAGACAATAACAGATATTTTTCAAAGTTTTAATTTCGCTTAAGTTTAATTTTCTTATGATTGAAACTCCTATTCAATGAATTGAAGAAAATACACTTTGCCATTATTGAATGACTCCTTGAATGGAATTTATTAAAAATATTTATTAATTAACAGGAGGTATAGAACATACTTAAACAAGAAATTCATTCTTTTTATTGCAATTAAACAAACTCTTATTCTACCAATACGCGATATTAATATTGTTATTTGTGTTTATATTTAATACTTTTCCTAAGATTATTATGTACTTACATCAAGGAAATTAAATATGATTAATGCTTAATTTATATTAACATGGATTACAACTGATGATATTATTTTATTTTGCAAAGAAATATGTATTGAATGTACGACTACGTAAATATAACAATTTTTTTGTCGTTGTGTAACCTTTAATCTTCATTGAATAAGTAAATTCTTGTACTTAAATGGGGGGGAAACCCACCGGAATTAAGATTTCAAATTGTTTATATTTATGGATTAGAAATTGAGCTTTTTTTTGAATTTATTTTTTTTTTTTGTTGAAAAAATGAATAGAGTCTCTTGAGAAAATTACAAAATTTCATAATTTTGAAAGATAAAAAGAATGATTATTATTAAAATTTATTATTATTATTCCTTTTATGAATTTAAATTAAATGTTTATTTATTTATGTTTCCATATATATATATTAAACAAAAATTGAGCAATTGCGTGCTTCATATAAATTTATCATTTTATTGTTTAAACATACAATTACATACATATATATTAAATATTTAATATATTATTTATATTTGATCTTGAGTTTCTATTTTAAAGATTCTATTTAAATTTTAAAAACTTGTAGAATTTTTGAACCACTTGACTTGATTTCTTCTAACTTTAAGACAAACATTTTGCCTAAATAAACTTTATAGAGTTTATTGATTCCTTTCTATTCATTCATCCTATTTATGTCTAAGACATATACATAAAACATAATATGTCTGATTATATAACATTATAATTTGTAATCATTTCGTCAGTCAAAACATATCATAAATAGTTTATTAAATCATTATGCACATATGGAGAAAATTACTAAACCTTAAAAAGGGATAAGTGATGATAATTATAATTTAATTATTGAAATTCTGTGAACCAACAAGAGTTGGAAAATTAAATTAAACTTGAGGTATTATATTACAAATTTTAGTACATATAACATAAACACACTTCACTGAAAGAGAGATTAAATAAATTTATATTTTTTTAAACAAATTCTAAGGCTTTTATTTCTGAATAACAAACATGTTAATCAATGGGTTTTTTAGGGCTTGCATTTTATACAAAGACTTGAGCATTTTTTTAAATTTATCTTTTATACAGATAAATGCCATGTTCATATTGAATTAATAAATAATATTATATCCAGCGAATAATAATTTGAACTATATGAAAAACAAAATGAAGCAATCGATTAATTTTCATATAAAAAAAAATTAATAAAACAATAATTAAATATTATTGATTGCAATGATAATTGATTGTGGTTTAAAATTTACAATATAATTTTTTTTAACAGAATCCATCATTGCGAAATTGAATTTGAATGTATATAATCAAAACGTTTTGTGGTATAGAATAACTAATAAATGATACAAAAATGAACAATTCTAGGAAAAAAATTTATTATCATCATAAAACGGACATTAATCGAATTTATGTTTTGGACACAAATTTCCGTATACATTATATGAGATTTTTAAGGTAATTGATGTAAATCCATACATTCAATGATTAAATAATGTTAGTATTATGTAATAATCTAATGTTACAACGAAAGTTTCGAAATATAATTTAAGGAAAAATATATAAATTGCTAGCACAATGATTTTTTTTTAATTAAAAACTTAACTCAATTAATCATATGCGACAATTCATAATAGTTCGATTTGAACAGAACTAAGTGTATTAAGCTAATACTGTAATCATACATCAAATATTCTATTTTTAATATTAGGTAAATGAACACAATGGACAGGTCGATTTTACTATTATTAAATTAAATTTCCTAAATTAATTTTTAAAAAAGTTTCCGTGTTTCCTAATCCGTGATTTATATAAAATCATTTTTCGCAAATAATGTTAATGATAAGTAAATATAATACCCATTAATTTTTTACAATAATTAATATTAGAAAATTATGAAACAAAGACTCGAATTTTTTTCACAAACGTTTTGCTCTTCATTTTTACTTATAGAAATCATATAATAAAAGTCTTACATCATGATTTTTTGCTCATTTATTTATTAACAATCAATAGTGAAATTAATTAGGCATAATTCTTTTCTTTCATATGAAAAGTTATTTGTTTCGAATCTTAGGTAAAAAAAAAATATATATAAATTTATTTATCTTAAAATATGTATATCAAGAGATTTTTTTTGAATACAAATTAACCGAAAATTTTATTAGTTTACTTTTGATTATGTTTTGATTGACTTGAATACAAAACAAGAGAAAATATCCTTAAGTGTCAAAATATCATTACCTTTATTACAAATTTTCGGAAAACATATTTTTTTTTTTTTTGTTTTTTATTAAGGGGGATAAAACATATTACGGATATTTTCATTTCAATATTTTAAATTTGATATAAATTAAGATTGATAAAGGCACGGGTATATGTGGTTTAACATGGTATGTAGTGAAGTTACCATGAATTTAAGAAAAAAAAAAACATATTTTCTCAGTTTCAGAATGATTGGTATTTTATTTTATGATTAATTTATTAGAAGAATCAATATCATAAGATACATTTTTTATTATACGTCCTTGAAAGACGGGTATTGATAAATTCAATAAAATATCCAGGAGTTTCTATTAACTTTTTCATCATAATTCTCTAATATCTAATAATTTATTTTTCTTTTCATAAAAATAAAAATTTATTAAAATTTAGTTCTTAAATGAACATAAATGCACACAGAGATAAGCACATTTAGTACATATATTGAACTTTCTTTTACTTTCATTAGATTGATAAAAATAAACAAAATTTACACTTTATTGTAAATTAGTTTAAATCTAATTAAAAGGCCACTAGAGTTAAATTTACTAGACGAAAGGGAAAATTTTAAGTGTAAACGGAATTGTAATTTGTTTCAATAGTTAAAAGTAAAAAATAAATAGAGCAACAATTAAAGCTCGTTCAAGACACTTCGTTTTTGCCTTCATCGGAGGTTTAAAACGTGGTAAAATTAGTAAAATTGCCAAAAAATGTATAATGAAAATTTTGACCGGATCACTTATTTTTATTATTATTATTTTTTGTGGTCCTATACCGTTTTAGAATGCTAGGCGCAAATGAGTTCTTAGATTATTTGGAACAAATTTGAAAAAAGTACGAGACTCACTTTTTCAAGACATCTTTTACAAAAATCGGTTTTTATAAGACAAGTAGAGCATTTGTACGAACATTCTATTTTACTTTAGTGATCTCTTAAGTGTTAAGCTTAAACAACCTTACATTCGAGTGGTTTTTTTTCCAATTTTATGAAAATTTCTTTATTTTAATTAAACTGAAAATTCCAATGATATTGTACTATTAATATATTTCCCAATTTTAAAGAATGATTTGACTTTTGGTTAAAGTAAAATAATATAATATTTTTTTTTTTTTTTTTTTTAAATTGTTTATTTAATATTCATATTTCATACAAAAAATTCCTTAATTTATAGAGATTAGGATTAGATATACATTTATCCTTTACAACTAAGACATTATGATGACATTATTATCAATTATTTTAATTATGTAAATATACAATGTTTTATAAGTCTTTCTTTTAATTTAACAACTTATATGAAGTAATAAAACTTAAAGTAAACCTAACCTAACTTAAGAAGGACTTAAGTTAATCCCAAGATCACAGGATTAACCGATAATTTACAGTTTTCTTGAAACTTATCAGAATACTTATTTATTTTAATTTTTAACATGTCGATTTTGGCCTTATTGTGAAGTTTATTTGTCGAATAATAAAAGGGTAGATTAAAAATAATTTTTAATATTTTGTTTTGCGATTTTTGAATCTTTTCTGTGTGACAGTTCGCACAAGTGCGCCAAACGGGACAGGCGTAAAGCATTATTGGCAAGAATACTGTCTTGTAAATTTTTAATTTATTTCCGATGTTGAGACTAGAA
Source organism: Hybos culiciformis (assembly GCA_964007475.1). NCBI lineage: Eukaryota > Metazoa > Arthropoda > Insecta > Diptera > Hybotidae > Hybos > Hybos culiciformis. The sequence continues at coordinate 146,420,384 of OZ023273.1, read as the reverse complement.
TTACGATTTATAAGTGGATACATTAATCTAGTTGTATTATTTATTTTGTTTACTAAGTAGCTAATGTGTTTTTGAAATTTTAGTTTTGGATCTAGAATTACTCCCAAATATTTTATTTCTTCTTTCCATTCGATTTCTATTTCCGATAATTTTAAGTTAGCATTAGGAAGGAAACATGATTTTCTTTTTTGCGTTAAAAATATTGAGTTAGTTTTTGAGATATTGATACTAATTTTCCACTTATTATAATAATTTTCCAGTATATTTAAGGCAGTCTGTAAGTTGTAGAGTATGTCTATTCCGTATGCACCAGTACTATATACTGATGTATCATCTGCAAAATTAACACTATTACAATTAGGTAATTTCGGGAAATCATGAGTGTAGATATTATACAAAATCGGGCCCAGTACTGACCCCTGAGGTACCCCAGCTTTTATAGCGAGTGTTTCCGAGAAGCAATTTCCGATGCTTACTGAAAATTCTCTATCAGATATGAAGTTTAAAACTAATTTTATAATACAGATAGGAAATTTAGCTTCAAGCATTTTATGTATTAGCCCATAGTGCCAAACTTTATCAAATGCAGCTGCAATGTCAAGTGAGACTAAACCTGTAGAATTCCCGATAGCAAATCCTTTTTTAACATCATTTTTGACTTTTGCCAAAGCATGCATAGTGTTATGATTTTGTTTAAAACCAAATTGTGTGTTTGGGATTAAATTTATTTTGTCTACATGTTCCATTATATATATTTTAATGATTTTTTCTAATATTTTTCCGAACGTGTTTAAAAGACTAATAGGTCTGTAGTTTTTAGGGTCATTTAATGGCTTATTAGGTTTTGCTATAGGAATCATTTTTGCTTTTTTCCAGGGTTTAGGAAAATATTGATTTTTAATGCAGGAATTATAAATGTATAATAGGTGAATTTTTGCTAGATTTGGAAGATTTTTAATAGCTTTATTTGGAATATTGTCAAACCCACTGGATTTTCTGATTTTTAGAGATTTTATTATTTCATTTAGTATATCAATGGTAATTGGATTTGGAAGATCAAGAATGGTATTGGAAAGTTTGCTCTTGATATTATTTTCTACTTCACTTTCGAATACTGGATCGTGAAAATCAGGCGATATTGTGAAGTTTTGTTCAAATGTTTTAGCAAGAACTTTTACTTTTTCATCACTTGTTATTATTTTTTTATCATCTATAACAAAAGGAGGTATAATTTTATTTTTGTGTTTTAATATTTTAGATGTTTTCCAGAGAGCAGAGCTATTTGGTTCAATGCTTCCTAATAATTTTTTCCAACTTTCATTTTTGAAGTTACTTATTTCTTGCTTAATCAAATGGTTTAAATGATTTACTTGGGCCTTAAAAATTAAAAATCTGTAACGAATCCAACTTCGTCTAGCGCAATTTCTTCTTTTAATGAGCGACAGGATGAAGGAAGGCAATTTTAAAGTATAATTATTCCTAACTTTGATTTTAGGAACACTATTATTAATTGCTTCATGTATTATAATATTTAAGTTGTATATCTTGTCATCTATTGCTTTGTTACTACATAAGTCATTACAGTCAGTTGTTTGAGATAGGTTGCTACTTACAAGTTCTTCAAATTTATTCCAATTAGCCCTGTTAAAATCGTAGCGGTAGTAATCTTCTGAAATCAACTCTAAATCAATCTTTATAAAGATTGGTAAGTGATCAGAACTTAGATCATTTATAGTTTTTATTTGACTGCAATATTGGGGACAATTAGTTAAAAAAAGGTCAAGAGTTGAAGGTTGCATTTTTATATTTTTTGGAATGTATGTTGGATCTGCAGGGAATAGTAAGGCAAAGCTACCACCAATCATTAGGTCATGTAAAATGTTTCCCCAAGTATTAGATTTCAAACAGTTCCAGTGTTGGTTCCTACAATTTAAGTCACCTCCTACTAAATAATTTCCTTTAATCCTAGAAAATTTGAGTAAATCAGATTTTAATTTCCCTCTTTTATCATTATTCTTACCCGCGTTACCACCCGGAAAATAAACTGAATAGATTTTAATGCTAGAGTTATCTTCTAAAAAAATTTCAACACCAATGTTTTCTATAAGGTTAGTTTTTATTATAGGTAATACTTTATGTTTAATATTGTTACGTACCGTGACTGCAACTCCACCTCCATGGGTACAGCGGTCATTACGATAGATAGTATAATTTGGAAATGAAATTTTTTTGTTATCTTTAAGAAATGTTTCACAAATAAGGCCAACATCTACATTATTTTTATTTAGGAATTCATTAAATTCATAATTTTTTTGTTGGATGCCTCTGGCATTCCATGAAATAACTTTTATATTTTTATTAACCATTATATATATATTTTATTGCTAATTGTGCGATAGTATTAAATTGTTCATGCTTTGTCTTGCAATTAGATAATTTTATAATTAATTCGTTAGTTAGGCTACTTATTTCATCTATAGAAAATAAATTATTATTAATAGAATTATGAACTAAATTATTATTACTGTTGTTGTTACGTATAAGGCTTGAGTAACTAGGTCCATCATTGATCTCTGCTGAACATGTATTTCTAGCTAAATTTCCTGGCAATTTGGGAAAGGTTTTTTCATAATTTTTGTTGTCCATGAAATATTCCTTTCTAGGTTTATTAATCAATCGTTTCTTTTGTAAGCGGGATTGGACAAATGCTTGCCTACTAGGACAATCCGGATCTACGGAGCTGTGTTTTCCGCTACAATTAGCACATTTAAGATTCTCTTTGTCTGGGCAATTAACTGTCAGGTGATTTCCCGAACAGTAGCCACAATATTTGGTCACATGGCAGTTTTTGGCACCATGACCATACATCTGGCAGTTGAAACATTGTGTGGGTTTGTTAAAATTTTTAGATTTATGCTCCCACCTTATTCTGATATGATTTATTACCTGAAATTTGCTTTTTAGTTCAGTTAATGTGATGCTTTTATGCTCAAAATATACAACATACAATACGATTTCAGTATTGTATCGGGTAGTTCTAACTATGCGTTTAACATCAGTGACTTTTAGATTAAGTTTGATTAATTCAGCCTTAACGTCAGAAGGTTCGATCGAGTCTAGGCCTGATAGCACCGCTTTGACTGGTTTTTGATTTTTAGGCTCATACGAGAAATGCTCTACTTGGGCTTCCAAAAGTATTTGGCAAAAGTTATTAAAGTCATCGATTTGCTCAATGAAGACTTTTATCCCAATTGAGGTTCGTCTTATGTTGTAAGTATTTATGTTACCTTTAGTTAGTAGGCTTAATACATCATTTTGGCTTTTTTTTAATATTGTTATAGGTGGAACCTTATTTTTGATGGAATTTGCTTCAGGTATATGCTCGTCCTTATCACCAATGTCGTTCATATTATCATCGTTTTCATCACTAACCTCCAATGTTTGCAAAGGAGCAAAGAAATTATAAGCGTTGGTAGTGCTTTTAAGTGGCGTTTTGCCCATTTTTGGTTTTTTAAAATTGCCCAATTTTTTTAACATGTGTTTTTTTGATGGGTTTTTGTCCACATCATGGAAAATTGTTGCTGGTCGTTTTGCAATTTTTTTTTTTTTTTTTGTCTTTTTTAATTTTTTTAAAGATCAAAGAAAGAAAATGAACAAAAATCTATAACAGAATAGATTTCTGTATCAGGTAGATTTTTATTTTTATTTTTTTTTTTTAATTTTATTTATTAATAGTTGCGAACTTTATAATTTGTCTTTAGTCTACGAGAGAATAAATCAAACTGTATATAATATAATATAATATTATTTTTTTTAACTAAAATTTTCGGATAGTCATTCGTTTGTTATAAACTTTAAAAAACAGAGACACATTATGATGTTCTTATATCTTTTAAAATATTTATTAAAATTTCAAAATTCAAGAATATACACTAGTATATGCATATCAATCAATTAACAATTATCGTTAAAATTCATAAGTAATTAAAAAAAGTATAAGATATAAATTAAATTTTTAATACAGTTTACATAAAAATTTAATTCAACAAATTGAAGCTCTGCTTTGTTCACTATTTTCTACCAATATCGATGCTTCGCCACAGTAAATCTTTATATATTTTTTTATAAGTAGTCTGTGACACTGCAGCGTATATCAGAACACCAAAACTGAAAGAAATTTTTAATCTGTTCAGAAATTTCGGAGATTACTGTGAACAAGCTAAGAAACTTCTCCTTATTAACACTATATATAAAATATAGTTAAAGAAGAATAGATTTAGATTTTAAACCTATTAATTGTACTGTATACTGGAATCAAGTTATTTCGACTTCAAAAAACATAATACTGATTTGGAATAATGAGAATTCTTTGGGGCGGTTTTAAAAACTGAAAGTTGCAATAAACCGAATCAACAATTTATGGTCCAACAGTTAAATTACAACAAATGCTCAAAATTTCCTTTACAATTTCAACGTATTTTTGTGTGATACTGTATTTTTATTTTACTGGCAACAAATAAAATAAAAAATATGAGGCAACATATTTTTTTTTAACAATTTTGATACACGTATGTAAATTCCAATTTCAAATATTCAAAAATATAAAACATATATAAATGTATATTTGTAAATGTTAGTATATTCTTTAAAGGCTTAATGTTGGATGTACAAAATTAATTTTAAATATTTATAAAGAAAATAATTTATTTACAAAATAAAATTACATTTTCAGATGCCCCCAAACTCTTTTGAATGAATATTCGAAGAAATTCTTTGGTGGCTTCTGTATTGCGTACAAAATAAAAATAAAAAATAAATAAATTTAAATATGAAAATGATAAAAATGAACCTCGTAATTTTTAGATAAATAATGTCATTTTATTAATTTTATACTAACTTTTAATATAAAAGATATGTATTTATGTGTATTTTTAAAATGAAATAAAAATTATTGTTAGCAAATATGTATAAGTGTATATGCAAATGTTTGTAATGTGAATAATGCGTAGGACATAATTTATTTTTCAGAAATACAAAGAGAGAAATAGATTTTTTTCGATGAAAAAATAAATTTACATATTTAGACGATATTGAGATGATTAAATACTAATTGTTCAATGTAAGGATCAAATGTAAAAATCATTAAATCTTGAGGCAACTTCCGTGTTTTTAGAAAGAAATTTAATGCGTTAAAAGTATTCATGTACGCTTGGAACTATTAAAAACTATGTTACGCAATAGGCAAAAAAATGTTCTTTAGTATTTTTTAATTCTTATCTCCATTTGGTTCTAGTCTATGAAGTAATTAAAATTAAAAAATTAAATTCTGTAGGTGTCATTTGATGAGTTAAAATTTATGACTGATAAATATTATTTGGATTTTTAAAACAGAACATAAATACGGTCTCAATCATATATGTACTCGATTTTTTGTTTTGATTTAATAATTCTATAAATTTTAAGGATTAAGAGCTTAAACTCGTTTTTTTTTAAAGTACCTTTTTAACGACAGACCAATAATGTCCAGAAACAACTATCAAAACTTCAGCAAATTGAAACTTTTGCTTTTCATAGCCCGAATATTTTTAATTCCAACAAAAATGAAAAAAACCGACTGTTGTTTGTCTATCATTACACAGAAATCTTTCATAGTTACATTCAATATTAAAGTAAATTGTAAACTTAAAAATAAAAAATTAAATAAAGATTTAATTTTTTTATTTGAAAAATAAAGTCAATCTTTTGAAGCTAACAATATATGTATTTCGAAAATGATAATAATTTTCATATTAAACTACATGTATAAGATTTATTTAAGTTGACTTAGTCAGTCCATAAAACAAAACATTTTCATAATATTTTTATTTTTATGAAAACAAAAGTAGAAAAGTAATAATATAATATATTTTTTTTTTACTTTTTGATCCCATGTCAAATGCAAAACAAATATAAACAAAACAATATTGTACATTGTAAATACTTAGTTATGACATTAAAAATGTAATATAACTTTCTAAAAAAAAAAGAATTATAATAATAACAAAAATAATATAATAAAATAAGATAACAATAAAGTTAAAAATAAAATATATAAAAATTCATTCAGATTCATTTCATCTCGAATTGAGAAGTATAAAATCTACCTCCAAGATATGCAAAATACATTTATTTGTCATTTTAATTAAATTAAAAGTTAAATACAAAAAATTGAAAATAAAAGTATAATTTTTTTTTTCTTCAACATACCTTTTAGCGGTTTTAGCCTTGAATTCTTTTTATTAACTCTTTTTGGCTTAATATCCTTTTTTTAACTTGTTTTTTTTTTTTATTTATTTCCTTGTAAGGACCTTTTTTTGATTGGAAACACTGTTGAACACGTAGGACAAAATAACGTTCTTTTATTTAAAAGGACTCAGAATAACTTTTTTTTTTATTATTTTTCCTTCAAATCCTTTCACTGAATTATTTTCAATTTCCTTTTTGAAAAAGAATTCTTTTATCAATAAAAATTTTATTTTTAAAATCACAATAAAATTCGAATTCAAATTTACATATATATTTTTAGCCTTATATATTTTTTTTTAATCAAATTAAAAAAAAATTTGCAATAAAATTGCAATATTTTAATTAGAAATTTTCACTTTTTTTTAAGAAGAAAATACTGCTTTAATTTTATTTATTTGCAACCATTCGTAACGAATTCAAAAGTTACAGTGAAGTTAATAACAAGAATTTGAACAAATTTATATGAAAAATTGTTAACGTTTTTTTGAGAAAAGGATCACTATTGAGGAAAATTAGGTATTTTGTGATAACAAAGTTTATGTTATTTTCGAACAGTTTTTTCTTATATTAAATACCTTTGCTTGGAGAAATATTTTGTTTTATTATTATTTATATTATTAAAATGGGAAATTATTTTCCTTTAAAAAGCATACATTAAAATGCCAAATTATTTAAATAAAAAAAATTAGTAAAGAATATACTAGAGATAACAAAAATTACCTATAATAGTACAGTCATTTGGTAGTTTTACCTGGAAAGTTTTCCGGGAGTTTTGAAAACTGGTAATTTTATAGATTTTGATGTGCTCTTTCCGAATTTCGACTTTGCGACCTCGTATTTTATCCGCTCGCGCCGCCATAATGAAAAAATTAGTTTTTTGGCAATATCTCCTTTCCGACTGATTTTACGATACAAGCAATTATGTACAATAAAACTAGAGACAATTACCTACGATTTATGTATGTACCTTTTTTTTTCATAAAGTCAATAGTTTAGGCATACGAGCGCCGCAAAGTTTACTCAAAAAGTGAAATATGGAACTTTTTTTTTAGAGCTTAACAAAATATTAATATTTCGTTCAAGTTCGGATTCATATGTAAATGAAATAGATATCAGACGTTTCTAAACGTCGTAGTTATCAACAAAATTTTCCTCCACAAAATACACACTTCACAAACACTAATCTAATATTGTTTTATAGTCAGAATAAAAAAAAGCTTCAAGATTTGAATATACATAAGAATTTCAATGACGTCAATGTATAACAGAATTAAAATTCTTCGTTATATATTTAATAAACATATATTATATTATGATATTTAATAAATATTATATATTATATTAATTTATTTAAAAAAAAATATTTTATTACTTTTATTATATTTTTTTAAATATAAAATTCCCAAAAATTTGTTACATATTTATTCTCTAATAAAATTCTTTGGGGCTCTAGTCAAAATAAAAATTCAAAAATAATGTAGGTAGTAAATAAGGCGGAGTATGCGTAAAATTATTTTGAATGAATATTAGTTGTGGAGAGTTTTTCTTCTCAATGAAAAAGAATTTTTATTTATGAATGAGTGGGAAGCTTTTTTTTTGATTTTTTTAATTTTAATATAAAAAAAAGATACTTTTCAACACGTGTTTTATTTATTTAAAAACGCAAAAAATTGCGTTTTTATCATATAATAATAATAATAATAATATAAATAATAGTTTTCGTTATAAAAATATACATATAAATAATAATAATTTGTAAATTAAAAGGATTCGTATTAAAATTTATTTCGAATGCCTTAAAGATTAAGATTTTCCTATTTTTCGTGAAATTAATTTGGGAGACTTTAAGACGAAAAATATATGTAATATCGAAAATAGCAAAATACGAACTGTAATTGGAAAATTCACTTTTCACAGAAATTGTTTAGTAAACAGAATCATTAAAATTATTTATGTTTAATCTCATATATCAATTAAATCATTTCAGTCAATATTATATTAGCTCTACAGAATCAAAGAAAAACTTAAACTATGTTTTAAGATGCAAGGCTTTTTACGTTTCAATAACTGCAGGTCCTATATATAAATCATTGTAAGACATTTTTGAAAATTTTAGTAGCACAGAGTTTTATTACAATTTTTTTTGTTCTGTACTTTATTCGCCTTGATTTTTTTATCTTAATTTACCGTCTTTTCGATTGCGTATAAGAGGGCGGTTAACATGTAAATGCTGAATAAGCGACTAAAGTTGTTGGTTTTTGTTTTATCAAAGATCACATTTAGATCCTATCAATATTCTCCGTGAAATTCAAATAAAATTTCTAAAACGTGTAATTGTATGGTCTTTTAACATTATTCTAGACTCTACAATATGTTTCTTTGAGGTTTTGAAGTTATACAATATTCATCGATTTCGATTCAAAAATAAATGATAAAAGATAAAAGATCAGACTATTAAAGTAAAATACAAAATTATAATTATTATATAAAAAACAACATAATGTTAATTTTTTACATTATGTTACATTTATAATGTCATCACAGAAATCAAAATTCCCACAAAACTACATATTTCTAGATTCCAGTTCAATAGATAAGAATAGTCCTATATAATATTAAATTTAATTATGCTTGTAAAATATATTCAGATTGAATCCTTCATAGTCGTTGAACAAACAGATTATTGAGTGCTGTTGTGACAAATTTTTATTATTTAAATTTGCCTGTTATTATCCTGTCTGTGTACCTACATATAACTATCAAACATTTCCCAAATGTTGTTGCATATATAATTATTACGTAAAACCTTTAAACATTAAACTGATTTCAATATTATTTGCATAGAAATTCAATATATTTTTTTAATTAATATTTTCCATTATCATAAAAATAATAGTCTTGATAACTATAAAATTAATGACTCCATCAAAAATTACTAGATAATACATAAAATAAAAATATACTCTGTATTCAATCGAAATGTTATGATGTGTCATTATTTTCGTTTCATCAATTTTTTTTAATTTTTTAATTACTTATTCCATTATATTTTATTTCAATTTTTGGATGCGCGTGTTGCCAAGCTGTTATATATATACCTACTTAAAAGTTTATCGGATTCAAGTACACAAAACATTTGCCGCTATCTCTAAAATCGGTAAAGAGCGGAGAGCTGTGAAATAAGGTCTCAACAAAATATTCTGCAAACTTCTGCTATATATTTATTTAACTATCACACTATTAGTGTACTGATTTAAATAAAGACCCGCAAAATTTTAACTCTACAAAATTTTAACTCTGTGGAGGTTGTATATAAAGAGATATTAACTTTTCGGAAGCTTATCTTCTTTAAAATGTGAAAACAAATAATTTGAGATCATTATATGTTCTTTATTATTATGTATAAGAAAACACCAATTTCATTTTTGTAAATTATTTTAACAGACAGGTTAAACAAACTTTATGTATATTTTTAAGATATCAACTTAGTTCTATGTTGATATTTTGAAATGGCACTTCAAACAACTATTGTTATTATTGTTGTAGTCATTTTATGTTTTTACTGAGTCTTTCAATTGAATTTGATAACGAACTTACAAAAAATCACATTTAATGGATTTTAAAACTTATATTCATATCCTTTGGTATAAAATAATTTTTTTTATGATAATATTTATCTCTCAGTTTGTGTATTAGAATAATTAAAAAAAAAATCTTATTCTATATGTAAATTTTTTGATTTGAATGTGAACACAAGAATACAAAAAAATTAAATTAAATAAAATAATTGAAAATGTGCTAAAAACATTTATCAGACTTTCAATAGAAAGGAAGAACTATATAAAACAACAAAATATTTTTGAATATTGTCTTTTTTGTAAATTTAATCTGAGGTTAATGACCTACAACTACAACAAATTTAATGCTTCCTAATTTTTAATTTAGAATTTAAAATATTTCCAATTCTTCAAGAGTTAATTTATTCTTTCTATTTAAAACATATAAAGCGCTGGTTAAAATTGGAAAAATGCTATTCTTTATATAATAATGCTAATAAAAATTTTTTGAATTATTTTTCTTAATTATTTTTACTTCGATTTTTATAATTCTTTTTTATTTTGTTAAAAAAAAACAATTAAATAAAACTAAAAAAACTGATCTCAATGTTCGGCTGTCTAAATTTGTTTCTATAGCCAAATGCTGTTGAAATGAAGACATTATATTAACACTACAATACTTCATGAAACTGATTCAAAAAGATTTCTTTTTCTAAATTTCCAAATTTAAATCTCTATTGTAGATCTTTTCTTTTTTAATGAGTGGCAAAAACAGTTTTATTTACTATTTTAATTATAAAGAAAATACTAGAAAATCAAGTATACTTACTACAAATGTTTATTCGTTTATTTTGTTTTTTTTTGTTTTCCACCAAAAATTTTATTACATAAATATTCAAAATTCAAATATTTACAAAAGTTTTTCTTTCTTATCTGGGTATGCAGATTAACATTCTTTAAGTTGGTAAAAAAAAATTTTTCAAATAAATAAATATTTATTACAAAATTAAATACCATAAAAATTTAAGGATGGGAATAATTCATGAAGTATTAGAAAACAATTTTTTTTTATTTGTTGTTATAATACAAAAATTAACACTTTAAGTTATGTGTAGGTTTTTAAATGAATAATGAGTGGATTTCAAAGAAAATTAAAATTTGTTTATGAAAATGAGATAAAAAAATGGAACTTATTAATACACTTTTCGAAAGATTATTTATAATAACTTCGACTAGGTTCAATTCTATATTAGAGGCTCCGAAAATCTGCTTATTCTATTAATTGTTAAACTTAAAATGAACTTACTATGCCAATCTACTACGCCAACTACTATGCCAACTTACTATTTTTAATATGCTACTGACTCTAAAGAATGACTTATGTTTTAAACAGAATCCACTTTTAAAAATTAACTTAATAATCGTTTACTGTTAGAACCATAAATGATATTAATTTTTTTTTTTATTTTTAACTAAAAAATGTAGATAACTATAATTTTAATCCTATTATAATATTTACAATTCCTATCATATCAAGTTGATAAACATTTCACGTATCTTTCTAGTACTATTCAAATAGTTCAATATTTTAATTTAATTTTTATACACAGCAGCTAGTTAAATTAAATTTTTAAAATAATCTTTTTATAGAAAGTTCATTCCTTAAAGCAGTTCGTTAAATATATGCATTAATTTGAAACAATATGCGAATGCAAAAATTATTCAAACTTTTTATTCCTATATTTATAAACGAAAGAATTATCTTTATGATGTTAAATGATACAGTTTTAATAAAATAAGTACCAAATTAATTTTATTAACATATTTAATAAAAAAAAAAAAAATTCCTAAGGGTGATGCAAGTCCATTATACCATATGAGATATTCTTTTTGTCTTTAAATAAATGTTCAAATTGAACAAAAAAAAATTAAAGTAAATACCACTTTTTAATAATTAGAATTATATGTTTTGAAAACATTCCCTTCCTCTATAGTTTTATTTTTTTTTCTTCTATAATGATACTAGATAGTCTTATTATAGTGCATCGAGAGTTAGTCTCTGAAAGAGTATTTTCTTGATATAGTTCTCACAGTCCAAAAATTTTCCACTAAAAATTAAATTTTATTATTTTGTCGAATCAATCTATAGTTTTTTTCACTCTGTTATTGAATCATTTGCATGAATAGTTTTTAATAAGCTTTTCTAGCTTTGGGGCCTGCATGTTCGAAATATAATAAGTTTTTGGTTTACTATGTACTTTATATATGGCTTTTATTTCAAAACGACATAATCCTTATTTCAAAACGACATAATCCGTAAAAGAATTTACATATTACTGAAATTGTATTTTATTTTATTTTTTTATAAATGTAATATTATAAAATGAAGTGTACATAAACATTTAGAAAATTACTAGTTTTGCCGGAAAATCTCCACTATATAGTTTTTATTTTCAGGAAAAATTTTACACTTGGGACAAATTTAAAATGCAATTGAAAATATTTTGTGTAAAATAATATTGGAAATATTTTGTTAAAGCAAAAATATTTGTTATTTTTTAAATTAGTTTTCATATAAAGAGATTTAGAAAATAGAGAATAAAGATATAACTTAGTCAACCACAATAAAAAATTTGGAATAAAAATAACGATCCTTGAATTTAGTAAATCCCACAAAATAACTCGAGGGAGATATTTTGTTTATCATCAATTTGAGTGTACTACCCCAAAAATTAAAATGACAGAAAACCGGATTCTTAGTTTCTATTTTGAATTTATTTGAACTTTTTCACTCGAATTTAATATAAAACTGTATTCTACATAAAGCGGTAGTCAGCGGATTAGAAAACAATGACAATATTGACAATAAATATAGTATTGAGAAATATTCATATCAAGAAACTAATTAATTTGCTATGTTGGTCCAAAAAAAATTTAAAATATTAATTTAAATCCAATATTTAATATTTTAATAAACATACATATAAATGCTCCTTATGTTCATACTTTCATAGGTGAAGTGAACCACAAGTACTCTATATTATATATACCCAATTTCAACTGATACCGACATTTGTTAAACATATGTACCATTTTATCTGATTATCAAAGATATTATGTAGATTTGTTTAAACTTTTGAAATTCGTGTTTCTTTTTCAGCACAAAAAAGATACAAAAAGTAAAGGATCAGTTATATTCATTTATGAAAAATTTTAAATTTTTAAATTTTCCAACATTAAATAATAAGTTCTGTTTTATAATTTATAATTTTTTGGTTTTCGGAAAATATTTATATAATGAACGACACCACAAAAAAAAAAATTGATTATAATAAATTTCAATAACGACTCTGGAGAACAAGGAATTATACAAAAATTCAGGATCCCCTAATTTTGCATTTGTTTAATGAATCTAAATAATCCATATAATACCTATTTATATTATAATTACTACAGTATATGATATACTTTTGTTCCTCATTTTTTCAAAACTCAGTGAAAATAATTATTTTCAATAATAGTTATTTTTCACTAATTTTTTTTTTTATAATTTCAGTGGTCCTTGAATAATAAACCAAGTATATAATAAAATGATAATAGACATTTTTATTGTTATGATTATGAAAATAGTTTTTTAGAACCTGAATGCATAACGACAACTAGTAAAATTTTAATAAAATAAAACATCACTTTAATTGAAAAACTTTGCGGTTTACTGGCAAAAAAGGAAATTGTTATTATCAAACGAGTTTCCTAAAATAACACTTAAAGAAATTGGTAAAATGCATTATCTATCTGCTACTTGAATTGTCAAGTACTGATTATATCCTAAAGAATTTAAAATAATTCAAATTAATTGTTTAAAGATTATTTTTCAAAAATATTGCATTTAAATTATTGACGGATTAAATGTACCACTGGGACCAAAGTAAAAAATTTTAAAACTCTAAGTTCAATTGGAATTAGGTATAAATGAAAGTTCAGAAATTTCATTTGCGCCAAAGCCAAAGACCAAAGGAACGGTTCTAACTATCGAGGGAAGACAGTAGTTTAAAATTAAAATAAAATTTACAAGTTATGTTTGTATGTAGAAAAATGTTAGTACAATGATAATAACTAAAATGAAATATTTTTCAATGGTAGGAAAATTTCCAATTTATTTAAACGTGTAGTAATGTTTTCAAAATGTATAGTCATTGTTTTAAATTTTATTTCTAAATAATATGAATTAATAATTTTTAACTAATGATCCATTCTAATGCTTTATTCAAATAAAATTGTTGCGATGACAGAAAAATGTAAATGTTTTTTTTAATGTTTTTTACCTATAGTTTTATTAAATATATAATGTTAGAATAAACTTGTAGCTTTTCCTCTTGCCAAAATTTAAGTTGTTGAAGAGTCTTGTTCCACAGCTTTAACTTAATCAACTTTGAAGTGGATTTTATTTTCAACTAGACGATCCCGTCCCAAACGTTCTTTCGCTGTAGCCTAGATTTATTAATAAGAATTACGGTCTTAAGTTCATACAAAAGTCCCATAGAAAAAAGAACTTTCACTTTTTTCACATTTTTCTGGACAATTTTTAAAATTTAGATCATAAAATTAAAAGAAACTTAACAAGAAATTTATGTGATCGCAATTTTATCGTGAAAAATAGGTCGCAAACTGCAAAACTGAAATTATCAGATTTGTGTACGTTCCATTGTACGTCCAAAAAAATACAATCAAATTAAGACGATAAAAATATCGAAATTTGTAAGAAACTTGTAGAAAGTATACATAATGTAAAACACGTTTTTGATTTATCTGAACATAAATTTCGTCGAATTATTTTTAGTTTATCGCAAATATCTCGAAAACGTTGCGTTTTTCACTATTTTTAAGTCGACCCTCTGATAGTTTTTCAAATTGTTGAGCTTGTTTAATAGGTAATTAAATGTTAGGTTCATGTTCACCACAGGATAGGGCCGACCTCAAAATTGCTGAAAACCGCACCGTTTTCAAGATATTTGCGAGAAACCTAAAATTTCCTGTAATTAAATTAAATCATTAAATGTCTGATAGAGACGTGAAATAATATACTCGTTCTAATGTTTTCGACAGCCGAGAATTGTGGTGCCAAACAAAAATATTTTCTTCTTCAAATTTATATTGTTTTACCTACTTCATTTTCCAGATTAAAACCTTGAACTTGATGTTATTTTAATAGAAAGAAATGTGTCATAATTTTTTTCCTTTCAAAATAGCAAATGGAGTCCAAACAATTTGCTAAGTGTCTAGCAATTGATAAAAAGTTAATTGAAAATTGAAAAATTATAATTATTATAGAATAGATAACAATATATAAAACAAAAAAAAAGTCTATTACCAACCTATAAAATATTTTGATATTGATATTCATATAAAATTTGAAATAATGTTCAAAAAAAATTTTTTTGACGTCAAATAGAAAAGAAAACACAAAGAGATTATTGTCTATCAAATAATGAATATCAAATTTGTCAAAAAAAAAATGTTTTATGGTATCAATGTACAATGTACATATTTATGCCCATGCCTATATGTATGAAATGATGGAAAATTTCAAAACAAATGAGTCTTTCTAAACTAAACACATCATCCAATCTTAATAGATTTTCCTTCTTTTTTTTTTTGAGAATATGTACATTATCATGTAGGATTGAAGTCAGTGATTTATTTAAATTGAAAAATATTTTTTCTAAGTTTTTTGTTACCTAAATCAATATTCAATCAATTATATTTTTATATACTTTAAAATTGGCTTGTTGGGGTTAAATATGGAATTTATGTACATACACCCAGAAAAAAAAATTGTTAAATTAAAAGATTTTATAGGTAAAATTAACAAAAAATCTTTATAGATTTTGCGCAAAAGGGTTTATAGTTAAATTAAAATTGCAAAAATTGTTAATTCAAAAGACATATTACATTGTTAAAATTAACACAAAATTGTTATATTTAAAATGTTAAGTTGTTATTATAACAATTTTAGCAGTTGAGAAAAAAATATATTGTTACGGTTCCAAACTGTTAAATTAACTATTCGAAATAATTATTTTAAAATAGTTTTTGGTTTTTTTATTTTTTTGGTTTGTTTTTGTTTTTTTTTCGCCTTTTTTTGTTTTTTTTTCGCCTTTTTTTTGTTTTTTTTTTGGTTTTTTTTTTGGTTTTTGTTTTTGGTTTTTTTTTTTGGTTTTTTTTTTTGGTTTTTTTTTTTGGTTTTTTTTGGTTCTTTTTTTTTTGTTTTTTTTTTTGTTTTTTTAAATTTTTTTTTTGTTTTTTTTTTTAAATTTCTTGGTTTGTTTTTGTTTTTTTTTTTGCTTTTTTCGTCTTTTTTTGTTTTTTTATTTTTTTTTTATTGGTCACCCATCTAAGTACTATCACTACGAGACGTTGCTTAACCGCTGTGTTCAATTTGATGTAGAGTCTTCCACTGAGCTATGTCAGTAATATACAACAATGTATTAAATAGAAAATATAAATTCGGTAATATAAACATAATAAATATTTATCTTGTTAAATTAAAGAACTCCGCTCTTAACTTGTCTCGTTAAGAGCGGAGTTCTTTAATTTAACAAGATAAATATTTATTTTAAAAGTGTAGCTTTTTAAATCAACCAAAACTTTTTTTTAACAATGCCGTATTTACTTTGACAATTTTTATCGTTATATGTACCATTTTTAAATAGCAACAAAAACATTATTTCAAAAGCTTTTATTGTCATATCAACAATTGAATGTGTAATTGTTATAATAACAGAAGAGTTTTTAATTTAAAAGAGAGAATAGTAAAATTTTATTTCTTTCGAAAGAAACATATTTAAAATAACAATTAATGTTGTTAAAATCACAATTTTCAGCTTTTACTAAATAACTGTTTGAAACATTTTAAAATAACAAAATCAAATGTTAAAATAAGAAGCATCTTTACTTAGATCAAATACTTATTAGTTTAATTTAAAAAATTTGTCTTTAACATCAACAATTTTTGTTTAACAGTTAAAAATTGTTAATTTAACTAGCATTTTTTTTCTGGGTCTATAATTGGAAAAAAAATACGTAAATTGAAAATCCTATTAAATAAAATAGTATTTTTTTTCTCAGATCATTTCAGATCATTTCCTTCAGTAAATAAATATTTTTTATATTCCTAACAATAATATTAGCAATTATTCATAACAAATAAGTCCCATAACTAGAATTCTCACAGGAATAAAAATCAAAACATTTATGTCCTGAAAATAAACTAATATTTTGATATTCACTATTTTTATTTGTATAGTAACCAAAAATGAAGAAAAAAAAAGAATTTCCAATAATTCTAAATTTGTTCGGTTACAAGCGATTTGGGATTGTTGACTTTTATGTAAAGCTATATTAATAAATCACAACATGTAATATGTAAAGTTACAGACTATTGCAAAATAATAATTTCGAATTTAAAGCAAGCTCATTGAAACATATTTTTGTGTCGATAAGTTATAGAAATGCAAGTTTGTTCCTAATTAATAATATAGTTATGATTGAAAAGAATATTTATTTAGAACTCAGTGAAAGATATTTTTGGCTTATTTCAAATAATTGAACACAGTGCTCGAGTTCCTTTCTGATTAAGTTTACGAAAAGGAATATTGCTAAAATTGTTGGCTAAGAAGGTTGGAGCTAAACAAGATTGCTATTCTAAAACAAAAAATTTTAAGAACTTCCATTTATAAACTTGCTCATCATTATTATACGACATTATCAATCTGATTAACAGCAATAAAATCTTTTCGACTTTTTGATATGAGTATGACATTAGTCCGCTGCATTACATTTCATCAAATTTTTCACTTCTAACTAAACTTTTCATTATAAAAATTTATGTGACGTAAAGCCAAATAAGCTTTTTTATAATATTTATGTTGTTGATAAAAAAAAAATGCATAAATAAGTGGGGACAAAAAAAGGTGGAGCTATTTTCCCCTTTTCGGAAACTTAATTTTGTAGAGATTATTGAAAGTTTTTTTTCAGTTTCAGATAAAATCCAATATACCTATATTAAGAAAATATTCCTGACGGGTTTATGTCCTGAATTAGAAAGTTTATTTAGAAATAAATTGGAAATTAAAAAAAAAGGTTTTTTATGAAAAAAAGAAAATGAAAATATTTTAGCGACAATATGCCTTATCGAAATTATTTTCGCTGTATTTTTGATTGTTAGAAAATAATGATTCGAATAACAAGTGTGTTTTCAAGGAAATTGATTATTTCAAATTTTAAAACTTGAAAATTCTATCGTATTGCATTTATTTAATAATAAAATAAGACCATTGAACTGAGTTAAAAAATCATATTTCTTCAACATTTTCTATAATTGTATTAGACTATATTTGATCAATTATAAATTTGAAATTTGAGACTTCAAGCTTAAGTTTCACAGATTATTATATAAGAAATTTTACTTTCATTTATAATATGTATATTGTTCGGATTGAGGGAGTTAAAAATGCCTTTTGTTTCTTTGATGACCGGATATGAGACTCTCAACGTAAATCACGCGCGTAGTCGGCGCGAGCTCATAACAGTGACTCAACTTAATACATGTTCAATTTTTTGCGTTCATAAGCTCCTTTGAGTTTATCTTCGAAATTATTTTTAATTTTTTAGTCGTCAAAGTTAAACACATTAACATCGTCATCTTTAACTTCTTTTGAACAAATAACTGGGATTTTTTTATTGTTATTTTTTTATTGTTACATTTCTAAATTTATCAAAATTGTTATTTATTACAAATCAATTTTGGAGTCCCAAATAGAAATATCCTTGAAAATTAGGAAAATTATCGTCTCCAAAATTCCTGAAGGTTTTTTTTTTGCCTTTTGATACTTATAAGCTAAAATTTATTGTATTTTAATGTTCTTAAAATATAAAATTGTGCCATGTTTTTTTTTTATCTTATTTTGTAACAATTTTTGTATAAATTTTTTTTTTAATTTTTATTTTTGGTAAAACTTTTTCGTTACCAAAAAATTTATGCAATTTTAGTTTATTTTGTTTCGTTTTTTTTTGTAACAACTAAAATCAAGAGGTTTCATTAAAATAGATATAAAAAAAAACACAATATACAATAAAGTTTCCGATCAAAAGAATTTACATCAAAATCGGAAATAATAAAAATGTAAAGAAAAGTATTTTAACAACAAAAGAATAGGAAAAAAGATAGTTTCAATAAAAATTTCTTTTATAGCAAAATGAATATATTTTATTTTCAGTACGAAAGCTGCTTGAAAGTTTTAAGATTAATGCATTTCGAAAATACAATAAAGGCCCAGTTTTTATTAGAATTTACTCCAAACGAACAAATTTCATGAGAAAACACCCTTACACCATCTACGGTCAAAATTGGTTCATCCATAGTCAAAATAGGTTCATTATTGGTTTACTCGTTTTTTATAAGTTACGTTTAATACATAAAGAGGCTTTCATTTATTTTTATAAATTTTTTTAATTCAACCCTGAAATTTTTATCGGACTGGCAAAATCCAGATTGTAATTCTATAAAAAATATTTGTACATGAGAAAATTGAATCTGAATAGTTAATATGTTGTATTATATAGTTAGGGTTGCATCGTTCATATAATTTTATTGAGGCATGTTGATGTCGGATGCATGTCAGTTGTACAATTACCAGTTGTACAATTTTTTTGGTCCAGTTGTAAAACTGTCAAAAAACAATCCAAAATACCACTTGTACAATTTAAAATTTAATTGTACATCTGGTTTTTTGGATTGTACAAGTGGTAAATAGATTCCACTTGTACAATTGATCACTTGTACAGACAAGAACCATTTGTACAGACTAGTGCAAGTTGTACAATCCAGTTGTACATTTTAGACCAGTTGTACAATCTTGATTTTTTCGAATAAACCACTTGTACAATTTTTGACCAGTTGTACAATCTTTTTTTTTTGTAATTTACCACTTGTACAATTTTTGATCACTTGTACAATCTATATTTTATAGGCTACATGACATAACCGCGAATGTCATAATAAAACCGCAAATGTCATATTCAAAAATTATATTTTATCATTTCGCTGTTATAACTTTCTTTTTCACCCGATTTGAGCTATTTAATTTGGAAAAGCACTAGGGCACTTTTTTTTTTTTTTGGCGCGCTTGCTCGAAGCGGATGGCACGCGGTAGTGGTCACCCATTATGTACAACAGCTTTTCCATACATTTTGCTTAGTTTTTCGCGGTTATAACTTAACCATAGAGATTGAAATTGTACAAGTGGTTATTTTCAAAAAACATATTTTGTACACCTGGTCCAACATTGTACAAGTGGTTAATTTGAGAAAAAAGGGATTGTACAATTGTTCTAAAATATACAAGTGGTGAAAACTGGATTGTACAAGTGATAAATTTGTCTGTACAATTGGATAAATCAATTGTACAACGGGTCAATTGTACAACTGGACTATTTTTTACCACATGTACAGAGAAAAATACCAGTTGTACATTTTTTCTCCATACAAATTGAAAAATTGTACAACTGGTAATTGTACAAGTGGCACTCCCTTGATGTGGTCTGTTCCAATTTGAGGAGTAAATTTTTTAACAAAAAAGATAATAATTCTTAAAATAGAATTATTAATAATATTTTTTTTTTTATTCAATTTTCGATGAATCTTTAGATGTTTTATTTTTATATTGAAATTTTTTTTTTCTTTACTGATTTCTTTAATTTTTTAAGCTAAATTGATCCCACTTTCTATATGTAAGTGTAATGAACGCATTTTTTGAATCATATGACAGTCGTCATTAGTAATTGTTTCCATAATTTTTTTATAAGTTAGATAATGATTAACAACACTCTAGTTGCGGTTCAATTTTTCTGTATTTTTCCTGCTGCTATGGTCCACTATCTCTATACGGATCAATTTTGTTTGTAGATGTCGAAGTTCTGCTCAAAGGGCCCCGTAGAAAAAGATTAAATCAAGTAATAACCAATAATGAAAAACAACCATTCTTTTAAAATCATAAAAATTGAATTATGTTGCCTGGCACACATCCTGTCTTAAAAATATACATGTATATACATATATTTTTTTATATAAATATCGTCAGAATTTATAACTAATGAATATTTTAATCGCAATTTTAACAAATCATTGAACAATGAATTAATTCAGTGTTAAAAATAAATCAAAATAAACTTTTCCATTTTTTATTTTATTTTATTTTTGTGAATATAATCTTACTGTATGGTTCACCATTCAATCAAAATGAGCTATTTTTATGCGAAAAAAAATAAATAAAAATAAAAATAAAACATGATAAAAATGTGCATAAATTATTTTTAATTATATATATGTTTTACAATAAAACTACATGTAAATATTTGTAGAGATTAAAAAATTTTCAAACCTTAAAAGTTGTAGGTATATGCGTACCTTTAATTTAAATAAAATCTAATTTACATTAAAAAAAATACGTTTACGCGGTTAAAATCTAAATGCAAAGCTATTAATATTATATAGAATTGATTATTGGTTTTTACACTTAAAAAAAATTATATTTTTTATATTTTTTTAATTAATCAAATATAAATATGTATATTCAGAAAGAAAGGCTTTGAAACTTTAGTGAAAATCATTTCTGTCATCCTCAATCCAAGCTTTAAATATAAGCCTAAGTAAACAATCAACCAATTGCCTCATTTGGTAATATGTCAATAACACTTTCTTGGTATAACAGAAACAGCTTTCTTCTGTAAAAAAAAAATCATGAATCAATTACAAATGATACAATTTTTTGGCATGATTGATGAGCACGGCGAAGTCAAATTAAAACAGTCTTCGACTAATCGAAATAAAAGCTGTTACGCTGTATTAAGATTCGTAAATATAAAATTAAAAAAAAAATTCTTATCGCAAAATTATGATTTTAAACACAGCACAAAAAATATATATATACATCATCTTAAGCACGAGTACGTCCAACGTACACAACATAAACATTAACTATTAATTATATTAAAATAGTTCTTACAAGAAAAAAAAAATAAAGGATCATTAAGGATAGATAGTAACAATAAATTCTATTTATTAAAACGTAATATTTAATATTGACATCATAACAATTTTTATTTTTGTTTTATTTTTTGTTTACCTTTCATTAAATTGATGTCATAGCTAAATTTGGTATAAAAAGTTAATGGAAGAAAATTAGTAGAAAAAAAAAAAAAATTGAAAATAGAAAAAAAAAAAACATACAACATAGAATTTTCTATGCTTTGTAGATATCAATCCAGTTGGAATAAACCTTTTTAAAATTTATTAATTATTAACAGGTGGTTAACCATTTGAAACCAACATATTTTTTTTTTTTATGTATATTCAAAAACAAACCATCAGTACGACAAAAAAAAATCTGTATATGTAGTTATACGAAAGGAATTTTAATAAGTTTTTTTTTTTTTGTTGTTTTGGAATAAAAAAAAAACAATTTACAGAACGATAGGAATGAAAAGGAATGTCTAACCTGTATCAAAATGATATTACAAAAGAGCTTTCAAAACAAAAATGACATTGCATGTACATATATAAACCATTATAAATTTAACTTTATTTACCAAAAAAAAAAAAAAAAAACAAAATAAATTTCAAAGAGTAATATTTACCGATGTGGCTGGATATGTTACAAAAAAAAAAACAAGAAGAGTTATACATAATATATATTCATTCAGAACGTGACATACCTTTTGCAAATCAATAATGTTTTTTCAACAACAAATAATTTATAATACTTTTAAAAAAAAAAGTTTTTTCACTGCACGATGAAGTTAAATTCTGTGGCAATAAGGAATAAGAGCATATGTCGAGTTATGTCGAAATCGAGTTATTAATGCCATCCTTATCTACGTGTTCTTATTTCTATTCTGTCAATTTTTGGAATAATCGCTCAATTATTAACTGAAATATTCCTTATTACATAACAGCATAATTTCTTTTTTAGATCATTTTACAGATGGAAATATTACTTTAAATTGCTTTCCTGAAAAACAACTTTTTTGGACTTATGCTGTTATTCCGTTTTGCCACAGAATTATCATTGACTATTATTTCAATCACAAGTGGATTCGATATTTGATCCCGTAATCTTGAATTCCAATTTCAAAATTCCGAATTCAAAATCTCAGGTTTTAAAAACCTCAGGTATTTTAAATCCCATAGGTTGGAATCCCGGACTATAGTATCAAAAAATCTTTTCTGAAAGTAATTGCTATATGATTATCACAAAATATTCTTTGATCATTATATGAGTTTGCTTTTATGCGAATTATTTTTCTGGAAATTATTTTTCAAGGAATATTATTTTCGTGAATTATTTTTTGGGAAATTTTTTTTTTTTTGGGAAAAGTCCCATATACCCTCTGCTTTTCATCACCATCCAAGAGAGTAACGCTCAATCTTCCTAGAATAAAAAAATTGATATTTGAAAAAAAAAAAAAAAAAAAATTAAAGTTAATAATAACTTTGAAAAATTTAGCACAAAACGCACATGTACCATATGTCGCACATGTACCAATTTAAATCCTTTTATATTCGAATATTGAATTTTATTATATACAAGTTTTTCATAATTAATTCATAAAAAACCTCAATATGGATGGAAAAAGAATTATACAAAAAAAAAAAAAAAAAAAAGCACACATTTTACAGTTCAATGAAAATCAAAGAAAATATAATTTTTTTTTTGTATCTAAATTTATACCCTTTTCAAAAATAGTTTCTTAAGGCATATAAAAACTCCTATTTATAATGAACATCATAATATAAACGTTCTAGTTTTAGTCTTTTCAATATTTTTTATTTCGTTATGTAGAAAAAATATGGTTGATGAAAATTTTTTTATGATTTTTTTTTCTTTTAACTGTGTTGGCTATAAAAGTTTATATGTATACGATAACATAAAATTCTATATTTTTATATTAAAAATAATGTGATATTTGAATGTCTGTATACAATTTATATGTAGGTACTACAAGTTATTGTAGTTTTATAGGTTAATATTTTCTGCGATAAGTTTTATCTTTAGTAAAAAGGTTCACTTCCAGTATCAATTACCAAGCATTGGTACAATCATACAGATCATCATATCATAGATAATACGATATATATATATTATATATAGTATATAATATTTACCAATAAACTAAAAATTCTGCTCATGTATAAAAATTTATTAAAAAATGTTCGAAAACAGTACTACAGAAATATCAAAACTTAAATTAAAATTTCGGTTAAGCCGCGATGTCGTTAAAACAGAATTTAGCAACAGAAACAGAATACATTTGACAGAATTTATTCTGCGACAGAATTTTACAACAGAATTTAGCGACAGAAAAATTCATTCTGTCCATTGAATTTGAATAACCTCAAACGAGGTTATTTTCTGTTTCTGTTGCCAGAATGTCAATTGAATTTAATTTAATTTTTTTTTGCCTTTGTCGGAAAATGGGAAAAAAAATTAAATTCATTGAGGACGAATTGAAAATCGCAATTGCGCGATTTATTTCAACTATATCGTCGGCCCTGTAATTTTCCATAATTTTTCAAATCGTAATGGAAAGTAAATCGTTCAATGACAACAAGTACCGAGTATTTTCGAGCACAAATTTCAAAGTTCTGATCCTGATCCTGATTCTGATTCTGTTTCTGTTTCTGTTTTAAAGGCAGCAACCTCATGAGATTTTGATCAGAATTTCAGTAGCAGAATAAATTTTTCTGTCGCTGATTCTGTTCTGTTGCTAAATTCTGTTTTAACGACACCCGGGCTTTATTGTTTTTTGTTTAATATAGAAAAATCAAAAAACTCGAAATACCCTAAAGGCCTAAGCATTTCCCAAAACAATATTTATTTGTTCATTAAAATAAAAGCTATACAATAATACCAAATAATATTATTCGTTTTAATTTTTATAATTGATAAACTGTTTGTTATATCTTTAAACGGTGTTAAACGATGATTATATGGTGTTCAACCACATGACGCGTCAAAACAAATTAAACTTAGACTTTTGTAAAAAGCTCTTTAAAAACACCAAAAATTTTAATAATTTTACAATTAGCGTTATTAATAGGATTCCAACTAAAAGAAATAACTACACATGTGCATACATATATAAATGTACAAAATTAAATTTTATAATATTTCAAAATGACATTCATGAAACAATTTATTTAAAAAAAAATTCTTTAACCGTAAATTTTTTAATGAAAAACTAACAGATGTTGCGATTTTCTTCTTTTTTCCCAACCATCTGACATATATAATCCTTATATCATTTAAAAAACTTTTTTTTTTCCTTCAACCCAATTTCAATAAGGAAGAAGGTTCATACATTTGTTTAAGAAAGCTTGTCAAAATGTTCTGAATTTTGACAAAAAAAAAACTTTTTCCCAATAATAATGATATGAGTATATAAGTAGTAATATAAAGTAATATATAGAATTATGTATACATGACAATCATATAATTAATTGGAGGTGGACACTTATCAAATAAAAATTAATTAGGATTAAGATTTGGATTTAGATTGCTAAAAAAATAGGAAAAAAAAAATAAATAAAATGATTGAGAATTGAACAGCTTCGATTACTATCAAACTTTAATTAATTAAAATCTTATTAATTTTTTCCTAATCATTTCGTACAACTAAACGGAAATAAAAAATAAATCATTAATATAATTTGATATATAAACTAGAACAGGATGCATGTCAGTTGTACAATTACCAGTTGTACAATTTTTTTGTACCAGTTGTACAATCCAAAATACCACTTGTACAATTTAAAATTTAATTGTACATGTGGTTTTTTTGGATTGTACAAGTGGTAAAAAGATTCCACTTGTACAATTGACCACTTGTACAGAGAAGAACCATTTGTACAGACTAGTGCCAGTTGTACAATCCAGTTGTACATTTTAGACCA
Source organism: Hybos culiciformis (assembly GCA_964007475.1). Lineage (NCBI taxonomy): Eukaryota > Metazoa > Arthropoda > Insecta > Diptera > Hybotidae > Hybos > Hybos culiciformis. Next base: position 146,394,531 of record OZ023273.1, on the reverse strand, counting down.
GTTGTACAATCTCGATTTTTTCGAATTAACCACTTGTACATTTTTTGACCAGTTGTACAATCTTTTTTTTTTTTTGTAATTTACCACTTGTACAATTTTTGACCACTTGTACAATCTATATTTTATAGAATTAACGGCTACATGACATAACCGCGAATGTCATAATTAAACCGCGAATGTCATAAACAAAAATCCTCGCGGCCTTATTTTATTTTTAAAAGTGAAATAAGACCGTGACCAAAAAAAAAGTTTATCGGAGGTCTAATTTCATTTTTATAAATGAAATAAGGCCGCGTAATCTTGTAAGGTGAGCACACCGGGCAGGGGGCAGCAGGGCGGCGGGCGGGCGGGCGGTTGGTCAGTGGGCTGGCGCCGCAAATCCCACTGACCAACCGCCCGCCCGCCGCCCTGCTGCCCCCTGCCCTTTGTGCTCACCTCACAAGATCGGAGGTCTAATTTCATTTTTATAAATGAAATAAGGCCGTGTAATCTTGTGTGGAAAACACACAGGGCAGGGGCCAGCAGGGCGGCGAGCGGACGGCGCCGCAAATCCCACTGATCAACCGCCAGCCCTCCGCGGCCTTATTTCATTTATAAAAATGGAATTAGCCCTCCGAAATTTTATTTTTTTTTTCAAAGTGAAATAAGGTCGCTAGGACTTTTTTTGCGGCGAAGCGAATGGGATGCGGTAGCGGCACCCATTATGCGCAACAGCTTTTCCATACATTTTGCTTATTTTTTCACGGTTATAACTTTAACATAGAGATTGTACAACTGGTTATAAATTGTACAAGTGGTTAATTTGATAAAAGATAAATTGTACAACTGGTCAAAAATTGTACAAGTGGTTAATTTTATAAAAATAAATATTGAACACCTGGTCCAACATTGTACAAGTGGTTAATTTGACAAAAAAAGGATTGTACAACTGGTCTAAAATGTACAAGTGGTGAAAACTGAATTGTACAAGTGGTACAATTGGATAAATCGATTGTACAACTGGTAAATTGTACAACTGGTCAATTGTGCAACTGGATTATTTTTTACCAGTTGTACAGAGAAAAAATACCAGTTGTACAATTTTTTTCTCCATACAAATTGAAAAATTGTACAACTGGTAATTGTACAAGTGGCACTCACCCCTAGAACATATAGCCTTTGTATATTAAATAAAGTGGGGAATAACTAATTAATATTGTTTTTAGCAGGAAAAAATTTATAATTGGGTACTTTTTGTGTTATTAAACTTTTTCTTTAGATTTTTTAAATGAACAAATTTAAAAATAAATAATCTTTAGTGCGCTGAAAAGTTTAGTTTCTTGTTATCTAAATTTCCCAGCGACAACAAAGTAACTTTTCTTGTCATTAAATTAGAAGTTAAAAGTTCTTATTTTAATGATTTTCTTACAATCAAATGCTACTATATATTGTATCATGTTTTAATGTGCATGTGATGGGTAAGTTGTATTTACAATCGTAAATTTAGCTCGGTAAATAGTATATTAAATTTATTTAAGAAAATTTTATTTACACACTTCAATTTTATTTACTTTCTTCATTTTGAGCTTTTGTTTATTTTTTGCGTTGCAAATGTTTTGATTGCAACTACCTCTCACATGCACATTAAAACATTATACCAAACAAGTTAATAAAATTTGTTATACAGCTCGTTGTGTATATACGCAAAAACACATAGACACTTGTCAATTTTATATAACTCGACCTGCGGTCTCGTGATATAAGTATTGACGCGTGTCCATGTGTTTTTGTGTATACACAACTCGTTGTAATAACAAATTTTCTTAACATGTGTTGTAATCTACTATCGAAATTATCAAATACTTATAACTAACCTATTGAAATTTTTTTTACACTTTATTGTCTCTTAAATCTGATATTTGGTCCAGGCGGCCGATACCTGGATTCAGAAGTACTATATATATATTTTATTAATTATATAATTCAGATCATATACTTCCTTTGCTTTGCTTCTATTACATTTAAATTTATTGATTATATAAAACTATGCGTTATTAAGAAATTGTGTTTAAAAATTTAATTAAAATTGAGATATTTAAACATAAAATTGATATAAATGTTCTTTTTAATATTTTCCATTTTTCAATTTTTTTTTTTTTTCTTTGAGTTTATAATTTCCCTAATGACATTTCAATTGAATTTCAAAGTTTTTATATATAGTTTCAATTAGTTTTATTTTTTTAATATTAAAAGCCATAAAAATATAGGACAACAATAAATTGAAAATTTTAAATTCAATTGAATTTCACTTTTTTTTTTTTTTTTCACCTTTTCTTTATTTTTCTTATTTTTGCTAAAGAAAAGAAAAATTTTTAATTAGAAAACTTTGCAAATTTATTAACAAAAAAAAAGTTTTTATCAATTAAAAGAAAAGAAAAATTGACAATGATGTCAGTCCTTCTAAAGATTTTCAACAATATTCTAAAGATTTTTTAAAATACTTATAATTGTTATGTGTGTGCCAAGTGAAGGTCAATTGAACACAAATTTTGAGTAAAAAGGATATTCCTATCGTAATTTTTTCTTATATTTTCGTCGTGTCATCAAATTAGTAATGATTTTTTCGTGTAGATATCAAGCCTCTTTCATCAATATATAATACTAATTATTTATTTTTAATTTTATAATGTTTATTTTTTCGTATTCTCAGAAAATTGATTGAATGACAAGTACATAAGTCTACATTTAAAAGCAAAAAAGTTTCTCTAAGAAGCTATCAATTTCACTGAAAAATTCAGTAAAAAATTCTTGGAATAGAAAATATAACTTCTTTAATGGAATATTAATTATATGTGAATAACATTTCTTGCTGCTGTGATATTGCATTATTTTTTGACACAACAGATACGACGACAGTATACACAATTATAAACATCTATTATTTATTCCAAAAATTTTGAATATAATTCTAAAGCAACGAAAGAAATTATATTTTTTTATAGTTTGAAAATAGAAATTAATAAAAACAAAAATGATGATCTGAATATAAACTTTTTTTATTCATTTTTTTTTTTTACAAAAAAATTAAAAAATTATTATTTATTTTGTATTGGAAAATTCGAGGACAAATATTGCAGCTGCATTTTATTTCTCCCACTATTATTTTAAAGAAAAATTAATAAATTTATGTCATCGTTTCGAAAAAATTGAGGGCAAAAATAATTTCAGGAAAAAAATGAATTACACAAAAAGGAATAAGAAAATACGTCGTCGTCAGAGTTAAAAATATTGACGTAAGTTTTTCTTATAAAAAGAAAACTAAACAAAATAAAAAGAAACATTTACGTAAGGATAAATAGAATCCTAATAAAAAAATTTAATTAAATTAAACTTGAAAAAAGAAAACATATAGTTATTATAAAACTCAAAGTTATTTATTTACAACGAGTCCAATAAATTATAAAATTTTCCACTTCAGAATTTAAAGTTTTATTGTAAACAAGTTGCGAGATTTTTCTAAACTGCTTGAACCATTAAAAAAAGTAATTGAGCCCTCATATATTATTTTAAAGTTTTTAATGTATTTGACATACATAAAAATACATAAATTGTGATAAATAACTATACCGGTACTTGCACATAATAATGTTCATTTACATAATGATGTTTTGAAAGCTTAACTAAAAAATGTGTATAAAAATAAACTTTCAGTTTCGATAAATTTTTTTTTGTGTAATTATTTTAAATAAAAAACATTTTTTGAAACTTTTAAAACACAATATAATAAATATAATTAATACTTTTTTTTGGAGTAAAAAAGTTTTTGCAAAAGTTTGAAAACTTTAAGATTTACATAGAAGAGTTACATCGAAAGTTTGATCATTTCTGTTAGACAAATTTTATTTTACATATTTTATAGAAAAGTTTGAACCAATAAATTTTGCTAGATGTTGTTAACTTTTATTAAATCTGTGCATATGAAATTATTATATTCATTGTAATTAGAATACATTATGCGAAGACTATTAAGGATAATTATATTTCTGAAGGAGATAAGTTCGTACGTGAACCTCCATATTATTAATTAGCTCCTATTATTTAATTTGTAGATTAAAAGTTGGAAAAATTCTTTAATTAAAAATTTTGAAAAAAAAAATCTAGAGTGCTTAATTCAATAATTTATTTAAAAATTTTCGGATGTCAACACAAGTTTCAGTACATTAAGATGTCACCAAATTTCTCAAATCCAGAATAATTTTCGAATCAAAGACCAAATTTTCCAGCTTGCTTATCGTACTTATCTTTTTTTTTTCTGTCTTAATGGAATTTGATTATAATAAAAATAACTTGGTACCGTCAAAAAAAAATAAACCAAAGAGAAGTTTAATAATATAAAAATCAATATCCTATTTCATATTCCTGGCATTTGGTAGCTATAAATTCTATATATGAAATGAAAAAAAAAAAGAAAAAAAAAATTCTTTCAAATTCTCAAAAAGGTATAAAAGTATTTCTTTTATAAATTTCCTTAATATGTTATCAGATGTTATATTTGTATAATAATAATAATAATGATACTAAGCCATTTTATGTATTTTCTTTTTTAATATTCAAAAATGATAATTTCGCTGCCGAAAAAAAAAAAATATGTTTATGAAAATTTTTACAGTCCTTTTTTAATCTTCAAAGTCGTAAAGCAATATTAACTTTTAGAATTTAGAATATCACATCAACGAAAGTATAGGTTTTACCGTGATTTACTGTTTTTGAAATTTGCGTTTCTTTGAATCTAGGAATAAATTTTTCTTTTAAATTAGACATATTTGCAATAGACAAGATGTCGATAAGTCATTTTTGTTTCATAGAATTTCACTCTATTCTTCCAATCTATTTTTCTTAATGTTTCACTGAGCATGTATAGTGTCCAAAATTAAAAATATGATGATACCGACGTAATAAAATGATGAATAATATCTTTATTATATTATATGAAAGTTTCTGTAAATTAATAATATTCTCAAGAACTAAGAGATTGTTACGACAGAAACTAGAAAGAACTATTATCAAACTCATGCATATCTAATAAAATTATTATTATATTTTTTTAATTTAATCTTAATTACAAGGTAGACTTTGGTTGGAAGTAATTTTATTATTCAGAGCTTCTTTGGTTTATTTTTGTCTTATTGAAAAAAGCTCCTTTTGTCATTAAATTAAATAAAATTAACCTATGAGTTTAGAAGGCATCCAATTTCTGACTAAAATTGCAATTCAAGAACATTAAAAATTATTTAAGATAACAAAATTATGCCTTAAAGTAATTACTGCGGTTAATTTTATCCTTAAAATATTTATTTCAAAAATATTTTTGTATTCGTGAACCTTTTTTTTACCAAAGGACACAATATACATATATATACTTATAATTTATATAAATATAAGTTGAATTCATATGTATACAGATACATATATCTTTATATAAGAAAGCAAAATAAAAAATTTTCGCTTTTCTTGAATTCCAAAAAAAAAATTGTTTAAAGGAAAATATTATTATTATTATTATTATTATTATAAATTCAACTGCCTAAAAATAGACATTTAAAAAAAAAATATATCTGAAAATATTTTTCTCTATACCAACACAACACATCACATCCTTTTATATAACACTCTAAATTTATTTCTACCAAGTTATAAATTAATGTTGTGATTTAAATGAAAAAAGTTCTAATTAAATTTTCCTAATCCATCACTTCTTGTCATTATTATGCCAAAGTCATTTAGAGAAATGGGAACAAAATTATCCCAAGTTCACTAAATAAATTCAATTTTTCAACAAAATCTCTTTTCCAATTTAAACCAAAAAAATATACATAAAAAAATATACAAAAATTAGTTAAGTACATCTTTGATAAATACAGCCAATTTGAGACACCATTTTAATCCCTATGACAGGTTAAAACAGCTTCCTAATGTTAATTTCATTTTTAACTGTGTAGACTACATTCTTTAAAAATATTCCACAAATAATGATAAAACTTCAGGCATGTATCCAAATGTTAAAAAAAAGATCCTTCATTATAAAAACTTTGTATATACGATAAAAGAACAATGAAATAATTTTAGCATAAACTTCATCAATTAAATTTTCAGTTAACCTGTAGTAAACTATTATTGTTTTTACTTTTAATTCATTCAATTGAAAAATATTTATTTATTTTAAATTATGAAATTTAAAGAACGACTAAAATTGTCTCGGTTAACGAGCAAGAAATATAAATTAAAAGTGTTTGGGGTTAACAAATTAAGTTCACTATAATATAGTTTGAAATAAAGTTTATTATTAATTTTCGTAATATAGACCCGAACTATTAAGGAATTAGAGCCAATTTAAACAAATAAAATGTAATCTGAGGTATTGTTTTGAATAAATAAACGTGGAAAATTTTTTTTCCACAGCATCTGTTACATTCATTTTGGGCCAAAATGACTTAAATTCTATACAAAATAATAAGTTTTGGTAATAGAAGAAGACTTTTCAAATTCAAACTAAATAACAAATTATTTGTCATAATTTATACAAGAGCTAACTATTTGAATATCGATTTCACATTTTTATCAATTTTAGCCATGAAATAAATAAATTATACATATTATTTCCTTTTTGTCTTTAAATTTTTAAAATATCTTGAAAATGTGTAAAATTTAAAGCGTACATTCAATGAGCTGTCAATTTTCATTCATTTGTCGCGTCGTTGAAGCAGGTAACTTTATTTCAATAATAATTTCATAAAATTTTAAATTCTGAAGCGGAAGTAGATGTTCTGAAAAACTTGCGAATGTGTACAAGATTTTTAATTCATATAATAAAAATACTAAAGTTTCCTTATCATATGGTATGTATTTACTTTTCCTGAAAAAAAAATTAATGTATAATACGACCCTTCAAGTGCAATCGACTAAGTAAAACAATATTTTGGCAAGGAATCTCAATAAAAATAGGAGAAAATATAAAAAAAAACCAGTTTTCAACATTTAATTTTCCCAATCCAAGCACTTTGTACACAATTTTTTTTACTCCTAATTTCGTTAGTGTTTTGAAAATTTTCTTTAGAAATCGTTTTTATTTTCTGTATTAACTTTTAATTTTGTTTTGTGGTACATTTTCTATATTTTCCTTTTGGGAAAACTTTTTTAACCCAAAAATAAAGAAAAAAAATAAACGCAATGTTCTTTATTTATATGTTGAAAAACATATATATTTACTATATGTATATTATAAGGCCAACAACATAACATTTATATTATGTAGATATATATATATGTAAAATGTATTCATTCATATCATAAAAAAAATACATAAAATAGTATAATTTACACAATTTTAAACATGTGAATGTTAGTTTATGAATGTAAATGTAAAGAATTTTTTCGTATTATTATATTTTTTCGAAACAGGGATTTTTATCTTATGACCTTGAACGTGAATTTTAACAGTTTTCAATTTCAATGAAAACAATGGATAAAAAAAAGGACATCTTACACATAAAAATAAATAAAACAGCATAGAACATATTATTATTATTATTATATATTTATGTACATATAAGAAACATAATAATTTTCTTATTTCAATTTTCAACTTTTATATACATTTTATGTAAGAAAATTTTTTGGTATCTATTCAAAAAAAAAATTCAAAATAATTTTATTTTTGTTTTTTGAATTTTTAGCTTTTTCGACAAAAATAAAAATATATGAAAAAAAATAAAAAAAAATAAATAAAAAAGATTGTTACAGGAAATTGAAAAAAAAACGAAAAAAGGAAAAATTTAATTGGAAAATTTATTGTTATATTATGCTGATTAGATAATTTTAGAATTACAAAATAAAAACTAAATTCAATTCTCGAGTATTGAAAAATCATTTATGTGTTATGTGTCATTGAGTACTGTAGGTGTGTAAAATATGCTTGCTAGCCTTATGTGGTGTATAGTAAAATATTTAAGGTGTCTGGCTACAATTTCCACCAAGTTTAACACGATTGAAGTCCCAGTAGACTCTCAATTATTTAACAATAATCTACCTACGTACTTCTGATTTATAACTTGAGCTAAGTTTTCTTATTAAAATAGAGTTAAAGATATACAAAAGATTTTTTACTCAATTTACTAGGTATAATAAAAATGTTCAAAATGTTCCAAATCTCAAAGGGATTAAAATAAACATTTTTTTTTTTTTAAAGAAAAGTAAGATAATAAATTCGAAGTATTAATTTAGTTATTTCTAACTTTTTGATCTTAAATTCAAAATATCTTTTATAAAAAAAATATTTAAAAAAAAAAAATTGCTTGTTGATTTTTAAAGTTTCACGCAGTTCCATACAACCCATTCTTGTGCTGTAATAGAATACACGTGGAAAATAGTAATAAAATTATTCATTCTCTTTTTGATCACGTATTATTCTTGAAATCATTCAAAATAAATAATTTACAAAAAAAATATACAATAAAAAATATAAGAAAGCAAATAAACATAAAATACGTTTAAGTACCTATTCCATTAAAAAAAAAAATAATTCCCGAATTCAAATTGAGTGGGTTGTTGAAATTTAAAAAGGTTAAACATTTAATAAAATCTTTGGTCTTCTTATTTAGCAAGGCTCAGTCACTCCTGTTGTTGTACTTCAATATCTAAATTAAAATTGAATAGAAACTTAAAATAATATTTATTTTTATATAAACTTTAACCCAATTTCAATCTTTATTCTATATATACCATTTATAGTTGCAACTATAAAATTCGGAAGTAAAAACATGTAATTTTTTTTTATACTGCACTATACTGACATACATATGAAATACACATCTAATGGGGGGCTTTCTTCATACCGCATTGGGTTGAATTCATATTAAAGGATTTAAATATAATTGACTGCATTCATTGCGGAAATATTTTTTTAATTCATTTTTAAATGTGCATGTAAAATGTTCTATATATATTTTTTATATTAAATCTTATACCTACGTAAGATTTAAAATGAGCTCACATGACTTCGTTGATATTTTAACAAAAAAAATAAAAATATGTTACATTCTTGTCTTCCTTAGTTTACTTTTTTTTTTGTTTCATTTTAACATTTTACATATTCGGGAAATGAGTAAATATCCGTAGACAATATATACGGAGAAATGAAAAATAATAATAATAGAATTAACAAATTTTCCAATCACGTACTACTAGGCAATACAAAGTAGATTTAGAATTTTCTTTAGAAATCGATATACTTAATAAATAAATAAGTTATACTATGTATATATTATATGTATACACGTAATGTATTGTACACGTAGATATTGTATCGTTAGGTTTTTAATGAATGAACAAACAATGGAGGAAATTAAAATATAACCAACATATACCTACTATTTTTCTAATAAATATGTTCAAATTATTATTTTTTTTTACATTTCCAAGGTACACATTAATTATATTTATTTCTTCTTATATAAAAAAAAATAAATAAAATAATTACAGATTTATCGTATTCTGACCCTCGATGCCATATAACTAATTTAACTTCATTTTATATTTTACTCTAAGCTGAAACATTTTCAATGAAAAGATTATGTAAGAATGTCACATGTCACGGTTATGTTTACAAATTAGGTAGATGTTTGAAAAGTACATATTTTAAAAAAAAAATTTGTACCAGTAATTTTTTGCTTAACATGATTGACATGCAATATTTAAAACTTCAATAGAGGTTATTATTCATACAATACAAATATGTGCCGCCTAATTGCTTTATACTCAAGACTTTCAAATAAACAATTTATTTAAAATAGTCGATAAGTATAACTGCAGAAGTCAGTGAGAAATGTCTAAAAATTTTGCTTAATTTACAAATTAAGTCATTGAAAAGCTAACTTTAATTCGTTCGAAATGAACATAAATGCTTTTTTATTTAACAGAATTACAAAATAAATTCCATGAGTTTGAAAAATTAAAATCAAAATTCTTCTGTCAACACATCGATGATATAATAAAATCGTAAAAAGTTGTTGATAAAGACTCTAATGTCTCTAATGCTTTTAAATCCTAGATTTTGGTATCTTTTATACACAAATTTTCTAATTTCAGTATGTATGTTTGGTTTATTATATACAAATGCATAATAAATAATATAAAAGTGCATTCAAAATTTTGTTAAACATTAACTTTGTATAAATTCTTATAAAGTTAAAACAATAAACTATGAGTTATTTTCGTACATAATTTATTATAAATCTTGTTATATGTACATTATATACATGTATAATTTTCTTCAATCATAATAACGAAATTGCACTTGAAATAAAATTTACAACATCTGTAATTGAGAAGTTTTTCTTTTCAAAATAAATCGATTTTCGGTGAAACAAAAAATTTAAAACAACAACAACACATAAATACGTACCTACATAAATAAATAAATTATTTTACTTTTTAGAGATGTTAAAAACAAAACAAATCGGAATCCTTAAATACAACGAAAACGTAAACAAAAAAGAAACAAAAATAATGTTATGAACGCGTGTCGATAATAAAAATAAATCATAAAAATCTTCATTCCAGATCCAAAAAAAAAATAAATACATATAGAGCTAGATAACATAAAATAGGATAACAGAAAATATAATATGCATGTATATTGTGTAGAATGATTTAATGATTTTGTATGTTTTTTTGACATTAATCCTTTAATGAGGCTATATTACTATACAGTACTTTACATTTAAGTTCTTAACAAAGTTGAATAAAATAAAATCATTGCAATTTTATGATTCCGTTTTTTTTTTACATATTTGAGAAAATTTCTGTAATATATGTAGTATTTACAATTTTTTTCTGTGCATAATAATTTTAAATATAAAAATTATCGAACAAGTTTTTGTGATACAAAATATCCTTTGTTAAGAAGCTTAAGTTTATACAACCAATGAAAATATATTTGATATATGAAATAAATAAAAGGAAAATTTGAAAACTATAAAATATATCTATTATAAATGTGTTAAACTATATGAATATTATGACAAAAATACAGAAATTTTTTAAATGATTTGCTACGGTATAGATTTTTTAAATGATTTGCTACATTTTTCAAGACGTCTATATGAGGTATCAAAAAGTATCTAAATAGTCTTGAAACGAGCAATTGGAATGTGTAATTTATTTATTTATTTATTTATTTATAAAAAAAAGCCACCAGCACTTCGTTTAGGCTATATGGGCTCGGTTTCTTATTAATATTATATTACAAAATAAATATCTTAATTCTTTGATTGCAATTTATAATAATAATGAAACTTAAAATAATCTTTTATCCTTCAATAATTAACAAATTAACAAAATATTAATACTTTTTCTTATAATTACATAATTAATTTTTCAAAATTAACGAATTAACAAAATACATAATACTTTTTCCTTATAAATATTTTTGTAATTTAATTTTTTTTTTTTTTTTTTTTTATAAAATAATTTTTATTTTCTTAATAATAACCAAAATAAATTTTATTCTTTATAAATACATTTTTTTTTTTTTTTTTTTTTTTTTTAAATTTCTCAGATACAAACTTAGTTAAATTTCATTGTAATATCCAATACTCCTAATGAACTTTATAATTTTTTTATAAATTTTATTATCATCCGTACTAAGGACTCGAGCATTACTTATTTGAAACTTCTCCCTTTGCCTAATATACAAAGGACATTCTTCAAATATGTGTAATATTGTTAATGGTTCCATACATGGACAACAAGGTTCTTCCATTTTTAGAAAAATATGTGAATGGGTAATTTTAGTGTGCCCATGCCTTAATCTTGTTATTATTGTAGCTTCTTTTCTACTTAACTTGTTCAAGTTACTCCAATTGGGTATGCTCCCAACTATTTTTTTAAATTTATTATTATCATTTATTTTTTCCCAGTACTGTAAATACTGATAATTAATATATTTATTTATAACTATTTTTAGATCCGTATAGATAAAATTAAAGTTAAGATCTCTAGGCATGTTTACCGCCTGTTTAGCAAGCTTATCAGCTTCCTCATTACCGAGTATTTCTACGTGCGATGGTATCCATAAAAAACTGAAGAAATTTTTTGACTTTTGAATTTTTTCTTTAATTTTATTAATAGTAGGGTGCATTTGATGAAGCTTCTTAATACTTTGCATACTACTCAAAGAATCAGAGCAAATAAGGATTTTTATATTGTTAAAGTTAGTATCTGCGTATTTGATAGCTTGATAAATTGCATACAGTTCCGCAGAGAAAATACTTGTGTATTTTGGCAAACTGAATTGTTTTTTAATTGACCCAAAAATAAATGCGCAGCCTGTTTTATCGTCTATAACTGATCCATCTGAATAAATAATACTGTGGTTTGGGTAGAATACTTGAATTTTTTCTGTAAAGAGTTTTCTAAATATTTCAGGATTTGTTGAATCTTTTTTGTTGGTATTTAAAGATACATCCACTTGAATAGGTTTACCTTGCCAGTAAGGAAATTTTAGAGGTCTAGTTTTTTCTAATTTTTTTTGCTGTAAATGAGGTAAAATATGATTTTTAATTCTAACAAAACTTGGTTGATTTCTGTTTTCCTTATCTTTAAGTTTGCTGTATAGCAACTCGTCATTGACTAAGCTATTCAAAGGATGATCCTCCATAGCCCAAACTTTAGTCCCGTATCTGAGCAATTGCTTTAATCTCCTTAAATTAAGTGGTAGCTGTCCGCTATCCGATATGAGGCCTTCGATTGGAGTAGTTCTAAAAGCCCCAGTTGCTATTCTTATACCAGCATTAAGTACTGTATCTAGAGATTTTGTTAAAGTTTTACTTGCTGAGCTGTATATCAAACTTCCATAATCTATCACTGGGAGAACCAGTAAATTTAGTAATCTTAAAAGCATTTTTCTATCGGATCCAAAAGTGGTATTACTAAGCATTTTTAGTATATTGAGATTTTTACTGGCTCTTGCCTTAATATCCCTAATATGTAATCCCCAGTTTAATTTAGAATCGAAAGTTAGGCCTAGAAATTTTTTAACCTCAACGTATTTAATTTTTTTGTTTTTTAAATACAACTTAGGGTATGAAATATTTTTCCTTCTTCTAGTGAATAACATGGCTACAGTTTTTTCTTCGGAAAAAATTATGCCATTTCTTTCCGTCCAACTATTTAATCTATTTAAAGTTTTTTGCATTATTTTTTCTATTTTTTTAAAATTTTTTCCTCTAATAAAAATATTTAGGTCATCTGCAAAAATGGTGTATTTCACTTTTGGATCGATTTCTTTAACCACACTATTTATATGTATTAGAAACAAAAAAACCGATAAAACTGAACCCTGTAAAATCCCATTCTCAAGTTTTTTCTCCTCCGATTCTGAATTTCCTATCATAACTTTCACGTATTTTTCTTTCAAAAAATTATGTATGAAAACTAACATATTACCTTTTATTCCAATTTTCTTAACTTTATCCATTATTCCTCTCCTCCAAACCATATTATAAGCTTTTTCTATGTCAAAAAATATACTAAGTGTGACCTCATTTCTGGAGAACCCAGTCATTATTTCACCCTCAAAATATGCTAAATTATCAACAGTTGATCTCCTTTTCCTAAAACCGGATTGAAAGTTAGATAAAATTTTTTTATTTTCTAGATACCACGATAATCTCTTACTAACCATTCTCTCAAAAAGTTTGCAAATGCAATTTGATAAAGAAATTGGTCTATAATTATTTGATTCAGAAGGGTTTTTACCTTTTTTAAGGATGGGTATAAGTATTGCTTTTTTCCAATTTTCCGGGAAATATCCTGTAACCCAAATATTATTGTAAAACTTTAATAAAATTTCTTTATCGTTTAGTTTCAGATTTTTTAGCATTTCATAACGAATGTTATCAGGCCCCGGAGAAGAACCCTTGCAAACATTCAAGCTATTATCTAATTCATGAATAGTAAATTTTGCATTATAATTCTCTTGTGAAGAGAGTGACAGATCGAGTGGTACGGCCTCAACTTGAGTTTTAATTCTCCTAAACTTTTCTGGGTAATTATCCGTGCAGGAAGTTTGGCAAAATTTTTCAACTAATTTTTCGCAAATTACTTTTCTATCTACGATAATATCATTTTCGCATATTAGTGAAGTAATTTCATTGAATGATTTCCTACCACTAATTGCTCGTATTTTATCGAAGACCTCAGTTACAGGAGTGTTACTCGTTATAGACGACACATAATTTTTCCAGCTTTCCCTTTTGTGGAATCTGATTAATTTCCGAGTTTCATATTTCAATCGTATATAATTTTTATAGTCTTCTAATATCATGCTTTTTTTAAATTTTTTAAAATAAAATTCTCTATTAGTTATCCTCCACGTGCCACTTGAAGTAGTTTTCTAGAATTGGGCTACATATTGATAAATCGATTGAACTAAATGTTTTGTGTGAAAAGCTGAAAAAGGTTGGTTCTCGATTATTCATAATATTCAACCCATTGTTATCTACAATTTTTTCTACAATTTTTCCTCTTTTATCTAATTTATTGGAACCCCACAGAAAGTTATGACAGTTAAAATCTCCAACCAGTAAGAAAGGAGAGTCAAACTGGTTAATTAAATTTTCTATATCATCCTGATTTATGTTTACGTTATTTTCCAAATAAATGTTGCATAATATAAATTTAAGAGGATAGGATAATTTAACAGCAATGGCTTGAAGATTGGTTTGAATTGTATAAGGTAATGATTGAAAAGAATCTTTTACAAGTATGGCTACACCACCATGAGCTACACTTTCTGAAATTACATTTTTATAATATACTTTAAAGTTTTTTTTAATTGGAACTTGATTAAATTTGAATTTAGTTTCCTGTATACAACAAGCTAAGGGACTGTATTTTTTAATCAACAACTCGAATTCCTCTTTATGACTATAAAAGCCATCAGAATTCCATTGTATTATATTGTAAGGATTCATTTATATTAGGAGTATTGGATATTTCAATATCTTCTACAGAGCTTATACTAGTTTCCCTACTTTTATTTTGCCTTTTAAATTTTTTGTTCGAATTTTTTTTTAATTCTCTTTTTTCTTTATTTGACAAATTCTTACTAAAAATAATTTTACCATTTTCCAGCAATTTTGAATTAACTATATCAAATGGAGTTTTTTGTTGTACATGTTTTTGGGCTTCTATGACAAGTGGTGTTGTAAATTTTAAATCTTGTGTTGATTTACCTGATTCTGGTTCCAATGGAGCTGTCGTTTTTTTATTTACATTGTTACCATTCTCACTAGTTCCACATACGCAAATACATTTACATTTTTTTTTCTCCTTGCTTAAAATCTGTGATAAAGTTTTCGGGAAGGGAAAACGAATGTTGTAAATTCTAATGGCTTCTCGAATGTCTACATTTTCTTTAATTTTTATAGCTTTAATTTCTTTTTCCTTAAGATATCGAGGACAATTTTTGTAGAATGCATTGTGATTTTCCTTACAATTTGGGCACTTTTGTGGTTTTTCACATTTGGCTTCTTCTTTATCATTTAGATGATATTCTTCTGAACAGTTGGCACAAGTTTTTACCTTTTTGCAGCTAGTTGTTGGATGATTGAAATTAAGACAATTCATACAACGCATGGGTGCAGGTATATATTGTCTTACAGTGTATTTTTGATATCCGATGTAAATTTCTTCAGGTAACTTAGAAATGCCAAAAAGAAAACAAAAAAGACCAGTTTCTTGTAATACTCCGTTGTCGTTTTTCTTTTTGTATCTGTAGATATCTTTCACATTTTGATCACGCATTTCCGAAATGATTTCATCATTACTAATATATTTCAGCTCAGGACAGAATATTATCCCCTTAACCTCATTTAGAGAATTATGTTCTTCTACACAAACATTAACGGTATTATTTATTACTATGATTTTAATTAATTTTTCAGCCTGTTTCAAGTTCTTAGTTTGAATAAGAATTGAACCATTTCTTAATTTAGTACATTTCTCAATGGGTCCTGCTGTCCCTTCAATCACTCTTTTCAACAGAAAAGGTGATACCGTGCTCATGTCTTTTCCCTCATCTAATCGCTTCATTACAAGGTATTTTTGACCCTCGTTCATATTTTTTAAATTTTTTGATTTATCAAATTTTATCATATTCGCTTGATTTGATAAACTAGATGATCCCCCTCCTGGTGGAGGGCCTCCACTAAACATCTCTGATAAGGAGATTTTCGGCCCCCTTTTTTTTTTTTTTTTTTATTAAATTAAATATGCTCAGTTAGGTTAATAAAAAATGTGCTTTAATTATTATTTCTTTGTTCGTCTGTTTTTTTTTTTTTTTTTTTTTTTTATTGTTTTAATTGTTTTATTGTTCAAATTCAAAGCGGTTTTTTTTTTTTTTTTTTTTTCTCTATATGGTACTTATTTTTTTTTTTTTTTTTTAATTTTATTTTAATTATTTTAATCCGCAAACGATGCGCTCTCAACGAGTGATATCACTGGAATGGAATGTGTAATTGGGGCGTAATATAAAGAATCATGAAAAAGTTACAAGATTATGCGTTTTACAATTAAATTCACAGTTTTGAAAAATATTTATTTATGAATTTTCAAAAAAAAAAAAAAATTACATTTCAATCTAGGTAGGTATTAGAAATGTTTTTAAAAATTTTTTGAGGACACAATTCTTATTAACTTGTACAGGAATTTGTCTGTATATTTCTTTACTATTTTCGACACTCTCGTAGACCTACTTTTCGTCATCACAGCGAGCTGACCATTGACCATTGAATCTATCAAAATTTGAACCGGAAATTTCCATGGAAAACCTGGAAAATCGGGAAAAATCATTTGAAAATTTGGTACACATTTTTTAGTGATAAATCTGTTTCAGGAAAAATGCAAAGTTTTCCGATTTTTCCGAAAAAATTTTCCGGAATTTTCCGACTTTTCCAGATAATTTTCCGTTAAAAAAGTTTTCTAAATTATGCAATATTAAGTTCATTATCAACTGGCGTTATTTCTTTCTCTCCGACAATGGTGAAAATTTGCAGAAAAAATGGAGGAAAATTCATGTAAAACGCTTTTCCGGAGTTTTTCCGAACAAGGAAGCGTTTGAGCGTTTTGCAACCTGAGACAAAGTTGTAGAGCGAAATGAGTTGCATATAGTTGCTTTTGTGGAAAACTCGATTGAAAACCCGGAAAAGCGGGAAAATCATCGTAAAAATTTTTATCGATTTGATTAGTGATAAATCTTCAACAATCATGAAAACTTGCATGAAAAATTGGTGAAAAATTGTAATAACAATTTAGTTAACGTGAAAAAGGCAGAAAATAAAAAATAAGTAAAAAACGAGTTTTCATAAAAACTGAGGACAAGCCGCATGAAAAAGTAGAAAATAACTTTTTCTTTACACACAGAGGTGGACTCAGATTTTTTGATTGGGACATTTCTCTTGAATATTCTTTCTCTTCATGAATCAAATCACTTACGTCCCAATCAAAAAATCTGAGTTTACCTCTGTGTGTAAAGAAAAAGTTATTTTCTACTTTTTCATGCGGCTTGTCCTCAGTTTTTTTGAAAACTCGTTTTTTACTTATTTTTTTATTAATAATAAAAACTTATAAAATTTATTAAAATTTTTACCATATAAATTTACTAATTTTGAGTTTTGTTTGATCAATAGAAAATTTATATACTACATAAATACCTACATATATACATATATAAAATATAATTTTCAAAGCTTGACTTATAATTTAAAATTTTCAATGATTTCATGTATAATCTCTCAATTTTGCTTTTTAACTAAGGTATAAGTCGAGTTAAGTAATAGGTTCATCATACTATGTAAGTACTATTTTAAAGAATACTTAGTAAAAAAATTCCATTTTTCTTTAGTTTTAATAATAACTGATTGCTTATTTTTAAAATGCAAAGTATACCTAACAAAAAAAAAAACCAATCGGACACAATGATGTTTGATGCTACAGTATATTTCCATTCAAATAATTGTGTACATTCATTCACTTACTACTACAGTTGTATACCTCTTATAAGCTTATATATAAATCTTATCTGACGCAAAATATGTAACATATATTTATTATATACATATATATAGGGATTTAATATAAATATAATTATATTAGCAGAATAACGTGTCCCGGTAGGGTATCTTTAATTTCATACATACTTTATTTAAAAATTATAAAAAATTAATACCACGTGCCAAGCCTTCAAATTATTTTATTGTCATAATAAGATTTTGTTTTTTTTTTGTCGGCGAACCCCAAAAATGTAAAATCTAGACGAAAAGGATTACGTTTCTATTTATATATGTATATATTCCTTGTGTTCCAAATTATTGTATTTTTCCATTTAAATTTATATTTTGTTCAAAGTTATGAATAAATTTTAATTTGAGTGGCGAAAATAAATTATAATTCTTTTGAGGACAAAAAACGCTTAAATTGATTAATACAATTTTATTTTAAGCTTCTTTTTTTTTAAGATAATATATATAATACCAAAATTTATGTATTTACAGCGCGTTGCATGAATACATCATCGAAGTTTCTAACAAAATTTCATAAATTAATTATATGAATTTCTATACAAACCGAATTAATATTTCTCGTCATTTTTAAAATACTACAATTATATTTCTGGCACAAATCTTGGTAAATATGACTTTTTTGTAACTATCCAGATCTTTTCTACCCTTTTTTCGTTAGAGGGTTTGTAGAAATATTTGTTTTTCTTTTCGTTTAATCCCTCACCGGATTTCGGCACTAACAAGGAAGTTTTCAATTAGAATTTCGTTCAAATGGCTTCGCAAAATGTAATTATTAAGTTAAATTTCAATGATTATATAAATTTCCATGATTTAGAGGTGTTTACGACGCTAAGAGACAAGGATATTTATCTAAACAACTTTTTTAATTTTCAATCTCAATGATACTTTATGATAGTTTATACTTTATAGTATTGGAATAATATTCAAAGATTTTTTGTATAATGTTTATTTTGATTCGCGGCAAATATTTGCGTAACGCAATTTTAATGTTTATATATAATAAAAGTTAAAAGTTTGCAAAATAAAATAACAAATGGAAAGAAAAATAAACAAATCAAGACAAAAAATAAGTTCATAAATATTCTAATATTCTGCGCGTACTTGCGTAAAGGGAGCTTGACATATTATCTTAACAAAGGAACTAACTTAGGAAAAAATATGACTTTCTAGTCTTCAAATCATTACAGAGAAGCATTCTTAACTATACTGTCTACTTAATTATTCTTACGAGTGTTATCAAAATAAGACTCCATTAAGAAAATTATAGTATAAAATAACAATAAATGTTAAAATAAGTATATAAAATAAAATGTTTATAAATTTTTTACTTTTCAATTAAAATTATAATAAAATAAAATGGGTATTTTTTACTATTAATATATTTCTAGAATTTATGTTACTTATATTTAAATCAACCAGTTTCAAACTTTAAATTTCATGAATTTTTTTTTTTTGTATATGTACTCAAAAACCACTTTCCTGTAATAAATAAAAAACTTTTACAAAAGAAAAAGTTTAATAAATATATAAGAAAAATGAAATTTTAATGATAATGTTCTTGGATTTTATTCCATTAAAGAAAAATGGGCTTATTTTTAAATTGTTTGGATGACATAAATGGAAATATACCATTCACTATTTATTTCTTTCATATCAAGATTCATATTATGTTAAAGAAAAAGATTTTTTTGTTTTGTAATAAATAAAACTAACATAAAGCGAATGACATTAAGATATCGATATGTATACATCATGAATGATGTATATATATAGCTTTTCTTACGATTAATTAAGAAAATTCGATTAGATAACCTTTTTTTCGGTATTTCATATATTAAGAGGCCTTCATCGTTACCATTATTGGATATTTTATATCGATAGACGATCCAGAGGGCAAAAAAAAAGGGATTCGATGTGGCCATAAATTAGAAGCATAAAATTACTTTTGCAATAAAAAGACTAGAATCAGAGAAAAAAAACAGGAAATTTCTGAAATGAAAAACCACATAAAAGAATTAATAATGAATAATTTGAATACAAAATTAATCTTGCAGAATCGATAATATAAATTTCAATCAGTTTAAATATAAAAAATTAAACAGGAAAATTCACCCAAGAAATGTACATGAAAGACGTCAAATTAATCATTATGATGAATTCTAAGCTTAACACCGGGGCGAAACAATTTTTTAATCTTTCAATAATTTCAAGGAAAAGTATTCTCAAATAATAAAGACTCTGGGTGTATATACATTATTGCCTTTATTATTATTGTTACATTACTATCTACTTAAAAAAATTTCATAACCCCGCCAAAACTTCAAATTTTTTTAAATGTTTTATATGACATTGTTTGTTTCAATGCGGCAAATTGCTTTGATTTTACATGAGTTGCGCAAGATAAGTGCATTTTAAATTCAAAATACAAGAATTTTCAGTTCTTTAACATGTCATTTGTTTAGACCCAACAAAATCACGAAAACACCTTGTGGCGCTAGAAAACAGAATTTTGTACTTTGTTCAATGTTCAAAAAGTTTTCTTCCCGCAATTTCCTTTTTGAAAAAAAAAAATTCTTATTTTCTTAAATTTATAGAAATGTGAAAAACCTTTTATTTTGCAAATATAAAAAAAAAATGTATTGAAATTTTCTTCTTTTTTTTTTCCTATGAAAAAAGAAAAGAATCTTTTTTCACATTTAGAAAATCTTTTTTTTTTTCTCTCTCTCATAAAAAATGAATGGAAAGAAATTGATGCTTCATTTTATGTTAGATTTTATATTTTGCAGCTATTAAGTTGATGGATTTTCTTTTGAATTGGTTAATTTTAGTAATTTTTTCAATTTATACAGTTTTTTCTATATACATAACAACATACACATTATGTATTTGCCTCTTTTTTATTTTTTTTGTTTCAACGAGATAATATTTTATGAATTATTATGTTGATATGAATAATAATTTTTAGTTGAAAGAATAAAAATGAAACTGTATGTATAAAAATGAATAAAGTGTTAATTTCAATGCTGAAATTTATCTTCTTCAAACAGAGAAAATTTAGTTAAATGAGATATTAATTATACCATTATGCCTAAAATATTTTTTCTTACTTTTTACACATATACAAAAATTCTGTCAATAATTTTGCTAAGAGGTACGTAGATTAGGTTATACTGGCGAACGTCGCCCTAAAAGGTGCATATAGCATGACCAAAATCTTCCCCTTTAATGTTTAAGGTCCCTGCAAATCTAAATGGGCTACTGAGTTCGAGAGTTTTCATTCAGATAAAATTTTTTATGTAGTGGTTGCCCTTGGTCCTAGGACTATCTTGGTTTGCAGTGACAGATGAATTGTTCTACGCATTTCCTACTTTTATCATTGTCTTTTAAGTCATAGGCATGGTTTCCTGATGCCCGTTATCAAGCTGAATTAGAATTAGAAATAGTTTTTCATTTTCTTTTCATCGTGTGAACATAATGTTGGTCGCTGTTGAGTTTTCTTTATCGTCAAATCTCCAAAGTTATCGTTCCACTGACAATTAATATTCACAATTTTCAAAACAAATCAAATAATTAAAGAATATTTAAGTTTTTAGAAAAATAATTGCTGTTTCTATCTTTAGCATTTATTTAGATGTTTGTCTACATTATTTGAAATAAACTTTTTCTCCACCGAATACGTTATTGCAACACTACCTCTATAAGATAGATCAAACGACTCCTAATAGGATTTTTTAAATTTACTAATTCAATAATGAAAACCTCTAGAATTAAAATTATTTTAAATTGAACTCTGATGTTATTAAAGAATGCCATATATATTTAGTACAGTGCATTTTAAAATGAATTTAATTTTATGCAATAATATCAATAAATTGGCGGATAAAACGTGTTAAGTCGTTAAGTGAGAGTTAAGAAATATAATGGGAAAATTATCAAAGGATATACTATATTGCAAGTGTTCGCTTTAAATGCATTGTGCTTGCATTAATTTATAGCCTAGAAACAAATTTGTTACTTGATACATTGTTATATTGAATTTTTCCTCCGGTTAAATAATAAATGAATTATGTAATTCATGATTTAACAGTCGTTCGTACAGTAAAATGATATTTATGTATAATCGTAGAAAAATAACAACAAGCACCTACAACTTTGTAAAAACCAATATAATATTTTTTAACAAAAAAATTTTCATATTTTCATGATGAGTTTTAAATTTTAATATATACCTATTTAATAGTTACTATCATAAAAAAAGGGTTAACAATTGTTAATTTGAAGTTTTTTCTCTGAAGTTATTCCACAAACTTTTTAAAACTGTGAAAAAATTAGGACTTTTTCTTAAACAAAAAAAAAATAAAGTTTTTATTTTTTTTTATTTTTAATAAACCTTCATGAAAAGGTTAACGTTAAAAAGTTATTTTCATGTGTAAACAAAACGTGAAAAAATTCAATAATATTATGAAAATGGGAGTGCTAACCGAAGAATATTAAAAAAAAAAATAAAAATTCATTATGACTATATATGGGAAAGGAAAAATAAAATTATTACGATACAATGCTACACAATCATTTCTATATATAAACTTGAAGAAAAAAAAAGGATATTTTCTAGGAAATATGCCATTGAGGAAACTCAAGTATTTATTTTTTTACACTTGAAATAATAAGGCAAACTAATTTAATTTAAAAAAATAATAATAATAACAATTCAATGATCACACACAAGCGCATGAAAACATTCTTTAAATTAGAAGAACACCTTAATGATTATAGCACCGTGTTAAGTCAAACAATCAGTCCTTATGATTTTCTGCCATTAAATAGGTTTGTTTAAATTTCTTAGAAATATATAAGGATTACAAAAAATAAAGTGAATCTTATCGTTGCTTCTCTTACCATTTTAAAGTATGTAGATAAAAATAAATTATTGAAAGTATATAAAGAAATATATTTAATTAACATAGATTTTATTAATTCGAACCAAATATGAAAACGTGATCCTTGATATTTTATATGATTGTAATGGAAAAAGTTTAACAGACTATTTAAAATTTCATTTCGAAGATAAGCTTAAAACTAGTATAAGCTTAAATCTAGTATTAGCTTAAAACTAGTTTTCAACATTGAAATATATATTATTTTTAGTCATTTTTAAAGTAATTATATACAAATAGCTTTAAGTACTCCAATGTAACAATTTTCAAATAAGAGAAAGAATTTAACATTACTCAATTCATGAATTAAAAAAAAATGCACAAATGAAAATTAAACAAAAAAATGTTTTCAATATATAAAATTTTCTGTAGACTTCTTTTTTTCTGTTTTTCTTCTTTTTTTCTTTTTTTTCGAACAACAAAAAGGTCAAGAGCTTTTCTGCGTGATAAAAGTTTGTTGTTTTTTAATTAAATTTTTTTTATATCATCAAAACATTATATTATATACACATATTATATACATAGATAAGTGTTTGCATGTAAAAACGTACTGATGTTTTTTTTTTGTTAATTTTTAAGGACGAAAATGTATACTGAATGGAAGCAGTAGTAGTAGTTTTCACCCACTGGGTCCTTGAAATGAAATAGTATAAAAAAAATTGTTTGTAAAGAAATAAAATTTGAAATTGGAAAATAATAAGATAATACATCGTATAGTTAAAATTTAACGTAGATTAATACATATAAAATTAAATATTTAGATATAAGGTTTGATATAGATATAAGGTTTGATAAGATATAGATGCGCTAGAAGCAAAAAGAGAAGAATTTTATTTGGACAAATTATTCAAATACTAATTACGATGAAGCCTAATGAATTGATTAGTAATGAGTAATATTTCCTTTTCATGATTATGCTGTCAAATACTTATTGTGAAGTGAAATATATTTGAGAAAACTCCAGTTCATAATAGGGAGACAACTAAAAAAAATATAGAACAGTATGTAAATTGTGAAAAAAACTTATTTAGAGCCTAGGGTGGTTGAGATCCCGTCCTCGTAGAACCACATCCTTAGTTATCATTAAGGTGAACGAGAATGCGCATATTTTGAGATTCAAAGAACTAAAATCAATTACGTAGTTCATTAGTTATAAAAATCATTTTAGTGAAGGACATTTAATGAAGAAAACATCTATTCCGTTTTTCATTTTTAATGTATGTATAAATAAAAGAGCTAGCCTCATTTTTTTTTTTCAAGAATTAACCAAACATTGAACTCTCATTAACTCCTAATTAAAATAATACCACGATGACGGAAACTATTTTTTAATATTTATATAATACATAATTATACATAATAATTTAAAAACCCCTCATTATCTGTTTAGTTGACCCCTTTATGAAAAAAAAAATTTGTTTTTTGCCATATCATAAAACAATTCCCCAAAAAAATATCCTAAACTTTTATGTTAGATACAATTGGAAAACATGTTAAATTTTTATATTTTTTATAGCTAAATGACATGAACCATTAAAAATTCAAAAAAAAAATTAATTCTTAAGCACCCAAAAATATGGTGATAACTTTTTTTTCCGAAGGACACAATAAATTTGAAGTATATTGACAGAGAAACAATACAAAAATAATTTAATAATATAGACAATATACCTTACTTATCCTACCAAACTATTTTTAATTAGAGTATCTGGTGGGCAGAATCGTGATGTAGTATTCCCTTCATTATAAGAGGATGATAAGAGTTTGATCTACTTAAAATTAGTGTTCTTTTATATTTTTTTTGTTTTCTACAATTAACTATATTTCGAAATCACAAAATAAATAATAATTGCTAACATTTTCGATAAACTTTTTACTATTTCATTCAAGTGAAACCTAAATAATAATTTTATTTTTAATGGTGATGTCGTGCACATTTAAAGCGTTTCCTTCACTACTACAGTAGGCAACAAAATTTTCTTTTTAAAGAGAATAAAGTCTTAAATTTCTTTTCACGGCGACAAAAGTTACAAATTACTTTACAAATATATTTCAATATTTTATTTTTTAATTTTTTTTCTCACTTTTAAAACAATTAAACTTGGATAGGAAGGATGGTAACATATTTTAATTTGTGAAGTCAGTGAATTTAAAATTAAATTGAAAAATAATGATTTAATAAGGAAATTTATATATATACCAATTATTTTTAATTATAATAATTACATTAATTAATTTATTTAAATGGCCTTTATGTTAAAAGCTTCTGTATTTAAACTGTGGTGTAACATAAGGAAAACATATGGTTGAAAAACACAAATGCATGCATAATATTAAGTTTAATAAATTAGGTTAAAAATCTTAAATTTGTTTTTTTGTGAGTTTATATTGAATTGCTCTTTTATTTCTCTAGTATCTTTTCCAGTAGTTTTGTCTTGTATTTTCAACAGTATTGATTGCAATAAGTCTAGCAACAAGCAAGAAAAAATCTATTCTTGGCACAAAGTAAAACTATAAAAATCGGTACCTGGAATATTCATCTAAAATAATTGGTCTATAAATAATTAGTCTAAAAACTATTAATCTAATAACATTTCGTCTAAAAGTGCAATTCGTCTAAAAACAATTGTTCTAAAAATTAATCATCTAATAAAATTTCGTCTAAAAGGGCAATTCGTCTAAAAACAATTAGTCTAAAAACTTTTTATCTTTTTATCTAGTTCGTTTAAAATAAATCGTTTAAAATAAATTAATTAATAAAACTAATTCAATTAAATTATTCAATTTAAATTTAAAAAGAAAACAAATTTTCATTTATCATATTTTTAATATTTAATTTAATATTAAATTTGAGTAAAACGGAATAAGCGGACAATTCGTCTAAAATTAAGTAGTCACAAAATTCGTCCACAATCAGGGATTACAACCCTATTTAACAAAATTTTGCATGTAAATTGCGCGCGCGCGAATTCTGTGACTACTTAATTTTAGACGAATTGTTTTAGACAAATTGATTTTAGACTAATTGTTTTTAGACGAATTGTTTTAGACGAATTGTTTTAGACGAATTATTTTAGAGAAATTGTTTTAGACTAATTGTTTTTAGACGAAATGTTTAAGATGAATTGTTTTAGACGAATTGTTTTAGACAAATTGTTTTAGACGAATTGAGCTTAGACGAACTGTTTTAGACGAATTGCCCGCGAACTATAAAAATCATCCCAAGTACAATTGTTCAACGCAATCCCTATTTGTATTTTCTAATTTGCAAGCGTCTTTATCTCTTAAATGTACAATATATAATAACCAAAATATATTTTTGAATTTATTTATAATTTGTTTAAAAATTACTAACAATTTTTTATTTTAAGAAAGCACAGCTTTCTACAGATGTAAATTTCTTATATAAAACAAATAAAATATTTTTAAATTTAAAAAAAAAAAACATATTACGTAAATATACAAAATAAAAATTTTAGTTTTAAATTTTTATTGTCTTCTAAGGACCTTTTTTTTTTTCTTCATCGTCAATGAATTATTTACGAAAACTATACAGCGATTTTCTAAATAAATTTGACATGTTTCGGTTATATAGAAAAAATTAAAAATCTTTTTTACATTTTCCCATAAAACTTTTGCAATAAAAAAAAATTTTTTTTTTTTCTTTAATAATAAAGAAATGTAAATTTTCATACTATTTATTCTCTGCATAATATTTAAATTTTATGCCGCAATTTATTTGATTTATGATCAAATAAATTTTTATGATCTTCTTTTCCAAAAAAAAAAAAAAAACCCCAAAAAAGAAAATTTTATCCTTAAAAAAGGTATATTTTCAACATTATTTAATAAAAAAAAAGAAGAAAAAAAGCCCACTTTATGTCTAAATATTTGTATGTCAATTTTTATTTTTATTTTTTTAAATATTAAAATTTAATTAAACGAAAATAATTTTAGCAGTAAATATAATTTGTATTTACAAAAAAAAAAAACAAAGCTATGAAAAATAATTCATTCAAGAGAAACTAACATTAATAATGATAGTATCATTTGGAACATTTACTTATATGTATTACGCTTGTGTAGTTTCTTAAATGTTGATGTACGTGTTTTTAAATGATAACGCCAAACTTTTCGAAATATTTTATCGAAGCTGCAGGACAGGAGCTATAAAGACAATATTGAAACGATTTATTTAAAAAAAAAATAATTAAAATCTATATAGACTTAATCTTTTTAAATTACTGAAAGTCCGAAATTAAAATTTGAAGCCCTAACAGTACTTAAAATATTTTTTATTAAATATTATCATGTTTTAATATAAATTTTATTTTTTTGTATTTCGCTCTAAACAAGATTATCTTAAAATTTAATATTTTCTGCAACTTCTTCACTGCACTTGAAAGAATTCATTATAAATCTTATCGTAATCTTGACATATATTATATGACATTCTAAAAGCATTTATATTTAATTTAATTCAATGTTGTTGAATAAAACTATTTGGTTTCGAGAGTGAGTGCGGTAGAAAAATGTGTTCCGCCACTTTAACGAATCACAAAATTTATCGTATTTTTATCCTTGAAATTATATTATGTTTATTCTTTTTGCAATGGAATAACATTTTATCTATATTATGATAAACTCTAACCTTTTCGTATATATATCTTAATAAATTTATACTTAATATTTATTAAAATTAGAAATAATTTATGAAGTGAAAAAATAAAACAAAATAATTTACGGGCAATTAAATTTTCAAAGAAACGAAGATGTTTATAGTTCTGAATTATATATTCATTTAAATTCATTTCAAAATGAATATAATATGGGGTATATATACAATATGTATATATATAAAATATATATTTGTATTGTCGGCGCTCTGGATAATGACAAAATATGAAAATCTAAATATCTGAAAACAAAAGTAATACGCACTTAGTTCGAACAAACTTCAATATTGAATCAAGTTTAATACGATTTTTTGCCAAATCTCATTGTTAGGTTTGTTTTAATTATCTGTAATATTCAATGACACAGTTATTAAGTATATTATTATTAGTGAAATTTTAAAATTTTAATGGATTAATTAAATAAAACAATAAATTATTACAATTTTTTTTTACAATCATCTTAATATGCATTAATAAAAACTTCTAAAAGAAATAAAAACTTACAATACGCTTGAGATATATAAATTAACTTTTTAATTTAATTTTTCTTTAATAATTTTTTCTCTATATAAACATTCGAGAGTATTTTATTTCATTAAAAAAAATTATGCAAAAAGTTTTAAAAACATTACACTTGTGTGAAATTATTTTTCTTTGAGTTAGTTGAAAAAAAAAAGTTAAGCCTGCAAAAAAAAATTCTTAAAATTTAATTTTATAATTTCTATACTCACAAGAAGTAAAAGTTAGTAATTTGTGTATATGAAGAGCAATAAAATATAAAATAAAAAAAATTAAAAAAAAAAACTACATTGTGTAGAGGTTGAATTTATGCCCAGATATTCTATGAAACAAATATTGTTGTGGATATTCTTCTTTAGGAAAAAAAGGGGCAAGAAAAACCGTCTTGCATACCCTTAGGTTGGTTTATTGGATTTTTGAGATCTAGCAAGTAGCAATCCTTGTTATTATCATATTTTGAAATTATAAAAATGAAAGACATTAAAAAAATAAACATATTCGTTATATTACGAAATGTCAATCAAAGGATATTTTTCTAGACAAAATTTCGTCAAGGCAATTAAGGGATCAATGAAATAATTTTAATTTATTTTATTTGTTAATGGCAATCAATCTTAAATTTTATCTCACAAATCAATCAATTTGAAAAAATATATATGTATAAGTATATACATATGTATAATAGGTCTGAATCTATAAAATTAAGGCATCTAGAAAATTTGTGTAAATAACATCTATATAAAAAGATTCATTATCCACTTCAGTATTTAACTCCTATTTACTATGACTAATTGTCGAATCTCACTATGTCCGTAAACTTAAATTTTTTACGAATTTTTGAAAGGTTTATTAATTTGGCAAGTGCTTAAATTAACATAAAAAAAAATCCTTAATTAAAATTTATTACGTATACTTGTGTAATATTTTTTTATTTTTGTTTTAATGAATCAATAACTAAAGTTCTTTTTAAATATTGAATCCCTAAAATGTCAAAATCTAGAGCTTGTATTGTTAATATTTTTCTCAGTAGAGCGATTTTGAGACTTTATTTATCTGATCCAGTAAATAAAGAGTACACAAAAAATTTTTATTTTGTAATAATCTAATTTTTTCTATTTAAAAACTAATTAATGTTCTCACCTTAAAGTTAAAAGCGATATCACATAACGTAAGTCGTAATTGCTGACGCGTTATTCAAAAGGCGAAAAAGTACATTCGTTAAAAATGTTGAATATAAGTTATTTGAACCTTAGTTTCAAAATTTAACATTTTGATGTCAATATAATTGAGCATTAAAAATAATAAAAATAAATATTTTGAAATAATTGAATCATAAAATTTTATTTACATTTTTCTTAATGAACCGAATAAGTTAAAATGTTTCCATAAATTGAAAAAAAATAATAATAACAATAATTTTTAAAGGAACTTTTAAATTTTCCTTACTTTAATGAAAATATAATTTGTTTTTTTCTCTATAAATTCGCGATAATTATTATTTTTTTTATTTTTTATTTTTTATTTTTTTCCAAAAGAAAAATCTAAATTCCAAATGAAAATTTATTCATTCATTCATTCTAATCAGTAATTTAAAAGAAAATTCGAAATGTAAATAAGATTTGAATTTAATTAAAAAAAAAAAAAAAAAAAAAAAAAAGGAAAGAAAAATCATTATCCTTTTTGGGTCATTAGTGTTTATTTCCGCAGTATAAACCAAAATCAAATCAATTTTTTTTTTTTTTTTTCAATTTGATTTCAATAGAAATTTTATTTTCGGATACACATATTATCACGCAAGGCACCCAACAATAAAAAAATGTTCAAATAAAGGATAATTTTATTTGTGTTAGATCGTTAGTATTGACATCATGTTATTAACGACACGCTGTAAATACTATAATTTTAGTAGAAAAACTTGTTCAATTGGTTAAAAAAATACTGAAATTGGTTAAATAATAAGTTTTAATTCCAAGAAAAGAAAAATATTTTGTACTATATAGAATTAGGCTGTTATTGTTGTTAAGATTACGGCTGCAATTTAATGAAACGGATTGAGGAGAAAAAAATTTATTATACAAACTACAACTCAAACGGAAATACTATATTACAACACATGTTAACAAAATTTGTTATTACAACGAGTTGTGTTTACACAAAAACACATAGACACGAGTCAATACTTATATCACGAGATCGTTAGGTCGAATGATATAATATTGACAAGTGTCCATGTGTTTTTGTGTATATACACAACGAGCTGTATAACAAATTTTATTAACATGTTTTGGATACTATTTTAATGTGCATGTGAGAGGTAGTTGCAATCAATACATTTGCAATGCAAAAAATAAACAAAAGTTCAAAATGAAGAAAGTAAATAAAATTTACTTAATACGGAGAATGTAAATAAAATTTACTTAATTAAATACATAATTACATGTGTATTGACGCATGTAATATACCATTTACCGAGCTAAATTTGCGAATGTAAATACAACTTACCGATCACATGCCCATTAAAATCTTATTTTATTTTAGTTTTAACAAAGTAAAATTGAACACATAAAGGAGAAAAAATAAATTAATAATTTCCAGCTTATAACCTTCAATTCATTATGTTTGCCTTTTATATATTACAGCTGTCCTGTAAATATTTTTCTATTTTAATTTTTTTTTAATTAATATTATATAAATTTTCGCAGCTTTTCGCAGTTTTCGCGGGTTATCCGTTATTGGTTTTTTTGGCGGTTTCTAGATTTGAAGAGGGCGAATTTAATTTTCAATTTTCCGGCTTTGGCTGATAACAGTGCCACCTGCCGGTTCCAAACCTAAACTAAAACCTATGCGTGATCTTTAATAATTTATGTTAGAAGTTTGAATACATTTACTCAAACAGTTTTAGACTTTTTTGAAAAATTTTGCGTTTTATTTTATTCTTTTATGTGAAACAAGAAAACTGAGAAATTTTCCAATGAAGTCACAAAAAAAACATTTTTATATGGATGGTACATTTTCGTATTGAAATTAGAAATAAATAAATAAAAAAAAAACTTTCAATTTGTATCTTCAATATAAAGAAAAAAAATTGTGTATTTGTAACTTTTTGTCCAACACGTGCAGAAAGTTAGATTTTATATGTGTAACGCCCAAAATTGTAATAAAATCGGAAACATTTTTAAATCGCATATATTAGTTTCAGAAGTTAATTAAAAAATCGATATAATATTATTTTTTATTTGGCAATAAAGTACATACAATTCAATAAATGTATTTTTTTTTTTCGGGAACTAATAAAAACATCTTAATTAAAACCAACTTTTTGTACATACTTGATATTGTTAACATAAATAAAATTATATAATACATATTAATGTTTTCATGCAGATGTATGAAGTAAAAGTACTGAATGTAGCTTTTAGATTGAAAAATAATGAAGAAACAACATAACATTTTTGAAGTTTTGAATTGTATATAGTTAACTATATCCTGAAAAATAATACTAATATATTTATTATTGAAAGTTTCTTAATATCAATAAGAAAAGATATGAAATAAAAATATAAATAGGCAAAGCTGATATTTATAAAAATAGTATATTTTTATTTAAACTATTATGTGTTTCATAAGCGAAGACATAAATGTTTGATTTTGAACATTGACTTAACATCGAGAATTTTGATGGAGTGAAAAAAAACAACAATTATTTCTTTTAAGAAGCATTGTGAAAGGGTTTTTTTAAAAAAGAGTTAAAATTAAAAACAAAAATTAATCGTACTATTCGATAAAAAAAAAAACGAAGTACTTATGTCACGAGAATCAAAACATTAAACATTACGACATTAAATATATATTATTAAAATGATATCTTTATATATTATACAACGTACTTTGTATAAAATGTAAATCAATGTCTTGTATTTATTATTTGATTGCTCTTGTGGCACAGTTAATTTAGTTATAGAAGGTTTTTTTGATTTATATAATATATGAAGCATATTATGATATTGCACACAACATTGGTACACTTTGTTGAATTATTTCGATTATACTTATAACGAGATTAATTACATTTAACTTACTCAATAAGATACATTGAAAATAAAAGGTTTAATTTGTGACCTCCTCTAATTATTTATTGTAAGAATTAATTATGTTTAGCGTAATTATTTTTTTTAACCCTCTAGACGAGGAATCAGCACATAAAAACTTAGCTAAACATAAAATACTTTTGGCAGAAGACAATTCATTAGGGAACCAATTCAAACATGTAATTATTTATATTGAAAATAATTGAAAAAAAAAAACAGCCTGTAAGTTACTCCTCAACCGCAAATGACGTAGAGCACAAACAATATTATTATACCGGATTGGTCCACAAATCTAAAAATTCATTTGAGAAAACAAAACTAATTCTTTTTCAGATTCAATTTATTCTTTATATAACTAAAATACTGCCTGCTTTAATTTGATGTTCGTTTTATGGTTATATCATGTATATTATGATTATAAAATATGAAATTTGTACGAAACATTTCAATAATAATAAAAATTAAAATCGGAAAAATAAATTTATCTAACAAAATTTCTCCCAGTTAAACGTTTGGAATTTTAATAACCAAAATATTTTTAGGAAATACGTATGTTGTTTATAAAATTTATTTATTTACCTATATTGTGAAAATTATTATTGTTGTGTCCTTGACTTTGTCCTTAATAATTTATTCAGCAATAATCAAGAGATATTTGTTCAGATATCTTAAACTTTTTTAAGAACTGTGATTTATTTTTAAATTTTACATTTTTATTTGTTTTCTGTTTTTTAATCAAATTTACTATTTTAGTATAAACACAAATGTAGGTAAACAAATATAAATAAAAGATTTATTTGTGATCTTTTTATGTTTTTATTTATTGTTGTTAAAAAAAAATATATTTCGTTGGGTTATCCAAAAAAAGCTTTATTTTTTTCTTTTAGGAACCATAACAAAATGTCAAAAATTTAATCTGCATCAAGTACTTAGAAGTTTATTTATATGAGATAGTTTCTATAAAAATCCTTTTAATATACGTAACCAATGTGGGGTTGATTAAACCATCGTGCGGTAGATTTCTTTATAAAATATGATGGACAAAGTTTGATAGAATCTAATCTAATTCAAGGGATTAAAATTCTAAGATTAAAATTTTTTTACTATAGTAAATTTTGTGAAAAAATTCAATATACTCCAAATAACTTTTTTATCAATTTATTATAACTTTCTAACGCAAAGCTAGTAACTACGACATATTTGAACAATCGACCATCGACATTCAAAGAAGTTTTAAATTTTCAACAAACAAGAAATGGAAGATTGTGGTATTAAATAAAACATGGAAAATTATTTATAAAAATGTTTTAAGCCGTTAAGATTTTATGTAAACTAAACTACTTTTTCTAGTTCTTTGCTGAAAATTTATTAAGTTTACAAATTTAAAGTTTCATCAAACATTGATATATGTATATTTCTAGATTTTCGCATTTGACGCAGTTACATAATCTTATTTATAAATCTGAAATTAAAATAGTTAAAATTTAAAATCTATAAATAGTTTTTATAAATACTTATTTTTAATGCATATATCATGGAATGTACAAAATTTTAAATAATTTTTTTTTTCTTATAATAAGCTTATTTTTGTGTACTCACTCTATAAATGGACCCATATTTATATTATTTTAATATATACCTAATCACGTAATAGAAAGTTTTGAATACGTAAATAAATTTGTTTTTCTCTTATATTATACGTTTATTAATTCTATTAATACAAAAAAAGAAAAAGATGGCAAAAACATATATTTTCTATTTTAAATTATGTCGCATATCCTTTTACCTTTATTTTATTTTTGAATTAAAATTAAAATATAATAAATTTAAAATAAAAATCTCCTGTCTGTTACATTTTCGAAAGGAAATTTTCAACTTATTAACTTTTATTTTTATTTTTATAACTTCATTGGAATTTTACATCACTTGAGTATGATTTATTTATATAATACGTATTATGTTCAGTGCTGAGCTGGGGAATTATTATCAGAGGGCTCGCATTCAAGATTTCATAGATTCACAAAAAAAATTATTTTTTTTTTTTACCTGCATTTTATTTTTTGAATAGTTTAGTATATATACATATATGTATAAAATATTAAAATATTACATTAAAATTTAGGCGATCGTTTAAATTTAAAAATATAAAAGGCGGGACTTTTCATTCAGTAGTAGGTATACAAAATCAAACATTTCTATATTAACTTTACGATTTTTTTATTGTATCAAATAATGTACTAATATTTTAAATCGATATTTTCGATACTTTTTCGCAGATTGTTGAATCAAAAAATTTTAATATTGATTTAAAACAAATATCTTTTGAAATTATCAATTGGCTAGCGTATTTTTTAAAGTTTATCAGAGGGCTCGCAAATTTTTTTTAAATTTATCAGGGGGCTCTCGCGAGCCCGTGCGAGCCCCCTTCAGCTCAGCACTGATTATGTTGTAAGTAATAACACATAATTATATATTCATAGGAACATTATAATAAAATCTAAATATGAAATATTTTCGACAGAGTTTCAAATTTGTAAGTATAAACATTTTAAAATACAGTTGAGGGATAGTCCTGAAGATGACAATAACAAAAAGTTTTTCTTTTTCCAGTTTTGCTACAGGTACCTGTTAGAATTGCTTTAATTAAAAATACTAATGACATACTTAAATTTTCTACGATAGTTCAATTTGTACTATTTTCTAATTATTTCCATATTATTTAGTTATATCCGTCAAAAGTAATTAAAACAAAAAAAAATATAAAATCATGACAAAAAATTCTTCTAATTGCTATTTATGTAGGTAGTTAGTTGCATTTGCATAGATATTAAAATATTTATTCAAGAAAATGATCTTGGTTAAAATTAAAAAAAAAAAAAAATTCTGCATTAAATATTAAATAAATTGTGTGTACATATTTCCTTTTAAAAAAATTTATAATGAACATTTTTCTGTTTTTCTTTTATTATTATATTTTTATGAAATTAATTGGAAATTGCCTGAAACTATTGTTTTACTATATATAACTATTTTTTCTTTCATTTTATATATTTAATTTTTTTTTACTAGTGGAAAATGAAAGATAAGGATTGTTAATATTTCATATTTTTTTTTATGTTCTGGAAAGATAATGTACTGAATAAACTTCATTATGTATGTATATATTTTATTAAAATAATCACATAATAAATTATATATCTTTGATTGTCGGTCCTAATGAGATAAGTTCATTTTAATCGAAAATGAGATTAATATAGCATTCGATTGAGAAGCTAGGCAGCATGGTTGGTTAAAAGCGTATAGCGAGTCTAACAAGTACCTGAATCGCAACACGGTTCAAACGAGATAAGTCTAAAAAGTTAAAAAACATCAGTGGTTTATAGTTTATGTAATGCACCTTTATAAGTCATATTCTGTTTCTCTTTTATTGCAATCAAGTTAATTAGTTTTTCACAGGATTAATATTAGCTTCTAAAATTATGGTTCTTCATTTTAATTAAAGATATTTTTATCTAAAATTGATTTAATACAAAATAAAAAAAAAACAAAATTTTTAAACAAATTTTCGTAGCAAAATAATTTCAAACCCTTTTTTTAATCCTTCAAAACGGAATACAAAATAAATTGATTAACAACTATGCTAAGAATATTATTAAAAAAGTCGCGATGATTAAATTTTTATTTATTTTTTTTGTAAAAAGATATCCCTCTGTAAAAGGGTCAGAAACATTTTCATCATAATTTTATTTCTTTCAGAGCTGTCAGCTATTTAAATTTATAAATTATGATACGCTGTTCATTATACATTTTAAATGTAGCAAAGCTCTATGTACAATATACAGATACAAAAAATATTATTATGCAGAAATTTTATTTTAAAAATAAAGAAGATGAAAAGTTTCTAAAAATTATGTATTTTACCTACGGAAACATTTATAATTTCTCTAACTATTAATAATAAAAAAAAAAAACACAAAAGTTTTTTAATTTAAAGTTTGATTTAAATAATATTTTTCCTTCATTTTCTATTAACTAACTACCTACTATATTTTCTTTTTTTGTTTTTTCATGTTAGAAAAACAAAAAAAGGAAAGACAAAATTCTTATGATTTCCGAAAACTTTAAAAATATTTTAATGTTAATTTTTTCGTATATACTCATCGGTGGCTCTAGCATTGCTAGCAGCCCGATGCAAAGCTTAATTTAGGCGCCCTGGCGCACTTTTTCTTGCACTGTTTTGAAATTTTTGTTTATAAGTGACGCCGTGGTGCTTTGCATCCGCTGCTTCCGTCTAAAGTCGCCATGTATATGTTTACACGATAGTCGTCTTGCACTAGGTTCATATTATTCTACGTTTCCCGCAGTGAAAAAACATATAATTTCAGACTTTTACGGGATTGAATACTTGATTTTTATTACTTCAACTTAAGCTAATTTAAAAATAAATATTTTGTCAATATTATCGTCTGAAAAATATATACATATAATTTTGCGAAAACATTGAATAAACAATTTTATTTAAATAAAAATCAATAATATAAAACTAGGTAAATTCATTAGAAAAATGTTAAATGGAATAGAAATTAACGCAATTCGCCTTTAACTATATTATAAACAAGTATAAATAATATATATATATATATATTTGTATTTTCATTCCAAACAACATAAATTATTCGTTACCTATGCTGCTATTAAATAATTAATACTTGTAAAAGGTTACGAAAAAGAAAAAAAAAAAAAACGAAAAATAAAAGAAAAAGCTATTGGTCGCTGACCATAAATTATGAAAAACCCATCCTAAAAAGCAAATAAAAAAATATTTTCATTATCCTTTTTTTTTTTTTAAATACAAATACGTATAAAAAATAAAAATGTATAGTTCACTGAAATGTTGGTTATTGCCATCATATGTCATTTACATTTCTATACTGCTCAAAAAAAATCTAGGTTGACAGAAACAAAGGATTGTGTTATCTTATTATGAAATTAAGTCAATGATTAGTTAGAACAGAACATTAAAAATATTACTTCTAAAAAATATCTATTTATTCTTTTATTAGTCAATCAACCCAGAGGCAGTGAAGTATATAAAAAAATACAAAATGCAAACAGATTTAGCCCAGATTTCAGATTGAACTCTTGAGCATATTAGATTCCCTAGCGACTAAGCCTTGAAAAACTAAAATAATGTAGGAAGAATGGAGGCGATTGATTTTTAATATAGTTTTTAGAAGGAGATTATTATCAGGTCCCTAATGAATTGATTAAAATTACAGCTATTGGAAGGGAATGAAGCATCTATGTACATCGTCTACTGAGTCAGAAAATAAATGGTTAAAATTAATCAAAGAAATGAATTTTTCTAATTGACTGCAAAACTTTAAATTGACCTCGTATATTCGAAAAGCATAAGAAAGTATGAAACAAATTTTACAAACTTTAAATTATTCCAAAAAGGGCAAAAATTCTTCTAATTTAATAAATAACAAATCTTAAAATTAAATTTAAAAAAATTAAATCTTTTCCCGTCTAAATAAAGAATATATGTATACATTTTGTGTTTCTTTTAGATATTAAAAAGCCACCTACTGTAATATAGGCACCAGTTAAATTAAGTCGTGTTAATTTTCAAAAAGATTTCGCATGTTATTTCTTATACAAATCCGTAAGTTTCAAGTGGACAAATTAAATTAAAAAACCATAAGGAATTTCCCATTTTATTAAAGAGAAAAGAAAACAAAACATAAAAAAAAGTTTAATTCAATTTATAATAAAAAAAAAATATTCTTTTATATACTTAAAATTATGTACCCACATTTTTTGTTTTTTTTTTTTTATTCAATAAAGTTGGAATGAAAAACTGTATATTTACTTTTTGAAAAATGAATACATATTTTCCTTGTTTTTTTTTTTTTTTATTTTAAGATTATTTCTAGGAAAAAAAAGGAGTAAAAATCCAATAACAAAAATATTAAGGGCAATGGACAAGGATAAATGAATAAAAAATTAAAAAAAGTGGTGACAAATGTTTTGGATCTTTATCAGTAAAAGAAGATTTTTCTTTTTTTTGCTATAGATTTGAGTTTTTTTTTTTACTCTAAATATATATACGAAAATAGATTTCATTTAATTTTTTTAATTATAAGTTCTTGGAATTATATATCGTGTACAATGTACATAGGAAGTGTTAGGTTTATGTCATTAGAATATTATTAGATTTGGAAATGAATATTGGAAAATGAACTGATATAAAGCATACATAGGTATGTAGATGTAAAAAAATAAGTAAAAAACGAGTTTTCAAAAAAATTAAGGCCACACCGCATGAAAAATTAGAAAATAACTTTTTCTTCACACACAGAGGTGGACTCAGATTTTTTGATAGGGACGTCGTGAGTGATTTGATTCATGAAGAGAAAGAATATTCAAGAGAAATGTCCCAATCAAAAAATCTGAGTTCACCTCTGTGTGTGAAGAAAAAGTTTTTTTCTACCTCAGTTTTTTTGAAAACTCGTTTTTTAGTTATTTTTATTTTCTGCCTTTTTCACCTTAACTAAATTGTTATTATGTGCTGCATGGAGATGTTTTAAAACAATTTTATGACTAATCATATCGATGAACATTTTTCCGATGATTTTCCGCTTCTACGGGTTTTCCATTAAGTTTTCCACAAAAGCAACTTTATGCAACTCATTTCGCTCTACAACTTTGTCTGAGATTTCAAAACGCTCAAACGCTTCCTTGGTCGGAAAAACTCCGAAAATACGTTTTACACGAATTTTCATCGATTTTTTCTGCAAGTTTTCACCATCGTCGGAGAGAAAGTAATGATGCCAGTTGATAGGGAACTTGATCCTGGATAATTTATAAAACTTTTTTACCGGAAAATTTTTCGGAAAAATCGGAAAATTCCGGAAAATTTTTTCAGAAAAATCAGAAAACTTTGCATTTTTCCTGAAACGGATTACTCACTAAACGAATTTGAACACCAAATTTTCAAATGATTTTCCTGATTTTCCGGGTTTTCTATGGAAATTTCCGGTTCAAATTTTGATAGATTCAATTGTCACGCGACTTGATGACGAAAAGTGGATCTACGTGAGTGTCGAAAATAATAAAGAAATATATAAACAGACAAATTCGTGTAAGAGTTAATAATAATTGTGGGCTCAAAAATACATAAATTTTTTTCCAATAATTACGTTATTAATTTATTTATATTCTATAAATTTTTTTTTCAATATGTTATTTTAACCTTCAATTTTCTTCTGAGAACTGGGATAAAAAGTTTGAAAAATTGTTTTAAAGAAAAAAGAATTTTCTTTTTAAAAAGTTCTATTACACAGCATTTCATCTTTATTTGGTTTATATATTGATTTTTATTTTTAATATTTTGTTGGAAAACTTAACGTTAAAAATCTTAAAAACATTTATGCAATTTTACGTAAGTACATCAAGATACGTACATCAACGCGCCATCTAACACGATCAAAAGGCAGATTATTTATTATCTAACTATTAAATTATATAAAAAAAAATGTATTTTAAGTTAAAATTTATAAAATCTACCTATGTGTTAAAGTTA
Source organism: Hybos culiciformis (assembly GCA_964007475.1). Lineage (NCBI taxonomy): Eukaryota > Metazoa > Arthropoda > Insecta > Diptera > Hybotidae > Hybos > Hybos culiciformis. The sequence continues at coordinate 146,354,604 of OZ023273.1, read as the reverse complement.
CATATGAACATCGCCTTTTATGATGTTGTGTATATTAGTCAAGAGTGTTTTTTTTAATTCAATCATAAAAATTTAATGTTTAATTCCTTAAGATTTTCTTTACAAAAAAACTGAGAAAAAAGAAAAAAAACATAATAATTGTAACTTTCCTTGATTTTGCTTTTTCTGCACATTTTAACACCTACTCAAAAATCATAATATCAAATCTCAAGGCGAAAATTTCATATTCTTGATTTCATTAGAAATTTCATTAAAGAAAAGGAAAAAAAAAAAAAAAAAAATTAAAACAGCGTAGAATAAAAATAAAAATATGAATCCTGAATAATTAATTTAATAAAAAATAATTAAAAATTAATGACTATGATCTAAATGGAAAGTAATTAAAGAGTTTTTTTTTTTCGTTCTGATGAATTTTTCTTTTCCATACAACATTTTTTAAAATAACAATTTTTCTCTCTAAAAATAATTAAAAACATACATACGAATAATGTTTGTATAGGACTATCGATGAACATACTAAAAATTTTTTTGTAACTGAACTTAGTTTTTTTTTTTAATTTAAGTCTGAATGTTTAAAAATCATAAATTCAGAATACATGTAAAAGTATATTATTAATTTTTACCTACCATCATATTTTCCTATAATAACTATAATGGATATTTTCTTTTACTGTGCAAAAAGAAAATAGCATCACCTAAAGCTAGGCAATTTTTTTTTTGTGAAATTATTTTATAAAATCATATTTTATTATTATAATAATATTATAATATTCTAGTTATTTGAGAATAGCATGTTATATTAAATAATAAAAAATTTAATAAAATAAACATGGTGGTTTTTTTTTTTGGTTTTAATGGCCCAGATCACGAGTATTTTTCGATACGTTTAGGAATAGGTTCACTAAAGTTATATTGTTAGATATACCTGGAGACTTTTTTTCTACATTGGAATTGCTTAACAATTTGTTAAAAGCAAAATAATTGTCATTCTAATTTTATTTTGTTTGAATAAATTTAAAAAAAATTAAAATTGATTTACAGAACATGAACCATAACATAACCGTAGACTGATAATACTATAATTTTAATTTGAATTTATTTTCAGTTCAATTCTTTAATGAAGCCTTAAATATTAAATTTTTTTTTCTTTAATAAAATAATTTCATTGAAGCAATCATATTGCCCTCATAATGTCATTATAACATTATGTATTTGCGCTTACTAAATATGTCAAACAATTTTCACTTTCTTTGCTTTTTTTTTTTTTTTTGTTTTTGGAAAACTATATACTTGAAAAAATCTAATAATAGTATTCTTTTTTTTTTTCTACAACTAAAAATATAATATTATGAAACAACATGAAAATAACATACGAATATATACACTGAAAAAACAGATAGCTAAGCAGCTATAATTTCTAACAACCCTTGTTATGTAGGTATATTGGTCAAACCTAACTTGTGGATGACGTTAGCAAAATATACTGTTTGTCATGGCAATGAAAAATAGCTAATAAATTTACATTTTAGTTTTTAATATATCTGTTCATATGATTAGCAATATTTCTCATAAAAATTTCAGAAACTCATAGCATTGACAAATAGCATTTTAGTTTTTAATGCATCTGTTCATATGATTAGCAATATTTCTCATAAAAATTTCAGAAACTCATATTGTATAAAAAAATATTTTTTGGAATTTATTTTTCACTAGAAAAAACAATAAAATCTACAATTTTTCAGTAGCAACTTTTGCTACAATGTCTTTTTGTGTATTTGATAATAAATGCAAGATTTTTAGCACATATTACAAGAAAATAACGCAGTTTTAGTTATATTATTTGTGCTATATTCTATAAGTGACTTTCCATAGAATTTTTTTTCCGTGTGCATAATGCAAACATAATGTATATATGTAATAAATACAATGCCTTTTGTGTATTTGATAATAAATGCAAGATTTTTAGCACATATTACAAAAAAATAACGCAGTTTTAGTTACCATCTTTCTGCTATATTCTCTAAGTGACATTCAACCGAATTTTTTTCAGTGTGCATAATGCAAACATAATGTATTATATATGTAATATACATACATAGATATGGAAAAAAATACTGTCAAGGATAATTTTAAAATTAGACACTTTGTTTTAATGCACAATATAAGCTACCACAAAACCCGCAAAAAAATTTTATTTTGAGTATATATGTACGCTAAATAGTTTTTATCTGTCTCGATATAAATTTTAAAGAAATTTTATATGAGAAGGTAACCTGAATTTTAATATTATTATTATTATCATTTATTAATATTATTTGTATTTTATTACGGTCACAATATCAATTGATATAATAATATTAAAAATTCGAAGGTTGATCTTTAAAAAAAAAAAATTATAAAGTTTTAAAATTGAAAATATTGATTCACTGTCATCATGCAGCAATTGAAAACTGCATAAATGAGTATGGATATATTTCAATGTTTATTTTTCAATTAGAATAATAATTTTTTTTGGTTTTGCTATTATATGCTCATTCATAAGATTTAATTTTTATTTGTACATCTTAATTTTTTGTTTATATGTATTTAAGTACATTTAAATTATTTTGACAATATTTACAAAATTTGTTGTGAAAGAATACATACTATTAAAAGTATAAAATTTTATAGAATATTTTTGAAATAATATTTATTTTATATACGTACAAAAAGTGTGATTTGAAATAATAGCTAAAATATATTTTCTATAGATTTAGATTACTGTGAATGAAAGTAGTGTCAAGCGTCTTCGTCAAAATCTAAAAATATGCAATCAAGATGGAAAATATTAATCAGTTTGCTTGCGTTTTGCTAATTTCCTACATCGCTGCAATAATAGAATTATCATCGCCTTCGTTTATTTTATCGGTTAAGAATTTCGAAACTATTGGGGAGAGGCTTGCAGGTTGCCAACCCTTAACTTTTTTTATCATAACTCGTCAAAAAATGAACGTATTGTACAAAAAGTATATGCGTTGGAAAGAGGAAGTAAAAAGCTACAATCCTGGCTTAGAAATCATTTGAAATCTCCAAAAATAAAAATTCTATAGCAAATTTTCAAAAGTATCTAAAATCGAACTCCTCAAATTTAGGATTGCAGGTTGCCACCATTTGGAAAATTGCTGAAAATATTGAAAAACTGAAAATGAAAAATGTCTAATTTAGAAATGTGTTCAAATTTATTGCATTTCACTTGCACCCAGTGGCTGTAAACATAAAGAAATGACTGAAAATTGACATAAAAAATAAAATTGCAATATGGTATGGAATTATTCCAAATCTTCATCGAAATCAGAATTCGGTCAAGTTTAAACACTGAAACAGATTTGGCGTGAACGGCTCTTTTCGATGTCACACTTGGAGTTTAGTTTGTGAGACTGCAAGAATATCAAAATACATCAGTGGTGGCAACCTGCAAGCCTCTTTCCTATTAGTTCATACAAAACTGAGTTCGGTCGAATTGGGTGTTTAATCTTTCTTTTGTATAAAAAATAACATAACATTTGTAATATTCCACTCATAATATACATTACATTACAGCATAAAGCATAAAAACTAAGTGAATAATTATTCATTTATCGCACCAAAACTTGATGACCTTATTGTTTCAAGTTGTCATACCAATTTTTAGCATTATACTTATTTCGTGCTTACATAAATGTAGGGTTATTTAACCAAAAAACTTTCATTAAGTTACAAAAAAAACTTATTTTTAGGTGCTAAAATTATTTATATAAGTTCATTATTATATTACATATGCTTTTATGTCTCATTTTAATATTAAATTACAAAAATAAACCTCAATTCGTAACTATTAGTGATAATTGTTATATTCAAGTTAAGAACTACCCTTATACATATACTTATATAAAAGAAAAAAAATTAACAAAAGAAAATTTTTATACATATATCATTTTTTGCGGTTTATGTTAGTTTTTTTTTTATGTTTCAATACTGGCATTTTCTGAATTAAAATTATGTCAAATATAATTATATATTTATTTTAAGAGAAAAAAAAAAATTTCACATATAATAATAATAACAATAATGTAAAAGTAAAAATAGTAATTAACGTACTACAGATATTGTATATATTGGGTTTATGTATAGCGTAGGTATTTGACATTTCTGTCGCGAAGAACAAAACTGTCTGATAATTGTAATTATTAATTAGTAGCTTGTCCTAATTCTGTCTAATTAGCATCAATTTAATTAGAACATAAATTAAAGTCTCAGAGATATCGCGAAAAATGCAACATAAACTTAAGTTAAAATTTGGTCTGAAAAAAAAAATTATATTTCATTCAAATCTCACATTCGCAACGCAACTATTTTATGTGCAAACTACTCTATGAATCCATATACATATTTAAGTTTGGAACCATAAATCAATCACTTAACCGTGTCTTTTGTGGTGCCAAGTTAATTAAATGGTTAAAAATCTAGAATTCTGCAGTAAAACACTTGTCTGTCAATTTATAAGATTTTGTAAAATTATGAACAAAGAACAAAAAGCTTATATTCAACATTTTACACACAAATATAATTTAAGGATAAAAATAAATGGATCAATTTATTCAACAAATAAAAAATATAAAATTATAATATCATCATGAAACGGAAAATTAAAAGAAATATTAAAAAAAAAAACTTAAATAGATTTCTATCTTTGCATACATTTTTATCTATATTTTAAAGTCCTTATTTGCTAACAAAAAAAATATTTAAGTTGTGAAAATATGAAAAATCAAACTTTCATGACAAACTCATTTTGCCATAAAAAGAAAAACTTTAACAATATACACACAATTAATATTAGTAAAAAAAAATTTATTATACATAATACAGGAAAATAAATTAAGAAGAAAACTCTTAAAATTGTTTTAATATTGTTGAACATTAAACATGCTACAAAGTTAAAATAAAAATTAATAAGTTTGTATGTAAGTAAAATTATAAGTTATTGAAAGAAGTTTCATTTTTTTATTTCTAGTTAATATTTCATGTCACTATTTAATAATCTGAAGTAAATATTGAACAAATTAGACATAGACAATATGTTGTTCTCTGGTATCTAGCTATTCTACGTCACAATGACATTGGTTGTTCAATTTCCATCCTTAGTCATTTTATCTATTTTTTTTTAAATAAATTAAGCTAGGTTTATGGCAAACTTTGTTTTAAGATAATCCATGGTCTCATTAAGTCAAATTAAATTAAACTACATAGAGGCTAAACTAAACTTTATAAAATTTCATTAAACTTTAAAATTTCACAAAGTTTAACAATAATGAAATTGTGTGATAAAAAAAAAACATGAAACTTTTCTATAGTTATATAATATACTTGAACAAACATGAACAATATATACAGCATATATATACATGTATCTTCTGAATTCTGTGCACATAAAAACATAGTGTATAATTAAAAAAAGAAAAAAAGAAGAAGAAAATTGAACAAATGGGAAATGTTTATTGGAATGTAATTTGAAACTAATGAAAAACCATCATTTAATGTTTTTTTTAGCAAATAACCATAACCAGTGACATACTACATGAATCATATAGCATAAATTAGTTTAAGAAGAATCTTTTTTTTTTTTTTTAAGAAAATATAAAAAGAGCACTTAAGTTTTTTGTTCATTTTTGTACCTAATATCGTATTCGTACACCCACTTCAGCAGATCGAGTTTAAAGGTGAGAAACACCTAACGAAAGTTATATAAATGTTTTTTTTTTGTATAAAAATTATTAAATATAGAAAAATCCGAAATAATAGATTTAAAGCAGTATGTAAAAAGTTCATTAATAACTCCTGAATTCTTTATAAAATTTTTTAGAAATTTCTTCTCTTCAAAGATCTTCACAAATTTTAATAATCTGATCGGGATAATTTAAATTCAAATGAAAATGAACTTCTTTATAATTTTATTAATTCGATATAACATTATTTATTTTGTTTGCCTAATAACATATATATTATGCAGTTGACGACAGTATGTATAATTTTTAATAAATGTTTTAAAATAATCAAACACAGAATTATTATGTTGCTGAGAACAAAAATTTATTATATTTTTCTTTTTTCAACTGGATAAAAAACTTACCTTAAATCTACTACGCTGGAACCGCCACCCGTATCGTATCTAAAATAAATTTATTTACCTTTCGATTCTAGTACTTTTTTTGCACCTGAATTCTTAGCTTAATTATTATGTATATACATAAGTTGAGTACATATACATAAAATGTCCATTTTATTTGTTGGACCACCCTTAATTTTCTACACAAACATTGTTATATAACATATTTCTGTATACTAATCTTTCAATTATTTAATAAAACAAAATTCTATTTCAACAACATTTTATTAATCAAAATTAAAAATAAAAACCCCCCTCTTCATTAGCTAAGTAGGTTTTATATTACTCCAAGACATTATTTTCAATTAAATATTAAAATTTTCTAGACATTTAATTTTTGATTATGTTTCATAAGATTTGATTAATAAAAATTATTACATTGTATATGCAATTATTCGCGCCATACAAACATGCTTCATCTTGAACTATAAAATTTTATTATGAACATGTAATGTACATGCCCGGTAATCTATTAGGAAATCATCCATAAATATAGTTATTGCGCTAATATTAAACATTAGAATCTATTCCTCCAATTTTCTTAAGAGCACTCAAACAATTTATCTTTAAAACTGCCTATAAAAAGTAAATTTAAACAGCATTAGGGTCAGGGTTATTACTATTTCAGGACGAGATAAATTCTAAATTATTCTACTTTTTTTTTTAAATTTGGTAGGAAAATTCCAAATTTTCATATAAGTAAGTAAAATGAAATCTGTTGTTGAACTTGTTTCGTTGTAGTCCCTAAATATTTTTATTAAATTTTTTTTGTAAAAGTATTTTTTAACGAAAGTTAAAGATAAAGATAATTAATTAAATCCAATTCAAATTAAGTTGAAGACAGAGATTAAACGTCAGAAAAATTATTTAACCCAGTTGAACGAAATGGCGATGAAAATAAACATAAACATAACTTATTGGCGACGCCCTTGCGTTCGTTTCACCAACAATCTTTTTTTTCTGTATGTATATATTTTAACCACATATGAAGGAAGTTGCTAAATAGAATTTTAATTGGATTCAAATTAAATGAAACTAGTCGCATTTGTTCTTTATTTTAAGAGTCTTATATCCTTATGAACAGAACACATTATCTAGATATATTACATAAATGTTTTTCTTTTGGATAATATATGCAAAGAAAATGTCACGTTTATGAAATTAATTTACATATTGAGTTATTTTAACAGTGAAATTAATCCATATAAATAAATCGACTTTTTAATGAAATATTTTGTGAACATTGTGATCGTTCATCCTTTGAATTGTTTCTAACTTAGAAACAAACTTTGAAAAATTAGTAAAACTTGTTAATATATATAAAGGACATCCCTAAATCTATATTTACAGAGATCAAAGTACATATTCTTTGAAGCATGTATATATAGAAATGTGCCTTTTCTATGGTTTTATAAAAAAACCACCGCCCACCATATTGTTTAAATAATGTCAAAAATCACAATAACAAAATAATGATACGCCTTATATTGGCATTTAAGTGGAAAATTCATATTTTTCAATAACAAATTTAATGTATCTTTCTATCTAAAATTTCTTGAAAATAATTTATTAAATAAGTATAGTCTCAATTCAATTAAAAATCAATAAATCCAAATAAAACGAAAACAATTTTTTTTTTTTATTTGTGACAAAATTACACATAAATCTGATAGTGAAAATGAGTAAGTGACAAAATATACATTTTCGTAATTTTGATATAATTTTAAACTTGTTAAACCCACTTTCGTTTGTTTGGTTTTTTTTTATTTTTTCGATAGACAAAAATGGAAATTTTCAATTAAAAAAAATCACAAGAGACTATAAAAATATTTGTAGTATGTAGTTTTCATTTTCATTTTCAATTGAAAATAATTTTTATAATATAAAAAATCAATGCGAATTTATAATGTTTGTACAAAAAAAAAAAATAATCATCAAGTTTATTTTTTTATAAAAAAATTCTCATTCAATATGGAATAGTGTATAATGAGTTTTATTTTATCAACACCACTGTATCATTTTTAATGGAAAATTTTATGAAAAATAAATAAATAAAAAATTATAAATTTTCATTAGAAGTTTTTTTTGAAAAAAAAAAATATTATTAACATTCACGCGCGTTCGAGGAAAACACCGGCTAAAATTAAAAAATAATAAATAAATAAATTTTAGAATAACACTTTTATTGTGAGTTCTCAGAAAAAAATTACATCATTTTAAATATTGAGTAATAAACTCCATTGCGGGGATATAGTAAACCATTATATTTAAATTGAAGTAGGTATCCAAAAAAACAAAAATTATCATTCATTCCAAATTTTCAGGGATATTACATACAACTGATTTCATTGATTAAATCCAGTGGTGCCCAATCTTTTACAGACACGGGCCATTTCAAAAAACATGAGAGGGTTTGGTGCCAAATATTAAAAAAATTATTCTTTCAATCTAGCTCTACATATTACAAATAAAGGACATATTTTGATATTTTAAAACAAATTATTGAAAACATTAAAAAGAACGAAATTTTATTATCAATTTTACGCTTCTTGTTCATTGCGGTGATTTTAGTTCACTATAATTCAGTTATGCAATTCACAACTATGTTAATTATAATGTGTTTTGGGAAAGTATCTCGAGTCTGTAAAACTAATAACTTGTCGTTTTGGATTTAATAGACATCCAAACTTTGAATGTAAAAAAATAAGCTTTCTATATTTTTCAAATTACTAATTAATTATGCATGAATTCGTATGCAAAGTAATCCAGTATTCTTGCTACTTGGGAGCCAAATTAAAAAATAGGCAAATATTTTTTCTGTTTAAGAATTATTACTGTACGAAATAAGAAATAAATATAAACAAATTATAAGAAAACTTTTATTTTATATTTTTTTAAATTCTTAAAAAGAAATATAATTTTATGAAAATTTGAAGTAGATGTATTAATCATAAAATTCAAAACGCGCCAGATAAAAATGCTTAGCGGGCCGTATATTGTAAGCGGGCCGTAGTTTGGGCATTACTGGATTAAACGCTATATGTGTACTAAATGAGAGATATTTAACTTATAAATATTTATTTTACTTTAATTTTTCTTCACTATATAAATAGTGTAAGAATTTTGTAAAATTTCCATTTTGACAGTTTATTTTTATTCCTATTTATATTACAGGGTACTACTTTACAAACTGTAAAAAAATTCATTAAATTTTTTTTTTACAAATATGTAACTTCTAAATGTCTTCGTAAGTGCATTAAAGGAGGAAGAGGAACTGACAAGGAAAAGCATAAAATTATATGTTGTTATGATCGTATAAGTTCACAGATAACGAGATGATAATGTAAGACAATTTTAAATAAAATTACTTGAATTTAATTTTGTAAGTTTCTACTATCAAAGTATATAAAAAAAATTAAGATCTTAGTACGAAATTATTCAACATAACAACATCAAGTTTTTTTTGTTCCACATAATATTAAACGACCCTGTTCCAAACAATTAGGTTCATTGTCATCTGATCAATTGAATTATGTATATTTTTACAAAATATAAATGTCATCTTACTATAAGATTGAAATGTGTGGGATATATTTTTTTATCTCCAAATAAATGTTTAGTGTATAAAAGTAAAGAATTTTGCAGTTTGCTATTGCGACACAAACAGAACGATAATAAAAAATAAATGATTATTGTATATATGTGCAATCGCACATATGAGTAAGCAATTATTTAAAAATTAAAACTTTATATACGGGTGTATAAAAAATAAAATAAAAATAAAAATTGGAGAAAATAAATACAATTGATTTCAATTTAATGCTATTAATTCTTATCTCTATGTTATGTGTATGCTGTGTGTGTTTTTCGACTTGCCATAAAAAAAAAAAACAGGTCAAAAATAAAATCACAGCTGGATATTTTTATATCATATTAAACTGTCCAAAAGTTTTGTTACTATCAAATGAAAAATGATAACAACGTTTATGGAATTTTAAAAACTTTTTTTTTTCTTCATACCAGTGGAAAACTTTCAAATTGTTTTTTTATTGATTGATTAATTTCTGACAGAGAAATTTAGTAAAAAAAAAAACAACTAATGAGATTCAATCAAATTCGAATTATTATGTGATATTTGCAATTTTGATGCTAAGCTATTAATATTTAGAAAATCTTAATCTTATTTAGTATCGTTTATTTAGCTAAGATTACAAACGCCAAAAAATTCACAACTATGGAATTCTTAATATGTATATTAAATTAACAAAAATATTTTACTCAATAGTAGATAAATCGACTTGGAAGGCGGTGTTAATACAATCGAAGGAACATTTATGTCTAACAATTTGAGTCTCGTAGGAACCTGAATTATTACTTTTCCAACTTCCTTGTTTATAGCTTGCCTTGTTTATAGCTAATTTACCTATCTGAAAAAATGGTACCGTAAAAACCGATTTTCTATGTTATTATTCTATTTATATTTAAGCAAATTTACTGAAAATGAAGATATTAATTTTATCTATTTTTCGTAAAAAGAATTTTTTTTAAATATTTTCAAATAATTAAGAAAATTGAATTTATTTGTTTTTGCTATCTGAAAAATTTCATTACTTCACAAAATTATTTTTTTGTTTCTTTTTCATTACGTTTCCTTCCTATCTGAATTTTTTTTTTTTCAGATAACTTTTTTTGTAAAAAAAATTTCAGATGATTAAAAAAAAGAAATCAAATGTAATTTTAATTTCAAAAAAAAAATTATATTTTTTAAATTAAAAAAATTAAAGTTAAACTTTCTAAATAAAAAAAAAGATGAACCCATGCAGTTGAGTTTTTGCATTCAGGTAAGATTAGCTGTGGCTAGGTTTCCGGAACATTCCTCCAAAAATTACTTTACGGTGGTAGCTATAAACAAGGCATAAGAAATTTCACTATAATTAGTTCTAATTCTATTTTGTGATTTCTGAACAAGTACTTCGAACTTAAATAATATTAAACCTTTCCTATTAAATTGTATATCAGTTTTTAACTATAGTTACTCCACAAGTATTCGTACTTGAAACTTTATTTCATACTACCTTAAGACCTTCATTAATCATTTCAGTTTTTATCGATTTTCTTCAAACTTCTTCAATCATTGTTGATACTTCTGGCTACTTTATTGCTTTAGTTTAGTAATAAAGTTCTTAGGTGCCTGTCAAAAATAAATTCAATAAATCAATTGTGACAACTTTTTAATTACAATGTTTTACTTTCTCAAAGCTATTTATTTTTCAAAATAATGTAATAGGTAGATTATATTAATCTTTTTCAAAGTAAACATTTTTTTTTCAATAAAATGGACAAAAATTAATTTACATGCCTCTTAAATTTCATTTATATAGAAACTTGCAAAAAGATTTTTGTTAAAAATAAATTAGAATCTATCTTGGAGGAAAAGGAAAAAATAATAATTTATTTTGAGAAAAAAAAAACTGATAATCTATTTTAGGTGAATGCATTTGCAAGCAAATATATAATCTATTCATTATTTCGATAGAATTTAAAATTTAATTAAAAATAAGAACATAAGATATATGCGATCGTTAAGATAAATTATTGTTTTTAATAGATGACAACGTCAGCCAAATGTTTCTAGAAAGCTCATTTATTTACAATAATATTATATGCGTTAACTGTCAACTTATACATCATATTTTATTTTGGATTATCTGTTAAACTAAAGCTTAATTGATTTTCGATTTGATTATTTTATATTATATTTATATTATATTAAATAATATTATGAATATTATGGAAAAAACGTATTATAGTCGACAAAATTAATAATTAAGAAACCATTAAATTAATTGAATACAAAACTATAGGCATAAAGGAGACAAAGATCAAAAGATTTCGAGATTTCGGAGAAAGTAATACCGTATTTAATCAGAAAACTTTGATAGTCATACCATTAAAAAAATTTTAAAAATCACTAGGGCAGTGGCCTACATATAATTTCCTTTCTATATTTTAAGAAATAATATATGTATGAACATTATTTTCAATTTGTAATTGCCCACAAAATTATTTGTGAAACGTAATTCTAATTATATTACAAATTTTGTGAGGTGAAAAACCATATCAAGGTCAAAAAATAATGATATGAACATCTTTAGAATTTATTTTTAATTTAAAAAAAATAAATGAACCTATACTGTATACTCTATTGTAGTGTATATTATAGTTCAGCCATAGAAAACCATTAGAACGATCAACGAGAAAAATAAATTAAAAGGAAGTGTTAATTAAACTGAATACAACCCAATACATAATTATAAATTAAAATTTTATAATCAGGAATCGTAACATAGTTTTCTCAATTTTTTTTTAAATTACTGATAACAGATAAAACTTTGCTAAAAAAAACCGAAAGAAATAAAAAAATACAGAACTGAGGATAAACATATTTTCAGATTCCTTCAACACCAATACCATTTAGAGAAATATACCATAGTATGCAACAATTTTCATCGAAACCCAGATTTTAGTCTGAATCCTTGGAAACAATCGGCGTCTATAGATTTTTTTAAGATGCTCTTATTGACATCTATCCTCAGTAAATGGCCAAAAAATCCAAAAAAATCTAATGAGAATGTAGAATAAAATTATTTTAGACTCTTAGCTAGTTGAAAGGCACTAAGTTCCCAAAATTGTGAAATATCATCGTTTAGGCGGGGTAAAATTGGACGAGATTACACATATTTTGACATTCAAAGAACTAAAATAAAAATTTGCATTTTTAATGAAAAGATATAGCCCGTTTTTTTTCTTTTTATGAAATCTGAAAACAAAAAAAAAATGCATTGATATAAAAATGTTTGGGAAAGTAATCTTTGATACTACACCAAATATTCTTGTTACATTAATTTTTTTAACTTTGTTAATATTTTAAAACTACCCCCCCGTATTTTATATCTCAATTTTCATAATTCATTTCTGTTTTATTATATCAACTTCAAATTTTAAGTGGTCCTAGATTATAAAAATAATCTTTTAAATAACCCTCAAACAAAAATATCTCTTATAAATCAATATAGAATCATAAATTTCAGAATGTTAAATGCAAGTTGTTCGTAATAAAAAAAACAATTTAAAGCATTAGATATCAAAAGTTGTGTGAACATTTTAGGTAGTTTACTATGAAAATTTTTAAGCATTATAATAGAGTTTATGATACGTGATGCGTAATCAGTGGCTTTAAAAAAAAATGTAGATATTATGCGGAAATTTTTTATTTCAATTATTCTGATTGCACGTTCTTTTAAAGTGCAAAATTTCTTACTCAATTAAAACGTATTTATAGAAGTTTGTATGTATTATGCAATCTGCTTTAATCATTAATATTCTTTGAAAATTTCCCTAAAAGTACAAAGCGTGAAATTTGAAATTTATAAAAAATTATATAGAAATAATTATCTCTTCCTGAAAATCCTGAAAACATGCATCATTTTTAATTCCTTCGGTGACAGGGAACTTAAACTAGTACCTTTATTTGCTCATTCGACTTGAAAACGACGAACTTTTATAATTATTAACAACATATTTTAAATTTAAATATTTTTTAACTTTTTTTTTTTTTTCATATTTTAATTTAATATTATTTTATGTAATAAATATTTTATTTTACCCTCTTATCGAAATGGCGCTAAAATTCCCCAATCACATAATATTTCAACAAATATGTCAGGTTTTTTTTTTACCATAAGCTCGTAAATTATTTCCGCCAAATTTATTAATCAATCGATTTTATATTATTACTTCATTTATTATTAATATTAAAGTTATATTATAATAATATTAAAATCGTTAAATATCTTATTTGTATCATTCTGTATATACGTTATGTATTATCTATGTACTTTATTTATTTTTGTTTCACAGTTTTTTCACCTGTTATTAAATTATTTACAAATTTATTTTATCATATGATTCTGTTTGTGAATTTAATTGAAATGTATTTATTTTATGTGTAAATATAAAAAAAAAAAAATTCTATTTTTAGAATATTATAAAGATAAATGAAAATGAAATAGCAAAAAAAAACAAATATTTTATATATTCATGTTTTCATAAATGGGGTTCAGCCAACATTTTATGTAATAAAAAAATTACTAGGTACATTTTTAATTTGATTTTATGATGCAATGTGAAAATGAAAATAGCCAAAATATATACAATACATACTTATATATATTTTTTTTGTAAAGTCATGCTATATTTTCTTTAACATATAATTTATCAGTTTTTCATATTATAACTGATTGTGACATTATGTTGTTGCATTAATAATATTGGGATAAATTTTCAAATTAACATTGTGTGAACATAAAATTACCACAAAGTCAAAATTATTTTGAAAACTTAAAACGCAATTAAAAATTAAGTGAGGCAAGCAGAGAATAGAATTTGTGAAGAAATTTTTGATAAATTTATATACAATAATTTGTACATATAGTCTGTCAAAAGAATTATATCTTAAAATCAACAAACGATACTATAATAAACTTAAGTTCAGAATAAACGAAATTTTATTATCTTTATAAATCGAAAATTATTCTCCATTAAAAGACAACGGATCGAAAAATGTTTCATTTACTGGAAACTATTTTATTTTTTGCCGAAATATCGAACCTTTAAAAAACTTTTGTAACCCATTGCAAACATTTTTCACAATTAGTTTTGACATTAAATCTTTAACAAATGTTGAGTATTTGGATAATTATTTTGGAGAATTTAAATGCCAATTTTATAGTACACTATTGACAAAATTTTTATTTGAAGTTAATACAATTATTTTTATTAATTTCAAAATATAAAATGCATAATGTATACACTGAAATTGTATAGTTTTTAAGTTGGGATAAACAGTCTGCAACAATTTCTAGCCTTTTCTAACAATTTATATTTACATTAACTACAAGAATGACCTAAATCCTTTTCGAATTGATTCAATTTTTAACTAAAGAATAATTATTAAATTGAAATAAAGACCGAAATGTATTCAAAAAGTTTTTTTTTTTCACTTCTATATTTAATTCTATATTCAATTCATTGAAAATATTTAGTTAATTTTCTTTCCATGAACCAATTTCTCATTTCAGTTTGAAAACTAAAGCAGTCCAATGACCTGCTTTTGTTTTATGCTGTATAAAACACCAATATTTAAGGCAAGAAAAAACTTATTGAACTGAATTTTCGTGCAAAATATGTATACAAATGAAAATACATAAAGTATGTTGTGTGTATCGTATGTAGTTTGTTTAACATTAATTTGACAATTTTTCATTAAGCATTCATCCAAAAGACAACCTTTCTAAAGTTAATAAAAGATATAAATTCCTTATATATATATAAAAAGGAAAGAATTTTATTCATTTATAAGAGTACAGATAAAAAATTTTATATTGATTTTCTTTTATTTCAAAAACTTTAAATGGAAAAATTTTATATTGATATCAATGTACTATATACATTCGTATGTATGTACTGTGCATTTTATAAAAAAAAGGTTAAGAATAAATATAAAAAAAAACCTTAAAAATGTAATCTGAAATTTTAACATTTCGTATATACATTTTATTTTATTTTCAAATTTCAGTCCCAAGTCAGTTACAAACAATAGTAAGCTTTCTTATCAGAGTTTATGGCAACACAATTATGTTTTAATTAAATTGAAAAATAACATAGAAATAGAAACATAAAATTTCAGAAAGTATAAAAGGGTAGGTATACTGTGATATTAATCTTGGCTGTGTCACCTAGTAAAATTAAATAATTTTATTGAATTATTAAAAAGAGATCTAGAAATATAATTTTATTTTATTTAAAGGATCAAATTGACAAATCGAAATTTTATAGGATATGTATAAGAAAACGTAATCTAGAAATATAATAAATTTTGTTTTAAAGGTTCATTCAAAACGAGAACTTTTATTATTTTTATTTCTGATGTAGAAATATTATATAAAAATACAACCCACAATTTCGTGCTACAAAATAGGACAAAACTTTTACCAACAACTCAATATATAAAATCTAGCTTATACAATTATAAACCTCTAAAATTTAAATGTATATTTATTCTGCTTCCGTCGAAAAAAAAACATTATATTTGTATATATTTTTTTTTTTTGGCTAGAAACCATAATAATTTTTAAATTCAATATTTTATATCGATTTCATGGCATAAGTTTCTATTTTTGATAACGTCATTGTTATTATTTTACTGATAGAAAATAAATAAAACATATTAATAAATAAACAGAAATATTATTATATAGAAACCAACAAATTTTATATGACAAATATTATTCAGTCTACAATATTAATTTATATAAATTAAGAGTTTTATACGAAATATAATTTAAGAAAAAAAAAAATTTAACAATATATCGCAAAATGATAGTAATACAAAAATTTGACATTTTATTATTTGAACGTAGACTTTTAGACAATCAATTTTAGTTTAATGTGATTAAATATAAGCAATTTGTTTTTAGATGTCAGTTCATTAGATTGGCGGAAGTTTAATAATATTTTGTCAATATTCTTGATAATATTGATATATGTGTAGATTTTAAATTTATTAATTTGTTTTTATTTAGTTTTTATTTTACGCTAATTTTTAAAAAATCTTTTAAAAATTTCCAATATCTAGTTTATGAAAATAATACGTATATGTTAAGTTCAGCTCAGATTCATGTTAAGCAAAATTCTCGGGAAAATTATAAAAATAAAAATCAATTACTCTTTGAAAAAATAAATGCAAGATTGAAAAAACGGGAACCGGACATTTCATCGTAAGCAGTTTATTGTACGGACACTTTATCGTTTGAACATTTTATCGTATATGGACAGTTTGGTAGTACGTTTAGACAATATTTAGTAATACTACTTTCAAGTAATATTTTTGCTTGAATTTTTCCTTACATCATAGACATAGACAGAAGTATTTACATTTATTTTATTAATAGAATAACAAGTTTCATTATAATAATTAATATTTATAAAAATACATGTTATACAATTTAATAAAACATTTCATTATATAGTTAGGTATTTTATTTCTACAAGACAACTAAAATATATTCCCTTTTTTATACTCAACATATACTTACTGGTATATACGTATGTACTTACAATACAATTTATAAAAAACGTAAAAATTCATTCATTAATTTATATTCAATAAAATAATGTTCAATGTACTACATTGTACATTTTGAAAACACACAATATACCTACACTTTTTTTTTATATAATATTATACTGAAATGTAATAATATTATTCAACGATGTACTCAAAACGAATTAAAAAAAAGAAAAAGAAACTTAACAAGCTCTATATATACAACATTTAAGATTAGATAATAAATTTAAATATTCTCAATTATTTTTTTAATCAATATTAAGGAAGATTGAATAAATTGGCTATATATGGATAAGTATATTGTACATTGTCTCAAATGAAACTTAGTTAAAAACTTATTTAAGCTTGTATTTTCAAAAGTTTTCAAAGTTGTAATAAAGAATTTTTCTCGAATTTTCATAATTCATGTGTTTGTTAAAAATCGGTTAAAAACAAAAAATAAATATTCACAAAGAAATGAAAGAAGAAATGAGTGAGTCCAAAGTTAATAATATGTCTCTATAATTAAATTGAATTCTTTTTATATACTGTACCTGTACTTAAATTTCAATACACGATAAAGACATTACAAAATAAATTTTTAATAAATCATGCATCATCCATGCCAATCATTTTTAATTGTCTTATATAGAATTGTTATTTAACGTCACTAATAAAATTTTTCCATTTCTCTAATGACGACATTTACAATTAACATCCACACAAATTATATATCTAAGACAATTTTTACCTTCAAATTTATTATCGAATTATTATTAGTTTCTTAAAGTTAAGTACCCATAAAAAATTTTCAATAAAATGTTCGATTTCCACTTAAAAATAAGGGTTCACTTAAGTAGTCACAAATTCTGATATCAGAATTACTATAATAGTACTGAATTTCGCATTAAGAGTGTAACAGAAAAAAATCTGAATATTAAATTTTAATCTTTGGATTATAGTTTTTCTGGAAAAAATCAACACAATCTTATTAATACAATTAATATAGATCTATGATTAATATCTTTACGAAGTGAGTTTTTGAATATTAACTAAATTAAAAAAAAAATATTGAATTACACTTTTCACAATTTACATATTATATAAATCAAATAGCAAGCAGCTATTTTCATTTCAACGTTATTCATTAGATAATTTGTGTTGTGAATATCCCATAAGTCAAATTTTCACACTCTAATGCCATGTGAAAATTTTTTTTTCCAAAAATATGTTTATTAATATTCAACTAGCTTTAAGTTCTATATAGGTACTTACTTTAAAATATTTGATATAAAACCAATGAATTTCTATTTTATCATGCCTAAAGGGATTTCATAACGAATAATATATATGTGCCATTTGAGACTAATAAATAAATTGTAAAATATGTGCATATATTGTACTGAAAAGACGAAATATATTATATTAAATTTTTTTTTTCTTATTTTATTTATTTTTTTTTAAATTATGTGCACAAGTAATTTCAACAATCTGTGTATTTGTATGTAATTTGGGTCAACTCTAATAGTTCAAAAAACTAGTATATATACTGCTAAAATACATAACGATAGTTGGATCTTAGGACGTATATTCTTATGTTCTTTATTTAAAACCGTGGACTGAAGTTACCATTTCTAAGCTAGTTAGGTTAAACTTTCGTTTAAAACTTTCGATTTACATAAATAATGTTTAGAAAATTGATCGGCTGTAAAAAATATGCCGACATTCAAAATGTGTTTAGTCCTAATAATGTAAGTTAGATTAGAAAAATTGGGGCGCTTAAGCTTACGTTTATTTATACAATGTAATAATTATGTAAGTAGAACATTTACATATAGTCTGAATCTTTCTAACATAATTAAATGTTAGAATTTCTTTAAAAGCTCGTTCATCAGGCACTGCAATATCTAACTGGAATGAATCTAGAAAAAAAGGAATAATATATTTAATTTTCAATAAAAATAAGCTTTAATTTTTTTCTATTTTTATTAAATGAAAATTATGAATTGCTGGATTTTGGCATTTACAATAACCCACTTCTCATTTTGGTCGGACTTGAACTTGTAGTCTTATATATTGAAGAACTCTTGCATTTTAATTGCAAACTCTTGTAATATTATAAACTATTGTAGTCATCACAAATGTTATAAATTTTTTTGTAAAGAGTTTCTAGATATTCACCTGAAAAAAAAATACATTTGAACAACTCTTGAAATATTTATAAGTACAAGGATACGTCATTCTATCAAACAGAATATTTTTTTTTTAAAGATAATTAACAATTAATGAATTCTGATTTTTTTCAATTATTAATTATCTATTTTAATTTTATTTCCTCCTTCATTGAATTTTTTTTTAAATTGTAATTCCTATTTTATACTTTTTTGTGCTTCTTTTTATTCATGTAATAACATTACATAAAATTTTTTTTTACTTATTTCTATTTAAAAAAAAAAAAATCAAATGCATAAATTATAAAATCCTTGACCTTTAATTTCGTATACAAAATTACACACATATTAATGCTTGTTTTATTTCTCCTGGATAATAGAATATACTTATATTTACTTTTTTTGACCTTCCTTTTTTAACTTTAGTTATTTTTAAATTTATCTTTTACATTATTAATGTGGGCTGAACTTACAAGAGAAAAAAAATAAATATTATGTTCAGATTTCTTTAAAGATTTTGTCAAAAATCCTGCCGAAAGATAATTGAAAGTATTAATTTCAATGATTAACAATATTTGGGTAATTTATAAGACATAAACTTTATATATATTCACAAATTTTGATACTCTCTCAAAAACTCGAATATAAAATCAAACTAATGAATTTCTGTCGTTGCAAATAGCTATTTCATAAATTAAATGGTATATGTACTTACTAAGGGTTCATTTCGAAGTGTATATTGGACATTTGGTTAAACTTCTATGTGGATTATTCTTAAATTTTAAACTTTATCAAACTTGAACCTAATATGAAAATACATACAATCTGTATAGGTTTTTATGTATAGCTCACATTTAATTATGGGAACTTAATTATTTTTGTTTTTTTATTTTGTTTTAGACTATTAATAATAATATTAAAAATTCAATGGTATAAATAAATAATTATATATTATTTATAGTCAAAAAATATCCTTTTAATTTTAACGTTTATTTGAACTTTGTAGCTCGGGCGATATTATTGTGATATTTAGCTTGTATTCAGAATATGAGTGTGTCATTAATTTTCATTAGTTAATGAGCATTATCATGCTTCACAGTTCTCTCCATTGCAATCAATTCATATGAAAGATAGTCAGCAGCAAGTAATTTATATTTTTCTTTGAAGGATATTGTTTGGTTACATAGATCCTTTATCCGTTATTTGATATCAATCTTCTAGACAACATTTATTAAGAAAAAATAATCAAAGGTTACTTTCATTTTGACGTATTTGACGGAAATAGTATTTGAAAACTATATAACATTTTTTATTAAAAAGAAATGTTTTCATTCAAATCAATTTTTTTTTTTTTATCGTTTTCGCCACTTTAAAGAAAAATAAAAAGCTCGAGCTCTATCCATTTTCCCTTTTTTTTCATATATATAAATAAATCATTCATTACCATATTTCCAAATCAAAAATCATTGGAATTTTCTTACAAAAAAAATTCAATAAATGGAATGAATACATATTTCAAAAAAAAAAAAAAAATATTATCCTTTATCGTTGGATTCCAGAAAAAAAAATTTAATGTATACAAAAAAACTAAAATATATTTTATTTTTTTATCAAATGAAAAAATTCCTGACTTTCATATTCCCCCAAACTTCAAAAAGATTTTTCTTTTATAAAATTTTCCGCCATAGGAGTTTTAAATTAACTAGAATTAATTTCATTTTTCTTCAATTTCTCCTATATATTTTGAATTCTGTTTTTGAAGAAAAACAAAATTTTATTATGAAGAAATTGAAAATTCAATTTCAAGACTTTCATTTCTAATATATAGAAAAATCTACCTTCATTCATAGATACTTATAAAAAGAAAATTTTTACTACAAAATTTATTATGTGTACTTTTTTTTTTCACTTTCCTTTAATGAAAATTATTTAGCAAAACTATCACTGTTATTTATTTCTTTAATTATTATGAATGCTTCTTGGTGTTGTGCTGATAAAACTTGAAATTAATAAAAGACAAAAATTGCAAGGCCAAGGATAAAATAAAATTATAAAATCCTTAATAAAACAAAAAAAATCTCTATATATTTACAGAACATTATGTTTAATATATGGTTAATCATTTGTATAAAAGAGATTTTCTGGAAAATTTTAAGTAAAAATTATTCTATAACCTTCAAAGTATATTTTATATAATTTTCTTATTTCTATTGCTCAGCTTTAAAAATGAGATATTAATAAGATAAGTATGTTCAATACGAAAAGCATTTTCGAAACTGTGAGCTTTTTGGAAACGATGTCCCATTACAAAAGAAAGAAATATAAATGAAATATAAATTAGTTTTGGGTAATGATCTGTGTTCAGCATATCGATCAATATTTAATAATTTTTTGTGTCACAAGGTCTATACGCCCCTCTTGTCACAACGATTTCAGATTAAGCATATTTTTAGGCTTTTCTGTGGTAAATATAATGTTAAGCAGTAAATCGTGGGAAATAAAGAACATAGTTACATTAATTAAAAAAATAAATTAATTAACGTAACATACTATCAGAGAGTAGGCATTTTTAATTCTTAAAATTGGTAATTTTTCAAATTTTAAATGTTAGTTAGGCGGTGATTTTTATTTCATACAACATTAACGATCCGTTTAACATATGTACATACTTCAAACATTAAATTTTTTATTTATTTTATTTAATTTTTTTTTTTCAAAAACGTGGGTAAAGTTTTTTTTTTCTGTTCAGACTTTTTCTATAATATTTCTAAAGAAATACATTTTTGTGCGCATAAATTATTAGCAATAAAAAAAAATAAAAATAATATTGAAAATTATTAAAGCAAAAGTTTTCTTTTGTACTTAAAGATTTTTATTTTTTTTTTTTATTTTTCATAATATTATTTTAAATTATCAAAAATAACATCAGAGCATATAATTTAAAGAAGTAATAAAAAATAAAAAAAAAGATTATTTTTTGAAGTAAAAATTTTTTATTTTGTAAAAATAAAAAAAATTGGGGAATCATGAATGTATGTTGTGTTGCTTCTGGTCGAATAAAATAAACATCTTCTCTATACAACTATGTTTTATAAAGAAAATTAAAAATAAAAAAAAAACATATTTATGGAAATTTATTAAATGGATTCATATAATATGATTCGTGATACTTACATGGATGTTTAAGTTCAAAAATCGTATAATTATTAACTTATATTAAAACAACTTAGGACTTAACTCCAACCAGCCTTAGATCAAGTTAGTTCAAATCAAAATTGACTTTTATTGAATCTGGAAAAGAATTGATAGAAAGGGTTTATAATTGCAGAGTATTCATAATTAAATTAAAAATTTTGATTTTCTAAGGAAACATAAAAGTTTTGTGGTTTCTTCGAACTAGGGTTTTTGAAACTCGACCATTTTCGTAAGCTCGAGCCTTCAAGCTTTTTCTATAAGGAGGATCGGATAGCTCGAGCCACCCGAGCCTTCTTAAAAATAAAATACATAGGAAAAAACAATGGCATAAAGAAACCAATTTCAGGGCATAAAATTTTAACTTTACTCTTCTAATTTAAACATAATTTACTCATTACAAAATTATAAAAATAACAATAAATATTGCAAAATTATTAAACGAAACGTTATAAAATATAAAAAAACAAAACATCATAAAATATAAAAACATAAAAAATCCATTTCAGTGTATCATTTTCTGTTAAAATTGACTGTGACTTATAAGATTGAAGTGAAATATTTCCTTATATAAACTTTTCTGTTCAATAAAATAAAAAAAAACAAAAGTAAAATGTAAAACATTAAAAATGCTGAGCTCGAGCCACTAGCAGATAAAAAATCGATCTTCATTCAAGCAAAAACAGACGAGCTAGCTCGAGCTTTTTGGATCGAGCCGGCTTGGTCCAAAAACCCTATCGAACTAAGTTAAGTTTCAGGTGATTATGTAAAAGGCCATATTAAATTAAATAAGATGAATCCCAGGATCGTCGATTCGTAGTCACCTTGTGGAAGAAACTTTTCTTTTATACTGATTATGACAGATTATCTAACTTTTTCTTTCTACCTACCCCATTTTAATAGAATTCAATTCAATTAATTGGATATTTTAAATTTTCTTTGAAAATATCTTTTATGAAATGTTTAATAACAAAATCTTTTTTTTTTTTTAATATTTTAAATAGATGTATTTATATAACAACGAAAAAAAAATTAAATATAATGGAAAAGTTTTCCATAAAGGAAATTGTATGTTATTTTCAGAAATAACTACTATAAGCAGAAAATTTATTAAATCTGAATAGTTTTCTTAACCAACGAAATTCACTCAAGTGTAATTAATTTATGTTATATACTTTATGATTATATTTTTTCAAAAATTAATTTTATTGAACAATTTTAACGTCGCAGATCTACTATTCGAAAAATTAAACAAGGTTTTTTAGTGTCTGTTTAGTGTTGATAACTGCGGTAGAATCATATTCTGCAATTTAGTTTTCAAAGCTTTTAAAATTCAATTCGCACAAAGTAAACGAAATAGTAAATTTTCATAATTTTTTTTTTGCAAATGACATTCAACTGTCACAGCAATATAATTTCATTTTATCGAAATTAATTCTAATAAAAAAGATAGGTTTATTAGCACAAGAAAGTCAAACCTTTTAACAAAAATTGTATTCATTTAACACGTTTTTGCAATATATTTATTATTATTATTGTTTTTTGTTTTTTTTTTTTAAATAAAAGTTTGAACCTTTTTCATAATTCTGTCTATTATACTGTATAATACATATTTATTTGTTGTCTCGATATGAAAATTTTAAGTGAATGAATGTGACTATAAATAAATTAGTCAAATAAACATATAATATACCATTTGCTTTGGAGACTTTATCTGATATTTGTCTTGAATGGCAAAGAAGAGTTTTTTTTTTTTCTTTCACTAGAGAGACCTTGATATGGAATATATGTTTATAACTTTGCTTGGCATTCTTGTCTTTTATTGCATAACTAAGACGTCATTAGTCAATTGCCAGATTTTTGCCTGAACTCATTAAATGTGGGGACATAAAGGTAACTTGTTTATTTTTTTTTTTTTTTTTTTTTTCAGAAACTATGCAAACAAAATTATAAATATATGTTTTACTAGTGATAAATTTAAAATTATATATTTTTTTTAAAAATTAATTCACTAACTAATTTACGTACATTTTACACAAAAAAAATATATATAATACTCTTACACAAACTATTTAGCGCGCGATTTTAATTAACACCTATATTATATACGTACGGAAAAAAAAACATAATATTGCTGTAAAAAAAAAAAAAACTATAACGTTTAATTGCTTATTTACTTAATTTCTGTTGATGTAATAATAATTTTATTTTTGTAAAATAATTAAATCAATAATACGTATAAATTCCAATAAATTTTATTATTTAGTATCTCTTGTTGTCTATATAATTTTGTATGACGAAAATTGATTAAATAATTTTTGTTTTATTATTGAAAAAATTTGGACGAATTGTATGATGCTGAAATAGCGATCTCTGGGCGTATTAGTTATTGGGTTTTCAAAAAGAAGATTAGAAAATATTAAAAGTTTTTAAAAAATGTCTTCATAGTTCACTTCAATTTATGATTAAAAAAAAGCAAATGTAAAAGTCTAATGAATTTACTTTATATGTACATGTAGATTTGTAAATTGTTAATTGTTATTTTTCTACTACTTGACAGCTAAAAGAAAAGAATATATATATAATGGACATTAAGGTGAAAAAATCACGTTTTTGTTTTTTTTTTTATAATCGCCAGTAATTAAAAACTAATTATTTATAATTAAATGGAATTTAAATTTCGCAGCAGTTTACTTTAAAATATAGGTATTTGTCTTATTTCATAAACATGATAATTGTAATTTTTTTTTTTATAGATATTTAAAAACTAAATATACTGGTTATGGTTAAAATCAAATTCACATTTTATGATATATCTGCTTTCATTTTCTTGATGTAATTAAAAAAAAATAGTTTTTTTATATTTTTACAACATAGGTAACATTGATTGTAAGAATTTTAATTATATATGAAAATAATACAAAGTGGACTCCGGAATTTTTTTCAAGGTTCCGGATAATATGATAAGATAACTTTAAAAAATTTTCCACCAAAATTGATTTTATACAAAAATTCAGCTTGCATGGAGAGAAAATGTTATTCAATGAAATACCTACATAATATACATTTTTTATCAAGCTCTGTATCAAAATCTGAATCGCTTGGGACATAACATTAAATATGTACATATTATTTTAAATGATAAGCAGTTGAAGTATAAATTATTATTATCCATAATTTTAAAATTAAAAAAAAAAATACTATATTCGTACTGAGTTTTTGAAATTATTTCAAATTCAATAATATGTTTAATTCCAACAGATTGGTTGGTTAAACATCAATCAATTGATTTGTTTTCATGCCAATATAAATTGTAGAAATTCCAATGAAAATATTTATTGTGGCTGAACATCGTATAAAATACAATATACAACATTTATATACAATATTAAGTTAATAATAATATTCAAAAATGTTTAACCCATCAAAATATCCTAATAAAAATTTTAATTTAAATAACATTTTGTCATTTTGTACCCTTTCGAATTCTTCTGAAAATTAATTATATTCCATTCACACCTTTCTAATATTAATATAAAAATATAGATATTTTTCATACTGAAAAAAAATTAGGTTTTTATTTACTTTAACTTTACAAAATTGAAAGATCGTTAGACATTGTTGTTATCATTTTTAAGATTAGAATAGTGAATTTTACTTTTTTTTTTATGAAATTAAAGAAATAGAAGTATAATGACCTTTAGCTGCTCTTAAACATTATGATAATGTGTGTCGACGTAATACGTTTTCTCAATGGAAAGCATTAAGAAGAAAAGCCAATACAGAACCTGATTTGAAACTCTAAGAAAAATAATCTAGTACTTTAAAATTTATAAATTTGAACTAAAAATTATGTTTAAAAAGAAAATTTTCAGGATATCCAATTCTGGAAATTCAGAACCAATCCCTTTTTTTTTCCTTTTTGAGTTTCAAGTTCGTAAAATAAAATTGCAAAAATTTTTCAATAATAAATACCTAAATAAATTTAGAATAAATTTTTGAAAGTGCAAATATTAACTCAAAATGAAATTATTATAATAAAATTTCTGTCTATGGAGAAGAAAGCTCTATAACTTATTAATGACAAAAATTTACAAGGTTGGATGTACGTACATACTCTATCTATAAATTTATTATATTTATAGTGAATAGCATAGCTAAACTCTTCTACACAATATATAGAGTATTATAAAACGATGAGAAAAAAAAACATAAAAACTATATTTACATAAATTTTTAATTGCTTTTCTGTGGCGCGTAAAGAACTATATATATATATATATATATATATATATATATATATATTATAATAACTTTAGATATATATAAAAAAATTTATAAAATATATACATGAATTTTATTATATATAGTGTTGATTTACTATACATTGTATATAATAAGTTATGACTTATTTTTATTTATTTTTTTATTTTTAGAAATTCTTATAAAAAAAATATATATTACAAATATTATAAAAATACTGGGTTAGTATGATGAGTTTGATTATATTTATTTGATAATAAAAATAAACAATCGATTTAATATTATATAGTACAACCTACATTAGTTAATGCAATATTTAGAATTTTTATGAAATTTATCCCATAAAAATATTAATAATTTAACATAATTCTTACTGGTTGTTTAAAGAAAATTTTATATCGAAAGTTTAATATTGCATTAAAGAAAATATTGCATTAAAGGATCATATGTATATTTGATTAATAATATATACTATTATAGCCAAGCTTTAAATTTTGTTTAAAGGCTTTTACCGAACTCTGAGAATAATTTCAACATTTTTTTTAACAACAAATTTTACACAGAAACATAATCCTTTGAACTGTATTTTATAAAACCTATGTACATAATATACTTATGTTTTGAATGTAGATATCCTGATATTCCAACAAATAATGTAAAAATTTAAAAAAAACCCAATATCATGTTAATTAAAAAAAATCTTGTTTTGCATATATTTTACATAAGATACGAAAAAAAAAAAAAATTGTGGATACGCTAATGTTTTAATAACTTTTCTATTCGATGATAATGATAACGATAAAATGAATTTAAAATTAAACTTATTGGACAGGAAAAAATGAATTTTTATTTTTTTTTTTGTGTTTTTATGATAGACACCTCGTTAATGCTAATGCATACAATTTTTCTTGTTATTATTATTTTAATTTTTGTTTACTACTATAATGTAGGTATTTTGTGTTGTGTAATACAGAAATTAAAACTTTTTGTTTTATGATAACAAAATGAAAAAAGAAAAAAAAAAGAAGAAAATTATTAATTGAGAAAAATTGAAACAAACATTATATATATATATATATATATAGTATATGTTAGTACATATATATAAATTATGTAAAATACAACTTGAATTAAAAAAGTTTTCTCTCATAAAATATGGGTTTTGAGTGAAAAACTTGTGTAAGGTAAAATTTTTTTTTTCATTATTTTATTTAATTATTATTATTATACAGAAAATCTGCTCATAAAAATTTCTATCAAGTGTTTTATTTATGTTTGTGAAAAAAATTATTCTTTTGTAATTTTTATATATATATATATATTTTTTTAATTTAGTTTTTAAATTAATTATATTATACAACATTTAAGTAGAATATCTAAAATTCTAAAGCTACATTTAAAATAAAAATAAGTTATTTAACTTAACTTTTCCGACTCTGTACTTTAAGTTACTATATAAATTGTTTAAAATTTATTGATTATCGGAAATAAAATTTGTGGCAATAAATATCTCGAATAAATCTGTATTAAATTGATTCTTAACCACATTGCTGGCATCAATCACCAAGATGAATTTATAACGAAAAATATAAAGCTTATAGTAGGTACCTATATCCCATATAAAAATTTATTGGAACAAAATATAAGATTGATTAGGACCAAGAATTGAATTATAATGTTTTTTCTATATATTTTTTTTTCTTTATTTTCAACTGACCTATTCACTGGTATATGGAAAATGTAGGTCAAAAAAAAGCTTTTAGCAAAATAGAGACCAGAAGTAAAAGCATTTCTTAGTAATATAATGTATTATGTAAAATATAGAAACACATTAGTTCATTAAATTTTCATAGATTTTAGTGCAATAAAATTTTATTGAATTTAATTCATTTGGTCAACAAATTACTCTATGTTGGCATATAAATCTTTTTTTCAAAAAAAAAAAAACATTAAAATATATGGAACAAAGATATGTAAGAAGGTGTGTTGTTTCAAAAAGGACTTAAATAAAATTCAATTTATCATATTCTTTGAAACTTTTTCTTAAAATTTCCCAGAATTCCAAATTTAAATATTTTTACAAAATATCTTTGACAAAAACATGTTTTTTATAATATTTAAGTTTGAATCCAATTATATAGACATACAATTTATATAATTTGTAACAATACTGGCAATAAAAATAAAAATCGTCGTAGAATCATTCGATTTCCGAAATGACTTTATTTTGTCGATGATTTATAATCTCAAAAGACGCCAATTATATAGCCCAGTGATATACGAACTACATCGACTTTTAAGGAACTTTAGATTAGAAACTCACTAAAAAGATAGTTAAAAACAATTATCCCATATGCAAATGAATAGAATATTTATATGAAAGAAAGAATAAAGTAGGTTTAAATTAACGTTGTAGAATAGACGGCGATTAGTAAGGATTATAAACACGGGCACCGGCAGAAGTTGGTAAATTTTCAATTTCAAATAATTACTTCATCTTTTAATAAAATTTAAGATTTTAAAAGTTGGATAGTTCGTCGACCCAAAATTATAATGTCGTATCTGCATTTTTTGCGAAAATGAGTTAAGAATTGATCTTTATATTTTTCTAGATGATCTTTCGGTCTTATCCACGTTGCTGTTCCCGAGATATTCAGTGTCGTAAGTGACCTAAAAAAGATTTAATAAAATATTATAATGTCGTAACCAACAAAATGATGTCATTTACGACATAATTGTATGTAAAATATCGATAAAAAAAATTCAATATTATAATGTCGTAATGCTATTTCTATATATAATTTGGCTTTAAAATAAATAATTGTCTCTTAATTCTTAAAAGTTGTAAAAGATCATTTTATGTAATTAAAGTGTTAAAATATACTTGAAAAAATAAATAAATTTTCAGTATTATAATATCGTATCTGTATGAAATTTAAATTTTTCTCGGACCTTAAGGTAAAGAAGTTAAAAAAAAGTCTGTTATTACTTGGTAGCATAAAATATGCTTTTATGACTGAAATTTAGAAATATTATTTAGGCGAATTACGAGAAAAAATTAAAAAGTTTTTCGGCTCAATTTTTTTTCCGAGCGTTCCAAACTTTAAACTCGATTTTCTCGAAACTTAGTTTTTGCAGATACGACATTATAATTTTGGGTCGACGAGTTGTTAAAAGAATTTTATTTTTATTCGTGCATATAATATGATTTCAAATTAAAACTGTAAAGGCAGATTTTATCGGGTTCAGGTGTAATTGAAAATTGTTAGTAAGCCCCACGAAACAAAGTAAATATGTGCAATTGTGCATATTATTTGTACGTTAAAATAATATTGTTTTCCTAATTTTCATATTTTCGCATTACCTAATAAAAGTGCATTTTTAACAAAAAATATAGAAAGTATCCCAAAAAAATATCTATACAATGTAGAAAAATAATTTTTTTTTTCCAACAGTTAAAATAACAATATAATTAAATTAGGTAAAACAAAAAACCTAAAGCTTTCTACTTAAATAATTTCTATAATAATTCATATATATTTATTACAATGTCTAGAAAGTTAGTGGAAAAAATTTTCATGTTAATTATTTTAAATTTCGAGTATCATTAAATTGATTTAGATCTTTTATAAATGTTATATCTCATATTCATAAATAATCAAATATAAAGTTACGAGAAACCATGTCAAACTGAACTGCGTGACTCCGAACGAATTCCAAAATTGAAACTGATTAAATGCATAGAAAAAGATTAATATGGAAAATAAATCTATATACGCTTCTGAACATTTTTGTCGACTACTTTCGGCGCTGGACAACTTTTTTAAATTTTTGGCACCGTTTTCAAACAAATATCACGACGGGATCGACTAGTCAAGTTATCTATTTTGAAAAAAATAAAACCCTTAATAACGCAATCCTAGATATTGTTGCGTATTTCGTAAAGTCAAACTTTTATTCACTATTTGTATGTAAATAAATATATAAAATATTTTCTATTTGTGACTATATATGCTCTATGCATACTACATTTGGATTTAAGCAACCGACTACACAAAATTGTATGTAAAATAATTATTAACATTTTTTTTTTTTTAAAGATATTATACCATTCCTAGAATAAGGAAATAAAAAAAAAAAATTAATTTACCACAGGGATTAAAGAAGAAAAAAAAATATAATTTAACACTCTAGTGCTCAAGAATTTGAAAAAGTTTTTTTTTTTTTTTCTCAATTTAAATTTAAAGAAAAATCATAAAAAGTATATTATATGTAAGTATGTATTTGTAAATTTGCCACAAAAATTCCAAAATAAATTGTCATCATAACACTTAATCCAAAACTGAAAATTCTACCTTCAAAATAATATTATATTTTCCAACGTTAAAAATATAAATTGAAAAAAAAATAAAATAAAATTAAAAAACAAACAAACACACACAAATCTGAATGAAAGAAAAATTTACATATTTTTCGTAAACCAGAAAGTTTTTCATTCAAAAATCGTTTATTTAAAAATTGTGTATATATAACATTTAATACCTTGACCTCGTTACAAAAAATTATTATTTTTTTTTTTATCTCATGTAAAAAGCTGCTTATTTTTATATATATTTTTAAAGAATTATCAGTTCAGTTTCTGTCATTACGTTCATATGTAGTGATTGAAAAAGAAGCTTAGAAATTGAAGTAATAGTCATTATTGACTTTATTCTCTTCGCAGTATCTCTTCCATATCAAGGCAACTTGACTTTATTTAACTAGAAATTAAATACTACTTGGTTCTTGCTGCGTTTCCAACCATTAAGCTACAAAACTGGTATGTTTAAACGAAACTAACTTGCTTGTCGCATTGTTGTTCTTTACTTACAGCTACCAAATACATATCTTAATTGACAGAATAATTGAGCAAGCAATCATATCAGCAAGAAATATAGATTAATAAGATAATATACATATTTTTTTTAATTTTATTTGTACTATAATACTTTTTTCTTAGTCATTTCCATTTTTCTGGTTATTTCCACAAAAAAAAAAAAATATTTTCTTTTAATTAATAATTTTATCCAGGAAATAAAAAGATATATTTTGTACATACAACATATTTGAAGAAAGAAATGAGTACATATACGTTAAATATATTACATATCAAATAAAGTCTTGTATTTTGCACATATAACAATCCATTAAGATTTCATTTCAGGGATATTATGTAATTTATTATAATCATCACATTTTGAATTACGAAAATCTGATAAGTAAAATTTGTTTTAAAACTTTTTTTTCTTGTATTACATATTTTTATTTTTTTTTGATTTGTGTGTAGAGGTAGTTTCTTAAGAAAATATTATAGTAAAATTTGTAAATTTATATATCAAGGATTTTCATAATTTAGAAAAAAAGTTTTATTTCTTCTTTTTTCTTTTTTCCTCATTTGAATAATTTTAATATTTGATTTTGCTCTTCTTCATAAGCATTAATTTAATTTAATTTTTTTTTTTTTTGTTTTTTTTTTCTTAATATTCAAATTTCATTCTACAAGGAGAATATTTTATTTTTATTATGTGTTGTTATAAAAATAAATATTTAAGATAAAAATATATATTTAAGGAAAATTAAATATTATTTTGATGTTATAAAAATTTCGTTTAACAAAATAATATATAAAATTTTGAGTCCTTCAACATTGTAGGGAAACGAGAAACATCAGGATATGGATTTCTTTTACAAAGTACTATGTACAGAAATCAATCGCAGCTGTGGGGACATTATAGTGCCAAGTTGCGACTAATACTGTCTGTAATGTAACTTTAGATACATTTATGCAAAATACCAACAAAGCCGTGGAATCTATTTATCTGATATCCAATGCTAAGCATATATGTATACTTATATACTGTATATTTTATGAATCAATTAGAAATTACAATTTTTCATTAAAATGATGTGTTTTCTAGAAAAATTATTTCTTGCTTGAATTTTGTAACACACGTTACGGTACACTTAGTAATTTGGAGCGGACCTAATTTTTGACCGTTCTAAATCAATTCTAATCAAATTGCTCAAACATTCATCAAAATTCAATATACTCATTTTCAAATTAACTAAATTAATAGCCACACATTAAATACTATATGTTCATAATTTTTCAAATAATAATTTAATTTTAGCAATAAATCATTTTTGTAATTTTTATGATGTTCTAATATATTTTTCAACTTAAAAAATATATTGCGTAGTAAAAATTATTTTAATTTTATTTTTATTTTTATTATTATTATTTTTTCCCCCTCATATATATATATTAATGAGGAGTTAGGACCATAGTTGTACCTCCTCCAAAACCATAATGTTGTGTAAATTGAAATTCTTATGTACAACTAAAAATATAATAAAAATAAAAAAAAAAAAAAAGTGACAATTCAATTTTCCGTCCATACAGTGAAATGTAAAAATCATAAATATAGTACATTTTTATAGTCATTTTATATAATATTGTGTTTAATCAATAAACAAAATAATATTCGTTTTATTTACCATTTAGTTTACAGAATTTTTCAATCAATTTTATATTTTCGTACAGATTTAGAATTTTTTTTTTATGCGCTAAAAATAATCAAAATAAGAAACCAAACAAGCTTAAATGGAATTAAAGAAAAAAAAATAAATTATATTTAAATTTAGAAATTGAAATATATAAAGAAAAAAAATAAAAATAAAAAATTCTACTGTATATACCAAATAGGATAACAATCGTTGAACATTTTATTTAATTTTGCTAATTTAAAAATTATTCTCGTCCAAATGATAGCGCAGACATCTTTTAAGCATTATCGAAAGACTTTTAAGACTTTTATATTTTATCTTTAAAATTTAGAATCATTTTTTGTTAAGTTATACCATTGAGTAATAATATTTATAAGAGGGACAGAATTCATACAAGTAAATTTTTTTCAAAAATTATGACAATATTTTGAATGTATTGAGTAAAATTTTTTAACTCAAATGTGTTTATTCTTAATTTTATTATTTTTATTATTGTATTGAGAATAAAGACATTTGAGTATGAAATTTTTATTCAATACATTGAAAATATTGTCATCATTTTTGAGTTATTTGAAAAAAAAATTCAGAAATTTACTTGTATGAATTCTGACCCTCTTATAAATATTATTTCTCTATGGTTATACTTAGGTTAACATTAAGGTCGCGTCTGATTTCTTAAAGCTTAGTATACCTAATATAAGTCTTAATAATGATTTTTTTGTTTTAACTAAAAATTTAACTAAAAATTGTTTCCATGTAACATTATGGTAATGCGGTAGGGAACGTGTTTATTATATTGGTATAATTATCATATAGTGCTTGGGAAAAGATTATTACCGTGGAAGTAATAGTAAATGTCGCTGTAATATAAAGAAGCTCGTATAGGAAAATTTAATAGTTTGAACTTTATTTTTTTTTTTTTTTTAATTTCTCAACTTAAAAAACTAAAACATGCATGTATATCGTGGCTTTCGTTTATCTTCAAAAATAATAATAATAAATATGTAAATAATTCAAAACAATTCAACCATAACAAAAAAGCAATATTTTCAGTCACGTGTTAAATGTTTTTAAAACTTACAAAATGAAAATAAAAATTTACAAATCATTACAGTTTTTCTATAATGAAAAAAAAATTATTTTTTTTCATGAAACAAAATAATACAACAATTAGATTCGGTTTATTAAAAGTTGAATTTTTTTTTTTCGTTTGTTTTCTTATTTACTATTTATTTTGTTTTTCACAAGTGACGTTAGATTGATTTCATTTAGCATAAATTAATTGTATATAAACCTGAGTATAATTAGGAAAAAATCATAAAATTGAATCACATGACTTATTTAAATTGAAAGCTTCAAAT
Source organism: Hybos culiciformis (assembly GCA_964007475.1). Taxonomy (NCBI): domain Eukaryota; kingdom Metazoa; phylum Arthropoda; class Insecta; order Diptera; family Hybotidae; genus Hybos; species Hybos culiciformis. The sequence continues at coordinate 146,319,720 of OZ023273.1, read as the reverse complement.
TGCAATAGGTACAATTTAACTATGTATTAGAAAATTTTCTGTATAATAATAAAATATAATTTTATGTGAAACAAAAAATTAATAACTTTTCTTTAAAATGCCGTCATCAATATTTTTTTATTTATTTAATTTTCGACAGTTTAAGATATATGGATCTAACAATCTTATGATAATGAAGTGGAAATTTTGCAACCGATATTATTTTATTTATAAAGTTGATATTTTCCAATTAAGCTGAAATAATATATGTATAAGCAACATTATGTAGTTTGTAATAAAAAATTAGTAAATTCCGATTAATTTCATTTTAATTAAACTTTTATTTTAAGATCTTAATCTTATGAAACAAAAAAAAATGAAATATTTATCGAAAAATTTGCAAAAATTGTGTGCATTAACTTTTTAACTGGGAATGTACATATTTAAACATCTAATTTGTTTCAAAATCTAATTTAAATTAACATTTAAAATTTATAAACATACGTATTGTAGTTGTAAGTTAAAATAATGTAGGAAGTTGCTATTGTAGTATTTGTAATATATTATTGTATATTAGAAAAATGAAAAAAAAAAAATTAACAAAAATTTATCACTATTAATGTTCCAAAATAATTTTTTTAGTAAAATGTAATAATTGTATAAATAATTCTAGTGCAGTTCACTGCATAAAATATTTATATCATCAGTATATACTAATCGTACGTCGCCAGAACTCTAATTAAAAATACTTATAGATTTACATACATGATTCTCCCTGAAAAGTTTTTAGAATAAAAGTATTCTATGAATTAAAATTGTGATTTTTGTTTGACATTTAATTTCAAAATTTTTATCGGGAGAAGCACTAGAATGTAATATCACTTACATTAACATACTCAAATCTCTATCAAGTTAGGTCGAAAAATAGTTGTACAAATAGTTATGTGATATGATTGTATAATATTTAAGTCACGTAATGATGGTCAACAAATCATTAAGAAATTTGATTTTCAGTAATTGAATTGAACAATATAGAGTCGTTGCTTTTGATTATAATAGAAATTATCAACGTTAAGGATTATGATAACAATAATCTTGCCAATTTCGCTTCTCTTTGAAGCTCCTTAAATATTTTGTTGTTTTTTAAAACTAATTATAATTATAGTTGTGCATAATAAGTTTTTTGTATATAAAAACCATAATCTTAATTAGTAAAAACTGATTTTAAAATTTTTATGCCTTGAATATTTTAATTGATGCATTAGTTCTCTTACTAAAGAAATATTTTAAAAATAAACACTGACCGCAAACGATTTTTTTATTTTTTTTTTATTTTTACATTTTATGCAAAAAAATTTTTAAATTTAATTAATATTCTATTTTTTTTTTATTGAGCGAAGGGGGGGAAGAAATTTCTAACAAGAAAAAATAATATTTGCGAGCATGCACTACATTTATATACCAAGTAGATATATGTTAAAAGAAGAACCAAACATGAAATACCATTATTATAAATTAGAAAATATATGAATAACAATTAATTCCTTGGATATATTTATGTGGTTTTTTTTATTTTAATAATTATAGTCTAGTCTAGACTTCAACAAGTATATTAAACAACTTGACATCAAATAAGTAATTTTCATATGAAAACTTAATTTTATATTATTATTATTATTATTATTATTGTAATATCAAAAAATCAAAATCCTAAATTGACGATAATATCTCTAAAAATAAATTATTGTAAAATGTTTATTTACGTTTTTTTTTTTTTTTTTTTGTATTTTGTATTTATCGTTCAATAAAAATAAACAATTATTTTATTTGTTATGTTCCATTTGAGCAGAACAACAGAAATTTACATCGCATTTTAGGTTTGAAAACAAATATAAAATAAAGTCAAGTGAATTAAATTATATAGTTTTTTTTTTTTTATTTGCAATAATTTTTTTTTATCATACCTAAATTAATTTTTTTTTCACAACAATTGTATCTATCTGTACCTCATTATTTATATAACCAAATAATATAAAATTGATTTTTCTATAATACATATATACAAAAATGTTTATAGTTCAATAGCTTTTAATGTATGTATAAAATATACTATGTACACCTGTACATAGAAAAGAAAATAGAAATAATTTTCTCATTTATATAAAGAAAAAATTACATAGAATTAATTTTATATTTAATTTGATAATAAAAATAAAATAAATAAAAGCACTGAAGCCTAAAGTATTGCCTTCTATTGAACAAAAAAAAAGTATTTAGTTGAATATTTGACGCGTGCGTTTTTTTTTTAATTGAAAATAAATTTTCAGATACAGTATCTTAGCACTACCGCATATATTGTTATCTTTCATATTTGTCTGTTAAACTTGATTGTGCTGTGCACACATGTTACATATACGCTATATAAAGTTTTTGTTTGTATATTCTCACCCAAATATAGTTTTAAGAATATTCCAAGTATGTATATAATATATTTATTTAAGAAATATTACAGTTTATTTTTATTCTCTAAACTGGACAAATTATTTTCCAAAATTATAATTTTTTTTTTTTTTTTTAATTTCAACGGTAGGTAATTTAAAAATGTTTACTTGTACTTTCAATTAACAGACTGCTAAACTTAAATGTTTGCCAAAACTGTATTGATTGTGCACGTATTTATGTGTAGAATAAATAAACTAATAAAGCACAGAAAAAAAAAATCCTAAATTAACTAAACTAAAAAACAACAACAAAATTAGAATCTTCAACAATTTTCACAAAAACAAAAAGTGTATAGCAACAATTGGTTTTTTTGAATTTCTAGTTTAAATTGAAAAATTCTAGTATTTATTTAAGAGATTAAAAATGAGGTATCTCTTTTTAGTGTAAAACTTGTGATCAGATAAAACGCACATTATAAAAGTGCTTAATTTAGATAGTCATTTTTAGCAATAACTTCAATTAAATCTTATTTAAAAGGTACAGGTACAGATATGTAATATGTTTAATCAAAACGAAAAATGCAACGATGAAAAGTTTTAATAAATTTATTTATTTTTTTTTACATTTTTAGATTGCGATTCACTGTCATAGTCAAAAATTTATTATCTATTAATTTAATAGTAACGATAAAAAAGAAATTATGTGAAAAAAAAAAACTAAAAAAGTAATAAAAAAATTATTCGAACTTCACAAACATAATATTTGTAAACAAAAGGGAATTATTCAGGCTATTATAGTTATACTGTTTATACAAAGGTCGCTATATCCTATATCCAATTATACTCACTTTAATTTTATATATAGATTCAATAATTGAATCGACTTAACCTACACGATTAAAATAAAATTGAAAAATTCGTTAACGTACACAAATTAAAATAAAATGAGAAATAAATAATAATTAAAGAATTAAAAATAAAAAAAAAAATTAATAATACTGATTAAATATGTATATTTATGCGTATTAAAATTTTAACAACTATTTATGATATTATTGTTGTTGAATTTTGAATCATATACAACATATAAATGAGATATGCAAATTTTCTTATTGTTATGTTGGAAAAATGAAAAACACGTATATTATTATTTTTATCCAATTATTTTCACGAGAAAAAATTGGAAAATATGTTTTTATTTTTATTTTTAAAAATATTTATAATAATAATAATATACGCTTTCAATGAAATTATATTAATTTTTATTTTCACATCATGTTTACGCACTTTTTTCTTTTTACAATTACAACACTCTGGCTGCCAATAAACACACAAAAAAAAAACCATATATTTTATTTATATTTCAGTATTAAAATGAAAGATTGTTATTATAAAAAGTAATGATTACAAATTACAAAAAAAAAAAAAAAATACAATTCATGTATGTACAACATTAAATTCTAATGATTTTCCCGCCTTTTTATTGAAACACCTCTATGGAAAAAAAATATTGTATTTTATTCATGTCATTGACAATTTACAAGACCAGGATACATCTAATTATGAAAAAAACATTCAGAAAATTTTCAGGAGAAAAATATAAAAGTCTAGTCTTATGATTTTCATAAGTCAAATTTATCTGTTTATTCTTTCTTTAAAAGAATAAATATTAAAGACATTTTTTTAAATTGACAATGATCAGTTGTGTTTTATTTTTAAAATTTTATTCGAAGCATAAAATTTTTTTTTAACTTAAAAATAAAAAATGAAAAAAGAAAGATGTTAAAACATAATTTTCGAAATATTAAATTAAAAAACTGACTATAAAACATAAATGAATATAGGTAGGTAAGGTATAAAGTACCCATCTTAGACCCTATATGTATTTTCAAGGTAATCATTAGTTTCATATTTAAAAAACCTATTAAATCGTTTATGCTTAAGACAAAACAATTTCTTCAAGATATTTTATTTCATGCGATGCGAGCCGATTGCTAAAATTTTATAAAAATTACTTAAAATAAAATATTATCTAAATTTTATTTTTATCATAATTTTTTTTTTAGATATTCTACTACTAAAATCAAAAGAAAATTTCAGGGATTTTCTAAGCTAAAAAAAAAACTTCAAATATGTATAAACAAAAACATTAAAATTAATCTTCATTATTATTTATTATAAAAAAAAATCTATTTTTAGAATTTTTTTTTATCATGATGTTATATATTTTTAATAATTATTATTATAAGAAAAAAAAAAACTTAATTTTTTAGATAATATTTTAATAAAATTTAGATATCTGAAGTTTTTATTTACTTAACATTATTATTATTTTTATGCGTGGTCTTAAAGTGAGAACATTATTTCTATTTTTTAGGGTTAGTAAACTGCTAAATAAAAAATCTTTTTTTCATCATTATTTATACGCAATTTCATTCTTCCAACAGAAAATATTTACGACCACCTTTCATTTTTGATATATATCTCTTAAATATTAAAGCTTAAAGTTATATTTGTGTACCTGGGAAAAAAATCATTACATGTTTAAATATTAATAACGAGGATACCAAACCTATGAAAACTACAAAAAATTTCAAAAGCATACAAGATTATATACCATACGAACATAATCTCTTCAAACACAAACTCATACATAATCTCGATCTGAACACAAACTTTTCTCGTTATTATTATAAAATTCAGTTTCCATTTTAAAATCGCTTGAAAATCTTCTTCTTTTTCCATTTGACTGAAAATAAAATAAAATAATTGGAACCATTTTCAGAACGATTTTAAAGTCGGAATAGAATAACACTGATTATCGTGCCAGCCTGGCGTCAGCTTGAATGTGTGTGTATTTAGTAAGTGTATCTCGCACGTATCATAGACATGGTTCTATACGCTATACATTAAAAGTCGAATTTTTTTTATGATTTTTCTAAGAAACTATCATCACAAAATAAAATTATAATGATCTCTCTGTACAAAAATAAACTGAAAAAACAAATATAATAATGAGCTTTTATCTTAAAAGGGCTTGTTACAAAAATATCTTATTAATATTAATATAAAAATTTCTTCAATCTAATTTAAGATTATGACCTTGCCTTGCAGATTTTCCGGTCCGCTAAGCGTAAAATTAAAAAGAAAGCATTGAATTAAATTTTTCTCCTTATTTTATTTTTTTTTTTATTAATCGATTAATAAAAATGTATCGTAAGCATAATCAAAAATAATAACAATATTTTTATTTATTTTTTATATAGGTTTGTTTGTATATATAAAAATAATGCTCTATTATAGCTTTAAGTGCCTATATCATAAAAATATAATAAATTGCTGTCAGAAAAAAAAAATACTTCTGCCAATAATTGTTTTTGTTAGAAATTATAATAACAATAATAAATTATAATAATCATGATGAACGAGATCATTTAACTTAAAAAAATAAAGCTTGTATCATTATCAATATAGTGGCGTTCTGTGAGTTCATAGCAACAATTTTTTAGATTTTCATAGTAAGAAATTTAATACCTCCCTAATCTGTATATAGAATAAAATAAAAAAATTAAGCACCACCATATGTACTTCATATGGTATTTTTCTTTTGTTCACATCTTACTGGCAATAAAAAAGTTCCAATAATTATTGTCCAAATTATTGTAGCAATAAAAACTTGGATTTCAGTCAAATTTATGTTTATAATAATACGACCTGGGTTTAAAAAGAAAGCAACAAGATTTCTAACCATTGAAGAAAAAAAAATTAAAATACTAGAAAGAAAAATAGAGAAAATTAAAGAAAAATAAAATATGTATATAATAGTTAATTTAGGTCATGTAAAAATGAATTTTTAATAAAGCCCTTACGGGTAAACATATGCATATGTCGTATGTGTACATTATACAACTATTATTCAATTGGTATTAATATAATTTAAAAAAAATAATAATAATAATAATATTCTTTATTTTTCAATAATATGTTGGGCAATTAATATATACCTACTACCAACTCAATTTAATACACACAAAATTATTATATATCATTTTTGTTTAAAAAAGGGATTTAATGATTTATTTTAAATGAAAACAGTTCATTCTAATGAAAAAGATTATTATTTAATTATTGTTATTTTTATGTTTCAGCTGCAGCTAATATTCAACAGTATCAGAATGTTATTTCAAATATTTATTGGCAAAGAAAAAAAATTAATATTCAGAACTATTATTTAATTAATAATTTAATAGACGTGGCCCATATTTTGCTTTTTAAACATATAGAAAATGAATAAATAACATAAATAATTAGAAAATTTTATAATAAAACCTATATACGTAATGCGTTATACATTATTCAACCTTTATGCATTCTTAAGCATTATAATTATTTCATCACAGTTTTACATGCACTTATTTCTAAATCATACTATCGATATGTATATTAGAGTTTAAATGCGTGGCCTTAGATATTAATGCAATGAAGATAACTTTTGTATTTTCCACAAATATTGATTTAAAGAACATGTGCGTATTGTTAAATAGAATATCGATAAGAACTTAAAACACGTAATAATCCCCCATTGGGTGGACACTATAACATCATAAAATCGAAAATATAACAGTTAGATCAGGGGGGTTATTATGTAACTCCTATTCGAATTCGGATTGATTCGAAAGTTGTTTTCGATTCTATTATGAAATGATATTATGTAAATCGAAAGTCAAACAATGATCGAATAAAGGCAGCTTTAAAAGGTTGGCTATAAAGTTTTATTCGAATAAAAAAATGTCAAAATCATATGTTTGTTGTTTTAAATTCGAGTGAAAACTTAAATAGGAATTATGTAATTCGAATTCGGATTTTTATTTTTTTTATTTTATAAAGTTGGCTATGAATATTGACGGCATTATATAGACGATATATATACACGGCATTATGCAACTCGAAAAACGAATAAAAATTATTCGAATTTCGGAAATTTTGTTCGATAACTATTTATCAAACGGAAAGAAAAAAAAACCAAAAAAGAAAATAATTTGTTTGAAATGTAATTACATTTTTAATAAAATTAAATTAAAAAATATATTTTGAGTGTTATTATTTAAAAATTAAATTTATTTATTATTAAATTCATATTTTATATTAATATTAAATTTGAAATAAATAATAAAAAAGTAAAACAAAAAAAAAATTTCTTCCAAAATGTATTTGAAGTCAAACACCATCCATTAATTAAAAATTTGGCTAAACTGCCGTTTCCTTGAAACTCTCAGAATGGGCTGAAACTTGGAGGGGGGTAGAGGCGGAGCCCAAACTCGCAAAACTGAAATCAGTTCTTGGGGCAAAGGCCCCATTTCGGAGATAGAGCCCCCCAAAATTTTCATACATTTTTGTATGGAAAATTTTTTGTGCCCGATTTGCCCTATTTACGGGTAGGTAATAGAGGCGGTTCCTAAAATGTTAAATCCGAGAGGGTTTTTGCGGGAAGGCCTCCATTTCGGAGTTATGACCCTTCAAAATTTTCATACGTTACTTCATATGAAATACGTTTTTTAAACTTTTTGTACATTGAATGAGCCTTTTCACAAAAAATTTTAAATAGAACTTTGACGAGAAATTAATTTTTCATAATTCCGATTTCAGTTTTCACTCGAATTTCATTTTAGAATCGAGTTACATAATAACCCCCCTGATCAAATAAGTATTGCTTATACTACTTTCGAAAAATACGAAATTGTTACCTGTATATAGTACTGATTTGAAATCGAACTTAAAACTTTCAAAATTTACTATAGAATGTACACTATATCTTTAAATTATTCTCTCATTAATATGTCGATAAAATAGGTCCATCGTACTTAGATTATAATACCATAAAATTTAAAATTATAATGATTATTAAAAATCATTAAAGAGCTCTTACAGTCACACAGCTCTTTTAGAAATTCATATAATAATATATCGCTTTGGTTCAATTTTCATTTTTTTATTCTTTTTTTTTCAACTTTATTCTTTGCCAAAAACATAAAATATAATAAAAAAGTCTTTTCAAATTTTTGGCACACAATGATAAAATGAAATTTCGATTTTATTCTTTCATTTAGACATAATGAATCTTGCTTACGTTAATTTAAAAAAAAAACCCACGTTTATGAAATAAAATTTATCAAAATAAAAGCAAAAATAAAATAAAAAATTTAATATGGAATTTTGCTAATAAAAAAATCGTGGGACTGTCTACAGAAATATAATAATAAGATTAGAACTTTTTTTTTTTTTCCATTTATTAAAAGTATAATTTTGTAGGTCACGGAGGGTAATTTACAAGAAAAACCAAACGTTTTTTTTTTTTCGTAAAAATTTTTACATTTAAGTAAAAAAAAATAATTAAAGTTCTTAATTAACTTTTTTTTTAGGATCCTATCATAATCATAATACTTGTAGATTAGACAGGAAAAATTTTACATAAATAACTTATGTGATTGACTGTCTGTATTTAGATTACGTATTTAATAAAAAAATGTGTGCCTTCAAAAAAAATCAAACTCAAAAATATCAAACTCCGATAGATTTCGATTGCGATTCTATAAATAGAGAAATTTTCGTTTTTATTGTAATAAATATTTCGGTGAGGCATCTGGAATCTTTAAGTAGTAAATTGTAAACGCTTCTGGCATGATTATATCAAATTTTTGAATAATTGAAACAGTTTACGTAATTTTATCCATCTGTTTGTCCATCTTTCAACGTTACGTGCGTATACAAAGTAATAAGCCTCGTCATAAGCCTACATTAAAAAAAAATTATAAAATCAAGTTGTTCCACACAGGCTTGCTAAAAAAAAATTGTAATGAAAAAATAAGTTTTTTTTTTTTTTTTTTTTTATAATTTTAAATATTTTTTTATTTTCCAAATAATTTTCATATTTATTATTTTTTTTATTTTTTTTTTATTTAATAATTCATTCTTAAAATTACCACTTGAAGGATTTTCACTATATAAATTACACAGTTAATTTTAAAATATTTACATTTTTTTTTTTTAAATTATAATTATAAATTTTTTATTTTTATTATATTTTATAAAAAAAAAATAAAAATAAAACAAAAAATTAAAAAAAAAAAAAAACTTCATAGAGAAAATAAAAATTAGTTATTAATTTGTCTAAGAAATTTTACACTCAAAAATATTTCAATTGATTTTGAACACTTTTGAATGAACAATTTATTGTAATACACAATATTTATTATATATATATATATATAATTTTACTACAATAATAATGAGAAAAAATATAACAAAATTTTTTTTTAAATATATCAGTCTATTAAAATTTAAAACAAATAATAAATTAAATAAAACTATAAGAAAACAAAATCCAGATAGATAAAATAATGACTAAATAAAATGACATATTTTTTTTTTTTATCAATTTTAGCAACATTATACCCAATACTAATAATAACTAATATAAGAAAAAGGTGTTTTGCAAAATATTTTAACTTTAGAAATTAAATTAAAAAAAAAAAAAAAAAAATTCAACTATAAATTTTATAGAAATCATGATTGACTAATAAGAAGTTATGTATTGAGAATAATTATAACAAGTGTTTATTACTAAATAAGTTATTTCCTTTTTAATGGGTAAATAACTAGAGAAGTATTTTTTCATTTAAATTACAAATTAAGTGATGTTTAGTGAATTTTAAAGAAATATGTAGAAAAAGTAAAGAAAAGAAAATTTGCACAATCTAATATTTTGTTAGATAGCTTAAGATAATACAAAATTAAGTTTTTACTGAAAACTGGGTTGTGCATTTTTCTAGTTTCCACAAATTTAGTAAAAAAAAAAAAAATTGAAGTGTAAAGCAAAATACAAATAAATTTGTAATGATTATTATGTACGACGTTTATACAAATTTAAGTTGGCAGTAGTGGGGCCAGGACAATAATTATCAAAGAAAATATTTTTAGAACCTTAAGAGTCATTCCAAGTGGAAAAATTTATTATATAAATAAAAATTGCACTTCTTTTTTTTTTTTTAATTCGATAAAAAAATTTTTGAGTGTAAGTTTTCTCGAGGTTGAAGATTTTTTTTTCATGACTCAGATAACATTATTATTTTTTTTTTAATATTATAATTATAGCATTAAAAATTTACATATATAAATAAGTTACTCTTATAAGAAATTTTCGCAAAAGAAGCTACTATACATAATTTTAATTAATTTAATGTATAAATTTTTTTTTATGTAAATTACACAATAATTTTAATTTATTTTTATTTCATTTTTTTTTTTTAATATTAAAATTTAGTATTCTTCCATCTAGGTAAATTAATTTTTATTAATTTTTTTTTTACAAAATATTTTTATTTTTTTTTTTTAATTTATATATAAAGTACACAAATATTAAATATTTTTAATTCTTTTCCATAATTTTATTTTTTTTTAATTTTTTTTTTTTTTTGTAATTTTTCAAAAAAATTTTTGTATTTATTTTTATTTATTTTTTTTGGATTTTTTTTTTTTTTTTATTATTTTTTCACTTTTATTGAATACCTAAACTGTTAATAATTTAATTTTTCTATAAATTTCTAATTCTCATGATTGATTGAATTTTTAAGATTATTTAAATTTTGTTATTCAAAAAAATAATAATATATAAATAAATAAAAACTAGACTATGTATAGGAAAAATGCTTCTTAAATGAGCGTCGTAACATAATTGGCTTGAAAGAATTTTATTAGTCCTCATTTATAGAATTTCCAAATATTCTTGGAATAATATGATTCTAAGCTGGCATTTTGTTTTAGAATAAAATCATTCTCTATAATATTAATTTCGTGAATTCCTTTTTCTATTTGGTGTGTGCGTTTCGGGATAAGGATACATCTTAATTCGTAAATTAAGCTATATAATAGTAAGTTGTTAAAATTTTATTCAGCTTCACTTAATATCAAAGTAATAATTTTTCTTTAAATATATGTAGGACTTATTAAAAAGCATGTAGTTCTCTTAAACGGATGTACTAATTATTGTATAGCAGTTAGACATTTCAGTTCCTTTTTTTGAAAATTTATATAAATTTGTTAATTATTATTTTAATATAAGAAAACAGATTTTTTATTTTTTAAATAAGTGCATAATTAATAAATATTTATTGTTATGACAGAATTACACACAAAATGGACCATAATACATTTGAATAAATAAATGGTGATAGAAAAATACTCAAATTTGGCGTTAGTTTTTCATAAATATTATAGATAATATTTGTTATATATAATTATATTCTGTTAACTAAGGTTTTTTTTTTTATTTTCGTTTCAAAACCTCTTTATAATATATATATTCATTTTATATATTCGGACTAGAAACTGAAATTCCTAAAAAAATTTACAAAACTGCTATAAATTAAAATAAAAAACAAGAGAAACTAATTGTTTTGGTAGTAAAGAACTAATTATTAATGGAAATTATTTGGTTACATTTTAACAAAATAATAGTTAGGATTATATTTTTTTGCTGATTTAAATATTTAAAAAAAAAAAATTTGCTTAATAATTTTATTAAGCTAAATTTATTATTGTATGCATTATTTTTAGTAAAAATTATACATTTATTTATTTATTTTTTCCAACAGATTTCTTAAATAATTTTGATTTAATCCTTATTATATAAATATATGTATATAGTATATTGCGTCTTGTTTAAAGGCTTCCTTAGAGCTTCATGTATTTTTAAAAAGTATTTTTAAGAAAGAAATATAGAAAATTAAATGAAATATAAAATGATAATAACAAAATATTACTTTTAAACTGAAATTTTATTTTTATTTTTCGAGATAAGAGAAATTTTAACATTTATTTAATTAAAGTAATAAATTTGAGGGCACAAAATGGTTTTTAATTTTTTTTTTCATATAATTAAAATGTATCATGATTATGTTTAGTTTTTAATTTATAGTAATAATGAAATGTAAGACAGTATAGTGATTATTAAATGTATGATTTGAATATTAATAAAAATTTTCTTATACTTGATTTTAAATTAATATTTTGTTTGTTATGATGTGGTATACTTTTAAAATTTCTTTCTTATATTTAAATATGATTATTTATATTATTAAATTTTCATTATTTATGAACGTATGTATTTTGTTTTTAATTTTTTTTTTTAAATCTGATTTGGGTAATCTATATTTTCTATTTCAGTGTAAGGCAAAAAATTAAAACATATATAATTTTAAGTTTTGTTTTATATTTAATTATATGTAAAAAGCTTAATTTTATTTTATATTATTTGAAATTAATAACTAAAATATATGTATACTTAAAAGAAAAGCAAAAATTTAAGCAGCTTGAAAATTATTTAGAAATATTAAAAATTAAATTATTTCAACTTTTCTAATTTTTATTTTCGTTTGACATCAAGTCATAATTTTATATCGGCTATAACTTTCCAAACAGTTAAAAAATGTATACATATTGCATTCGTAGAGCATAAAATAACGTATTGAATTCCTTTAAAAACTATAAATAAATTCTATTAATTTTGATTCAAACCACATTTTACTCATGAACAAGTTTTTTTTTTATAGAAAAAATTAATTTGCATAAGATTAAATAAATTTTAAAAAATACTGTTAAAAATAAATCGAATTTTTTTTTGCAAGTACCTAAATTCTGATGTCGAATATAATATGAACATTTGTATACATGATGTACTAAATAATAAACAATTTTTCTAGTTTATAAATTCTTTTAAATTTTTTATAATGTTCAAAATTTAGAGAATTTTCTTAATATCTCAAAATTAAAAAAAAAAAACACTTAATAATATGATTTGTTTTTGATACGCAACGCATTAAAATGGTATAAAACAAATCACGAAAATAAATCATAAGAAATTGAATTTATTACATATCACATCATTATTTAATTTAAGCTGATCAATCTTAATTACATATCTACCTACCCTACCATTTCATCGTAAAATTCACAAATTACAAATCAGAATAATAATGAAACGGATATGAATTTAGATAATTCAAAAGTTTTTACGAGTGATAATACATCGAAATTATGTAAACACTGTAAATTACAAACGATGTCAGTGGAAAGAACGTAAAAAAGGATTTGAAAATAAATTCGAATAAAAAGAATATACAGTATATTTATATATAAAAAATATAAGTAGCTCAAGTTCAAAAGCATGATTCGAATATAGTTTTGTTTATTTCCTACATTTAAGTTTGCAGATGTACATAGTACAGTTACATGGTTATGACATAGAAGAAAAACATTATTCTGTCCATCAAAGATAATCAAGGAGTAATATAATATTCTTTAGTGTTGAAACAATAATTTAATAGCACTTAAAAACTATCAGAATTACTTTTTTGTTCTATTGTATATATATGTACTAAATAAATGATGAAAATATGTTAATAGGTATAGTAAATATAAAACACTTGTGTTTTCATCGCATGATATTTTTTTGAGCCCCATTTAAATTTCAAGTTATATTTAAGCTTAATAAATTTTTTTGGTTTGTTCAAAAAGTTATAAAATAATGTATTATCAGTATAATAATGAAATCTTTATTAAAAAAACCATGAAAAAAGCAAACGATTCGATAAGTAACTTACGCTATCGGAGAAAAAAACATGAATTTAGTGATTTTATTTATTTAAGAATAAATAATTTGTTTCGTTTAAAAATATGTATACGATTTTACGAAATTAAATAAACATGATGCTACGTTAAACTTAAACTATTGTGTGTACCTTTCATTTCGCACCAAGTAAATATCGTGATATCTAAAAAATTTTAAAATAAAAATTTAATAAAATTTGTATTAAAAAATATTCAAATAATTTACGACAAAAACATAAAAACTAGAAACCATTTTTTATCATTCCTAATAAGTGTTTATGCTCAGTTCAATAAAAGTGTATTGGTAAATGTAGATACTTTATACGGCAACTTTTTTAATGCCTCTATCTTGTCATCATACAAAATACTTAAGATAGTGCAGAAAATATAAATGTAAATAAACAAAAACAAAAAAGTAATAATATATATTATATACAGTATAGGTATGTAAGGTATATACAGTATATGTATCTAGAATTCATTTAATAAATTTTTTTCACAAATATATTCATATGTAGACACAATTTTGTTGAATGTAATGTAGATAAAATACACTGTTGGTTAAAATTTTCTAATAAACATTTTTTTTATTTGTTATTGTATGAGACTTAAAGATCTCATTACGACGAGAAACAAAAAAAAACTAATTATTAGAAATCAAGTGAAGTTGCAAGATTAATTCATATATATTCAACTAATTAAATAATTAAAATTCTTATGAAAAAAACATTTTAAATTTGAACCTACTCTTGAATACATGGATACAATTTAATGATAGACTATATTTTCAACCTATTAATTCGTTAAATAGAATTTCGTTTTTATGATGAAAACATAATATAAAATAATAAGAGAATAATACACTTGGATTAAATCAAAAACTCTTTACCTAATTATAATATTATAAATTTCAGAATGATTAATATTAAATGATTTTTAAAATAAATTGTCTCAAAATATAAATATTTACACAAAATATATACCTTATTTTATTTTTGCCGACAGTGTAGTTGTATGAATGTTGCGCGGATATAAATATATATAATGTTTTTTTTTTTAAACATTCTGATAAAATATTTTGTATTTAAATATTACGCTGTTGCCAAATTTTTCTAACATATTTTTTTGATATTATTCAGTGTTTTTTATATTTTACTTTTCTTTTCTGTATATTATATATTTTGTTATCAAACTTTACAAATACATATATTTTTATAATATTAATAATTTTGCACACGAAAATCACAACATTTTATGTAACAACAATAATAATAATAATAAAAATAATAATAATAATGTGATTTTTCGTTTCTCATTTTTCTACATAAAATTTACAATTTTTGTACTAGAACGAAAGTACAAATAAATTTTTTTTATTACTTTATGAAAAAAATAAATAATAAATATTATAAACTTTATTATATTATATTGAAAATTTTCCAAGGAATTAGAAAATAGTGCCTAAAATATATTTTGAAAGGCAATAATAATAGGGTATGTACATTTGTATGATTAAGAACTCACATAATATGAAAATTTTTGTTTATTTTAATTACTTAATAAAAATACAAAAAAAAACAAAGTAAAAATAAGTTCAAAATAAATATTTAGGTAAACAGATTCATTATTATTCAATATATAGGTATACCTAAAAGTACACAATGAATTTATACGTGGTATAAATTCATTGAGAAAACATCTTATAATTTAGGCACCACAATATAATTTTTTATTATTTAAATTTCAAATTTAAAAATAATAATAATAAATACATCAACTGATTGAGCATGTAAGTTTCATGCAATTGAGATATAGTGAATTGCGCGATTAAATTTAAATTGTATTGTTATTATTATTAATTTTACATTTTTTTATTTATTATTACTATTATTATTATTATTATTATTTATTAGGATTTTCAAAAATTTTAAGAAATTAAAAATATTTCACTAGTTACAAATTAATTTCAGTTTCATATAAAACCCAAACCAGTTATAAAATAATTAAAAAAACAAAACAAATGCTAAAACCAAAATAAAAACATTGATTAATTAATTTCAGATGTCATATTCCGCACATATATATATTGTTTTGATTTATTTAAATTGAATTCTTTTCTACATGTGTTTGTTGATAAAATTTTATAATTTTAAATAAAAATTTGAAATATTTTTAAAACACTCGTAGAAAATGATAATAAAAAATAGCTGAATGTGACAAATATTTGTTGTTATGTATGTAAAATTTGATTATTAGGAACATTATTAATTTTTATGTATTCAAATCAATTTATTAATTATATTATTATACTTTTTTTTATAAATTATTAGAAAGTTATTCAATTTTCTTTTTCAAGTGATCCATTAAATTTCTTTCTTAAATTTTTCTATTTTAAAATGTTGACCTCAATGGGTTTTTATATAATAAGAAAAAAAAAAATAAATAAAAATAAAAAAATAAGAAAGAAAAATTTCTTTTATTTTTATATTATTCACAATTCCAAAAGTCAATAACGAACTTAAAATATTTATTATATTTTTCTTTTTGTGTGTAGTTTATTATTTTTTTTTTTTATATATAAATTTTTTTCTAACATTTTTTTTTCTATAAACATAAATTACGATACTATATAACAAAATTATGTTTTAATATGTAGTACTGACCTTGTCTTCACCTCGACTCAAAATAAAAAAAAAAAAAAAACTTTTATGAAAAATAAAAAGGATAGTTAGAAGCAATACATACTTATTATCTCTCTTACACAAGGGTTCAAAATTATGTTTAAAAAATATTATTAATAAAAATTAATATAATATGAATTTTAATGATTTCCACAACTGTTTAAATATACACTGGGTAAGGCCCTTAATTTATGATTTTATTTTTTACTAAGTATTATGATTTTTTTTTTAATCAAAAGACAAGTTTAGTACTACACTAGGACTAAGATTTTTTTTTTTTTATAGTAATTTAATACAAATGAAATATAATTTTTTTTTTAGAACAGCATAGTTTTTTTATTTTCTCAAATTTAAAAATAAATTTATTTATTAAAACATACATATCTATTAAATTCAAATGACTTTGACTTAAGTAGATATGTATGTATACAAAAAAAATATTTTTAAATATATAAATTTATATGACTTATATTCATGTTTCTTGAATACAATATAATAATATGTATGGTGTATACTTATTTTGTTAAAAACAATTTTGATTTGAACTTATATAAAGCATAAACTTATTTTCTCGAAATTGTTGTGTGTAGAAATACTTCTAATTCAAGCACCAGAAGAAATTATGTAACAGCATTTTAATCAAAACATAGTTTCGACGACAAAATAAAAAAAATTTAAATTATTCATTATGAAATTTTATAAGTAGCATATTATTTGCAAAAAAATAACTTCAGTGACAACGCTATTTTACTCTTGCAAAATATGAATTAAACGTGAGAATATTTAAAGATAATATGTCTAATTTTATGCGGTAATATCATATTTTAGTTCACAAAAAAGAGAACTTCATATTAATCAAGACATATAAAATTATTAATTTTTTCTGCAATTGTTCTGTTGAAGAAAAAGTTTAACAAAAAATTTTTCATACATATAGTATTTTTTCATATAATAATAAACGCAAATAAAAAACAATCCAAATTAAGGTCTAAATGAAGGGATTAATTGATTTTGAGAAAATATTTATTTAATTATTAATTATTTATTGACGATAGGAGTTTTATTTTTCTCATCAGTGACTGAAAGTGATGAAAGAGTAAACTTAATTAAACTTAGACGATTTTGCAACGAATTTATTTTATCTAACAATTATCTAAAAAACGTCTGAAGTACCCAGTTAATTCATAACAGAATTTATCTCAGTGCTCCCTTTACTGTTGTATTAACAACATTTATATTATTTTGACCAACAAAAAATTTCAATAAGTATGTATTTTAAAAAAAAAAAAACATTATTGATGTTATGTCTAAATTTTAATTTAAATTATTATAAATTGGCATAATGTTTTGATATGTAAACAATATAATTTAAGTATGATTTATAATTATTTGAATTAATTAAAATTTCTGTTCTTATTTATTTGTTTAAATTTTTATAACATTTGGTGTGATAAGAAATATTACGAAAAAAAAAAGTTAAAAATAAAAATTTTTTTAACGAAAAGAAATTGTAAGATTTGTCTTATCTCAATTTTTATGTAAATATTAGTTCTCATGCTCATACTAGAAGAAAGTATTTTTAATTAATATTAATATAATTATGTATTTTGTACTAATTTTAAATTAAAAAAAAAAAATTCGAAATTGTGATGTTTTAATCCAATAAAATTGTTAAAAAATTATAGAAAATACATATTATTACAAATAAAAATAACAAAATTTATACATATGAATATGTATATTATTTAGTTTTGCTTTTAGTTACAATACTAATTTTAATTATAAGTGAAACTATTATGCAGAAGCTTAGTGGACTTTTTTATAAGTTTTTTTTTTCCAAAAAAAAAACTTTTTTTTTTATTGATGACAGACTTATAAATTAATTTTTCTTTGTATTTATATATATATATATAAATTTCCCATGTGAAACAAAATTGGGATAATTTAAAAATAATTAACAATAAGTATAAATTAATGTAAGAACTAAAATATAAATATAAATATAATGACGGACAAAAAAAAAATTTCTACAAAATGAAATTTATGTTTTGAAAATTGTTCTAATATAATTTTTGCATATTGTTTATTACCGTATTATTATAATTATTATTTTTTTGCATAAATATTTTAATCTTTTAGAACATTACTTTTACTCTTATCTAAAACATCAAATATGATTTTTTTTTTTTAATATAAAGTCTAATAATAATAATAAAAAAAAAAAAAACAAAAAAAAATTCCTAGAAATATTTCTTTAACTTATTCAAAAAAAATTATAGATTTTTAGTTTCTAACATAAATATTGAATATTAATAATTTCTTAAAAATTGAATAAATTTCTTAAAACTTCTTAATTTTTTAATTTAATTTTCTTTCCAAATAAATGCAATGATATCATAATTTCTTGAACTCTATTGAACTTAATTTCATTTGTTATTTTGAAAAAATTTTGGTCTCTGACTTCACAAGAATATCATGCTAGCAATGCTTCTGATATAGAATTTAAGATATTGTTCTTACTTCCTCTCGAAAAGTAAAATTCCCAAAAAATATATATTAAGAAGTTTTTCGATTGAACATTCCACATAAGACAAAAAATATAACGATATTGTCCATATATCAATTATTATTTTTAGTTTGTGAAAACAACAAACACTTCAATGTTCAATTAATTTAATATTTATGTTAGAAACCAATAAGTAATAAATTTTATTATTTTACTATAAATATTGAACTAAAAATTTACTTTCTTTTAAATATATTTAGTTATTACAATTATTATTATTATTATTATTTTATCATTATTATTAAATTAAAATTCAGCAAATTCCTTGGCGCATTTTTCCGTACTGGAAATTCGTAATGCTTCTTCTTCGTAATCATCGAAATTGCTAGTATCACCGGGACCCTTACATCTTGGTATAAATGGTGCTTCAATTTTACGTTGAAATATTGCAATCCAATCAGTTGATGCAAACCATTTGTGACCTTTGATATCATTAACGCCGGCCTTTAAATTACCATAACGTTTAGTTAAATCAACTTGCAATAAATTTCTCAGTAAGTCCTTTAAATCAGAACCAAAATGAGATGGAAAACGTACTTTTCCTGATACAATTTTCTCGTAAATTTGAATTGGCTGATCAGCAAAGAATGGTGGATAACCAGCTGCCATTTCATAAACTAAAACACCCAATGCCCACCAATCAACAGCTTTATTATAACCTTTGCTTAAAATTATTTCAGGTGCTAAATATTCTGGTGTACCACATAGCGTCCATGTTCTTCCTTTAACACGTTTAGCAAAACCGAAATCAGTTACTTTTAAATAACCTTGACTATCAATTAATAAATTTTCTGGCTTTAAATCTCGATAAATTAAATCCAAATAATGTAAATATTCGAATGCCAATACAATTTGTGCTGCATAAAAACGTGAATGTGGCTCTGAGAATCGTCCAACTTTGCGCAAATGTGAGAACATTTCACCACCGGGTACATATTCCAAAACCATATACAAATTTGAATTATCCTTAAAATGATATCGTAAACTGACCAAAAAAGGAAATGAAATTGCTTGTAAAATACGTTTTTCATTCAATGTATGTTCAACTTGTTTTAATTTAACAACTTTTTGTTTATCCAAAATTTTCATAGCAAAATAATCTTTAGTTGGCTTATGTTGAACAATCATAACACGACCAAATGAGCCAGTACCCAATGTTTTAATGCGCTCAAAATCTTCCAAACTTGCTGTATTTGTTGGATTTCTTTTCCACTTATCTTCAAATTCTTCTTTGGCCTGCTCAAGAAATTCTTTAACAGTTTCTGCAGCATCTTGTTTTTTGCTTGCTGTTGCAGCATTATTACCCATGCTGAACAATTTTTTTACTACACCTTTTGCACCACCACTACTACTTCCGCTGCTGCTACCACCACCACCGCTGCCTGATGCCTCGGCCACTTCGTTTGTAGAAAGAGACTTTTTTATGGGGATTTTATGCGATACAGGACCACCAGTAGTTTCGGGTCCTTTATCTGAATGATTAGGATTGTTAGTAGTAGTTGTATTAGAAGAGGAAGAAGAGCTTTTAGAAGTTAATGAAGGTGGATTTGAGGAAGAATGATGAAAATTATGCGATTTATCCTTTATTGAGTCCAGGGTGGCTAGACTTTTTTTTCAATTTCACTTCTTTCAAAAATAAATACCTTAATTGGTTTTTTTTTTTTGATTTTTTTATCTTTTTTTTTTAGTTTTATAATAAATTAGAATTATTCACTTTTGTCTAGCCAGTTTTTGGTTAGTGAAATGAGATGAAATGATGAGAATGATTTTAAATAAAATTAGTTGTGTGTTAGAAAGTCTAGTTTTTAATTTTTTGTGTTGTGATAGCTTGTTTCGCACCACACTAGTTTTTGTCTATATTGAAAATTATTATATATACTTATTGTGAATAAATTTCAATCTGAAGTCAATTTAAAAATATTTTTTATTATTATTATAATTTTTCGAATATTAGAAATTCTACTTCTTTACTGTTTTTCTCTAAATTTTTTTTATTGTAAATATTTTTTTAATTTCTGATTTTTTACACTTTTTGAAATTATTATTTTTTAATATTTCTATCTTGCGCACTTTGTATTCCACTCAATTAAATTTGATATTGTTGATTGATATCTGGAAAAAGAAAAAAAAAATATTTTTTTAATTAAATAAATAAGCATAATAAATTTCAGTATTAGCAATAGAAAACATTTGTGTCGAATTTCTTTTTGAAGCAAACAGAATTGAAATTTTTTGTTTCAGTTTTGTTTCACCTTAATTTTTAATCTTTATTTTGTGGTAGAAAACCCTGTGTTAAATATTCATACAGGTACTCGTATACAAATATAAGAGCCCCATAAAAAATTCCAGTGTAAGGTTTATTTCTAACTCGCTATTTGGCATAACTTGTTCCGTACTAATATTAATATTATCTTCAGGCATTGTTAGTTTGATTCTCATCTCATGTTGACTTTTATAGTCTTCTAACTGGGCAAAAAAAAGCAAACAAACTTTTGACAATTTTCAACAAATTTGAAAACTTTATACATTACCAAAATATTAAGAAGAAATTAATAAAATAAATTATAATTAAAAGTACTAACTTATAATTATTATGATGTAGCAAAACATACAAAAAAAAAATTCCCAACTTTCTTATACAAAAAAAAAAGGAACAAAATGAGTTAACAAACTAATCTTTAATAAAAAAAATTCTAATAAGTAGACGAGGGGTCAACCACCAAAGGAATACTTGCATTTTGCTTCGGCAATAACGGCAATAAGTTGGCAATATAGGGAATAATTCAATTAATTGCGGCAATAAAACAATACAGGGGAATTTTTGGCAATACAGGGAATTTTAGGCAATAAATTGGCAATAAGAGCAATAAATTGGGAATACGAGTAGTAGTTTGGCAATATTTCATCCATTATGTCTCAATTATACACAATACATTAACATTTTCTAATAAAAAAATTAACAGTGCGTTCCGCAACTGAGACTATTTTAGAAACTGAAAAATTATTTTAATTTCTAGCATTTCTAGTGTTGGAACGATACGATTTCACAGCTGTTATTTTACATGTTTTCAAATAATTTCAGTTTGGGAACGCACTCTTTAAGTATTGCTTTTTATGTAAATATTGCAAATGTATACTTTTTACAGAAAATATTCTATATACTTACTACAAACAAATAGAAAAGAAACTACCGTTACTGCCACAACGCTCCTCCTAATCAAAGATACCTAAGTAGCTTTTGTTTTAATCAAGGAATAAATCACTCTGATATCTGTGGAACAAAAATTGATATTGCAATATATTTCCCATACAAATTGCTACCAAAAATATATTTCCAAACAAAACACAATGAAAAAATATTTTTTTTCAAATAATTTCTATGAAAAAGTATATTTCTTATCTAACTTATATATTTTTTATGAAGAAATATATTTCTTATCGAAAAATCAATAACTACCAAAAACATATTTTTCAAATAATTTGCATTGAAGAAATATATTTTGTTCACAAATAACTATGAAGAAATATATTTTCTACACAATAACTAAAGAAATATATTTTCTACACAAATAACTAGGAAGAAATATATTTTCTACACAAATAAAGAAATATATTTTCTACACAAAATAACCAATTTGTGAAAGGAGACAAAGAATACTTTTTTTTCATTCACTCAGCTCAAAAAAATAAAAATAATAATTATAATATTAATGATAATATTAAAAAAAGTTATTGTAAAGTCTTTAAATATTAATTAACTAAGTCTATAAATATTAAGTAAGTTTTTTTTATAGGTAGCGTTTTTTCTTTTTCTTATGCCGTCAAAATATTATAATTTACTACCGAACATGTATAACAATTTTTTCTGTCAAAAATTATTTTTTGAAAAAATTTATTGAAAATTATTTTTATAAAAGTTCAATAACACTGCACAACAAATTTCAACTTCATGGATGCTCCAGAGACCTCACTATAATTTTTGAATCCTCACCCAAAAGTAAGTTAAAAATGATACTTGGTTCGTTTGGATCAGCTCGAATTTTTTATATTGACCAATTGCAATTTTTCATGCTTTCTGAGGTATATATTTGTACATTTGTACTCATAAGTCGGTAACAAGTCATCGAAACACCATTTACTTTATACCAATGGAAAGCTGTTCTAATTACCTGTCCAACGACATAAATATAATTGAAACCGCCCAATCATTTCGAATTTAAAGACTCATATAGTAATAATAAATAATTAAAAAAACTCAGTCCGGTCACTTTTTCAAGCATTAAAGGCATTGTAGTAACCCATATTATAAATTTTTTTTTTACTTCGTTAAATTATAGAAGACAATCTCATCTTTCATTTTGACACCTAAACATTGATGATCGGTTGAAAATTACGAAAGCTGTAGAGAGACATTTATCCAACATAATCAATTTGAAACCGCAAGGAAAATTTATACTGAAACTCTGCTCAAATACTAAAATTAAGATTTCTCGGCTATTTATAAACCGATTTTCAAATTTTTTTTATTGAAATGCATCTACTTGATGAGAGCATTCCAATTCTGTTGATAATCAATTCAAAAATCGTTCGTAGATGGTGCTACAAGTCACATATGACAATATTTGGCAATATTTGGGAATATTAGCAATATTGGCAATATATTGGCAATATGGCAATAAATACAGTTTATTGCCAAAATTGGGAATACTTGCATTTTTATTTAAGCTGTGGTTGACCCCTCGTAAGTAGATATACTTATAGTGAATATAATCTATATCTATAGAACAATAAAACTGGGTCAGAAATAATAATAATCAGCTCTTTGGAACAACAAACAAAAGTTAATGATGTTTACATTTTCCATTCATAAAAAAAATTTTACAGAATTATTGTATGGATATTAGTTTAATGGAAAAAATTTTGAAGACAAGGTTGTTAATAACTACACATTACAAAGTTGGTATTATTTTATATTAAGTACCTTTGGAAGTACTTAAGTATTTTCTTTTTGTTTCTTTTTTTTAAAGCAACAGAAATTCTATATTAATTTTATGAATTCATAATCGTATTAGAATACAATGGATACTACTGCAATATTTCGCAGCTCATAAAGTGCGCCTCAATTCATAAAACTCAGTTAAGTTTAAAGCTACTTCTTTTAAAATATTAATCATTAGTTATGAATTGTAATTAAATTGTCTTGCTAGGTAATTAAATTTCTTACAATATAACGCTACAATTCACTCCCCCAATTTATTAATTCAAAGAATTTGAATAACATTTGCATCAGACCAAGAAATGAATATCGATATTAAGCAATAAAAATGCTCCTTTCTTTTTCAACTTCTTCATCAGCCGCAAGTGGACTATCAACTTTGTTAGTATTACCAAAAAACCAGGAAATTGTCTGCAAATATGATTAATTGAGAGTAACGTTACGTGGATTGATTAATGAAAGCATTAATACTTAACCGTGTAAATAAATGATAACACAAAAGAACAGTCATTTAAAATATAACCAAATTTAATTAAAATAGATTTTTTCCTATCATAATTAAATTTTTATTTCAACATATTTTCGTACATTTCTCTGCTCTTCTTATGTGAATAAAATGTATCGCAAGGTTAAAAAAAAAGTTGAAAAATGCAGGTCTACAGAAACAGGACAATGTATTAATAAAATAAATCAATTAAAATTATGTATGAAATTAAAATGTATATTATAAATTATTGGACATATAATTAAAAATATCCCATATTTTAAATGCAGATTTTAAGGCTTTTTAAAAGATAAAAAATTAAGGAAGGAATTAAAAAATACAAAATCCAATTTATAGTGTAGTGTAACTACAGCCTCCAAAAGAAATCGATTTTTTAAAAATAACATTCTAATTCCGTATTCAATTGTTTTTCAAATTGTAATACTGGTATTAGCTTGATTAAAATTTATTTTTTTTTGGTAAATTTAGAAAATTAAGAATTTTTAAAAATAAAATCAAAAACATACTCAAAATAACTTATACGTGATTGATTTTGTTCGAAAAATTTAAGTACCTACTTACTGCTAATTTAGTAAACGATAACGATTTTTTGATAAAAAAAAAAACATTAAAACTTCTAGTTTAATTTTTAATGTACCTAAACAAAAATCGTTTCATTATATTTTAATCTACTTTAGGCAAAATAAATACTTTCTTACTTATATAATTACTTTCTTAATTTCTAAATTATTTCTAAAGAATACTTAGGAAGCAGCACATGTGGCGGAAATGGAATATTAAGCATGACATGAGAAAAAAAAAATATTTTTAAACACAATTGCTTACTTATTTTATTTTTATAATTGAAATTTAACTTTTTTGTTTATCCGAAAAACTAATAAATAAATCTCACTAAAATAAGCATATCAAACAAAAAAAATAATGAAAAATTATTATGTAAGTACACACTGAATTTCTCAATAACTAATACAATTCTATTGGCAAAAATAAATGAGAATTCATTATAGACTAGAAGTCATAATACCTATAATATAATTTTATTAAATTAATGAGTTTTGTAAATTTACAACATTAATCGGATGCACAAATTAAGATAAATAAATAAATTGAAGAAAACTATAAAAAAAATTTTATTCGAAACATAAGTACTTAATATAATATATATGTAGTTATGTAAGTATACAAACTTATGTTTGCAATATAAAAAATTACAAAAATTAAATTAAGTAAAAAAAAAACCCACTTATTTAAGTACCTACATTAAATTTGACATAAAATAATTAAATAGAAACATCACATTTTCCCATAAAAGAATATATAAGTACTTAATTGAATTGTTGAAAAAAAATTGGTCAACATTTTGCAAAGATTTTTTTTATTAAAAAGGTAAGTGAAGATATCATATCTTCCAATTAGAATTAAAACCAAATTTTGTAAATTTTTTTGCTTTAAATACAATTGAATTACAATTTAATTGAAACCAAGGTATGTATTCGGTTCCTTTAATTTGATCAAATATTATTTAATTTTATGAACCTCTTATAAGAAAACGATTTTATTCGAAATAAAAATTTAATGAACTTAACGGACTATCCGGAACTGTCCTTCGTTTCTGCATGTTTTAAATTCCTTTTTTTCTAGATACATATATAAATACATAGGAATAAGGTATAACTAATTGCAACAATAATGCCTGACAAATGACAGATAGCTTATCCTGAAAATAATCAACAATAAGTTCTCGAGTAGCATTTACTTTTACAGATACTTAATTATTGTAATTAACTAATTTTATTAAACAAAATACTTTGGCTTTACATAAGTAAATATTTGCATATGTAAGTAGTTACTAAATATATTAACACAATAAATGACAGCCATGATTAAAATTCACGAATTTCTTACAACAAGAAACAGTTAAACTAAACAATGCATATATTAAGTACCTTAGTAAATTTAAGACTTGGTTAAGGTATACCTACCAAACTACCAAAGTACCTACATATCAGACTACATGTTACTTACTTACTTAATGAAAAAAAAGCATCTTTATATTTTAGAAAATGAGAATACGATTTAAACCATTTTAAAATAAATATTTTCTAGTTAAAATTTAATATGTTGATTTCTTGATTGGAACCATCTACATTTTCAAGGAAACAATTATCTTTGACAGTTTCTCTTTTTAGTTAATTTATACAGATTACATACTTAGATACATAAACTTATTAAGAATAATAATCAATAATGTAATATATCGTTAAAATTTTCAGATTTGTACAAATCTAGAAATTAATCAAAAAAAAATAAATATTTTATTGAAAGCCCATACAGAATATATTATTTATACCTGCTACAATCTATTTACATGTATATAAATATAAATATATCTAAGTACTTATTTATATCGAGATTATTTTAAGAAATTTCATAAATTCAAACCAAATTTAAAATTACAAAAATGGTGACATTTTTAAGTTCTTCTGTGTATGTACCTTAGTTAAAAATAGTATTTTTTTACATTGGCCAATTTATCAGAAATTTAGTATAGAATAAATGTTTACGCTCGTCTCTTATTTGGCATTATTTTGGAATTATAAATAAGTTAAATAAGTGCTCACTTAATTAAAACTTTTTGGAATTTTTGATCACGTTCTTTTAAGTTTTTTTTAACGCACTTAAGTACTTAAGAACTTAACGACATATATATCTATTCTAAATAATCATTTTTTTTTAATAATGTTGAGCTATTAATGTTTAACTAAGTTCTATATTATTTATGCACGAATCTCTCTTGGGTATAGGATAAATTAAAATAAGCCTTCCAAAACAAAGCATTTTATTACGGCAAAATGTTCTAATTATTTATCATTTCCAAAAGAAAACGAAGAAAACCAACTGATGGATTCAAATGAAAATTACTTATGTTCTTTTGAAAAAAGACTTAAATTGGCATCCAAATTTTTCATACCAACCTCGTAAGTGTTATAAAATTTATATCACATCAAGTAAATACTAACTTAATACTTATTTTCGTATTTTCATTATAGATATATGTATTAGAAAAAGTGGATGGATGTATGCACTTATATTTATGTAAGTAGTTCAATACACTAGTTATAACTTACATAATTTCAACATGTCATGGTTTTCATTAATATAAACAATAAACCAAAATATTAAATAATTCAATTGAGGAAACATGAAATCTTCAAAAAAATACTTAATGACTCATTTACCACTTTAGGAAGATCTTCAAAAAAGCTTAAATATGATCCCACCGAGGATCGCACTAAATAGTTATCATTACTCATGTATAAATGTACTTTATTAATTAAGTATTAATGACAAAAATGTACAAAGAAGTACAAAACAATAATTATACATGCAATAACGCTACGCAGATTCTATAAGGTGTTGTATAAAGTTAGAATCAAGGTTAGAATACAAAATAAGTCTATGAATCATGACTTCTTCACTTTTATTTTTATTTACTCTATATTTGAGAATAAATTGGCCACTGGAATCTTAGAATTTGATATTAACGTGTAAGCAAGATACTTATGTATACTTTGGACTCACGTACTTTGGATATTTGGAACAAAAGCTCCACCTAGTTACTTACTTGCTTATTTGAATTACTAATATACTCGCTTATATGTGCATTTTTACTAGCTAGATCTTCGCTTATACTTTATAACTCTCTCTTAGTTAAGTATATTTTATTTATATGGAAATCTTTTAAATTGTTTTAACCCAGAAAAGTACAGTGAATTCTTAAACAAGTCACCCACATTCCTCAGTTGATAAATATCATTATATCTATGTAAATATGATGTTTGTACATTACCTACATATATATTCATAGTTTTAAGCCTTGTGTTCATTTATTTGTCGCTATCTTAAATAACAGTCCCGGAAACAGTCTGAGTGAATAATGAGTTAATAACAAATAAATAACTGTAGTAGGTGCATAAATATTGATTGGTAATTTCAATAAGATCAAAAATAACTTATTGCCCAAAGTCTGGCAAAACCAATATTGTGAGATAAAAATTTGAAAATAAGTTGCAACAACATTAGCTTCCTTCAACAGAATATTTATTATCGAAATTATTTTACAATATTTAAAATTTTTTAATTTGCCAATCGAAGTACATTTCGTTCACAAAATCCATAACTGGAGAAAATAAACTACTTAGCTTTAAGAAAACGAAATTTAAAAAAAAACTGGATTTTTAAGAAGAACTGTCTTAATTTTGAAGATTTTATTGCCAATTTTTGTTTAAATCTTCCAATTCTGTTTGCTGCATTTTAATCTAAAATAATTAAAAATAAGTATTTTATGTATATTTATATGAATATAGATAAGATATAATCCAAGCGCTCGATAGTAATCCAAAAATGCATAGAAAATTATTACAAAAATTTTGATTAAAAATAGAAATTATTATTTTTTTTTTTGTTTTAATTATAAATATTTTCTCCATTTTATCATATAATTTTCTTATCTTTCCAAGTTTTATCTATTTTATTATTATTCTTTTTTTTCGATCACATTTCACAGTCTATTTTTTATTTTATTTTTTCTATTTAATTTTTTGTTTTTTTTTTTTTATTTATTTTCATAGCCCTCCAATGAATATATATATTTTTTTGTTGTATGTACTTAATGTGAATTTTCTAATAAAAAATATATTTTATTGATTTTTTTTTATATATAAATAATAATGTAGATATAAGTATGTTTTTGGGAAAAAAAAATTAATTTATTTACACTGTACATTATTTTTTTTATTTATTTATAAATATTTTTTTTTTTTAGTTTTTTTCTTAAATTATATTTTCTTCAAATTATCAAATTGAGTTATCGAATTTTTCATATCTCTCTCCACCAAATGTCCTTGCTTATAAAAATAAACTTTTTTTTTTTTTTTCAATGAAAAGAAAGTCAATAGGCGACTTAATGTCACAAACACTTGATTCAAGTGGACAAATAAATAAAGACTAAGTATATTTTGTAAATAAATATTTTATAACATGAAAATCTAATCCATACCACGGAAAAATTATTTATGCAATTATGTCACCAATAATGTCTGGATTAAGATTAAAAACAAAAAAAACAAAAGCATGCGAGAAAGATTCTAGGTATTTATACCTATATCTATTTGTGGAATTAAGCTATAATATTTTTAGAATTTGTGAAGATCATAGAAAATAAGTGAAATTAATTGTTACTTAATTCCAGGAAATAAAATTACATGAGCAATTACCAACAGAACCTAAGTACTTAAGTATTAGAATCGAATTAGGCTTCAAATTTATTTGAAGTGTTTAAAATTAAAAATTTAAATATTTATTGCAGCTTCAATGTTTCGAAGGTATAGTTAGCGTCTTGTTCTTGTTCAATAAAAAGCAAAAATTTATTATCTCTTTATTTTAAATAGTATTATTTACACATTCAAGAACGTGTACTATTAGATAGGTATACCTACTTAGTTTTTGTTGAGCATACAAAAATTAGATAATAAAAAAAAATACCTATAAAAAAGTTTTATAAAAACAGACACTTGAGCTGTACAAATATACCTTATAAATTTGATTAATAAAAAAAAAAAAAAAATATTGAGTACTTAACCTTCAAGATTCTCAATTAAGTATCTATACCTATTGGTTTTATGAGAATTCAATTTATAATTGTCTTGAATTTTTTTTTTTTTTTTGTTATACCTATATTCTTCAATTTTTAATTAATATTACATTTTGAAAACTTCTTTATTTCGTTTTCCAAATTTTAAAAAAATTATACCTACTTACTTGTATACATAAATCGCTTTGAGTTAGGTAGGTATTAATGCGATATTAAGTAAGTAAGTACTTATGTTAATCTTTTGGTTTAAAATAGTTTAAAATAAATATGTAAATATGAAAGTCTCAATTGTTAATTGAATATTTTTTTTTTCCTGATTGCAGATATGAGGTTGCACTGAGTTCAAAATTCGTACACATACACCGTGTGTAACGTGTAAGTAACTTATTTTTAGTATTGATAAGTAAGTGGTTACTTATCAAAATTCCTTAAAAATTGCGTTAAGATCTAGCCTACCGCGCCTACCTTTATTTTTACTAAACTTTGATAATTTATAAGTTAACGCATATAGTTTGGTGGTATCTCGGGATATAGGTTCTACCTTCCTACATGTAGGAATATTATTATATTTTCAATTTCATCTACTTACAAAACTTTTCAAAACTAGGCAAGTAGACAGAGATACTTGTTAGAAATATGACAATCGTTCATCTTTTTCCTCAGCAATTTACATTGAGAGGGTAGAGGTAGATATAGTTAGGTAGTATAGGTATTCAGAATCCAAGAAATAGTCCAGCATGCTTGACTTCATTCTCCATGTAAGTATTTTATGTATTTTATGTAAATATGAATATCAGTCATATCAATATCAGTCATCATTCTGTTATCAATCTGTTATCAGTCCAAATGATAATTTAATTACTTAAATGTGCCGTCGTTCACCTTGTGACATAATAGGTATTTTTTTAGTGAATGCATCGTAAACAAAAAAAAGATACAACTTATATTCCACACATAGGTAGATACCTAGCTAGCACATATTTCAACAGTGTAATTGGATGGAAGGTATTTTGACCTTTTTTTCAGCAGGTCTTTTTTTTTTATTTTTTTTTGTTTTTTTGTGTTAGTGAAAAAAAAAATTCTAATATTTCTCCCCGGCAAGTAAAAAGAAGAAAAATAATAAATTAAATTAGGGCAAATTTAAAAAATTTTTTTTTTTATTAAAAAAATTATTCCAATTAGAATTTAGGTTGGTTAGGTAGGTAGATATTTTGATTTTACAATAGAAAAAAAAAAGGGGAACATTTTTGCTTTGTGAGACCTGCCCTGTAGTAATTCTCAAAATTTAATTTACAGGTAGGTAGGTATTTAGTACTTTTTTTATTTTTTTTGTGTACCTACCTAGGTAGGTATCTAAAAATAATTTTTTTTCTTAATTATTTTTAATTTTATTGTTTTGTAAATTTAAGAAAAAAAATTAATTTTTTTTTTCTGTAAAAATTCCACCTCTTAATATTTCCACCACAATTACACCAAAAAGAAAAGAAAAAAAAAATTTAAGCAAGAAATAAAAATATGAAAAATCGATATTTTTTTTTCATTAATATTTATTTTTTATTGTTTTTATATGGCCAATTTCGTCAATGAAAATAATTATTTTTTATTTATTATATTTTATTTTTTTTGTATTTTTAATTTTTTAAATTAATCCAACAAAAAACAGAGTGGAGAGTAGTAAAGTAGGCATTTTTGGGGGTCAAATAAAAAATCTTTCGAAAAAAAATCCCCTGCCTAAATAAAAAAAAAAATTTGTTGTTTTTTTTTCTTTCTAAATACCTAAACACAAATTCCTATTTAACTCTAATTTATTAAACAAAAAAAATATATAGGTATAATTATTTTTTATTTAATTCGAATTCGACACAAATATTTTAATTTTTAATTTAAAATAAAATTTAAGAAAAAGAAAAATTAACCTGCTTTTTTTTTATTTTTTTTTTTTCACTTGTTCCGCAATTGATTTTTATTTATCTGCAAAAAATTTTTTCTTTTGATTTTTTTTTTTTTTTTTACTTTTTTATTCCATTTGGTTTGTTTCGAAAAATATGAAAATTTTCGTTTATTTTTTTTTATTTATTTTTCAGTACAATTTTTCTTCTTTTTTTTTTTTAAAAAAAAAACTATTTTTAGAAAATTAAAATCCAATTTGAACAAAAAACTGAAAAAAATTATATTTTTAAGAAAATTTTGCACTCGCGTACTGTCAGATTGTCACTAAAAAAAAAATTTTATATTCGTTTTTATTTTTACTTGTGGTGTTGGTGTCACATCCAAAAATTCATATACGTGTATAAAAAATAACGCACACACACTTATACTCGTAAGCGATTTAGAGTAGGCAATAATTTATGAAAAAAAAAAGTATTTTCTCCTCAAAAGCGATTATTCCAATTAGAATTAATTTTCTTTACGCAAATTCCACCGACACAATGACCAACTTGGACAAAGCTTCAACTCGCACTGAAAATTTAAACTTACCACACTTTTGTATAATTTTGGTGAAAAGAAGTTGAATAATTTTTAACAGCGCATTGAAGTCGGCTAATAATTTTTTTAACGACGCATGGCATATAAAGTTTACTTTTAATTTTAAAATGGACGTAGGTAAGTTGTTAAATGAATTTTTTTCACGCAACCATCACGTTAAAAAACATTGAGCTTCTATTTCATTATTTGATGATAAGGGTATTATGTAGAATGTTAGCAAAATGTTTAGTTGTTGTTTTAATGCTGTTTTATCATACAAAAAATGTATGTGTTTAAATGTGTTTTAAATTAGCGTTAAATCAGTTTAACGCAATAAAGTATATAAAAAAGATTCAGGCAACTAACTCCTGCTTATGTCAAAAAATAAAAACATCGATTGCACCTACATCGTGCATGTGTGATAATTAAAAAGGAAACGAAGACACAATTAAATCAGTTAAATAAATTTTTTGAACACGAATTTAAAACATGTATTAATTTTACAGTGTACAAACGGTTTTATGAAATTGTCAACATGGTCCATAATTTGATATTTTCAGTCGTATTGCTGTGAAAAACTTTGTACTGTAGATCCATTTTGTTTTTTCTGTTGTAACGCCGTAATAGAGTATGCTTCTTTAACGAACAAAACTAGCGATAAGATTTTCAGCTGTCTGTCATTTTAAATTCCAGTTTGTCAATTTGTTTTATTCTTTTATTTTTTCTTATTAGAATTTCTCATTTGTGTTTCTTCAAAGCAAAAAGTTAGTAAATTTGTATTTTGTTCTACTTGAAATTGATTTATTTAAAAATTTATTAAATTGTATAATTTTATTGTCGTTGTTTCGTATATTCGAGAAGAAAATTAAAACAAAAAAGTAAATAATTTTATAATTATTATCTACAAATAAAAAAATATTAAAGATAAATAATTTGTTTGGAATTAAGGCAGAAGAAATTTAATCAGACAAAGCATTTTTTTTTTATTATTTTTATTTTGATGATTGCAATTTTCATGTGGAGCTTTATGCGAAAAATCAATTATCGAAAAAAATAAACTTTCCATACGGACAAATTTCGTCACTCGTCATCGTCAATTATTCAGTTAGACTTTCTTTATTATTTTTTTTTATTGTGGGTAATTTTTAATTTAAAAAAAAAAGAAATTAATTTAAAAAAAGTAAAATCACTTTTGTTTTGATATGTAAAATAAAATTTCCATGCAATGCGAATAGAAAATTAAAACTAATTTTGATAAAAAAAAATAACTAGCTAGGTTGGTATCTGAAAAGAAATAAATATCTTATTTCATCGAGAATCAACCTGTGCTACACTGCTACCTACCCAGTTAAGATATTTGGGGTTAGGTACCTATATCTAAAATTACCTATTTAATATATCCTACTTATCTACAATTTCAACAATATCAAAGACTATCGTTATAGAAAGAAAGAAACTAAACTTGTTTTTCGAACTCTGAATTACCTATAAAAATAGCCACATAGGTAACCCTAAAATACTGCAGTAACTTAAGATCAAATTGTGCGAATTATAAATGGACCCAAAGTGCCGGAAATCGAACCTGATAGGCAAAAAAAAAAACAAAAAACCCAATTAGAGAACAGTTCACCTTTAAAATTCTTTATAATTTCATTTACTGAAAAGTAAATCTTCACACATTAAGTATTCCTATTGGCTTTGAAGAACAGGTTTTTAGATATTACCTTCATACCTATATATTTAGAATTTTAAACACACCGGTAATAAACCATAAATTTATATTTATTTTTTTCTCCGTATTACTTTTTATATGATATATAGTATGTAGATCTTCTATAATCCATAGTTTTAAATTATAGATGTTACATCTCATCTCATCATGATTCCAATAATATTTTATTTATTTATATTACCCTAGCTTATAAAATAAATACTTACTTTAATATTAATTCAAAAGCTTTTTAAATAAATAGTTACAAAATTTCTTTATTTTCTATTGTTGTCATGTCTCACTTAAGTGAAAGTACAGAGTAAAAAAAATTTGAGCCCTATCATCTTTTTTGTATAGAATAATAATTTTATTATGATTTATTTTAAGATAGACTTATTATTATTAAAGCTGATAAAAATCATTATTATATTTTTGTTTATTTTCTTTTTGGTTCTTTTTTTTTTTTTGTTTTTTTATGATTCAAAACAAATATTTTAATTATATATAATTAATTCAATAAATCAATAAAAAAAAAGACAAAAAAAATTGTACACAAATTTTTTTTATTTTATTTTGATACATAAGTATAATAAACTTTAGTTCACAATCGACATTACGCTTTAACACACTTAATTTTCTTTCTTTTTTGAGTCAAAATATATATAATTTTTTTTTTTTTTTGAACAATAGAAATTTTTAATAAATAAAATTTTGTTTACGTTTTTTTCCATATGGCCTATATGTAATGTACACGTAATTTCCGTGAATGAAAATCGCAATCAAAAGAATAAACTAATAATAACAATAATATCGAAGTAATATTTAAATTTTATTTTTTTTTTCATTTAGACGACAAAAATTCATAAGAATTACAACTTAACTACTTTGATAATAAAAAAGTATATTTTTAATTAAAATTACGTAATTAATTAATTAAAAAAAATAATAATAATACTAATAATAATAACAAAGATGTTAAATATTGAATATTTATATGGAAATAATTATAAAAATCGAACATTTAAATATAAATTTAGAATAATTATGAAAAATTTAAATAATTTAATTAATTATAATTTAATAATATTTGGAGTTTTAATAATAAATATATTACAATTAGTTAATTGCGCTGAAACAGATATTTTAATTGATGCTAAAGCTAATTTGACACATCGATTAGATTCATTAAATTTATTGTTATATACATTTTTATTAATTTTAACTGTTTTAACAATATGGTTATTCAAGCATCATAGAGTATGGTGGCTACATGAAACCGGTCTAGCTGTTATTTATGGTAAATATACATAATAAAAGAGGTATACGAAGTTATAAACGATAATTATTCACGATTTTGTAAAAATAGTTATGTATAAGTACTTATCTGTACCATCTCCTCAGAGTCACGTACGGTAAAAGTAGGTTATGAACCCGGGAAACATATCTGAAGTACACGATTCGCCGAACTGTAAGTAGGTTACGAAAAAGAGAGTTGTTATCTCTGAAGTCTAACTTTTAATCTCGAAACTCTTCATAATATATTGCCACGATTTTAGTTAACTACCCTGAATAGCTTCACACTTGTTGAATAATATAATACAATTAATAATTTTTATTTAAGCACCTAAGTATGCGTCGTATGCGTCAGTAAAAAATAATTCTTCTAGCTAGATCGTGAGAGTCTTCACCTCGGTTAACTTTGAGAGTCTTCACCTGGGTTAACTTTGCTTGATATTATTAATTTTCCTTCACGAAGTCTTCAATTTAGCCTGAAGTGTAACAGAATACTTAAATAAAAGTAATTGGTAACCTTAGTCTAATATAAATAAAATAATAATAAATGAAAATTAATTTATCATCGTATCTTTTATTCAACTATTTTATAACTAAGCAAAAATTTAATTTTAGCAGGAATTTTCATTCAATCAATAGTTCTAGTAAGATATTTTAAATTTTTTAATTAAAAATTCATGTGTATGTTGAACTAGGCAAAATTTATTATTGTTATTAAAATAAGCCAAAATTAATATCAGTATAAAATATGTAAGCTGGAGGCCAAAATTAACATGTAACATGCTATATAAATGTCTTGTCAGAATTTCGAGATGAAAACGTTTAAATATTATTTTTAATATAAAAAAAAAAACAGAAAGATATACCTAATTAATTTCAATGCTAACATATACTTAGGTACCTTTTTATTTCTTCAAATTTTTTATTTACTTATAAAATATGTATAATATGGAAATTGATTGATTTTATTTTTCTTCATTATATTAATTGTGTTAATGAGGGAATATTCTTAAATGTTAACAACATGGAACAGATAAATTTTTGTACCGTTCTATTACTAGTGGTATAAAATTCTTATGTTCAGTACTAATGTTCAAATTTAAGCTTTTATTACAATTTTATAATAAAGAACTTAATTAAATAATTCTCAAGGGTTCACCTTCTATTTCATTAATGTTTCGACAACAAAGCGAACGAAGCCAAACGACCCTTATTCTCACAAATATCCGTTAAAAACAATTTTATCAAATAATTATTGATGTTTACAGCATGATATAATCATTTCTGAAAATCAACATAAATTCTAAATTTTGTAGAATTTTATTTTATTTTTTGTAAATGAAGCATTTTGAAGA
Organism: Hybos culiciformis; assembly: GCA_964007475.1. Taxonomy (NCBI): domain Eukaryota; kingdom Metazoa; phylum Arthropoda; class Insecta; order Diptera; family Hybotidae; genus Hybos; species Hybos culiciformis. Next base: position 146,282,410 of record OZ023273.1, on the reverse strand, counting down.
TAATATAATACTTTTAATTTTTTATCTTGAAATCTAATATTTAATAATACATACATATATGTACCTAAGTTAGTACATATCTTTTTTATTCTCTTTTGCTTATTCATAATTGTTAATTCCTAAATATTTTCAATACAATAAACTTTAAATACTTTTTCTATAATTTTGCACTTTGACATTGACTTCTAAACTTATATACAAATTGAATTAAAAAAAAAACTAACCCTGGTACTATATACTTATACTATACATGGGTATTCCATTTTAATTGGAAAGAATTTTTTTGTGAAAAGCTTCAAAATTTTCATAAAAATATTAACTGATAAATAGAACGCAAAGTTAATAATTTTTTATTAGTATTTAAGTATAAATGAGTCACAACTGTTGTTGTTAGTTGTTATCATATAAAGCAAAATAAAAAAATAAATCGATTTAACATAAGACCAATTAAATTTAATAAATAATCAAAAAAGATTAAATAAAAAATCGTGATTTATAATTTCGTCACGTTCTACCATTATAAATTCATAAAGAATATTTATTGCGGAAAAATATAGAAAATACAATTTTTTTTTTCATGCAATTTAAAATATTTTTAATATGATAACTAAATCTGGAAAAATGTAACGATATGGCTTTTTAAACTTTCCACAATCAAATAATGTTTAGAAAAAAAAGTTAATAATAACGTATGTATAGATTTCATTGATTATTATGATATTAAGTTCTCTAATCGTTAATATAAAACTCACAGTAATTTGCGTAGTACAGTATATACAAAACATTCTTTTAGATGTTTTTAAAACTGTTTGTACTTATTACCGTATATACAGAAAAAGTCGATAAGCAAATTTAATTGTTTTATTTTTTGTAACAAAATTTATTGCATAGCCTTTGGTCGTAAACTGGTCGTTAGAGGTCTTCAAATACAAAAAATTGAATTTAATGTTCGAAGTCTTAATTGCTTAAACATATATCGAACACAACTCGAATTTTAGTTTACAAGCTACTACCATTGCTTTGTGTATTCTGAATTATTGCTACTACATCAACACAGATACTTAAGGTATCATCGAGGATACAATTTATTTTATCTATACCTATTTGATTTTTTTCAGCGATGCTTTCAAAATAAAATATTTCAATAAAACATTTTTATTTTTAACATTTTTATTTTTAACATTTTTAGGATTAATTGTAGGCGCTATTATTAGATATGCTAGTTCTTCAACCCCTTTAATTCATGTGCCTGTGGATCCTATTCCAGATACAAAATTCAATCAAAGTTTGCCACCAGATACATTATGGCTAAAGGTATTTTTACAGTTTTATTGTTTTGTGAAATAAATCTGAATTTATTAAAATAATGACAATATTTTGAAAATAATTTAACATATATATTTTTTTGTAATAATAACGTTTATTCCTTCTTTTTTTTTTTAAGTTTCCTGGAAAACTAACATCAAATGCTACAAGTAAGGAACAAGAAAACAAAACATATTCGTATTTATTTCGGGGTGAGGTCTATGATGTTGCTGAAAATGAAATCGATTTAAAAGCCACATTCGATCCTGAAATATTTTTCAATATAATTTTACCACCAATTATCTTTCACGCTGGATATTCGTTGAAAAGGGTTAGTTAGTTATAATTTTAAATATTTATTGACCTCCCTTAAAACATTTAAATAGAACAATAGAATTTTGTGTACTGAAATATTAATACATAAATTATAATGTTTATTATAATAACCGTGCAATGTTTATTATAATAATAACCGTGCCATGGTGCAGCGTTTGTTATAGTAACCATGCCATGGTGTAGTGTTTATTTTACATTTTACATTGAGTCGCGGATTCGATTTCCATTTGGGCTCGAATTTGTGAAAATTTTTTTGTTCTGCACTTGAATTAAGTCTATGCTATTTTGTTTTATTTAAATATGAATTTATTGTAACATTATGTCAGTCATATTCGATTCTGAAAAGTAGATAAATCTACAAAATATAAAGCTAAATTCAAGATAAACATAATTGGTGATATAAAATAAAATTAAATTAAATTGAATAAAAAAAATAATAAAGAAAATAAATTTATTTTTTTAAACAGAAATATTTTTTCCGAAATCTTGGTGCAATTTTGACATTCGCTATTTTGGGAACAACATTGTCAGCATTTTTAATAGGTAGGTAGTTTTATCAATATTTTTTGGTTCAATCCACGAATGTTTTGATGAACTTAAACTTAACTTTAAAAATTAATAATAAAAAACGAATAACTATAAAATATACCTATACATATATTTATTTTTTTTTTAAATAGTTATTTGAATTTTTTTATTATTGATTTTTTAAATTCTAGTTATATTTATATTTTCATATTTTTAGGAGGATTAATGTATGGATGTGTCCAAATGATGCCACAAGTATTAAGCAAAAGCTTTACGTTCTTGGACACTTTATATTTTGGAGCCTTGATATCACCAACTGATCCGTTGACTATATTAGCAATTTTTCACGATATGCACGTTGATGTTAACTTATACGCATTAGTTTTTGGAGAATCAGTTCTAAATGATGCTGTGGCTATTGTTTTGAGTGGGTAAGAATGAAAAAAAATTAACATTTGTTAGCTTTTTTGAATTTTATGATAAAGTACATTTGACTCCGTCTTAAATTAGAACATATTTGATACTTTTTGTTCTCAATTAATATAATACACATATTTTTACAGGGCAATTCAAAATTATGGTGAACACTATTCAAGTACTGGCGGTTTCGAAACTAATGCATTTTTCAAATCTTGTGGTGATTTTTTCTATATTTTTTTGCTGTCTTTATTTATTGGCGCGATAATGGGCTGTGTTACTGCATTATTAACAAAATTCACAAGAGTTCGAGATTTCCCACTTTTGGAATCTGCTTTATTTGTTTTAATGTCGTATAGTACATTTTTGATTGCAGAAGCGTCAGAATTAACTGGAGTTGTGGCTGTGTTATTTTGTGGAATATGTCAAGCACATTATACTTATAATAATTTGTCACCCGATTCTAGGACACGTACAAAACAAATATTCGAATTATTGAATTTTTTAGCAGAAAATTTTATTTTTTCATATATTGGTGTTTCGATGTTCACATTTCCGAAGCATCATTTCGATCCGCTATTTCTAACAACTGGCTTTGTAAGTTTCAAAAATATTATTTTTTAAAATCTTAATATGAAGACCATAATTTTAAAAATTTTCAGTTTTGTGCTGCGATTGGTCGTGCTGTTAATATTTATCCATTATCATTTTTGTTAAATTTAGGAAGGAAACCAAAAATTTCAATGAATTTCCAACATATGTTGTTTTTTGCGGGTAACTAAAAATTAGTTTTATATGGATCTAATTATTTTGGTTCCCCAACATTATATATGTATAACTGTTTTTATTTTAAGGTCTTCGAGGGGCAATGTCTTTTGCTCTAGCAATTAGAAATACTGTTTCTGAGGCAAGGCAAGCTATGTTAACGACAACCTCTTTAATAGTTATTATAACTGTGATCGTGCAAGGTGGTGCTTCAAACTTTTTACTTAATTGGTTAAAAATTCCGTAAGTTTTTATACTTATTTATTACTTATCAAAGGTTCTCACGGTAATTCTTTGTTATGAACATTTCTTTTTTTAATTTACCCGAGAATCCGGAAAATTTATTTTCATCATCATATAGTAACGAATCGAAAATCAAAACTGTTTGTTTTGATCCATCCTAACCAAAAGGGCTGCTGAAAACATGATTAAAATTATTTTTACTTTTTAATAAAACAAATTTTTTAAATTCACTCATTATATTTTAAATTCTCAACAATTTATTTTTAGAATCGGTGTGGATGAAGAAACAGAACAATTGAATAATTATTCAGTCAGAAGTGTAAGTATTATTTTTTTTTAACTATTTTAGTTGAACTAAATTTCTAAAGTCACAGTATTGCATTCTTTGGTTCAAATATTTGTGTCTCATTCAACAAATATTAAAAAAATTAGAGCTTTTTTTCCAAAACCTATACTTTATTATATAAATATAATGTTTCAAAAGTATGTGAAAACTTAGCAAAATAAATCTTAAACAAATCGGAAAGACATATAATTAAGGGTTGCGGAAAGACTCTGGGGCCCACGTGATTTACATAAATTAGTTTACTGTGAGCTACGTATCTTTAGTTTAATAGTATACATACTTTTTTTTATCACTAGCAAAAATTTGAAAAGTCCTACAAAACCTTCGAACAAAACAAACTGATTAACGTAAAATTACATATTTTTTAATTAATTTTTGCAATCAAAATTATCGACCTTAAAGGTTTATAATTCAATGGAGAACACGGCTGATGCAGGAGCGGTACGTTTAAGATATTTTTAACTTTTGTTTATACTTCTGAATTATGAACTATACTTTTACCAATTACATAAATACACAAATCTTTGTTGTAATCTGCATTACGTTCAAAAGTTAATCTTAAACTCTATTTATTTCTTTTAACGAAAAAAATCATCAGTCTATCGATACCGGATTAAATCTTGGACAGTTACCAATTTCGAGACGACAAAGTTCAATGGTGAGAAATATTCACAAGCTCTTCATTCTATAGTTTTTTATGAATATAATAAATTTTGGATAATCTAAATATAATATAAACAAAAATAAAATAATACCTAAATATATTAAAATTAAAAAATTTTTATTAATTATTTTTGAAAACAAATTTTTACCCTTTTTCGTTTCTTATATAATATTAAATTATATTTCATTTAAATATGAAATTTCCTTCACAAATTGCTTTTTTGAAGATAACTTATAAAATCTTATATTAAAATATTGAGATTCCATTACTCGCGGTATTTTAATTTCAACGAATTTATTTAAGCTTAATCACAGCTCATAATTTTTGTTAAATTTATTTCATTGCATATATAATATGAATTAATTGCAAACAATTTTTTTAACTACTATTTGCTTAAACTCAACATAATTACTTTTCATTAATTAACCGTGAACTCAACCTTAACTGTGTACTTTATTTTGATTTTAGTGACTAAAAATTGTATATTCGTCAAAGTCGCAAGTAAATCAAAAACGAAGAAAGAAATCAAAACTTAAAACAAACATGTTAAAATTTTTTTAATTCCACATTTTTTTTCCCTTAAATAAATAAAGATTTACAATATTTAAAATTAAATATAATAAACAAAAATTTAATTAATTTTGCCTTTAAAAATTATAATTATTTAATAATTTTGATGTTTTATTCTAGGATACTGATAATGGTGATATTGAGGGCTCAACAACTCCCGGAGGTACAAAACGTAGCAACGAAAAAGCCATTTTGGCTCGCGTTTGGGGAAACTTCGACACTAAGTACAAAATGAAATTAATTAATTATACAATAAAATTAATTAACAATTAATTAAAAAATAATATTTTAGATATATGAAACCATTATTAACACATTCAAGGCCAACATTATTAGAAACCTTACCGGTTTGTTGCAATCCAATAGCTCGGTTATTGACAACTACAGAACAACTGACTCAGGTAAAAACGACAAATATTTGAATGCATGAGAAATAAATATTAAAATAACAATTTAGTGGACAAATCATGTTTAGGCATATCACATTTTCATCCCTTTTGATTCATTTGGAAATTGATTAAAGTATATCATCCTAATCCTAACTTCTATTTAAATTTCTGCTAACATTCGAAACCAAGTGACACAATATGTTGTTTAAAAGCCTTGAAAATCAAGTGCTTGAATTATTTTTTTTCTAACTAATGTTCTAAATTTAATTAAAAAAAAAAAAAAGATTTATCCTTAATATAAAATTTGTCATTTACATATTTCTATTCTCATTAAAAACATCAAAAATTTTCGGAATGGGAATTGGAATGGGAATTCTGATAAAAAAAAAAAAATAACAATTTATAATTCATAATAAATTAGAATGGCCAAACGAGAAGATCAGATTCTGACTCTGATTTGTGTCTAGATGATGGTAATGATAGTAATTTAGGTGCTCCACGTAGAAATTCTATAAATCGTGTAAGTATTCAAATTGTTTCGGATGAGCGGAATACATTTTTTGCCAGTTATAAAAATCGTGATTGAAATTTTTAAAATTAAAAGAAAAAAATTTTCTAATTATGTAAAAGAAATTTTTATAAAAAAAAAATTATAAATTAAATTAATTAAAATTAAAAAAAAAAAGGGAAAATTTTATGGAAAGTGTATTTCGTAATCTAATAAAAACTTAGATTGAGTTTTAAATGTACTGTAGATTAATACAGTAATTATAGATATACACTTTTGATCGGTTAGAGCAAAATCGTAATTGATTAATATTTTCTTTCTACAATCATAATAAAACAACACAATTTTTTTTTAGTTTTATTCGCTTTAGAAATTTCTGCAGTAATAATTTATAATTCCAAAATAGAATTTTAATTTGATAAATAAAAGTAAAATATGAAGAATTTAAACTTAGTATTTCTTGATCTGTGGCTTGGGTTTCAAAGTTTTTTTTTTATTGTCTACGTAAATTAAATAGAATCATTATGGATTGATAAAATAGAAAAATTGTTATTCTATTCAAATTGAGAAAGAAAATTGAGGCATTTCAAAAGTCCAAATGTGATCTTCTCATTTAATATATTTTATAAAAACTGAATTTCTTGCTAAATTTTTAAATAAACTTCAATGATTTTTTAATTTAATACAGTTTTCTTTATTTAAATTAGGTCCGCTTTGAGATATATTAGTAATGATTGTTAGTATTTTGTATTTTCTATTAAAAAATTAATCTACGGTACAAAAAATGAAAAATGCAATCTAATGTTTAATATTTTCTTTTTTTTCTTCTTTTATTTTACAATTTCTTTTATTTGCATGCTAACAATAATAATAATGATAAAAAAAAAAACTCAAAATTATACACAAAAATTACTAACAATGGATTCAAAATAAAAATAAATAAACCTCCTTTCTATTTTTATTATAATTTTTTTTTTTACATAACTACTTTAAATAAAATTTGGTAAACTAACTCACATTTTCAAAATATATTTATTTTATACACTTTCCTGAATAACAATAATTTTTTTTTATATATTTATGGTTGAAATTTATTATGGTTTATATTTAAAAATTAAATAAAATTTTAAAATAATGGTGCTTTTTATTGCTTTCATTATTAAATTTAAATTTTTTTTTGTTACATAAGAATGAAGTTTTAAACGAAGCTAATCAAATAATTTCTGATCTCAATGTTGTTACAAATAATTTTATGTAATAATAATTTTATATAAAAGGGCTTGGTAGAATGTTTCTTTTTGAATAAAAATATAAACAGACAATATAATTTAGATAGATTCTAATTTAATATATTTAATATATATTTTAAAATTAAAGTTGTTCAATGATTGTTCACAACTTTAAGAACATCTGAGAGAAAAAAGAAAATCAAATAGATTCAATTTGAAATAGATGGTATTACGTACGAAACCACTTTAAATATTATATAGTAAGATGAAAATATAATAGTAGGTATACACAACTATGAATTTGTTAAAAAAAAACAGTTTGAAGTTAGTTTCAATCTTTTTTGTATATTGTTTTGTTTATTTATTTTCATAATTAAACTTCAAGAATTTTTATATCTTAATGTTTGGCTGGTGTATTAATTTATTTCATATTTCGTTAAGTCATCAGTTAGACTAAACTACTAAATCTATTTATCATTAGTAATATTATATTCTCTGAGTAAAGTTATTGTTTTGAGACAAATATACCGATGTGACTTAATTTAACGAATCTCAGTTTCAACCCAAAATGACTAATCTATTAAATTAAGTAATGTTTGTAATTTGATGGTTGTCTGTTTTTTATTTTATATTACGTGATTATTAAAAAAATTTAATACATTTAAATTAAATTTTATTTTAAGATTTTATATAACCAATAACATTTACTTTGATCAAAGTTGAGAAAAGTATAAAAAAAAACATTTCAGACTGAAAAATCTAATAAATTAGTTTTACGTTACTTATGTACATTAGTTATTAAAGTTTCTAATTAAGATTTCCAATTTTTTGGACAAAGCGGAACAGTTCATAAGCTTGTATAATCAAATTTAATTATTATTTGGATTTTATTTCACGATTTTAATCGCCACTTCCATGAAAATACATGGGTAAAAATTAGTGATGCTTAAATGCATTCTAGACATTATCCCTCAATTTTGGGTCAAAACTATAATAAGATTGAAACTAAATTAGATAACTTTAAAAATTATAATTGTGAAAAGTGACTATTTTAAAAATTGCATCAAATAACACTGAACATATACGTAGTTAGTACATTTTTAGTTTTGTGTGCAACAATTTAGATTTAATATTGCTTTTTGTAGCATGTTTCTTTAATTATTTTGTTGTGTTTATAATTTTTAAAAATTTTTTTCAGGATCAAAAATTTGCGCTTTCACAAAGTTTTCATCATGTTTAAAATTATTTTGGTTCTTCATTTTTACGTCCATTAATTTTATTTTTTTTTTTCTTTCCTTTCTTAACTTTTTTTCTTATTTCAGTTATTGGATTAATGTGATAAACATAATATTGATGATTTTATTACTTTAAATTGAATTATTTTTTCTAGATTTATTTAAAAACAATAGCATATAAATTAAGAATGTAGGTAGCAATTTTTTAACATGACAATTTTTACTATAAAATATATATAAATCCATTACATATTACACATTGATTTGTATTTGAATATGAGAATTTAACAATAAAAATATTGATAACCTGAATATTCTAGAAAAGTGTAGAATATTTTTGATCAAATTTTCAATGAATGAAATATCAACTTTACAGTATTATTGTTTTTATATCAATATTCCCTAAACCTATTATATAAAGTAGTTATAGAAACAAAAACAAAAGCTTTTGAGGGTTTCAAAATTAACTATTTATTAATGAAGAGCATTTCTAATGAACAAAAAACTGATTATAAAATAATTACTGAAAAATACAGAACAAGAAATTAAATATTAATAATGCAAGAGATCTATGTTTTCTTTTATATGCTATAGTTCGAAAACTATTATATTTTTTTTATTTTTACAATATTGTAGAACAACATTAATGTCAATAAAATTGACTCAATCTGTGAAATAAATTCTAGGAAATTTTGGGTGTAATAAAAAAAACTTATGTTTGTTATTAATATTTATAAGTATTATTTAATTATATTCTTTTATGTGTTAAAAAAATGTTGAAATTGGTTTCGTTTATATAAAAAAAAAAAAAAGTAATAGAGAAACTGCTTACTATTATTATTATTTTTCTTTTTAATTTGTCAGTCTAATTTCTTAATTGAAATGCAAATTAAAAAAAAAAATAATCGATGTTTCTTGTTATTCATTTTCATCAATTTAAGATCAAAAACTTTAAAAGGGATTCGACATATCCGAAAATGGTAATCAATCTAAACTTGAAAAGCATAACAAATTCTAAAATTTTAGTTTTAATTTTACATATATCGAGATATAAATTATTATTAATTTTTCAATACTACTTTCATCTGGGTCAACATAACTCAAGGAAACATTTCTTTATTTACATAATTGTTGAGTTTGTTATCTTCAATCTTCTATCATAATAAATTTTTTAAATAAATAATTTTTTTAATTTTTTGGACTTTTTTCTTACTTTTTAGTTTTTTTTGTCTAATATTACTTTTATTTTGTTAAATTTTGTTTGTTTCAAATTTTGATTTTATATATTTGTAAAATCTTTTCTTTTATTTATGGTAGTTATAAAGGGAATGTAATCGACGTTATGTAAAATTTGAATTGTTATTTAAAAATACGTTAAATAAGTAGTACGAGTTAAAGTAACAGAAACCTGTTCCATTTTTTCTTTTCAATTGTTTGAATAACTAAAGCTTTTCAAAATTAAAAAAAAAAAATCACTAGCTGTCACTGGGTTGTTTTTAATATTTTATTTTTTTATTAAAATCAATAAATGTTATAATAATAATTTTTAATATGCTTATATATTTATAGCTTAATGTTGATAATTATTAGGGTTTCCTATTAAATGTTTTCTGTTATTGGGATAAAAACTTTAAAAATTGCTCTTGACATGACGCGTAAATCCATAATTATGAGACTTGTTTCATTTAATTCTTTCTCCTTGTGTGGTTTATCAAGATTTCGTCAATTTGACATGACGCGTAAATCGTAATTGTGTACACTGTCATTTACTAAGTTTATCATAATTTTTTTTTTTACAAAAACTTGATTAAAATTTTGCGTTAATAGTTATGGAGATCAAACTGTTGCTAATGTTTTTTTGAGCAAACTGAAAGTTATTATATTTTTCAAGACCAAATTTTCAAAGATGCTTATCTTGGCCTAAGCATTTTATTATTCAATAGAAACTAAGTTTTACACTTTGAATGAAATGAAAGACTAACGTCAATTCAACTTTAATATATGTATTATTTTAAATAATTCGTAGTAAATAAGATACGAGAAGCCTTCAATTTATTTCCTCTTTTTTTGTTTTGTTAGCAATTTTTAAAGTTGTTAAATTATTTATTTATTTTTTTTTTTTAAAAACATTATTACACCTTTCATCTGCAATTGAACAATTTTTTTTTTCCTTTTTATAAGTTACATTATTTTATTTTTTTTTGTATGAAATTATAATACAAATTTTTTCATGATTAACTAACATAAAAAAAAATTTATAAAAATTTTTGAATAAAAAACAAAAATATTTATTTCTTTGTTTCTTCAATAAAAATTGCTTTCTCATAACAAATAAAAATTTTATTGTTTACATTATAAGATGGAAATTTTGGAAAATCCAGTAACTACTCGCATAAGATTATTAGGTTTATATGGAAAAAATATTTAATAATTAAATTTAATGTATGAAAAATTTAATTGAACGTACTATAGCAAAAAAATAAATCAAAAAAAAATTTTAATTAAAAAACCTTAATGAAAATTTATGTAATTAAAAAAAAATTTAGGTACCTTATTATCAGAAAATGTTTGTTTTTTTCTTGTTAAATATTTTGGTCTTCTACTTAATTTTTTAGTATGATATTTAAGTTTACATTACAAGTTTACATACTTTTATTTTATTTATTGCTGTAAAAAAATTTTTATATATTCAATTATCTGTTTATTTAAATCGAGGATTATGATAGTCATTTAAAATCGAAAATTGTTGGGTCGATGATCGATCATGCCCTCATTTCGGGCGAAAGCTTGAGTTTAAAGACTGCCAAAAACAAATATTTTTCGTTCCCAAAAAATTACGACAAAAATGTGAAAACTGGCTTTTTTCATACAATAAAATAAAATTCTTTTCATTACTATTGTGTGACATTTATCGAGTTTAAAAAAAAATTAATCATCAAACAAATGTAGATAATGTACCAAAATTTTTATGTATTTGTTTGGAGCTGATTAAAATCCACGAAAATTTTATTCATAATTGAGGATCAGATATGCGCTTATTTTAATGTAATCACAATTTTATAAATCTAACTAAATAAACATTGCTTGATATTGTTGCTGTTATTTTAAAAGTCATGATAAAGTTCTCAATTTATTTGCAAAATTTCTATTAAAATTTTTTTTTAATTTATCAACAATATTTCTAGAATTTTCACACTTTAAAATAGTTTAAAAAAATTTATATGACTTCATTTCATGTAATGCTGCAATTTTGTGTATTTCAAAAGTTTCTAAATAATTTTCCCCTCCACAACTTTGAACGAAATATATATTTGGCATGTAAGCTTATTCAAAGCCCTTATTCAATAAAAAATAATGACTTGCAAAAACGTAACAATTGATTAAAATTATAAAATAATTGTAAAGGATATAAAACAATTTTTTTTATTGAAAAAAACGAATCTTAAAAAATATTTAAATTATTTAAAAAATTTGAATTTAGAGGAAAATTCTTGTAAATTTAATATTTAATTCTTATGGTTATGTTACTTTTTAGTAGGCTAGAAACTATTTCAATTATACTATTTGTGTATATTTCAAAAACATTGTAATTAAAAAGAAAGTTGAAAACAATAAAATAAAATGTTTTATTTATACAAAAAAAAAAAGATAAGTTTCAGAAGATAAAGATGTGATGGAAGGCTAAGGGAGCAGCAACTTCTATAATTTAGTTCAGATTGAACATCTAAGATTGATTTTCTTTTGAATTAGAAAGTTTCAAGAATTGCTAGAAAGATTCAAATGCAATGACAAACAGGCTTTCAGAAAAAAAAAATTATGCAATTTTCTTTATTATAAATTATAAGTGTAATAATGGCTTAGAAACCATTTTTTTTAAATGAACAAATACTTATACAAAATCCAAATGAAATAACAATTTTTATATAACTAATAAATGCAATTTCGTGTTTTTTTTATCCAGAAAAAAACTCGTACTATAAAATTATTGATTTAAATGTTAATCTCAATCTTGCCAGTTTTCTTTGATGCTCTATTGACTTTTGACTCTGAACTACGACCTAGTTCCTCACAGATATACTTCCCAACCATAATTAATTCATCTATATCAATGCCGGTTTCAACTCCCATGCCTTAAAAGTAAAATAATAAAATTTAATATATAATGCATTAATTTTTACTCGACTTATTGAACTTACCGTGCAACATATAAACTAAATCTTCGGTAGCAACATTACCTGACGCTCCGCGGGCGTATGGACAACCACCTAACCCGGACACAGAAGAATCAACAACTTTTATTCCACGATTCAATGAAGTTAAACTATTGAAAATAGAAAATATATACAAATATAACAAATTCACTCTTTCTTTTTTAACTATAATTACATGTTTGGCAAAGCTTGGCCGTATGTATCGTGACAATGAACTGCAAATTTCTCAGTTGAAAAATTTTTTATAACCTCATCGAGCATTTTATTCATGGTTCCAGGTGTCCCAACACCTAGACAAAATAAAAAAAAATTATATTGATAAAAATTATAATCATGGATATAAAATACCGCAGGTAGGTATATCAAAAAATTATAAATTTTAATATAAATTTGTTATTCAAAAATCAGAAAAAATTGTTAATACACGAAACCTAACATAATGTTTCATCCAAGGCATAGATAAAAAAAATTCAACTATTAATTACTTAATTTTAATAAACTTACCAATGGTATCTCCCAGCGAAATTTCGTAACATCCCATCTCAAGAAGAGATTCGACAACTTTGGCAACTTTGGAAGGCGGAATTGGTCCCTCATAAGGACATCCTACAATAAAATTATAGAAATTAATTTTCTAGAGAACCTCTTGGAAATTCAAAAATATTTTCGAGAATTCCCAAGCTTCTTGATAATCTTATTTTTGATCGGCAAATGAGAATTTAATAAATAAGCTATTTTACCAATAACCGTTGAAACATATCCACGAACTTTAATTCCTTCTTTTTTTGCAGCATCTAAAACTGGTCGAAATCGTTCGATCGCTTCATCTGCAGAACAATTGACATTTTTTCTCGAAAAACTATCTGATGCAGCTCCAAAAACTGCAACTTCTTTTGCGCCAGCAGCAACGGCTGCTTCAAAACCTTTTATATTTGGAGTTAATACTGGATATGCAATTCCAGGATATTTTGTTATGCCGGTCAACACTTCATTATTATCAGCCATTTGAGGAACCCATTTAGCAGACACAAATGAAGTGGCCTCGATAGTTTTTAAACCTTAAAAAAAAAAGCAAATTAATATATACCTTTACCTTTTACCTTTATCACGGATACTAAATCGATACTGAAGTCAAAGTTGAAGAAACTAAATGGTATGACTGTCTGAAATGTGGTTTGTTGTGTTTAATTTATGTGACCTTGGTTTAAGTCTTATTATGTATGTAATTGATTCATATTAAGCAATTTGAATATATGTTTTCTATAATTAATGATATGTAATACAAAAATGGTACTGAAATAAAGTCAGCTTGCATTAAGCTTGTATCTTATCTAAATACCCACCTTCGATTGTGTTACTTTTTTACCTGTTTTTGATAAAGCATTTATTAAATTTATTTTCACAGCAGCTGGTAATATTTTAGGTTCATTTTGTAAGCCGTCCCGTGGTCCAACCTCAACTATTCGAACTTCGGGTGGAATTCGCTAAAAAAAAAAAATTGTTTGCTTCAAAAAAGGTTTTATCAAATTGGTTCATCTAGCAATAATGTCAATCAATCCAAATCCCAAAATAAATGAATTTATTTAGGTGGAGTGGTATGTAGGTATAGGTTACTATCGTGAAATTCCAACCACCGGCAACAGGTTTTAATAGCTGCCGGTTTTCATTTCTTGCAACAGAACAGAAGTAGAAAAATTGCATTCCATTGGCGAAACCGAATCGAAAACTAGATAGTTACCTGTGCATTGGAGGTTAAATAGATTACTTTTTTCCTTTTTTTTTTGAAGCTATAAGTAATAGAATTTCACTCACCGCACAAAAATTTCGAATTGAAATTTTTTGTAAATCTATTGCGATTTTCTTTGGAAATTTATTCGAAATCATGAATAATGACGTAAATTATAAATTAAAATAGAAAGAAATGCAAATAAAATTTCAGAAAAATTATTATTAATTTAAATTGAAAAAACAATAAGAAATTAATAACAAAAAAAAAAAGATTTTTTATTTTTTAGTAAAGAAAAAACTAAAAACAAAAACAGAAGGAAAAAACAAAAAAAATTTTTTTATAAATCCGGAGATATACTCAATGTTACTGACGAGCATGAATGCGCCGCAAAATGCCTTCAAAATATTTTAATAGGGTGTGCTAATTCTATAGGCCATGTCAGGTGCTGCCTCTGGTGTATTAATTAAACAACAAAATATTAGATTCTGAGCACTTTTATAACATACCTACAAAGAGTACAAAGTAATTTAAAAGAAAACAACGTAAATATATTATATATGTTAGGTTAAATAATTGTATATATTTGTATAAAATGATGTGAAATTTAACTATAGGTAGGTAGTATACAATAATATATTCATAAAATTAAATTTTACTTTACATTTGATATTTGGATTATTTGTGTATATTTCTAAAAGTTGACCTTTTGATAATTAAACTGCTTATTATATTGTACATTTCGGTAACAGTTCCTTTTTTTAGAGACCATTCTTCATCATAAATTTTATCGTTATTCATTGAATCTTTCAATTAATGATATTAATTTAAAGGTCATAGGTTATAAAATACATAGAATATATAAAATACAATTAATTTTATTAAATAATTTAAATTTTGTTTTGTTTAGTCAGAAAGTGTATAAAAATTGTGAATTTATTATTTTATACAATTTTTTGAATTTTATTATTTTTTTTAAATTCAATTATTTCATTATTTCATTCGGTTTCCTTCAAAATACACGTAATGCATAACCAATTCTAATTTTAATTTATTTTAATTTAAAACATGCATTAATCAATTATAAGATAGGTTCCTTTTTTAATCACATAAAATAGATACTAAAAGACCCCATTAAGGCTAAATTAAAAAAATACCGGGAAAAAATTATTTAAATTTTTTAGATTTTTCTTCCTTATATTAATTAGTTTTGATTGATGAAAAAATATGTTTTTATTAAAATAAAGAATTCATTTATATTTTAAAGTTTGAAAAGCCATAAATATACTTTACTTCAACATTTAATTTTTAATAAAACTCTAATTTATTAATCAAAAAAAGAATAACTTACTAATAATTGAAATATAAGGTCACTTTATTCTCTTAAAATTCAGTTATAGAGTTTCCAAAAAAATTATCTATTTTTAGTGTTTAAAAAAGGTTTAAAATTGTTGTTAAAATAATAATTCCTACGTATTTGCTTCGAGCAAATCTAATTTTATTTCAAACTTCGACAAAGTGTAAATATTTTTCATTATATATTATGTTCCTATTTACAATTTTTTACTCAACGAAAAGAGCATTTTCGTTGATTTTTTTTGCGACCAAAAGATAGTTCACCAACCCCTGATTTATAAATTTTTTTTTTTACAATTACACTGAGCACTAACTACGATAAATTGGTGGAAATACATTTATATAAACAAAACAAAAGTATAAATATTGATTTTTTTTTTCTTAAAACAATAAACTGCCCTAAAATTTTTGAATAATGTCTTTGGAATTATAAATTTTAATTTATTGTCTTATGATTATAAAAAAATTAATAATTTAACGAAAATCATTTATTGGAAACTCCAGGTGCCTCCAAATTTTTGTAGCATTTTTCACAATCTGAACTGCAATCCCTGAAATAATTTTTTTTCATTAAACGTATTTCATTTATAATTAAGTTATTAAAATCAATACCGAATTAAATTTTTCAAACGTTCATTTTCTGCAATTTCATTCATTAATTTTTGTTGCGTGGATATGATGAGATCATTTTTCGAGTTTACTTGCAGCTTTAAATGAGCTATAGTTTCTTCTTGAGCTTCAAAAATTGCCTTAAAAAATTAATTATCACAATTTTCTTATAAGATATTTATATATGTAGGTATATTTTTTTTCCCCCAACTTAACAAAAGAATAAGATTAGGAAAACGCATTGATTTTTTTCTCAAAATCAGATGAGATCCTAGCTAGAACTATCTCTTAATTAACTTATATCGGTCATAAATAATATTTAATTCCGAACTCAATTTTTCCCTATCATTAATACTTTCTAAATAAAGCGAAAGGTATTACATTAATCTTTTCTTGTAACTTACCCGAAATTCTTCCATTGATTCTGAATAAGTTGGAGCTTCGTCTAAACAGAAAAAATCTCGGACAGTTTTTGAATTTCTCAATTCCTCATTTGACATAATGTTATTGACAAAAATTTGTAAACCCTGAACTCTATTATCCAAAAATACAGAATTAAAATTATCACCGAATATCTTCTTTTTTGGTAATTGTAAATTGATAATTGGTAGTAATTGTTTGATTTTCGCATTCAAACGAACAAAATCTGTGTACCGTCGAAGAACTAACCAACAGTTGTTAGTAAATGGATTTTCCACTCTAAGTTTGTAAACTGTAAATCTAAAAATTGATTTTTTTATATTATTATATTGAATTTTTAAAAATTTAAAAAAAAAATTTACAATTTTCACGACATGGCGAACGTTATAGATTGAAAAAAAAATTAATATTTTGAACGACTATTATAAAAACAGTACTTGAAAGTTCGAAAATCAAGATTTATTATAAGCTAATCCAAAATTCAAGGCTTTAGTCCGGACTTTTCAAAGTTAATGTGTAATTGACTTTCATTAAAAGATTATTGTATTTTCATCATCTTTCGTTTTACTTTATTGTTTTCGTAAAAAATAATGGAACATTTAATAAAAATTCAGAAAAATAATACTTTTTGTTTAATAATAAAGATTGAAAAAGGTGAATACCTAAGAATTCATAAATTCTTTTTTCTTCATGCTAAAAAATTAATCCCATCTGTCTTTTATTTCAAAATCTTCTCAATTTTCACAATCTATAGTGTTCAGTGTTCGTTAATTTTCAACAATGCTATTATAAAATTTCTTTGTTCGATACAGAAAGCCAGAACCATTTTTCTTTGTTTACAAAACAAGTTAGGTAAGTAAGTAAATTAGTTAAAAAAAATATCAAAATGTTAGTTTTAATAATAATTAAATAAGACTTTTTTTTATATGGCAGTCCTACCTAGCTCTTTCTTCCATAACTTCATATCCAATTATTGGTATTTGAATTTGACTTGTATCTGCAAAACCTCTACCCTCATATTCGTTTGGAGTCATTGTGCTACTCGAATAAGTGGAATTCTCACTAAGACGTCTGTTTCGGTTCATCATCTCCAATCTAGCACTATTATTATTATTATTATTATTATTATTACTATTATTATTATTTATTTGATCTTTATTTTTAATTTGATGATAATTTAAATTAGTTTCACTGCGGGATGAATTTCTATTGGCGCCAATCATTGTTTTCGATATTGGAGTTTCATATGATGATATTTTCACTAGGCAAATTTCTGATTTAGCACTCACTGTTTTCAAATTATTATTATTAACAAAATTATTAAGTTTCACCAAATCTGTTTCTGATTTTGAACTTAATTTTGATGTAAACTTTAATTGTAATTTATTTTTTATTTCTGGATATGAATATGATTTTTTCAAATTTTGCACCAGCACCACCACCTGATTTGGTTGATGAATTTGAAAATTTTGTTGTATATTTGATGTTGTCGTTGTTGATGATGATAAAGTAGTGATACCACCAGCAGCACCAGGTTTTAGGAGGTGGATATTTGATTTATTATTTTGTTGTTGTTGTGTTTTTATTAACAAAGAATTACTATTTTCCTTTTCACGTTTACGAATCGCTCGCAACGACATTGAATAAAAATGAAAAAATTTTCTTTACCTTTTTTTTAACACAAAAATAAAATAATATTTAATTGAAAGCACAAGCAGCCGAAATATTTAATTAAATTTAATATAAATTTAAATTAATTAAAATATGAATAAAACATAAAAAAAAAAAAAAATTCAGCGAATAAATTTTATCAACAAAACATTTAATAATCATCTCATTTAAAAAAAAAAATTGCAAAATAAAATAAAAATACAATATTCTTCACACAGATCAAAAATCTTCACAATAATACCACAATATAACTAAACTACATAAATAATAAACTACAATTGTCAAATCATAGTCATCTCTAATATTCCACTGTTTAAATCGGCGATGTGCAACCTGCGGCTCATTTGATTTTTATCTGCGGCTCACATCAATGTTTTGATTTACATACTATGTGGCTCTTTTTTGTACGAAAAGAACTTTTGTTTTGCTTTAATATTTAAAAAATGTTTATTAGCTGGCAATGATTTCTTTGTTTTGCAAGAAAAGATAATAAACTTGGAACATCAACTCAGGATTTCAACAATAAAAATTGCACCTGATTTGAATAAATTGAGCCAAAGCAAAAAAACTCAAATTTTTCATTAACTTTTATTTATTTTTTTATTTTTTGTAGATTTATTTTAAATTTTGTTATGTTTTATGTTGCAATTTTTAAACTAAATTACTAGTAAAAATTCATTCTGAATTAAATCAATACCAATAAAAAACATTTATTCGTTCGTTTTTTTATATGTGGCTCATGCCGAGGTACGAAATTTATTCAGTGGCTCTGGCACGCAATTGAGTTGCACATGCCTGGTTTAAATAATTAACCCTTTGAGTAAAAATCAAAGTGATGAACATCAAAACCACATGGATGTAGTTTCCATTAAATTTAGATATGATTTTCGATGTTGTTACCTACTCAATTAATTTTAATTTTAATTAACAGGAATGCAAAATATTCATTTTATCGATTTCTTGTTTGATTTGCGGTTGTCGATGGCATCATCATAGAAAGCCAATTTTCATGGGGCAAAATTCTATAACTTTGTGGTTTTTAAAAATGTAACTCGTAAGTGTCGAACCACATTTTTTTATAGCAAAAATATTTAATAATGTAGCTTGAACTAAATTTTTATCTAGTTTTTTGTTTTTAATATAATAATTACATAGGAAAAAATATTTAAAAAAAACTGCAACATCGTTATTCGCCACACAATATTTTCAGCTGAAAGTCGCAATTGAAATAATAGCCGCTCTAAATTTCAATACTACAAATATGGCAATTATGTTATTCATCATTTTGCTTTCAGTTTTTGCAGGCACCGTGTGTTGTTGATTGTGCATTTTTTTTTCCGAATCTCAAAAACGAAATAATATAAAATAAAAATTATACCTAACTAATAAAAATTAATTAATTATATAAATTCAAAAAATAATATAAAATTTAAAATTAATTTAATTAAAAAAAAATAGAATATGCATAAATAAAATAAAACAAAAAAACAACGGTAATTCTTTCTGATAAGAATTTTTTTCCTTCCGTTCTGTCATCGTTCTTCTGGTTGTAGCAATTTTTTTATTGTTTTTTTTTTTTTTTTTCTAAAAGTTATCAATGACTTAATTTAAAAGAAAAAAATTAGAACAATTTGAATATAAATATAAAATTTAAATTAATTATAAAGTAAATATAATAAAAATTGTTATAAACAAAAATTCTGAGATAGCTGAGAAGTGAGAATAAAATAAAATTTATGAAAAACAAAAAATGAAAAAAATAAAAAAAATTATTTTTTTCTTTATTGATTTTTTCCATGTCCATGTCGATGAAGACAATTTTTTTTAAAAAATAAAAATATGGATTTTGTCAGTAGTTAGGTATATTTCAAGTAAAATTGTTTTTTTCATTTAACACATCAGAAGTTATATTCACTATAATATTATTTTTAATTTAAAAATTTAAGCTATAATTTATTTTTGGGGGACCGAAAAAAAAAATTTATATTTTTTTCAATTAACTTTACTACTTATTTTATTGTTTGTTTTTTTTTTATTCCCACAGTAGTGTCCAAGTTTCGTTAATGATAATTTCTATAAACAACAACAAAACATAAAAACACTCGGTCGATAAAAACGAGAAAAACAAAATAACGTCAATTATACACAACACAAAGTGTGATAAAAAAAAATATACTGTGAATCATTAAATTCTTTACCTACTTTACTACACCATTAATCATTATAAGAGAGTTAAATCCAATATGGCTATGTTTACTCATATACCTAGGTACCTAACTATCTAATTTTATAAATTCATTTACCACAGAGAAGGTATAGAAAGTATAGAAACATCTACAAATTTACAAAAACTTCTTCTAAATCGGGGCACTTAAGTACTAAATCGGGGCACTTAAGTACAATCGGGGTAATTAAGTACGGAGTTATATCTACCTACATAGGTAATTATTTAATGTTTTGAGCAATTAAATAGGAAGTTTAAATGAAACTCGGAAATTGATCTGAAAAATTCTGAACCATTATTGTAAAGCACCATTATTCGGCCACTTAAGCATTTTTGAAATTTGTTTTTTTTATTTATATATATAATGGTTACTAGCTAAGAAAGGAAAGGACAGTACTTACTTAATAAATATTTGAATCCTTCACTAATACAAAGTATGTTTCGTTTTATTTAGTTATATCTATGTTAGGATTTTTCTTGATATTTAAGTTCTGCAAGAAGAATTCCTATTTGAGAGCGATCTAATAATTAAAAATAATTTTACATACGAAATGAAATACTCTTATGCAAAAAAAAAAATGATAAGAAATTTTTCACACGTCGTCATTTTACCTACATTCTACATATTAGAATAAAATTTAATTTATTTTTCAATTATTTATACTTGCTTTACCTATACCTAGTTATATAAAAATAATAAAAATAAAAACAAAACTCAATTTTCATCCAAATTAAAAAAAAAAAACAAAAAATTCAAAGATCACTGTGAGTTTAAGAAATTGAAAAAAGAAAAAGAAAAAAATATTCTAAAAATATAAAAAAAAAAAAAAATTTACATGAGAGGAATATACGAAATACCGGCTCAAAACAAAATAACCAATTGCACTTGTCTTTTCTACAAAACTAAAAAAAACAACAACATTCAAATTATCATATGCGAAGAAGCGAAAAAAATTAATTTTATTATTTATTTATATATTTCACTGAAAAAGAAGCAACGACAAAAAAAAAAAAAAAAATAGGTACAAAATAAAAAAAAAAAAAAACTATAATGTAAAATTGGAAAATTGTAATAATTTCAAACCAGCTAAGAAATATGAGAATTTCATAGCAGAGCGGGCAACAAATAAAAAAAACCAAACAAAAAAAAAAAAGCAAGCAACTGTGATGAGGGAAAGAAGACTTACAACACATATCTAAAAAAAAAACACAAAAAACAACATTTAAGAGGATACAAAAACATAAAAAGATACATGCCACCTTCAATGCTGATATGTTGCATATAAGTTGAATTAAAATTTAAAAAAAAAAACCTTAGTTTCTAGATTCAGACATTACCGTGAGATACACTTACTTGCAAGTAGATAATTTAGATATCAATAATTATTAACTGAACAATTGGATTAAAAGACTGAATCTAAACGGAAGGGATTATTATTGACAAAAATACCACATTTAAACTGAAAATATTGTTTATGGAAGCTTGTAACAAAACAATAATATAAATTTTAGATATTCAAATTTAGAGGCAATAAAATTTAGATTTAGATAAAAAAAAACAAAACAAAACAGTAGCAGTTTTTATCAATACAAAATTTTGAAAATAACAATGAAATAAAAAAAATAAATAAATATAAAAACAAAACTAATCGATACATAAAACTAAAAATTTCAATGCGGTATTTTTAAATATAATATTACGATTTCAGATATAAAAAATGAATGAGAAAAAATCCCCAGCAATCTTTAGTTCTAGATAAACCTAAAAATAAGAAATAAAAAGACAGAAATCTTATTAATTTTATTTTTTCTTCTAATTTCAGAAATTTTAACATTTTAGTTATACTATCAGAGTTGCAATTTATTCCGGTCGGTATCGATTTTCTCATAGCAATTTAATTTTCCTTAATATGGTAGCTTCATACTTCTGTGCATCAAAATGTTTCCGTTGCAATATCCAATGAGATAATTTTCTTTTAGTTTTTAAATATGTACTTAATTAAAAAGTATTTCTTATAAATATCTAAGTTAATATGAATATATTGAAATTATTAAATGTTACCATTTATTGATTTCCGGCAAATTAATTCTTGTATATAAGTATGTTCATATTATAACATAAAATTATGTATTTTATAATTATGCATAATTTTATGTAAATATGAACAAGTTTTATTTTAATTTTTAACTATTAACATTGACATCAAACTTTAATTTCCTTTCCACTGCTCAAAAAACTAATTAAACCTGGAGTTAACAAATTCTATAAGATAAGTAGTTATATTGAAGTATGTAGGTAATACATATAATTCGGAGAAATTCCCTAGCGAAAAGTTTTGAAGTTCTTAATTTGTAAAATGTAGGTAAAATTTGGAGCGATCGTGTAAAATAAGTCATGAAAAAAATAAAGAATGAAATTATTTTTAATTTCGTGTTAAATAAAAATCGTGTAATATATTTAATAAAAATGAGTAAAAACAGAATTGAACCTAAAAAATTCATTTTTATTTTTTATTTAAAATTTCTATTGCTTCGTTTTAGTTTTTTTTTTGTGAAGTTGCCTCTATTGAAAATATCTATGGACAAATTTTCTACATCTGGCTATGAATGTTGGGTCTTAAGAATTTTTTTTTTTTTTTTAATAAATTAATATTAAATTCCAAGAAAAAAGAAAATTCAAACAATTTCACTATTTTAATTTTTTTTTTTTTACAAAGTTCTTGTGAGAATCATTTTTTATTTTATTTGTAAGCATAATTTTAACATATTTTCTTTTAGACAAAACTGATTGAAGAAGAAAATACAACATACAAAAAAAAAAAACAATATCATCTACTGTAAAGTTTTTAATGTTTTGTGAATCAACAAAGCATAACGGAATATAACATAAAAATAAAACTATGATAACTTTTACGATATTCATGACAGTAACTGATGCTCTTAACTCAACTTATTATTTGTACACCGAAATCAGAATGAGACATGAAAAAGAGGAAGAACCAAAGAGTGCATTTACTTTTATTTTGTAGTTGAATGATTAAATAATAATATAGTTTTTTTTTTTACGTTTTTATTATTATTTTTTTTCGTAACAGCAAAACCGGTTTCACCGTTGAGGTATCTTATTATGTTTTTTTTTTCTTCTTGGAAGAATATCTTTTTTTTTTTGTATTTTATTCCTTCAATAATTTTATTACGAATAC
This sequence comes from Hybos culiciformis, assembly GCA_964007475.1. NCBI lineage: Eukaryota > Metazoa > Arthropoda > Insecta > Diptera > Hybotidae > Hybos > Hybos culiciformis. Next base: position 146,258,455 of record OZ023273.1, on the reverse strand, counting down.
AATAATCTTATTGTAAAAGACTTAATAGTTTTTTTCTAAAACTCTAGGTATCTACTATATAAAGTCAATTAAGATTAAGTTTTAGGTAGTTTACGTTGTTGCCGTTGTTGGTCACGTGAATTTCATGACTTTTATACAATTAAGTTATTGTACTGTTCTTTTGTAAGACCTTTATTGAAATATGCCTTTGTAGTATCGAGTCCGTTTTATAAAGTTCTTGTGAGTAGATTAGAATCAGCTCAAAAAATATTTTTAAGTGTTATTTTTTTTTATTCTTCCTTGACGTGATCGCTTAGATTTACATTCTTATTTTGAGAGACTAAATTTGAAAAATCTTCGTCTTTAGAAAATCGTCGTAATTATTTGTTACTTTGTTTGTTAAATGATGTCATATTGATAATAGTGGATTCATGTCTTTTGTATAATCATAAATTTTAATAATTCTAATAACTATTCATTAAGGATTAATATTACCATATTGAAGAACATGTATTATGTATTTCTTAAAAATTTAATTGTTGGATGTAGATTATATGATCAATTATATCAAATGTTGCAACTACATAATTAAAATCTGAACCATTCAATAAATTCTGTTTTAGAAGTATTAATACTTGCTTCTTTATATATTATATTTTCTAGAATATTTTGTAAATTTCATTGAATACAATATTAGAATTAAAATTGTTTGTATTTCTTGTATGATTGAATAAATTAATAAAAAAGTTTAGTGAGCCTTATGAAGTCTTAGTGAGCCTTATGATACGAGATATGATGGTAAACTGTTCTAATTTATTATTGAAATCTATAATAATGGAGAAGATTGTTTAATAAATATTTGTAATGCCCTCGGTAGTGCCTTCATTCTATGATTTCATCGATTTTGTCCTAAGTAGTTACTTAGGTCATAGAGGTAATACTCATCACTCAAAATTTAATAAATACTCCTAACTCAAAATGTGGATTATTTTTCGCTATGATAGCTTTAATCTCTTGAACTAAATGTTTTTAAAAGCATTAAAAAAACTAAAATTAAAGAAAAATAATTTGAAACTACTTTATTTTGAATTGAAATTATTTATTTATATATTTTCAGTTCATTTCTTGAATAAAAAACTAGCTGAGAGAATCTTTTTTTTTTTTTATTTAATTAAATTTCTTATGCTCTCATTTCGTTTCAGATGAAAATCATAATAAAAATTGTATTTTTTTTATATTTTTTTTGCAAAAGTTCTCCAGTCAAAATAAAATTTATTATTTTGAAAATTTCATTAAAATAAAGATTTTCGTCGCGCAAACAACTGAAATTTTTTCGTGAGTTGAAAAAATCGTTGACAATCAAAAATATCAAAATACAAAAAAAAAAATGTGACATTTTATATTTTTTTTTGATTAAATATTCAAAAAATAATAATATAAAGTTGTGGTGGTCTTTTCTTTTGAAACAATTCTATATTTTCTTAAGGTTTTCTTAAGAAAATTTCTTAGAATTGAATTTTCAATAACGCAAAAAAAAATATATATTTACCCTAAGTAATAAAAATATCGGTAACAAATATACGGGTAAATATTCAGACAATGTTACCAATAATATGGAATACAAAAAAATATCATTAGGTGGTTACTTTACTTTGTAATTTGAAGGAACCAGCAGTATTTAAGTTAAAAATATAAAATACAAGCTTTTGCTTTAATATATAAAATATTTGTAATGTTTATTTAAAATTAATGCTTGAAGTGCGTGAAAAAGTTTTATTTAAATTACTTAGATATGAAAAATAAATAGATTATAATTATTTTTATTTGATAAGTTTTTTAAGAAAATAATATTTTTAATTTAGAGTAAGTAGATATAGTCCAAGAGCTCGCAACGTAAGAAATCACGTGATTTTAGCAAGGCTCATTTTTTAATATAATGTTCCATACTACGGTGCAGGACGCATAAAGGTAGTCTGGCTGTCAGACAACGTTGCGTTTACCCGTGGGAGCAGAACCAAGTAGGTAAAAAAAATGCAAAATTACATGAAAAAACAAATTACTTTTAAATGACATAGGTCTGGCATCCATTTAGCAACGGTATTTCCGTCTGGCAAATTGGATGTAGTATATATAAGATCCAATCTATAACATATAAAAATTTCAGCCTTGCTAAAATGACGTGAAATTGAAGTTTTTTTTTGTTATAAATCAAGGTCTGGCACGGTCTTAACAACTCCGAAGCCGTCTGGCAATGATGCATTAACATTTCATATAATAAGCACAAACAAGTGACATAACTAGAAATCGTGCTATTATCACGTAATTTTGCATTTTTTCTTTGACCTACCTGGATCTGCTCCCACGGGTAAGCGCAACGTCATCTGACAGCCAGACTACCCTTATGGGTCCTGCACCGTAGCATTTAACAATATTTTAAAAAATGAGCCTTGCTAAAATCACGTGCCAAAAACGTTGCGAGCTCTTAGACTAATAGTATTAAGTCTTTTTATCTTATAACTGAGTAACCAACAAAACTGATGCGATTAAATGATTAAATTGTAATTGTAATTTAGCTCCATTCGTCTAGTTTTGAAATGTCTTGCCATGGATTAAATATTTTCAACCCTTTAAATTCGAACTCTCACAGCGACTGATCTTATGTGCAGATATTTTATATTTCATCACAGAATTAATAAAAAATAAAAAATCCAATAATGAGTTTGAATATTTACAGCATTTCTAAAATGAATCACTTTATTTGGAACATTTAATTTTTTGTTTAAGATTGACGAGTAAATTATTCACAGGTAGTACGAAGTGAGTAATCAAAAATAAAGGAATTTTTATTTAAAATTATTTATCTCATATGTATAACTTTTGATTTAAACTGAATTAAGGCCACATTAAGCTGTTTTTAGCATAAAGTTTACACAGCTGTATTAAGTACTTGTATCAACAATCAAATATTTATTCTGGTTTTATATTTAATATTAATTTTTATTTTGTTTCAGATTAATAATAAATTAAAAAGTCATTCTTTAAACTTACATATTCAAATGATTTATAAGAATTAAAAATTAAATATTGTTATTTAAATTATAATTAATAACATTAATTTTTTTTTGCCAATTAATATATTGTATAAATAAATTTGACATTTACTAAGTAGTTAATTGAATTCACAAAATATTTATTAAAAATATATATACTTACTTAGTTCTTTCAATAAAATTTAGAGGTGCAATAACGATAATCAAAAAAAAAATTAAATAAAATTAAATTAATAAGTAAGTGCCTATACTTACCTGCTTACAAAAAAAAAATTAATCAACGAGCTCAACATTTATATAATTATTAAATATAAAATTATTCAATTAAGAAAAAAAACGCAATTAATAAAATATTTACTTTTGAAAATGAAAGAAAATCCTTAAATTAAAAAATAATAAAAAATAATTCAAAATTTTCAAACGGTCGTAAAGTTAGCCAATTAAAGTCACTGGCAACGGAATATTCCTTACTCTTTTATTTTTTGTGTAAAACATGATGGATAGAGAAAGTTTGGCAGAATGGGCTAAGGATAAACCTTTAAGCATATTGCAATTGGATCCAGCTGATCGTGCTGTGTTAAGAATAGCAGGTAAGTTTTAAATATTGAAAATATAATGTACTTTGTTATTTCGAAACAAACAAATAAATATTATAAGTATTTATGTACTTATTCAATAATTTTAATTAATTAATATAATAATTAGTTATTTGTATGTAAGTAATTACACAAGAAGAAGCTGTGGCTTAGCGTTTGCTTTCAATAGCAATACTAAGGGGTCCGATTCGAATCCTGACTGATACAAATCATAAAACAATTTGTTTCCTTAGGGTTTCGATCTGACCCAGTACCCTTGCCATTACTTTCATTACTTGTAGTTATACACTATAGGATTCTGCAATAAATGTGAAAGATGGAAAACCATAAATTATATACTTAAGTATGTACTCATGTACTGACATTATTTATTTCGTAAGTTGAAAAGTATCTGCTTAATATTTTTTTAGATTTTTATTATTTTCAATTTTTAAACATTCCGAAATTAGCGAAGGTCGAAAAAAAATCATATTCACAAAAATTGTATTTTTATTATGAAAATAATAGAAACAGATTTGTTGGGTTCGGTTCGGTCATATTAAATAGTTATAAGTACTTACATTAAGTATTTTATATTATTTTATGTAAGCATAGACATTTTATATTTAGATTATTATATTATTTCATTGATTAATTACATTTATTTCTTAAATGCTCTCACCTCGGTTATTACCTCAGTTATAACTTGGGCTGAATTAATTTTTTTCAATTAAATATAGGAATGATTTCATTTTTATTTAGAAAAGCAGCAATTCACAACATTATTAACTATTGCTGTAACACTTAAAAAAAATAATTACTTAAATAAGTATAGAATTTATAGAATTGAGAGTTCTGCTGCATGGATTTCCAAAAATAGGTACTTACTTAAGTAATTTTACTTTAGGTTACTAAGTTACGTCAAGATGTATGTTTTCTAATGGGATTGTAGTTGTTTGTAGTTGTTTGGTCCAAGTAAATAAATTGGCTAATGTGGATATTTTCCACGGTATCCACGATTTACCAGCAACCTACATAGGGTTATGCGAATATTAAAACCCCTGTTTTTTCTCTGCAGTTATAGGATAGGTGACCGAAAGCTTTTGCCTAAAATTCTAACATCGAGGCTAAGTACTTACTTAACTTATTGTTGATAAATACTTTGGTATTAAAATAATATTCTATTTTACTTATTCCGCTGTTTTTATATATTTTCTAAGTTGAGTACGTTCAGGCATATAGAAGTATTTATTAACAATATTACAATTCTAAGTCATCTTCTGTTCCACAAAATGAATAAAATAATATTTAAAAAGAAAAACATGCATTTTTATTAACTTAATACTTTTATTTCTTGTATGTAAACATAACACGCTAAACTTCGATACCTTGGTAAGAATTGTCTTAAAAATAACTTTGTGCAGAAAAGTTTTCGTTAACAGCATAATAATTAGTTAAACACATTCAGTTTAGTAGTTTAAAAAGTTAATATGATATTTTAGAAAAGATATGATAAAAATTGTGTTTCGTGACTGATAGAATTTCTATCTATCTTTTTCCTTATTTTTCGCATGTAAGCAAAATAATATTAAAAGGATCTAACAATAGGTGTGGAATTACAATAATAACAATAATTAATTTTTAAATAAGTACATATATTAATATTTATTGTGCCAAACCAAGCAACAATGGTACCCAAGAAGTTTTTTTTTTAATAGGTAACTAATTTTAGTTAACAGAAAGTCTTCGAACATATTAAAGTACAAGTAAGTAATACTTATAAGTAGTTACATATTTTAAAACTAGCCTTTTATTCGATTACTTAATTAAGAAACTTTGAAACAAAATAACTAAAAAAACTCTTCCTTTTATTTTTTTTTAATATAAGTATATACTTACTTAAATAACTAAAAACAGGAAAACTCAAATTTCTTAAAACAATCAAACCTAAGTCCTGAGCAAAGTCATTCTTGCTTAGTAGGGAAGAATTATTTAGTATAAATAAGTATGACTATAGAATAATGGCAACATCATGATGATGTCTAAATTAAATAATTTTGCTTGAAATCAAAAAAAAATCTGAACGTAGATAGTTGAGACCTCCGAAAGTATTTATAAATCATATTTTAAGTTAGTACTTATCTATAGCTTCGCAGAGCTTGACATTAAAAAAAATATATCAAGGCAACGAACCCCTTTGATCGCTCATTTATTAGGATAACACTTACTTTGAGATTTACTTTAAAACACTGCTCTTTGTAGAATCCATCAAAATTATCGAATGGTAACTTTTGATGTCTAACGTAACTATTTTATTCAAGAAATACTAGCATTGAACTTAACTATAGCAATTCTCACATATTGAGAAAGATTGTACGGCTAATTGAAAGTTATATTATAACTACATACTTAGATACTTTCAACAGAATTTCAATAGTGTTTTATAAAAGATTACTTTTTTTTTAATTTTTTAATTTATTCTTTTACAAATTTTTTGCTATTTTGGAATTTTGTTTTTTTTTTTTTTTTGGTTGATTAGAAGTTTTATTTCTGTTTTAGGAATTAAAATGAACCTATTATAAAAGTGTTTCATTTCAAATCAAATCGGAATACATAATTTTGCAAAAAAAAAAAAAAACTTTGATTACTTATAAATTTTATAATTCTTGATTTCTTGAAAAACAAATATATTAAAAATATAATTATTTTCTTTTGAAGTTTACGCGTAATTTCGCATATACTTACTTATTATATGTTGTTAATTATTTTTATTATTGTCTGTCTTTCTGTCCATTGCATTGAATATGAATTAATAATTAACGCTTAATATTTAAGAAATAAGTTAAAGAATTATAATATTAATTCGGTATTAACCGACTTAAGTTTTTGAATTTAATCGAATTTACAACTAAGTAATTCTCCAGGTAATTCTAGTTAGATAATTGTGTAAAGAAATATGTGATTAATTATGAAAAATCAAAAGTATTTTCAATATTTAGAGTTAGATACTCGATAATTGTAATATTTTTTCATTAATTTCGAGATTATGTCAATATCCATCTCTTTTAAGGTATTTTAGGAAACGAATGAAAATAAAAATAAGATAAGTACCTTATACTTACTAAATTTTATTCCGCCCATATGAATACAAAATAATCGAAAATATTACACAAATTTCAGCCCGAGGTGAAAATTGAACCCACCATCAAATACGCCGAGCCCTCGGCCGAGCCGGTCGGTCAAAGGATACCGACAAAAGATATTAGTTATTAAATTAAATAGGTATATACAAGATTTTGCATCTAATTTTATTCAAGCTAAAGAATTTTAAAGGGAATCTTCTTAATTTCAATATACATCTTGACCTCGATTTTGACCTACTTGTATAATTATTGCTAAAATTTATTATTAGGATAGGCTGTCTCGGCGTAAGTACTGTGTCATATTTTTATTTTAATTGATAAGCTCTAACGTAGTTGGCTTGACTATTATCTGTATAGTTTTATTTTTAATGAATAACTAATCAATAACATATGAATGTATTTTAGAAATGTTAATTTAAAATTAAGCATTTTAATTTATATTTATTAAAAAACAATTTTCATTTTATCTTCTTGAAAAGGAATTGTCTCGTGTAGACGTTTTATAATTTGGACAGATTTTTATATGTCTAGATATATGCATTGACCTTAATAATATGTATTTAAAAATAGATAAAATAAATTTAATAAAATCGATTCGTTTCATTTATTATTTAAGTACTTATATAACTAATTGATTTTCTTCATATTATTTCTTTTTTTTAATATTTTGTAGTTCTTCTTGCACTCTACAAGCAGAAACTTAGATATATTACTGACTAAAATCCTCGATTATTTTCATCTTTAATCAGGACGGAAGTATTTAATGTAAAAGTCACGGAACAAGTTAATAAATTGAAGTTTTCTGTTTTCTTAAAATAGAAAAATTAATGCATGTTTAAAATTTGGTCATTAATTTAAAACTTAGCTCTCATTATTAGTTCGGGAAATACTATCTAATAATTAATTCATGATATCATCTGACCTGAAACAAGAATATTAATTAAGTATTCAAAATTTTTCTTAAAGAACACATATTCTTCAATTCAAATATATACTGTACTCCAGTAAATTTCTTGTTAACTAATTAAAAAAAAAAACACATACACTCGACCCACATCTACGCTTCTAAGTTTCATAAAAAAAAGAAGATGCTTTTCAATTCTTTGTCATGTGTTTCTTTTTCCGTATTTTTTTTTATTTTTATTTTTATACTATGCTTCTTAGACAGACATAATTTGTTATGTTTCACCAATAGAAATTTAGTGAATTTCCTATATAATTTCTGCTTATGTTATATTCTTTCATTTTATGCTTAAAAGAAAAAAGAAAAAAGATACAATAATTTGATTTTATATGCAAAAAAAAAAAAAATATGAACAAGAAAGGAAAAAATAGAATTGTACAAGTACTTTGCCCTCTTTGTGCAGTTATACCAGCTGTTGCATAAATTTCCTATACTCACATTGTTTTTACGTTAAAGGTGCTGACGGTATAAAGTGGTATTAAATAAAGGTAAATGGAAAAAAAATATACTTATTAAGTATTTTGCATAAAAGTGCTAATTCAATTTGTAGGGAAATGAATAATTTTGAAAATAACATAAAGTTTTGTATAACAACAGACAATTTGATTTGAACAATATATTGTATATATTTAATATAGTATAACTAACTATATTATACTAAAGGTAGATACAGAGGAAAAATATACTTATCGCAATAACCAATGTGAATTTATTAAGTTATCCATGTTTTTTCAGAAATGTTAAAACAACGACTCGATTTAAAGTTTAAGAGATAACCGTCCCATCGTACGAAGTTCTACGGCTACGGGACCTAAAGACTTCCTGGGGAGTTGAATGAATATCAACTCTTTTTTTCGTAATCTACTTACGACTACTGCAAGTGACATCATTTCGGAGAATTTTTGATTGGTAATATTTTATGAGTATGCGTATTTTGTTACTTAAAGTTAAGTATTCGTAATTTACTACTACGAAATAAAAATGATTAAATCAGCCAAAAAAAGTACTATTTTTGCCAAATTTCAATATAATGGATCTATATAAGAAGCAAAATAAATAAATAATTTACAGAATTTTTTTTACCAATAAAGACATTATTTTATTAATAACTAAGAACTGATGTTTATTAATTTTGCTTATTTTGTTTGGAATTTTCGAAATATTAATTAAATGTTAAAAAATTGTCATATCATCTGATAGATGATAAATACTTGCTCATCCGTCAGTATTTTTTCTTTTTAATTTTGGTTAGTTTGAAAATTCCAATGTTTGGAACAGGTGAGAGTAACCAGCAATGATGCTTATAGGGTAATACGATGACCCTTATAGGATGGGGCTCTGAGACAATCTCTGAACATTTTAACTATAAGTATCTTTAAGCATTTTAACTATAAGTACTACAAGAAAACTAATAATCAATTAAATTAGGTAGTCTGTCTTCCCTAATTTATAAAAGAAGAATCATTTTGTACCTCAATTTTTACCTAATAATTCACGACCAAATAACCAACTCATGCCATTTTTCTTAAGTAAATTTTTAAACAACAAAATTTGTCAAGTAAAATTAAATATAATACACAATACTTACCTACCGAGTATAAATAATATAAGATTACGGAAAGAATTTCTCTATTTATAATTGTAGCTAAAAATTTGGAAACAAAAATATAATATATTAGATACTTAAAAATAAGTAATTTTAGCCATTCAATTCATATGACTAATTGAGTTACCGGAAGCTTAAAAAAAAAATTAATTCACAATTTTTTATTGAAAACATTTTTTTTCCTAAACATTTTTTTTCCTAAACATTTTTTTTCCTAAACATTTTTTTTTCAGCCAATTATCACGTTTGTCTTTCGGTACAAAAAAAATTAAGATTGATGGTTTGTTATCAGAGATATTTTTGTTTATAAAACACTTTCGCGTTTGAAAGTCGAAAAGATCACGTCAGCAAAAAAACTTCTTTAATTTGCTTTAAGGCATCAGAAAAATAATTAATTATATTTGCGCTTCGGTGTTAAAAATAATCTGATGTTAATGTAAACATTTGGAGTAGATTTTATAAATTGAATTGCAAGTTGTGCTAAAGTCTCTAGGAATTCAGGATTCGAAAATTTAATACCATTACCGGAAAGATGCCGAAAACGAATCTAGGCTAATTCATCGCCTAGCAATTCATCGCCAAGCAATTCATCGCCAGCAATTCATCGTCAAGCAATTCATCGTCAAAAAGTTCATCGTCAAGCAATTCATCGCCAGTAATTCATCGCCAGCAATTCATCGCCAGTAATTCATCGCCAGTAATTCATCGCCAGTAATTCATCGCCAGCAATTCATCGCCAGTAATTCACCGCCAGCAATTCATCGCCAAGCAATCCATCACCAGCAATTCATCGCCGCCGGCGGCGATGAATTGCTGGTGATGGATTGCTTGGCGATGAATTGCTGGTGATGGATTGCTTGGCGATGAATTGCTGGCGATTCATATTTTATGTTTTTTTTTTTGGTTTCTTTTTTATATTTCGCCGAAAAAAAATTTTGCCGTCGAAAAATGTATGAAAATTTTGAGTGGCCATATCTCCAAAACGGAGCATTTCCGAGAAAAAAACTTTTGCATTTGTTGATTTGGGAACCGTCTCTACTTCCTCACCAAGTTTCTGCCACATCGGGCTAATTTTTTTATTTTTTTTTGTTATATATTTCGAAAGAAAAAAAAAATTTTCCATAGAAAAATGTATGAAAATTTTGAGGGGCCAAATCTCCGAAACGGAGCATTTCCAAGAAAAAAGCTTCTGTATTTAGTGGTTTGGACACCGCCTCTACCCAATCACCAATTGGCGATGAATTACTGGCGATGAATTGCTGGCGACGAATTGCTGGCGATAAATTGCTGGCGATGAATTGCTGGCGATGAATTGCTGGCGATGAATTGCTGGCGATGAATTACTGGCGATGAATTGCTGGCGATGAATTGCTGGCGATGAATTACTGGCGATGAATTGCTGGCGATGAATTACTGGCGATGAATTACTGGCGATGAATTGCTGGCGATGAATTACTGGCGATGAATTACTGGCGATGAATTGCTTGGCGATGAATTGCTTGGCGATGAACTTTTTGACGATGAATTGCTTGACGATGAATTGCTGGCGATGAATTGCTGGCGATGAATTGATTCGCGATGAATTGCTAGGCGATGAATCAGCCGCTTACCGCCGAAAACATATTAATCAGCGAATCACCATATCTCATAAGATATTTTAAACAAATTTGCGTAAAATTTTGATTTGCGTTAAGTGATTAGTTACTCACCAAAAATATTTCAATAATATGTGAATTTATATATTTACATAAAAAGTTCTCAAAGGAAATTGTTAGTTTTTTATTTTATGCCCTGTTTTTTTTACAAACCACGAAGATTTTTTGCACTTTCATTCGTCGCAGTTAAAAATGTAAAGCATTAGTGGTAAATATCTGCACAGCATCAGTTAAAAGCATGTTCAAAAATATTTTCCTTCTTTAGTTATGAGCTAAATATAAAAGTAAAGAAAACTGAACAAGTAGTGGACAAACCGGAGGGACAAACCATTTAAATAAGTATCAAACTTATTTTCAGGTGTATTAATGTATTATTATATGGATTTAGGATTAAGAACATTCTCTCATTTAATTTTGAGGAATTTTTTTTTTGCTAGAATATATGTACGATTATTTTAATCTACCATTATTTTATCCTCGATTTTATCCAATTATATATTCAAATTTATTCAAATTGTACTGACTAAACTAAAGCAAATTAAAACAAAAATTTCAGGTTATAATTTTTATACAATCATACATATTTATATATTTTTGATTCTAAGATTCTTATATACCTGTGTCTCTTGTCCATACATCTACTTTAGCAACATAATTAAATCTATTGCTGAATAGTCTTCCGGTGATTATATTAAAAGAAGAAAAAAATTTTAACCAAAGATTTAAAAAAAATATACACATATAAATAATTCTTTTTTTGCTTTAATTATGGATTAAATAATAATAATAAAAAAACTGGACAAGAATTTTAATATTCTATTAATGAGAAATTATGTAAATTTTTATATCGTTTTTTATCTTCATTATTGTTATTTTGTTTTTTTTATAAACATCACTGCGCACAGTTATTTGTAGATACATTATACATACAGTTTAATTCGCTTCATATAAGTACTATAAACAAACTGAAAAATTTAAGTATAAGAAAAAAAATTGACATATAAATGACAATTTCCAATTAAATTCTTGAATAAAGTAGGGCAGTGACAATATTTTCCTTTATTATAATTTTATTTTAAGTAGTTTAATTTTAGGCATTTTTTTATGTTTTCATTCCAACTTTAAAAAACATTAAATTTATCTTGAAGAAATTTTTTTGTTTTCTTGAAATTTGAAACCTTGATAATAATTTAGAAATTTTATTTTTATATTATACAAAATTTTAATGATAAAAAGTCAAAGTATTGTAAATTTATAATTTAATTGAATAATTTATGATTATCGCCAAAACTGGTTAAAATTTTTTTTTCCAAATTTTTTAGTTTTGCTTATGAATTTTTTACAACTACATTTCTGAATGGAAAAAGATAAAAAATTAATAAGATTAAATCGGGGATTTAAACCCAATTTCTAAATGTACCAGATTGTACTCAGTCAAATAAAAAATAAAAACTGAATTTCTCGTACTTGGAGAATTTATTTCAAAATTTTAGGAGTTTGGAATAAAAATATTTTATATTAAAAAAAAAACAAATTCAATATTTTTTATCAGTAAGTTTAAGTAGTTATTTAGTAGACAATAAGTATTATGTTGTTACGTCGATTTTTAAATTATTATTTATTATTTAATACTTAAGATAAGAAAAATAAACTACCTAGGTACCTACTGTAATTAAATTAAAATAACTTAATTTTCTTCTTCAGCAAGAAGTAATTTTTTCATTATAACTTATTGCTTTCATTATAAATATTAAGTAATAACTCAGTATTACCATTGAGTAATAATATTTATAAGAGGGATAGAATTCATACAAGTAAATTTTTTTCTAAATAACTCAAAAATGTATTGAGTAAAATTTTTTAACTCAAATGTGTTTATTCTTAATTTTATTATTTTTATTATTGTATTAAGAATAAACATATTTGAGTATGAAATTTTTATTCAATACATTGAAAATATTGTCATCATTTTTAAGTTATTTGCAAAAAAATTCTGAAATTTACTTGTATGAATTCTGATCCTCTTATAAATATTATTACTCAATGGTAATACTTTCTCAATTTTATTTTATGCAGAAACAGATTTAGACACTACTACATTTAATCAGATATATATACTTATGATGAACGATAATTTGGGAACAATTTTATTTAAAATTAAATAAATTAAAAAAGATATTTAAATAAAAAAGGCAAATAATTTTTTTTGAGAAATAATGCAGTCCTGCGTTTAGAATTTTTCTCAAGGAGATGTCGTAAATTTATAAAGAATACAAGAATAACTTTTAGATATATGAAAAATGTGAAAAATTTATAATTTACATCAAGGTCAAAACACTTCAATTTTTTTCTCTTTTAAAAAAATATTTTCAAGATAATGGTTTAATTTTTTTTTTATTCTGTTTGTAAACTTTTTAATTCACTTTTCAAGTTCAAATATGATGGCGTTCAGTTAAAATGATTTTATTGTAAGTATTCGTGGAAAAAATCTTCTATTTTCTTCTTACAAATTAAGTACAAAATTTAATTTAAAAAGAACATATAAATCTACCCTGATATCTAACAAGCATCACGATAAGTTAGTTAAGTATATGATAGTTATGTTTGGAAAATAATAAAATCAGAACCATTAACTAGGTGGCTATATATTGTTTTCAGATCTATATATTCGGTATATATAAACAGCATAACTGCATAAATCATATTACTATTTTGAAAATATTGATCTTAACACTCATTTGTAACTTAATCGAAATAAATGAAAATGTATACCTGAGCTATTATTTTTAGTTTTTAACTAAATTGTTACAAAATATATTACGTATATACATACTTATAACTTTCCATATTAGTTTTATATAAGTATCAAATTAAAATGATTAACTTATTAAAATGATAGAACTGTTCATAAACAATTCTTAATAATGTCATTATAAAACTTGTCTGCGTATGATGCTGACGATTGATTTATTTTTTATGTTTTTTAACAGATTTTTATTTACATAAAGAAGTGATATACAATTAGTTCATAAACATTGAAGACGTTTCTTTTTTAAGAAAGAACATCAATGTCAGGCAATTATTGAAAATAAGCAACAACAACAGAAAAAATGTAATTTTGGCGTCCTAATGCTCAATTGCAATTGGTGCGACGAACTGCATGCAGTATACATGCAATTTTTTTTTTTTAATCATTTGCCAATTTTACAAAATTTAATAAGTATGTACGTATATTTAAATGCTTCCCATTTAATAGTTTATTCATACTTATTATAATTTTAGATTATAGTTTGCGCACTTTCTGTAATAGGATTTAGTTAATTATTTCTGCTTTGCTTTGCCATTCAATTATGTCATGTCTAGAAAATTAATTCCAGCGTATGACAGATAAGAAGAGTTTTGCAAATAAGTAAATCAAAATTTCTAATCGAATTTATTTAAGAAAACAAGTACTTAGTAGCATAATGGCCCTCAGCAAAAGGAACAAAACTACATCATTAACTCTACAATCTCTATAAACTTTTATATTATTTTTTCTTATAAATAAAAAGTTAAAGGGTTACATCGATAATGGTATCAAAAAATTTTAAAGTATACTCAACATGCAACTAGACCCCTAAACTAATATAGGAAACTAATATTGTAAAACAAATTTGCTTATTTTTCTTCTCATACTTAATAATCATAAAACTTACTGTAGATAGTTGTTATTATCATTAAGAATAACTTATTACCTATTATTTATTATTTTTATTTTACCATTTGAAACTAAAATAATAAATAAAATGATATGGAATACACTTAAATCAAATTATCGCAAAAATTATATATAAAAAAAAAAAAACTAAAAGCCATAAATAGAAAAATTATTTCTATCTTAATAAAATAATAATATTCATCTGCACGAGATTTTCTCTTTTTTGTTTTATTTTTTGATTATTCTTATTTTGTTCTTTGATCTTTTGCCAAAATGAATTTATTTAAGGTATTAAATTGAGATTTATTTTGTGGAAGGAAAATTTGCACTAAATAAAAAAATTATCTGTGTACCAATATAAAATGTAAACTTAATAATATTAAATGCATAATATTAAAACTGCATAAAATAAATTATATATAATACTTAATGTATAATGTGTACATGTACTTACTTATGTAGGATTTTATTATCAATAGGAAAATTATAATTTTAATAAAGTTTCCATTAGAATGCTGACACATTTCTTTTGTATTTTTCGCCCCCTTTTTTTTTGTAATGTCACTTAATTTTAAGTTGTCTAGCCTTTATGCTTGAATCAAATTCATTATTTTTGTTTACAAAATTTCAAAAACAATTTAGTATATCGTGATATGAAGTTAAGTTTTGGTACGACTTTAGAAAAATATAACTTAATGCTTCATGAATATATAATTTAACATAAGAAAAGCAAAAATATTTGTAGTTTCATATAAAAAATTATTCAGCGGTTACTTCTAAACTTCCGAATATACAGAAGCCTCGATAGAGTCTCTTCAAATATACATTTAGGTACTAAATAATGTAGGACTTTGTTCTTTATTTACATTCTGTATATTTTAATCAAATTTGTTGCGTCATTGTTATTATTTTATAAGTCAATGATTAATAAATAATTTATTGATATTGCTATAAATAATAAATAAGTATTTCTCCTTTGTAGCGAAATTAAAATTAATTTTTTGTCATGCTTACGAAACCTATGACTTTATGATTCATGTTTTTGAATATTAAATTCTCGTAGGATTTACATTTTCTTATAAATGTACCTACTCTATATGTATATAAATTATCTTGCTATTATTGTAGGTATATTTTCAATAAATAAGTATTATGTTCTATTGCACCATAATAAATTGCATAATTTTTGCAATCAGAAATACCTACACCCGCCCGCGTATAAATTTTGCAGTTTAAAAAATTTTAAAGCTTTGGTATATATAAGTACATATTTTTTTTGTTTATTTTTATGTATTTGGGTTATGGGATTATTTAATCTTTGTATATACATATTTTACATAAATAAAAAAAAAAGTGCATATTTTTTATTTTTTATTTAAAAATTTATGAATATAAAACTTTTATTGTTAAAATGAGAGTATTTTAATGCTTATTTTACAATAATATCTTTCTTTATTAAAGCATTAAAAAATAACAACAAAGGTTACTGAACCCATTTAATTAAAATAATGCTAGAAAAATATTACAAATTTATTTTTTATTTTTTGTGTTACTCAATGAAAATTTACAACATGGAAAAAAAAAGCAGTGTCTATAAGAAATAAAAAAAATATATATATTATTAGCGTATTTATTATAAAAAAAAACAATTTATATAAAAACATTCTTTGATTTGAGAAATTTGCTTGGTCATAACTGAATGGTATTAGAAAGAATGCCAGAGTCTAAAATTATGTGTTAGAAACAATTTTCTAAATAAATTTATTATTAATTTTCTCAAGTTTTTCATGACTTTGGAATGTACAAAATTCTTAAAAAAATATACTTACAAACTTACATATATTTGGGCCAATGATGTTACAGTGTACTACTATAAATTCTAGACGTGAGAAAAAAATTTGTAAAAATTTTGTGTAAATACTTAAATGAATTTAAAAACATGTCCAAAGAACATTTTGATCGTGTTGATTTTAAAAATGATAATAACTAAGATTAGAATTTGCGTTATTATCTCCTCGTTATTATCTTTTTATTCTGCCATAACTAAAGTGAAGGTATTCAGTTTAGATTTTAAATTAACAGATTTAATAAATATTTATCCACTTTTTTGAATTTTATTTTTAAATCTGAATCTTAATCTTAGAACTTACATTGTCTTAAACATTTTCATATTTTCCATTAAAGTTCTCTCTTACAATTATTATTCAAGCACTTTTGTAATTATCCAAATGGATGGCGCTAAGGTTATAGACGTTGTCACCGCATTGCTTTTAACATCCATAAATCATTTATTAAAATTTATTTTGTTCTTTATTCTTAGCAAATGCGATAAAAAAAAATTACTCAATTTGCTTATTTTATTAGAGTACCTACAGAAATTTGAATAAATTAACTTATTAACAAGTTCACAAAATTAAGTATTCTATGTCAGATAATTCTACAAAATTCCCCATTTATACGTTAAAAAAAAGAGTAAAATTTTTGTATACAAAGTTAATATATAAGTAATTACTTAGTTAAATTGATATTATTTGCTTTAGTCACCCAATAAAAAGTATACTTTGAATATTTAAAAACATTTGAAAATATGAATAATATAATAATATAATATTGTATAATATACATGTTAAATATAAATTATATAATTATTATATTTATTTAAGTTTTTACTTGAATAAAGAATGGAATAAATATTTAGTTAAATTATAAATTTTATCTAAATATTTATTCATTCTTTTGTTAAATAAATGACATTATGTACAAGGTATTTGATATTAATTAAACTAATTGTTTAATTAAATGAGACATTTTTTTTTCTTATTATTTATATTTTTTCTTTTTATTATTAGGATTTTTTTTTATGACATAATTTAATATTTTGGGAAAGAAGTGAAACTTTATGCGTGGAATTTTGTTGTTTTTTGAATACACACATGTTTATAGTTTGGTTTGGAATATTTTTTTTTTAGTGAAATAATCATCAAATGAGATTGCTTTTTCTTATAAAAATGTATAATCGTTTAATTGTATAAATAAAAAATATTAATTAAATTTTTTTTAAGTATGATTGAAATTTAAAAATAGAAGAATTATTCAAGAAGTAAAATCTATTTAAGTACTTTTTTAAAGGAAGTAATGAATGAGAAATAATACTAAGTCGGCAAATAAATGAACAAATTTATACCGATAAGAAATAGTCATAAAAGTCGTAGTTCACTCAAAAACTTCTCATAATTCAATTTATATTCTATTAGAGTATCTTTAAATTTAAATTAATAAATTAAACTTACCTATTTAATTACATAGATAAATGCATTTATGTACTATTGCCAATATTTCAATTATATTTTCTTAACATCTGTGTTAGCATATAAAATGTTTTTTAATTAAAAATGTAACATCATCAATAAAAATTTCAATGTTAAATTTATTTTATTTGCAAAAAATTAGAAAGCATAAAAAATAAATTTTTTATGTTCTGTTTAGATAATATATGCAATATGGTACTAAAATAAATCTATTAAGTACAATTTATGTTCGCTTAAGTGTATTTTGGCAATTTTTAAGAAGAGCAATTGAATATTCAAGTTTGTAAAATAATTGCATATTGTGTATTACTACGACTATTATGTTTTGTAAGTGTAAAAACTTAAGTTTTCAAGCTGGAATGTGTAAAAAATATTTATACCCATTCATTATTATTTACAGCAAAGTTTCATTTAAGCGATTATGCATTGTGGCCACAGAAATATAAATTACAAGAAGAAATTTCAAATACTTATTTTTAATTTTTATAAAATTTTTCAAGCTTAATATGTATGTAATTAAAAATTATCTGTTGATTACTCAGTTGGTGTTACAGATTCATTTATTTGTTTAATTTGTAATTTTCCTTCAATTCACGAAGCGAGACGTTCTTCGAAATTATACTTACTTAGTTTAACTTAACTTAGTTTGTGAACTTAGTTTAACTTAGTTTGTTAAAATCACTGCGTTAAGGCTTGCAATATGTCATTTTTAATTATATGTTGAAATTTAAGGTACAATTAAAACATTGTGACATGACAAATATTAGTCATTCATATAAAGTGGAAGTTAAAAAAATTCTTTTTTTATTGATTCCAAGAAATTGAAATACCACAAAATGTTCTCAAAAATACAAAAAACAAATTTAAGATTCATTTATGCCAAGAAAAAAAAGTTTTAAATTAAAATTTTATTTTTATGTAAATCGGGGTGGTCTAACTTAATTAAACTATTTTCAACATACTTATTAAGATTATGATTTTTTTTTCAACTAACAAAACCTTAATTATGAAAATAATTAAAAATTTCATGTTAAATTTAATTATACTTAATAAAGGAATCAACCAATTTCAATTGATTCAACTTTAATAAAGTTTTTTGTACAAAAAAAAAATTTAATTGAGGAACTTAATTGTTTTCATCATATGACAACTATTTTTCCATTACGTAAGTTTAAATATGTATGTTTATAAATGAATTATCAATATTGCGAAGTGAGAACCTTTAGTGCCTACAACATTAAAATAGTGGAATGAGAATTTCTCATAAGAAATTAAACATCAATCGACGATCAAATATTATTCTTTGCTAATGTTAGTGCAATATGTTGTACAGGAGCTTCTCAAAATTCTTGAATCGTATTATTAGAACTAAATAGCAGTGTAAAGCTTTTTTACAGTTCTCCACCATAACGAAACAACATAATAGGGTTAAGTCAGTGTTCTATAAGAGGGTATGTTATGCCTTGATAATTATTTCATGATTTGAAAGTAAAAAAAATCAACTTCAACGAATTAAACGCCTTATATCTTTATATCCTTTGATTCTTCTTCTAATGTTGCGAACTTTACTTTTCCAAAATTTTAATTTCAAAATATCGAAATTTTCTATTAATTAGAAATTTGAAGAAACATAGATGTTTATTAAATTTCACGATGTTTATGTTTACTTATTATTGTTTCAACCATATGTCAATTGCATTACAGAAAATCAATGAATTTTTTTGTTTTTCTATTTAAAAATTAAATTATTTTTAGACTATGTTAAGTACCTAAGTGTCAATACTAAAAAAGAAAATGTGTTTTATGATTTTTTTAATCGCTTGACTTGTTATGTAAAACAAATTGTTATGATTATAAAATTTTCTTTAATTTAATCATTTAAAAACCCACAATGATGAATAAATATATTTTAAGTTTTTTTTATAGTGAGTAATAAAAAAATTTTCCTTCATTTTGAACTCTTGAAGGAACAAAATTTCTATCTTGAGAAAATATGTTACAGTTTTTATGACCAGAATTTAAGCATTTGAATTAAAATATAAGAATATAAGGAAAATAAATTAAATAAGGTGCCTATTTTCCAAATTTCGATTTAAAATCATTATCATTTTTTTAAATGCCTACAATCAACTTCAACTTTACATCGATTTTGAACTCCAAGTCCGAATCCTTGTATACAATCCAAATAAATACAATTGCTTATTTTATTTTTATGAAATTCTGAATCTAAACCTTTTAATCTCGATTTTCTTGACATTCAAAAGATTGAATCGGCTAAATAGTTACAAAGCATGAAAAAAACTAAAATAACTACGTTTATAAGTTAGTCATTTAATTTTTTATGGAAAACGAGCTTAAAAAACAATGAAGGTATAATAACTTTTAAGTGTCAAAATGATTTATCACACCTGTAAAAGTTTTTTTTAATATATCATGGAGATCTAATTTTCCATTACCATTTAAAATATTTTCTAGTAATTTTCTTTGATTTTTCAATTAAATTTTGAGCAATGAATCATGTCATCATTATATGTTTTACAATTCACTTATGTCTAATATTGACATAGGTAAACACCGCCGGTAAACACTATCAAAATTTTTTTTTCTCTAAATATTAAATTATTATTTTATTATTTAAAATGTTATATAAATATTTGCGTAGTTGGATGTAAAAACTCGTGCAAAATAGTATTAAAAATTAAAAAAAAAAAATAATAAAATTTTTAAATATTAATTTTATGTGCTTGACCTTTTCAAATCTCAAAAGTTTTTATTAACAATTCAAAAATTTAACATGCAATTTAAAAGTTCATTGCTCCTCCCGGTTCACATTATTGTTTAACATTTATTTTTTCCTCTCCTCCTAATGATTTATTACAGGTACTGTTTTTTTTTTTCTTTTAAATTTGATTGTTCTCATTTTCTTATACCACAAAAATACTGCTGCAAGTAAATAAATAAATTAGAAATTAGATAATATAATGATTAATTTTATTTTTAAACTTTCCAGTAAATTTAATTCATAATCTCAGTGTGGGTTACAAATTAGTTATAATGATCATTTATACATTACTATCGTTACAACAAAAATTTGAAAATGAATAATCTTTCTTCTTTATGTAAGGCTACAAACGTAAGCTGAAAGAAAATGAAGAATTAATTCTAAATGAATTATTATTTTAATTGTTTAAAAGGTTCGAAATATGTAATGTGATTTATTGTGATTTATGCGCAAAAGTTAACTTAGTAAAGACCTCCGAATTTATATTGAACGTTGAATACGTTAAGCATACTGTTATTAAAATAAAAATACAAGAATCAAATTTCTCCCCAAGTATCAGAAATTTCAGAAAAGATAAAAATGTTTGTTGTTGCATAACATTATTAAAATTGTCTTATTTTCTTCTTCTCAATATCTCTCACCTTTATTCATAAATTTATGCTTGTTTATATACATATACATAGTACTTAATTTAATTTCTGTTATGCTTTTGATTTCTTCTGTTTTATACACTACATAGGTATTATTTTTTTTGATGTGGAAAAAAATAAAAATAAAGAAGCCGGACGGGGTACGATATTTTCACCTCTTTGCGAAAAACCAGTTTTTTCTGTTTTTTTTTTTTTGTTCAAACACATACTAAATTGTATATAACTTGTAGTAAGAATGTTTTTCTTTTTGCATATATACATTCATACTGTATATTTTTCCTTTCCTGTTTTTCTTTTAAACGTAAACATTAGTAAAAATTTTTTTTTTCGCGTGGTCAAGTCACGTGAGAGAAAAGTAAATAAAGACTAACAAAAAAACTTATTTAGTGTAGCTATAGTGGAAAATACATTTTTTTTTGCTCTATTAATTGAACTTTATGTTTGTTTTTATTTTATTTTATATTTTCATATAAAAGAAAATAAGTTGTGAAAAATAATAGGTTTCATTATTATGGTAAAAAAATAAATTTGTTTAATAAAGTTCAAGAACTAAGTACTTTTTTTTTCGTTATACACATTCACACGATAGTTTAAATATTTTCCAATAAATTTCTAATGTCCCTGAACCTCGAAGGACGACGACGTGACTATGATTATAGAAAACAAATAAATAATTTAAGTTAATGAAAATGAAATGTAAAAAATTATAAAAAACATTTTTGAAATTAAAGGATTTATTTAAATATTTTTCATATTAAGAGCCCTCACTGCGGAAAATGGGTCTTGGTTTGGCTTTGAATCTAGACTGAAGTGATTTTTTGATATGTTAAAGAGTATATAACTGGCTCCAGGGTAGGTGAGGCGGATTTTTTAAATTTTGAGTTTTTTTGGCCCAAATGAGCCTTAACATATTTGCTGAGATTCTGCAGTAAAGGAAAAAGATAATAAAAAATCTCAAACGCAGAAATAAAGTTAAAATACCAATCTCCAGGACTGGTGACGGAGAATTTTGAATTTATTAAATTTCCTAAACAATTTTTAATTAATTTAATTTATTTCTAAGAATTTTTTAAGTTTTTTTTTGATAAATTCCAGTTTCTGCACAGAAATAAATTTCAAATATAGATTTGTGATTTTCTAGTAGAGATGTTTTTCGTACAATTTTTGTCGAATTTTTCACGGCCATTTTTTTTCTGTAAAATAAAACAAAAAAAAACTGCAAAAATATAAAACAGAAATAGAAAACAGAATTTCGCGTCGAGGGCTCTTAAGAACTGTAAGCTTTTCGGTTCGAGCAAAACTTCAAAATGTTTTTTTATTGGTTTCTTATTTTAAATAGAAAAATTATACTTTTTAAAAATAAATTTCGTTTCCATCCGTTTAAAGTATTTCGTATATAAATTATTCGATTAATCAATTTATTTTATGTTTAGAATTTGTACTTTTCCAACACATAAATAAGTAAAAAAAAATGTGCTTTATAATATATGTATCATACATAGTGAATTTATAATAATGGCGGGAATTAACGCCAAAAAACAGGAAGCTTTATGTAAGCTTTATTTAATACATGATATAATATCTATTTATATTTTACTATGAGAAAATACATTAACTAGTAATTAGTCTTATACTTCTTAAAGACAGTCACAATAAAAATAATATAATTTTTGTAGTTTTTTTTTCTTTTTATGATAAGATATGTTTTTTTTATATTTTATTTTATTTTTAGATAAAGAATTATTTTTTTTGTTATATAATATTATAACAAGTGTATTAATGTAGATTATACGGTGGTGACTGACCATAGTACAAGTTACCTTTCCGAAACGCGTTTACCCTAGTTTTTGGGCAAATAAAAACAAACAAACAAAAAATTTGCAAAACATTTTTCATCAGGAAACATTTTTATATCTTTTGACAGACTAATGAATTTTATTTTTATAAAAACAAGCAACAAAATTAACCCTTAGGCAAAAGTCTGAATTGTGATTATCATCCAAAGTATAACATTCATATGTATGACATATAGGCATATGCATATGGGCGGGTCGGAAATATCCAAATTATTACGAATTTGAATAGTTTATTGATATGTATAATAATAAACATAATTATGTATGTATAATTTTGCAGGCCTGGGTTATAGAAAATTTAGGCTTGCCCCAATCTTATGCTTTTGATTTATTAAATCTCAAATACTTAGGTTCAATTTTTATGATTTTGCGATAAACCCCTTATTCTTGTTTAATTTATTTTTTTTTTTTTCAAATTGAATATGATTTATATCTTTAATAAAGACATCATAATGTTAATTTTTTTTATGTCTTATTCATAAAAAAAATTCACATAATAAAATATTTATTTCTCATACATGTATTTTTTTTTCTTTTTTTTTTTAAAAAGAATAATTTCTCGCTGTAAATAATAAAAGCTTTTGAAAATAATTTCTTTGAATTAAAATAATTTTTTGACCTTGGCATTGTGTTATCATTGATTAAATATTATGTCGTTAAAAAATATTAGCTAGGTACTTAGTGCAATTTATTCACTTCTCTTCATAAATATATTTATGATGAGTTCAATTGGACTCTTTTTAACAGACATCATATTTAAATATATATTTATGTTAAAATGTTATATATGCGCTTAATATTATGTAAATAAAATTTTATATATTTATTTGGGTTTTTTTTTTGTGCCACTTTAGAGAGCAATCAACTTATATAAAAAACAATATTTAAATCATTCTGATTTTCTTATCTATTCAAAAAAAAAGCATAAAAAACCGTGAAATGTTAATGAGTTAGGAATAAATGAAATTTCTTCATCGAAACTAAATTATAATGATTATAAAAATATTTGAAATATTCTAGCTAAAGATAAATTTATTTATTTTGTCTTGTTCTTAACCCAAGGATTGTATAAATTTAACAATAATTTCTTCAATTATAGATTTAATTTCAACCTTATTTCAAAATATTTTGCAATGAAGAAAAAACCATATAGATCAAGTTTGATTTATTTTTGGCTAATTTTTTATCACTACTACTCACTTGGAGCGGTTTACTATACTGGTGTATTAAACTTATTTTATATTAGCATTTCATATTATCTGAAGTCAAGCTTCAAACTACAACAAAATACGTCTAAATAATATAATTGTATTTTAACTAGACTTATTGTGTAAATTGCAAGATCAACATTAAATAATGTTAATTTAAAATGAATGCAAAATGAAATATTCAATGCTGGCTATTAAAGTTTGCAATTTATTTATGAGTATAATAAATTACATATAACTTAATAGGCTCAGTCTTAGAAAATATCATAAACTTTTCTTTTCGGAAGTGTAGTGTATATTATTGTTTAATTGTTGGGCCAATTACAAATCATACTAATAATGTCAACGCGGGTATATCCGTAAATTTTACGTAATGCTGGTGATTTTCGCTTGCAACAAGCGATGGACAGATGGAACTTTTGTTCAGTCGATTAAGATTGTTTAACAAACAGTTTATTAATTGACATCGAAGAGCAAGATAACTTATCAAGCTTCAGAATAAATGATGTTATTGGATTGTGTGAAGAGCTAGTATTAAATTTTTATTAATTTTGAAATTTAAATTAAAATTGTATAAATTTATGTCTAACATTTAAAAAGCAAATTTCTAAATTAAAGTCAACTATGATCTAATAAATAAAAAAATAACACATATTATAAAAGCAATTTAAATTTAAATAAATTATTCAGTTTTCTCTCTAACGTAATTTTGTTTTTCTTTTATAAAGTTATTTTGTTTTTTTTTTTATTGTAGATAGTACATTTTTTGTTTTTCAAATAATGTGCTTGAAATTTTTTTTAATGTTTCAAAAATTGTAATCTATGTGGCGCTGTATTTTAAATTTTGGCGCGAAAATAATTTTTTTAATTGTATGAAATAATAAAAACTAAAATACTTCTGTTTTGCCGTAAGTAATTATAGTATTATGTACTTAAATAATATATATTTATGAATACATTTATTCTTAAATATTCATTTAGGTAGGTGGATTATATATGTATACATGCATTACATTGCGTGGAATTTATCCTACTGTGTCTCTTTTTAGTTCGATGGAAAACTATAAAAATATAAATATAGAAAGCAAAATTATACAAGCACTAAAAACAATTATTTGTATTTAATAATTTCATTTGTAACAAATTACATGTCTTAATAATGTAAATAATTTTTTTGAAATTCGTTGGTTAGTTGAAACTGCTAGCACCAGAGAGTAAGACTAATTAAGCGTATTTCAGCATTAATCTACTTAAAAACTAAACTAATAATTTAGTACAGAAATGAAAGTCGCAAAAAGTGAATTCGAGTATTTGCAAATCAGAAATCAGTTTGAGTAATTAGGCATCCAATATTGTTTCATTTAGATTAAGACGAAAGGATTTTATTTTTTGTTTAATAAGTTTTCGATAATTTATGTCCAAATCATCTATTTGAATTACTTAAAGTGAAAAATTTTCTCTAGTCAGTTCTCAAAAATAAATAAAATTAAAATAAATTTTAATATTTATCCATCAAATTATAGATTAAATTATTGAGGTGTTTAACCTACTTCCTGCTTACTTGTTCAGTTCAAACAGAATTAATGGCCAAAAAAAAAAATGGGGCGAAATATTTCGATTATTTTTCCCATTATTATTTTTTCTTTCTTTTTTTCAAACATTGAACAGAACTATAATACTTGTACTTACAAGACACTTAGATACATTATTTAATGCTCTTTAAAAACGTTGCATGTCAATGAATAATTCTGACAATTTACCATCCTTAAAATAGGGTTTTTCAATTTAATTCTAAAGGTGGAAGAAAATAATTTTTAATAAAATTGGTGTTAAAATAGCATTAGTAATTAAATAAGTACATAGCTAAAGTGGGTGATTCAAAGTTTATAACACCTAAGCATAATGTATCTTGAATTATGATTGGATTTTAAATCATTGGTAATAATTTCTTGTTATGTGTGCATTGCAACGGTAACTCATTTGTTAGATTAAAATTAGTTATAAGTATTAGAAAATGACTATTATATTGTATATAGAAATGAATAGTGTAGCAGCTACTTATTAAATATACTATAATGTACCTACGTTACATAAAATTCCGATAAACAATTTTAAATATTTTTAGAACCAAAAAAGTCGTTTGTGTGCTGAAATTGTGTCATTATTGTACACAGTTATACATTTTTCAATAACCTGAATAGGTACCTTAATACTAATACCAAATCTACTCTTCAATTCTTCTGAGAACCTACG
Source organism: Hybos culiciformis (assembly GCA_964007475.1). Classification (NCBI taxonomy): domain Eukaryota; kingdom Metazoa; phylum Arthropoda; class Insecta; order Diptera; family Hybotidae; genus Hybos; species Hybos culiciformis. The sequence goes on along the minus strand of OZ023273.1, from coordinate 146,231,729 downwards.
AAGTGCTTATATTGAATGTAACTATAACAATTAAAACCAAAAAAAAAAATTGATGATCAAGGGGTTAAATGACGAACTACAGTTTTGAAATAAGATCAAAGATATTTTGATTGTAGCAATGTTTTGATCTTAATGCAATTTATAAAATTTATTTTGCAGCATTGCTGTTGTTATGATTTCAACTTACTTACGAAAAAAAAATATTATTTTTTTCTTTTATGAATAAAAAAATGTTTTAAAAGTAAAGTTGAACTCAAAATTAAAATAAATAAACTTTTATGTGCGTTCATCATCATATGTGCGAAATTGATTAATAATGTGAATGCATCGTATAATATGTACTTAAGAAGTATTACATAGATACGCATTATGCTTATACAAGAAAGAAACCAGGAAATGTCTAATGAAGTTTTTTGATTAAATGATATATTATTATATGTATACTTTAAAATTTAAAATATATTTCCAATTTAAAGAAATACATATATTCTATTTAAAGCGAAAAATTTACATTATTTATAATTTTCTAAAAGATTTTTTTTTTTTTTGTCATTTTCAAGAATTTCACTGAAAACAATTTTTCACAATTGCAGCTGTTGATCTGATAGTGTTAATATAGTTTAGTTTAAACAAATATTTTTCAGATTATATTTCTGACATATTTATTTTGAAAATAGGCGCCAAAAGCAATTCTCAAGTGATACAAAATTAATATTTCTACTGTTAAATGTTATATTTATCAAAAATCACGGGGATTATTGAAAATTTCATTACATTTTGTAATAGATATTAATGTGCTATTTGGAAAATATTTTCAAAAATCATGAGCGCAAAAGAAGTTAATTTTGAGGATAGTGAAGTTTTTATTTTTATTTATTTAATTGAGAATTAAAGCCGTTTTGTATAGGAAATCATCTCTATTTTCTTATCAAACATATATTATCATTATCTAAATTTAAATTAATATAAAATTTTTAATTCTTGTTTCAGGTAAGAAAAAAGAAACTATGTTTATATTTTTGAATATTATTTTTAACAAGGTAAGTGTGATTATTAATTATCAAATTTTCTTCTTCAGTATCATTTTGTTATTTAAAATTCTAATAGTCGCATTTCATAATAATTGTGCAAAAATAATCTGTTAACATCAAAATCGTTATTTAAGTTCTTATATTTATATGCGATTCAATCTCCACTATTTAAATAATATCAGCAGAATATTGTAATCAACTGGTTAAAAATCTTTAAGCAATAAAAATTATGTCACTCATATTATAAATAAAGCAAATTTATGGTGTTTGACTTTCTTCTAACCATATTGAGCCAGTGCGGTGCTTTTTAAATGTTTATTACCAGAGATAATAAGCTTCCAACTAAATTTAATAAATTCTATATTTCTTGTACAAACATCAATCATAATGAAACCGAAGCCTTTAAGAAAGTTTGGAAAAAAATGACTAACTAATCTTTGATATACGATTAACTATGTTTCTAAAATTAATATAATGTGTATTACTAGGAAAAAAAAAAAAAAATTTGTTATTCCCGCCTCAAAATAAAGCAATAAAAATAATGTCTATGTACATTTGATGAGTATATAATAAACTTTTTTTTTTTTTAAATAAACTTTGACCTAATAAAAAAATTGTTTAGTAAATGGCTTGAATGAATGATTGCTATCTACACATTTTGCAAATTTTACATGGTTTTTTTCATTTTACAAAAATTTGTTCTAAACTAAAGTTTTTTTTTTATTTATCTCCCTTTTACTATTATTAGGTTTTTCTTTTTTTATTTTTTAATTTATTGATGTTAAATTTCTCACGGTTAATTTTTTTATCGAATTCTTTTTTTTTTTTTATTTTTTAAATTTAGAAAATACAATACTGAATGCTTATTGTACAAATATAAAAATAGCGCGTGCAATTGTTTTTTTTATAGTATTGTTAATTGGAATTTTTTATCAAAGTTCAGTACTGTGTGTACAATAACATATATATATAAAATACTTACATTTACAATTAATGTTTTTATTTTTTAATTGCATAAGGCGATAATTTGTTTTCTTTGCAATGTTTGCACTGTAAAATGAAACCTCTTGTCTTATAGATAAGATTATACCTACTAACTGAATGCATTCGTGAAACTTTATTTGCAAAACTTCTGATTCTAAATAATGTAGAAAAAAATTTTGTTTTTGAGTGAATAAACAAAAATCGGAATCAAGAGGAACGAACTAACAAAAACAAGTACATACACTTCGGTTAGAAAGTAGTTGAGAAGAGTTCAATCAACTTTTAATTTTTGTCTAATAGTATCTATATATGAGTTGTATAATATCAAAAGACAAAAAAAAAATCTATTTTAAAATCAGTCGCAAAATACTTGACCTGCATAAATTTATAAAAGAAAAAAAAATATGGTTCAGGAAACGAATTATGAATTGAATCGATTTTAGTGCATATACTCATTTTTTTTTATTATTTACGCAAGTATAATTGGAAAAGTCCCAGAAAAATCACAGATATTTTCTATTTATTTTTTTCCAAATATGTATTTCATGCAATAAATAAAAATAATAAAATTTTCAGATTCTCTTTTTAAACATTCACATAGTTGTACATATATTTTCTTTTTTTTCTGTCATAAAAAAATTAATGAATATTATTATTCATTAAAAATTTAAAAATAAATTTTAGAAAAGAAAACATAATAATAAATTACTGAAAAAATTTAAATAAAGTGTATATATGAAATTTCAATACATTGGAAACATTCTTGCCGGCTTTTCCGGGATTTTCTTTTTTTATATTTACAAAAAAAAATGTAAATTTGTTTTTTCTCATGATACAAATACTACTGATAATAATAAAATAATTTTACAATCTAACCGCGAGAAAAAAGAAAGTTGTTTGTTTTTGAATACGAATTAAAGTTTTTCTTTTAACTAAATTAATTAATATATACCTAATATGTATGTAGACAATTTTTTGATGAAAATTTAAAATATTCATATTATGTGTACACGGTATATTATTGTAATGCATATAGGTGCATGCTGTTTTCAATAGATTATGTATATAGTTGCTTTCTGGCAGAAAAAATAAATAACTAGTTTACTATATATGACTTAAACTTTAAAGTTAATACTTTTCTAATTTATTTATAGTAAAAGTAATGTACTCTACATTAACTTAGAGTCAATATTTCACTATAGTCTATAGTTAATAGGTACTCTAATAAAGTCAATGTTCTACAAATTATCAATTTCGGTTTGAAATCAATATTTCTGTTTTTTTTAGAAACCGTAGTTTGGTATGAGATGTCGAAAAGACGAAATTCATATTTATATGAAATAGCTGAAAGGAATAAGTCGCACAAGCCCAATATCTATTGAAAAATATTCAAATAATGTTTATTTTCTTAAATTTGTAAATTGTATTTTCTTTCAATTTATTTTAAATTGCATTCAAAATTTTACTTCTAATTGAATTTTGAACAAAAAATTGATTAAAATGCAGAAAAAAGTAATTTTAACGAAATTTATTGAGATATTTATATACATTTGAACTTTTTTCAAATTGACCTTTAAAAAGTTTTTTTTTTTTTTTAGTTTAACAATTGCAAGTGAAATGCCAGATAAAAATCATAAAGTGAAGTATATAGAGACATACAACACTTTATACATTTAATATTAAGCACTCAGGCTCTCACTTTGGTAATTTTTTTTTCCCACATTCAATAAAATATATCTATCTACTCTATTTGCATGTAGTTTATGTATGTATCTGAAAAAGTAAGTAAATACCTTCTGATGTAAAAGTAAATTTCCAACTTTTTTATTGAGTATAAGTATCTTACAAAAAAAATTGTTACATGCACGAAGAATTTCTAGAGAATAATATAATATTGTTGTTTGAGACAAAAACTATAGATTACTTCTATTTTTTATTTCGACACTATAAAACGAATTATCGAAGATAAAATAAAAAATAAATTTTAAATAAGTTTATTTGGTAGGTAGCTTATAGGGTAAAAATTATTGCAGTTTTATAAGCCCGAAAATTACAAAACTACTTACTATTAGAGAACCACAAAATTAAAGAAATTCAATAGAATTTCGAGTAGTCAACAAGTTTATTGATTTTTTCTTAAAATATTAAACTTCGTAAATAAAAAATATTGTCAATTTTTAATTGAATACGGAAGCAATACCTATTACTTGTGAGTTAGTTATTAGTTTAGGTATAAACTATTATACCTAAATAATTATTATTAAGCATAGTTTAAAAGTTAGATACGATTAAAGTGATTTCAAATTCATATGAAAGCATTAGGTATACATTTGTTTTTTTTTTTCTAATTTTTGAATTTTATGCTTATTACTTTGAAGATATTTTGAAAGCTAACTATCCGTCAATCAAAAGAATAATATTTTTTAATTGAAAGTTTTTTTTTTTTATATTGAACATTATGTTTGCAAATATTTTTTCAGATTCCAGAACATTGATCGCCTACCTCTTTTGCTCATCCATTTTTTTTTAAATGAGATTTAAAAATGAGAACAGCATAATGATCAAGGGTTTATTATATGGCTCACGATTAAAATCTTAGAATTTTTCAAAAAAAAATTAGATCGAGCATAGCTTAGCGACAGACCCCGTGAGAATCTTACGAAACCAACTTCAATTTATTTGAAAAAAAAAAAAATAAAATAAATTTATATATTCAAATCACCCTAAAAAATATATTTTTTTTCTTTTTATTTATTCTCGTTCCTCAGTGTAATTTTTCATTTTTTATTTATTTTTTTTTTATGTGAAAAGAAAAGAGAATTATTACTGACTTTTTTTTTTTTTTTTTAAATAAAAATGAGTATTGCGAAAAATCTCATAAAAAAAAAATTATTATTTTTTTTTTTTGTTTTCTACTTTTTAGATAGTTTTTAGTTTTTCATTAAATCGTGCGGGTTTCACGTGCTTTTTTTTGGTTGTTCAAAATAGTAGCGCGCTCGTTCGCCCATTTAACTTTGTCTAATAATTTCGAAATTAGAAACAGAAACAAAAAAAAATAAAAAATAATAAAAATATTTCAAAAAAAAAAATATAAAAAAAAATATATATTTTTAGACAAAATAAATAAATTAAATTCTAATCAGCAAGAAAAAATAAAAAAAAAATTATAAAATTTTTGTGTAGGATTTATTTATTTATTAATTTTATATTTATTTTATTTTATTTTTTAATAAAATAAATATTAAATTTACCATTTATGAAAAACTAAAAAAAAAACAAAAAAAAAAATAAATCTTTATAAGATCAATGCTCTAAAAAAAAGCTCTCTATATACAGATATAGAATAATGTGGTGCGGCAGTTTTCACATAATTAAAGAAAAATAAAATTTTATTGGTTTTAATTTTTTTTTGCAAATGAGAAAAAAAAAAATGATTATTTAACAAAGTTGATTAAATATTTTGCTTAAACAAATATTTAAAAAAAATATATATTTTTTTTTTGGCAGTATTAAGTTTTGGTTTTTTCTTTTTGTTAATTTTCAACAAATTATAAGAAAATATTTATCATACTTAATTAATATATGTGACTTGACATGAATGTTAAAAAAAAAAAATTGAATAAAATAAAATAAAAATCTCTAAAATGTTTTGTATTTTGCTTTGTTATTGTTTTCTTCGTTGCTGCTAAAACAAAGGTTGTTTGTTGTTACCAGTGGAATGTCAATGCAGTTGTTATAATAATAATAATAACTAGCGAAGTCGTCATTAATTTTATACAAATTTTTTTTTGCTGATGAATCATTAAATTTTTTTTTTGTATTTGTTTACATTTATTTTTTAGTATTTTATCTCTATATTGTATATTTTATTTAATATTACATAATTAAGTTTTTTTTTAAATATATATGATTGGAAGGAAGAAGTCTCCAAAAAAAAAAATTGAGGATTTAAATAAAACTTTTTATTATTCTAGTTTGTTTTTAAAAAAGATTCGATACTTTTAATTTCGACTATAAGTTTTATCAAATACCCTAGCCTAGAATGTAAAGTATTGGTGCTTGCGTATGCATTGTTTTATAAAATTTCAGTTCAATAGGAAAATCAGATGTTTTTCTTTTTTGTATATCAGTATTTCCACAAAAAAAGTAAGCCGCTTGTAACGCGTACGTAATGCATTTTTTGTTAGGAAAACTTTTTTATTTTTACTAGATTCGGAAGCAACTGAAACTATGGTTGGGCTCAGTATTTCCACAAAAAAAGTAAGCCGCTTGTAATGCGTACGTAATGCATTTTTTGTTAGGAAAACTTTTTTATTTTTACTAGATTCGGAAGCAACTGAAACTATGGTTGGGCTTAATATATTAATTGTATTTTAGCTATGAAAAATAATTTCATATGAAATTATAAATTTTCCAATTTTGTGATAAAATAAACTCTTTTTCCAAGCCCTTACATTTTGATCAAAACACACATTGTACAAAGCGTAAATTTTTTGCTGTATCGAAATATGTATAATACACAGTGAAACACCAGTATTTACACTATGTATTTGAGTCATACACACACAGATAAAAATTAGATGATATAGCTTTCAATATCAAACTATGCTATCAAACTCTGTATAGCTCTGGAAAAAATAGCAAAATTAGTAGGTTAAGAAAAATAACTGATTAACTTCACACCGGTCTGACCGACTGTTAAGATTATCTCTATTACCTACAACACTGTTTTTTATTTTTAAAAATATTAAATACGGCGATGAATAATTCAAATATTTATTTAAATTACTAGGTATACACAACGCATAATAAAAAGATATGGATATGTGTGCTTTTTAATTAAAAAAAACTATATAATTTTTGTATTTAATTCCATATAAAAATAAAATTAAAATCTGGTGTTATTCATATATTTATATATTTTATTTGTGATGGAAATCATAAATTTTTCATTCATAAAATCATATAATTTTAGGAGTACAGTAAACTTTTTACTTTTTTTTGAACATTACAATGTTTTTTTTTTATTTTATATAAGTATATATATTTTTTTTTTACAATATTATTTTTATTATTATTTTTTAATCAAGGAAATTATCAAATTATTAAAGTATTCAACAAAAAAAAAAAAGAGAAATTTTTATCTTTTTCTTAAAATCTGTTTTTTTTTTTTTTTTTTTTCAATTCAACCGTAAAAAGTTTTACTTCAGTTCAGTTTATATAAAAAATAATTATCATCAAAATAATTGAGTGTGGCTTTTTTCACGTCAATCGATTTATTTTAGGTTATTACCTTATTATTCTAACGGACTTAGTTAACCTCTTCATAACTGGTACTTTTTTTTTTATTATTATTTATTTACTTAGTTATAGGGGAAATAAAGATGTTTCTAACATTTATAAGTTATTATATTTTTAATCAATAAAAGAATTTAAAATCAAATTGTTCAAATTATAGTTTAGATTGTTTCTTTACAATTTTTTTAATTTACATATGTCATACCCAGTACTGATCATTAGTTGCGTAGTTATCAAATAATTTTGGGTACCTAAAATATGGAGTATTGAAAGAGTTAAGAAAATTCCTCAAGCAGTAGTTGACATATTACACGGTTCTTTTTTGTAAAGTTTATTATAACTATATTTTTTTTTGATTATAAAAAAATTTAATTTTGAAATAATACTTACGTATACATGATTTCATATCTTACTACTAAAATTAATTACATTTAAAAAATATATGGCGCTATATAAATTTTGATGTAAAAGATAAAAAAATATAAAAATCTTTGTAACTTTAAAAGGTATAGAAAATGCCGCACTGTTTATCAACTTTATAGTGCGCTACATTAATTTTAAGAATGTGAAAACTTGTAAAATTTCTCGTACCTATTAAGCTTATTATTTATGAAAATAACTATAATCGTGCCCTAATTTTTCTTTAACTTTCAACTAAATTTCGAGTGTACTTTTTACAAATTTTTACATTTATAGTAAATAATACATAAGTAAATAAATTTATCAGCTTAAAATAAAATAAAGTAATGAGCTTAAAATTAGAATGTTTATTTTTACTGTGATAAGCGCCGTTAACAACCTGGTAACTATATAAAGTTGAATTTTGATTTAAAAAATAATCCTCTTTAAAATTACATATGCAGGATCAAATTTATTTTTGGTTGAATTTATTTTTACCATTGAGTTCAATTTTAATTAAATTAATTAAATAAAACTTATAAGTTCTTGATTAAGTTCGTATGCATTAGTCAGTTTAAAATACAAATAATTTATATTAGGAACAAAATACAAAAAGACTAAGATTTCTTACTTCTTTTATATTCGAATTTTGTTTTGGGTGAAATTATTTTCTTTATTTTTTGGACTGTGGATCCCAAAATATTTGGAAAAAAAATACTACAAACATAAGTATGTAAATAGATACATTTTTGATAAATCTAAAACGTTTTTACGTGTATGCATTCCAGCTTACCCATCTGCATAAGTATACTTCTTAATTCAACTTGATTATTGACTGAAATAACATTTGTTATATGATATGTACTTGAAAATTTTACACTTTTAATTTTCGCGTTTTTATTTTGATTTCAAAATAATAATCGTTGTCTTAAAGTTTTTTTTTTTGCGATGACCTCATGTGTGTGAATTTCCTTATTATGTTTGACAAAAAAAAAATTATAGATACTTAACTAATGTATATAAACTGGATTTTATAATTTTATTAGCAACTTTTTTTTTAAATTTTATCCGTCAATGAGTGTATATATATAAAAACTAATTCTTGCACAATTTTTAGTTAAATATGAAGTAAAGTAATACATTATTTTATCGTTTAATTACAGTCATAATATTCGAACCAAGTACAAGCCTAAAAATAACCAAGAAATCAATTATCGTAAAAGTTATTATTAATTTCTCAACTATGAATATAAAATATTAATGGAAAAAGAATTATTAATGTGACATTCAATTCATTTCGAACTGGGACCCTTACTCTTGCTTATGAAAGCAGTTGATCACTGCGCAATCCAGTGTGTTAAATTCTTATGTACTCACATGATATTAAACCCAGATACAGAATGACGTAAAATAAATTTGCTTACTTTATCTTCAACTATTTCACGGTATGAGATATTTCTAACTTAATAAGTTTTACATAAAAAAAGTAAGTAAATCGATTTTTTTATACGATGATCGTTAAAGTAAACTTCTGTATGCATTATAGTTTTTTTTTTTTCGAGTTCTACTAAATAATCATTCGAAAATTTCCAACCACATTTGGTTCAGCTTGATTACATCAAATGCGTCAAATGCAAACAAAAACTTTTTTCGACATTAAATTAATTTTTTATTCATATCGCGTTATAAGAAAACTATTGTATGATTCATGGTCTTATATTCAAATTGTTTAATTGTAAGGTTGAATTACTTAAACTTGAAAAAAAAAAAAAGATAACAAAAAGTTAATTGTTTAGAGTAAAGTGTTAAATTTTTTTTTTTTTTAATAATTTTTTGTTAAACATACAAGAATCTTTAACATAATGAGTTAATTTTATTTTTCAAATTTTTTTTAATTCTTATGAATTACCATTTAATTACACACACAAGAAACATAAAATAATATATGTGGTCAAGGTAAAGCCAAAATAAAACAAATAAATGTTTAATGCATAATATATATTTGAAGATAAAAACTAAATAATTAATTATTTAATTTCAAAAGTTCAAAACTTCATTATTAAAAAAAAAAAAAAAAATTTGAAGAGTTAAAAATTAATTATTGTTAAAGTATGAACAAAAAAAAAAAGCATTATGTTAAAGCAGTAATTATTATAAGATTTTCGAAATTAAGTAAGACACACTGCTTATTGAAGGAAAATTTTGCGAAATATCAAATATTACTAATAATATAGTTAAAGGTCATCAAAATAAAAAGTAAATCAATGTACATTTATATGTATATATAATAAGAAGTATTTATTAAAATTAGAAACACATTGTTTAAGAACCATTACTGTGTTTAAAGATGCAAACAGTTTTATTGAAAAAAACTAGTGAACCTTGCTTCGCTATAGCCTACTCTTTATGAATAAGAGTTATAATCTTGAGTTCATACAAAAATCGGTTGAAAAAAGTACTTTTACTTTTTCCCGAATTTCTTAATTTTTCGGGCAACTTTCCAATTTTTCTTTAAGTACTTACCTAAAAGTCTTATTCGAACTATTACGAACATTTAAAAACAAAAATTATCCAAATCGGTGCAACCGTTCTCAAGTTATGCACTTGCCAACGAACAACATTTAATCTTTAAAAATACATAGATAGATAGACACATAGATAATTATTTTAATTTTTTTTTCCATTTTTTCTAATCCATTCTGAGCAAATGATTTGACATGAACTTTGATTAGAAGTATTATAAAACTCAATTTGATGCAAAATTACTACGGGATAAACTCGACTTAGTATATAATATCAAAGAATAAGAATTCTTTGATAATATTATGTTGTAAATATATAACTTGGTTTTATTTGTTTCACCGAGAATTGGACTAAATTATTTGAATTTTTTAAAAAAAAATCAAGAACTTAAATAGAACATCAGAGTTTTGACAAATTTCCTATGTCTTAAATTCTTTCAGTTGATCTTTTCGTTTATATTCTAAATACCATGAATATTTGAATGCATGTGCAGATTTACGTTCCAAATGATAATTATTTTGGAACACATATGATTTGCGGAGATTTTTTTTTGTAAATAAAATATAAAATAATTGCCTATTAGTGAAATAATTAATATTGTGCTCAAAAATTAATGAAACCTTAGAAAATTATGAAATGCCAAAGGCAAATATCTTATTATGTACATTGTACAGTTTTTTACATTAGACATATACATTTATCTTATAATTTATATTGTAAATATATGTTTTTTATTATGAATCTCTTATGGAACAATTTTTATTTTTCCTTCATAATATATTTAAAAATTATTGAAAAAAAATATACCACAGTTTACATTGATAGAATTTCCAACAAAATTTAAAGTATGTTTGTTTCACATGTGTGTATAAAAAACAAATAGCACAAACAGAAAAAAATTATTAATGATTGGATAATAATTTTCTTAAGTTTCTTTTTTCAATAATTAACTATTTAAACAAGAATTCTATAAAGAGGTACGAGCTTTCAGAATTGAGTGGTTTATTGATTTTTAGTTTCAAATAATTCAGATTCACAATTAATAGTAATAGACTATTAGACTATATATTAGTTGTTAAATATTGAAAGTTCGGACATAGTGGTATTCGAATTTTAATAGATAAATCTCGTGTGCTAGAAATACTGTATATGAAGAGATTAAATGGTCGGTTGAAAATAAAAATGGTGTATGCTTATTTGTTGTTTTTTGATTGTGTATCATCATTAGATTCCCTGTTGAGAATTTTATAAGTACAACTACTACTACTCAACATTATTGTAAATCTTGTTTTCACATATTCAGCACGTTTTTTTCTGATAAAAATGAAAATATCTTATTTTATTTAAATATGAAACTTCAAAAGAATTTTTATTTTTGCAAAAACTTTAAATTGCCTTTTACTCGAAGCTATCAGTTTTCATATATACAATTTTTTGAAAATTTATTCACGTAATTTTATTTCGATTTGTAGTCAGCTAAATAATTATTATAAATAAATTGCATTAACAAAGAAATCGTAAACATTACATTCTTAGACAATTTTATTACAGAATTATAATAAATTATAAGGCATTATATATCATTCTAAAATATATAGTACATAAGATACATAGCTGCATCATGTAAATACTAAAAAATAAGTAATTTCAACCATTCTCGAAAAATTTCAATCCCATAGAAAATGACAGAATATTAGATTTGATCAAAATAATACAATTAATTCTTTACCAAGTCAAAGGGTTTGAGATCACTTCTAAAAAAACACATTATACTTATGTTCACATTGACAGACCGACATACGTTTTATATTATGTACAAATTTTTTTTAAACATGAATCTTAAATTCAAGGTGAAGGAGATATTTATGTTAAAAAAAAAAAAATATATATACACAATGCAAGAGGGAAAAGAAATTGAATACTATTTTTTTTCTTATAAATTATGTTTATTTTCACAAATCTTACAGTTTTTATAAAATCATATAGAAAATTCAGAAATATTGTCTTAAATATAAAATTCTTTTTTTTTCTTCTTCTGTTTGTTAAAACAAGACCTAACTTTCGCCTAAATTTTATTTTTTTTTGTTCATTATTTTTCCACACAAATTTATAGTAGGTTTTTTATGAAAATACATACAATTTTTTCATATGGTTTTGAATGCGAATATTTTCTAATTATTAGCAAAGAAACACTATTAGAAAAGTAAATCAAAATAATAATCAAGATCTAATCATTTAAAACTTCTTATAGAAATAATATAAAAAATGATGAAATTAATTTTCAAGTAATTATAGTACAGAAGATTATTCGCGCTTGAGTATAGAAATATGAAATTAAGTTGAAAAACAAATTAAGTACAAAATTTGTAACAATTTTATCTTCATTGTGTTTTTTCATATAACTACAAATAAAACAAGATTCAAATGATGTGTCTTCTCAATAATTCACAGTTTTCGTTGTTTGAAGGATCTAAGAATGGGACTTGCTCTTTTCAAGTTCCTGCTCACACTTTATTTCGTTTCTTTTTGTTGGGAACTTTTTCAGGATTCATTAATATCTGTATAAAAATCTGCTAACTTTTTTTGCCATACAAACCTTTGAGTACCTCCTCCATAGGCGACACTTATGGACCAAATTTGACCATAATATTGTTTGCGCCTTTTTTTTTTATTTTTGATTAATACGTTAGCTTGGACATCGAATAGCTTATTTGTTAATACACATACTTACTTATCATTCATCAAAATCAAATTAAAAGTTTTTTACTCGAATTTTGAGTATAAAGGCGATTACTTATTAATAAAATTTACATAATATTTATGAACCCTACTGCCATATACATATAGTTATATAAAACCATATTAGCCCCGTGAATATTTAAACTTAAAATTCACTTTTTTATTTTTATCTATATCTATTCGTTAATAAATTCTTCCAGACAAGTTTTTGTCAAGAAAATTGAAAAAAAAAAAAACCAAATTCCAATTAAATAAAAATAAAACTTATGTATAAACATTATTATGAAACTTTCTCTGTTAACATACATATAATATGTATTACATATATATTTATTAGTAGTCAGTAATAAATAAAATAAATTGTTAGCTTCTTATAAAAAAAAAAGAAAAAATTTCTCAGAATTGTAACCTCATTAAAGGGTACATATCTGTTATTTTTCTCAGTTTCTTATTATAAATTCAAAATAACCCAATAACATAATTTTTTATTATTATTATGATTTCAAATTAATATAAAAGTCACAAATTTATTAAACATAAGTATGAATGTAGGTATATTTAATTACATTAGAAATTCTTTTGTTACACATACTTTATCTAAATATATGTAGATAAAAATTGCCTTTTACTAAAAATATCTGAATGTGGGTAATTAAAAATATTTAATAATAGAAATGTAAAAGTCTTATTCGTGTATTATTCATTAATTAAAGCGAAGTATTTAAGGAATTTTACGAAACTAAGAACTTTATAACTTTGGCGAAATTATAACTAATCAGTTGTTTATTGTTTCAATACCATTGTAATGGGACCTTAGATTTTATAAGAATTTTACTTAATTATTTTACATAGATTGAAGAAATAAATAAAAAAATCGATAATTGTTGAGCTTTCAGAGTGTATAATATTTTTAAACTCGACATAAAATATATTTTATTTTAATCTAGAAATTTTCTATCCGTATTTAATAGACTTCCAAAGTTAAGAATGGATGATAAATAATGTAATTTTTTTTTTATAATTATTTTTAATTCTGTTTTCGTTTTAAATTTCTTTCGAAGCTGGTCATTCATTTTGAAATTTTAATTACTCTGCTAAAAAACAATATTATTTTATTCCGAATTTTTCTTCTTATCTTCACAAATCTACGAATATCAATTTGAAATGATGTTTCAAATAATATAAATAGTAAATTTTAAAAAAAAATCTTATTTTAAATTTCTTTCTTCTTGTACTACAATACTAAGTTTGGTTGTTATCGCAAAAAAATTAAAAAATTTATTAAAAATTCCGGTCAGTCTAGTTAGACTTCAGACAACCCCCACATATAATATAAGACTGCGAAATAAAAAGAAAAATGTGTATTTGTTGCAATTATTAGACATATACTGTACACATAAATAAATATTATTTGTTGTTAAGAAAATTAATGCAAAAATATAAAATGAAAATTTATAAAATTTTGATTTATAATTTGAAAAAAAAAAAAAAATAATAATAATAATAAATTAATAAAGGAAAATTGTGGGCGTCTTGTAGCGATTAAAACTAGTTCGATATTTTATTTAAGTTTTAAATGACATCATCATTTGAAGCTTTAATATTCAGCATAATTTAGAAATGAATTATTTTTAGTAAAAGTTTTGTAACAGGTTTGATTGAAATTAGCATTTAATGATAATTTTTACAATTTATATCATAAACATGACATAAATACCTATAACTATGCTGTATAATTTTTTAGGATTATTATTTTAAAAAGAGGTACAAATATTTTTATTCATTCATTAATTAAGCATTTTATATAAATTCTAGTATCTCAAAACCTATATTTAAAATTTGATTAGTATTAAAATAATCGAAAATTTTAATTAGAAACAATGATTTCTAAATTATATTTATATTTTGTACAGACTTAAAGATTTTTGTTCTTGGATAGTTCTTGATTTTATACAATATTCGTACCAAATTTTTCTTCGATTAGCTACGACTAGCTTCCGAACTAGATAAATCCAGCAACTTTTTTCTCTTTTTCGCATTAAATTTGCCAGGCTTGTTAGAACATTAATCTCGCAGTTTTAAAATAAAAATTCCATTCAATAATTTTTCAATGACAATTGTACCAGTTAGTTCCACGCATATTTGAAACGGCAAACATATGTGAGTGGTTAAATTAATACATTTTTCCAGAAAATTCTTATTAATAATACTTGCATAAAAAAAAATTGTTATGTTGTTTGAATTAGTGTGTTTAATTCAGTACGACTGCATCTTAATCTGTTGCATTAACTAGATAGAAATTTAATATTTATTCGAAAATAAATTTATTTTATGTTCACGCTTGTTTATTTTATGATTTGTTTATTTGACAAAAATGGAAATGAATTTAGACATTTATTGTACATTAATTTCTGGAAGAAAAAACATTAATTAAAATTTAATTTCGTTTTACATATGTTGTGTTTTAATTCTCAGTTTAATTTTTTTTTGTTCCCCATTTAATGTTGTATAAATTTATTTATTTTTTTTATTCCAGAAAAGGTTTTCTTTTTCAACTACATACATGTGTATACTTATTTTAGTTAAAAATAATTGAAGTATACTATGGTGTGAAATTCCTCATTAAATAAATTGCTAAAAAATTTGTTTTAATGGGTTGAACTTTAAAAGAGCTAATATAGTTATAGCTTATAGCTTAGTTATAGGTAATATTATAATTTTTATATCTGCCATAAATTAAATAAGATTTTTTCATTCTAATATTTTTAAAAAAAAGTATTAATTCAAAAATTTTATATTTCAAAAATCAAAAAATTATCTGATCTTTCTTCCAAATACAAAACAATAGTTTTTACTATCATCGTCAGATTATAAAACATAAACATAACACAAAATTTTTATGTTGGAAAATAACTTTGGAGGAGACATTAAAAAAATATATAAATAACCATGCAATAAAAATTAAAATTATTTTTTATTTTTTTTTTTTCATTATAATGAAAGGGGATAAAAACTAATAAATAAAATTAAATGCAGATATGAGAATATTTTTTTTTTATTTTAGACTCAGTAAATTAATAACATATAATATACAAAACAAAAAAAAAATTCCATAAAATACCTAATTTTGGGTGAAAAAAAACATTTCATTTTTTATTTCTTTTCGAATGTTAAATATTAGTAAAATTGTGCATGCATATAAATTTATTTTTGACTTTGCATCAAAGTCACATATTTTTGTGTCAAGTGTTTATTTGTTGAAAAAATATGTGAAAGCATCTTTATATATTTTCACTACACTTATATAATCAGATTGAGATTTGTATAAAAATGTACAACTTATAACAGCAGTTACAAAAATGTACAAATTTTTTTTTTGTTTGAGTTAATGAAGAGGAAAGTTTATTTTTATCTTAATTTAAAAGGCAAATTTTAAAATAAATAAACGAATAATAAGCCCATAATTTCTAACTTTAACCGCAGTCAAGTATAATGCACAAAAATTTAGTAGTATTCCCATTGATCATTTAATTACTTTGATTTTTGTCATGCCAAAAATATAGTTGATAATTCAAAAAATTGTGCAAAGTTTTAAAACTGAATCAATAAAGAAAATTGTAGGCACACTTACTACTGGGTGTAAATATGAAAATAAAACTAATGATATTTTACATGGATATAGGATGTACTTAATTATTTATAAATTTTATTCTTACTTTATTACAAGTATATTGCTTTCCACATTAAAATCTAAATTAAAATTAATATACATTTTCATTGTTGTGTTATAATGTCATATTCATTCAAAAGTTCATTATACATATGTACGTACCTACATTATATTTCGCGTAACGATAATTTTATTAATTTTAAATTTATTTCATATATTGTTTATTATATACTTGCTTTAATTGTGACTTTGAAATTTTTATTGTACTATTAAAATCATAATAATTACCTAATTTTATTGATAGTTTACAATAATTTATTTTATTTTATTCTAAAGTTATAATTAAAAAAAAATATATATATAAAACAAATTATTTAGTACCTACCTTATTTTTTTTAATTAAGTAGGTATTATTATTCTGACATCATATAGACGTGGTCATCGCTCTCAGTTCGAATAAACTTTACAAAAATAATTTTATTTACATACATTTTCTAATATTTCAAAGATAATGTTAATTTGTAAAAATGATCAGCCTACATAAACCAAGGAATATCCAAATTTGGTGACATTGAAAAAACTAAATTTATTAAAAATAAATATTTCTTTTCAAAGTTTATATTTAGGTGACCATTTTTGGTAGTTTTTTTTTTTTATTATTTCTGTTTTCTAATTTTAATATGTTTTGAATGTGCCGGTATTAATACTTAAAAAATCTGAATTACTTAAAAAAAAAAAGATAAAAAGAAACTTAAAAATAAGGTTAATATTTCTTGGGCCTTAACAATGATGTCAGTATTTATATCTTTTGGACTGAATTTAATCATAAAAAATGTACATATCATGTACTGTGCATATGATTAAAAAAAGAATTAATAAAACAAAAATTGTATTTTATTTTAGTAAATTATTTTCATAAACTATTTTCTTTGTTATTTAATTGAATTCCTTTTAGAAGATCATAAAACTTATTTTTTTTTGGATTTCCAGGAAAAAATATTTTTTTAAGTTGTTTTTTCCAGGGAGTAAAACAACAATTTTTACCTTTTTGTTGCCCTTAGAGGCTGCATTTAGTTAAAAAATTAATAATTTGTATGCAGAGTCAGTGACATAATCTCGAAGAAAGAACGTTAAGAAGTTATTCACGATTTCACAGAAACGTGTGAAAGCAACCTAATATATTTTCTTGTTCTATTCCGAGGAGTTCAACGTTCATTTATTTAAAGTCTTGCGCCTGTCTTGAATACTTGAGTACTTTACTAGAAACTAGGATAGCATGCAAGAATATTTTCACATCTATCGCGAATTGCATAATATCAAATAAAAACTTCATAAATTCAGTGGCCATGAAGTTTCGCCAATAAAGCGAAACTTTGACTAACGTGTACATACTTATATTTGATGCTTGTTTTTTTATTGGAATCAACAATAGATCCATTAGATGAAATTCGACTCATCTCTTTCTATGATTTCCGGTCAATGCATTTTACCACAAATTTGATACATTTAATTTATGATAAATTATGAAAAATTATTTTTATTCTTTTTTTTTTTAACGAAAAACAAAAAACTTTTGTTTAGGAAATTATTTTTCAAAAGCTTAAATATTTTCACTTATGTAAATTACAAAGCAAATAATGTAGTATAAGAAAATTTGTTATTTTGATTGATTTAAACATATTTTTTTATTTTTTATAAAATTATCAGAAATAAATTTTATCATGTAAAATTACCATGAGACTTTCTCAGAAATAAACATAAAAAAAATTCAAATAAAATGAAATAATTTTTGTTTTTTTTTTTAATTTAATTTTTATATAAGTAATTTTTTATTTCTTCTTTACATTTTTTAAACACACAAAAAAAAAATGCTAATTTACAAATTTTATGTGATTTTTCTTTTATTTCATTCCTAATTTAAAATAAATTATGCTACGAAATCATAAAAAAAAAGAAAAAAAATCGTGACAAATTTTTATTAATTTATTTTTTCATAATTTAATGACAAAATTGATCAAAAAAAGTTATATTTTCATAATAATTTGAATATAGCCGAAATTTTTTTTTAATGTTGACAAACAAAATTGAAAAACGAATATTCATGGAAGATTTGCCCATTATTTAAGTGTACAAGGTATTCGTATTTATTTTTGATAGATCCAAAACTTTTAAATGTTCCCTGATTGTTGACTAAAGTTTTTAAAGGGAATTGATAATTTTCATTTTGAGTTGAACTTTTGATGAGTTAATATGCTCGCAGTTTGACTGTTCACCAGACCAAAGACAGAGCAGAAACGTTTTGGACAGATTAGACGAAAACAATTATTATCTGTAATGGTCAATATTATTGGGACTGATAACTAATATTAATTATTTCGAATTAAGTTTATACGTTAATGCATATATACACATTAAACTCGTCATGCAAAAATCAAATAAAATAAATATATAGAAAATTGTTTAATGTGAAGTGTGATTAACACAAAATCTAACAGTGGCTGGATTATATTTCAAAATATTTGAATTTTAATTATATATTAATTATTTTAACGATGAGTGTACTTTGTAATAAATCATATTATCATTTAAGTATAGTAATCAAAATGAACAAAATTAAATAAAATATTATTATCTGAAATTAAAAATGCATTAATTATATATAGTGTTTAGATATATATAAATGTTTTTATAAGCAAAAAAAAAAACTCAATATAAAAATAATAGTTATGACTTTTTAATTTCTATTCACAGAATAAAAAAAAATTAAACAACCTACAATATCAGTAAAAGTGACACATTAGCTTCTGAGAAATGTGAACAACATCTCCTACTCATTTTAAATATACATTTTCATTGAATTTATTTTATTTTTATAATTTTTTTTTTCAATATTAAAATAAATGCTAATTTCTCAAAAAAAAAAAACTTCTTAAAAAGTAAGTAGGTAACTAATTTAAAAAGAAATTATTTTAGTCTGCAATTATTATGGTATTAAAGTAGTTTTTTCAGACACTTCAGACACTTAAACTTATTGAAGAGTATAATTATTGATTAAAAATACTACTTCTATTCTAATACTATTCTCAATCAATGAATATTCTGTTTATTGATGCAAAATTTTATTCACATTAAAGCTAAAAAGCAGTTATTCTACAATACAGACTCCTAAGATATATACAGCAAAAAAAGAATATAAACTTGGTTTAAAATTAATTTAAGTTAAAAAAAAATCCATAACTTGTTGATTTTTATTTTTATTTTTGTATAGGTACTAAAGCTTCTCGTTTATTAATCAAAATAATATGATTCAATTTGGTTTATTCATTACGATCAAAATGTTATTAAAAAATTATATCAAATTTTTTATTTATCTTAATTTTTTTGCTTTGGTTTGCCCTATATAAAATCAAAAAAGAAAGACTTCAAATGACACGGAGTATTTTTGTGCAATTTTTGAGATGAAAACCATTCATAGGATCATAAATCAATTTAAGCGCCTAAATAATTACTTTATTGACAAATTAATATTAAAAAACAGAAGCAAAAAATTTGGTGAACTTTTTTAGTTTTTTATGCAAAATTTAATTCAATTTTAATTTGATTTATAAAATTATTACAAAATTTTATCAATGAATTTTGTTACAAATATTTGATTTTATTTTGTTTTTTGTTTCTTTTTTGCAAGTAGGAGAACCGGTTAATAAAAACAATATTATTTTTAACTAAAAACTAGTAAAAAAATAAATTTTTTTTTTTGAAATATTCATTAATAATTCAAATAAATAATATTAGGTGTGACGTGATGTCTCACAGATAGAAAATAATTTTCTTAAAATAAAAAAAATAAAATAATCTAAGAAATCTTCGAGACTTTATTATGTTATTGCCTTATAGTTTTAATTTTTTTTTTATTAAAATTGAAGTTGTTTGTTAAGTTGTGAAGTCATAACGTCATTATAATTTTTAATTCACCGATCAATGTAGGTTTTGTGAATGAAAATTGAAATAAAATTGGGACAAGGTTATTATTTTTATCATACCGTTTTTTATTTTGTATATACATATTTATACTTTTTAATATTAATTTTTTTTTTCTATAATTTTACTTTTTATTTAAAGATGACTTCAAAATTTTCTAGTAATTCAAAAATAAATATGAAAAATATTCATATTGCGTTTCGCAGTCAGAAACAATAAAAACCGAAAAAAAAACCATTTAATATATTTCGTGCAGAAAAGTTCAAAAGCGGTAATATCAAGCTGACTTCATTCTCGTAAATCACAGTCAATTTCAATGCTATGTCAAATTGCAAATTAGTTTAATTTAAATTAAAATATTGTATTTTTTTTTTTTTTCATTAAAATATATTTAATTAAGTAATGCAAAAAATATTTGCTAGATAAATATAAAAAACGATAAAGATCGTTAGTAAAAATTTTGATATGTTTAGAACTCAAAAAGAAACTGTAATCACTAATCATTGGTTTTTCTTAATATTGTGTATTTTGCTGGGAATGCGTACAATGTACAGTAGACACGTGAATTATGTGTAATATCAAGGGTGGGCACGAATGAGGTCAATACGAGCCAGATATGACACTGTGTTACAAAATTTATAATTTTATTTGATGTAATTGATATATGATGACATTTTAGTCTTCGGTTTTATGAAAAGTAGACATAAAGAAAATATAATTAAAAAAATTCAAAAAAAAAAAAATTATTTCAATGAATTAAATCATACTCAATGTAACTCAAAGTATTTGAAACCGTAAAAATTCGCTGTAAATATTTATTTACATTTGAATATTTCTGCAAAAATAAATATAAAACATATTTTAATTAAAATTATCGTAAAAAAGAAAAATTTGAATAAATTTTCTACATCATTGCATGCCGATTTCGATTATAAAAAAAAAACATTAGAAACATCAAATGAACAATATAGAGGGGGTCCATAATGTAAGAAGCCATCAATTCATTCATGTCAAGATAATTATAAAAACTAAATGATTTTTTTTTGACCATTTGTAACTAGAATTTTTTTGGTCCGCAGTATATAATTCCTATCAAATTTGTTCCAATTTTCCAAAACAATTTAGAATCCAATCATTATAACTATAACTAGAAAGTATGGTATCATAATTCAATTAGATTGAATGAGTTTTATAAACTAAAATAATCATATGACTCAGCTTGTAGGAATTTACTTCTTTTCATATTCTATACTTTTTTTATGACTTAACCCAATTCTCTTCTTCTTTTTCGGATTTAAACCTGAATGAAATTTGACATTTAATTAGACTGTTATATCGTTAACAGAAAAACTTGATACGTACTCTTTTGTTCGAGACGTTCTCTCTTATTAATAAGTTTTCAACCTCTTTTAGGTGGAAAAAACTAATGATGGTGGACAGCAAAAGAAAATAGCTATGGTGTACAGCAAAAGAAAATGTCTTATGTTATTTTTCTTGATTTGTTATCATTTAGCAAGTTATTAAAAAAAACAAAATTATTGACACTGTCAAAGCAACTTAATTAAACCTTAAGGAATTTCAATGTCAATACAATTAAGGAAAATCTGAAAGTAAAATTTTTTTAACAAAAAAAAAAAAGAGAAATTTTTATTCCAAACCAAAAATAATAACTTCAATTTTGCATTAAATCAATTTAATTTTGAAGAGAAACCAATATATAATTGTGTATATTTGAAATCGTGAAATGCTTGAAGCACATTACAATTCAATTTTTCACTATTTTTTCCATTTTTTCTTTTTTGTTTAATAAAATTTAAAATGAATATAATAACTTTTATTATAACTATTTCATTTTGATGAAATAAATCACCATCATAAATTTGTTAAATTCCAATAATGTACTGGTACTTATTGTGAATAGAATTTTCATTGAAAATTGCTTCAAGCTTTTCTCGTACCAATTCATCAGTTTCATATATCGATCACACCCCATATAATTTTACTGAACTTTTAATATCCATGGAAATATAAGGTTGACCAGAAAATTTGTTTAATTAATGCAGGTGTGGGAGGACATTATGATAGGAGTTAGAATGTTTTTATTAAAATTATTATTATTGAAATATTTATATGCATAATGTATACCTATATAGTAAATTATTATTCAATGAGTATTATTTGAATTGAATCAGTTTGAAAGTAATTAATTTCATTCATTAAGCAATTATTTTAATGTGAGAGAAAATCGAAGATTAATTTCAGTCTCTAGATACATCAATAGAAAAGATGTTGCTTAAAATCTTATCTTATAAATAATTATGACACTTTTAATCACTTGATTTATTACTGAAATTAGTACAAATTTGAAAAAAACAATTTTTTATTATCAAATTTATTAGATCAAATAAAAAATATTATATGAATTTCTTAGAGTATAGGAGACTATAACCTGATTTGTAAATTTATTAGTTTTTTTAAAGTTTTTTTTTTGCTATTGTGAACACTTTAGTCATTTATTGTCATTTGTTTTCCGTTTAACATTAAAAATATAATACTTTTTAAATATTGTAAATCGGAAAAATAAATAAATAAATATTTTTTTTTGCGTCATTAATTACGCGATTCTAAAAGCATATCTAATCCAAATCATCAATAAAGCTTAAAACCTATCTTCTTTGTTTTTACATAATTATTGTTTAAAATTTAAATTTTAAAAAAAAATACTTGCGGATGTCTTTATTTATATTATATATTTACAAAATATCAGTATTATGTATTTCTTAAGTAATTTGTAAGAAGAAAAAAAACTAAGTTGTATAAATAAAAGTTTAAAAGTGTAAAAATTAATCGAACACCCTATTTCCTTCTATTGTTTTCACTTTATAATATACTTTGAATTACTTAAAGTACGTTATCTTAGTTTCTCCATTAGATCATGTATTGCGCTTACTTAAATTAAATTATATTTGATAATTTAGTTTTTTTTTCGTTCAATTTTCATTTAATTTATTAATTAAGAAGCTATAAATTTGAAAGAAGCCTTGCTTTTAATGGCAATATAATTTATGTGGAATCACAACGATAGAGCGGATTATTATGATTCGATCGTGCAAATAAAAAAAATGCCTTCTCTTAGACTCTATTTTGATATTAATTGAATGTTCTTTTGTATCTTCCGACTAATGGAAAATAAAATAGAATTTTCTTTGATTTTTATGATTGAATTGTGAACTTCATAATAACACGTTGATTTAATGTAGGTTTCTCAGATTTTGATTAAAAAAGCTTAATTGTGATAAATATACTAACACTTAGAAATTCAATTTAGCAGATTTCTGTGAGATGGAAAATTATATTGAAAAATTAGGTAATCAAATATCATGACACATCATATTACCAAAACTTTTAACTTCAGGTGTAAATTATTAACCTTTTGTAGGAAAGAAACATAAACAAAAATCAAAAAAAAAAATATGGGAAACTTTTTATCATATTTCCATTTTAACCAATTTTTTATTTTTTTAACTTTTCATATAAAATGTGGGTGTTCAATGCGAATAACAAAAAAGTTAAGATTGCGATTAGCGCCTACTGAAAACGGTTTTTATTTTTTCATTTTGGCTTCGAGGCAAAAAGCTTGTTCCTTTCGCAATATCCATAAAAAGTCATGCAGACATAATACTTAATGTATGTATTATTGAAAAAAAAAGTTTATTTAACTTGGAATTTATATACAAATTTACACTTACATAAATGTAAATACCTACATATATGTATATTTATATTTAGATTATATATTGCAGTAAAAAAAATACAAGTAAGGAATAAAATCTTTTCTGTTTTTTTTTACCAAAATTCGATAGAAATTTATAGGCAAGATTAATAAGAGTTCTTTTAATTTTGGTTTTTCATCATTAATTTTTTACCAAATAAAATTCAAAAAAAATGAGAGAAATTATTTTTGAAACTAAAGTGAAATCTTTACAATTTAGTTAGTAATTAAGTTATCGAGAAAATTAATTCAAATGACGTATTTTTTGTGTGATAACTTACAAAAATCCATACATCAGTTTTCTGACTTCACACCATAATCAATATAAGATAAATTTGTTTGGTGACAAATTTGAAATAATATCATTTGGAGACCCGAAACTTTTTAGTCTAAAAAAAAGTTTCATTATAAAATTTTAATAAAACAAATTAAGAGCAATATTTTTACATCATCGATAAATAAAAAATATATAGAATTTTCTATTTTTTAATATTTTTTAAATTTATTCAGTTGGTTCGTTTGCATAATCTTTCAAAGTGTTTAGTTTTTTAAGTATACATATTATTTTTATTAATATAAAAGCTGTTATTTGAATGTATGTATATTTACTAAACACTAAACATTAATTCATGTTAAAGTAATTATTACTAATTTAAAATTAAAATATTTATATATTATTTAAGTTTTAAGAAAATATTTCTCATAAATATGAGGTTTTACGATAACGACCCACCATTATTAACAGTTATTAGTCATAAATTATTATTAAATACTTATATAAATATTATGTTTTTTGTTATTTATATATTTATTATTTATTTAAAAAAAAAATATAAAAAAAAGTTTTTAAGTTATTTTTTTCTTAACTCTTCTTAACAAAACAAGATGACCAATTATGGCAATAAAGAATTTCAAAAAAAAAAAAAAGTTCTTGATGTCTTTTCGGAAATGAAAATTTCTTCTCAGAATTGATTAATCAGAATTTGAGTTTGCTTAATTTTATGCAACACTATAATATAATACTCATCAATATTAAGTCAATAATTTTATTTTTAAAAAAAATTACGTCAAAATATTTTATTATTATATTTAAATTAATAACGAAGTTCAGCTGTCGAAGGAAATTAAAAATGTTTAAATGATTATACAGATGAATTCAAAAGAAATAAAAAAGTTTGAAATTATATGAGTAAACTCAAAACAGGTTCTTGTGAACATATGTCACAACATATATCAATGTTTGTATGAAATTAGATAGTGATATTGCGAAGAGTATGTTACTCATATCTATAATAAGCTGTTTAACAATTGACCAGGAGAACTTATTTAATTAATGATTAAGTAATTGAAATTATTAATTTCATTGCTCATTACTCAAAGCATAGTGGTATTCATATTCATTATCTAAGTAATTGATAGGGAGCATAAAAAGCTCTAGATCTAGACTGGGTTATTTTTCAGCTGATTTTAGGCTTTCTCTGAAAATCATGTATACCAGAAAGAATTTCAAAAAATAAAATAAATGTAAAAAAAAAAATTTTCGTTCTGACAAATATCAATGGCTTAGTATCTGTTTGTCTGAAAGATCAATAAATTAATAAAAAAAAAAAAGAAACAATTCTCATGAAATATTCTCTCTCATTCGAAATTATTCTCAAAACTTACTTTATCCCCTTATTTTTTACCAATAAAGAAATAGAAATTATATTCGAAATTCCATACTAACAAAAATATTTTTATTTCATGACGTCACAAATGACGTTTTGATTTGTATCTTGCATTGAAATTTATATTTGTATCTAAAAAAAAAAAAAAGTGCACAATTTAATAAATATTTTTTTATTTTTACTAGTCATACAAGTTCAATTTGTTTGTAGTACTTTTATTTATTTATTTTTTATTTTTTATCACGTCAAAGTGTTGAAATAAATTTCATTGATTTTCCAGAGAAAGGGTGAATAAATAGGATTATTCATTGAACGGAATTTGTATATTAATTGGTTATGAAAAACTTCTGTATCTAGATTTTTGTAATAGTTTAACTACTGTAAGATAAATTATTTTATTATTATGATTTTGAACATTTTAAACATAAATAAGACAAATTGTATGTAAGTACATGCATAGTT
This sequence comes from Hybos culiciformis, assembly GCA_964007475.1. Lineage (NCBI taxonomy): Eukaryota > Metazoa > Arthropoda > Insecta > Diptera > Hybotidae > Hybos > Hybos culiciformis. The sequence continues at coordinate 146,205,206 of OZ023273.1, read as the reverse complement.
TAGATTTTTAGAACTCTATTTTATCACTATATATATAAAGTATGTATATGTACGTTATCTGAAGGAACCTAAAATATGTTTTACCTTCGATTGTGCCCAAAGAAGCGAACTGGACAACTTAAAGTTGATTTCATTGGAAATTGGAATATGAATAGAAAGCGATCGTAGCAATATTAACAAAAATATATAATTTTTTTAATTGAAATGTTGAAACCGGGCTCCATACTTTATTATTTATGAGGCACTATTTCATATATTTTAGTTTAGCCCCTTTTTGTTTCAAAATAAGTGCAAACTAAATATACTCGTACTATATTGAAGAATACTAAACTTTCAAACTATCAAACTGTCAAAATTTAAACTATCAAGAATTAAATTTATTAGGAATGTGATAAAAAAAATCTTAAATGTTATTATGATGCAAATATCTGGTGGTCAAGATATATACAAATTATTCAGTTTCTTTTGTCAACCTATCCAACGCAGCTGGTATATAGGCGAATAACCAGTTTTATTTTAATGTTTTTTTTCTTTCTTCTAGAATCATAAAAATCGCAAAATCAAAAATCTATCGACTAAGTTTTTAATAAATTTTCCGCATAATGAATACGTAAGTTATATTATAACAAAAGTAAATTTTCACATGATATCATTGGAATTTGGATAAAATTATAATAAAATGTGAATTCTCAGAGAGAAAAAAAAAAATAATAATGAGATATCTAAAAAGTCAAAAGAGATTACCCGGTCATTATATCTTTTTTTACTTTTTATCTCTATTTTCTATATTTATTTATTTTTTTTTCGTTAGTTACACACATTTCTTTGAATATATATAGTTCTATTTCATTTGTATATATACTTATTTTGTATTTTCAATTTAATATTGTAAACAGGTAATTTTTCACATATGACAAAGCCTTAGAAGTTTTCTGTTTTATTATTTTATTTTTATTTAATTTATTTACCGGTCGGTTTACAACTACATTGAAAAAATAACAAAAACAAATTAAAAAAAAAAAAAGTGAGAAATTAAGATACCGCGAAAACTACTTTTTTTTTAAGTTAAAATGAATATCTTAACTGCATTTAATTTCGAATTTTATTTTTTTTCGATGAGGGATTATTTATTTTTTATTTTTTTTTTAATTTTGGTATTAGGTATATCTCGTTTTGAACATAAATAAATAAAATGATCAACAAATTTTTACTGGTAGAAAAAAATTGTTTTTAGTCTCATTTTGTGCTTGTTGCTAAACGGTTCTCTCTTTTTGTTTTATAAAAACCTAAGCGTATATCAAAAGTTTATGGAATTTTTTATTTTATTTTTTTTTTTATATTTTTAAAACATAAAATATTTTTATACGTTTTTATTAAAAAAAAAAAAACCAATTTTAAAGTTTTTGAATAAATTATAAAGAAAAACAACGAATTTTTACAAAAAAAAAAAAAAATTAAAAAACATTTTATTGCTATATTTTTTTTTGGTAAATGAAAAAAATCAAAAATAAATATTGTTGTCAAATTGGTGATGTTGTCAAAAAAAGATACTAGCATCATTAATTATTATTATTATATTTTTTTAACAAAACTTGTTTTATTTTTGTAAAAAAAAAAAAAAAAAATTAATTATAATAAATATTAAGTTAAAATTTGATTCGCAAATAAATTGACAGATAATTGTGTGAAATAAAATAATAAATAAAGATAAATTATGAGTTTTTTTAAATTATCATCTAAAAAAAAAAAATAGGGGAAAATAATCAAATTTTGTGTATATTGATTGAATAAAAAATATGTATAAAAAAAAAAACAAAAAAAAAAAATAATAATAAAAATTTTTTATTTTATGTCAAATAAATTTTCATTTATTGAATATTTTTATTCTTTAAACGGGCTGCAGTGTCTTTCTTAATTAAAATCAATACATTTTTTTTCCTGTCACTTCGATTAAATTTTTTTTTTTAATTGTGAATTATTGCGAAATTTTATTAAACATAATTTTTTCTCTAAAGTGATGTTGTACGGTACCTACTACGGAATAAAAAAGTCACTTAATGATGTATAAGAATGCTTTATTTATTTTGACATTTGCTTAGACACATTACAAAGTACAAGAACTAGCACTGAAATTATAATTTCTTTCAAGAAAATAAATTTTCGGAAATTTATAAAATTAATTGAAATACAAAAGCAAATTCAACCACATAGATATACCTACCTATTTATTTTATTTATACTGAATAACGTATACCTTCTACAAAAATTACTTCTTCTTTATTTTCTTTTTTTTTTTGTTTACTGTTTGTCTGCCTCTGTAAAAAAAACAAACAAATTCATTGAAATTATGTATAGTAGTAGTACTTATATTAACTCTCGTGGCTTGATAAAGTTAAAAAAAAAAATATGATTATCTGTTTGATAAAATTATAAGTATTAAAACTTTTCAGTGTACGTTAAGTATAATGACTGAATAACTATATAGATAGATATACTTTTATATTGAAAGAGAAAATTATACTTTGAACAAGACTTTGAACTTATTGACATAAATACCTAAATATTGATTTGTTTACATAACAATTATAAATAATAAAAAAAAACTTAATTGAAAATGTCAAATTAAAAAACGAAAACATAATATTTAATATTTCCATCATAAAGTGTATCAATTTTATGTTAATTCTGTGGCGAAAATAAATAGTACATTAATGATCTCTAAAACAAATTGAAGAGATAAATTGTAAAAAATTAAATAAAATAATATAAAAATATAAAATGCATCAAAAAAATTCAGCGATTTGAAAATTTAATTATTTTCCGTATAAACTTTAACTATTATGTCTATAATTAATACCAAAGAATAATATAATATGACCAATTGACCACGTAGTCATATATATTATCCTTGATTAATACTCGTGATGATTTTTAAAATTATAATGCTCATTTATTATCAAGAAAATAAAATTTATAATTTATGAGATTTAACATATTTTTATAATAAAAAATTATGAATAATTAATAATAATATTGTAAAAAATAAAAATTCAAATATTTTCCGTATTTTTTTTTTTTTTTCTGATAAAATATCGTCACTGACCTTCAAAAAATTTTAAAATTTAAATTAACCCTTATCCGCGTCTATTATTATTTTGGAATTCATAGAATAAATTTATATCCATGAGTCTTGGATCACATATTGATTAAACGACGGACCTGGACTTCAAATTCATTTTTTATCCCCAATAAGATACAAATATTCACATATGTGTTTCAAAAATATTTCGAAAACGTGAACAACAACAACGATGGGTTGAGTTTTCTATTAACTTCTATTTCAAAACTTAAAAATATATGTACGAAACGCTGATATCATTAAATTTTTTAATTCACATATTTATGAATGTCATTTTAATATTCTCTGATACTATAGCATGTCTAAAAATTATTAAAAAAAAAAATTGAGCCTCCAACTTAGAATTTTATACATATTTTTTGACAAAATCATTATAAATAATTAAAGATAAAAATTTGTTAATTTTTTTTTAAATTAAAAAAAAAACCGAATGACTAAATTTTAATTCATAAGAGATTTTAATTTCTTCTTTTTTTTTTTGGAATGAAAAGAAAAACAAAGTTGATTTTTTATTTTTCTTACCCTTCTTGGATTACATTGTGAAGTGCTGTGAAAACAAAAATAAATAAAAGCCAGACATTGAAAGTTGAAAAAAAAAAAATTATAAAATAAAAAGACTATACGTAACTTGTAATTTTTTCGTAGAAAATAAAATTACAGAAATTTACAACTTATGGGCAAAATATTTTATTCTAGTTTTTTTATTTTCTCACATATTTATTATTGTAGTATAGTTACTTCACTTTTAGTGAAACAAAAAAAAAAATAAAAAAATTGTCTTAAAAGGATTTTTCAAGGCAGTTAACATTTTTGTAAAGGTCGTCACTTAGTTTTCAGAAATCTGAAGTTTTTTTTGTTTTAATTTTTTTTTGTAGTGAGTGAATCACATCTGTGTTTCCATTAGTTATGTAATTAAAAATTATTTTCTTTCATTTTATGTTGTATCAAATTTTACCCGAAAGTTTCCATTTCATACAGATTTTTCATCTGTACACTTTAAAATTTATAAAGCTACCTTAAATTAAGCTTACAGAGCTGTAGGATACTGTTGTACAAAACTGCTAGTTAATTTTCTCCATTACTTCTTAACTTTTTAGTTTAAAAACTATAAAAAATCTATTTTAATATTCAAATTTAAATAACTACGAAAACTAAGAATATTTCGGAAAAAATCTCAAAAGTTTCTGGCGAAAAAAATTTCAATAACATAATATCTTTTACTATATTTGTCTTGCACTTTTTAATACTATATGTAATTTTTCAATATCAAATCTAATGAAATCATAGTTTTTTAAAATCTATCTACTGCCAAGTATATAATTTATTTTCTACCCGAACAAATTATATTTATTGGAAATTTCATGTAAATATACAGCTTAAATAAAATAAGTACATAGTGAGAGTTTTATTTGAATTGGGTAAGAATAAACTCTTCGTTAATACCTTCAAATTAATTAGCAATTTGATTAAATTGATATGTAAACAAAAAAATAAAATAAAAAAAAATATTGCGTAACTTTTTTTTCTTCAAGTTTTTTAATTTTATTTTATTTTTTATCATTAATTCATTTGCAAGTATGATTAAATAAAAATACAACTTTTCATAGCTTGCATGTTATATTTTAATGACGAAAAGTCACCCTTCAAATTTCCAGTTTTCTTTTTTCCCAACTTCATGCATATGTATAAGTAACTACTATATTTTCGTGTAAACAAAAAAATCATGACGTAATTTTTAATTTTCTAGAAATTTTTGTACCTTGCTTTGACATTTTGTTATGTTTTTTTCATATACCTATATTAAATAAAACAAGCCGACAAAGTATATACATATATTCATTTTTATTTCTTCTTGCTTCTTTTTATTATGTTTTTTTTTATGTTATTCAAAATTCTATTTAAATAAAAATGTTTAATGCACGCATACTATCGTGGTTTTAATTAAAATTCAACCTATATGTTTAAAATATTGAAAATAAACCATGGGTCAAAATAATATTTTTGTTTGTATAGAATTAAAAGTTATTATATTTTTTTGCTGTATTTAAGGTTTACAATTTAAGGTACCTATAAAAAAAATTTATCTTAAAACTAATGATTATAATTATTCCCTGACAATTTGGCCCAAATAAACTAGATATAGGTATTTATTGAAATTTCATGTCACATACTGTGTTTTTAAAATACATGTCAGCAGAGTTTTTTAATAAATTAAGTATAGAATAAAAATCTGAACTTAAATCTTAACTGGGCTGGTCTAATTTAATTTTCAAATTTTTTTTTGTTCTTTTTTTTTTTTTTTAATCAAAAAGAAACCTTAATTTTATGATTATTTCGATCATAACGTCAATTGTTATAATTTTTTTTTTTTTTTTTAAATATATAATTAAAATTCAATTTATGTATTACGAAAACTATTATTGATACGTGACCTGATTTTTTTTTCTATGGAAAAAAAAAATTGATAATAAAAGCAATTTACATGCCCAATATTTTGAATTAAATTTCTTGTAATAATAAATTTTGTAAAATTTTTTTGTTTTTTTTTTCCATTATGAAAGACCCCACAAATTCATAACTATGAGGTATTATAAGCATAGTAGCTAAATAAGTATTTTTATGTAATTTTTTTTTTTATTTAAAATTATTGTTATTTCATTCATAGCGTTCTATTGAGCTTCCAAGAGGTTTTTTTTTTGTGTCCGAATCTAATTATTAATTTAATTTCAATTCAAGACATATCACAGGTAGTTTGATGTCAAAAATGGTATAAAATAAACAAAACAAGCTTATTATTTCTCGGTGATAAAAATATAAGCTTGAATAATTTACTTTTAAGCTATGTATATCAAAGGTGATGTTTACCATTAGCATCTTGTTTTAATTAAAAGGAATAAATATATATACTGGTATATAATACAGTATTATTGGTTTGATCTTAAATATTTGCATGTTCAACTGGTATGCAAATTACGAGACAAATTACAATAAATAATTCATTATCGATGTTTAAATTAATTTTGTTGGTTTTTTTTTTTATTCCTGCTTTAAAAAAAACAAATAAATTATTAATAGTTCCTTCACCATAATGCGAATGTTTTATACAAATATGTTTTTTTTTTTTTAAGATCAAAGGCGTTTATTTTTAAATTGATTTCCATTAATATTCGCTCAAAAGATAGAATTTTTTGTTTTTATCATTTTATATTCATTCCTCCAAAACTGGTTAAATTTTTTTTTTAATTTGTTCTAAAAAAATTAATCCTATTTTTCATTTAAAAAAAAAAAAACAAAAATTTTAAATTACTGGTTAAACATATTATTTTATATATTTTATGTTATTTTTGTTTTCTTGCTGAATTGAATTTAATAAAAAAAAATAAAAGTAATAAAAAAAAACTCTTAATTTATTTACTTAATTTGAATTTTTGTTTTTATTTTTTGTTTATATCTGTCAATTTCCAGTCTACAATGTATAAATTCGCAATGTTGTTAGTTAATACATAAATACATTTATTTAAAATGTGATCAGAGAGATATTTAACACTTTGTTAAAAAAAAGGTAGAAAATAATAATTATAAATTTTTGCATTCTTTTCAAAGATAAAATATTGTTTTTCATTTATTTTAAATTTTAATTAATCAAAATTATGTTTCCTTATAATATCCAGTACCAGTACTCTCTACCTGGTTTTGTTCTTCAATTTTTATTGTTTCAAAAATGTTCTACGTTAGTTTTTGGTATATTTCAAACATATTCTATTCAGACATTAATTTGAACAATTTTAACTTATTGGAAAGAATAAAATGTTTACCTTATTTTTTTTTCATAGTTTAATTCCACGAATCAAGTCTACGATCAACCACCTTTGAATATCTAAAATTCTCAGACAAGCAGACGTTTTCTTTGTTTTTTTTTATTTTTAATGATTATATCATAGTGTTATTTTTTTTTCATTCTAAAAAATTATTGAAAACCAAAAAAAATAATGTATAGCAAAAATATCAAAAAGAATAAAACAAATTATAAACTTGCTCATGGCAAAAGCATTATTGTATGTTAAATTCAAAAATTTATTATTTTTGTCATTTATGTTAATCTCAATCAACAACACTACTGGTACTATCACCATATTTAATAACTTAATAATGGCGCCATTATATTTACTATGTTGAATATTTTGAATTTTGAATTTCATTGACAAAAATTTTAAGTTTACTATAGCGTAAACAATTGTTTAAAAAAAAATGTATAGGTAATTAAAAATAAACACAAATACCCTTGACATTCGAGTCGTTAAAATCTATTGTTTGAGTTTTTGTCATTTTTAAAAAACGAAAATAATGTTTTTTTTTTTAAATAAGTAAATAATCTTAACAACTTTCTTTAACATACATACATTGAATATATATTTTACATTATTGGCGCCAAGTGTAAAATCTTCATGTTATCAATTATTCGATTGAAATTGATGGAAGAGCTACATGTGTTTAGGATTATTCCTATTTTATTTCACAGTTGAACTGCAGTCACGTAATTCTTTCTATTTTCTTAAAATGTAGTCTTCGAAATTCTGACACCGAACTTCTATAGAAATAATATTGTCTTGGGAATTTTTTTTTTAATTATTTTTATGTTTGTTTTATATTATTTTCTTCACAGTAGACATAAACGTATAATTTTATCATTTCGATAAGATAAGATAATAATTATATAAGTATGCAAGAGTATGTAAAAATGCCTACCAAATTAAAAAAAGAATTTTAAATAGTATTATATTAAATAAAATATTTTTTGATAGTACAAAACATGACTTGTGTGTTCAAAGAACTTGTTATGCAAAACTAAATTTATTTAATTAATGATTATTTGGTGTATTTAAGTTTTTAATAATATCTATATTTAGATAATTTGCGGCCTTTTCAGAAGAAACCGATAAGATTTTGAAAACAATATAAAAATATTTTAATCTAATGCTTTAATTGTTATTTATTGTTTGATTTTGATTCTAATAAATGCGTAAATCTATCTCTGGAAATTTTGAAACACTTCTCTAATGGCATTAATGTCTCGAAATTTTGATTTTTAATAAACTATAGTCACCGTGACTCGTGAGCACAATTTAAAACAAACAAATGTGTGTATTAATTGAAATTAAGTAGGTTTTATTTATAACAGGGTTTCTTCATTTTTTTTTGTATTCTTTTGTTTTATAGTATCATTAAACAAAATTGGATTAACACCAATTGCGTCATTTAAGAATATTTTATTTTCTTTAGTATCTAATCCAGTATAATAAAAATATTTTACATTTTTTTATAATTTTTATATCAAAAATACTTTATTCATTTACATTCTAATTTAATACGTTTTCAAATCGCGGCAGTGATTGGTTTGTTCATTAAAATTGCTCGAAACATATAATTTCCGAAAAAAAAAACTCGATTTTCTAATGCTATTACATCTTCCAAGAATTCCTCAACCGTGACAACTATATAATGTACACAAATAAACTCTAAACATACTATGTAGGTGCATTCATACATCTTGGCGCTATTCTTAATAAAATAAATTTCGTTAACTCATTATATTGACCACAATAAATTATTGCAATGATAGCATTCTATTCGAAATGACTCAACGCATAAAAAATGTGTCTGGCTACATTAAAGAGATGACATAAATTATTTTTTTTCTTTTAGAGATTATTATTTTTATCTAAATTTCTTTTAAAACTAATTATTTCACTTTAGATTATTTTTGGCATAACGCCAATTTCCTATGTGCATTTAAGATCCAAAAAAAAATAAGTTCAACTTGTTAATATTTGTATATTTCTGAACACAATTATCTATTTTTCTAAACAATTAATTCATTTTATATAGTATGTGCGTACATATATACGGGCTTTGATTTTGTTTTTTGAAAATATTTTTAATTCAAATAATAAATCAAAAATAGGATAAATGTTCAACAATATATAATTGATCATGATTGAATATTTATTTTAATTTTAAGAAACAATACGTTAATAGACTGTATACTGAAACTTGTATGTTAAGTGCAAGCAAACGAATCTTAACTTTATGTAAACTTTATACAATTCTACAGTCTTAACTTTCAAAGCAATTTATCGATGAGAGCATTGATCTTGTATAGATTAATCAGTGTTATTTAAATTGTCCATAAATTAAAAATAAATAACTTAATAAAAATATTATAAATTTAATAATAATATCAATCGTATAATAAATCACAAAAAAAAATTTAAAACTAAATAAAGTTAATAAAAATAATTTATTTTATTTTTTTTAAAATAAAAAATTATAAATTTAATTTCAGCTCTGCAAAGAAATTTAAAACTAAAGCATAAAAACTGAAAAAAAAAAAATAAGAAAATTTTAAAACTATATTTGACACAAAATGTTCAATTGGTTGAACAATATCAAAATAGTAAACTATTAAGGCGAATTGTTAAAAAATTAATCATTGAACTTATCAATCAATAATGGCTTCTAAAATGTAAAAGTCTTTTTAAAAAAATAATATTAAATAATTATATTAAAAATAAAATTTTTAAATAATTATTTTAATAGATTATGATATTAGAAAAATAAAAGTGCCATTAAAAAAATAATATTATTTTTTTTTTGTTTTCGTATTAAATGTGTTAATAAGTTTTTATTTTTTTTTTCTTGAAAGAAAAAAAAAAAATTTAGAATAAAAGTGATAAATAAATAAATAAAAAAAAAAAAAAAGTGCCAATCAAAAATTTTTACAATATTTGGATAAATAATAAACATAAATTTTAATTAAACTTTGGCATTTAAAATGTCAACACAATCTTATTACAAGGATCGACTGGGATTTGATCCTAGAGAAGCTCTATATGAGCCACCAACAAAAACATCACGTGGTAATCATTCTAGAATCTCTGTTAGTCCTGGTGGTTATCATCAGAACTCAAACAATAATTCATATGAATCCCACGATCAAAGTCAGAGTGGCTATGAGGATGCTTTAACGCAATTTAAAGGTACTAGAACAGTATGGGAATACTTTGTTGAAAATTGGGATATAATATGTAAGTATGTAAGTCGTATTTTGTGCAAATAAACTGTGTGGATTTTTATTTGTGTTAAATGGCAAAAACATTAATTCTAATTTATTAAGCTGGGCTGTGTTTTATTCCCCGCTATATGAAGCTGTTTTTAATTAATTGTTTCAATTCCCAATCCAAATGTAAATATAACATAACAACACTACATTAAATAATATATATAGACATGTGTAAAATAGAATTGTATTAAACGAAATGTCAATGATAAATGTTTCTCTCTAAAGAATCGGCTTTGATGAATGTTTTTAATTAAGATGGATTATCGGTTTTCCTGCAAATAGTACTCAAACGCATCGAATGTTTTAATATGAGAAACATTAAACATTAAACATACTTGGTTTGTGTATAAACATACCCAACATTTTTACGGTTTTAATTTTTTTTAATACTTACTTAATGTTATTGCATCTGCCTTAATCTGTATTGTGCACCCTGTTTAATAAAAAAACATTAAAAATTTAATTCGTTTCTATTCAATTTTTGTTCTATGTTTTTTTTATCAATCAAATGAGGAAAATAGTAAATATTCGAAAAAATAGAAAAGTAAATATAATTTTTATTATAATTCGTTGAGAAAAATAAACAATTTTATTTGTTATTCTCATCATAAATATATAAATACGGAAATCAGTCTTGTAGCGAACTATTGAGATTAAAAAATATTTAACTACATTAATATCGGTATGAAATACAATATTATACAGGACTGTTAAACCCATCTGGGTTTGCTTGCATAAAAGGAAAACGTTTTAATATTTTCTGGTATATCCGTCATCGCCGCTGCTGAAATACAAAAACACATAATATTGTAAATTTGATTATGATGCCAGGTGAAAAAGTTATAATTTTGAAAAATAAACAAAACAGCTTCTTCATTCCAAATCTTATCCTCCGTTTGTAAAAAAATTTTATGTGATTATTGAAAATATGTTTTTGCATCCGACTTACATACTTACATTTATGATTTTTTTAATTTAAAAAAAAATATATGTATACTAATTTATTTGTGTTTTTAATTTTTTATATTTTGTTTAAATATGTACTTAGTTATTAGAAAAATAATAATAAATTATTATATTTACAATATATAATTATAAAAAACAATAAATATCAACTTAACCTAAGGCAACATAACGTTAAACTTAGTTAAGTACATAGATAAATATTTAATAGTGAAAAATGAAATAGACATTGTAACAATTATGATGTCAACGAATTCATAATTAATCCCCAATGACGAAAATATGAATTTCAAGTTGAAATACGGCTTAAAGCTCATCTATAATAAATCTTAACATCAATATTGTTTTTTAAGCAATAAAATAAGTTCTTCTAACATTTCTTTAATGGAATCATTTATTTCTATTCCAAACAGAGTACCTCAACATGGAAAGTAAAATTGTATTGCGTTACATTAACATTATACTTCTGTTCAAATTTACAATTACAAGAAAATACTGTATTAAACAGAAATCATGTTTAAATTTTTCTATATTCTATAAAATTCTATAAAATTTATAATGATTTATTAAAAAAAACATTAACTTTAAATGTAAATATTTAAATAATTGATTTTTTTTTAAATTTGTACAATTTAAATTGGCATTTTATTAGCGGTTTAAATAAAATTCCAATTAACAGATTTTTCATTTGATCTATAACGAAAATTGGTACATTAATGCAATGATATCAGAAATTTAATTTAATTTTATTTTAACAAAATAGTTTAAAAAAAAATAATTATTATATTTTATAAAACCACATACTTAAGATATCATAAAGAATAATTATAGATGAGAGCACACAAGGTGTGTTCTGTAAAAAATAATGTACACAATATATATATTTCATTATTAATCGAGTCCAAAAGTCTAAAAATTGAACGTATACAACTAGACGTCATAAAATTATAAAATACTTGGATTTAATTTTCCCATAACTAGTATGATTCAGGTTCATATTGATATTTATATGCGGTCAACTTTGAATTATAAGCAAATCGTGTTTGAATCACGAAGCGTAATCGATATTCGATTTGTTTTCTGGATTATAATACTAATATAATCTTTTTTAATTCAAAATTTGATTTAAAAACAAGTTGAATCATACAGTTTTTTTTAAAAAACACCCTGTATTTGATAAGATTTAAATATTTATGTTTTATTATAACATAAGCCAATTAAAGATTTGCGGTTTCGTTTGAAACTAAATTTAACAAAATTTATAGTAAAAATTAGATTATTTTTTAATAAATAAGTACTTAGTTAAAACAAATGTACAGGTAAAGTGGATTAGTAATTCATCAATTTATTAATTCAATTTTAAAATATGTGTATATATAAAATTTTTTAATTTGACGTATTCTTTTTAAATCGTCTTAAATTGAGAACGTTCCGAATTCGTAATCGTTCAAATTTTTGATGTGCGATTCATTCCTAGAGACCAACAATATTTTTAAAGATAACAGATTGCCAAACAATTCCTCTTTGGAATTTAATGATTTTCTTCTTCTCTTATGAATGAAAATTGATTCATTTACCCGAATAAATAAAATAAAATATATATAACCCTATAACCACAACAACCATTACTTTGTAACTCAAAACAAAATGCAATTTTATTTTCAGTTCTCCAGTTATCTATTCACTTGGAAGTGTAAAAAAAAAATATATAATATATTTTTTTTTAGTTTTGTTAGAAACAATTTTAATAAAAATATATCATGTTCTTAATTAAAATTTCAATAAATCATGTTAATTTATAATAAACTCTTTAAATGCAAGGTCATAAGTAATTCGTATTAAATTTTATAACGACCGAAGTGAGTTGAAATATATCTTAATATTTAATTTTATTTGTTTACATTACTAGTTTAATTCAAGCATTACGTTTTTTTTTATTTAACATGTTATATATAAATTTATTACAAATTTAGATTGATGAACGATTATGAATTATTCACTTAAATGGATAGAATGATTATTATATTATTAAAATAAATAATATTTGTAAATTTGATGACGATTTAAATAACGTCACAACATGACGAACAGGATCTGATTTAAAAATCAGTCACGATAAAGAAAATTTGAACTTTTAATGACATTAATTATCGTAATTTTGAATATCTAAAGATTAAAGAAAAAAGTAGTCGATAATAAAATAAAACGTGTATAATTTATCACAAAGAGTAGTCGCAAAATATAGAATTACATAGTCAACGAACAAATAAGCCTGATACGATGATCTATAAAAGAGAATTTTCGTTTATTAGTAACTCATATCTTTAATCATTTTACATTTAGGTAGTTGATTTTTTAAAGCTAATAGAATTTTTAATTTGCGATAATTATATTTTAAATGATTTTTAAAGCAGAGATTTGTACAAAAATAACACATAAAGTTTTTATTTTTGTGATAAACAAAAACCCTGAAACAATAATAATTCAAGTATATACTTAATTATTTAAGTAATTAAAAAATTATTTTCTGCCGTTCCAAAGAGTTTTTTTTTATTTATTTATTCAATCTAGTTAATTAATCGATTAATTTTCTATGTTATTAAAATTATACTTCTGTTAGTAAGTTCTTATTTATTTTATTTAAAATTCTTTCAACACAAATGTACAAAATAATATTGATTTATTAGTTTAATAGTCAATATTTTAATCAGAACTCAGTAATCAAATTTTTTACAATTAAATATAATTATAATTCATATTTACATAGGTTTTATTTTGTTTTTTTTTTTGGTTGCAAATTAATTCTGATTTTACCCCTAAGGGAGTAATTAAATTAGTGCAGAGAAGCAAGCCGGTCTTTCAATATTTAATTTATGGATTTTTCTTGGAGTGTAATAATAAAATAAAAAAATAAAATTATCACATTATTTACGCTATTAAGCTGTAGATACACTTCGTCGTGAACGTGAACGTGAAATTGTTAATTTTTCCACGGTGAATAACTGGGTGAATTTTTTGTGTGTTGAAATTGAAATTCACGTTCGCAGTCGTATTTACAGATGTAGTGAACAGGAACGTGAACATGAAAATGAAAATATTACTGAATATTTTTTGAAATGTGACATTTTTAAATTCAATTCATTTATTTTTATTTTATCGAATACCTAATTTTTATTAATTTTTTTAATTTGCTTATTTGATTTTCTAAGAAAATTAGCTGACCCGGATGTCCGCCACCACTCCCTTCTACCCTTCCCTTCTGCCCCTCCTGTCTGTGCTTACCGTCTTCCCCTACTGTCTGCCCTCTTGTCTGTCCCTCTCATCTGCCATAACCGCGAAACTAGAATTTGTATGACAAAAAAAATGTTAAGTTTTTCGCGGTTATAACAAAAATTTTTCTTATAACCGCGAAATGATAAAAATCGAATTTTTGTGTTTCGCGGTTATAACAAAAATTTTTGTTATAACCGCGAAACACAAAAATTCGATTTTTGTCATTTCGCGGTTATAACAAAAAAATTTGTTATAACCGCGAAATGATAAAAATCGAAATTTTGTGTTTCGCGGTTATAACAAAAATTTTTGTTATAACCGCGAAACGAAATTTTTTCAATTTTTTCCATATTTTTTCGCGGTTATGACAAAAAAATATATAAGACATTTTTCGCGGTTATGACACTTATTTTTTATTTCGCGGTTATGACAAAAAAATTTCGCGGTTATGACATTCACGGTTATGTCATGTAGCCAACCACGAAACACAAAAAATCAATTTTTATCATTTCGCGGTTATAACAAAAATTTTTATTATAACCGCGAAACTGATACAAATTCTAGTTTCGCGGTTACGACAAAAATTTTTCGCGGTTATGTCAATTCACCATAGAAAATAGTTTACATCCTATTTTCAGACCTACTGAATACACACACAAAATTTCATAAAAATCGGTCTAGCCGTTTCGGAGGAGTTTGAGGACTAACACAAGAACCATGAGAAAAATACGAGAATTTTATATATACAGATTTTTCATTTAAAAAAAAAAATTTTTTTGTTCACGGTGAAAATGTTTTCAGATTGATAAATGTTATCGAACGTGAACAGCCATTGTGAACAATAAATTCACCATTTTTCATGTTCACGTTCACATTGTGCGTTTACACTTCCTGTTCACTGTGGTGAATTTCATTTCACGATGAACTCGATTCAATCATCGGGGACTTTAAAAAAAACACCAAAAAATAATTATTTTGTTCTTTTTAACAGTTAAATTTAAAATTATTTTTTATTCTCCAAGTTTTACGATATTTTTTTTTTTTGTTTTTAATTATTTTATGCTGTTTTTTTGCAGTTTTATTTTTTTCATGTTCACGTTCACGACGAAGTGTATATACAGCTTTACGAGTAATAAAATAATTTTACACAAGTTAAAAATTGACTCAGTTTTTTGTACATAATTTTGTATGCTATATCCAACAACAATGGTGTTTTGAAAAGATTCAAGAACGGATAAATTGGCTATTTATTTCTTAGTTAATCAGTGCCCTGAATCAAAACAACACTGAAAGAAATGCACGAACAAGAATAGAATTAATTGAAAGCGGACCAGGATTACTAATATTGATTCCGCTTATTTTTTTCTAAATTGGTATTTAATAATTGAAATAATTGAAATGCATTTTTATTACTCAACAACTCAAAATCTTTAATCATAAAGATATAATATTCTACACTCGACCACGAAGATTGGAATCGTCATAAAGATAAACTTTGTCGAAAATGTTTTTTCTATTAAAGCTGTAAGCCAATAAAAAAGAATTTTTAAATTGTATTAAGTATGGTTCAGTTAATATAGAAGAGAATTGTCTTAATTCCATTTACTATTAAATCAAAAGACTTAAGAGCGAAACTCGATAAATAAAATTTTATGAACTACTTATATTTATTCAAGATTTTTTTTTTCCTTTTAACTCAATAAATAAATAGATTTGAATAGATGTATTAAATACAAAATTTTCTAATTTTTATTTGTTTTTAATTTTTTTTTAACAGACGAACGTGATGCCATACAAAAGAAGACTTTTACAAAATGGGTTAACAAACACTTGAAAAAGGTAATTTACAATTTTCGCAAATCATTTATTAATTTAATATTTTTACCTATATATATTGATATACTTACTAGCATAAAAAAATAATAACAGTAATGTTTTTTTTTTCTTTAAACATTAATCTTTTATGTGATAAAAATTGAATTTGAACAAACATTGTTTTTCTTAGCATAATTATACTATAAATTAGAAATGTTAGGGTTTGCAATGATTTTACTACTTCAGTTGATTATGCTTGATGCCATAGAGAGAGTTGTAAACTGTGAAAATATGCAGTTATTTAAGGTTCGCAATTAAAAATCACAATCTAAAACTCATGTGATTCCTATAATTTTGAAGGTGTAATAAGTCGAAGAATTCGAGGTTAGACAAGAAGAACAATTGATTTTTTTGTTCAATAAGAAACAAGTTTTTGGAATTTTCAAATATACTCATCAAATCAATATATTTTTTGCCCATCCCAAAAATATTTGTTTTTTTTTTAGAAATTTAAATATTTAAATTTATGTACATTAAAATAACTACATTTAATATTTCAATTCATCACTTCGTTTTTTTCCAAATATAAATATTTGATAATTGGTGCTAAAAGTTTTATTTTTAGTTCAATCAAAGTTTAAACTTTTAAGAAGTTAAGTTCGTTTTTGTTACTTCCTAAAGTTTTGTATATTCTTCGAGCTCGATAGATTTTTTTTTTTAATTAAGGTGTTGGACAATTTAATATCCAAAAATATATTGATAATAAAAAATAATACAAAATAGAAGATATTAAAACAACTGAATTTTGCTAATAATCCTAAGTCTATTTAAATTTAGTAACAAATTTTTAATCATAAGCTACGACGATATGATTTATTTTTAATATGCAATTATCTTATAATAATCTTAAAATAAAAAATGTATTTTTAATCTTAAAAAAAAAAATAAAATTTAATCATATTTAATTTGACTGACTCATTTTTAAATAATAAATCAGTAATTCATTTTTATATTTTTTTTTTTAACAAACTTAAAATTATTTCCGGCCAAATTTGCAAAAATTATTTAATCCCG
The DNA here is from genome assembly GCA_964007475.1 of Hybos culiciformis. NCBI lineage: Eukaryota > Metazoa > Arthropoda > Insecta > Diptera > Hybotidae > Hybos > Hybos culiciformis. Next base: position 146,187,822 of record OZ023273.1, on the reverse strand, counting down.
CATGCTTTAAAAAAAAACATTATGTAAATTTAATTTTTTTTTTTTTTTTTATTATAATCAAATATTTATCATGGAATTTTTCCCATAATAATGAATAGAAATTTTTAAAAATAATTGTTATAACATTTTTTTTATTATTTTCTATATACCTATTCGAAAATAATAATGAGTTAAACAAATATAAAAATTATGTCTGTTTGTCAACATTTTAAGTACATGTAGATATTATTTAAAAAAAAAATAAAAATATTTAATCAAAATATTATCGCATTCATTAATTAATGTCTCATAAATTATGAAAAAAAAAAGGTTTAAATAAAAACATAACATTGGAAGTAAAAAAAAAAAAATTAAATGTCAGATGATCTCATACTTAAACACTTAAAATCTTTCAATGGTTAAATAAAAAGTTAAATACTTTCAAAGGAAAAAATCTGAAAACCGAGACACATATTTTATGTCACGATTCCCCTATAGTTTTTATTAAATAATTTCTTTTATTAAATATTATGCAAAAAAAAAAATATTTTCATGTTCGTGTTTTATCAACTTAATATTTGTTTAACTTAAGTAAATGTTAACTTTTCAGAAGAACCAATTTCTTGTGTGAATTTTCATTTTATATCACTTCAATTTCAGAATTTACGCTTTTTTTTTCTCAAACTGTCATAACACCTGTATTTCCGTGTGCTTAAAATTGTGATGGATTAAAATGTAATTAACAGGGAAATACTGACTCTATCTTGGAATAAATTATTTTTTTTTCACACTTTTCTAAACAGGGAAAACAAATAGAAATTTTTTTAGAGATTAATATTTTTAATTTATAATTGAAATGATTTCTTGAATATAAATTTAAATGTACAACAGTGTCTAATAATCACCTGTCCAGACAATTTTGATAAACCGATTTGTATTTACAAAAAAAAAAAAAATTATTCACGATTCATAATTCAGTTTTATTTTTTTATTAAAAACTTCAAGTGTTTTTTTTTTGTCTTAGGCAAGACAGGCACTAATTTGTCAATTACTTTTGTGCTTGTCTTTAAATTTTTGTAATTAGATTTTTTATTTATTTTTTATTTTTTTTATTTTTAACTTCTATTTATTAATTTTTTTTTTTTCTGAAATGTATTTTATTTGATTGTCTTTTTTGTGGGTGGGTTGCGAAAAGGTTAATGGCTCAGAATCGTTTTATTTTTTATTTAATTTTTTTTTTTTTTAACATTTTTAAATCAAGGACGTTTTGTTGATTTATAAATTGAGGTGGCAATGTTTGTCAACAAAGGTCGAATCATGTGGTGATTTTATTATTATTTGACTATAAAAGCAATTTATAAAAATAAGAAATACAAGTAATGATAAGTTGCATGAAAAAAAAAATTAAGTAACTTTTTTTTATTTGGGGTACTGGGGATAAACATTTTTGAAAGTAATGTATAATAATACATAAATATTTTTCTTTATGCTAAATTCATAATTTTGATCCAAGATCAAATTAAATATTTTGTATTAAGAAAATTATGTCATATTTTGTAAAATTTTAATTAGTCTTTTAATGTCATTTTTTATGTATCCTGCATGAAAGAAATAATAATTGAATTAAAACAATAATAAGATGAAAGATATAACTGAAGAATCATCTTGACATATTTATTTAAAAGTTATTAGATAACTTATAAATTATATTTATACTTAACTTAGGCTTATGAGTTTCATTTTTCATTTAATACTGACTACGTAAAAACAAACTATATTTATGAATTTTAAAAATAAAACAAAATTGATTTTATTTTATAATTTATTATTATTCCATCTACTAAAAGCTTTTATGTTTTATGTTTTGAACTAAAAAATGTTTTTATTATTAATAGCTTTATCGTATATTAAGTCATAATATGCGTAAATATTAAGTCATATATATTTATTTATTTGCATGAAATCACACTTTTGACATTTTATCGTATTACAAATATCAATTTAAACTGAAACATGTCGTCACTCAGTCAGTTTCTACATTATTTCTATAGATTTTTATATTTAAGGAATTGAAATATAAAAATTCGGCCGATTGTTGTTTAAGATTTATGTACCATTATTGAGCAAATCCAGATTTGATTCTATTTTCATTTGAATAAATATGATAAAAATAATTCTATTAAATTTTTTTTCTATTTGTCACGATGACGAGCCTCTCATGTTTTTGAAAAAGAAGTCATAATTATTTCATATATTAAAACAAATACCGAATTGTTTATTTTTCACACAAAAATTAAAAGAAAGATATCTGAAAAAATATTAATGTTCTATTTTTAAGTTACTAAAAATATATATCTGTTTACACAGTACATATATGACAGTCACTTCTTAGTATTATAGTTATTATTCTTATAGAATTTTTGACAATGTACTGTTTTAAAAATTATTTTAAAGCATTCTAATGTATAAATTTTTATTTAAAATTATTTTTAATAGAAAAAACAAATAAAACAATGCCGTCATTGTACTATAGAGATCAATAAATAACATATTGCCTATTTTTTTTTCATTATAATGAGTTAAACTTACTGAGAGAACATTGACATAATTTCTTTCGGCATGAAAATGCGTTGTAACAAAAACTTAAATTATTACTTATTCCCTTGTTCAAAACTAATATAAAAAAATTGCAATTGCCAATTAGAGGTCAGTTACAAACATTAGAAGTCAGTTACTTCGTTTTATAATCACTTGCAATGATACTTTAAAAAAAAAAAAATACCAAAAAAATAATCTTATAATTCGTAGGAATTTGTAATTATTAATGATGCTTCATGTCACTTTAATAAAAAGACCAACAGTCTAAGCTGAAATGACTTAAAGTCAAAGCAAATTTTTTTTTATCTATTTACTACAAAATCCAAATCAATTGGGGCATAAAGCATAAAGTGAGATAAAGTCATTTTATCTTATGTCTATTGACATTATGGCACCCCCTATTTATCTGACTGCCATTGTGTGTATTTATCATTTTCAATTTGATTTGAAAAAATTTCTATATGTTGTGATGTTTTGATTTTGATGTTATGCTGCTTTATATTTATTTTCATTATGTTTTTTAACATTTTTTTAATAATAAAATATATACATAAAAAAAAATAAATTTCGCATTAAAAGTTTTAACACAAGGTCAACTAGTCGGGAAATTTTTTCGGCGCCACGCATAAAATTTGTTTGTTCGAATGAACTATAATCATATCATTTAGTTGTTAGTAATTATGTTTAAAACTTATCATAACAATCATCTCTAAATTATTGATAAATTTTCTATAAATTTGATTAAATAGTAGAGAATATAATATTGAGTATATATTTTGTTTTAACCAAGGATCATTATTAATGAATAAAAAAAATTTATTTGTAGGAACATATGTTAAGCATAGTATAGCTAGAAAGAATAGATTTTAGAATTTTTAGTTTTCTCTATAATTATTTGGAAAAAGAAATTTGGAAAAAGAATTATTCTAAACAAATTAATTGCAAGGAAAATGTTTGTTCCTATTTATTTTATCAAAAAACTTATCCTGTCATGTAAAAAGCTTAGCTTAAGCATGCTAATTAAGTTAAATAAAACGCTAATGTTAATTTTTGTTTATTAAAAATTACATGCAGCACTGGAAATATGCAGCTAAGGTACTAACAATATATTTTTAATGTTATCCAAAATTGTTATTTTTAATTTTGATTAACATAAATTTATTTGATATTGAAATTTTTTTATGATTTGAAATTTTTTTTTGTGATTTGATGAAAAATTGTATTTAAAAATATATTTCCAAACCACCTTTGCAGACATATACCATGTTACATGTTTGTGTATCTATCAACGGATCGCCTTGTTGCCCACCAGCTGTAAGTTAATTTGTGTGCCTTTTTGTTTGGACTGTGATTTTGAGTTCTATATTTGTTTTTTAAATAATTTTTCACTACACACTACTGCACCTAATTTCAATTTTTATATCACATTCAAATCATTCATTAGGTAAAGTTTATGTCTTAAGTCTTTTGAAATTTATTGTTTCAGCGAATTTTTTATAGTTTTTTTATTCAATTAGAAAAATTTAAATTTAGATATAACATTTACATATTTTGTTTCCATATTTTATTTTGTTTTTTTTTTTTTAATTTCGCTTTTCGATTTTCTTATTTTTTATTAAAATTCAAGCAGATTCATTAAAGCTTTAATTTTATTGGCTCACACAAGAATTTTGAATAATTAAGATGAATATCATAATCAAAATTTAAAAAAACAAGAAGAAATAAATTTTTTACGATTTTATTCTAAATCAAAAGACTATTGGTCGTAAATTCACTATCTATATCTATATTCAAATAAGCTGTTGAACTGTTGATATGATACTTCAGTGTGCCTTTCTAAGTTATTTTTATTTTACTACCTATCTGTAAGCTCTATATATCGATGAACGTGAAGTATTTATTTTTTTTCCTTTCTCAAATCCTTGATGCAAGAAGATCCTAAATCACAGATCATTATAATATCTAAAGCCTTACATAAACATTTTAAATAATTATCTATTCTTGTTGCTGTTATAAAAATATTTCTAAAATCCAATTTCACTTTGAATATATGTACACATACGATTTTGAAAATGTCTTCGGTTACCAAAATATATGTTTATGCGCACACCTGTTTTGTTGGATCTAAATGTATGGCAACGATCAAACCTTTAGTATAATATTTTATCCAAATTGTTTATATTTTATTATGTATTTTAGAATTATTTTCAGATAAAACTTTAAAACTAACATAATTATTGTAATTTTTTAATTAGACGTTTTTCTAGATTTATTTGTAATAGTGTAATTTAGAAAATATTAACTGAATTTTATTTTTAATTCTTATTTTACTTTAATTTTTATTTCTTTAATATAGACCTCCCGACGTGTCGATGATCTTTTTGAAGATTTGCGCGATGGTCACAATTTACTTTCACTCTTGGAAGTTTTATCTGGCGAACACCTTGTAAGTAAACTTTTATTTTTCTTTATTTAATAAATTTGAATAATTTTATAACAAAATAACAATAATATAAAATAATAAATTTTGTTTTCCATTTTTCAATTACAGCCAAGAGAAAAAGGTAAAATGCGATTTCATATGTTACAAAATGCTCAAATGGCACTAGATTTTTTACGATATAAGAAAATAAAATTGGTAAATATACGGGCTGAAGACATTGTTGATGGGAATCCAAAATTAACATTAGGTTTAATTTGGACAATTATTTTACACTTCCAAGTAAGTATATTAAATTTTTAATTTGAATAATTTTTATTGAAATTTTGATAAAAACTTGCTATTAACTCATCGATAATAATTTTATTTTAATTATACAATAATCTCAAAATTTTAAACTATAATTCGTTACATTAAAATATATCTGTCACTATCCTTGCAATACTGTGACTTTTATGCAAAAAAAAAAACTCGTCAATAAAAAATATTTTAAAAATTTATTTCAATTATTGTACCTATGCTTTTTACAACCAACAAACGTTGTGTTGAGAAGAAGGTTCTTCTTGAAACAAAATATTAATTGCTTGAAGGAATTTAAAACTTAAATGAAAATGATATCATTCTTCTAGAAAACAAGTGGTAAATGATATCACGATATTATTTTTATTATAAATTTTATTGAAACTCTCTTAACTGAAATTAGGTCGATAGTGCGCGATTATTTTAATAAATTAAATAATTTAATGATCCCATTTTGTAATTTTTTGATCAGTACTTTAAACAAATATTTAATCACCATCATCGCAAATATTTATTTTAATTTTTCAAAAATCATTAAATTAATTAATTTAATTATTTTTCGTGGTTAAAAAAATATTAAAAGCCGATCTTCAATTAATACAATGTAAAAAAAGGACGGGCGGCGCCACAACAGCGTGTTAATTTAATGGGTTTTTTTTTGTTTTTAATGTGTCCAAATTTTCAATAAAATTTAAATGCTTTATCGTTTAAATAAATTGAATTTGTAAGTTTACCTTAAAGATACTGAAAGTTCTTTCTAAATCTAAATATTTAAACACTTATTTGCTGTAAACTTCCCATTTGTTGTGTTCAACTAACTTCCTACGATTAATTTCATATTTTTAATCACACATAGATTGATAAGTTTGTAAATGTAATACAGAACCAAAAACATAAATAGTTTTATTTCCACCCACATCTTACGGATATAATTTTCTGATCACATTTGTAACTTGTTTTTTTTTTTCATTTTGTAAGTAATTTTAATTAAAATGTTTTAGACAAAAAAATATATTGTTAATGCCATTATATCAATTGAAATCAAATAAATGCGATTATTAGTTTAAATGTTTCATATAACTACTATAAGTTTTTTTTTATTATTATGTTCATTTTCTAATAATTATTTAGCGCCAACGGTTACAGTAACTATGTAATTTTGGGTTCTCTTATAATATCATTGATGTTTTATAAAGCATATCTGAAACCAATTTTCTTATTTTAGTCAAATGTTTAATGTGAACATAAGACTTGTAAGAAATGTTTATTTATAACAATTAACAATATTGACAGATTTCTATTCAGTTTTTATATGAAAATTGAAATAAAACACAAATTCCTACATATAATTATGTATCGCAAATATTCTACTTAAAGTTCTTATTTAGGCCCACGCATCATAAAGCGGTTTGTGTATAGAAAAAACAAAACTTTTTCCAATAACCAATTTTGTCACCTTAGAATCTAATAATTTAGTTTGAAATTTATTGCAAAAAAAAAATAAAAATTATGGATAATAGAATTTTTATATTTATTATGTTCAAAAAAAAAAATATGTTAACCCACTTAAAAGAAATAAAAATCTTGAAATGAAAATTATTTTAAATATAAATATATTATGTACCTATGTATGTATCAATAACATTAATTCAATTAATTATATTTAGAATTGGAATAAAAAGTTTAATATTGCTCTGTAAAATTATTTTAACACATTATGTTTGAATAACTTTTGCAGTTAATATTTAAATTTTATCTTACTTTGACTTGATTAAGGAACTTAGCACTCAGTGGCATTGCACAAATATGTATCTAACATATTTTATACATAATTTTGTCACAAAATTCAAAAAATAATCTTATAAAATGTTTGCAGTCTATAATTATATGTTTCAAGAATTCAATAATAAAGAAGAAATCAATTATTTATTTTGAAATAATAAATACAATAAGCTCATTTTATATTTAAAATAAGAAAAAATTGGCAATAATAACTTTGCAATTGTTATTTTATAATACATGAAAATCATAAATTTTATTTATTTGCAAATAAGTAGAATTATGTGTTTGGCATTGACTGAAAAGGTAAATAAAAATTAAATGTTTCAAAATATTTTACTATTTTGATTGAAAAAGATAAAAATTTAAAAATAAAAGTAAAATAAATTTATTCGTATATCTATCAAAATATTGACAGTTCTTTAACATTATAATATTTACTCATATTTTTGCTAAACTAAAATATGCAATATGAATTCACGAAGTTATAAAAAATTCAGTTAATTTGTCTTATTTCTTGCCATCTAGTTGTCTGTCAGGCTTATATCAGTTATATTCTTAAGAAAAAACTAAGTTATGAAGAAAAAACTAAGTTACTATGTTACAGTTGGGAATAGACGAAAACTTTATTGTCAAAAAATTAGTACTTTTTTTTTTGCAAGTCTGTCGGGAAAAACAAAAAGTTGAATTTCTTAAAAACTTCAAGATAAATAAGTTTTATTATTTAAAATTTTTCTAGAGCTCAGAAACTAAATAAATCATTATTTTATAAATTGTCAAATTTATGTGAAAACTATATTCATAATAGTCTTTTCTTTACTATCTTGAACAAAATTTTATTTTGATCATAATAAGAGAGTTCAAAATTTTTTTTTTTAATATATTTTGAATTTCTAAATTTATTCATATATTCTATTATATTTCAAAATGTTATTACAAAACTCTAATGAATAAATTACACTGCCTGATCAATTCAAATATATTCAATTTTTCTCAATTTGGAGCAATTATATTCTGAAAAATTTTTATTTCAACCCGCTTATTTGATTTGAAAAAAAAAAAGTGTGCAAACGTCGCCAGTCTGTAATTAAGAAACGAAATAGTATTTTTTAATTTATATAAATAGAATTAATTTGAGAGTTAAAGAAATTGATAACCACAATTATGAAATTTGCCTCCTTTTGAATATTTTTTCCTTACAATCACATTAAGATTCGCCGCCAATTAATAGCTTAAATTTTAAAAAAATCTAAATCTCATATAACATTTTATTTAATATTTCTAGCCAAAAATATAATTTTTTACACCTGTTTTTAAATTATATATCGATAAAAGTTATTTATTTTGGACAACTTATACATATATGTACAAGAATCTTAAAAAGGTATTCAAAAAAAAAAAAAAATTTGTTTAAAGACGAATATGTACTTCATTAATATTTTTATTAAAAATAATAATATTAATATAATAATAATAATTTTGAAAGCAAATGAATAAATATCATTTATTTAGAATTTATTTTAATAAAACAAAAAATTTTTGCGTGAGTGGATTACTTAAATTTTAACGAAAAAATGCTTTTTTTTTGTTAAATAACAATTTTAAGAACTTTTGATTTCATTTCAAAAGCCATAAAACTTTAGATGGCAATTTTATTCAGGGTTTGAAAGAGCACTATGAAACTATTAAACTTTTTACCATACAAACAGTTCAAATTTTCTTTAGACAATAAACGTTAGATTAGGGTGTTATACAATATACACGACTTCCCATTGTCTAATGGAAATAATTGTTATTACAAATTATGTATATGAAATATTTTTACATAATGTAGATACATTATACTTAACATTTGTATGCATACATACATAATACAAGTATTATATAAAAATATATCGTCTTTTATAAAATTTGTGTAGAATTAGCTTTAGATATTATTTTTCTCAAAATTTATGTAAATGAGATTACTTGAATCTTAAACGGACTATAATCTTGATATTTTTAAGAAGAGGATCTTAACTTTAAATTTAAGACTAGATCATAGTAATAATACAAATTGAGTGGGCTCGAAATATAACCTTGTACTAAACTTCCAATTGTACGCCAATAATAATGTTTGACGTTTCAATTCACAAAAAAAAAAATTATATGTAATTGAAATGGTCCATATAAAGTCTATTTATTAATTCAAGTCTAAATTATTGAATATTAATAAATCATGTAGGATGGTAGTTGTTTTTGATTATTGATTTAATCTTGAAGTACTTGTAATTATTTTTCAATTCCATAAATTTCTAGATTTTATTTTCAAAAAAATTTTAATCTATTTTTTGCACAGAAACAATTAACCCCTACGTTACAAAAATATTTATTTACTATTAATTTGCATACTAAATTAGACAATGAAATAATATGGTTTGTTTTTTTTTTTTTATATAATGCAGGCTTAAATTTTTTTTTGATACCTAGAAAGATTTTAGATTTCGTAGATTAGCTATTATTTATATATTTTCAAATTAGTTTAATTATATAGGAGAATTACAACAAAAATTTGTCTCGAAAAAGTGTTGATATATTTTATAACTACTATAGTTAAATTATGGCAATTTACATTAAAAATATTTTAAAAGTGTATCGTCTATTCTTAAAATCGGAATACCTTGAATTGTTATTATTCAACAACTCAAAGGTCTCAAATTTTACTAATACACATTATCGATTTTAAAGCATTTTATTTTAATCGAAATATCAGATTTTCTATTCACAAGAATATTCTCTTTACTAACTACCATGACATTATTTGTTAATTTAGCTTATTTTAAGAATATATCACACCAAAAAAAAAATATTTTTAAAGTCTTTAAATAAAAACCTGATTGTCAGAAATTTTCTTATTTAAGCCTCCTCCCACAAAACAAAAAACTATTAAAAAATCAATACGATGATGTAACGAAATCTGTAGAAGTGCCAATATTACGACAATTTTCCAATTTTTTCTTTTTAATTATTTTAAAAATCAACTTAAATATCGCATAATCAAAGTAGGAAAATTAGGATAAAATTTAAATTTTTTAAATTTGAATTTTATTTCAACATAATAAATAATATAATAATTTAATAAAAATATACAAATTATTTTATGTCAAATTTTCCATAAGAAGAATAAAATGTTTACAAAAATATAAAATATAGGTATAAGAAAAATATAAATAGGCTCAATTAATTTTTCAAACAGATGTATATGTCATTGTAAATGTTATTTTTATATTTTTTTTTCCTTTTGAATTTATTTTTAACAATTTTAACCTACAAAATAAAAAACATAAATTTATAGTTTTAAAATTAAAATATTTCTGCACAAATAATATAATAATGTGAATTTATCACTGAAAAAAATTTCTGTTTACATTTAGAAGAAAATTATCTGTTAAATTAAGGAATTTATTGAATGCTGAAAAGATGATGTATTTTTTTGGTATTTACTTTTAAAAAAATTCAATTTTTAAATATCTACTTTGGAATATAATATACTTTTTCAGCAAATTTGTTCCATTCCGAATAATTCTGACAGCAAAACTTGTTCTACAATAATGTGAAATAATTTTCATTTTTACCTTTTTTTTGGCAACTAAACTTCTTCCAATAAATTTCAAAATATACAAAGTCTAATTTCTTCAATCTGTTAAATCTGAAATAAAAAATATATGAATTCTAAGATGATTAAAATTATTTCAATTATTCATAATAATTTATCATCAACAACGGATTTAGTGCAACAAATTCCAATTGAAATAAGAAATAAAGTTAAATGACATAATCATCATGTAAAATATTAAACGTAATCGCACTAAATCACATGCCAATAAACGCATTTGTGTAAATACAAAAAAATAAAAAACAAATAAATAATATCTAATTTCAAAAATATTTATGGTCTTTATTTACATTTCATATAGTATTGAAATTTTCAAAAACAATCAATATTAAAAAAAAAAAAAACTAAATGTTGTTCTTTTTTATTTTTAATGTGAATCTGAAATTTATGTAACGAATAATGTGCTTGACACAAAAATTCGCAGTACAAATGAAAAATATTAAGCTTAAGTAAAACTGTGATCTTGAGCACGCGACAGGGTTTTTATTTTATTCATATGCAAAAATACATAAAAATTTTCTTTGAATGACTTTATTCATAAAATATTCTATACAAATGTTTGGTTACTTCATAATTCAATAATAATAAAACATAAAATTGGTTGATAATTAAAAAAGAAAAATGGAAATAATTAATTTTGAAAAAAATGTTTATTACAAAAATAAAATATTAATATCGAATAAAATTCAACTTATATCAAGAAATATTTTCATAAATAAAATTTAATTGTATTGTATGTAATTGTATGTATTGTATTTAATAGTATACTATCATCTTATGTGTTATTATCGTTATAATTAATTATTATAAAAACAAAAGACTTAAATTAAGACGGCAACTTTTTAATTTAGTTTTAAATTTTCTTTAGCAATTATTTTTAAACTCTTAATTCTAGTAGTAGGTAAATGTTCTGCGGGAAAAAGCTTACAACATTAAAGAGATTTTCATAATTTTAAGCTTTTTAAGCTTATATTAACAAACACTCTCTTAAATTTAAATTTATAATATTTATTTATGTTTAATAATAACACAAATACAAATATAGATTATGTCATTTATCTACACTATTTATGGTCAATATTATTTAAATTATTGCACAAATTATTTTATTATTATTATTATATTTTCCTCTTTATTTACTTTCAAAGTGTTTGTTTTGTTTCTTTTTTTTTTATTTATTGCTCATGCGATTATTTTTTATGCTTGAGGAATCTTCTTGCCAAGTATTTTTATGTTATGAATTAAAATTCATATTCATTCTTTAGTCTAGTGATTTGCAATTTTTTTCGCCTTCATTGTAAGGTAAAGGTATGAAAGCGAAGAAAAAAAAAAAGAAAATTCTATTGCAATCATGTACTTGATCCAACACTACTAGTTATACGTTAATTAATTTTTTGTTTCTTAGATGTTCCCATAAAATGTTATCTTGCATCTTATCTTGATTTCTTCTTAACAACCAATATTCATTTAATTTTCGTACTGAATCTAAAATGAACTGAGATTTTTCTATACCTACTACAGTTAATGAATAAAATAAACTCTTAATTTTATATGAATTTCATAATTTTAATTATGTTCTTCTTTGTAATGGGCAGATTAAATAAATACCAAAATATAATATAAATAAGCAGAAGAAAAACCATGTTTTTTTTTATAAAAATATTATTACAAGTATAAAATGAAAATATTGAATGAATTGTTACAATAATAATACGTATGTGTATAATTATACGGAAATAGAGGGGAGCATCTGATATAATTTTAATTTTTTTTTTTTTTACCTTTATTAATAAATAATTACTATTTTTTTAGTTTTTTTTACATACACCTGCGCACACCTGACTGCGCGCATTTATTTAAATCACTTTATTTAGTAAATTTTTGCCGCCCGCGAGTATTTTTAAACTTCTTTGTATAGGTATAATATTATGACATTTTGTTATAAATTTAATGTAACTTTGATTTTAAATTTTTTAAGTTTAAAAGTCGATTAGTAAAAATGGAAAATTATATATATTAGTAGATCAAAATATTTGCACTTAGTTTGGATAATCATTTTAATAGAATCTGCCTGCATAACAATAATCTGATAATAAAGGACAATTCCGTTTGCAAGTTTCGACAGAATTCGAAACTTAATTGGAGAAAATTACATTGAACAGTACTCACTTTTTTAAGAATAAATATACTTCTAATTCTAGCCTTAGATTTAGAACTATTCATATTGAAAATTTATAAAATTTGGGATTTTTTCAGTACACAAACTCCATAAATTGTACTCAAAAATCCATAGTCTGATAAATTAATAAACTAATTTGATTTACAATTTCTTTAATTTACAATAATTCACGTTATTTTGTTTAATTCAATCAATTGATATCAAAATTTATGAAATTGGTGTTTATTATGAACAAAAATTAAAATATCGTTTATTTTATTATTTCATTAATAGCAAATATTTTTATTTTTATTTTTTTTTTTTATTTTTTTAACATTTAATTTTTCAAAGAGACTTTAACTTCTATTACATTTTTAAACATATGTTTAGTCGTAATCGAGACAGCCGTCGAGAATCGTTTAATTATATTAAAAACAATTTTTTTGTTTATTTCTTTGGACTGTTTTTTTTTTATTTTTATTTGAAAAATTATAAATTCAAAAAGTATATAAATATCATTCGAAACCTATAAAGTTTATAGAACGAACTACGTATAAAAAGAAGAATCGAAATATATAGTTTTTTTTTTTCTAACTGTTTCACGTTTTAATCCGGAAGTATATATAAATAAATGAAAATAAAAATAAAATAGAAAAGTGAAGAAAAAGAAAATTAATTGAAAATTCTGTATTTTATTTTTATTAAGTGAAAATATTGAATTTTGATTGCAAATGATTTTTTTTTTTACGTTTTCATAAAATAAAGTAGTAAACTTATGAAGTAATCAAAGTTATCTTTAATGTCATTATTTTGTGATTAACATCTTTATTATTATTAATATTATATTATAATAAAAAGCGAAATATTAAAGATGAATCTGAAGGCATTGACTGAATTAACTCATAGAGCATATAGCACAAATAATTACATCCAAGATCTATATGGTTTATTCATTTTATTTATTTAATAATTTTTTCATGAATAATGAGAAAAATATATGCTTTTATTTCTAATTTGTATTACCTTAGAAACCCCCTAAGTGAGTTTGTATAGAATATAAAGGGTTGTTATTCAAAATTAATGAACCGAATTTTCATTTAATTTTATTTAATTTTTTAAAATATCCACAGTGTGCACATTGTACAATGTTCATTCTGTACAATTTTGGATTAATAAAAAAATTAATTTTAAACAGATATGAATTGTGTCTAAGATGGTGTTTATGGTTATAATGATCGACACGAAATTTTCAAAGGAAACAATTTTGAATTAAATTTTCTCCATAATTTAATTTTTAGTGAGAGAGACACACTTCTTCCAAACTGATGTCCAATTACTTAGACTTTGATAAAGTCACAAAGAAAGGCATAATCTTTTTTCAATATTATAAAAATTTGTTGATTTTGATTTGAGTCCTATTTCTCAGAAAATTCAGCATTAGAATTGAAGTTCAAAGACACTAAATATAACCAATTTAATTCAATTTAAAAAACCAATTTCATTAATAAGCTTTTCATTTTTTTCCCCCCAAAAAAAATAACAGATTTATAGTGTTTTTTTTTTGTCATGACAGATTTTGCTAATCTCTAATGTTAAAAAAACAAAAAAAAAACAAATATTCATATTAAATTCAAACACCTTACGCACTTAAAAATATAAATTTGATTAATATTCTTCCAAGAAATGAACATTAATTTTGTCACTATTTTAGCTTATAATAATCTACGAAAAAAAAACAGAGCTCATTATTTAAAAGTACAATAGATCCATAAATAATTTTTTTTGCACCCAAGCGGAAGTTTTCGTAAAAAAAAAAAAATAAATAATAAATTATTAAATAAATCAGTGTTACGCTTTTACGTTTATAATATAATTTTTACTTTACGGTCAGTCAGTCTGACATTATTAAAACAGGAGAAAAGAAATAATTAAATTCAAACCAGCATGCGATAATAAAAATTTGTTTTTTGCTAGTAAATGTCAAATTTTCTCAAAATTTATTGATTATTGTCTAGCTTCGTTCGTTCCGAATAAATGTTGTAAAAAAAAAGTTTCTGACTTAAGTCTTTTGTTTAATAGACTGAACATTGTAGTTTAAATAAAATGTTTGCTTTCACGAATTGATTGACAGCATATTTAATGTAAACTTTAGAATTTATTATCTTAAGATTTTCATTGTTTCAATATATACATATTCACATTAATTTATCAACATAACTTGAATTCAAATCATTATTTTTGAACTATTGTTTCAAATTTCTTTATTCAGATGAAAAAAAAAAAAAACAAACATTCCGAATAACTCTTAATCAAAATATTTTTCATAAAATTTATTAAGTTTTTTCTTCTCAATTTCCTCAAAAAAAAAAAAAAAATTAAATTTAAAAAAATTAAGAACTTATTGCAAATAAAATTTTAATGGTAAAATTAAAAATGATTTCATGGTTAAAATATTTACTGAAAATTTATATTCTTAATTTACTAAAAGTATAACCGCCAACACGAATATTTTTTTTTAGATATTTGATGGCTAGCAATTTTTAATTATGAATTAAAAAATGTTGAACATCTTGACTGATTTGAAAATAAAACTATATTGTGTAGTTAATCATTTGAATAATATTTATTGTACAAATAACTGGTATTTTCAATAAAACAACATAATATTTTGTATCTTAAAATGGATAGTAAACTTACCATTTAGATATTCTTAAAATTTCTAGGTAGGGGTCCAGGCCTGAGTTTATAAAGCAAAGATATGCATACACGGAGAGAAAAGATTGCTAAAATCATGTAAAATCTGAATAAATCATGGAAAAAAAGGACTTGTTTTTGACCCGTTCGCCTTTTTTCTGGAATCATGTATTTGTTTTACATAATATTTAGAACTTTTTCATGCACATAACAATCAACTTTACTTCATGAAAGAAATATTGTTTGCGTGAATGAAGAAATAATAAGACATTGCAATGTGCGAGTTTTTTGATAATTCGTGTAAAAGAAACACGAATCAAGAAACGCATGATACATTTTTGATTTCAATAGCTCAGCCTATAGGTAGAGATGCCGGTTTGCAATGCTGAGGACCCAGGTTCGAATCTTGAAGAGGACAATTATGCGAAAAAAAAATTTTTTTTTGTATTTATTATTTTTTTTATTTTATTTTTTTTTTTATTTTTTTTTTTTATTTTTTTTTTTATTTTTTTTTTATATTTTTTTTTTTTTTTTTAATTTTATTTTTATTTTTTTTTATTTTAATTTTTTTTATTTATTTTTTTTATTTATTTTATTTATATTTATTAAATTTAATTTTATTAAATTTAATTCATTTATTTGATTTTTCTTATGCCCTCTCTTCGGGATTCGAACCTTGTTCTTTTGCATTGCAAACGTTCAACTCTACCACTAGGCTAAGCAATTGAAATTTAGGACGTGTGTAAAATAGAAAATATAAATTCTATACTGACTATAATATCTTTCTTAAGATTTAAAAAATTTCATTCAATCAAGAATAATTTATTTAACTTATGGAAAACTGTAACCATATAATATGAAAAAATTATCAGCAAATAAGAAATGTATTCGCAAAGAATCATGTTTTTAATTTTCATGTTTCGTTAAAAAAAAAATACACAAACCAAGGAAAAAAATTCTTAAACTGTGTTAGAATCACATTAAGTAAATATTTACTTAAATTAAGAAATATTTACATAAATAGAGAAATAATTATATGATTAATGAAAATAAGCCCATTAAATCTAGCAAAATAAGTTTACTTGAATCATGGAAAAAGCCATAAATAACAGACGAGAAAAAATTGCAAAATTCAAGCAAGTATTTAAGAAATCAAGTGAATTCGCTTTGAATTATGAAAATTTCGTTTTTTTCATAAATTTTAGTGATTATGAAAGTGTATTGCACGATTCTAGAAATTTTTTTCCCTCAGTGTAGTGTGTTGTAAAAAATAGTATATATTTATTTTTATTAAAAAGTTTATTGTGAATTTTTTTTCTCAACCTTTTTGAATTTTAAACAGGTCAGATAATTACATAGAAATGACGTCATATGATTATTTATAACAATACTATAAAAGAAACATTTATTTCTGTTTATTTTTTTTTTAAATATAAATGAAAAACGGAAAAATTAATTGGAAATTAACACAAACAACAAATATTTATATAATCCAACTTGTCAAATCTAAATAAAATAATATTTATAAGTAATTTAATTTTATTTATTTCAGAAAATAAAGAAAAAAAACATTTTTTATTTCAAGTAGTATGCAAAATAATTGATCGCATATAATTGAAAGTTTAATAAAATTTTATGTTGTTTTACATAAATTCGTTAGTTAAAATGTCCATTAAAA
Source organism: Hybos culiciformis (assembly GCA_964007475.1). Lineage (NCBI taxonomy): Eukaryota > Metazoa > Arthropoda > Insecta > Diptera > Hybotidae > Hybos > Hybos culiciformis. The sequence continues at coordinate 146,170,541 of OZ023273.1, read as the reverse complement.
TAAATACACATGAAAAAAAAAAACTAAAGAAATTAATGTTTTTAAGCCATAAAAATATGTTTTCGGCTTTAATTATATCTTATAATATTTTATTCTGTTTTGCCAATCAATGAAAATTTAATCACGATGTTTAAGACATTGTTTCATAAAAGGAATTTACTCCACCTCGATTTGGTCATAATAATTGTAATGCAATTATTTTTAAAATTAATAAAATTAATCTTTTTTTTTTTTATTAAATTTATGCAGTGCATAATCTGTGTTAGCTGTGATCAGCCTTGTTTTCAACGCCGGATTCAAATAGTGTTTCTAAGAATCAATTAAAAATATCTAAACTCAACCCAACGGACTTTTTTTTTTATTAACTTTTAAAATAAATGATTTATGAAAATATTAAAAGTTTGAATGTTTCACGGTAATAAATGTGAATTTGCGTGGTCACCGTTTCTTTGTATTCGTCATTTGATCCATTTTAATCGACTTTTAAGAGACAAATTTTGTTCTGATATTTATCAAATAACAAAATAAAAATTTATTAATGATTGACTTTTTAATGCTAGAGCTTTTGTTATGGAGTTCTAAAATGAAAATTACAAAAAACAACTACACAATTAATGTGACACTTATGTGCACTTTATAATAATGATAATAAGCTTAGAAACAGAAATTGGGTTTCAATTAAAATAAACTAAAAAGTAACAATTGTCATGTTTATTTTTTTTTACGCTTTGTCAACCACTTGATTTGTTTGTTTGAAATTAAATTTTGTGATTTTTTCTGTTACCATAAAAAAAAATTTTATTTCACTTAAAAATTTATACAAAATTCACTTTCAAAATCACCCACCTAAATTAGTTGTATGATATCGTTATAAATTATAATACTGTTTTAATTATTATAAAATAATAATTCCTTAATTTTTTTTTATATCTAAAATAACCATTTTTTAGATAATATGGTCCAAGACCAAAATATTTTGATATTTTTCCATAAAAAAAAAAAAAATATGTTTTACTTAAAAGAAAGCAAAAATTTTTTTTTATTTTCCTAATGAATATTCAATTTTTATTGCAATTTGGAATTAAACATTTCTTCTATCTGGTTTTTTGTCTTATGAATTTTGTTTAAAATAACATGTACTCAAAAAAAAATCTGTGTATTTTTTTTTAATGGCATAAAAAATAATGAAAATGGTTAAAACAACTAACGCCCCAACAAAAAAAAAATTAAAAACTTCAAATTTATGGAATCTATAAAAAAAAAATTAAATTTTGCAATAATATATTTTAGACCTTATATTTTCTGTGGTGATATAATTTTTGTTAATCAATTTGTGAACAAATTTAGGAATTGTTAATGGTTTGAAGTCATCATTCAGAGAGACGTTAAAAGTATTGATTTTGTAATAACTTAATTTTGAATTAGTTCTCAAAAAGAATATTATCGTCGATATACCTAATTTAAATAGTTTAATATACCTAATTTAAATAGTTTTAAATAGCATTAGATGAAATTTAATTTTATTTTTAAATTTTATGTTAAAAAAATTTAGTACTTACTTATTATGTACAATAGATAAGTATTCTCTATGAAGTACTTGAAGAAAAACATATCATTGAACTCATAATAAGATTAAATTTTATTCTTGAATCATATTACAAAAGCAGTGAAAACTGCAAAAAAAAGTAAAATTTATTGCTCTAAATATAAATTTTATTTTCAATTGTTAATACGAACCTACATTATACGTGCTATATAATATGTATTATATAAATTATTCTGAAACCATTTTACACTTAAGCTTTATAAAAAGCTTCTTTATAGGTACAAGCAAAACTAATTATTTGACCTATTCATTACACCTTTTTATTAAGTCAAGTCTACAATATTAATAATACATTTATAATTTTATTTAAACATAGTTGTTGCATTTAATTTTTATTTTTTTCCGTAATTTTGTATCTGCTGCTGTGATTTTTAAATTAATTGGATATTTGTTTTTTTTTCTGAAGTTATACGGTAATAAGCTTCCAAATTTACTTGAGTTCCAATTTCAACAATATTGAAAATAATTTCCACAAGAAATAACCACTTACGACATTAGGAATCTCATATTCACTGGAAAATTTTTTGAAGCCAAAAAAATTGTTTTAAACTAAACTGTTCCAGTTTGAATGTATACCAAGTGGTTGAAATTTGAGTAAATAGTTAATAATATTTTATTAGTTATTATCAAACAGTAATTATATCAGTGAAATCATTGAAGTTTTTTAAACTTTATCAATGAGTTGTTACAATACTAGTACTTGAGATAACTTTGATTATACAGTGTATAATGTATAAAGCTTTTTTTTTTTTTTTGTTTGAAAATATAAAATATAAAAACAAAACTCACAAATTATAAATAACTTTCATTTGCAATCAAAATTTATAATTTATAAAAAAAATAAAGAATTATTGGTTTACGATAAAAGTATTTCAAAAATTTGATAATAATAATACAAATAAAAACAAGATAAAGAAGAAGCAAGTCGATACAATTATTGATTAAAAAAAGCGTAAAATTAAATGAATCAAAGTGAAAATAAAAACGAAACTAAAAAGAAAATGAAATTAAAAAAAAAAAAACCATTTAAATATATAATATTTAATATATTTTTTTTTCATAAATAAAAATAGAGCGAAATTCGATTAATTTTAAACCTAAATATAATAAATAATTTTCTTATAGGCTTTCTGCACCTAAATTTTCTTCTAAAAATTCTTTAAGAAAGGCCAAGAAACTGTCAATATATAAAAGTGAATGTTCATTTGTCTCTGACTGCGATTTATAGATCGTCTTAAAGAAGAAACATTACATCTGATCCATACTAATCCTCGCAATGTGTATGTTATGTATTTATGTATTTAAATATTTAATTACATTGTTAACTTTCAAAATTATATATATTCTCAATTTAAAATCAGCCTGATTTTCTTTCTTTTAAAGAATCTGCCTTACCCATGAGCCTATCCTGTTCAAATTTGATTAACATCTTTATTTCTACACATATTATTATTTTATAAATAAACAAACTTAGTGACAGAATTAATTTTAGGATTTAATTATTTGTTTTTTCGCACGCTAATAATATTTACATTTTTCAAAATTAACAAAAAATATAAATTCAACTATACCGACCGGCGTTTTTTAATATTTAAAAGAAACAAATTAAAATAAAATAAAATTCCATTTTTTTTTTATTTATTTATTCAATAATAATAAAATTTAATATAATAATGTTGAGGGAAATAAAAACTTTTTTTTTTTATTATTATTATTGAACATAGTATTTATTTATAATTTTTATTCAACAGGTAGTGAGAATAATTGAAGCAATAAAACGTTTAAATTATTTTTTTTTTTATTATTATTTCAAAGTAAAAAATAAACTAAAAAAATAAAATAAAATAAAATATAAACTTTTTTAGTTTAATTGTTGTTTTGGTTAGTGCCAGTACACTGGTTCACTGTTCGCTAAAAATAAAAATCGAAAATTAAATAAAAATAAAAGGAAAAAAAAAATTAAAAAAAAAATTAAGTGAAGAACTCCTAAAGATTTTCAAATGAATTTGAATAAAATTGTTATTTTTTAATGAAAATAAGTACGAGTTTTTCATATCGAAAGTGTTAAAATTTGGATATCATTATATTGATTGTAAGCCAGAATATTTTATGGTACTACTAATTCTATAAAAATAATGAGCAAGTAACTAAAATTTTCGCCGAATTACGTAATTAAAACCGTATTTAAGAGAAGAAAATTTTGTAGTCCTCTTATAGTTGGGGGAAAAAAGTTGATTTAAACTCTCACAACTAATTCTGCCGCTTTGGCGTCATTAAATTTATTTGTTTACATTTACAATATATACGAAATAAATAGCTAAAACGTAAAATATTGAGAAATTAATATTTTGTTTTTTCGACATTTAGAGTGTGACACCAAATTTCGATTACAATACTTGTGAGACTTAACTCAATTTATAACCAGATAGAAAGTGGATATTCTATAGATATAGTTTTTCTCTAAAAGCAATCTGTTTGGAATATAAATTCAATTAACTTTAAACTCAATCAAAACTTAAGTTTAACCTACTGGTTATTAAGAGCTCAGAATTTTTTGTTACTTGGTCATTTTACAAAAAAAAAGAAGAAATTTCTATTTTTACTATTTCTTGCGATTTTTTTTTATGTAGATTTAAAAAAAAAATTAATTTTTAATAAACAAAAATGTATAAAATTGATGATGATATACGTCCATCCGGTGGACGTATATTCATGAAAGCAACACATGAAAATCCATCAGCTTCTGCTCTTGCTGAACGAAAATCAAATTTGAAAAAACAATATGGAACAACTGGTTCAGCAATAACAACAATGCTTGATGAGCGTAACATCCGTTTTCAGCACGAAGTTAAGCATGAGAAAACTGTTGAAGCTCTTATTACTGATTATCCGTCTGGCTATCGGAATATTGAGCGTCGATCATCAGGTGGTATAGAACCTTCTTCGTCTCACAGCAAAGAAATAATTATACATCGTAGTGGTCAGCCATCATCATCGGATTATATTCGAGTGCCCGAAAGTGCTCATTCCTTGCACTCGATAACTCGTAACAAACGCTTATCAACTGAAGTATTAGGTTCTAGTCTTGAATCAACTAAAACTTCACAGCGTGCACCTGATGGTCATCGTCGAATAACAACACATATTGTTCGTAAAGTAACAACAATGAGTCGTGCTGAAGAAAAAGCAGAAAATGCACAAAATTTAATGCATCAAGCTCAAAATTTTCGTACCACGGAAATTGGTTATGTTACACAAGCCATTGAACCGAAACGCCCTAAGGTAAAAAATTTTTTTTGAAATACAATTGTAAGTAAAATGTTATATTCAGAAGTATAACATGCAAATATAATAATGTGTAAATGCATTCACGATGCATACAGTAGTATATGCATTTATAGTATTGTTATAAAAAATTGAAAAATTATTCTAGGCATAATATGAATTATGCTAATAAAAAAATGTTTATTTGTGTGTACCACTTCGATTGCATCATATATCATTATAGTTTTAGTTTTTTTTTATTGAACTTATTGCTGTAATAATGTTCTTCCGACAAATTTAGTTGCATTTATCTATTATGTCAACTTTATTAATGAAATTAAATTTAAATTAAGATCTAATTCTATATATATTGGAAAGAGTGTTAAATAAACTCATCCTAATATTCTTATACATAGAAGAAAACATAATCATCTCGTGATATGGTTCGAAAAAATTACCGAAAATTGCTATCAACGCAATAAATATTTATTTATTAGACATTTTTATAATATTCCAATCAAATTATAATTTTGTTTCTATTTTTTTTTATAATTATTCTGTATAGGTTCAAAAAAAAGTATAATTAAAATAATGAATGGAAGAATAGAATGTTACGTGATCGGAAAATTGTTAAGCTTAGAAAAGAATTTAGATAAATTTAGAACATAAAATTATTGAGATTCATAATGTTATAGCTATAAATATATGAACAATTCATTTTTGTTCATTCAAAATACACAATAGTAAATAATTATTTATATATTAAAAGAAATTAATTGTTTACAAATTCAGAAAAACAGTAAGCTTTCATTCAAAATTTTTATAATTTCCTTCTATGTTTGATTTTTAAATGAATTATATATTGGGGGCAGAAAATTATTCTATAGTATATTTTTCTGCTAACGATATGTCAAAATTCGAGTTTTTTAATTGGCATTTCCACATGAATAATATTATTTCTTGTCGATTATAATTTTTGGATTTCGTGTGTGTCTGACAATAACAAAAAAAAAAGAAGAATATTAATTAAATAAAATTTTTAATTTTAGTAACATCTATGAACAAACCTCACTACATCCAATGTACTGACATACTATTCGAATTTTATGAAGCTAATTTTTTATTTGATAAAATTAATCACGGTTTCAAACGACCATTATAAATCTATTTTTTATATTATTAAGGGAAAAAACATGAAAAAAAATATATGAAATATTTTTCAACGTCATAAAAAAACTGAATTAAAAAATTTATTTAAGATAATCCGATTTTAATTATTCAGAATACTTATATATTACAGAATATGTTATTTATAGAAGTAAACTTGACTTTGTAAGAAGGTATATTTAGCTTGTTTGACTAATATGACAAGTTTATTATTTAAAAAGAGAATATGAAATAATTTTTTGGTAAATTAAACATAAAGTACGTTTGAATGAATCTTTTAAAAAACTCAGAACCGCATTTTTAAATTACCCGCACAATATATTAACATCATTAATGACAATCAAAAAAGTTCTATAAACTTAAATAAATTAAGCTCAAAAATTTTAAATTTAAGTTCTATCTCAGAGGACATTTACATTTTATGAATCAAAAACCTTAATGTAAAACTTAAAATATAGTCTTTCAGAAAAAAAAAACCTAAATTAAATGTTTATAATTTTTTTTAGTATGTATTTAAAAAAAAGAGACTTTAGGAGAAGCCACAAAAGAAAAATCATAATATATGGAAAGTTTAATCCAAGCTTAAAAAAAATTAACAACAAATATCATATTACCCACCCGAATTACCAAAAAAGATTATTTTTACTTTTATTTTTTACTACTCATTTTTTAAGTACCGTTAATTAACTAGCTGCAACTTTATGAGCACATAATGTAGTATGTACATAAAAAAAAAAATATATTTTCTAAATCTATTTTAGCTTCTCATGTATGAAAAAAATTTATTTTCATCATAAAAGAAAAATATTGTTCGCATAATAATTTTGTAATTGTAATAATAACCAATATGTTGTGATTGTGAGTTGAATTAACTTCAAGAAAAATATAAATAATTTTCTTTTAACAATTTCCTCTTCTTTTGTTTTTCCTATTTGAATCATCGTTCTCTGAAACGAAATTCACACAAATATCACTTTTCGAAATCTTTTGCAACCATTATTCGACTTAAATCAAGTCTTTCCAATTTTTAAAATTTTGATTTACAGAACTTTAATAGTTTTTTTAAAAGAATTAAATCTCACTTAATATTTTTGTGATTACCTAAAAATGTCTATGCTATAAATAAAAATTCTATCCAGCTGAAGGATGACATTGATATTACATACACTACCTTGAATAGTAGGTATACTTTTTTGTACTCGAAATTAAAATTGAATAAAATGACATTTATAGTGAAGAAGTACTATTTTTTTTTCATTTGAAAAAAGTATATGTGCATAATATGTACAATGTAAATTTATACACGACAAAAAAATATATAGATCTTATAATATAAGTTTCCCTTATATAGAAAAGAACAAGTTTCACTTCATTATTATTATTATTTTTTCATTTTGAATTTTGATCTCGATTAATTTCATTGAAGTAAAAAAGCATACATAATTAAAGAATTGTCATTTTATATATGGGTGGCATTTACCACCTATTCTTATTTTCTTTAAATTATTATTATTATTGATGTATTAATTTCAACCTTAACCTAAATTTATTGATTGATAATCTTATAGAAGAAAATTACATTAGTTAATAAAAAAAAAATAAAATATATATTATTATAATGCTTCATAGAATAGAAGAAAACAAAAAAACAAATTCATATATTGTGTGGTTTCGCAAATGTCGAAAATACGGAAATTATTTTAATAAATAATAAAAATTAATAAAATTTAAAAATGCCTATAAGATCATCAAGTTTCAAAAGAATTTTTGTAAATGAGTTTCATTTCAATTGTGGCCTTCTGTGGGTACATTTGGGAAATGTTAATGCTTAAAGGTTTCATCTTATCATTATCACAGATCTTATTTCTTAGCGAACTAACAGGGATATATTGTAGAATGATTAATTAACTTAAATACTAGGAACTTTTAAACAATACGAACGAAACTTTGTTTATCCAATGCACAAAACATTGTTTCAATGTTCTTTTGATTCTGTATAAAAAATAATTTTTCTAGCTGTAGGTGTGGGCCGTATGCACCTATAATACTTTATTATATTATTAGAGTTATTTGCAATTGTCAAAAAAATATCCCTTTAATAAGAATAAAAAAAAATTAAAAAAAAATTTAATATTTATAATAGTACCTAAGACTTAACTTTTATGCCGGTCTGATTTCTCATTAAATTTATTATTATTGCTGAGATAAATAACTAGTTACCATTAATTATATCCAATTCATAAATTAAAATTTCTACTATAAAAAAGGGAAAATATTTTTCGTCCATTTATGGCAAATACAACATTTCTTAAGTTATTTATATTGCGGCTTATTTTACTTTTCGTTAAAAAAAAAAAAATCAGAAAATTTCCACTATTACGTAATGAATGTTTCCTTAATGGAGATTCGTTACAAATAGTTTTTTTTTTTCAATTATTTTAATCGTAATCATATAAGTTAATAAAATCTGTTAATAAAATAATAGTGGATTATCATCATAAAGTCCGAACAATTTCCAAAATCACGAAAATGAAAATTTGAGGATCGTTAGCTGAACCTATGAAAATAGTTTATATGAACTTTAAAAAAATCAATTTTGATCTCTTATTTTTTTAAAAAAATTTCAAGCAAGTTTATCAAAAGCAAGTTTATCAAAATTTTAAATATCAATATATCAATAAAATACGTTTTAACATAAAATTGGTATCCTTTAGATCTCTGATATAGTTGTTGGTAAAGAAGACAACGTAACTGCAAGAGAGGCATTATTAAGATGGGCGCGTCGTTCAACAGCACGTTATCCAGGAGTACGCGTTAATGATTTTACTGCATCATGGCGTGATGGATTGGCATTCTCAGCATTAGTTCATCGTAATCGACCAGATTTGCTTGACTGGCGAAAAGCAAGATCTGCTCGACCAAGAGAACGTCTTGAAACAGTATTCCATTCAGTTGAGAAAGAATATGGTGTAACGCGTCTACTTGATCCAGAAGGTAATTTTCAGATTGTAAATAAAAATTAAATTTTTTTCTACAAATCAAAAAAAAAAACAAATTTACAGAATCAACATTAAAGAAAGAGCTTTAAATTTAACACAATTAATCTCATTAAATTTACTATTATTTATTTTTAGATGTTGACACAAATGAACCAGATGAAAAATCAATGATAACGTACCTTTCATCGTTGTATGATGTATTCCCCGAACCACCATCAATTCATCCACTCTTTGATATGGACTCACAACGTCGTGTTCATGAATATAAAGAATTAGCTACACAATTTTTGTATTGGTGCCGAGAAAAAACTGCCTATTTACAAGAACGTTCATTCCCATCAACTTTAATTGAAATGAAACGCTTACTTAATGACTTAAATCGTTTTCGCAATGATGAGATTCCACCCAGGAAACGTGAAAAAACAAAATTAATACAGTGTTACAAGGAATTAGAGCGCTTTTTTGAAAGCATTGGTGAAACTGAAGTAGAACCTGAACTGCGGCCTGATTTTATTGAGAAAGCATGGTATCGTCTACAAACTGCACTTTCAGATCGTGATCATATATTACAACAAGAAGTAGAGCGCCTGGAGCGTTTGCAACGATTAGCTGACAAAATTCAGAGAGAAATTAAACATGTCGATACAAAGATTACTGATATCGAAACAAGAATTATTGAGGAAAGTCGTCGAATCGATAGATTACATCCAGTTGATGCCAAGAATATTTGCGAAAGCTTAGAAACTGAAATTCGTCATTTAGAAGATCCAATACAAGACATGAACCAAGATTGTCATATATTAAAAGAAGGGCGTTACCCACAAGCTGGTGATTTACAGAAAAAAGTAACAAAACTGCATCAAAGATGGTCACAATTACGCACAACATTCCATACAAATTTAGTTCAGAAACTATCTGGCCTTAGATATCCCGTCCAAGAAACAACAGTAACACGTCAAACGCGTACTGTTGTTGAATCCCGTCAAATTGATACTAATCCATACTTTAGAGATTTACAAGAATACACTGAATGGTGTCATAATAAGTTGGTAAGTTCAACATTTAACTTAGATACCGTAAAATCAAAAATATAGTTTTTTTTTTTTTCAAAATCAATTTTAACACTTTAATTGCTAACTACATCAAATTAATTTAATTTTAGAAACAATTATTAGCGGCTGATTATGGTTCTGATTTACCATCTGTTAAAGCAGAATTGGAACATCACCAACAAGAGCATAAAATTATTGATCAATTCCATTCTAAAGTGTTACATGCTGAAAGACAACAAACAAATTTCTCCGGCGATGAATTAATTTTGTATCAGCAACGTTTGAATCAATTACAAAAATTATATGCTGAACTGTTAAGCACATCAACAAAACGCTTATCCGATTTAGATGCCTTACATCATTTCTTAGCACAAGCATCAGCTGAATTACAATGGCTGAATGAAAGAGAACAAACTGAAATTAATCGTGATTGGGCAGACAAAAACTTAGATTTACCATCTATTCATCGATATTATGAAGTAAGTTTAATTTTGTGAAATATCAATATTTTTTTTTAATTTTTCAATATTAAAAATTCCGCAACTAAATATTTATTTATCAGAATAATTAACTAAGATAACATAATTAAACTAAATTTTTAATACTTCGTGTTATATAAGTAAGAATCTATTAACTTAAATAAACATTAATGTCTTTACAAGCGCTCCTACGGAAACGGTGAAGAAGTAAGTTTTTTTAAAAATTTTTTTTTTCATATTCTTGTTAAGAAAATTTTCAGAAGATGAATTTGATTCGAAGATTATTATCACTGCAAGCAATATAAATATTTTTCTTTTAATTTTAAAATTGAATTAACTAACTAACTAAGAGCAACAAAATTATCATATCATTTAAATTAAATTTATAATTTTGTAATCAAAACTATTTGTAAAATAGAGACAATAAATTTTCCTTATTCACTAACTAAGTAATTTTAGATAATATTAATAAATATGGAAGGAATTCAAATCTTTTACGGTTTTCAATTGAATCAATTTCGATATAAAAATATTCCACTGATATTTTAAATATCCGATATTTCATTACAATATAATTTAAATTTAATTTGCTTCATTGTAGAATCTAATGTCTGAATTGGAAAAACGTGAATTACATTTTGCTACCATATTGGATCGAGGTGAAGCTTTACTTGTTCAACAGCATCCAGCTGCAAAATGCATTGAAAATCATTTACAAGTATTGCAATCCCAGTGGGCTTGGCTACTTCAATTAACATTGTGCCTGGAAGTTCATTTGAAACATGCTACAGAATATCATCAATTCTATTCAGAAGTTAAAGATGCAGAACATTGGTTAGCTAAACGTGATGAAATATTAAACACAAAATATTCACAATCAGATTTTGGTCTAGATGAAGGTGAGTCATTATTGCGAGGAATGCAAGACTTACGTGAAGAATTAAATACTTTTGGCGAAACGGTTCAAGCTTTACAAACGCGTGCTCAAAATATTGTTCCATTGAAACAACGAAAGCAACCAGTTACTCGTCAGATACAAATTCAAGCCATATGTGCCTATAAGCAACAGGGACAAGTATCTCTAGAAAAGAGTGAAACTTGTACTTTAATTGATAATTCTGGCCGTGTTAAGTGGAGAGTTAAAAATTTACGTGGAGTTGAAGGATCAGTACCTGGTGCTTGTCTTTTGTTACCTCCACCAGATCCAGAAGCCATTGAAGCCGCTGAACGTCTCAAGAGATTATTTGATCGTTCTGTCGCACTATGGCAGAAAAAGCAACTACGCCTACGTCAGAACATGATTTTCGCAACAATAAGAGTTGTTAAAGGTTGGGATTTTGAGCAATTCTTAGCTATGGGTCCAGAACAACGTACTGCTATTCGGCGAGCACTGAATGATGATGCAGATAAACTTTTAAGCGAAGGTGATCCAAATGATCCACAATTAAGACGGCTGAGACGTGAAATGGATGAAGTCAACAGATTGTTTGATGAGTTCGAAAAAAGAGCTAGAGCTGAAGGTGAGTACTTATTTATTTTATTATTTGTTTCATACATTGAATCACAATTTAGCGATGAACTTATATTAATAACTATCAAGTTATTGTTGTTAGTATAATAATTGTATAATTTTGATGGGAAATATAAAAAGATGATTAGACGATTGACGAATTAAATGTGGGTTGTTAAATAACGCGAGCAATTTAATAAACAACAAATAATTGACTTTAATATCACTTATATGTATAATAAAATGTGTGCTTTTATTATTTTCTAAATTAACTTCAAATTAATTTTTCCACGATATGTAATCTTTTTTTGGCATCTTTTAAATGTACTTTTAAAAAAAAAAAATAAAAATTTAAAAAAAAAAAATTATTTTAATTTAGTTAGAGTCGTAACGTTAAACAAATAACTTCTGTTCTTAAGATTGAGAATAATTGTTTATTTGGAAAATAAGGTTTAAACCATTTTCAACAATTTCTCTTAAAAATGTTGAAATATTTTGACAAAAAAACCCGTGGTAATGCAATGTTCAAATAATTAAATTCGGACTTTTTTTTAATTACTAATACATTATATTAGAATATTTTATGGTAAATTGTACAACTGATTTGAAAATGTTTCACTAGTTGGAAATTTCCAATTAACTGAAACAACTTTCTAAAATTGCCATAAATTTTGAGAGCAAAATAATTTATTCAACAAGATAATGAAAAATTTTGATTTAAAAATTATTTTAAGATTAAAAAATATTTTATATGGATCGTAACAGTTTTTTTTTTTTTTTGCATTTCAGAGGAAAGTAAACAAGCTAGTCGTATTTTTACTGAAGAATGTCTCACTATAAAAACAAAATTAGAAGACATGGCTCGTGAATTAGATTCTATTATTCTATCACCAATGCCACGTGATTTGGATTCACTTGAACATGCAGTACAAATTCATGAGGATTATAAACGTCGCTTAAAATTACTTGAACCTGACTTAAAACATTTACAAGAAACATTTAGAACAATTGCTTTGAAAACACCAGCATTGAAAAAATCTTTGGACAATTTATTGGAATTATGGAAAGAATTAAATACTCAAAGTAATTTGCATGGGGATCGCTTGAAATTACTTGAAGGTTCACTGGCTGGTCTAGAAGAAAATGAACAAGTAATTTCTGAATTAGAAGGTGCTTTGGCTAGACATCAAGATTTGCCATCTACAGAAGACGGCTTACATCGAGTATTCAAACAATTAACTCAAATGCAAGATATAATAAATCAACAACAGCCCCAAATGGATAAAATGAATGATTCGGCAGATCAATTAGGTCGTATGGGTGTCCCAACAAAAGTATTAGGTGATTTGAAACGTTTACATGCTAATGTCGAACGTCTTAATACACGTTGGGCTCATGTGTGTTCGCAATTAGGAGAAAGGTAATATTTTTTATTCTATCTAAATGCTAGTTTAATTTTAATTAAAATATATTTTAGAAATTTTTCTTTCCCTCAAAAATTAAACTAAAGGCAACAATGTTCCCAAAAATCATTTAGGTTAAATAATAACAACCAATTAATGCCATTTCCACAGAACTTTTTAACCCACCAAATCGATTTCTTTTAATTTATACAAAAACTATTTTAAAATATTTTTCTTATGACACTTCTAACGCTAAAAGAAATAATAAAAGTTTAACAAGTGTATAACTAATTGAAAAAAGTGGAAAAATATTTCATAATTCTATTGTATCCATTGTTTATTTAATAAAAAAGTAATTTTCTGCTTCATTAATTTCCCATTATAATTCTATCAATTAAAGTAGCAAGTATTTGAAATAACTATTAAAAACTTATATCAATATGAAAAAATGATTTTATTCCAAAAGCTATCAAATTGTTTAAATAGCACAGACAACTTTTAGCCAAATCTCAATACATCTTTAATGTTCTCTAAAAAAAAAATCCAAAGTCATCCCTAAAATAATTTTAAACTTAAAATATGTTCTTTCTACTGATCTGTTTTCAAAAATAAACTGATTTACATATTCCAATTTTTTTTTTTTTTAGATTGCGATCATGTGAAACTGCTATTGGTCTATTAAAAAATATGCACACTGGTATGACAATTGAGGAAACATGGGTTGATGGAACTACAGAAAAATTATCTGCAATGCCTACTGCGACATCTGCACTAGAATTAGATGTGAGTAAAACGATGGAAAGAAAACTATTGAAAAGTCTATTTTATTTCCACTCCTATCTTGTTCTCAATAATCATTTTTACATTTGAACAAAAACATAGTTAGATATTTAATAAATAGAATAGGTCTCTTTTAAATATCTTCTCCGTTTTGATCAAAATCTTAATAGCACATTTTGTAGTTTCTAAAAAGAAAAGATGAAAAAGATATCTGAAAAAAGAAGTTGTATAAAAACATGTTCTTAAGAGATTTTTAAATAAGGTTTCGTTTTCTCAAATATTTTCCTGTAAAAAACACAAAAAAAAAACAAGGTAAAAGGAAATTGATTTTCAAAAATAATTGGGTTTTGTTGTAAAATAAATAAAATATGTCCTTTGTAAAAAAGAAATAATATTTTGTAAAAAAATATCGTCTAGTAGATTTTTTTTCATTTAAAATGGTTAAAGTAATAAAAAATATTGGGGAAAATAAAATTGTAGTGAAAATAACCAGGAAAACAAATTGATGTAAAAATATATAGTAAAAAGTAGAAAATATTTGCACATATTAAATTGTTAGTCTACACAGAGTATTATACTTGAACATAAGAACACAGTAGTTTATAAAAAATCATTAGAATATTTTCATTAACATCTTTACCAGTCTAATATTATGCTTAATTTTTTTAAGTATCGTGCATAGTATAAGACAAAGGTACTCTATTGTAGTTCCTTTAAACTTTTGAAAATATTTTTTTTTTGTTTTTTTGAAGCCTGAAAAATTAATTGGTATTTCCTAGCTAAATTTGTTTGCGAATAAACTTTGTTATTTTATTCTTATATCCAAACTACTTACTGTACGATTAAACAATTAAAGGAAAAAGAGTAATCCAATGGTTTCAAACTTAAAAAAAAAAAAATATTTTCATAACTAGTAAATTTTTAAAAGTAGTTACTAATTTTAATTTTACTTGTGTATTTCACTAACAAATATTTTATTATTATTATATTAATCTAATGGAAATTTAATTTTTAAATTTCTTTTTTTTTTGTTAAATGTATTCTCCGAAACAAAAAATAAATAAAATAAATAAAATTTACAATCAAAATTACACCAAAAACAACAACAATATTATAACAATGTGCACCATAACTACACACCGATTTGATTCTAAACAATAAATAAATCATACACAAATTAATAATAATTATGATTAAAAAAATATAAATAAAATAACAGAATTTACTTGGTGCTGCAATTGAACGTAAACCAAAAATTGAGCAAGTTAATTTAACTGGAGGACGTTTAATTCGTGAAGCTAAGGTAATTTTATTAATTAATTATTGTATAGTTTTTAATTTTGATACAATTTCATTTTTAAATCCGTATAATAAAGGAATAAGAGTGGTTCTGTTTTGACTATAATTTGTTGAATGAATGTGATTGAGGTAAAATATCTTTGATTGAGTGTATTACCATCTTGATTCTTGAGTGTAATTGTCTTTTAATTTTTTAAAACTGTTAGAATCTTCTTCTGTTCGTAAGTTCTTTGAGTGTTTAGTAAAAGATCTCTTTTTGGGTGAATTAAGTCGAATGTGTTTATCTTATATTACAAAAATTGTATTTTGAATATAGGTATGTGAAGATAATTCAATTAAAAAAAATTATTTAATGCTTTTTAAATGTTAACAAAAAATTCCGTATAGTGAAACTTAAATTATTAAATACTTGGTATTTAAAATTAAAAATGGATAAGGGAAATTAATTTAAAAAAAATATAATATTTAGTATAATTGTAGCTAATCTTATATATTTTGTAAAAAAATACTAAATTTTTTTTTAAATATCGGGATTATTATTATTACTTATGCTAAAATTTAATTGTTAAAATTAGTTTTATCATAAAATACTTAAAAAGCACTAAATATTGCTGCTAGATTTAGCTTCTCATATTTAGCTCAATTATTTTATTTAAATTATTATATTGATAAGACTAATGACTAACATTTTATTAAACATTTATTAATAATAACAACACTAAAAACAAAAACACGAAAAAATAATATGTCATCAAAAAATGATGGGGAATATGTATGGATAAAAATAACAAAAACTAAATCAAAAAATTAAAAATTAACCAATGAAGATCTATGATGGAAAATGCCTTCATTACATTGATTGGCTGATCGAAACAAGACCATCATTTTCACCACCACGTCGTGATATAAGAATACCCGATTCCGATCCTGGAGCAACTGAGGTTTATAGCCAGCGTTTAGATACCTTAAATAATAAATATGAAAGATTATTAGAATTATTATCACAAAGATTAAAAACTGCAATTGAAGTTAATGGTGCAGATGGATTGGTGAGTAATTTGTTTCAAATTAATAAAATACTTTTTTTATTGAAGAATACGTTTTAGTTTCTAAAGGTCTACACACATATTACATATTTTTATATTTCTATCCAAAAACAATTTTAAACATATTAATTTAAATTTTAAATGTTAAAAAAATAAACTTGGAAAGTTATTAGGAAGGAAATATTATATTAATAATTAAATTTTTTTTTAATACGGTAATTTTGAGAATGATAAACATATTACAAAGGCTTTATTAAAGGCTTTATTTAATTTGCTAAATTTCCGCGAAATTAGAATTATTTTAATAATTTTCCATAAGGAAGTAAGTATTAAGTTATTAATTTAATTTTCCTTTATGATTTTTCAATGTTTTTATAGAGAAAATTAAATGTGACTAAATGTGGACGTAGATTTTAGTTTCAAATGTAAATAAAAGGCAAAATTTTATCAAATGTAGACAACATAAATTAAAATAAAAAAAATAATAATAGGGTTGCACAAAAACATTTAATTATTCACATATTGAAAAAATAGATGATGACTAGTGAAAATTCGCGTTTTATATTTAAGAAAAAATCTAATTTTGTAATCTAGCGAGATTAGCTTCATAACAATGGACATGCAATAAACTCACAAATAAACTTATTTAATGTTATATTTCGATATATCCATCATTTTCACATTCACATTTCTATGTTAAAATTCAGTTCTAAAAAATAAACTAATCACTCTCCACTAAATCCAAAAATATGTTCTTCAATATAAATATTGTCATGATCAAATTAACTTTTGGCATTATTAAATGAATTTATGATCTCATTTTATTGTATTGCTATTTTTTATGTACTTAAAAAACAGACCGAAATCCAAAAATTTTTAAATAAGTATATCTGGAATATTGCATATATATTTATGATGATGCTGTTAATGTTTAATCATCAACTTGACCATTAAAATTTTTGAAATTAAATTATTATTGTTTATTATAAATTTGATTGTGCATAAATTAAGAAAGCAATTAAAATGTAGATTTTATTAAGAATTTTCTTTTCTTAACATTTTTTTTAATGCATAATGAAGAGCAAATCCATTAACTTTTTTTTTTGTTTTATATAATTTAATGATTGGGAATAATATTTATATGTATTAATTAGCTTCTTAGGTCATGAATATTAAACTTATTTTTGGCTATTTTATATTCTCTAGACGAGTGTCTGCTTTGTTATAATATATAACACATGATAGAATACTACTTGTTTTACAGAAGATATTTATTTGATTTAATTTGAAAACACTCAATTTAAAGAAAAATCGATATTTTTATTTAAATTTCATAGAGCTAAAATTAAGTTAAAATGCTGAAAACTTTAATTGATAAAGACTTAAATACATAGATTTTAATGTAGTTTGTATATTATTGCCTAATAATTACATGTTTATAATACTATCTACATAAAAATCTAAGTATTTAAATCTTTATAAATTAAAGTTTTACAATTTTAACTTAATTTTTATTTTTATTAAAATGACATCAACATTTCAATAATTTCTTGAATAATTTAGTGATACATTTTTTCCGTTTAAAAAATAGTTCAAAATGTCAAAAAGGTTTAATTTCACGACGATTTATGTAGGTAATGGACAGATATCCTAGTATAAGTTTCATAATCACATTTTCTTATTCTGTTCTCTTCGAAATTATATTAATCTATTCCCGTAAAATAATATTGAATTAAAAAGTTATAACCTAAAGAAGAGAAACTAAATGTTTCAATTCTGAGAAATTTTAATATTTTGAATAACAGTAAGTATTAAGAGGATTTGGTACCAGTTTGGATTTTTTGTCCCAAAATTTGATTGAAAATCCGTTTGAGATTATTTTAAAGTTTAATTTAGAAAAAACATTTCATTCACAACCTCAGAAGTGTTGCATAATTTAAAGTGGTATAAAACTTTTTAGAATCGGTTAAGGCTATGTGCTCGAAATCTCTTCAAAACCATTTTGTGAAACTAAAAAATGGTTTTGAAGAGATTCCGAGCACTTAGCCTTAACCGATTTTGTGAAACTAAAAAATGGTTTTGAAGAGATTCCGAGCACTTAGCCTTAACCGATTCTAAAAAGTATTATACCATTTTAAAGTATGAAACACTCCTGAAGTTGTGAATGAAATGTTTTTTCTAAATTAAATTTTAAAATAATCCAAGCAATCTCAACTCGTAATGAAAATTCTACCAATAACTTTTTAGTAAAATAGTCTCAAACAAAACGGAGCTTCAACATTATGTCAATTATGTATGAGTGAAGAAAACATTTTTATTAGTCGCTTATAACAAAATAATCTTGAATAAATTTTGTAGAGATCTTCAGGAAGCTTTTTTTCTCAGCTGTTATTTCATTTGTAAAAAAAAAATAAATATTATTTTGTTTCAATTTAAACAGACCAGTGAGCTTAATAGGATTCAACTTTTTGTTTAGTAGTTTTAAAACGTTTGTTGTTGAACACAGTTTGTTTAGTCGGGAAAATAAAAATACTGAAACAAACACAAAATTTTTTATTTTAGTTAAAGCTCATTGATGAGCTTTAATAAAAAGCAAAATTTAAATTTTTGTTATTAGAAAAATAAAATAAAAAATAAAAATGAAATAATCAAGTGTAAAAAAAATATTAATTTTTCTGTTCAAAATCAAAAAAAAAATAAAAACAAAATTGAAAAATTAATTTTTTAAATAGAAAAATATTTTAAAATTTAATTTCAAATTTGGAAAAAAAAAATATTTAAAATAAGTGTGAAAAAATTGATTTAATACCATGTTTGAAATCGGTTTTTTATTTAAAAAAAAACATCTAATGACCGCATACAATTTTTATTTTTAGAATTTTAAAATGAATATATATATTTTTTTTTTCCTTCAACTTATAAATATTTCCGGTCTGGTATATTTCGATTTGTTTATTCTTAGAAAACAAAATAATATCTACACAAAAAAAAAAAAAGATTGTTTAATAAAGTATCTCAATCAGTTATTGCTTGTCATAGGGCTGCTATTTAACTATTAGATGTATTTCTTAAAATACATTTGTATAATAGAAATCGTTTTTTTTTTACTTAGATTGGAAACATATTTTTGTTTTGAAAATTTCAAATGCGCCTGAAAAATGGGTTTGGAAAATGAAAAAGAAAATTACCTAAAAATTCAATAAACCGGTTCTATTAAAATTATTGTCTCAGGTCGTGAGCTTTCGTTATTCTAATTACCTACATATTATATATAAATAAAATTTATGTACAATTCGAACAACGTGTGGCAAAATAATGATTACGTTTTCTTTTCATTTTGATTTACCTATATTTGCAAAATTTATAATGTTACTATTTTTAAAAATATCTTAATTCGCAATCAATAGAATTTTTTTGTTGTTTGTTATCAATGTCAAGATTAAAATAAATTTGTTTTACTTTTAATACCTACTAAAAAAAAAAAATTAATAAATTATGACAATAAAAAAAAATTTATTACAAATTTTTTTTTTTTTCGTTGTGTTAGGGTTTTTGAGCTTTCGAGGTTAAAGTATAGCATGAATTTTTTTTTTTTAACATTTTGAAAGTAAAAATAAACTTGTTTAAAAAAACATTGTTTATTTTGTAGATATATGTACCTATTTCATTTATTGAAATCAACAATCACCTATCGAAACTAATTCTTTGATTAGATTTTAAAAAAATATTCGTGCTGAATGTACACTAAATAACTGATATTAAATAATTTCTCTATAATTTGACATAAAAATAGTAATTCCAATTTTTCTCTATTTGAGAAGGAATGTGGGGGGGTGCCTTTTGAGCTTAACCCACAAAAACATTTTTTTTTTTTAAATAACAATGTAAAAAAAAAGTGAAAAATAAAGAGGAATTTTGAACTTTTTTCAGTTTTGGGATGAGGAATATCGATCCCATAATTCATGTTTCATTTATTTATTTTTAAAGAAAAGGGGAAGCTTTGCTTAACTGAATGGTCAAGTGATTTGAATCGTACTCTATTAGAATATTGGAATCGATATGAAACACATTTAATGATTGTTCACATTTGTAAACATTTTAAAACTATATTGCAACATGCTTTATTATTCATTGACTAAACTATTGAAGAGATAACGTCAAATAAATTGTTCTAAGAAAACTTTAAAGACATTTTTTATGAATTAATAACCCTAACAAAAAAAAAAAATAATAATAATTTTTTTTTCTGATTTATGAACTTTTTTTTATTATAATATCGTTCGGAAATACGTGGCTCATTATTTATCAAATTTTAAACTTGTATTTGTTCAATTTATGTACGTACCTACATGTTGAACATATGTATGAATTTGTTATTTGCATAAATTTTTCTTTACAAATAAACTTAAATAAATTTAAATTAAAAACAATTATATTTTTTCATAATTTTTTTTAGCACCTTGATTATTGTTATAAAATTTCTATATTTTATTTTAATTTCAAAGAATAATAACAATTTTCGAAGTCAATTACCATTTAAATTTAAAAATATGGTCAAACTTCAATCAAATGACATCATTTTGTTGAAATGTTGAAAAATTTAAATAATTGTAAATACTTAAGTAAAGTATAAATTTTCCAATACCACACATCAGTCAGTAATAACGATTATTAAAGTCTCAAAAAATAAAAAAAAAGATTAGATAGGATTTCATTCAATTTTTTTATCAATTATAGAAAAATAAAACTTTTGAACACAAGTTTTTTGTTGGAGGTTTTAAAGTCGCTCTCCT
This sequence comes from Hybos culiciformis, assembly GCA_964007475.1. Taxonomy (NCBI): domain Eukaryota; kingdom Metazoa; phylum Arthropoda; class Insecta; order Diptera; family Hybotidae; genus Hybos; species Hybos culiciformis. The sequence continues at coordinate 146,149,143 of OZ023273.1, read as the reverse complement.
TCATATTATAATAATATTATAATTTGAGCTTCTATTCCATTATATGTTATTTTATATAGTACATATATACGTGTTATAATATTTATTTGATTTTAATAAATCATTAAATAAGAAAAAAACTTAATTCTTAGCAACCAATCAAAACATAAAAGACATTAAATGGTCATTTGGACAAAAAAAAATTCAAGCGACGAAATACATATCTGTGAATATATAACATAAGGCTTCGTGAGTGTAGTTACAATAAAAAATTTCAAAGAAACCTTAAAATTTTCTTTGAAAAAACAAATGTATCTTTATTTCCTCACGCATTTACGCATTGATGTGTGCCTATATTTTATTTGTGGACATAATTTTTTTTTTTTTGTTTATATTCTATTATATTTTAATATTAAAGAGAAATAAATTTATGTCCCAATTTTCTATTTTAAGAATCCCTTATGCTTTCTGAGATGGTAGAAAAAAAAAAACAAGTAATATTTATATAACAAATTATAATTTATATTAGTAGTTTGACATGCTAAATGATTATTATTTGTTTCATTTTATGTGTGCCGCGATGAATGAATATTCTCCACATAAATAAAATATTATATAATTAAATTAAATGATCTTTGTGACATAGAGTTAGATAATTTTTTTTAATGGATAGTAGTTTTTTTCATTAACTTCGAATTATTATTATTAAGAAAAATATAGAATAATAAATGCAGTACTAGGCCCGTTTCCAGCATTTCCAGCCACGATCAGAGGCTAAACATATTTTTTTAGAGTGCCTTCAATTTCATTGTACCAATACAATTTATTCACATGTACAAATATAACAATTTTCATCGAAATCCAAACTCTAGCCCAAGTCCTTGGGCTCAAACCATTTTTTTTGATTCCTCTAATCGACATTTATCAACCCAATGCACTAATTTTTCGTCGAAATCCATTAAAACCATATTTGTATAAATATAACAATTTTTGGGCTCTAATCGACATCTACTAGCCCCATACTTATCAGAATCAGAATTCATTTAAACTTTAATAAAATTTAAAATTTTGTATGAAAAGAATACATTTCCTAAATGGTTTCAAGTTACTATTTAAAACAGCTAATTCTTTTGGTAGGTAAAACTGGATTGTTTTTTTTTTTATTGTTTTTTTGAACTCCAAATTAAAATATTATTCTAAAATTCATAAAGTTTATTTTAATAAGGTATTCGTTTTTAAACTTGTTTCTCACTAATTTAAAAACATACATTATACATAATGTTTTAAACACAGGTTAGATGTTTTATGTAAGCATAATGTGTATTTAAGGAGAATATGAAAGCGAGTATAACAATTTAAAGCGAATTTTTATTTATTGTTTACATAATATTCTTCCCAATTTTGTTTAACTTCATAACAATAATAAGTTGCAATCAACAGCAATCAACAAACCACAAGTTTTGCGAAATATTAAATTATATTTTATTAAAAAATTGCCTTGAATAATAATTTAATATATTTTATTCTAACTTTAGTGACATGAAAATAATAAATCGAGTCAATATAATCTTTAAACTTTTTGCGTGATATTTGTACGAAAAAAAAAGAAGTTTAATTGAATTTAAGCCGTCAAAATCCAGAACACGTTTGTTGGACTAATTTATTATTTTTGTTACTGTTTACTATTCATTCTGTACGAATAAGTGAGTCTGTCTTATGAAACTGTTTACTGAATAAAGTTAGTTGCGTTTGTTTTATAGATTATTTTGACAAGGCCAAAAAATATTGGTTGCAAATACTAAGATTGCCAGAGCATAAGTTTTTCATCCACTACTGCCGACAAGTTTCAATCTTTTTGACAATTAAGATGACACTACGTGTTACTTTACAATTTTTTTTTAAACATGTATAATTACGATATATAGAAATTTTTCTAAATAAAATGTTTCACTTTTCTGAGTCATTGTTTTCTTTTATTTGATATTACATCATAATATTTTCTTAGACTTTTTTCTTTAATTTGAATTCATACCTGCTTCTTTTTCTTTTTTTTCATATCCCTGATAGTAGCTAGTTAATTATAAACTAGGTATAAAGTTTTACTGTACGGCTCTACTTTCAATTTTTTTTAACGCATTTTTATTCTTTTTTTAATTATGACAATTAAAAAAACCGGTATTATAATAATTCAAATAACATAAATTCAACAAAAATCGTAGGTATGTTATAAGTATTTCAATGTTAAGTTCACGTCATTTGTATTTTGGTTTGAATTTTATTTTTATATAGTAAATTATATTTTTGCTTATACATTTCTAAAAAAAAGTTAAGGAATATTATAATAACTTTTGTTTTTATTACTGTGATTTATAAAATTCAAGTTTTTATTTATGAAAGCTAATGGAGAAGTCTTGATTTTTGTGTACAATAAATATATAACGTCTGCTCAGAAATGAAACAACTTATGACATGTATACGTCATTATTTGACAATAGCACCATTCGATTCCTCGTACTCGATTTTATAAGTACAACTACTTTGCAATATTCTTAATGTTGATTAAAATGTGTTTTTTAGATGAAAATTGTACGCTACTTGATATTTTTTCATACGTTTTTTTTAATTTTCAAATCTTTAAATTCAAATTACTCGAAACTATACTTCTCATTATACGTTGTTTCATTTCTGAGCAGGCGATAATATATTATGATTATTTATTTTGCTTAAGATAACAAAATAAGAATATTTAAAATTGTTAAAATTACGTCATTTATGGATAAAAATTTAAAAAACTTGAATTTATTTTATTTGCATAAAGCTTGGGCCAATTAAATAAATTTTAATAATTTAGATATTCTTCGGTCGCAATAAAGTATTGAGTACAATAAGAGAATAAGAAGGAATTAAAATAAAAATGTTTTATTTAAAAATGAGAACATTTTCTTACATTAATTTCTTTTCTAAGTCCTTTAATTCTAATAATGAATAAGAATTCGCGATGAGTTTAGATATATGTAGATACAATATCGTGGACCTTCGTACACGTAGATATTATGTTTTATTTGTACAATTCAACATTAAAAGACGATTAAAAGAAAATATAATAATGAATAACAAATTCATTACCTCATTTTTTATGAACTAAAATTTGGAAAGAAAAATTATATTGTTATTAATTATTACATAAAATTTGATTCATTTATAAAATGTTATGTGCATAATAAATGCTCAATCACAAAAAAAAAAATTGTATATTATTTAGTTACATAAAATACATATACATTTATATCTTTAGATTTCTGTACATAACAAACGAGACTTAATAAAATTTAGTTTTTTCAATGAGCTTTGCATCCTTCCAGTTCTAAATATTGTGTTAAAAGTATATATTCAATTTCAAAACAAAAATCATATGATTTTTACAATTGGATCATATGTGACCAAAGAAAAATCAATAAAAAGTTTCTATGAAAGCTTGTTTATTTTGCAATTCATAAAATAACTTGATTTTAATATTCTTTTTAAAAAAGCTTTTTTGATTTGCCGGAAAACTTTTGTTGTAGGGTAAAAGAAATGTTTTCGCCCCCCAATGTCGTGCAAAATATTTCGGATTTTAGTTATTTTGATAAACTTTTAATTTGATCTTTTGAACAACAACTCAAATGTGAAAAATTAATGTGAACAACATTATCGTTGAAAATAATAATTCAATTAACACTTCAATTAAATTTTAAAGACGGTCGATAGATTAATTTGAATAAGGATTAGATAAAAATAGAGAAAAAAAAATTCAAGGAACATACTTTGTTCATTAAACTGCCATTCTTATGAATTGCCTGCGATTTCCCTGAAAAACTATAAATATTAAATAAGTAAGCGATATTATTATGTTAATTTTTGAAAATAAATATTTCAAATGATGCCAATTATTGTACTGTTCTATATTTGTCTACCATAGATTTTTGTAGGTCTGAGTATTTGGAAGAAACTTTTTTTTTTCAATGTGATGATGGAATAAATTTTCATTTTGAGTTTAAATCAATTTTTTCCACAAAAAGAACTAATTTTCATAAAATAAAAAATACTTGTGTTTTCTTTAATTAAGGCATGAAAAAATATATATGAATAAATACAAATTAAAAATATTTAAAAAACATTATTTGTTAAAATAATAACTTCGATTTATAATAATTAATTTCCTCAATTAAAGTGAGGAAATTAAATGGTTGTACCACAATGTCCAAAATCGAAGAATATAATTTTGCCTTCGAAATTAGGGTATTAAATTTAAAAAAAAAAATTTTATTTTCGATATTAATTTTTTTTTAATCATTTTTTTAATATAGCAACATGCAGAAAGTTTACAAAAACCACTACGAACATATAGAGTTGAATTTAATTTGGATGTGCCGGCTGGTGTTAGTCAAACTCAAAATGAAGATATCTACTCAACTCCTTATAGTACGACACAGTGAGTATTTGAACAAATTTGTTTAATAGAGAAAATTATATGGGTGTGGTATTAGTAAATTTGACTTACAAAATTATTTCAGAATGGTATACAATTGTTAATTTTAATTCAGAAATTTTTAAAATTCAAAAAAAAGGAAATAACGTCTTAGAATAAATGCTTACCATTCTAAAATTTTCAAACTCAAATATTGTAATCTTATAAAAAATTATGATAAAATTTTTATGTTTTGTTAACTATTGCAATTACAATGGACCTAAAATTTTTAGATTTTCTTTCTGAAAATGTTTTATCAATAATAATTAAAAAACTTTCGACTAAGATAAAAAAATATCACCCTTACATATTTTTCTATATATAATTAATCAAATCTTTTAAATTATTACAATTGCAATTAATTTTCAAGAATCAGTACTTCAAAAGTAACTTCATCAACATTTTATGACAAAACCGACTATGCTAGTCATGAATTAATGCCATCAAAAAATGATTCCGTTCACTTCAATGAAATTCGAAGCTTGAAAAGAGGTCAAAAGCTGACAACTGATGATAATAAAGAACTATTAAGCATGCCTGGCATAATTGACCCAAAAACACGTCGAATTCTGACCGTTGGTGATGCAATCCATATGCGTATCTTAGATGTTAGAACTGGTGAAATTTTGCTACCAAGTTTGCAACGAATCACATTGCAACAAGCAGTTCGTGAGGGTTTAATGGATCCGAAATTGTTAGCCAATCTAATGCAACCAGCTGATGGAAATGTTGATTTACAATCCGGCCGTACGTTAAATTTATTAGAAGTAATACAAAAAGAAATATCAGAAGCTGAGAATGGTTACGAAACGGCGGAAAAACGAATTAAGGTAACAAAAGTTGTAGATGCTAGTGGTGAGCAACCAAAGAGTATTGCCGATGCCATTGCTGACGGACGAATCGATCCAAAATTAGGGTTATATCGTCTTGAGAACTCAAATCAAACAATTAGTATTGCTGAAGCATACGAACAAGGTTATTTAATAAGACACGAATCTGTCACAATTAAGTCGAATGCTTTATGTTTGTCAGATGCTATTAGTCATGGTCTTGTTGATCCAAGTGGTTGGATATCGGACAGAAATTCAGGCGATAAATTTAGACTTGATTCAGCTATTGCAAATGGATTAATAGATCCTAATTTACGCGAAATTGCTGATGCTAAAAACGATGTTAAGGTGACATTAGATGATGCGTTAAAATTAAAAATTCTTAATGCCAAAACTGGTCGATATATAAATCAAGTGACAAAAGAAAAATTGACTTTTCTTGAAGCGAAAAATCGTCAGTTAATTGTGAAACCATTCACTCTAAAGGATGTTTGTGATTTGAATTTGTACGACAAACCGACTGGTAAAATAACAAGTCCAATGCGTCGTGAGAAGCTAACAATTATGCAAGCTATTAGTTCAGGTGTCTTAGATGAAAATACCCTAAATTGTGTAACTAAACAAAAAGGTGAATTAATCACTTTATCGGCTGCTATAGCTGATGGTATTATTTTACCAGCTGAATCCATATATAAAGACACAATTACCGGTGAGCAAATTTCCATTCCTGAAGCTGTTGATCGTGGCCTTATTAGTTCTGTAGCACAAAAATCGATATTTAATATAGATGGATTCAAAGATCCATACAGCGGTGATTTTGTTAGCTTTAATATAGCATTTAGTAAAGATATTTTATTACGAAAAAATGGGGAATTTCTGTTAGATTCAGGTAAAGGGAATTTAATTGATTTAAAAACTGGAGTTGAAAATGGCTTAGTTAGATGTGAGGTGTATGAAATGTTTAATCGTCCAATCGGGGTACATGACGCTAGTGATAGGGAGTTATCAGTTATTGATTTGGTTTATTTAGAATTATTAGATCCCAAAACTGGTTATCTGATTGATCCGAAAACAAAAAATCCAATTGCTTTAGATACAGCAATTGAAAACAAATTTATAACACCCGAAGGAGCTTTACTTCTCAGTAGTTTATTGAATATTACTTTAACAACTGAAACTGTTACTAAAACTGTTAAACGGTACGTTACTGTACAAAATGCAGGTGGACAATCAAGTGAAGTTATCTTGACATTTACAGAAGCCGTTCGTCAGGGTTTAATTGACGAAAATCGCCAACTGTTCAAAGATCCCAAAACTGGAAAAGTTTTCTCTGTTCAACAAGCTTTGAGCTTTGGACTACTCGAGCCGGACCCAAACTATACAATTCCCGAACCCAAGAGTAGTAAACAGAATACAAAATCTACTCTCACAATTGTTACTAAGCAAATAATCCCAGAACTTGACCTAATCAAAATCAAATCAAAAAATATTATTGAAAAATCCGTCGAAATACCTATTCAAGTTCATAGTAGTAATTCGGAAACAATTATCCGCGAGAAAATGCATACAACAGAAAAACAACTACTGGAATTACCACCAGAAGGGTGGTTTTTGGCTCAAGCGATCGAGCAAAAACTTTTAGATCCTGAAACTGGATTATTTTTAATTCCTGGCACAGACCGATTAGTTAGTTTGCAAGAATGCGTATTATTACAAATAATTAATCGTAATTCAGCGACCGTCATAGATCCAAAAAATCTTCGTAGAATAACAATGGAGCGAGCGTTTGAGAAAAAAATTTTAGATTCAACTGGAAATTACAAAGATAGTAATAACAAGCCTATTACAATAAATATGAAACAAGCTATTGAACAAGGTAAAATTTTGCTCGAACAACCTTCTAAAATAGATCAAAGAAATCAACGATTAATAAAAATAACTAAAATAGAGGGGCAGCCAGATTTGGTTGAAGTTTCCACACGATTAGATGAGAATCCTCCAAAATTTATAGAAGTTCAAACTTCCCAAAAAGAGTTAACCAGTCCAGATCCAATTCAAATTGCTCCAGGTGCAATTTACGATCCATCTACGGCTTTGGTTATTTTCACGCAAACACGTCAATCTGAAAATATTCTCAACGCTGTGTTACAAGGTTTGATTGATCCAAATATTTGCAAAATTAATGATCCTAAAACGGGAAAATTATTAACGATTCAGCAAGCAATTGAAAATGGTATTATAAATCCAAATACAGGAGACATTATAGATAAATCAGGTAGTCATTTAGATCTAATAACAGCAGCGAAACTAGGAATCCTTATTGTAACCGGTGCGCCGTTAATTGCTTCGGAAGGCGCTCTTAAAACAGTTAGATTTGTAACTGACCCAAGAACTGGAGAGCAAATTCCTATAGAATTAGCATATGAACGAGGTATAGTGTCCAGAGATCAACTATCTTTTGATTCTTCAAAGGGCTCTACTCCAACAAAAACTCCAACAAGGCGAAGTCCCGAAAAAATGTCACCAGATAAATATTCGTTTACTATTAAACATGTCGATGTAACTAATCACCCTATGCATACTTCTACCGAAAAAACCAATGTTCTACAAAAAATGCGTAAACAAATTATAAAACCCAAGGATGCTCTTAAAAAAGGATTAATAGATCAAGAAACCGCTGAAATTCTTGAAAATAAATCTAATTTTACTACAGATAATATTGAATTTTTGTCAATTGGTGAAGCGCTTGAAAAAGGATTAATTGATGGTAATAGAGGTAAAGTAATTGATCCCCAAAGAGGAACTATCTTAAATTTGGCACAAGCCGTTGACCAAGGAATTCTAGATCCTTTAAGCACGAATAACATATTGATTCCATTAGCAAAGAGTCTTAGTGTACCTCGCTTGAAAGATCAAGGGCTCATTGATCCCCAATCTATTCAAATTGTACATCCTGAAACTGGATCCTCTTTATCGATTAAAGAAGCTATAATTTGTGAAGTTCTTGACCCCAAATCCAAATTAAGAAAGCCCAAAACCACGGTCGAAGAAGCTATCAAAAGTGGTGTTTTAGATGAAAACCAATCTAGAGTCAAAACTTCAATGGGACCTATGGACTTACTTGATGCCATAAACAGTGACATCTTTGATCCAATAGAAGAAAACAAGGCAGTTGAAAATATTCCACCAGCTGGAATGACTTTCCCCGTTGCCATGAAAAAAGGTCTTATTAATACAAGAACAAAAGAAATTACACATCCACTTACTGGTGAGAGCATTCCAATTAAACAAGCCATCGATGAAGATTTTATTTTCTCCATACCATTCCCTCCAAACGCAAATGCAATCGATTTAATACCAGCTTTAGATGCAGGTTTGATTAACTCTGAAACTAACACTTTCACTCATCCCAAATCTGGTGACCAATTATCAGTGTCACATGCAGTTGAATCGGGCTTATTGATCATTAAACCCTTTTCTGAATATGTGGTTTCACACTCAACTGGCCCAATAACGTCAGTAACTGAAACAGTTACATCTGTGCATACTGTAACAACTAAAACTATCGAATTACTTCAAGGATATGCTGTAATATCATCAGACCAAATACAAAATATCTACACAGGCGAAATTATAACGTTAGATGAAGCCAAGGAAAGGGGTATTGCTCAAGAAGAATCACAGTCGAAAGAAACTTTATCCACAAAGGAGGTGAAACAGAATTTAAGTGATGCTATTAGAGATGGATTAATTAATATTCATAATCAAACTTACACCGATCCCAAGTCCGGAAGAGAAATACCTGTTCAAAAAGCTGTTAACGATGGTATAATAGAAATCACTTCTTGTACTGTAGAAACAGAGCCAAAATCGGAAAACATGTCAATTTCAGAAGCTTACGACCAAATTTTTGATGAAAAAACCAAACATTTTCATGATCCGAAGAATCCGGAACGTTTATTAACATTATCTGACGCCATGAAAGAAGGCATAATCGATTCTAAATCGGTTATTTATGACATTCCCACCGGAAGAATTCAGACTTTGCAACAGAGTGTAGAATCTGGTTTGATAGATCCTAACACCGGTGAAATTCGTTCCAAAAGTGGCGGTTCGTTTAGTGTGAAGAAAGCGGCTGAAATGGGTTTATTAGCTGTGGGTGGGGTTGTAGCCTCTCCAATTTTAGTAGGAGCAGCAGCTGTAGGTGCTATCAAAAAAATAATCAAAAAAAGTGAGAAAGAAGAAAAACCTGTTCCAAAAATTCGAAATGCAGAAAAGCCTGTTCCAACAGAAAGAATTTCAGAAGATTCAAGAACTAGAGTATCTATTTCAACTGAAGAACAAAAACCTTTAATTAAAGAAATAGCAAAACCTGTTCCCAAAGACAGGAACATTGAAAAACCATTCCCAACTGATAGGAAAACAGAAAAGTCTCCAATGAAAGATAAGGTTGAAATAGAAATTTCTCTTAGCGAATCAGAGATCAAATTACCAAAAAAAGGTGTGACCTCTACTCTCAAACCTATAGAATTGAAAAAAACTGAAGAAATTGTCAAGTCAAGTACGGAACCAAAAATTATTGAACCAATATCAAAAGTGACCGAAATCGCAGCAAAATCATCAAAAAAAGAAAAGCCTTCTGGTTATATAGCTCCATCAGAATCTACCATGTCCACGGAAACGATCACTTCTATTACCACTACTACCGAATCAACCCTTTCTGAAAAAATTGTTTCTCAACCTTTTGATGAATTGGATGACGCAACACTTCCACAAACAAAAAAACCCTCCATTAACGATTTCTTAAATGCTGAAAGAAATAATTCATTTACTAGTCCATCTTCTAATACTCAAAAAATTGAATCTCCATCGTCGTCAGAAAAAAGCATTGCCTTAATACCTTCTTTTACTGAGGAATGTAGTGAAGTTATTCAGTATTCTGAATTTCCTAATAGGAAAGAAGAAATTGAAATTCCTAACGTTTCTTCATCTACCAGACATATTGAAGTTATGACCGCTCCCGAAATAACAAAAACTACATACATTGTTAAAACTCCTGAAAAAGATTTAAGCACAGGAATTTCAATGAAGGCACCAGAAACAAAAACAAATGAAACAATTACAACGATAACCCAAATTTTAGACATGCCAGACGGCACATCAAATTCAACTGTTGAATCTATTAAAAGCTCAGGTCAAATGACTATTACGACTACAACTACCACTACATCTAATATTTTACGAGAAGAACAAATAGTTTCGAAGAGTACAGATGAAAAATTAAAAGATACGACAATTGTTCCAAAATCAGAAGTAGCCAAAAAAATTAAAGATGTTGCCAAGACTGGAGGTTTATTAGTTGCGGGAATTGCAGCTTCACCTATCATAGCTGCGATAGCAACAGGTAAGGCAGTAAAAAATGCATTAAGCAAAGATAGCAAACCTACATCTGAATCATTCATAGAAAGTGAAACAAAAGTATCTTTATCTGAAAATAAAATGAAAGAAGAGAAAAAATCCTCTGATACTGAAAAACCAATTGGACAAACGACAAAAATTGAAGAGATTATTACTAAAACTGAAACATCGATTCCTGAAACATTTACTGTTACGTCAGCAAGCACAATAACAGAAAAAACAATTATTACCGACTTAAATAAATTTCCTAATGAAACTTCGACTAAATCTGATCATAGTACTACCATCGATTTCATTAATGCCGAAAAAGCAGATATTTACAAAAAAACAGATGACATTTTTGATGAAAAACAACCCGTGAAGCCACAGATTTTACCTATTGGAGATGCAATCGAACAAAAAATTATTACACCTGATGAATGTAAAGTTATTGTTGATGGAAAAGAACAAGCAAACAATATTCAAGAGTTACTTGATGATAATCAATTAAGTCCATTAGACGAAATTAAGATAATTGACAACAATTTGGTGGAATTAGAATCCGTTTCCTATCTAATCAATCCTAAGGATGAATTAACACCAGAAAAATTACATGAGGCAGGAATATATGACATAGAAAATGAATTTTTCGTAGATCCAAACACTAAACAAAAAATTTCATTCCAAACTTTAGTGTTCGAAATGAACGTGTTTGATCCGTCTTCAATTCTTGTCAAAAATTTCAATTTAAAGAAATATGAGACACTAGATGTAGCCCTTGAAAGACCATTATTAGATAAACACTCTGGTCACATGGTTGATCCAAAAACTGGTAAAAAAGTTCCATTTTTTGAATGTATTAAACGTGAATGGATTATTCGAGGCACTCCAAAAATTGAAATGGTAAAACCTATGGAAAATTTAATTGATTCCAAAACTGGTAAGTGCGTTTTGGACAATGGTCAAACGATTTCGATTAACGATGCTATTAATTCGGGTAAAATTGATATTCATTCTATATCAGTACGCGATCCAGTCAGTGGCGAAGTTATTCCTCTGCGTATGGCAATTGAGTTGGGAGTTGTAGATCTAGAAACAGGGACTTTGATGGATATTCAAACTGGAAATGTCATTACATTGGAAGAAGCATTCAGGTTAGGTTATTTAGTTCCTGGTGCTAGAAAACCTATATCATTAGAGGCAGCTGTTCGCACAGGTCTTTATGATCCTGAATCAGGTAAACTATATGATTCAGAATCGCAGAATCAGGTCGACGTTAAAAAATCTATAGAAATAGGTTTGGTGAATCCAAAAATTTCTATCATACATGATTCAAAAACAAATCAAGTTTTACCTCTTGATAGCGCTTTAATAGAAAATTTGGTCATATCTGAAACTGGGCGTATAAAAGATACGAAAACAAATGAGTTGATTTCATTTGACGTTGGCATTGAACGTAATATTATACAAACGAATCCAGTTTGCTGGAGTTTAGTTGAATCTCTTCAACGTGAATATTATTTACCAGAAACGGGTAAAATTTTAAATCCCGCCTCAGGTGAAAAAATGGAACTAGGCCAAGCCATAAAAACCGGATTTTTAGAAGTTAATACATGTCTAATAAAAAATGAGAAAGATTGTACCTTAGTACCTGGGCCTGCAGCAATTAAAACTAGATTATTGGACCCCAAAACTGGTATATTGACGAATCCGAAATTGACTTTAGATCAAGCATTTGATAAAGGTTTCATAATAAGTTTGACTAAACCGCTATCGTTAGTTGATTGTCTTTTAAGGGGTCTTTATGATCCACACACAGGAAAATTCTCAATTGATAAAGAAATAATCACTCTCAAAGACGCGTTAAGTAAAGGTACTATTAATCCTCATGAACTAATTATTCTGGATCCTAAGACTGGAACAATTATTTCTGTAATTGAGGCTATAAAGCTTGGTTATTTAGATCCAGAAGCTGGTTTATTAGTTGATACCAATTCCGGTATTAAACTAACTTTAGTTGAAGCTTTAGAAAATCGAACTCTTATTCCGCCGAAACGTAAAAGAAGCTTACCTGATGCCATTTATGGTGGCCTTTACGACCCGAATACTGGTCAATTCAGTAATACTATAACCCGTGAAATACTCTCGACTGAACATGCCATTCGTAGAGGAATTCTTGATCCTGAATCGACCATTGTAAATATAGATGGAAAGGTTTTACCATTTGATTCTGGAGTTGAGAAAGGTATGATTGATGCACAGAAAGGGACTGTTATAGATCAATTTGGAAACTCTGTTAATTTTAAAGAAGCGTTTGATTCCGGGATTTTGGTGGAAGCGAAACCACCCTTGAGTTTGGCAGAGGCTCTTATTAAGAACGTTTATAGTGAAAAAGACGGCCTGTTTATGAATCCAAAAACAGGTGAAAAATTGACGTTCGGAAGAGTCGTGGAAGAAAAGTTTATAGACTCCGAATCAGTTCAAATTCGTGACTTCAAAACCGGTTTGTATAACAATTGTGACTTGGTCAAAGCAACTAGAACTGGAGTTATTGATCCAGTAAGTTCAAAAGTAACTTATAATAACTCAAAAATAACATTAAAACATGCTTTTGACGTTGGAATCTTATCTGACACTAAAGCACCCATAAGCATACAAAGGGCAATACATCAAGGGTTGTATGACGACAAAAACGGTAAATTGCTAGATGTGAAAACTGGGAGAAAAATAACAGTACTAGAAGCAATGCGTAAATTTATTATAAACCCACAATTGCCTTGTTATTTTAATGAAGATACAGAAATTTTACGCACATTATCTGAGACTTGCCGAAGTGGTTTGATCGATAAAAGAGAAGGAGTATTTAGAGAGCCAGGAACTGATTTATTTATTCCATTAAATGAAGCAATGTCTTTGGGTCTTTTAATTGATATTGAAAGCGCTGGCTTCGGTTTATATGAACTTTTAGCTATGCACTTTTATGATACTAAATCTCGAAAAGTTCTACATCCTGTAAGTAATAGACTAATGACATTAAGAGAAGCTTGCGTAGAAGATGTTGTCAGTATTTCTTCTAGTCTAGTAAAAGACATTCGAAATGGAGTATATATCCGCTTAGGTAATGCCATTCAAGAAAAAATTATAGATGATTTAGACGGTTGTTACACATATCCTGATGGTAGTCGCCTGGATTTACAAGCCGCTCGCTCAAAAGGTTTAATTGTTAGTAACAGAAAACTATTATCGCTAGAATTAGCTTTGAGAATGAAACTATATAGACCAGATTCAGGAAAGTTTGTTAACCCTAGTAATGGAGAATTTTATTCTCTATTAGGAGCAATCGAAAATGGCTTAATAGATCCCAATACGACTGCATTTAAGAATCTTGTAACAGGTATCGATAGTCCTCTTATGGTTGCAATTGAAAACGGCAATATTGATGTAGTTAAAGGTCGCGTTTTAGATCCTAAAACTAAAACGTTTTATAACTATCCAGTCGCTTTTGATCGGGGACTTTTAATTAGTGTTCGTAAACCAATAACTGAACGTCCGATAGTAAAGCGAGAAAATAGTGTTGATTTGTTAGCAACATCTCCAGTTAGTAAAATAGCTAGTAAACCGAGAGAAATGACACTTGAAGAAGCGATACAGTATGAAATCATTAATCCAGAAACATGTGTTTATAAAAACTTCAAAAGTAAGTTTATTCTTCTCAAAGAAGGAATAGAGAATGGTGACGTCGATATTAAAAAACGCACTCTAATCGATCCAAAAGCATTTGTTTTTGCATTTGACCCGACATTAATCGTTTATATTGAAGAACCGATTACTTTTGATCATGCAATTGAATCAAAATATCTAAATTTATCTACTGGTAAATTAAGTCATCCCTTCACTATGACTATTGAAAATCTTAAGCAAGGCAAAACAGAAAAAGTTAGTTCAGAAGCAAAAGAGTATTCCTTAAAAGATGCTACTACATTGGGTCTTATCGATCCAGATTCAGCGCTAGTTAAAGACACAGCCAAAAATAAATTAGTGCGCTTGCCTGAAGCTTTCCGCAGAGGCTTAATGGACTCAGATAAAGCGAATGTTTTGGATTCGAAAACGTCAAAATTGTATTCATTAGAAGATGCCATTGAGAGGAGCTTAATTGTAACACCAAAAAAATCATTTGGCTTATTGGAGGCCATATCATTTAATTTGTACAATCCAACTACTGGTTGTATAACAGATCCATTCCAATTCAACGTAACTGATACTGTTGGGCGCGAAAGATTAACAATTTCGGATTGCATTCATAATGGATTAATTGACCCGACAACAACAGTTGTGCGAAATATTTCTAATAGAAATGAAATCGTACCGTTAGTTGCCGCTATCACCTCAGGTTTAATTGATGGGATTGACGGAAAATATCATGATAAAAATGATTCAAAAAATAATATGGATTTAGTTAAGGCAGCCGAAAAAGGTTTATTATTACCAGCTGAGCAGAGGGTAAGTTTTCTTACATGGTTTAAAATGGTTCACGAAAAAACAAAAAACATTTTTATCATATAACAAAGAACAACACATTTTAAATTTTCATATATTTTTTTCTACTAAAATACATGCATTCATTAATTTTTTAAATATATATATTATTTACTTTCAAAAATTTACATTTCACTAAAAAAAAATATTATCCTAAAAATCAGTTTTTTTTAAGTTTTTTTTTTTAATTCTTTCTATTATTTTTTGATTAAATTCAAAATTTTTAGAAACTAAATACAAGTTTCAATTACGTAAAACTTTCAGAACTGTTTTCATTTATTTTTCTGTTGCTGCAAGAATTGCATGATTTTATTTTTTATATCGAAAATTTTAAAATTTCATCGACTCTTTTATGTGCTTTTACTTTGAAAGTGGATTGGATGCAATTTGGAACTTTTAATCCTAAAAAATCTAATTCGCTTTTTTAAGTGTTTTAGATTTAGGACATTTTCAACGTAAACGACACATAATGCTTTTCACTGAAATGTTTTATTTTTTAATTTTATAAAGTCAAAAATTTTGCAAAAAATTAAATAATATTGTGAACCCGAGCCAACAGAGCAGATATTTATTCATAATTCATAAATAATAAAATTGGAAGAACACCCACTTTGCGTATTTTTTTTTTACTAAATAACAAAGTTCAATTCAAGTGTGTGGACCCACGAAGTTTTTTTTTTAAATTTTTAAACGATTGATCTAGCTATAGCTAAATGTGTGAGAATTATAATGATAAAAATATTTTTAGGTTCAATGTAAGAAAGGCTCAGGAAGGCTTGAAAATTGGTAATTTTCTTTTTTCGCACCAATGCTTCAATGAGTCTTCTCGGTGTCAATTGTAGTAGTATTTAACTATTTTATAAAGTACTATTTTCTAGATCTGTTGGTATTGCATGGTTCAAATCTTAAATCAAAGACTTAACGGAAACTTTTGCAAAGTTTATTGAACTTTTAAATATATATATTTTTTTTTTATAAAGAAAAAAAAAACTAATTTTCTTGAAATTTTTAAAATTTTTAATAGCATGTTAAGAAAAATAAATTGGTTTTAATTATATAATTTTTAAAATTGGCGCAGCTTGTTGCATGATATTTTATGAAAATTTAAAAGAAAGATAAATTTGCTTAATATTTTGTAAATTGTTTCAATAAATGTTTCTAACATAATTGCTTAAAATTTTCTTTTTCAGATAATTTTTTTTTTTTTGCGCAAACTTTAATATTATTATATGTTATAAATGTCTTTTCTTAACCATTTTAACCATTTTCCAGCAAAAAAAAACGAAAACTGATAATCTAAGATGCTTGTAGTAGAAATAAAAAATACAACATCGCTGCAATATTCAATTATTACAAAAACAAATCATCAATTTTTTATTAAAAAAATAATGCAAAAGAAAATATATAATTCAAAAAAAAAAATCAGTGTTCATCGTAAACAAAATGCAAGAAATTATGTTAACATGTGGCTTTTAATTGCTGTTTCATCTTCTATCCGTAAAAATCTATTCATCAAATCTGTTTTATCTAATTTTAATGCAATATAATGGTCAACGGCAAAACTTTTTGGCTTCTCATTTTTTAAATAAAACATTTATTCATATTTTAAACATATTCATTTTGGGTTTATTTTAGTATATATGTATGAAAAAATTTAATTAATTTTTTTATTTTAGAATTAATAATTTTTTCGATTATAATTTTATTATATTAACACTTTTTGATATCTAATTTTTTACCATTTAATTTTATTTATGACCAACATTTTTACTAATTAACGTGCATTCCGGATATTTTTTTAAATTAGAAAAATAGAATCAAGGTCTTAAACCGTTTTTAGTTTAATTCTTTTTATGATATAAAATAATTTCATTCCTTATTTATATTTTAACTCAATACAAAGATAATTAACTTTTTTTTTAAATTAAATTGAAATTTAACAATATTATCTTTGGCAACTAAAGGGATAATAAGTGAATTAGATCTATTGCAATAATCATTAATAATATTCATATTTACTGAGAAACACGAATTTATTTTTAATGCTTTTTAGAGGAAAGGACATAAATAAGAATTCGCATCAAGGTTCTACTATTTTTTTATATCTTTGACTTGTACTGCAAAAATCAATAAAGGAATAAAACCTTTTTCTTTTTAGAAAGTTTCAATATTTGCAGTTAAAATATTTTAATGTTTGTTTTGCTTGCTTTTTTTTTTCATTTTTCTATAATAGTAACCAGGGCTCATTTAACATTAGTCAAAAACAAATATTCTGACTATTTTAAAACATTAATATATGAACTGTACAAATTCAAAGTACAAGTACGTTATATTTCTTTCAGCGAAAAAAGAAACATTTTGAAATCTATGAAACTTTTTCTTTTTAATTTCTTATAAATATGTTTGATCTGAAATACTTCCACCTTGAAAATTGGTTAAAAATAATCCTAACCAGAAACCAGGTATTTTTCTACATACTAGGTACAGCATTAATTTAACGAAGTAAAATTCGAATTGAATATATTTTTATGTTTAAGTCAATGTTAACAAAAGTTTATAATACTTTAGGGATGCAAATTTTATTTAGACTAATTTTTATTAATACGGTATTATAAAGTCGAAAAATTATATAGTTTAAATATTTTTAATTTTAATAATTTAAATATTACATTAAAAAACTATTATTCTTGTGTTTTTTCAGCAACCACTGAGTTTTCAATGTTCAATGTTTTGTTTTATGTATATAGATTTTTTTTTTAGATCAATAACATTAAAAAAAAAGATTTATTAAATTTAATATAATTCAGTCTCTTTGGTCTTTGGAAAGTTCTAAAGAAAACAAAAACTTTTTTTTGAAGTTTTTTGAATACTTTAAAAAATAGTAATTTTTTGTTGACTAATTTAATAATAACAATTATTAAAACTATTATATTAAATAACTACTTAAATTAATAATATATGATTGATATCTTATTTTGTACTATTTTTCATTTTTATGAGAAAGATTTTTGTTGTGAGTCGTTAAAATTGAATGTGTTAAGAGTGATTATTTGTAGTTGCATGTATATTTTTTTTTAAATAAAATTGCTTTTTGCCTTGAGAACAATTATTTTGGGTTGCTTTAAAAAAAAAAAAAGGATTTTTTGAAAAATTTTTTATATTATATTTTTTGTGTTTTTTATAAATATGTCTCATTACTTTACAAGAAAAACATTTTTTCAACTCAAATATTATTTTATTATGGCCTGAAAACTGTGATTTTTTTTTTTTTTCAAAACATTTATAGGACTTAAAATATTGAATTTATTATAGTTTAAATTTGTCACTTATTGTATTATAATAAAATATTTAAGTTGTGCAAAGTTTGTAACGGACTTATGTAGTGAGGAAGAAGCTCTATAAGGACTTACAACTGTTATGCAACTTGAAAGTTTTTTAATATCTTAATATTATTCAATGACAAATATAAACATAATATTAAGATGATTGTATTATTATTATCATTTATTTATCATTATTATTATTATTTGTGAACAAATTAATAAATTTTCTTTTAATATTTAAATAATTTTCAATTAACTAGCAAGCAGTATTTGAAAAATTCAACCTTTGCGAAGAAAATGTAAGTGCCTTACTGAAATGGATAACAACCATTGAACAAAAAATTGCAAGAATTGGTGGACCGAAAGAAAAAATTGATGAGCTCAGAAACCAAATAAATTTGCTTAAGGTTGGTAAAATGTGTTGAGAAATTGAAAAATATAAAAACAAAGTTATTGTTAATAAAACTTATCCAAATTCTACTTTAAAGTAGTCAGAACCTTAACAATAATTTTTTGCATCAACCACGTAGAATTTTTGAAATCTCTTAAGATGTTTTTTACATATTTATTTAATTTAAATTTATCTATTTTAGCAAGTAAAGGATGAAATTGAAAGTCAATCTCGACCCGTGGCATCATGCTTAGAACAAATTCGTCAAATTGTTTTGACAGGAGGAGATGTTTTGTCTGCCCCTGAAGTAACCAGCTTAGAAAATGCCGGACGAGAATTGAGAGCACGTGTAGATCAATCTAATAATCGAACATCGCGTTTACTTAAGCGATTAGAATCTGCTCGAGACGAATTAAGCAAATTGAGATCAGAATTGGATATTTTTTCAACTTGGCTACAAACAGCACGTCGCACTCTAGAAGATAAAGAGCGATCGCTATCAGACCTAAATCGGCTTTCTTCACAATCAGATTCTATTAGAGATTTTGTAAGTGATGTTATTGCACATCAAGCTGATTTACGTTTTATTACAATGGCAGCTCAAAAATTTGTGGATGAAAGTAAGGAATTCCTAACAGTATTGAACGATTTTAGAACAACATTACCTGAGCGATTGCCACATATTGAACCTCTTGTTAATACTGAATCCCCAATACGTCAAGAAGTTTCGCTGGTGTCTGCTCAGTACAAAGATTTACTTCATCGTGTTAATCAATTAACAGATCGTATGTCAGGTTTAGGAGGTCGTCAACGTGAATATCAAGATGCACTAGATAAAGCCAGAGAATGGTTACGAGGTATTCAACCTCGCGTAACATCAGTATTATCAGATCCGATTGGTGCTGATCCTCTAAGTGTTCAAGAACAAATGAATGAAACTAAGTCATTGCACAATGAGTTTCTCACGCAAGGCCGCCTTATTGATAATGCCCAATCGGCATTAGACAATTTGCTACGTTCATTGTCTGGACAGTTAAGTCCATCTGAAGTCTCAGCCTTGGAAGTTCCAGTGGAAGATCTTAAAGACAAGTATAATCAATTGTTAGAGTCTTTAAATGATCGTATGAAGCTTCTTGACACAGCTTTAGTCCAATCACAAGGAGTACAGGACGCTTTAGATGGTTTAGTAAACTGGGTTAACCAGGCAGAAGATAAATTCAAAATGCAAGTAAGGCCGGCATCCTTAATTAGAGAACGCTTACAAGAACAAATTCGTGAACATCGAGTATTGTTAGCGGATTTACAATCCCATCAAGCCAGTATTGACAGTGTTAGCACCTCAGCCCATGATTTAATGACTAATGCTTCAAATGCTAGGATCGCTAAAAAAATTGAGGGAAAATTGAATGATGTAACTGTCAAGTTTGAAAAATTATTGGACAGAGCTATAAAACGAGGAGAATTTCTTGACGATGTTCTTTTACATTTAACCAAATTTACTCAAAGCAGTCAGACTATAGAACAAGAATTATGTCAATTGCAAGAAATTTTAGAATCTCGAGACATTTCTTCCCTACCAGCAGATCAATTGGCGCAAAGAATGACCGAATTAGCCAGACACAAGGATAGATTACGTCCACATTATGAAGAATGTGTCAGTTTAGGTAAAGATTTAATTGGAATGCGTGATGTTACAGACACTGGCCCAGTTCGTGATCGTGTCAAGGCTTTGGAAACACAATGGAAAAATCTTGATACATCATTGGATGAAAAAGCAAGGCTGTCAAAACAAAAAGCTGAACATTTAAATGCTTATGAAAATCTAAAAGATCAAGTTCTGTCATGGTTGGCAAGTATAGAAGCCCGTACCAATTCCCT
Organism: Hybos culiciformis; assembly: GCA_964007475.1. NCBI lineage: Eukaryota > Metazoa > Arthropoda > Insecta > Diptera > Hybotidae > Hybos > Hybos culiciformis. The sequence continues at coordinate 146,128,302 of OZ023273.1, read as the reverse complement.
CGCCCCTGTTGCCGTTGATATTGATATAATTCGTCAACAAATTGACGAGCTCAAACCTATTGTAAAAGATTACCGTGACTATGGGCCTAATATTGATAAAGTAAATGATTTGGGTGCTCAGTATGATGCTTTGATTCGACAGGAGAGTCCAGGCAGAACTCGTTCAACGTATTCACCCGTGAAAAGAGTTAGCCCTCTGAGACGTCCGTCGGGAGATGCTAGGACTCCCAGCCCAACTAAAGGAGGCACTCATTTGTCTCCAACTATGTCACCAATGTCACCAGGGTCGTCCGGATTTGGATCCCGTCGGTCATCTCAAGATGGTTTCCAAATATCTGAGATGTCACCGATTCAACAACAACTGGGAGAGATTAATAATCGTTACAATCTGGTCGGTGTAAGACTGAACGATCGTCAAAGTGAACTCGACAGTTTAAAAGAGGAGGTATGTAAAAACATAGCAAATGGTTTTTTTTCGAGTAATAATTAATTAAAAATTTTTATTTATTTTTTTTTTAGGTGAAGAAACATCAAGATAATTTGAAATCATTATTAGTGTTTTTGGACAAAACTCAACGACAAGTCCCGAAAGAGGTAATTTCTAACAAAGATGAAGCAGATCGGTGCACTAAAGCAATTCGTAAAATTCTTGAGGATATGTACGAAAAACAGAGTCTTTTGGACTCAACTAAAGCACAAGTTAAAGATTTATTGCGCCGTAAACCTGATGTCCTCGGTGCTGAAAGGTTACGTAATGAGCTTGATGTTGTTTGTGAACGTTGGAAATCATTAAATGATTTATGTAAAGATCGAATTAATTTCTCTGAACAGCTTCGAGATTTCTTGGACTCTCATGATAATTTAAATAACTGGCTCAGTAGTAAAGAACGTATGTTAACAGTTCTTGGACCCATTTCTTCTGATCCGAGGATGGTGCAAAGTCAAGTACAGCAAGTGCAAGTTCTTCGAGAGGAGTTCCGAACTCAACAACCTCAATTAAACCATTTGGTAGATGTGGGTCACATAATTTTGGATCATTTGAAAGAGTCTTCACCAGAAGGTCAACAGATTTCGAAAAAATTAAAAGAAATTCAAAAGAAATGGGATGATTTAGTTGGAAGACTAGATGAGCGTGCAAATAGTTTAGGAGGTGCTGCTGATAGTAGCAAAGAATTTGACTCAGCTGTTAATCGTTTACGAGATGCACTTCAAAACATCAGTGACAGTCTTGATACTCTTCCAATTGACCGTGATCATCAAGAAAATTTGAGGAAAATAGAAAATTTGGAGCGTCAACTTGAAGGGCAACGGCCTCTTTTGGCTGATGTTGAACAAGCTGCTGCAGCGTTATGTAAAGTTTTAGGAGACCCGGCTTCTAGAGCCGATGTAAATGCTCGTGTCGCAGCTTTGGAGAAACAATACTTGGCATTGCAAAAGAAGCTGGATGCAAGAAAAGCTGAAACTGAATCTACATTACGAGATGGCAGACAATTCGCTGAAAGTTGTTCTAAAACTCTAGGTATTTAATTTGGATTAAAAATAAAATTTAAGTAATTAATAATATATATTTTTTTATTTCCAGGCTGGCTAGCTGGTGAACTAAATAATCTTAGTGAAAGATTATTAGTTTCTGCACATAGACCAACGTTGCAACATCAAATTGATACTCATGAACCAATCTACAGAGAAGTCATGGCACGTGAGCACGAAATTATTATGTTAATAAATAAAGGTAAAGATTTGATGACTAAGCCAGGTGCTGATCGAACTATTCAAAGAGATTTAGAACGTATTCAATCGCAATGGGATAAACTACGCCGTGATGCGGTAGAGCGTCACACACGTTTGCAAACTTGTTTAGAACATTGTAAGAAATACAGCAATACTTCGGAAGTTTTCTTGGGCTGGTTGAGGTCAGCGGAAGAGAAGGTTGCAGAATTACGGCCAGGAGTATTGAAAAAGCAGCAGTTAGATCAGAGATTACGTGAATTACAGAATTTCAGAAGTGACGTTTGGAAAAAATCAGGCGAATATGAAAACAATCGAAGTTTGGGAGAGACATTCCTGCAAGCATGTGATGTTGATAAAGATCCTGTAAAAGCAGAATTGCAAGATATGAAGGAAAGATGGGACCGTCTAAATAATGATCTATTGCATCGAGCACAAGAACTAGAAACTTGTTCTCGTCGATTAGGTGATTTCAACGATGAGTTACGAAATTTGCATCACGCAGTAGGTCGATGTGAAGATCGTTTAGCTGCTCATGATGCTTTAGGGGGTGCTGGTAAGGATCCTAAGCTTTTAGATCGAGTTAAAGCGATTCGAGAAGATGTGAATGCTTTGAAAAAACCTTGGCAAAACTTGAAATCTTTAGCAGTTGAAATTGCTTCTGAAACACGATCTGCTGGAGGTGATGCAGATCATTTGGTTGTTGAAGTAGACGCAATAGGTGACCGAATATCAGATCTGCAAGATAGATTAGACGATCGTTGTGGTGAACTTCAGTCCGCAGCGACAGCTGTACAACAATTCAATGAACAAGTTAAGAACCTAGGTCTAGATCTAGCAGATCTTGAAGCTTTGGTTGATAATCTAACACCCCCAGGTCGTGAAATCAAAGTAGTGCAATCTCAAATAAAAGAAGTGAATATTGTTTTGGATAAAATTGATTTAATGGGAGCAAAATTACAAGATGTTGAGCATGCGGGTGAAACATTAGTTGATTCAGGGTTTTCGCCAGATACAGCTCAAACAAGAGAACAAATTGCAGCTTTGAAGAAAACATTAGGCAAACTCGACACAAAAGCCAGAGATCAAGAAGAGAATTTACAGAAAGTTCTTAAAGATCTTCAACAATTTTATGATCATTATAATTTAGTTATAACTGAGTTGAAAGATGTAGGGGACGAGATCAAACGAATGAAACCAGTTAGTTCAGAACTTGAACAAATACGAAATCAACAAGACGATTTCCGTCGTTTCCGTGATAGAAAAGTAGAACCATTGGGAAAACATGTAAGCGATGTTAACCTCTCTGGACGAGATTTAGTACGATCAGCTCAAAATGGTGTTTCAACTGCCATAATTGAAAAAGATCTTGAAAAGATGAATGATAGGTGGAATGAACTAAAAGAAAAATTGAATGAACGTGATCGACGCTTAGATGTTGCATTGCTACAGTCTGGAAAATTCCAAGAAGCACTAGATGGTTTGTCTAAATGGCTTTCAGATACTGAAGACATGGTTGCTAATCAAAAGCCGCCAAGTTCAGATTATAAAGTTGTGAAAGCTCAGCTTCAAGAACAAAAATTCTTAAAGAAAATGCTTCTAGATCGACAAAATTCCATGTCCTCTCTTTTCAATTTAGGACAAGAAGTAGCAGCAAATTGTGACCCAAGCGAAAAAGCTCAAATTGAACGACAATTGAAAGAACTTATAGGACGCTTTGATGCTCTCACAGATGGTGCTCGCCAGCGAGAAAAGGATTTGGAGCGAGCTATGGATGTCGCTAAACTGTTTCAAGATAAACTTTTACCATTGCTGAGATGGTTAGATAATTCTGAACGTTTAGTTAAAAATATGGAACTTATCCCAACTGATGAAGAGAAAATTCAGCAACGTATTCGGGAGCATGATAAATTACATGATGAAATCTTATCAAAGAAACCAGATTTCAGTGAATTGGCTGATATCGCCGGTCAATTAATGCAGCTTGTTGGAGATGATGAATGTGCCACATTAGGTGAAAAAGTACAAACTACAACAGACCGGTACACAACTTTAGTTGAATCAAGTGAAAATATTGGCCATTTGCTGGCCGAGTCTCGACAAGGTTTAAGACATTTAGTTCTAACTTATCAAGAATTAGTTGCTTGGATGGACAGCATGGAAAAGGAATTGCAACGATACAAAGTGGTTCCGGTGCACACTGAAAAAATTCTAGAACAAATGGATAATTTAGTAGAATTGAACGAGAATATTGCGAATCATGCACCAAATGTGGAGTCTACGGTAGAAGCCGGATCGGAGTTAATGAAACATATATCAGCTGATGAAGCAATTCAGCTAAAGGACAAGCTAGATTCTTTACAACGTCGTTACGGTGAGCTAACCACAAAAGGTGGAGATTTGTTGAAACATGCTCAAGATGCCTTACCATTAGTTCAGCAATTCCATGAAGCCCACAATCGACTAATTGAATGGATGCAAGGTGCAGAAAGTGCTTTAGCTACTGGTGAGCCTAAACAACATGATATCTTACGTTTGGAATCCGAATTAGCAGATATGAGACCGGTTTTAGAAACTGTTAATTTGATTGGTCCTCAGCTTTGTCAAATATCACCTGGTGAGGGAGCGTCAACCATTGAAAGTTTGGTGCAACGTGATAATCGTCGATTCGATGCTATAGTTGAACAAATTCAACGTAAGGCCGAGAGATTACATTTGAGTAATCAAAGAGCAAAAGAGGTCACCCATGACATTGATGAATTGCTTGAGTGGTTCCGTGATATGGACGCCAGTTTAAGAGATGCTGATCCACCTGCAATGGATCCTAAGCTTGTTAGAGCTCAGTTACAAGAACATCGTTCTATAAACGATGATATTTCTAGTCAAAAGGGAAGGGTTCGCGATGTAACTGCATCGGCAAAAAAAGTTATAAGAGAATCTCCTCAGAATGAAAATACAACAGCATTGCGCGAAAAATTGGAAGATTTGAAAGAGGTTGTTGACACAGTTGTCCAACTTTGTAGTGAACGATTGGGAATTTTAGAACAAGCTTTACCCCTTTCAGAGCACTTTGCTGATTCTCACACAGGCTTAGCTTCTTGGTTGGATGATATGGAACATCAAATATCGATGTTGGCGATGCCAGCTTTACGAGCAGATCAAATAACTTCTCAACAAGATAAAAATGAAAGACTTTTGCAATCAATTGCAGAGCATAAGCCATTACTTGATAAGCTAAATAAAACCGGAGAAGCTCTATCATCTTTGGTGGCTGATGAAGATGTGTCTAAGATTCAAGAAATTCTTGATTCGGATAACTCGAGATATGCAGCTCTTCGTACAGAACTAAGAGAACGCCAACAAGCATTGGAACAGGCTCTGCAGGAGTCAAGTCAATTCTCAGACAAATTAGAAGGTAATTTTTTATTTAAGTCTAAGTATTTCCTATTTAATACACATTTTCTTTATTTTAAAAGGTATGTTAAGAGCCTTAGCTCATACATGTGACCAAGTAGACCATTTAGATCCGATTTCTGCAATCCCACAAAAAATAGTTGAGCAAATTGACGACAACCACCACATATGTGACGATTTAAATAAACGTAGTGAAGCTTTCCAAGCTGTTACTCGAGCAGCTAATGATGTTATTGCTAAGGCTCCTAATAAATCGGATCCCGCCGTCAAAGATATCAAAAAGAAACTGGATAAACTCAATTCTCTTTGGGATGACGTAAAAAAAGCAACTCAAAAACGTGGAAAGTCTTTAGATGATACACTTGCCATAGCAGAGAAATTCTGGAAACAATTGCATGAAGTAATGGCCACTTTGAAGGAGCTGGAGGAAACATTAACATCACAAGAACCACCAGCAGCACAACCACAAGATATACAAAAACAACAAGTAACTTTACAGGAAATTCGACACGAGATTGACCAAACAAAGCCCGAAGTTGAAGAAGTGCGACGAAAAGGAAACAATTTGATGTTACTGTGTGGAGAACCAGACAAACCAGAAGTCAAGAAAAATATTGAAGATTTGGATCACGCTTGGGACAATATAACTGCTTTGTACGCTAAACGTGAAGAAAACTTAATAGATGCGATGGAGAAAGCAATGGAATTCCATGAAACACTACAAAATCTATTAAAATTCTTAAGCCGAGCTGAAGATCGTTTTGCACATTTGGGTCCAGTTGGTTCCGATATAGATGCCGTCAAACGTCAAATTAAAGAACTAAAACATTTCAAAGATGATGTAGATCCACATATGGTAGAAATAGAAGCTTTAAATAGGTAAAATTAAAATACAATATTGAGCACAATTGAAATTTTGATAACTTAAAAAAAAAAGAAAACGAAGATATAAAATAGTTAAAAAGAAAAGCAAATTTAGTTAAAATTTTTTCAAATCGTGAAGTTTGTTGCAATAAAATTATTGGAATGTAGCAATTTTATAACAGATTTGTATTGAAGCTGCCCTTAGATACAGAAATCGAGCATGTAGATATTAAGAGTAATTTTTTTAGTTTTTCGTTTTTCGTTTTTTTTTGTCAAAAGATCAATTGTGAAGCTAATTAACTTGAATGTTTATCCACACACTTTAGTCACGTCACGTCGTCGAATCGTCAATTTAAAATTCGTTCGCAACTAAAATAAAACGTGACGTGACTGACGTATGTGAATAGACCTTAATAATAATATATATTTATTTATTATTCATTTACTAATTTCTTTTTTATTTTATTCTATTTTTTTATCGAATTGATATTGTACAAAAAATTGGACAATGCCAAATAAATTATGAAAAAATAATGTTTTTTTTATATTTATTAATATTATGTACACTATAAATCAGATCGTTAGACAGGCAAGAATTTCATCAGAAATTATAACAATTTTCGCTTTATTTTGTAGATGTTTTAATTATATTATTTCCCTAATCCAAAAATCTTTGCTTAGTTTGATTGTTAAAAAGAAAATGTCTAAAGCTTCTTGTTAAAAAGAAAATAATAATCTAAATGATATGATAACTAAGTTCAGATTTTTTTTTTTTGTTAATGTTACGTAATGTCATAAAATGTTATTGTAGTTTTGGTGTTTTTGTTGTGCTTTAATTTTACCTTGAAAATGATTTAAGATGGTTTTAATGAATTTTTTTATTTTAATTATGGGCCTTTTTTTCCATTAAAAGAATTGGACTAAATCAAGTTACTTCTAAGTCATCTAGCATTGTCATTTAGTTTTGAAATATTTAAACAAAAACATTGAATCGTTAACCTTTGGAAGGTTCCATGATTTGGATTCCGAATTCTTTAAGTTTTCATTAAATGTTGATTTCATTTGGAATATTTTTAAGTTTAGAAATTTCATTGAAAAGAAAAACTAGATTGAAAAAATGTTCAACTAAAATTTTAAAAAATTTGGTATTACATCGGGTATTACCAATTCATTTCATTATGTGAAGTCTTCACAAAGCCTTTTATGTGTTCTTTTACTAATTATTATTTAACGTACTATAGATCTCAAAGTTTTGGTTTTAAGTGTTTTAAAAATTAAATGCTTATTGCGTTTATAATTAAAAAAAAAAACAATTTTGCAATGTTTCGATTTTTAATTTAATTTTAAAAGTTTAAAGCTCTCACAAAAAATATTTTTAACGTAGCTTTTTAGTCTCATAAAGTTTTTCTTAATTCATCCAAAAGATTAAATTCACTGTAAAAACTATGTGTACCGTAAGTTGAAAGAAGCTAGTTCTTTATTAGCCAGTTTCTTGATGTTCCCATTTGATATGAATTTCTTTATGCTATCGATTGATTCATTAACAGTGATTACTGAATGTTAATATTTTTTTTTATTTTCATGAGCAATTTATGTTTTTATTTCATAAATCCGTACTAAAAATTAAAATGCATTTGTGTGAATCAACAGCTTAGTTTCGCTGTTTGAAATTTAGTTTTCTTTTTTCATGTTTACCATATTTTTTTTCTAATCGATTTAAAATTTGGTTTATAGACAAGCGGTTGAGTTAACTGAAAGAACTTCTTCTGAACAAGCAGCTTCAATTCGTGAGCCTTTACATGCTGTTAATCGTCGCTGGGAATCATTATTATATGGTATGGTTGAACGTCAAAAGCAACTTGAGCATGCATTACTTCATTTGGGTCAATTCCAGCATGCGCTTAATGAACTACTCGTATGGATTAGTCGTACTGACAATACTTTAGATCAATTAAAACCGATTCCTGGTGATCCACAGTTGTTGGAAGTTGAACTTGCAAAATTAAAGGTTTTAGCTAATGATATACAAGCTCATCAATCATCTGTTGACACTTTAAATGATGCGGGACGCCAATTAATTGAATCAGAAAGGGGCTCGCAAGAAGCTTCGGCCACTCAAGATAAATTGAGGAAATTAAATGACGAGTGGAAGCATTTATTGCAAAAAAGCTCAGATCGCCAACATGAATTAGAAGAAGCTCTTCGCGAAGCTCAAGGTTTTATTTCTGAAGTACAAGACATTCTTGGGTGGTTAGGAGATGTAGATGCTGTCATTGGTGCTAGCAAACCTGTTGGTGGTCTACCTGAAACAGCAACAGAACAGTTAGAACGGTTTATGGAGGTTTACAATGAATTAGAGGAAAATAGAGCAAGGGTAGAGACGCTACAATCTCAAGGACAAGAATATGTTCGAAGACAAAATCAAATGAAAGTAAGTTCTAGTAACTTGCAGCACATATTGCGTACATTAAAACAGAGATGGGATGCAGTTTTATCTAGAGCTTCTGATAAGAAAATTAAACTAGAAATTGCTTTGAAAGAAGCTACCGAATTTCATGACACACTTCAGGCTTTCGTAGAATGGTTAACCGCTGCCGAGAAACAACTAGCCGGTGCAGCTCCTGTTTCGAGAGTTTTAGAAACAATTCAAATGCAAATTGAAGAACATAAAATTTTACAAAAAGATGTTAGCACTCATCGTGAAGCAATGCTTTTACTTGATAAGAAAGGAACTCATCTTAAATACTTTAGTCAAAAGCAAGATGTTATCTTAATTAAAAATCTCCTTGTTTCAGTGCAACATCGTTGGGAGCGGGTTGTTGCAAAAGCTGCTGAAAGAACACGTGCCTTGGACCATGGCTATAAGGAAGCTAGAGAATTCCATGACTCTTGGTCTATTCTAATTCAATGGCTTCAAGAAACCGAAATAACGTTAGACCAAATCACTGAAGAAGCCGCAAATAGCAATGAGGCTACAAAAATTAAAAAGTTCTTGGATAAACTTAAAGAAACTCAACGCAATCTATCCTCTAAACAAGCTCAATATGATCAAACAATGAGAAATGGCAAGAATTTAATAGATCGAGCTCCTAAACCTGATGAAGCCGTTTTGCATAAAATGGTTGTTGAACTGAAGGAAACTTGGACTCGTGTCTGTTCCAAGAGTGTTGAACGTCAAAGAAAATTAGAAGAAGCTTTGCTGCTTTCAGGACAGTTTTCTGATGCTCTTCAAGCACTTTTAGATTGGTTGAAAAAACAGAAAGGTCGATTATCAGAACAAGGACCTGTTCATGGCGATTTGGAGACAGTAACAACTTTAGTTGAGCATCATAAGCATTTGGAGCAAGATTTACAAAAACGCAAAGCACAAATGCAGCAAGTAATGAAAACTGGTCGTGAATTAGAGCGATCTGGGGATAATCGTGACATTGCTAAACACTTAAATGAATTGCAGTCATTGTGGGATGATGTTGAAGAATTAAGCTCAAAACGAGGTTACCGTCTCCAAGATGCTTTGAAAGAAGCCGAAAAATTACATAAATCTGTTCACATGTTATTAGAATGGTTGTCTGAGGCTGAACAAAAATTGCGTTATGCACAGGCAATGCCGGAGGATGAAAATTCTGCTCGCGAATTACTTGAAATTCATAACAAATTTATGCGCGAATTGAGAGAAAAGGAACGTGATAAAGATAGCACACTACAATTAGCACAAAACATTTTAGATAAAGCACATCCTGATGCAATACCAATTATTAAAAATTGGATGACAATAATTCAGTCACGTTGGGACGAAGTATCTCAATGGGCTCTGGGTAGGGAGAGAAAACTTAAAGATCAATTACAATCACTTAGAGATTTGGATGACACAATAGAGGAATTATTGAAATGGTTAACTGGATTAGAAGCTACTTTAATAAGTATAATATTAAGTTTAACTTATCTTGGATCACTGCGATTACATTTTAATAATAATTTCAGATCTTGAACGTGAACCATTACCCGATGAAATACCAGCTTTGGAACAATTAATAATCGATCATAAAGAATTTATGGAAAATACTGCGCGACGTCAAGGTGAGGTTGATCGCGCTTGTAAACCAAAACAACCATTGGCTGGTACTAAAGAAGCACGAAAACCATCACGTACCGGAAAAACGCCTGTGTAAGTACTAATTTTCAATATAATTTCTAAAATGTAATCTTAGTTTTATGAATATTAAAATATTTACGTTAATACTTGAAAATATAAACTTTTTTTGTTTTTTACAAAATATTTCTTCGGATCATTAAAAATTTAAGAATTTACTATTGCTTTCTCAAAATCGAGGTCCAAAAATCGAGGCCCAGAAAATAATCAATGTTTGATATTTATCGATTTATTTAACTATATTTTCCATATGAAATAAATGTAGCTAAACTTTTATTTCAACTTTAATTTATATTTAATTTTAGTTATTTACTCAACAATTATTCTGAAAGAATAAATTTCGAAGTTCTAATATTTTGTTTATATTCATTTTAATTTTAAAGACAGAATAAAAGAAATTTAATTTTTAATAATGTTAAAAAAATTCTTCATGTTATTATTTGTATGTAAAAGTTTATAATATGATAATTTTATGCACGTTTTTATTCCTTATTTTCTTTTTTTAAATAATTTTTTTTTATAATTTTGTTTTTTTTTTTCATTTTGTGGTTTTGTCAACTATTTTGTTTTTGTGTTTTCTGTGTATAATTTCTACCAATCACTTACACTTGTTTCCAAAAAAACAATTCGGGATTTCACAAATCAATAATATTAGTCGAGGTTCTAGCCATGATATTCGTGAACAATCGCCAGATTATATTTCTCGTCGTCAAAGGTTTGTTCTTAATTATTTTTTTATTTTATTATTATTATTATTAATAATAACATTTCATTACATTTTTAATTGAAATCCTTCACAAATTAAGTAAGTCTCAGTGTATAATATTAATTAATTTAATCAACCGTACCTTCTTTTTTGGAATCACCTTCTCATTTTTACTAATTATTTAACATTAATACGAAAGTAATAATATTTATTATGTGGGTGTTTTGAAATACTTTGATTATGTATGTATAATTATTAATGTTATTTTAATAATGTTTTCGATGCTGTAATTCAGTAATTTTTAACGAATTTTTTTATTTAATTTTTCTGGAAATGAAAAATATCCAATTGATATTTAAATCTTCAGTTTATTAGGTGAACTATTTCATTTAATTATTTCTTAATTTTAAAAATGGTTCAAGAGTTCTCGTTCAAGAGTAGAATTTTTTGATTAGGTCAAATTTCTACTAAGTATTATTTTATAACGATGATAAAATCTGCTTAAAAATTTTATAATTATTTTCCAAAACTTCTAACAAATATAACTCTTTTTATCCTTATAATTTATTCGTTGTTTACCTATTTTAAGATTACTTATAACTTAAATTATGTAGTATTATTTTTACATTAAAAGTAGTTGAATTGGGTTTCAGTCAAAATCTTTATCGCTTATTCTGAAAACCAAGCATACATAAATAAATACACTTAAAGAATCCTTATAATCAAAATTTCCTCACTATGAAAATTTATGTTGTTTCCATTAATTTTCTTTTCTTTTTTTTTACTAACCATATTATTAACTATCAAATACAAATAAATATTCTCTTTAACACAAAAATTCTTTAAAAATAAAATTATTTTTCAAAAAACAAAAAACTAATTTACTCTCAAAAATAATTTCATTTCATTAAAATCACAGCTTTAAAGGATCACGAGACCAAGGACTCAACTCACGAAGAACAAGGTTACTATATTTTTCATTATCATTCATTTTCATATAAAAATGTTTTTATTTTTTAATAAATTTGACCAAAAATGTTGAAACAGTAAATGATACTTATAACACTATTTCAAAACTTAATCTTTTGATTGATTTTTTTAGGGTTATAACTATTATTCAGTTTTTTCGCTCTACTGAGGCCGAGTTATTGTTTAATCTAAACTAGGCGATACAATATGTTTGAGATTATATTTTTTTTTATTCAAAAAAATTATAAACGGTAGAATATTTAAATAATTTATTTATATAACTATGGCATATATAAGATAATAAAATAATTGAAAATGTAAGTGCTATAGTTTTTAAACAATTTTCATATCTGTAGTATATTTGCGATTATAAAAAATTTCAATTGAACACCGGGATATTCAATTTAAAACAAATTCTGACAGGCAAAAATTTATTTTTGTTAAATTTTCAACATTATCGAATTTTATATTAATTTTTAAGCATAAAATATGATTTTTTGTACATTTTGCATGCTCCAAAAAAAAATATATATAATTTATAAATTTTTTTAATTATGTTTAATTATATACAATTTTTTTTATTTTTATGATATTATTGTTTATATTGTTTGTGTGTTGCATCCGCCTTTGTTTTGTTTTATTTAAATAAAAATCATACAAACACTTTTTTATGGTTCACCATATAAAACAATAACAGTCGTGTAAGTCCAAGTCGTGAACGTGAAACACCTGACAGAGATAAATTACCACATTATGGTCCAAGATTTTCACCAAGGTAATATTAAATTTTTGTGTTTCATTAACTATGGGATGCAAATTATGATTTTTCTTCTATATGTTATTATTTTTATCAATCTAACACCTCAATAAAATAGCTTCTGCATATAATAAGAAGAATAAAGAAGTACATAATGGTCAGAACTATTTTTATATGTTTTTATGTTTGTAACTGGTACACAATTTGTAGTTATTATTCGTAATCGTAAGACTTAGCTGCTGATTTACTTACTTAACGAGTAAAATAAGATTTTATAAATTATGTGATTTTAAATTTTAAATTCCAGAAGTTCCAAACTATTTTGCTTCTCAGAATTCAATGAAATTATATATTTTTTTTTTTTGTTTTTCTAACATTTTAAAATTATTCTTAAGCTATCGTATCTGTTTAAAAAAACGAATGACATGATTTATTTTACTTCAACTTATATATGTAGTTATTCTATTACTCACCTAGGTAGGTGTAAGAGAATACGAAATAAGAAATAAATCTCCGTTCCTTATTTGTTTGAGATGTAACCAGAGAATTTTTGTGAAAAGGTTTTTTTCAAAGTGATTTTCATGTCTAAATAAATGTTCGAAACTTGATTCTTAATAATTTATTAATTCTGTTTATATAAAATTAACAGAGAGTGAACATTACATTACAACTAAAGAAATATTTATAACAGTATAATTAATAATTTAATATTTTTTAATTTTAATTTTTGTTTTTATTTTTATTTTTGATAATAGGTATTATAGGAACAATTTTTTATTAATTATTTCCTAGCCTTAAAGAAAGACTTTATTTATTTCTAATTGAAAATGTCATTTCCTTTTTATTTGAATTAATTTTTAATTATTTTCAACAGCAATGTACCCGATGGTGAATTTAGATCACCGCGAGCTAAACTACTTTATGATAAATGGCGTCACGTGTGGTTGTTAGCATGGGAAAGACAACGTCGTCTCCATGAGCACTTAATGTATTTACAGGATGTTGAAAGAGTACGCCAATTTAGTTGGGATGATTGGAGAAAACGAGTAATTTATTTGATTTATATTATTAAAAAAAATAAATTAAAATTTGATTTTTTCTTGCAGTTCCTTAAATTCATGAATCATAAAAAGTCAAGACTAACGGATTTATTCCGTAAAATGGACAAAAATAATGATGGATTAATTCCACGAGATATTTTCATTGATGGAATAATTAATACAAGTATGTTATGATTAGTTTTTTATCTTAGTCTAATTTTGCTTCAATGTAAAAATAATAAAATGTAGAATTTATAAAATATCTTTGTATAATTTGTTTTTATTAAACATAAACTCCCATTTTCTGTAGAATTCGATACTTCAAAATTGGAAATGGGAGCTGTTGCTGATTTATTTGATCGAAATGGTGAAGGTTTGATTGATTGGCAAGAATTTATTGCAGCATTAAGACCAGATTGGCAAGAACGAAAACCCGCAACAGATTCGGACAAAATTCATGATGAAGTTAAACGATTGGTTATGTTGTGTACTTGTAGACAAAAATTCCGAGTATTCCAAGTTGGTGAGGGTAAATACAGGGTAAATATATTTTCTCTTTTAATATTATTTGATTTTATAGAACTAAATAGAAGTTATATTACATAATTCAACTTTTTAGTTCGGTGATTCACAAAAACTCCGTCTTGTTCGTATATTACGAAGTACAGTGATGGTTCGTGTGGGTGGTGGTTGGGTTGCTCTTGATGAATTCTTGCAAAAGAACGATCCATGTCGCGGTAAGTTATTGATATAATTAATATTTTGATAACAAAAAGTTCTAATTTTAGTGATACAATATTAATGTCAAATTTATTTTATTATTTTACATACATTCATTTAATTATTAAAATCCATTAACAAAAAAAAAAATGGAAATTAATTAAACTAATCATGGTCTACTTGCATTAATTTTTAATAAAATATTAATTTTTAAAAGCAAAATTTCTCAAAAAAAAAATCAAATTTAATCATAATGTATAAGGGAAAATGGTCATTTAATAAATAAATAGTTTATTAATTGAAAATTTTACGAATCATAATAAAACCATCTTTGGCAAATTTCCTAAATTTGAAGAATTTATGTTACCAGTGTTACTTGAAATTACTTTTGGAATTAAAATTCTCAAGCGATTAAATGCAAATATAAATTTGAATATTAATATAATATATTTTTTAAACTTTCTATCTGAACCACATTATGAAGGCTTAACTTTCGCTCACGATAAATTGGAATTCAATTCATAAAAAAAATGTATTAAGATTCATTAAAAATAAATAATTTTCAGCATCAATCAAAATATTGTAATGAATTTAGACAAAAAAAGAGGGTTGACTTTTGGTATTGTGAAAAGTCATTATACAAATTAAGTTCTTTTCCTATTTCTCTGCCAAATGAAAAGAAGGAGTAAAAACTTTTTTTTTATATTATTGTATATGCCTATTTTTATATATAATTATTTCCTGGTAACAGTCTTATTGATTTATTGCTAAAATTTTCAATCTAATAGACAATCAAAACACGAAGAAGACAATAACTGATTTTAATTAAGTTATACTTTACGCTTAAAATAAAAATATGCGATTCTCAAATATTCATAAATAAAATTCATTCATAAAATTAATATACGCTTTAACATCATAAAGAAATAAACAAAACACACCATGCTTTTTTCATAAAACTCCGCGCATGCAAATATTATTTTATAAATTGGGGCCAAAGCTAACAGACCTTAAAACAAAATTTCTAACAATATTTTTTTTAATATATTAATAAAAGTTTAACATTAGATAATTGCGTTTTCAGGGTTTGTAATTTTATTAAATCTGACATAGCAGAATAAAATAAGAATATTTTTTTTAAACACATTTTTTTAATATGTACCTACCTAGATAATTATAATATTTTCAAAAATAAAATTTTATTTTGTAAAAAAAAAAAAGCTTTTAAATCAGTTTTAAAGTTTGAATTCGTATCCTTGTATCAAAAATTTGTTCTAATATGAAATATTTCTTTTATACAATAAGTCAATTTAATAGATGAAAAATAAATAATTTTGAATTTTGATTCTTATTATATTATTAAATGCACTATATTATAGTGTTTTTTTTCATGAACATTTTATTGTACATTTCCCTAGACTTCAACCACAATTTAGCATCTTATTATTTAAAAAAAAAATTTTTTTATGTTTTTCAAAAAATAATATATATGTACAATGTATCTTACTCCTAATGATCATTGAGTTAGCAAAATTTCAAGCTGTAAGCATATTGAGATAAATTTTTGGAAGTTAAAGATTATTAAAAACTTTAAAAAGCTTACATTAAATACATAGTTAGTTGTTAAATTTTTTAGGAGTTTATTCCATTTATCTTTGGGATCACATGAACTCATGTATTATCTTTAACACATATATCTAACAAACTATATAAATTTACGAATTGTATTTTTTTTAATTCTGTATATTTGCAAATAAATATTGATGTAACTGTTCCCCCAGTTCAGACATTCAAATAGATACCAGATATAAATGAAAATATTGCTTAAAATTAGTAAAATAAAAATAACAACAGTCTTTATTTTGTAATAATATTAAAAAATCCTTATAAATTTATAATTATTTTGGATTTTTTAAATGTAGTTGAAGAAGAAAATTAAAAATCAAAATTAACTTTTGTTTTTGAGCATAGAATGTTGAATTTTTTTTACTACATTTGAACAAAATATAAATTCAAAATTTACTAATATAATAAATTTATTTTTTTTTGTCTTTTATCCGTAATTTTTTAACAAACAAAATGATTTAAAATTCCCTTCATTGATTTTTTTTTAAAACCATTATTATCCATGCTCGCTTTTGGCAATATAATTTTTTCCCAAAATTTTGTTTTTAATTTTTCTTATTCATACGATTGGTATTCAAAATTTGATTTATTTGGTACAAATGATTTTGTGCGTGTACCATTTTTTTAATAAAATTATTTTTGCATGAATTTTGTGATAATATTTTTGATTCTACATGTTATTTGTTACAAAAATATTCTAATTTATAAAAAAATATATAACAAAATAGTCGCGTTGGTATTACCAATACCAGATCCGAACGATCCAAAACAACATGAAGCATGTTGCCCATTATGTAAATTTACCTTGAATGAATATGTTGCAGCAGCAATTAGTGCTGGTAACTATAAAGTTTTGTCTAATTCCATTAGAACTAAAATCAATTTAAAAAAAAATTGTATTAATCAATATCGTGTTATAAAGTTTTTCTGCTGTAAATTAACAAATCATAAATGTAATTTAAGAAAATGTGAGAGTTTATACACGAACCAATATGATTATTTTTTGTTAACTGGTTCATAAATTTAAATTAATTTTTTTTTACGAATTATTTATTTATGATCCAGGAATCTGATTGCACAGGCAACAGTAATTTTTTTTTGTCAATTCAAAATTAGATGAATGTCTAAACTAGATTTGGAGACACATTACAAATTTTTTTTCAGATTACGAAAAAAATTAATTTTTTTTTTTTCATAATATTATATTTTTTAATGCTTTTGTTTTAACAACAAAAAATTAATTATTTTTAAATGGCATCTCCTGTTCGAAACGACTTACGTACAAGTTTGTACAGTATGTTAAAATTTATCTTTTTTAATATAACGTACCTATCTAAAGTTAGTTACACTAAATTTTTTTAAATTGCATTTAAAGGTATAATTTTATAATAAAATTGAGATGTTAAAAAAAATATATTGTTGTTTTAATCTTATTGAATGTACTGTTTATAGCAAAAGCTCATTATGTATTTAAAATTGAATGTAAATTTTTGTATACTTTTCTGACTTAATGCTTGAAAATTTTGTTTTATAATATTTTCTAATAGTACAAATAATATATAAGATTTCACTTATGCCTAAACATTGGAGAAGGTCTGTGTCGTAAGAAACTGGTAGTATGGGTCTATTTTCTTTTTAGTTTTAATTTAATATTTGCATTAATTGCTTTAATTAACCATTTTTATGTAAATTTGACATTTTAAAAGTATAAGTGTTTTTTTTCTAATTTTTGCATTAAACATTGAAACATAATGAAAATGTGTCTAGCAATATTATATACATATACAAACAATTTTTAATGTTTATAGCAAAAGTTTAATATGTACCTATTTAAATTTTTTATGTTATGTTTATATTTAAATATTATTTAAGAACCCTGTTCAACCAGAAAAACTCAAAATACATCCTAAAACAATTTCAAATTAAGACTGTTTCTTCAATTAAATATTAATGTACAAGAATGTTTTTGTTAAAATTATAATTTAAATTCTTCCCTCAACTGAGTCTTTTTCACATAACTTTTGATTATTGGAGAATTATGAAAAGATGATTCGAACTGAAACATTTTTACATTGATTTTGATTTGTTTATGAGGTATCATGTAAGTAGGTAGCTATTTACAAAATTTACAAAATGTTTCAATTAATAAACAAATATTCTACAAAATCTGTTTAAATAAATAGTCCAATTTATATTTCGCTAAAAATATTTGTATGAATTTTGAATCTAAAAAAAAATGTTTATTTTCCGTATTTTTATATGAACGTTTTTTTTTTCACCTCCAACTTACATGTTTAAAAAAAAATTTACATATTGGATTAAAAAAATAATTTTTAATAACCTGTATATTCTTTCAAGCCACAGAAATATTTTTTTTGAACTTAAATAAAGTTCTCAATAAAAGTTTATAAGTAAATTATTTTGCTGATGTGCTATAATATTTCAATAGTTGTATAGTTGTTTTAGAATGTGTTTAATGTTTTTTTTCCTCTGTTCTCACACGCACAATATGATAAGTGAAAAATTTAACGACACAATAATAAGCGTTGACTATTAGCTACTGAAAACGGAGTAAAAAATAATTATAAATTATTAGTATAATTTATTAAAAATTTAGTTAGGCTCTAGTCTCTACCTCGTAATTGATAAATTTAAATTAATTTTATTTTAGTCTCTGTTGTTATTCATAAAAAATGTTAGTTACCTCCAACAAATTAGTATTAGAGTATTTTCACCTTAAACTAAATTTGCTAAATGTAATGATTTTTTAAATAAACTATTGAAAATTTTTTATGTGTGCGAACATAATGGAGCGCATCCATGAAAAGCAACGTAATTTACTTGTCTAGGTCTAGACGTAAACGGTTTTCATGTTGAATTCAACTTCATAACCATGCTTAAATTCTATTCAAAAATTTAGTTTATATAAAAGGATATTATTGTGTCGGAAAATTTTTCTATCACAAGTTAATAGTTTAATTTTTTTTCTAATTTTTTTTTTATTTTTATTTTTTTTTTTCTTGGTTTTATTATGGTTTTTTATTGTGTAAAAATTTCCTGCTTAATTGCTCATCATTGACATTTCAACGTTGGTCCTTTTTATATTATTTATCCCCGTTACCTAATGTTTTTGTTTTGAATCCTGTATATTTCATAATATAAAAAATTCGAAAAAAAAAACAAACTTATGGCTGTTTGTTTGTGATCATCATGAACTGCTCAACCAAAACAAATCATCCTTCAAATTGTGCAAATTGAAAACGAACTCATCAAAAAATTGCTAAAATTGGTTTTGTTTTGTATTTTTTAATTTAAATATTGGCTGATTGTGTTTTTGTTGCGTTTTTCTTTGAACAAAAAATCATATAATTGGAAAAAATACTCATAAAAAAAAAACTCAACTTAAAAACAGCCAAAGGACGTACAAATATTGAATTACGTGAACAATTCATTTTGGCTGATGGTGTGACGCAAACAATGGCCGCATTCAAACCAAAATTATCAGCATCAGCTCAAGGATCGAGGGCAGGCTCACCGTCTTACATGAGCGGTGGTCAAGGTCCCATAACAAAGGTAAAATTCAATCAGTAGTAAACTAATTTTTTTGTTCACCCATTATTCATAATATATTTATGTTTTTAGAATAGAAGTTTATTATAAATTATTGATGAACAAAAGTTTTATTATTATTTTTGTACCTAGTCATTTGTAAACGACCAGTATTCCGAGTGTTTTAGTTTTAAAAATCATATAATTCTAGGAATTAATAAATTAAAAATTAGAAAGAATATTTTTATTCGCAAAAATAATTGAATTAAATTTTAAAATCATGCTTAAGTTAAGACCTTATTTCAGGCTCAAAAATTTTGATAGATTTATAAAAACTTAAAAGTTTGTCAGAAACATATTCACCCCGATTTATTTTTTCTTATTTATTTCATGAAACTATAATCTATTAAAATTGCGCTAATTTTAGTTTTTTTTTTAAACCGAAAGGTATATCAAATAGAAACTAAAGCACTTAGGTGATCTGTAGTACAAAAGATATAATTTATAATAAATTTCTATTCAACAGTATATTGTATACTTGATACTTAAATTAGTTGATTAGTCAAAATGACGTTCCAATGGTGCATTAGGCTTAAATAATTCCTATTTAGTCTTAATGTTACCCAACAATTAGTTTATGGTAAGTACATTATTGTTAGAACTAGCCCTTTCTACCATCTCGACACTTAAACAATTTTTTTCTTAATTTTCTTAATGGTTTTGCTTAGTACATAATATTATTATTTATTATCCATTCAAGGAATTTTTATTAAAATATTGTAAAATTCTTTAATTACGACTTATTTTTTTTTTTTTTTTATCGAAATTAAATATTTATTTGATTTTGTTTTAGTTTTATACTAAATTTTTTGCCAATATATTTATATAGTAATAAATTTTTTTGCACAATTTAATTTTTTGTAAATACAAAATATTTACTTATCTTTTTTTTTTTTTGTAAAAAAAATATATATATAGTTACATCTTTGGTTTGTTTTATTTTCTTAGAAGTTAAAAAAAAAAATATTAAATAATTTTGTAAATTTTTGAAATTGGTGAGCTATATGTAACAATGTCAAACAAACTGGATTAACATTAAAATGTACATATGAAGTACATTAAAAAATACTTTCAGCTAAAATGTTAAACAATAAAATGTATAACAAAAAGTCTTGTTACGTCTTTTTAAATTTCATTCCTTAAATTTATGTTTTATTTTCAGTAATTAAAAGTTTCTTAAAAGATTTTTTCTTCAAATAATATGTCTGAAATCCTTAGAGATTTTTTGATCATAGAAAATGGGAAAAAATTTATTTATTTGCCCCCTTGAAGCTATTTATTATTAGTGATTGGCAAGCTTAGTAATCTAACTGCAACTATAGTATACATAGTATTAAAAATTATAAGACTTTCGGGGGAATATGCTATAATTTGTTGTTCTTAATAAAAAACCATTCATTATGTATCAACATACATTTTCATTAAATGGGAAATTTACTTATTTTTATAAAAACTAAAGAGAAAATTTTGTGGGTGATAACCAAAAAAATAAACTGCATGAAGGTTTTCATAATAATCGTGTGTTTTGTGTTTTTTTTTTATAAGTTTTTGAAACATTTCTTGAACGCTATTTTTATCTCCTTAATATTTAACTTAATTTTTAAAGCAAACAATTATTTTTTAAAAGTGGAAACGTGATGAATTGCGTCTCTATTAAGTGATCATTTTTTGTAAATTTTAAATTTGATTTTTTTTTTGTGGAATTATTTTTTAGACAGTGAAAAAAATATTTATACAGTATTTTCTTTATCTTCTGATTTTTTTTTTGTCACATTATCTTCGTTATTTGATGTTATTTATACGAATTTTTTGGTGAAAATTGTTGTAATTTAGTCGAAGAACATTTAGCTGAATTGTTACCAATTTTTGAAAAATTACGGGCACAAGAACAAATTCCATGTGCATATCCGTTGCATATGGGGGCTGGTGGTACAGTTTTTATGCGAAATAACAATAGTCGCTCGGTACCTTTAAGTCCACATGCTCCACATTGTCATCCATCGACTCACTGGGTAAGTGGAAGTTAATATAACTCACTGCTGTAGAAATTTTGTAATAATTCATTTAATTTAAATAAGTTATTTCACGATTTGAACATTTTGATTTCAAAAAAAATAAACGAAAAATAAGTATTAGATTATTGAAATAAGCAAAGGGATTTTATAGGAAATTAAAAATTTTAATTACCAGAAAATAATTTAAAATTAAAGTAATGTTAGAATTAGAATTAAATCTGTACGTAAAGCAAAATTCCAGACTCTTGACATCCAATTAAAAGAATATTGCATTTTCTCCCGACCTTTAATTCTAATAAAATACCAGATTAAAAAGGAAAATATTATTAGGAAATCAAATTTTGAATTTTTCTCAAAAAATATACTATTTTAAATTCTCCAACTATCGTTCGGGTATCCAAACAATTATTAAGCGAACTACTTTTCAGATCAAACGTTTTCTATATTATTCAGTTTCTGGAAAAATATAATTTTTTGTCTTGTTTAGTGAATCATCAATTTTTGCTCGCTAAATATAATAATGTTTTTTTGCATAAAAATTTTTTTTTTTTTTGGGCAAGAAAATTTTTAACGTAAGTTAGGTGTTATAATTAATTTTGACAAATAGGTATATTTTTGTGCAAATTTAATTAATTTTCTTACAAATACGTTTAATGACTGACTGAATTCCTTTATGTTAGAATTTAAAGAAATATAATTAGTTTACTATTGTTCCTTTTTCGAATATTATCATTTTTAAGGATTCAACATTCGATAAAGATTACTTAATTGACAAGTAAGGGTAAAAAAGTTTCATACTACATACATACATGTATTTCTTTTTCAATCATATTACATATATATAAATCGAAAATATTTAAAAAAAAATTTAATTTAGGTAAGAGAAAGATCTGCTCGTTCAGTAGCTATGTCGCGTCCATCCAGATCATCATTATCAGCATCAACACCGGACTCATTAAGTGACAACGAAAGCAGTTTGGGTGCAGGTGGACGATATACACCAAGAAAGCCATCTTACACGCGAACAGGTTTAACGCCAGGTGGATCAAAACCTAATTCGCGACCAGCTAGTCGACAAGGTTCTAAGCCACCATCCCGACATGGTTCAAATCAGTCTTTAGATAGTTGTGCAGGTTAAAAAATATTTATTTTTTTTGTATTACAAATAACTCAGAAAGGGTTTTTTACGAAAATATTTGCAAATATGTAAACTGAATAAATTTTATTTTATTTGAAATCATTATTGTAAACGATCCTTTAAATAAAAAAAATAAAAGCATTTAAATATATTATTTTCCTGATTATAATATGTATGTATATATTCCTTTTTTAGATGATACCCCATCAAGAATTCCACAACGACGTCTAGTATCTACTACTGCAAGCGGTGCTACTCCACGACCATCCAGACTATCTGTTGGTGGTACAAACGGTTCAACAACAACAACAACGACTACCAGAACAACCACTACTAGAAAAACATTATCCGGTTCTGCAAGTCCCGCTCCAACAAGGTAAAACGAAAAACCTAGTAAAACAAAATTTAAATAATTTAGAATTACATTCAGCATGTACCGATATTTCATCAATAGTTAAGAAAATATTACGTAGTTAATGTTAAGATTTCGTGAAATATCAAAAATTCATTTATTTTGAATTTATTTTTATTACATTTAACTACTGTTAATCTTGTTTCTGAAAAAAGGAAAATATATGTAAAATATTTTGTGATCGGAGAAGGAGGCAAGGAAAAGAAATCTTTAAATCGCTCAGTTATTAATATTCAGCTTTCATTTTTGTCTTCGAACTAAAAAAAGAATTTTTTTTTTTTTTCAAAGTTCTAAACAAATAATGAAATACGAAATTTACATATAAAACGACAAATGTCTACATCTACGAATTGAAATCCGATGTAAATTATAAGACAAGGTACTTCGAGAAAGTTTTAATATATGTCTCAAATCTGAGGCGGTCGGTTACAAAACTCCTCTTTTTTTTGCATGATTACAAGGTGTTTGGAAAGCGATTCTTTTTTATAATCATTTATCTTATAATATCATAATTCTATTTTCCTTGAATTCTTTTCGCGAATCATTATTACATTACTAGAAATTATTGAATGAACTTTTTTTTTTCATGCATTTTTATTAATAATATTATTTATTTTCAAAATTAAAACAAAAAATCATCATTATCTCATTTCTAACACAAAATTGGTGTCAATGTATTTTACACAAAAAAAAAAATCAAATCATCATTACTATAACACTACTACTGGCTTGTAAAATATTGGTTCAATGAATACATATCTTATAATTTTCCACAAACATAAATCATTTGTACTAATACTTTAATAATAATGGATTCAGCAATGGAGGAATAAGTAGATCATCTAGCATACCGGCATTGACTGGACTAAGCATATTTAGAAATAGGTAAAAATCTAAAAATATATTAAAAATTGTTAGTACTAAGAATTAAATGTATTCAAAATTTAATTTAGATATAATAAGTTTAATATGTTTTTAGATAATAAAAGCCTTCGAAACGACATAAATAAGCTATAACTACCGCATAAGCTATAACTACCGTATATTCCATTTGGAATATTTTTTATTACAAATGTAGATAAAAAATAATTGCAATAGACTCCATAAGTCAATAGAATACATAAGTGGTATTCAACTTAATTGTGTATAATTAATGAAATTTCCTATTTACATGTTAGTTCAGTTATTTTTGTTGTATATTTTGCGAAATTTTTTATTCAAACAAGAAAAAATTAATGTTAATTTATGGTCAATTTCACAAATTAGATAATTAATCTGAATACCCCAAATCACAGTTTCAATTTCGATCATATTAATTTGCATATTCTTAATATAAAATCAAAAATATACGATAGATTTTTTGTGGTTATTAATATTTCCATGATTATTTCCTTTTAATATTATATGTAAATCAATTTAAAATTCAATTATTTACAGTTTTTTAAATTTTTTTTTTAATTCATAAAAAATTATATTGGTTAGGATTATGTATATACACAAATAATTTACTGCCATAAGAATATCAGTTACATATCTACATTAACAAAACATTATATATTTCAATTAAAATATGTTCTTTGAAAAAGACAGATTTCATACATACTTACTTAAATGTTTATATTTCATCTTAAAGTGATATTTATATCATAAAATGTAAATCCTAATAACTTCATTTTCTATAGAATTAAAAGAACGCAATTTTCATCAAATGTAGGTACGCGAGGTAATAATAATAATTCTAGCTAGTTCAAAATTGCGTTCTTTAAAATTTAGATGGGGTTTCATTTAAAACATAAATTAAGTTTGGTAATTATCACTTTGAAGTTTGAGTAGAAATACTTTTAATTTAAATAAAATTAAAAGCATAATAATAATATTTTGCATTTTGTTGTTGAATGATTATTATTATATTTTAAAAATAATCAATTTGCATGTTTGTTTTTTAATTTTCGATTTTCATACAAAATAAAAGTAAGAAATAAGAATTTATATAAAAATAATTTAATTTTTTATCTCGTTTATCACGATTTTTAAAAAAATAAAGCCGCAATATGATCTCAAGGATTCCAATTAGACAAACCTCTTCTGATAAATCATACCCATCTCCGTCTAGTAATTCCAGTTCAGCTTCCAATAGTCTTCTTATTAGTAACTCAGGGTAAAGTACAAAGTCAAGTTTGAATTTTGCTTGAAAGAAATATTTGTTGTTTTTATTTAGTTTTAAAGAATTTGTTTTTTTTAATAAAAATTTTTGCTTTACGTGTTATTCTAATTTTTATTTTCAAATAAGATTTTAAAATTTTTTATAAAATCGAATATAATTTAAGAAACGTGAATTAAATAAATACAAAAGCGCATCAAGTTAATCTTGTTCTTTCGAATTTTTTTTTTGAATATTTTTATGAAGAAATTTCAAGAACAAAAAATTTAGTTTAAAAATAATTAAAAACCTTCAAAAATAAAAAACGTTTTGTGAAGTTTCAATAACAAACTTTTTTTTTATGATGAAGTATAATGAAAGCGCACAAAAATTCAATTTTGAAAACTTTGAATTGCTTTTCCGAAAATACTAAAAAATGTTTGATAGTTTTCTCCTATTAAAATATATCGTTCTAATTTAACACAAAACTGATTCATGGAAGATGATGAGTTTGATTTCATATTATATATTCATGGAAGATGATGAGTTTGATTTCATATTATAAAAATGTTTTATTGATTGAGTTTAGCACCTCTTTTTTTGAAGTTGTTGAGCTTAAGTTTAAGTTTAAGCTATTATTAAAATTTACCATTTGATCTTACAAGAAGTTTTATATGGTTAACGTGATAAATATTTATATCTTATCTGATTTATTAACTTTATGTCATTATTTTAAATTCATTGTACTGTGTTATGTTGCAGAAAATACTTAAAAACCCAATTAATAATAATGTTTTACAATTATTTTCATTTTTTTCTTTCAACAGAAGAAATTTGAGTGGCACTTCAACTCCATCAGGAATGCAAACACCACGAAAGGCATCAGCGGATCCACCATCAGGTGCTTTACCACGTAAAACAAGAGGTGGAACTCCAACACAACAAAGAGAACCTTTTAGACTCTAAGAAAAATAATCTTAACAACACAATCTCGAAAACCGATAATAATTTAGACTTTATGTAATATATTCATTAAGAAAAGACAATTTAAATTAAGAAATAAAGTCAAAAGATGAATTATGTGCATGGCATATAAGAGATATTCTTTTGTGTAGAAAATTATATGAACACCAATTTTCTAATAGCCTATAGCTAAAACACGAAGTAATGTAAACTTTAAAAAAGCTAAATTCCAGTTAAAGACATTCTCAAAGATGAATATTAATTTATAATTTTTTTTCTAACGTACTAAAATAAAAATCTAGGTACTATGTAATTAAAAAAAGCTAGTAAATATTTAAGCCAAAATTAATGAAATTAATTAAGTGATCGTAAGTATCCAGTGAACAAAAAAGATCATAATCTTTTGGATAATTTCACTACATTTGAATTTCTTTTTCTTTTTGTAAAATGCGAAAAATTGTGGTACAATAATTTCAAATATCTTCAAAAGTTCAACGTTAAAAATCCAAGGCTTCATCATCAACTAAAAATTGTTCACATTTGTACCCGAAAAATTACATAGTTACTACTTTTAAATTTAAAATTTTACTCTCAAATATTTTACACGCGCTAGAAAGTTTAATAACCAGAGTACTAAAATGAAATTATAGTGTTTGTAAATAGAAAGTTAGGTAAAAATGTTTTTTTTCTAAATTAAAAAAAAAAAAAAGATAAAAATCAGTAAAAATTAAAAAAAAAGTTGGAAATATATTTAAAAATTTTTTAGCTTCTGAAAAACTGTTTGCCAGTATTTTATGATAAAATTTTATAATTTGAATTGAAAACTGTTCCAAGCATAAAACTTTTTTTAAATGTTCTTAAAAAAATTCTAAAAAATAATTTAAATATTATTTCATTCATATAATAATATTAGCTAGTATAAAATATAAATTTTCCATCAAAATTAATAATATACAAGTTGAATGAAAATAGCGATTCTTATGAAATTGAAATAGGTATACAAACGTTCGTATGTTTTCGATAAATTTCGTATTAGAAGTGAAAATTTATGTGATTTGATTGCTATACAGATACACAAAATGTATTTTATTAAAGTTGATTGTAAATTTATAATTCAAAAAATTTAAAATTAAAAATATAAGAGAATTTTCTTGTTTGAAAAAAATCGCCAGTTTTTTCAAACGAAAAAAATCTTTAAAAAAAAGTATAATAATTTACTAACCGGATTTTGTATTCTTAATTCTTAAATTATAAAAAAAAAAAAAAAAAAATGTATCTTATAAATATTGTAAAGTGTAAACAATAAAATTAAAACTTAATCTTGTTATATATTTTTTTAATTATAATTAACTATGAATATATAAAAAATAATAAAATCTAATTAAGAACCTACTAAAAGTCATAATTTTAAGCGTAATGTGTAATTATTATTTTTTTATTTCTTTTTTATTTAATAATTTTATGTACGAAATTAGTATTTTTTAAGAAGTTTTGTTTTTTTTTTATACATTATAATTATAATTACTAATTGTTTTTATAACATTAATATTGTCTGTAAAAAAAATGTTAAACCATTAATATAAGGAAAAAAATTATAACAAATTTTGCTTACCTTAAAAAATAATATAAAAAATATTAATACAGTTAAATTTAGTTTATTTATTTATTTTTATTTCAGCTCAATAAACTACATACAACTACAACAATAAATTTATGAAATTTACTTCACATTATTCAAATCATTTAGGTATATTCATATTCTTGAACTATTTGTGATGTGGAAGGGTGTAATATTTTGTCGAAAATCTTAATTACAAATTGTAGTATGTAATTTCAATGGATTTCAGTGGATTTTAGCTAAAATGTTTTCAAATCGAAAGCCAATAGGAAATCTAATTGCATTGGAGGGAAATAAAAACAACAAACTGCTATTTGTTGTAGGTATATTCAACGTAGATGACTACGCTACATGAGCTGTTCACTATGTACAAATAGCAGTTTGTACAAATAGCAGTTTGTTGTTCATAACTATTCCAATTGCTTTTACACTTAAATTTAACATTTTTCTGCATTTTTAAAATATGGATTTAATAAAAAATCCATATTTTGAAAAATGCGGAAAAATGTTAAATTTAAGTGTAAAAGCAATTGGAATAGTTATGAACTTTTTATTGTTATAGAAATTTTCCCAAACATAAAAGATTAACACTTTAAAACGGCACATTATTTATCGCATTTCTCCACTACTTTGAGTAAAAAAAAGAAAATAAAGAAAACTAAAGTTATATTGGATTTTTATTATATGCATGTCGCGGATGCGATGCAATTAAAAAAACTAATACCTACTTTCAGAATTAAACTTTTTATCGCTTCCTAGAAATATGCATTATTATAAAAAATTAATTGGCCCCTTTATTGAAATTTTCGTTGGCAAAGTGTGGCTCGCCGCAAATCAGACATTTTTAAAATAAATAATAAAATTTAAAAACGATTTAAAAACGAAAAAATAAATAAATAATTAAATTTAAAAACGATCTTATATTTACATACAATAGTATGCTTTGGATTTTTGGAATAATTTTTATATTCTGAAAATGATTTTAGAACGATGAGTTCCATTATTGAGTGAATTTAATTGTCGCAGGTTGGAGATTTTTATTTTCATGTTAATAATTTTGATTTTTGAATAAAAACATAAATTTTTAAAAGTGATCTTCATCTCATTTAGAAATATAAAAGTTAAAAAAATGTTTTAAGTAATATTTTCTGATTAGGATCTTTTCAGTTGATGATTTTAAGTGTATTGTGTGTGATTTTTAAGTGTCTCAATCGTTTTAGGTAAATTTTTATAAGAATTTAAAACCGCTGTATCCAAACAAGCTGATTTTAAAAATTTGAACAAGTCGACGCAATATTATTTAATCACTCGACTAAGTTATCAATTCTCTAATAACTTGTTACATTGAAAATATTGAATCAATCAAATTCTGTCAAAATAGTAAACAAGAAAATAAATATAAGAAAAAATAAAATAAAATTTTGAAATTTTTTAATTTCATTATTTATTCAATTTCAAAATATTCAAATTCAAATAAAAAGAAATTATAATTATTCTGAAAAATAAAAATTAATTTTAAAAATAAAAATTAAGAAAAACTCTGGTCTCTGCTGAAAGTTAAATAAAAAAAAAATTAAAAGAATTTCGATTATAAAAATAAATTAAATTAAAATTCGTGAAATATTGAAACTTGTGAATCTTGTGACTTGTGATGTTATTTTAATTTCAAAAATATTTTTTTAATTTAGAAATTATTTCTTTTAAATTATATTTAAATTTTGTAATGGATTTAAGAATCTCTGCGGCAAGATTAAAAAAACTGATATTGTATCAAGGACTTGGGACGACAACAAGTAAGTTTTGTTCATTTATTAAGTACCTATTACGCGTAATTTTTCAAGCTTTAGTAGTTTTTTGCTATTTTGTGTTTTTCTAATTTATTTTTTTATTATGTTTTTTAATTTTTTTTCATTGAATTTTAAATGAGGGGTGGAATTAATTACGGAAAAAAAAACATTGTTATACCTATTATAAAACATCAAAAGAATTTAAAAATAACATATTTAATGAGTTTCATTCAGCTGATTCAAGAATAATAATTTAAAATTTTAAGATCATCGTATA
Source organism: Hybos culiciformis (assembly GCA_964007475.1). Classification (NCBI taxonomy): domain Eukaryota; kingdom Metazoa; phylum Arthropoda; class Insecta; order Diptera; family Hybotidae; genus Hybos; species Hybos culiciformis. The sequence continues at coordinate 146,098,369 of OZ023273.1, read as the reverse complement.
ATCGTATATAGGTTAGCTACCTATCTAACCTAAGTATTTCAGGTTGAAATTTTTTAACACATCATAGAATTTCATCCAGATATGTAGGTAGGTAGATAAAGCAGGTAACTTAGGTACCTACCTACATTTAAGTTTCGAAGGATGCTTGAAAAACAAGAAAGTAACATAAATCCGGTAAATGGCTAAATTCTAAGCTAGGTGTTATCTTTTATTTATTCCCATATTTTTAAATTTTCCAAATAGGTAGAAAGGTAATTTACAACACAAACACTTAATTCAAGTGAACAAATTGAAAAACTGACAGAAATAACAGTCCGAGTTAGGAATCGAACCCACGACCGAACACGACGTAGGATAATTGCCGACCTATATCAATTTATTAAATGATATTTAGGAGCAAAAGCATAGAATAGTCCTACTTCATCAAACTGAAAAAGAGGCTTAACTCATGTCAAATAACATGTATGTACTTATAAGTCAAGAAATTTGAAACTGCTCTGATTATTCAGAACGTTTACCTTACAAATAATTACAAAAATAAAATACGATGTTCATTTTAAAATTTTTTCAGTCTTTAGTATTGTGTTTAAGTAGTTTGTATCAGTTTGTATCAGAATTGAAGATTATACCTTAAGTTCTTACACACTATAAATTGTTTTCTTTTTTTATGCTTCGGTTCTGTTCAGTTAGTCTTGTCTAATATAATTTAGCTCACGATTATGGCTGTATATTTAATATTAACTAGTTATTCCAAAAAACATATTAATACTTACTTAGGAAGGTACCTACTAAATGCACATGTACATTTTTATCAAAATATACAATGGGAAATAAGTTGTTCTGATATCAGGAATTATTTTATTTGATAATGATAAGTATTTTCTTTAAAAAATGGGTTGGTACGAAAATAAATTAAACATTTTTTTGTTAGTTAAACTAGAAGTGGGCCAAATCTTGTAAGTTCGCTTATCAAAAATATATAATCTACGTTATATTATAAATTTTTTTTTTTCCGGAAATCAAATTTTCTTAAAATTAGTTTTGAAAAAAATAAAATTTGTTGTTTAAAATCTTTCCAAAAATTTTCTTATCAAAAAAAAAAAAATACTTTTCATTTTACAAATTCAATGTAATTCTGTTTCTGTTTTATTGACCTTAAAGATTTTATCAGAATCTAAGTAGGTAGTTACTTAGTTAAAATTTATAGTTAGTAATATTTATTTCTCAATTATCGTGAAAGAATGGTTTTATCAGTGTCATTGTTTTTATTTTCTTATACTTAAGTAAGTATATTGTAGAAAATCTTACGGAGGTGACGATTTTTGGGGAAGAAAATAAAGGAGATTAAACGACTGTACATTTATAAAAATTAAATTTAAATAAGTACAAATAATTTTAATAAAGTTAAGAATAACAAAAACCTCGTCGTGAAACCTGTTCATTCAAAAAAATATTAAGGAACCGAATGTTAAGAAATGGGACTCTCCCATAAAATACAGCACGGAAAGGTCACCCGGAAGTGGAAATATTCACGAATCTTACATTAAAGTTCAAAATTACTCTTTTTGGACTCAATATAAATACTATGATATTAAAGTTCATTGAAAAAACAGATCTTTTTGTTTCTTAAAAAATATTCTCTAAATATCCAAATATTTTGTTTTAAATTTTAAGTTACATTAGCATTGAAATTCTTAACACAAGTACAATATAAAAAAAAAAAACATTGCACATAATTAGCCCTTCAGTGCATACGGGATCATAAGTGATGCCTTTTTTATGAAAGGCATTTTCTTAAAATTCAGACAAAAAATTTAAAATGCAATTCGTGTTATTCGTTACTGAAACTCGTCTTCTATGTTATTATTCATAGCTTTATTCGATTTGGTTTTGTTTTTGCTTAGAAATTCTACACAAAAAAAAACAAAGTTTGGTCGGTCAACATTTTTAAAAAATCGTTTAATTTGTTTCACTTATAAATAAAAAGTTTTTTGGTGAAATAATCAGGTAAGTGCTTTTCATACAGATCATAATTTTTGCCCATACAAAATGTATGAAAACTTTGGGTGCCATATCTCCGAAATGGGGCCGATCCTTTTACACACTATCTTATATCGCCAAAAGGAAGGTTTGTGCAAAATTTCAGCCAAATCGGAGGTATGCGCTATTCTGAAGTACACCCTTTTTTTCTTGTATTTTCCATATTTTTTCTTATTTTTCCTTATATTGAATGCATGGGATATCATAAATGATATTCATGAAAAACTCGATTTTCCGGAATACGGAAAGAAAATTAAAAATTTTCCCTGAACAAACATTGTTTAGGAAGCAAAAATACACTCTGAAAAAAAAAAATTATGTAAATCGTTGATGTCATGCATTGAAGGGTTAGAATGTTTATATTACGATACGATTGCCTTAATACAAAATCTTGTTTGCAAATTCTTTTTTTAACAAAATCCTCAATTGCAAAATCATTAATTTCAAAATCTTTAATATTTTTAAAAAGTGAAAATTCTATCATCTTAATCATTTTAATAGATAAAGTGTTATGTAAGTATATACATTTTCGATTAAAATCTTTGACAAATGTATTAAGAAACAATTTTATTTATTTTTAATTTTGTGCTGAAATTTATAATTAAAAACCTCGTTAAAAACTTTGAGTCGGATTACATTAAATATTTTTTTTTTCGAATTTATAATTTTTGAAAAGTTATGATTTTGGTACTTAACTATTATGCGTTTAAAGATTTTGAAATTGAGGATTTTGTAATTAAAAATTTTGTAAATAAGGCAAAAAAAATTAATTCTACTGACCTAAAATGAGGGAACAAAACCTAACTCAACATTTCTAATAATGACATAACTAATTATGTGTATAATGCAGATGCCATTCTTGGATCACAAAACTCTTTGGACCATTTTTTACAAAACCCAACATAGAGTTTGCTTCATTGCATTGAAATGATGTCTAAAACTTAGCTTATGATCACAGAAAACCCCAAGCTCTTTTGCAACATCTACTCTTTTATGTCAAGACCATAAACACCGTACTGGTATAAAATTGAGATGTTCAACTTAAAATTTTTTCTTTACACACCAGATGTTAAATTTCCCCAGATCAGTCTTTCTTCGTTTTTTGGTTGCAACTCGAGATTTTGAATTTGAAAGGAGACATTATGAGACCTCTAATACAGAAATTAAAACAACGAGACCATGTTAACGAGATTATGTTAGTCTTATCATTTATCAATAAGTTTAGTATTATTTGAAAGTTATAATTATTTTTTTTTATAATAAAATATTATGTTATATTTAAACATTGACATGAATAAAATGTAACGAAATTAGGAAAAAAAGTAAATCCCATAAATTAGAATCCAGTTAAGTTTATACTTAGGTATATCATTTAATTAATTTGGGTGAATATCATAAATTTGTTTATTATTTACTGTACGCATTTTTGTCCAGTAAGCTCATTAAAATTTATATTAACAATTAGTGGATCGAAAAATAACTAAAAAATGAATGAAAATTTTGAAACAAAGAAATCAGATAAGAATCACAAAAAAATTTATTATTCTTCGGTATAAATTTAATAGAAAATCGTTACCTTCAACTTGGTCATTACAATTTTGTGCCATTAATTTTAAGTAAAATACCTCAAAAACTAAATTTTGAATGACTATCAACTTCAATTTTTTTTCATTTGTTTTTTCAAGGTGTGTAAAATAATCTGCTTTCATTTTTACTAAAAGGAGTGCCGTTGTACTTTAAAATTTTCTTTTTTTTATTTTTCATTCAATGTTTTTGTCATAAAAATACATATTACAAGTATTTATCTAATTTTATCAAGCTAGTTTCAATATCGCATTTTATCCATTAAATTTCTTCTATTACTTTACTTATGTAACATCAATGTGTTATTCGAGATACAAAAATTCTATACTTAATAATTTAGTTTCCATGGAATTTGTAAGTTCAGATTTATTTATTCGGATAAGATTTCTAAGTATACATATTCCTTTTAGCAGTAAAAAAAATAATAGAAGCTAAACTGCTTCTTACAATGTTTCTTTGATATTCTAATCAGACAATATCTGAATATGGTACAGATATAAAAATGAACATTTTCCAAAGCAGTTAATGTTTTCTGCGTAAAACTTAATACTTAATTTGAAGTTTCTGATGAAGCTAAAGTACTTATTATGAATGGATCTTTTTATATTTGTTACAACAGAATTAAAGGGATAAGATAGCTAAACTCTTAGGTTTATTAATATAATAAAAACATTTACATAATAAATACCATAGTGAATGTAGGCAGTTTTTCATGTTAAGTAATCAGAATTTATTCGATATGGATATTGAATTGTGTTTTCTTGAATGAATAACATTTTTATATTATTTGCGTTTACAAAAAAACTTTAACATGAATGTTTTTTTAAATTATGTAGTTACTTATTGGTTTTCTTTATTTACACAACAATTCAAACTGCCAAAAGAATACACTGCATTATACTTATACTGTACATATGAACTTACATTAAATTAATTAAAACTGACCACTTAATGTTATAACATTAGGTATATATTTTTTTATATAAAATAAGCAAATACATACATACTTACTTATATTTTTTGTTATTGAATTAAAAGTTCATAAATCTTTATTTTTAATAAGAAATTTTTTGACAAAAAAAAAGAATAGGTACCTATAATCGTATAACTTGATTTTTCATTTTTGAAAATTAAAGAGCAATGACTATTCGAAAGTAAAAACTAGGAAAATTTTAATTACAAACACGGTAGGAATATATGTTTCTTATTCTACGCAATTTTTGACATCATTAAAACCAAACTTTATTGTTAATAGAATTTTGTGTAAGGACCTATTATTTATATAGTAAGTATTTAAAAGTTGTTGGAGATTAATTGGTATATGCCTCGGTAGATGCATTTTTAGATATTGGAAAATATTGGTAGTTTTATTCTTAACATAGTACAGGTAGTAGTTTATATCTTAGCATAAGAATGTATGTAATTGTGAAAATTATTTTTTTTTAAACTTATAATTAACTCCAAAGTAATAATCTTACTTAACAATAATTTAATGTTAATTTTCTTGAACGAATTCTATCAACAGTTTATGAGTTTGGTTGAAATCACAAAAATTTATTTGATAATTATTTATTTATGCATTGAGAATTGCAAAAGGGGCACTAGTTTAGTTATGTACACAAACACAGTAAGATAATTTCACGCAACTCATAAAAGACACTCCTTAAATAGAAATCAAATTTATATTTCATAAGGCCCAGGTGTTAATTCCCTTGAAATACATGAGTTACTTATAATAATTAGTTAATTTAAAATTTATCAATACAGTATAATATAACTTTCTGTCAACCTCAGTCAACAGAGTGCTTTCTTGTTGTTAAATGAAAATAGTACAAAATTTTTTTAAATGGCAAACGTTAATAATCATTCTGGGACAGTGTTAATACTGCAAGTGCATACTTACTTTCTAAAGGCACTAAGTTGAAGATATTCAATCTTAAAATACTAAAAAAATCTACAGTTTGAGAAGACTTTAAGCGCAATTTAAAGGTAGTAGGTACTACAAATCGAGTAAGCCTATTTTACACGATCTGTAGTACTATCTTTAAATTGCGCTTAAACTATATGTAAACTACAACTGCTAGACAGTTCCCACCAGACCACAATACTTATTTAATAAATTTTAAAAGTGAGTTTAGTGTCGGTTTCTTTTGTATTTACCTAATCAAAATTATAATTTTTATTTATTTATACTCAATTAGATCTTGACATTTTTGTGACCCTTTTTAAATTTCATTTTAAGAAATAATACTTTAGTAGATAATATTGATTTAAATTAGGTTTGAAAATAAAACAAAAGTTCTTATTATTCTAATTTAAAAAAATACATTTTTATTATTTTTGCTCGATTTAAACCAATTCCAAGCAATTTTCTTATTATTTATTAACCTTGAAAAAAAAAATGTTTAAAAATTCAAGAAAAAAATTATGTCTTGCGCCAAAAATTGTATTTTTGAACTTTTTCAATGCAAGAAGAAGAATCTAAATTAGCTCATAAAATAAAATGAATTTAACTTTTCTACAAATTGTTAAGATAATAATTCTCATGAAAAAAAAAGTTATTTTATATGCTCCAAATTTTTATTTATTTTTTAACTAGATCATTAAAAAAGTATGAGAAATATTTTTCAAATAAATTTACTAGCAATTAAGAGAATAGTATATTATACCTAGTAGAGTTCATAATAAAAAAGGTGATAAAATTTGTTGTTTTTATTGGGATAAAAGGTAAGTTAAAAATATGTAATTTTTGATGATGGTGAATTTTCTTGTTTTTTTATACAAATAATTTCGATAATTTCAGGCCTAGGTTTTAGGCCCAGGTTGTGTTATTGTTAAAGAAGTTATCATCGATATTAAAGGGCTTATATTTTGTTTTCAGTTTTCACTTTGGAGTCTATTGTGGTAATTGTAATTTGTCAGTGTGAAAGCGAACAAACATATTATACTAATTTTAAGCAGTTATAGAATAGGTTAAAAAAGGCTATTTCAATTTTATATTCAAAATTTTGTAACTGTGTAGTATTTTCTAAAAATATATACTTTCGACCAATCGACATTGTATTTGGATCATATCTAAGTTTGGTCTACAGAAAGTTTTCTTTTAAGTTTTGAAAAATTGATCCTGAAAAGCCAAAATTGGCTTAAAAAAAGGACCACAAAAAAATAAGAGTAAAAATGCAAAAAGTTACCTAAAACAATTTACCAACAAGTGAGTCGGCCAAAATTTTAATTTGTGTTTTTTTTTTAATTTTACTACGTTTACATCTTTTATGTTTACAGCTCGAGTGAAAAATTTTAAAATCTTTGCAGTATTAGCTAATATTGAATAAACAAACTATGCAACCACTATAATTCTGGTAGAAAGGAGGTTCCTTATAGATTTTTTTTTTAATCTTTTGTTTTTTCGAAAACGAAACATTTTTCAAATATCTCAAACTATTTAAAAAGAAATTACAACTATATTCACCACATTTAAAATGTTTGCTATTATCAGGGGTAGTTTTCAGGGTATTGGGTTAAACAGTGATATTTTCTCTGGGAAATAACTACATACTTACGTACATTATACATAAGAACATAACTTTATGTTGTACCACTTTGAATTAAGAATAAAGAGTTATGTGGTAGTGTATATATGGTTATACGTTATCTACTCATCTTCAGATTTTACTTTTTTATTTGCGTGATTTTATAATTAAGAATGTGTATTTTGTACTTATTTCTTATTATCATTTCAATTTATTTTTTTTTGTTTATTGAAACGATTGAAGAATCATTATAGAATCAAACATTATTACATATATGAAAAAAACAAATATTTTAATAAAATGTGTATTATTTTTATATTTATAACATTCTTCGCCTGGATTCTTCTAAATATAAAATTCAAAATTATGCACATTATTTATGTTATTTTTTTTTATAATTCTTCTTCAATATTATACTTTTTTTTTGTGAATTGAATTATTTTATAAAAAAAAATATATGGAAACAAAAATAAATATTGATTCGTGATTATGTAAAAAAAAAAGAAACTTGAATACGAAATGAAAGCATTAGTTAGAAAATAGACGTTTACTAGAAATCTTTTTTTTTTTTTAACGCGCGAATAACAATATTTTCAAAGTTTTTGTTTATTTCGGATTACATATATATATGTAGATGTGGGAAAATAACAAAATACTTATAATCTCGGAGAATATAAATTAAATCGAACTTTGAATTTAGGATTAAAAAAATGTTCATTCAAAATAAAATTCAATCAAATTTCACAAATTTTTCATTTGACTCTGAATTCAGATGTTATATGGTTAATAGTCTAGTATTTGATCCGAAATTGGTGTAAAGTATCTACATTTTTTTTCAAATTTTATTTACCTGATAATTTATTGAAACAATATTTTTGTCAACCTTTTGGGTGTTATTACTTTTAAAATCTAAAATCTGATTGGAGAATAGAATACACTAACTAAAATATCAAGATATTAATTTTTTAGATCGTTAAGTATATGTTTTATTTTAAATGATAATATAGATTTTCTTTGCGTATTTAGGAATCAATTAATTTTTGTAAAAACTAAAACTTGAATTTTAAATTTTTGTAAGATTTAAAATTCAATTTCTTATCATACAAAATAAATCGAAATGGAGACCAAAGATTTATTTTTTTTTATTAATATTATTATCCTAATTATTATTATTCTTATTATTATTATCCTAATTATTATTATTCTTATTATTATTATTCTTATTATTATTATCCTAATTATTATTATTCTTATTATTAATATTCTTATTATTATTATTATTATTAGATCAAATAATCCCCCGGCCTATTTAAAAATTCATAAGAATTTACAGATTCATGGATTTTCCCAATATACAGATTATATACATGTTGAATTTAACATTAGATAAAATTTTATACTCTAGAAATTTGTATGCTTTTAAAATTTTTTAAATTTATAAATTGTGCTCATTCTTTTTCTTCTTTTTTTTTCGTAAAATATTAAAAGAATAATAATAATGTTATCCTAGTTTCCCAAAAGTATAGAGAGCTTTCTTAAAAAAAAAATATGAAAGCAAAAAAGCAGTTTTAGGAAAAAGAGTTTTCAAATTGGAGCTATTCATAAGAAATTTTTATTTTACTATCATTATTTTAACATTCTACATTTCTGGATAGATATTTTAAGGACTTGAAATTAAATCAATACTGTTGATTCAGCGAATCAATTTTATAGATTTTATAAATATAAAATCTATTTTAATAATTTTTTTTTAAGATCTTGAAATTTTGTTTACTTGAGAATCAAGAACAAATACATCGAATAGGAAATAAGTAGATAGAACATAGTCTCGCCCATAGTATATTATATCATTTAATAAAAAACTGTAATTGACAAGCCCCTACATTAATTCGTAAATATGATTCAATGAACTAAATCCCTCAGCATGATTTTTCAGAATTTAAATAAAATTGTGAATGGAAAATTATAACATGTATATATACTTAACATAACTAAACTATTAATGTGTGTTTTTTTTTTCAACAGAATAAAAATTGATATAATTTATGTTTTTAAATGTATGTATGGGTTAAAATATTTTTATGCACATTTATTATGTGTGTATATGTATAAAATTCGTTATAATTTTTGTTCTTATTTTGATTGTAAAAAGGCGCCAGCAATATTATCTATAGATTGGATGAAAGTTTATTTTCTATTATTTGGAAAAATTCAGTATTTTATTTTTATACTGAATGTCGTAATGAACGCTTTTCCTGCTACAAAATAAGACGACATAAAAATATTTTGATAAAATTACTTAAAGAAAAAATTTTTAGAAATTTATTGTAGACAGGATATTAAGATGTAAAAGTATTAAATTAAAAATTCGATAAAATGTCTAGTTTCTTTCAATAGCTGTAATAAATAGTTGACTACTTAAATGGCTACCAATAATTTAAGAATATAATACAAGAAGAAATCGAATATCTGAAAAATATTAAATTATAAATTCTTTAGGAAAAAGCACTTAAGTTGAATTAGGCTTTCTAGTTATAATGTTAATTTTTAATTTTTAAATTAAGTTTTCCAGTAGGTATAATAAGTATCTCAAAAATGTTCGTTCAACATTTTTATAAATTTTTCTGCTTTTAAATTTATGATATGAAAATATATTCCCATAAATAACTGAGTCATTTTTTTTTTAATCTATTTCAAATCAATTTCTTTGGAGAAGTGAGAGATTCTTTTCTTTGTCGACTAATTTTTATAATTATTTCAAAAAAGAATTATTGTCATAGATATAATTTTGGGAAAATATTTATAACATTTTTGTTTGACTGATAAGACTCTCTTTGGTAACCATAACCAAATTTTCATATCAATATTACTCAATCTTAAATAACATAAAATAATAAATGGAATTATTAAAAATTAGAATCATTAAAATTTAATTTTTCACAAAATATTTTTCACATACATTTTTATAGAACAACCTGTAAAATCATAAACATAACTATTATTTTCTTTGTGGATTCATTTTTATTTTACATTTTGTTCACATAACACTGAAAAAAAACTGTTTCGGTATACAAAAAAAAATTTTCATCTTTTTTTTTTTTTTGAGCTTTAAAAAAAACTTAACTTCTTCTTCTTCATTTAAGTTTATGTATATTTTTCTTGTCTTGTGTGTTTTTTTTTCATATATATTGGGGAAAAAAAATGAATGAAAATTCTGAAAATATTCTGTTCTGATAAAACAACAAAAAAAAAACATTTTTTATTCATTCACATTCTTCAGTTATATCGTGTCCTTTGGTCAGAAAGGATCATCATTTTTTAAAATAATATCAGCGGTATTAAGGATATATTTATTATTATTTATTTGATGAATCCTTTTGGTTTTTGTTTTTTTTTAATTCAATATTTTATTGTAAAAGTTTAGTTGGTTGGTTTTTTATATGACATTAACTATTTGTTTAAAATTGTTTTCTAACAAGGACACGTTAAATGTTTTATTTTTTTTTTTAATTTAACTATACATGGAGGTGTGAATTAATGTTACGTTAAAAATTTGAAAATATTAATATAATAATAAAAATATTCCCAAGGAATTTCAAAATAAAATTGAAAATGTGAAAAATTACTTTTTTTTAGTTGTGTTTTTCATTAAAGTTAATAGTTTTTACTTTTAAAGATTCGTCATAAAAATAAATATATATATATTTTTATTTAAATTATTTTTGATGTTATATTATAATATGAATTAAAAATAATATAATACTATACCTGTATAAATAATTATGATGTTTAATGTGTTTTTTGATAGTTTTGATGAAAAAATAAAAAAATTTATGATGCAGAAAAGCAGTCAAGGATATTTGTTCCTTTTTGAATATATGATTTTTGATTTTTCTCATTATTAAAATTTAACTTTTAAATGTTGAGAGAATTAATACAATATATAAAGTTAAGTTATGTTTTTAGTTTACTTAAAGAAGTTATTTAATTTTTATACGCTTATACGGACTGATTTATATTAATGTATTGATACACACTGGTTCTGCTGCTAAATGAGAGAATCATTAAGTTGCGATAGCCAAAAAAATTACATACTTACTTAGAGAGAAAACATAATTTTGAGCTCACTGTAATTCATACTTCAATTTTTCAATAATTATTTTTTGACAAACATCGAACTCATTAAATAACAGTTTGATATTTACGTATACGTATGTAATTTATTTATTTCAAAAATTATTTTTGCAGATCTTTTTTCAAAATACTAGGCACATAGGTTTTATTGACATTTGCGAGAAAAAAATCTGAAACTTTAATTAATAATTATATTTTACAAAATTTTAAAACTGTCCTTAGTGAAAAGAAATTTTATATCGTTTCTGTTTCTATATTTTTCCATACCTGCAAATAAACCCTTTTTTTAAGATAACGAAAATTTCAAAACCTTATATTTTTCTTTTTTTTTAGTGTCCCTTAGTAAAAAGGTCTAATTTATGTTTACTTTTTTTTATTAGCGTCAGAACTTTTATTAAACCTTGTTCGCACCTATTTTTTTTTCCGGAGCTGTCAAATTCTTTCTATTTATCAAGTATGAAAATCACTTTAAAATTTTCAACTATTTTTCCGGGAATATTTTAAGCTGCGAACAAGGTATCGTCTAATTAGTATAATAACAGTATATTATATATGAAAAAGTCTAGTTTGAGTGAAAGGCATTTAAAGTTTTTGGACAAAAAAAAATTTTTGTATGAAGTTTCATGTAAAAATTGAAATGCAATTTTTTCTTATTTATCATATAAAACATGCTAGGATCAAGATTTTCAAGAATGGATAGAAGGTGTACTTTTAAAGTGGACTGTGGGGAATGTAATGGTGCTATAATCGAATAACATTATATAACTATCATACACTATTATTATTCTGAACAAATAGTAGAACATCATAACAATATTTAAATATTTAATAATAATAAAAACATAAATGTGCTGAAATGAAACATTATGTGTATACAAACTGTTCTAAAATAATTTTTAAAACTAGATAATATTAAATTAATTAATTAAAAAAAATGTTAAACTATCTGCTGCTAACATTGTGATAATTCAATTCGATTTCTGTATATAAAAAAAAAAAAAAAAATCAATGGCCTAAATAAATTCTTTATTTTTTTTTTATCTACATATAAATATAAAATTAGCGGCCTTAAAAAAAATTAAAATAAACAAATTTGACGTTAACAACCAAAAATAATATTTATTTGCCAAAATATACTTATAGTAGTATATCAACTATGAATTCCTTCCGTTGCTGTTAAAAAAAGGATGTTATATACTAAATCCTTAAAAAAATAAAAGATACAAATTCTACTCAAAAAATATTAATTTCTTTTTCTCTTCTTTTTTTTTTTTTTGTTGTTAAAGTGAAATATGGGAAAAATATTTAAGTTGAAACTTTTACTTGTGCCAAGGCTAAATTACATTTTTTTTTATATAACAAAAAATTAGGCAAAATATAAACTAAGCAAAATTCCTAATGTGCCCTAAAAAAAATTGTGCCTTATTATTTTTAATGAAGATAACAAAAAAAATTAAAAAATTGTGCATTTACTTTAATATTTTGTGCCTTTTCAAATTAAAAATATTGAATTTGTCATAAGAAAAAACTGCATGTCAATGTAAACAAAACAATAATGTCTTCAAATCGCAATCAAAACAATTATGAATTTAAAAATGATTTTTCTTCATCACGAATTAGATCCAATTTTAGAAATTCATTGCCACCAATTGATTTGTCCGATGATCAATCTGATTCTATTCGGCGCATACCAATATCATCTTCATCATCATCATCGGATCGTTTTTATTCAACAATTTCTCCATTGTCATTAGATTTGCCGGCAATTGATGAAGATTTACCATCTCCACCGCCACAAAATGGCTCATCAGGTATTTCATCATTTCCACTGCAGCCATTGGTGCACGTTGAAGAGAAAAACTCACCACCAACATCTTTAACACGTTCAATATCGGGCGGTGGTTTCGGCAGTGGCAAACGTAAAGAATCAAAATCATCAATATTAAGTACACAAAGTGCGAAAAGTTTAAAAAATTTTGGTCTCAGGATAACAGCGTCGTTTATTAGAAAAAAAAGGGAAGAATATGAAGGTCAGTTAAGTTAAAATAAGTTAAGAAATGAGATTAAATGAGAGAAATAATTTATTCAACTTCTTTTAATTGATTTTAATATTAAATTAAGAATTAAACTTTAAAAAAATATGTTTTTAAATTTTTGAAATACCTCAAATATACCTTACTTTTATATTATTTGATTTAATTTATAAAGTTAGATAATTAACATCTCAACTGAATAACTTGTATTAAGTACAGTGTTAAATGATATGAGATTTTAGTCACTTTACTAATGTAAGCTATACTAATGAAATTATTCATTATTTTTCAATAAAACGTAATTAATAATAAATTAATTTAAAAAAAAATTATTAATTTTTAACTAATTAAGCTTATCATCATCAAAATATAGCTCTTTGATAACCTTTTTTTAACTGTAGGTAACTGAAATAAATTATTAATTTTTAATTTTCTGAATAATTTTAATTCCAATTAAAAAAAAGGTAAATATAAATTTTATATTTTTGTAGTTTTGAATCATTTTTAATCCAATCGAAAAAATAACATAAAAAATTAATACTTATGTTACAAATTTGCCCTAAGAAAAATATTGACATCTACATACAACATTATTTATAAATTACTTTATTATGTACTATTTTATGTACATTGTACAATAAATACATTTTATAATATTTATGTATTTTGGCCTATTTTTAATATGTTATTCCTCGAATACATAAATACGTGCGTTTCAACCTTGTTCTAAAAATATGAAAACTATTTTAAAAACTCCTTGAAAAAAAATTTAATTTCCGTATGATGAAAAACTATAGGTAAATACATAATATAAAAAGTAAAATTAAATTAACTGATAATAAGGTTGACAAGTTATATTTATACGTACAATCAAAATAAGTTCAAGTCAAAATTTAATTAAAAAAAAAAAATTGTTTGTGTCAGTGTGATATGTGTAATATTTGAATCTTTTTTTCCTTCATTGAACACTAGCACACATTTTTAAACAAAAATTGTAATTTAATTTTAATTGCTTGTACCTAACATTTTCAATTAATTTTCTAAATTTATGTAGCTTATTTGATCGGAAATATTTCCTTCTCTATATGTAAAATGATTTTGAAAATTATTTAATTTCGGTAAAGATTAAATTCTTTTTGTGCTTAATTTAAAAAAAAAATTTACATTATTGGATAGAGTCGCAGTTAGGATCATAAGAATTTCATTCAGTATGGAAATAAATATTTATTAATAACAGAATTGAGTTAGTTCAAATAGTAACATCTGGTAGTGAGTCAATAGTGGTATACAAATTGTACAAATATAATATAATATAAAAAAAAATCCACAAAAAAAGTTAATAAACTTTAATGATGACTACGATTACATATGAATTTTTTTTTAATACTTTATTTGCCCTTTATTGTTCTCTTCAGATCCTGTAGTTTAATAAAATGTTGATTTGAAATTTAGGTAAAATATAGGTTGATCACAATTTTTTCTAGTTTCTAGTTCTCACCAGTTTTAGAAGAAAAAATTTTTAAGATTATATTCACGAAGCAAAAATAAATGCCTCATTATAAATCTTTCTAATATTTAGAAAACGAACTTCACACACTATATGAAAGAAAATACTTTATGTATTTGGGTGCATGACATATTATAATAGGTATTTTCAAGGATATTTTATTTAAATTTTATGGGTTTTTTTTTATTATTTTCATATTTATTATTTTTAATTATTCATATCAGTTATTCTTGACTGTGTACAAGCCGCAGGAATCTAAACACACACTGAAAATATAAAAGTAAAAAAAAGGATGAATATATTATTAACAAGATTTCATATTGTATCTTGTTCAAGCCTTTATAAATATCAAGAATGTATGGTATTAGAATAAGATTGATTCATAATAAGCAACTGTCATTTATGCTGTTTTTAAGATAATTTTTTTCAACATATTGTCTAAATATTGATTAAGTACAACCTATTCTATTAAACTTCTAAAACAATTGTTATAGAATACAACTAGAAGGCCAATTATAAAGGTTAACATTTTTCTGAAATTCATTTTCAAAGAAATTTTCTCTGTGTAATGTCTAATTAACAAACTAAAAACTTTTTATTGCTTTATTCTTTTTAAACTGAGGATATTATTATTTTTCCTTGTTCTATGCTTTTTTACATATTCATTTAGAGTAGTGAGAAGAAAAGTTTTTTGCAATAACCTTCAGAATTAATGCAGTTTTTTCTTGTTTAAAAATGAAACGTATATAAGTATTTAAAATTAAATGAATATTTTTTTTATCGCGAACCTACTTCTCTCTACCTATTCTACCTACCTACATATCTTTTAATTATAATATTTCTTTATTTTATTTTGAATGCTCCTGGTTTTGTAGGCATAAAGTGTTATTAGGATAAAAAATATTCAGAATAAAAAGGCGGTTAGAAATTCTTACATAACATATGTATATAAAATAGATATATATATTAAATACTTATGTATCTTCATCTATATAATATAAATGAGAATGAATCAAGAAAAAAATATATTTAAGCATTATTTTCAAACTTTAATATTTAATTAATTTTTTGTTAGAACCCAGACATATGAGTGAAACGTAACCAAGAGGCGTAAAAAGCTTCTGAAAAAATTAAATTTTCAACGAATAGTTATTTCAGTATATAGTAGTATAGTACGGAACGAAACCAAAATGTAGAATAGGAGTCGAGATTGGGTATCGACTACTCTACATTAATTTTCTTTTACAATATGTATGTAGTAAAAATCATAATAAAAACAATTCATAGTGTAATGTACATACTTATTTTTTTATTATGTTTCATATTATTATTATGGATTCCAATAATGCTAAACATTAGCCTTAAACTCAGCAACTATATAAAAACAAAAAAATACTCCATAACTATTATAGTTATAGCTAAAAATTTAGTTTTTCCAATGTTCGTTAAATATTTTCTTTTTGTCATTTATTTTGTTTGTTATTATCATTATTTGTATGCAACTACTACGGACCGGTATATCTAATTTAATAATCTTAAATTTAAAATGATTGAAAAATGAAAATATTTTTAATAGAAAAATTTCATAATAATAATAATCAAATACTTTGACATAATTAAATTGGCAAAAAATAAAATAATATTCGACATCAAACAGAAGCATTTTGACAAGGATGATGTCTGTAGCACCAATTAATTAACATTCTTTTTTTTTTTTAATTATATTGACAATTAAATTGTATTATAAATTATTATGATTTTGTCAAAACAAAGTTGAAATACCACTTTAGGTTTCCCACTTAAAATACACGTAGCCGGTGTGTAGTAGGGATATAAAATCACTTAATTTTTTTTTTTTTGAAAAATCTAAAAATTTATTATCCTCTATGTATAGTGTACCGCCAGGCAAATAATTGGAACCGATAGGATAAAAAAAAATTGTAATTGAACAAATATATCACCCATAGTTATTTGTAAGAATAAAGCAACACTTAATGACATAAAATTATTAGAATTAAGAACTAAGTGTTCTATATTTAATTTTTTACTTTTATCGGAAACTGTTTCATTTTCTTCCTTCCTTTTGTTCGTTTTTAAAATGCAAAAACGAAAAACAAGTAAGTTAGAAATTGTATCTTATGTATAAATATAAAATTACATTTGTTGTTTTTTTTTTGTTTCTATGAAAGTTTATAAAATATTCAATCATAAAAATATGAACTCGAAAATTAATGTATGTATACGTATAGGTACATTACATTATGTACTTTTAGAAAGCAATATAACTAACTATTCATATACATATAAATATTATATAATTATAAAAGTAATGAAAACTTATTCAAAATTCATTAAAGAATTATTTATGTCGTCTATTTTTAGCGAAAAAAAAATTATAAGTATTAATGAACCATTAATATATAACACATTTACAATTTTTTAAGTACATATGAAGACAATATTCTACGTTTTCAGGTAAAAAGAAAATATAAAGTAGCTAAGTAAGTAGTTCAGATAATTAAATAAAATTTATTTGTTCGAGAAAATTAAATGTATATTGAACTATTGGTTCTATTTTTATTTTTCTCAGCCGCAAAGAAGTTATTTTTAAGAGGTAAAAAACTAAAAATAAAAACTAATTTCAAAGCTTTAAATTTTTCGATTAAAAAATTTAGTTTCATAGTTTCATCATTATAAAAGAACACCAGCGCGGCGGCATGTATAATACAACTGATAATAAGATAAAATATTTATTAGTATTGGAGATGTTATAAAATAGAGATGTCGCATTGGATACTGAAAACTAGTTTGTTCAATTTTTTGCATTGGGCGTACTTTATTTTATATCATCTCTGGTGCATGGTTAACCGTATACCGTACGATGCATCATACATGCACTTAATCAATTAATTTCACTATCTTATTATATTTCTTGACATAAAGTCAATTTTAATTTCTTTTCTCTAGCACCTAAAAAAATTCCTTACTTTCGGGCCGGAATATAAATTTATTTTAAAATTATTTGTTGTAATACTGACATACTTACAGCGATCTGTTTTCTGTTTGTTAATACACATTATCAATTCATGTTGTATTGCGTTGGTTTAGATATCTTGTAGTTGTATCCAATTTAATTTTGAAATTGGTGACTGATAACGAAGAATTATATATATATAGGTGCTCAAGGAAAAAAAAAAAGAAGTAGCTCTCTAATTTAGATTTTTCATTTTGACGTATTTTATTTTACATTAAGAAAAATTATAGTAAGAACTTATATACATTTTTTTTGTAGTATGTATTCTTTTTTTAATAAAAAAATATTCTCCAGAAAAATTAAAACCATTTTGTTCTTGTTTTTATGGGTTTTTCTCCTATATTTATGGAAATTATTATATCAATAAAATAAACACTGTATATCTGTGCGTTTTTTGCTTACATTGTTGTTAATTTCAATGGAAATCAACTATATTATGTAAAAGTTTTTACTTATTGTACATTCTTTTCATTATTATAGTTATGATATCATTTTTATATTGACAGTTTTATAACATGTTATCGATGACGCATAAGAACCATCAACAATTATTACATTAAAATAAATACACAACCTACATAATGTAAAAATGTATGTAATAATTATATTTTTACCATAAATATATATTTAGAATTGGGTTTCCATTATAATATAATGTTATGTTTATTAAATTTTATTATTTGATAAAATAAAAAATATAATTAATTCATATTTCCTTATATGCTTGATAATTTACCCGTTTTTTTCGTGTAGTAATAATGTAATAATCATTTAGCATTAAATTGAACAATAAAATTTGTCTGTTTCTATTCACTCACTTCAAATGTAAGGTGCGGTTGTGGAGGTAAATTTAAGATGACAGGTTTTTCCATTGTAAACTTATCAAGATTGTTGTAGAATATACCTCCTGATTTCTGAATGATAAGAGCCAAATATTAAGTGTTCCAGAATAGATTTGTTAAATGGGGCTGAAAATTCAAATATCTAAATCGTAATAAAAAACTAGATACCCCAATTTAATGTACAATATATCAATGAATAGTTTAAAAGCTTTCCCTGATTGTTGGAAACAATAATTTTTTTAATATACATACATAGATATGTTTATTAAAAAACATAATTAATAAGACATATTCGTTAAAGTATATAATTAAATGAATGTAGAAAACTAATTTTAGGTAACTATTGTTACATTTCTGAATATAACTCTTTAATAGGGTTAACTTTACTTTTAAATTAATTAATGTTCCGTTGAACTTTTATTTTCTTTTTCAATATCGGTAATAAATCATTAAAATACAATGTTTCCGTCATAATTAGATGCCGTCGATTTATTCCCCAATCAATAATTTTTCTTATCATCATGTTTATATTTATAAAAAAGGGTTAAGTTTAAAAAAAATCACTTTTAACTTTTCTTTGAAAAGTTTTACTAGAATTTGCTTACAAAGGAGTAAAATTAAAAAAAAAAAAACATTTGATCAAAAATTCATATTTTTTAATTTAAGTGTAGACATAACCACTTGAGCATTTAAAAGTAATCAGACAAATATTAAACTTAATTTAATAATTTATTTATTTTAAATGATATATTTAAATATTGATGAAAATTAGGAGCAATTTTCGCCAAGAAGTTGTGCAATATAATTATAACAATGTACTGAAAAAAAAAATCTCGGTGCAAAATCACTTATAAAAAAAAAATATAATACTATTATTATTGTCTGGAAGTAAGTTCTCAAAATATATATTTTTATATAAAATGAGTTTCTGAAGTATTGCTGTAATCAGAGTAAAAATGTTAAATGTAGGAGCAATTTTTCCTTGCTTTGACAAATAGCTAATATTGCTAAAGTGTAGTTCAATTTTACGTATACACTACGTATGTTGTATTTTATGAATATAGTTAAAAAGTCTTAAACTATTTAAGCGAAAAAAACAGTAAGATGGTGCACAATGCACATATTATTCTATTTAATATAATAATGCATGCATAATTATTATGATAACAGCATCGTAATTACCTGAATTGTTTTTTTTTTTTCATTTAAATATTAAATCATTAAAATTTCGCCTATTCAAAAATAATAAACAATAACATTGCATATCCAAATGAAGTAAATATAATAATAAATAAAAGAAGAAAAATATTATTTCAGCACACGTTCATATAAAACGCTAATTATATTATAAAAATAATAAATATACGATATTCGAAAAAAAAGCTTTTTTTTTTTTATTATTCAAACTATATTTTTTATTCAGAATAGTAAAAAGTTTTCATTTAGTTAAGCTCTAAACGCTATACAAATAGTATTCACGGTTTGTTTTTTTTTTTTTTCAGGTATTTTAAACAAAAAATTCTCACAATTTTTTTAACGTGTTAAATAATTATTTATTTCTTTATATGATACAAAAATATTAATGTAATAAAATTTGAGAATATAATGAAGTTCATTATATAGAAAATTTAAAATGATAGTAAAATCTCGTAAGTTTCTGTAAATAATAATAAAAAGAGAAGAAAAAAAAATAAAAAAACATAATAATAATAATAAATATACAAAAAAAAATGTTGAATGATAATTATAGTAAAATAATCAAATTCTGAGAGTGGATTACGAAATTTGTTTTTTATATAAACAAATCAATGTTATTTATAATTATAATTTTATGTTTATAAAAATTTTTTTTTTAATTTATTGACAAAAATAAAATATTATAATTTATTGATGACAAACATTTCTAACAATAGTCTAATGAAAATTTTATCTCAAGATTCATTGTGATATTTAAAATAAAAACCTAATTCAGATTGCTCAAAAATTAGAGTTTCTTAAAGGTTGGAAAAAATTAAAATGTTTTCTTTTTTTTTTTATATAATCAAAAATGCAAGTAGCAAAATCCTTGTTTCATTCTGAAATTCAAAAAGTATCAGATGATACAAAAAGTCACAAATTTTAAAAATGCTATTTGAACGATTCAAATGAAAAAAAACTCATTAAAATGTTTATTATTTTTAGTCACAACAATAACCAGATGGTTTTAAAGATTATTCAATATTTTTATACATAGCAAAACCGCTATGATGAGTGAGGATATAAAATCCGTCAAAACATGTGATTTTATTAAATAATTTCAACTTAAATAATTTTAAGTATAAAATTTATATTTTTGAGTACATATGTATTTGTTTGAAATACATAATTTAAAATTTTGAAAGCTTATCTCCAAGTAAAGATAAAAAAAAAATTGTTTTCTAAAATTAAAATTGTTTATTCATTGAATCTAGTATTTTATTAAGGTGAGCGGAGTTTCAAAAATAAATCAGGAATATTGCGACGGACTCAAGTAAAATTGAAGTAAGATTTAGTTTAAATAGCCTTCTATTAACATAAGTCGCCTTTAAAAAGCCAAAAGATTTTTTTCAAACTATTAAATTTGTTAACTAAGTATATCTTTAAAAAATTTCTACACATAAGAAGAATTGAATATTATATTTTTTTTAATTTAATCTTTAATGAATAATGTGTAGATAACGTTTCAATATGTATAAAAAAGGTTTTTTTCGCTCCTTATTTTATTTATTTTTATTATTAAGTAAAAAAATCACAGAATAAAAAAAGTAGAGGCTAAAAGATATGGTATATTTTTATTCGTTTTGATACATATTCAAATATTATAAGGTATTTTTTAATTTTTCTTATAATGACGTAAATATTGCTTTATTACAGTTAATGTCTGTAAAAAAGATGACATAATTGAAATTTAATGATCAAATATGCTTATTGCAAATTTTCTTTAAATTTAAAAAAAATATATTTGAATTGAACAATTTGTATAGTTATTAGGTTCTTTTATATAGTTAGATGATGTGTACGGCGCGACGGAGATGACAGATATTGATTTTAATAAATTTCTTCTATCATTCCATTAATATACACATACATAATATTTTCTTTGCACTGTAAATGTTTGTTTTCTTATTTTTTTTTATCTTTACTAAATTAGACTAATTTAAAATGTTCTATGTTTTATTTTTATACTATTTAAATTGTTATATTAAATATAAATATTTAATATTCTAATTTAGTTACTTTATAGCTAAATATTTATTATATCTGTCCGTATCTGTCTCAATAACATAATAAAAAGTAGGTATTCAAGTTTTCTATTCAGCATACGGCAATGTATCGAATATATTATTCAATATTTTTTTTACTGATTCAAAATAACTATGAAACAAAATTTTAGTTTTTGAGAGTATATTATAATAAGTTCAATTATATTTTAATCTCTTACTATAGTAATTCACATAAAAAAGGTTTAAAATTTCACAGTTTCTTGCGATAAAATTTATTTTTTGTTTTCATATATAATACCAAAGAGTATGTTTATCAGGGAGGATTCAGTCCCATACAAAAAATATAAATAAAAAAAGTGAAACAAAGAATCTTAAACCACAACCCCATAGCTTATATTTATTGTTTTGAGAATTTCACAAAAGCTCTTAGAACTTTAAAAATTATATAGAACAGTTGTTGTTTTTAAACTTTTAAAAACTTTCGTGGGAGTGAAATTCTCAAAAAAATTAAAAATAAGCTCATGAGGTTTGTGATTTAAAATTTTTGTTTCATTTTTTAATCTGTACTTTTTGTGTGGGATTGAAACCTCTATATTTTATAATATGCATACTCTTTAACTCATACAAATGTAATGTGTGCTCTAATTTTGTATATTTTTATTCTAGAAAATCATTGATTAGACCTTTGTTATAATAACTCAAAATAGATATTTTATAATTATAAAAATGGTGCGTAAGCGTAATAACATTATACAACAAATATTTTAAGATGTCATCGAACTTAATTCATTCAAAGAAAATTGTTGGTTTATATAAATTCTAAATAAATAGAAATTCTTCAGTCGACATGAGGACTTATAAATTTCGATTCATTCCTCAACCTAAGTTGGTATTCTTATTTACAGTTCTTCTTATAACAAGTATTATTTATACTTACTTGATTGTTGAAACTTTCCGATAAGCAAGAATCTTTCTTTTTTAGTAAACATAGGTCAATAATATTAATATTAATAAAGTACATACGTTTAATGTTTTATGTTTAAATATGCTTCTTTTTTTTTTCATTTCAAATATTTTTTTTTAAGTACTGAATTCGATTTACTTTTATATGTAGTCTTATATAATAACATTGTCACGTGAATGACAATGAATTTAATGAATATAAAGTTAAATTTAAATTTAGAGAAAACTTTTTTTTTTATAAATAAATATGTACATACCTATGTATAAAACGTACGATAAATATTTTTAAACTATGAATGTTTCATCCAAAATATCAACAAAATGACAGAGCGCCCATGAAAATATTTTATTTACGTAGAAATTGTGTTTTCGTTATGTTTTTATTTAATTGATCATCTCTTTTTTAAATTATAATTGGTACAAATACAACATATTATATATAATGCTGTTAGCAATTTTGTGAAATGATATTAAGTCTTAAGATAAACAAGTTACAGATTAGGATATTTAAAAATTAGTAGTTAAACGAATGTCTCTTTAAAAAAAACTCATTTACTTATAACGAAGAAAAATAAACACTCCAATATAATATATAAATTCTGATAGACAGAATTCTAAGTTGTAATATTTATATAAAAAAATATATTATGTATTTTAAAATAAGTAATTAGACAAAATATCCAAGTATCTAGAACTGTATTAATATTTTATGTATTTGTGAGAACCATAACAATTAGCCTTAATTTTATTTGTTCATAGCAAATTCTTTGTGCGTGTTCCACAAATAAAATTGGTCTTATACTTAAGACCAATTTTGAACTTATAATAATTCAATTTAAAAATCTTAATAAAAAAAAGTTTTAATTGAAAATTCAAATAAATGAGACACTGAATATTTTTGTTAATAAATTGTCTTTATATATATTCGTTTTTTCATATATTTCTATAGGTAGGTAGGTACCGTTTATGACTTTGTTTATGTACCAAATTGGATACTTTTTTTTTATAAAGGCTACCCTTAGTAGAAGTGTTATCAAAAAAAAAAATTAAAAAAAGTTTTTGTCTTCATATTTAAAAAAATTACCGCGAAAATCGTGAAAATTATTATTCACCCCCTTCAAATCTGATCGATATTGTTTTATTTTATTTTATTTATCTTTCTTGCCTGTAAAAGCAACAATATAACAATGCTTAAAAATTAATCGAACATTCCAAAAGATTAAAAATCAAAATATTCAAATTTACTATATATATAAAAAATTTTAAAATAAAATACAAAGAAAAACCAAAGTAAAAATAAAACAAAAATAAAACAAACACCTGAAAGAAGCTATCTCACAGCATCACGCCATAGAATCAATGACCCGACCCTTGAACACGTCACGTGAGACTAAGTAAAGATTTTCGGGTAAGGTCGTATCATAACCATTCATCCATCATATCCAATAGAGACTAACCTGCGAAAAACCGCAAAAATTATAAATTAAAAAAAAGTTCAGGGCGATTACTAGTTATAATTATAATTATAATTATAATTATAATTAAATGAAAAATAGTTTAATAACTTGTCGTACGTCCATATATGTTGTGCCATATATTGTATAGTACTGGAATAAAATTTATTACTTAAAATTTATAAATATTGTTGCATAAGTCCGATATCCACATCTATACGGTTTTATTTATATTGTAAAAATAAAAAAAAATATATAATTATAGTAAATTACAACATTTATGCATCTTAGCGCATTCTAAAATAAATTGTTATCAATAATTAGAAAATTATATTGAGAAAGGTGAAATTTTGAAAGATAAAATTATTCATTTGGCGGTATGAAATAGGATATAGAAAAATAGAATATAGAGACATACAGAAATTCAATATCAATATCGTAATTTCGAACTTATCAGAAACTCAAACACGAAAAATTTCAGTAATACAATAATATAGAATACAATATAAAGAAATAATAGAAATCTCAGAAATAGGATTCCAGCAATACAATACAATATAATAGGGGAGGGGGGGGTGGCGAACGGGCAGTGCGGGCTGTCTGTTGGTCAGTAGGATTTTTGGTTTTTCGTTAACATGACGTAAGTACCAACGTTTTTTATAACTCTTAATATAGTCTGACAGGAGTTGTGAAGTGTCTGGAAATTATTCTTTTGAGCTTATAATATTGCGTTTTCAAATATGTTTGCTATTATAACGCATTTCTATGCCTCTATTATAGCTCTTATAGTCTTCAAATAAATTATTTTCTATAAATATTTATTAAAAAAAATATTTTGTTTGCCTCTTGTCCATATTTGTCGCAATACTCGCAATGTACATACATGCAAACGTCGTATATATTTATATTTACATTTATGTACATTTCAAACGAAACAAATATAATTTATTGAGCATTTTTATCAATTTATAAAATCTTATATCAATATGAAAAATTAATAATCAAAATATTTATGTATAATTCATTTCTAATTTGAAAATTTTTTTTTTAGGATTTTACTTCTATAATAGTCCATTAAATAAATTAATTTTATATGTTAAAGGTATTTTTCCCATAATCAAGACAAAATTTTTATTTTTTATGGAAAACAAAAAAAAAAATAACATGCTTATTTAGAAATTAGTACATTTTTTTTTATTAAACTAATTTTCTTTAAATAATGTTCATTTTAAATTTTTAATTATAATTTACATTTTAAATTATAATAACAAATTTAATTTAAATTCAATTAAATGTTATAATATTATATACAAGAAAAGTACATAATGTACGTATATACAACATGATGGGTATATATAATGGAAAAAGTACTAAATATTATTATAAAACATTAAATTCTCTTATGTTTTATAGGTGTATTGAGCAAGCTCTCCTTTTTTTTTTAAATGCATCTGAAATGAGTTTGACAATAATAAATATAATATGTATATTTTCCTGATTATATTTTACATCATCAAAAAACAAAAATTAATCTAAGTCATTAAGGAAAAATTACGTCATTTTTTTTGGAAAACTTGCGAAAATATTGATTTAGGATTTAAGGTTAAAGTATTTTATTTCAATATTAAAATCTTACAAAGTACTGTTTTTATTGTTTCAGTTTTTTATTTTATGTATTAAAATATTTATTACAAAGTTCAAAAATACTGTTGAAAAAAAACATAATTGAAATTA
The DNA here is from genome assembly GCA_964007475.1 of Hybos culiciformis. Lineage (NCBI taxonomy): Eukaryota > Metazoa > Arthropoda > Insecta > Diptera > Hybotidae > Hybos > Hybos culiciformis. The sequence continues at coordinate 146,072,272 of OZ023273.1, read as the reverse complement.
TTGAACATTATTATTAGGTTGAACGACTAAAAAGTTTGGTACGTTATCATCATAAAAATTTGTATGAAAAAACTTATAAGTTCAGTAACTTCTTTTGTAAGAAATTCATATTCCAAATAATGTAACCTAAAAGAATTGTTAAAATAAGATTTCAAATAAATTATAAGGCTTTCATAACATTTCTATTTTATTATCGAATCCTTTTTTATTCTTTTAATGAATTCATCTATTTAAATATGTCTGGAGTGGAAAATAATGCTGACGACATTTATTCGGCGCCAAATAGATAATATCAAAAAAAATTTGATGCTTAGTAAATGAGTAATTTCATTACAGTTTTAATAATTTATGATTTTTGTCTTGAAACAATTAGGTATAATATTTTTAAAAAGATCCAAAACTATATAATTAATTTTTATAAAATAATTTTTTTAATATGGACTAGATAACAATTTATTAAATTTCGAATTAAATTTTTCATATTTTTTTTTTTAAAAAGTTGCATTAATTAAATTTTTCAATGTTATCAGATTAATAAATTTCCAATTAGTAAAAGGGCCAACAATTATAATGTAATGTGATTACTTACGAATTTATAAATTCTAATTTATTTTTAAAGTTGAATGAAATTAAAAATATTGCAATAATTCCAGGCTTTCATAAATTATTTATACATATTATATTAGAACTTAATTTGAGTGAACAACAGAAAACTTCAACTCTAAAGATTTGATAAAATGACAAATAACCTTCGTTTAAATGTGTATGAAATATTTTATAGATTTACTTACGTTTTTAATTTTATTTCAGTTTTAATATAACTTTAAAATTTGGCTCATTAACAACTACCTAAATCAACTATAAAAAAAATTAAAAACCAATGTACTTGTTTTTCACATCAAACAAAGTTGCTGAAAATGAAGCTCCATAATAATTAAATATAAAATATTTATTATTTTAATAATCGAAAAAGAATGTTTTCAAGTTTTCTCTAAAATTAAAATTTGGATACTTTCCAAAAGCTGCAATTTGGAAAAAAAAACTTTATTTTCGTTTTTTTTTTTCTTAAGAAGGAAAATTCTTATAAAATTCAAATTTTTGAAATACATTTTAAAATACATATTTTCGTTTGTATTCAGCGGCAATCAATGACATTCACTTTTTAATATCATTTGACAAACTTTTTCATTAAATCATTTTGTAAGAAAAACTTTAATAAATTGTCATAAAATGTATAATACTACTACTATTTTTCACCTATTTGAAGAAAACGTTCTTCAATCAAAAGTGACATTTATACTTTTATTACGTATTTATCAATTTTACCTAAAAATAATATTTTTTTTTTTAATATTTCTTTGGAATCAACAGGTTCCTTGGAGCCTTACCACTTACCATCATATTGGAAATATCTTAAGTCTATGAAAGTTGACATTTTAAAATATTTCACTAAATTCTTAATTAGAATTTTTACTGGGTTTCATTCATAATTCAAAAAAATCACTTAATAAAAATATTTGAAAACAATTTTGTTTTAGTATTTTTAGTTAATGTGCTTTATTATATTAATGTGTTTTATTATTTTTATTTAAGTGAATTTTCTTAAGAAGCTTTAGAAATGATATCATTTTGGCAAATTAAAAATTAAAAATTTATGAAAAAAAAATTATAGTTACCTACTCTTAATAAAGAAAGTTATTTTTATACTTGAGTACCTTTTTAAATTGGATTCATGTTATTAAAATAATTATATTTTTTTTAATTTTTTCTAATCAATATAAAAAATCAGTAAAATTATAATAATCATTGTTACTGATCTCAATTATTTCGAAATACTTAGTTAGTTTTTTTCGCTGATGAGTATTTCAACTTCAGTGGGAAGGAAAACATTTAATTTTTTCAATCGTTTTCATTTACGTCTATTTTTACATTGATTTTTAAACACTAAACTTTTTTGATAGATTACCATATTAAAGTATCTTCTAGAATTTATTTTTAATACATTTGACGAGTTTTTACAACAGATTGCAAGACGCAAAATTCAATTATTATAATTTAAGTTTTTTAAAATATAACATATCCATACTCTACTAATTAAAAAATGTCTCCCATACTGCTAATTATGAAAATTTTTTGATACATATATAATTTAATGTAATTTTTTACTTTTTATTTCTTCTTTTGTATGCGATTTTTATTGCATAATTTTTGTTTGGTCTTATGTGTTATGAAACATTTTTGTTAATGTGAACAAGAATAAAATGTATTCAAATATTTAAAATAATCTTAAAATTTCAATAATTTTTTTGATTATGATACGAAATTTAAGAAGCATATGACTTTCTTAAAATCCAGTTTTTGAAATAAAATGTTGTATAATGTTTAGAATTCATATAAAATAATTATTAAATTATTTATCGGTATCTGCCAAATATAATTGTAATTGATTTTATTTAATCATAATTCATTCGCTGCAAAAATTTTTAAGGGGTTAAAGGTTAATAATAATTTGTGTTTGTGCATAACAGCATTAAATAAAATTGTTTAAATTTGAATGTCAAATCAATATTTTTTGTTTATAAACATAAATATATTCATATAGGGTCATTTACTTATTCACTGAATATAAATGTTATTCAAAATAAAAGTAAACATAATTTTCTGGTGAGAAAAATAATAATAAATATTATTATGGATACGTTACGTATGTACATATTTAAAATTATTTTAAAAATTTTTATAGGCAAATCATACATTGTTTTGTTTGGTCCGCTTAACAGTCACAAAGAGTAATGAATAATATGAATAACTAATAAAAATTCTAATTTTTGATTCTAAACAAACGTAAATCAGTTTAGAATCAGCTGTACACCAAAGAAATTGCAATCATGTAATAATAAAAATTACGTATTAGTTTAACAAAATAAGTGTACGATATAAATATTTACTTAATCAGAGATAATTAAATATGAGATGTCGCATTGAATATTAAAAGTACCATACCATTTGGTGAATGGGAAATAAATCGAAAATAAATATTAAAAATAAAATTTAAAACATTCAAAAACATGTTCAATAAAATCTTTGACATCTGTGGCGGTATTGGTGTTTACAGTGCGAATGCATCATCTCATGTTTCCATTATTTTTTCTGATATAATCCACCTCTCAAAATTTTATTATTTAAAATTTCAACATGCTTTTTTAAATATATAAACAAAAAAAAATGGCTAAAATATATTTTTCTTAAAGCTTATTTTTTCTATTTATTTTTTAGATAAATGAATCCAGTTTATATATACATATATATGTATCAAAAAAAAAAGATTAAAAGAACTTGTTCATAACTATCAATGTCATCTTAAGTTCTTTAATATATATAAAAAAAAGAAGTTAAAATAAATAATAAGAAATAAATAGTTAGCGCTAAAAAATAATTACCTTATATTTTTTTGCACTATTACTTTTTTTATGATAAAAGAGAAAAATTATTATTATGAATGAAATTGAAAATTCAACATCAATTAGAATACAACGACGAGCAACATCATCTCGAGAACAACAACGAATACCACTTAGAGTTACTATCATTCGAAGAGCGCAACAAGTGAAAGCATTTGGTATAAACTTATGGACAGGATTTCGAAGGATAACACAACAAAGTTGGCGAAGAATAAAAAAACGTAAAAATACGAATTCAGATCAAAATAAATTGCATAGTTCTACGAAATTTCCTTGTGAAACGAATGATGAACCTCGGTCAAGGTTAAGAGCGAGTGAGCATGAGTTAAATTTTATTTTGGTTTTTATTTATTTATTATCTATACATTATTTTTATTTTATTAAGTTATAATCTGTTCTTGTTTTTTTCTTTATAAATTTCTTTATTATTATTTCTAGTTCGAAACATTTTTTCTAATTTTAATTTATATATTTCTATATCGATAGGGATGCCAAGAAAATGGTTATATTTTAAATTATAGATGCTCGCAAAATTGAAAAATGGAAATATATTTTGTAACTGTGTGAAAATTTTAAAATATTGTACATCGATTACTTTATCGGATGTATGCCGATTACTTTATCGGAAAATTTAAAAATATTTAAAAACATTTTGCGCACGTCGACTCTTTTCTTCGAATTCTGACAATTTTTTCTTAAATAATCACAAATTATTTGAAAATAATTACAAATTAAATGAGCAATTCGGGAGAACTATTTTATATAACAAAGATTATATGAGCCAAAATTTCAGCACCTCTGTTTTAAATAATAATACCGTCAAATTAAAGAGTAATACTGCATTTTTTAAAAATAACCAAACACTTAATTTTTTGTTTCAGTCCAAAATGTTTATACGATAAACTATCATTCAAATCATTAAATCTTACTTAAGGAACTTTAGTTACTTGTAAAAAATTGAATTGGACTTGCATCCTTTTTTTACTTTCATGTTTTTTTAAAAACTAATAAGAAAAATATTTTATTAAAATTAAAAAAATAAATAAAAAAAAGGTAGAGCAAAGAAGTTTAGATGAATAACATAAAGATAGGCAATAAATAATAAATATGTTATTTGAATGTAGCTTTCAAAGTTTTTATTTACATACATAGGAAAAAATTTCAGATAGTAAAATAAATAAAAAAAATAGTAGATTACAACACATGTCAAGAAAATTTGTTATTACAACGAGTTGTGTATACACAAAAACACATAGACACGAGTCAATACTTATATCACGAGACAGTTAGGTCGAGTGATATAAATTGACAAGTGTCCATGTGTTTTTGGGTATATACACAACGAGCTGTATAACCAATTTTATTAACATGTTTTGTATACTGTGCATGTGAGGAGAGGTTGTTGCAATCAATACATTTGCAATGCAAAAAATAAACAAAAGTTCAAAATGAAGAAAGTAAATAAAATTTACTTAATACGGAGAATGTAAATAAAATTTACTTAATTAAATAATTACATGTGTATTGACGCATGTAATATACCATTTACCGAACTAAATTTGCGATTGTAAATACAACTTACCGATCACATGCACATTAAAATTATTAATTGATATAGTGAAAAATAGAGGGAACTTAAAAAGGTGAGAAAGTACACTTTTAGAAATACGAAACATAGTTAAAAATTTGACATATAACGTAAAGTTATTTTTTAAATAGTGATCTGACATCCTTCTGATTTTCTGAAGATTGAAAATTTTTTACATTTTACTTGATTCTTCACTTTTGTTTATTATTTACTTTTTACATGCTTACTTCTTGATATAAAGCCCATTTACAATTTTTTTTCTTTAAATTTTCACCCCTTTAATAATGTGTTTAACTAAGTTGTTGCAAGCAATTACATTAAAAAAACTTTCAATTATAAGACTATTCGAATAATATTGTGCGTTTTTTTATATTTTATTATTATTAACTTAAATTGTTGTTATAAAAAATTAAGTTTTCAAGACGACCCAAAGTCTGTAAACATAAGAATATAATTCATGTAACTTTTACTTAGTTTCTTTTTTTATAAAATCTTATTATGTATTTAAAGGTTTTGTTACACTGAACTTTTAATTCACTTTTGTTATTAATTTTAATGCTTTCTGATAAATAAACACATGCAACATAAATATTTAAACAATTTCATAGCACTGGTACGGTATACTTATGTACATATACTTATATATATTTTTTAATTTTTTATGGTTTCTATCATATTCTTTTTGATTTTTTATGAGACACGTGAATTAAATAGGAAAAATGCAACAATAATAATTAATTTTTTTTTTTCAATTTTGCATATAAATTATTTTATTTTAACACTAGGTTAACCAACATTTTTGTGGTGTACGAACACAAATATAATAAATATACTGTTGATATACATATGTAGATACATATATTATACAACGGGATCTATTTTTACCATTATTATACAAACTAATGTTTTTTTTTATTAATACTTTAAAAAAAGAACTAATGTTTTAAATAATTTCCTACAAACAGGAAAAAAGTAAATAGTTTAAATTTAAAACATTAAATATTTACATCAAATCTATTCACAAAACAATGGCGGTGCATTATAAAATACTAGTTATAAGCCCATTACCGTTATTCAGTATGGTCACAGGGCTTGAAAAACTCACTAATTTAAAAGAAAATTATCCAATACTGAATTATATTTTACCCATAAAGTTGGTCATGCGCAAAGACGAAAAATAAAAATAAAGGAAACAATAAATTTTAAAACGAATACACAAACCAGAAAAAATATGGTTCTATGCAATTGCAACAGGGGTCTTCTAGTAAATTTTTATACCTAAAGAAAGTCCGCCTTATTTTGATTAACTTTAGAAGGATTATCAAAATTGGCTAAAATTCAAATTTGACTTGTCTTTTCCCCGAATGCTGCTCTCTGAGAAATTTGAAGAAGCTTTATTGTGTTTGGAAGCAGTTATAGAAGTATTAAATATAGAAAATCAAAGATCGATTTCAACAATGTTTATTGAAAATTTTAGAAACCTGGTCTAATATTATGTTACTTTCAATCGACAACACTTTTTTATTCTGAATGAGCTCTGCAGAATTGAAAAAAAAAATAATTGTAATTATTCTATGTTTTGTGTTGAAACCCGTTCTTTTAATAATTTTAATAAAATAATCTCTTATGAAGACTTTTGAATTGTGTTTTTATATCATTTAAAATTTATAATTATAACTTATTTAAAAAATTAAAAAAAAAAAACAATAATTTGTATGAATGTGTTGCTATTAACTATTCATTTTTTAGCTTTAAACAGATTTACACATGTATGGATTCATAAAATTATTTCGCTGAGGCATCAGCAAGGCATAATCTATGTTAATTCATGGCCTAAACTTTTCTATTTATACTTATTTGTACTAGGTATACAATTAAAAGTCTCATATTTTCTATTTGTACATTTTTTGTTATGTACATTTACATACATAGGTACCTTATTTTTTCACTTTTTTTTACGTGCAAATTCCACCAATTCGGTAAAAAAAGAGAGCATTATACTTTTTTGTTGTAGAAATGAGTTCACTTTCTTACTATATATATCCTTCTGGAGAATAGAAGAGATATAAATTTTGTATTTTGACAAAAATATATATGAAAATTAAAACCAAGAGAAAATGTGTTAATTATTTAGGGAAAAATTAGCTTTTAAAACTTATTCAAAAATAAAGACTTTCAATCAACACGAGATTAATAGTATTCATTTTAATGAATGTGAAAAATGAAATACCAAAATAGAGTCACAAGTTTTCGCCCATCCATTCAGTATTTATCTATATCTCGTACATATTTTGCGTTAAGAAGAAACATTTTTCATTTTTCTCTCTGATTCATGCACGTATACATTCAATTTTTCATGGAAATATTGTTTTTTGTTTTTATCCTTTTAGTCCTTTGGTAGAATCACGGCAGTTAAATTGTGCATATCAGATATTGTGAAAAAGCAAATAGAAAATAAAAATGAATATTTATTTTTGCAAAAGTCAGATTCTAAAAATTAAAAGATAGATAATCTAGAAAAATTTTAAATATTTATTTTTAAAATAAAAAATAAAATAAAACAAATATTAGTTTTAATTAAAATATATACATATATTTAATAAAAATTTTATATCTTAACTAAAATTTTCGTTATATCTTAAAGTAAATAAAAAAATGAATAAATGTTTAAATAATTTAATCTGAAAAGGCAAGAATCTAAAAATTCTGGGTGGAAAATATATGTAGAAAATTTTTAATACAAATATTTGCAAAAAAAAAAATTCTTACGCATACTATAGTTACAACAAAAAAAAAAGATATAATTACGACTATGTACAAAAATGTGTTTAAATTTGTAGATGTGTTAAAAATACAATACATGAGCTGCTTTTTATTTTGAGTCTTAACAAAGGTGCTTTTGAACAAATAAAAAACAAGTAGTTTAGAAGTTTTCAATCGAAGGATAACAAAAGGATATTACTAAAATGTCATTGAGGAATGCTTACAAAATGTTTCGCTTACATTTAAGCAGTAAGAACAGTTTATTTTTAATTACATAATTCGAATTTTCAGCTTAATATTTAAATTACTAGTAGATTTTAATAATGTTTTTATATTAATATTTCCTTCTAACTAATAACTAAATTCTCTCTGATCTATAATACATTTTCAAAAGTCTTCATATAAACTTAATTTTCCATAATTAAAAAATCTATAATTTTTGCTTTATTTTTCAATTTATAATTCAAACAAATGAAAATTACTTTATCCTTGGCAATTGTCCCTTTTCGAATTTCATTATAATTAGCACATTTTTATGTACACATGCGATTAAAAGCTTTATTTGGGTATTAACCTTTTCTTTTTTGTTTGTAAACATAGGTATATTATGATGTTTTTTATATGAATTTGAGTATTATTTTGAATAATAATATTTACACACATGAATTATAATTTTTTTTTATATTGGTACGGTTTCATTCAAATTTTATTAATAAGTTTAATTAAATTGAATGATTTGTTAGTAAAGTGCCTTTGTCTTAAAAATATTTTCTTAAATAATCGTTTAATTAGAAGAATTTCATCAATACTCTGAAAAAAACGAATATTTTAACCAGTTTTATTCATTGAGGCTATAGGCTTGACATGTATCTTTTTTTTGTTTCACCCACTTGTTTAAGCATTTTTGTATGGCGTACAATATATTTTGAGGAAAGTGTATATTTCTAACATGTAGTTGAAAGAACAAACTATTTTTAAATTTATTGCTTCCAGAACTCTTAATATTTTTTAAAGTTTAAAAAATTTGATGGTTTATGCAGATTTAGAAAAGTTATTTACTACTTACAAATCACAAAATACACTTTGCTCAGTAAAATGTTCATTCAGAATATTTATATTTTATTACTTTTACAATATTAAACAATTTTACTGTCTTAAAAAAATTTATTTATTATTAAATTTACAAGAAAAATTAGTTAGTATACCGATCCCTCTGTTTTGCTCCTTGGTTACAAACAAACAATTTACCAAATTTTGAGTAATAAAAATTACACATTTTTTAATTTACATTTACACACTATACAGTTGAATACCACAATAGGATTATATTTTTACACCTTAAATATGACGTCGTTTATTTCAAATGTCTGAAATGTTTGAGTTTCCGACAAGGTCACGGTTAAATTATCTTTATGAGAAATGAAAAACAATCTTAAGAAATCAATAATATCAAGTTTTCTTAAGGTCATTTTATTTTTTATTATTTTTCTTTTTTATTTTCTTCTTTTTTATTTTTATGTTTTAATTTTTTTTGTGTGTAATAAGTATACTTTTTTATTTATTTTTTTTTTGAAACAAAAAAGGTGTATTTAGCTTAAATACTCTTTGGATTTTCTTTGGTTTTCAAATTCTTTTATTATTCTTATTATTTTTAGACTGAATGGTTCAAATTTTAGTATTTCATTAGTTGAATACTGAACATGAGTTGTATAAAAAGTAGTATGCATTTGTTAAATATTTAATATTTATTTAGAACTATGAAAATTTATTGAAAATACATACGATCCCAAAATTTAAACTTAAAGAAAACTTTTAAAAATCTGGAACATACCTTAGTAAATGGAGTTTGGGCCCGTGTTTCATATATCGGTTCCTATAAACACTATATTCTACTCACTATAAACGCTATATTCTACTCATATGCAAATTTACATTGAAATTCTTTTTAGCAACCGATCAAATTTCTTTGACACAATCGAGGGTTGGTTTTGAATATAATTTATGTCGATTGTAAGAACCTCAAAAAAAGTTAAATCCGGAAATATTTTGAATGAAAACGGGGCTCATTACTCCAACTATGGGGTAATGTTTTACATTTTTTAATAACAGGAAATTTTTAAAGTTCAATCATACCATCACGACGAACTTAAATATATATCATAGGAATTCGGGACAAAACATCGAAAAATATTTAGCATAGAAAGGCAATTTTTTAGAGCCACTCTAATGACTTTTTTTTAACCAGACCTACATGTATATTCATTTTCCTCTATTTATAAAACATACCTATAATGTATTCAAAATTAAAAAGGGCCATTATTATTAATAATGGTGACAATAAAGTCGTGAATAGTAAAGTAGCTACCACTACAACCTTATAGAGAAAATAAAAATATTGAATTTTTTAACAGCCTTTATTTTTGAAAATAATGATTTTCATTTAATTAAAAAAAAACATCATGTGAATATTACGCTAAAAATAAGATTTTTCTATGATAAGAGAATTTTTATGATTATTATTACATACAACGAATATTATGATGATGATAATAATTTTATTTACATTATTAATTATATGTATGTGTTGTGTATTGTGTACCTATTAAGATTATAAAATAATTTACCACCTGTTGGATTAAGAAAATTCCCTTATGATTTGGTACATTATGTTTTTTAAATTATTTTTGGACACTCGATTGTTTAAATAAAATATTTATTAAGTAACTATTAAATTAAGTTAATTATTTTATAAAATCGAACTTTTTGTTTTATTTTTGGATTCATCTTGGATTCATCTGTGATTGACATTATATGAAAAATTATAAATATTTTAGTTATCTTTTCATTGTTTTTTAAAACCATTTTTTCCCCTGAAACATTATGTTCCATCATGTAATAGATTTATTTAGTTAAATTTTAGTCACGTAAAAACTAAATGCTAATTAATTTACAAAAAATGGTAGTGTTATACATTCTGGTAAATTTCTGTTTAAGTATTTCAAAATTTACAATATAATTTTTATTCAGGACAAAGTGATTAACTTTCAGGATAAAAATATATTATATAGTTTACATTATAAACATTATAAAAACTAGTTTATTATCAAAATTTTAGCTCAAATTTAAGTACTTGGTTAGTTTAGTTCTTAAAATATTTGAATAAATAGAGCTCTGAATAATACGTTCTATTACAAAGTTTTTTTTATTAACTATATAACTGAATAATATTTAGAGAATAAGTATTTATATTGATTTTGGTTATCTTTGAAGATAAAAAATAATAATCTACATTTATTTTTATGTCTATTTGATGGTTTATTTTTAGATGATGATGATGCTACCACTTCAGGGGTGACTTTAGATGATACAGAGAAGCGGATAATAATATTAAATAAGCCGCAATTACAGAAATTTTGTAATAACCGCATATCAACAGCTAAATACAAGTAAGTATATTTTTACATTTATTAATTTCCAATTAGCTGTTTCTTGCATTGTTTTCAATGTTTCTTTACACCCTATAAGAATTTTGTGTAACGCTATGTTTTTATTCATTCATATTGCATTGCTTGCCCATCTCAATTTTGTGATTTTAAAAATTTTACTATCACGTTGTTCCCTGTTATCTCGTTGAGTCGTTATTATATCGTTCTTTTACGATTAGAATGTACTATATTCTTAATATTTTAATATAATAGTATTAATGTTACTTTTAATTGTTATATTTTATTCTAAGTTTTTTTTTGTAAACTGCTTGTACTAAGCAGAAATGAAATAAATAAATATATTTGTCAGAGGGGTTTCTCCTCATTAAGCGTTCAAATCCTTATGTTAAAAAGGGTCGAATAATAGTTTGATGTATTGAGAATTTTGTTCTCTAAATTTCATTATCACCCTTGACACATTATTTTTGATTTTTGAAATATGCTTTATTAATTTTTTTCTGCATAGCGCATCATAGCTAAAAGTGTATCCCCTTGTCAACTTTTAAATTATAAACAATTAAAGTAAAAAAAAAAATTAAAAACTAAGAGCTTCGGTTTCAGATCGGAAATTTGTAATCCTTATTTACAATTTTTGTTATTCTCAACTTTACAAAGATTTTAAAGATAAAATGGAAGATTTTAAAAATAAAATAAAATAAAGTTTAATCAAAGCTTATTTCTAAATTCTTATCGACTATTTTGTGGGAAAAGCATTTTTATTGCCCAAGTTGATTAACGTTTTGTATAAAATTTCGTGCCTATGTTTAATAAATTTAGTGTCAACTAAAAATAAAAAAAATACATAAATTATATTTATTCTGTTAATAGTTAACATTTTTTAACTACTAAAATGGTTTACTTTGTTTTTTTTTCATTTCAGTTTTATAAATTTTTTACCATTATTCTTATTTGAACAATTTAGACGATATTCAAATTGTTTCTTTTTATTAATTGCGTTATTACAACAAATACCAGATGTGTCACCAACTGGTCGTTACACAACCCTAGTACCATTAATATTTATTTTATCAGTTAGTGCTATTAAAGAAGTTGTAGAAGATATTGTAAGTATTTAAATTTAGTTCAATTTATTTTGTTTACATTATTTAATTAATTGTATAAAAAAATTCGTGAACTCGTATTTATATAATTTATAGATTTTCAAATTTAGTTATGTATATTTATATTCAAGGCGATCGATAGTTGGATTTGAATTGCTATAAGTAAGATTTTATAATAATTTAAACCAATCTCAAGAACTAAACACTTTGAGAACCTATTTCTACGAAAATTCATACCAACTCAAAAATATTATTAAATTTTGTTGAATAACTACATGAATAATTCGTTCACACTAGACCAGAATTATAAGTTTCTTATTCCAATTTGTAGATGCATATATCTGTTTAATTTTGTTTTCTAATTTTAGAAAAGGCATCGAGCCGATAATGAAATAAATCATAGGATGATAAAAATATGGCGTGATGGTTCAGTTAATGAAATACGATGGCAAGATTTATCAGTAGGTGATATTGTACGAGTAGAAAATAATAGTTTCTTTCCAGCTGATATACTTCTATTTTCATCCAGGTATGGAGACAGAATAAACTATATTATATTTTTATTGAAATACTGAAAATTCGAAATAATAAAACTATGAAAATAGATTGAGATTTTATTTTCATTTTATTTTATTTAATAAAAAAAAGTTAAATTAGATTTAATTTTACCAAAAAATTAGATAATTCTATTTGAGAATTTTTGTTCAAAAATAAAAGCGAAGACTGTTTTTGTTACTAAGCTGTCTTATTAATGCGTTATATGCATTTCGGTTATTTTTGAGTTACTGAATCCATCATTGTAAACCGGAATTTCATTATCCTGTTTTGTTCTCGATAAATTTTCAGCAAATTTCTAATAAATGAATTATTGAAACTATTTACTGGAATTCTGATTCCTCCTATATAATCCTTCCAAAACTGGGTGTTGTATAACATCGTTTTCAACTTCACGAAGTTATAGGGTTATTGAGAATTTTTTAATCTAATCAAATTATTTTCCATGGGTAAAATAAAAATATTGTACAATTTTGATTATTTTAGTGAGCCACAGGGAATGTCTTTTATAGAAACTGCAAATCTGGATGGTGAAACCAATTTAAAAATTCGTCAAGGAATACCACAAACGGCTAAATTATTAGAAATTAAAAATATTTTAGAATTAAATGGTGTTATTGAATGTGAACTACCTAATCGTCATTTGTATGAGTTTAATGGAGTGTTTAAAGAACAAAATAAACCGTAAATATTAAATATTAAAAATAAGTTTTTATTAAATTCCAGAAATTAATTATTATTTTAAGGACTGCAGCACTGGGGCCAGATCAAATTTTATTAAGAGGTGCTATATTACGAAATACATCATGGGTATATGGAATTGTGATTTATACAGGTCACGATACAAAACTTCTGAGAAACTCTACCTCAGCACCATTGAAGCGTTCAACAATTGATAGACTGACAAATACACAAATATTATTATTATTTATGATATTATGTGCATTATGCCTTATTAGTGCCATTTTCAATGAAATATGGACAAGAAATCATTATAAGACAGATTGGTATCTTGGAATAGACGGTAAATTAAAGAATAAATCATCATAAATAATTATATTTATTACTCGTCATTTTCTATTTTTTCTTATAGATGTATTAAGTAAAAATTTTGGATATAATTTATTAACATTTGTTATTCTGTATAATAATTTAATTCCAATATCATTGCAAGTAACGTTGGAATTGGTTCGATTCATACAGGTGCGAACGAATATGAAAATATAATTAATGAACGATATACAAAAAGTCAGAATAAAAATATTAATTTCCTTAAACATAAAAAAAAAATAAGAGTAAAAAATAAAACGTGTAACAAAAAGAGAAACAAAAAAAGACAAACAGTTTTTTTTAACGGAGCTTGACCTTTGACGGAAAAATAAACGCTTTCGAAATGCCGCTTTTGGAAATTACACATTGGACTAACATTTTTGGCTAAATGTTACACTGTCACGACTAGCCTCGAAGTTGTTCGTGTAAAACCCATTGTTTAATTCCAATGTGGAGTTCGAGAAAGTGAAGTATTTTTCAACTTTCATTATAAGATGATTTTATTTAAATGTAAACCCAATCCTATAAATATTCTTAAAAAGAAATTGTTAATAAAGGAGAAAGTTAGTTCTCAATGTTTGCTTTCGTGAATTGATACATATAAATTGGAGCGGTGCCTTAACATTAATTTTTTTTTATTGTAGGCAATCTTCATTAGTTTTGACATTGAAATGTATCATGTGGAAAGCGATACTCCAGCAATGGCAAGAACTTCAAATTTAAATGAGGAATTAGGAATGGTTAAGTATATATTCTCAGATAAAACTGGGACACTTACCCGTAATGTCATGGAATTTAAGAAATGTTCAATAGGGAGAGATATTTATATTCCAACAGATGATATTGAAAATTCGGAATTAGTTCAGGTTTTAAAGAATATATTATATTTGTATTTATTCAGTTTTTAAATTTAACAATTTTTGTATTTTTATCAGAATATTAGGCAAAAGAATCAAAGTTCTCCCATTATACAAGAGTTTTTAAGTCTATTAGCCGTTTGTCATACCGTTATTCCTGAAAAAAATCGAGATGGCACAATTGTTTATCACGCTGCATCTCCAGATGAAAGAGCTTTAGTCGAAGGTGCGAAACAATTTGGTTATGTATTTGATAATCGAACACCGGATTATGTTGAGATAGATGCTCTAGGTGAAAGGCAACGCTTTGAAATCTTAAATGTGTTGGAATTCACCTCTGAGCGTAAGCGAATGTCAGTCATTGTAAGAGCACCAGGTAATCAAATAAAATTATATTGCAAAGGTGCAGATACAGTTATTTATGAAAGGTTGGCACCAGAAGGTCAAGCTTATAGTGAAATAACTTACCGACATTTGGAAGAATTCGCCACAGAAGGCTTAAGAACTTTATGTTTAGCAGTTGCAACAATACCCGATGATGTATACCAAGAATGGCAAAAAACTTATCAAAAAGCATCGACAGCTTTACAATTACGCGAAAAAAAAATCTCTGATGCAGCAAATTTAATAGAAAATAATTTGATTTTATTAGGAGCAACAGCAATTGAAGATAAATTGCAAGAAGGTGTCCCAGAAACAATAGAAAAGCTTTTGAAAGCAGATATATATATTTGGGTATTAACTGGTGATAAACAGGAAACAGCAATTAATATTGCTTATTCATGTAAATTAATTTCACATTCAATGGATTTAATTCTTATGAATGAAGACAGCTTAGATGTAAGTGGTCAGAAATATCTGTTATACAAAATTCAAAAAAATGTATTTTAAATCTCAAATATTTTTAAGTAATTCAATATAAATTCATTATAAATATTCGCAATCAACAGCTTTGTCTCTAATCATTAGTCACTTGAACACAAAACCAAAATTAGAATTCCTATTTGACTGTTTTTATTTCCTATATGTTATTGGCAGTTTGGGTCATCTAAATAACCATTCGAAAATTATAAATCTGAAAGCATTTGATTGAAAAATTGCACAGGGCCCTATCAAGAGATTTTATTTATGGGAAAGAATAAAAATATAAAAAGCAATTTACAATCTTACAATATTATATATTTATAATAGAAATAAGGGAAATTTTCTAATTTATGTTTTTTCATTTATACAATTACTCTTATTATACCATTCTTTAATTGTAAAGTTATTATTCGGTCTGCTTAATAACTAAAAAATTATTAAGAAGGAAAAAAGAGGTTTCGAAAACTTAACAACTTGACAGTCAGTTTACTTAATATTATTATTTATTAAAAGAATCCACCATTTTTATTAATTTAAAAAATTCAAACTTATAATAACTAATGTTCACAAAATCATTATATTTAACTTTTAGAGCACTCGAGAAGTCATTCATAAACACTGTGATGAGCTTGAAGCACAAAATATTAAAGAAAGTAATTTAGCATTAATCATTGATGGAAAAACTTTAAAATTTGCTTTGACATGCGATTTACGATTGGATTTTTTAATGTTATGCAAAGCTTGTCGGGTAGTTGTTTGTTGTAGGGTTTCTCCAATTCAAAAAGCTGAAGTTGTGGATTTAGTAACAACAAATACGGATGCCGTTACTTTAGCGATTGGAGATGGAGCTAATGATGTTGCAATGATTCAAAGAGCTCACGTTGGCGTCGGAATTTCCGGAGCAGAAGGCTTACAAGCAGCATGTGCATCTGACTATTCAATTGCACAATTTAGATTCTTATTACGTTTATTATTAGTGCATGGAGCCTGGAATTATTCTCGAATGTGCAAATTAATTTTATACAGTTTCTATAAAAATGTATGTCTTTACGTTATTGAATTATGGTTTGCAATATATTCTGGATGGTAAGTAAATTAATTATATAAGAAAAT
This sequence comes from Hybos culiciformis, assembly GCA_964007475.1. Classification (NCBI taxonomy): domain Eukaryota; kingdom Metazoa; phylum Arthropoda; class Insecta; order Diptera; family Hybotidae; genus Hybos; species Hybos culiciformis. Next base: position 146,055,475 of record OZ023273.1, on the reverse strand, counting down.
TGGTCTGAAAGCCTTAGCCATTAAGACCTTAATATAAGAATTTATTGTAGATTTAGTTTTCGATAAAAGTGTTGATTATGATAAAAATAATAATAATAATAATAATAATAATAATAATAATAATAATAATAATAATAATAAAAGAATATAACATTATTAACTGCTAGGTTTTTTACAAGTGTTTTAAAGAAACACTCGAACATTTTTTTAAAGAATTATTGACCGTACATAATTAAAAAAAATCATATTTTAAGTCAAAATTAATGTTACAATATAATTGCTACGCTTGAACTGTTGAAACTGGTAAAGCTTTATTAATGAATATAAATATTAATAAAAACAATTTAAAAAGGATATTACATTGAATCTTGGGGTTTATTCAATTTTGAAATCCTACAAATAAAAAAAAAGTAACAATTATGGATGTATTTTTTCAGTACGCTATATCGGTCAAAAATTAATATGCAAGGTGCACTTCAAAAAAGTTCCATTTAATTTAATTCAAGATTAAGGTAATGAAGTCACAATTTTATTAATAAATAATTATACCAAGTAAGAACATTAACTAAATAATGTGAAAGTCATGGCATTATTCTGAAAATAAATAATCTTCATTTTAACTTGGAGATTTTATACCGTAATTGTTTACTAGTTGACATTCAATTATTTTTTTATTCTAGGTCCGGCCAAATTTTGTTCGAACGATGGACGATAGGTCTCTACAATGTATTGTTTACTGCGTTACCACCTTTTGCGATGGGTTTGTTTGATAAAGTTTGTTCAGATGAAACTATGATAAAATATCCAGCTTTATATAAGCCGTCACAATCTGCAAAATTATTTAATGTTAAAGTATTTTGGATTTGGATTATTAACGCATTATTGCATTCAGTGTCATTATTCTGGCTTCCAATGTGGGCATACAAAAATGAAATTATTTGGGGTAATGGTAGTGCTGGAGACTATTTGGTATTGGGTAACATTGTGTATACTGTAAGTTAAGCTTTTTGTAATTTTTCGTATGCAGGCTACTAAAACTTCTTTTCTATATTTCATTAGTACGTTGTTATAACTGTATGCTTGAAAGCAGGACTTACAACAAATTCTTGGACTTGGCTGACGCATTGTTCAATATGGGGTTCAATTATACTCTGGTTTTTGTTTATTTTCGCATATAGCAACATTTGGCCAACATTACCATTTGCAGCTGTATTTTCAGGAATGGATAAAATATTATATTCGTCACCAATGTTTTGGTTAGGAATATTTTTAATACCAATAGCAACGTTACTTATTGATGTAGTCTTTAAACTGTAAGTGATATTTGGTTATTTTATGTTATATCAAAAAATTCATGAAATTTTAAACCATTTACCAAAGTGCAACTTAATTTCTTGGCCACGCTTATTCTATTGAGTTTATTATTCTTTAATCTAAGGTATTTTGATTTTGAATGTTTTCGATATTGTGTTGTAGGTTAAAAATATTCAAAACGCATCGAGTCCTTAAAATTATTTTCGTACAACGAATGCACTAGTAGTTGCAATATTTAATATTCTTTTAATAGTTCTAACTAAATGGTATAAGTTTAATTAAAATTTTATAGCAAAATATTAATATTTAATATTAACGAATTTTTAAATAGTGCCAAAAATCATTAACTATATGAAAATCATTATCATTGTAATGCGAATTATGTGTACCTAGGTCCCTTGTGTTGTAGTTATTAAAGAGAAAACAATAAAGTGGTACATTTTTCTTCTTATAATTTATTTATTTTATTTTATTTAAATTTTCTTATATTTCTTTATTCATTAATTTATTCTATGCTTATCATTAAAATTTATTTGCGAATTATTTCTCAAATAAACCAATTTTTTTATCTGTGCTTTTTACAATTGACAATGAAATGCTAATTCTTAAAGTAGTTAGAGATTGCTGATCAGAAATCAGAACTATTTGCATTGCATATTCATTACTGAATTAACATTAATGAATTGACATAAATATATATACCTACAAATTATTTTTCCTTCAGTTGTTTACAATTTAATTTTTTATAGAGATTTTGATTTTTTTAATAAATTATAAAATTATTAAATTATTATTAGTTTTAGAATCTCAATGTTAACAAACTATAAAATTCTGTTTGGAATATATTATATATTATATCGTTTGTGGTTCTAAAAATTAAATTAATAAAATAAAACGGAAACATCCGAATAAATATTTATTAGCAATTTTAATTATAGAGATTTCTTAAAAAAATCAAATTAAAATTTTTTTTTTTTCCAAATGACTTGATACTCATTTCAAAAAATCATCATTGTTATTTATCTCACATTATGCAGAGTAGCGAAATTTTAGTTACAGTGCTCAGTTCTGGTTTCCAATCAAACATAGTAAAATTAATTTTTGCATTTTAAAAGTTAAAGCTAGTCGTTTTTTAACAAAATCTAGAATTTTGTTAAAATGTATTAAAATTTGATTTTTCGAAATAAATATAAAAAACTCACAGTAAATTTATTTTATATAGGTATAGAAAATTTTTATTTTCAATTTTAGAATAATTATTCAACTTATTTTTAATTATGTATTAAAAATAATTTTTTTATTGCAGAATACATAACACAATTTTCAAATCATTAACTGATACAGTTAGAGAAATGGAAGTTAAACGTGCAGATCCATTTATGAGAGAAACGCGCTCATCGTAAGTAAAAAAAAATTTTTATTGTATTATTAAAAACAATTTAATTAATTATCTTTATTTTCATATTCTTTGAAAAAATTATTAATACAAAAAATCGTAACTTTCGGACAAGTTTTTAAATTTTTTTTTTGAAAGACTATAAGCTCTGATTATTTTTTTTATGCTAATTTGGAACAAACAAAAATTTGCAAAATAACTAACTATTTATATAAAATGGCCTAACTCTTTTTAAATGATTCTACTTCTTCCCTTCAACCTTCAATATTATCATTTAGTTCTTTGATGGATAAAAAAGATTTTGTAAATGTATTCCAATTGTAGAACCAAAAATGTTTTTAACATATCGCTCAAAAGCTTTCTATTAAATCCGAAATTTTCTGTAACATTTTTTGTATTAAAAATTTTTAAAATGTTTTTTAGGTAATTTAAAGAAAAACTATTCTTATTTATGTTTCTCATAAAATCATAAAATGGATAAAAAAATTGTTTCTTATGCTTTTGTTTCCTTTTACTTTTATTGATTTTTTTTATCTTATAATAATAATATCAATTTTCTTTTTTTTTTGCATAATATTCGTACATTTTGTTTAATTTTATTTAACTCTCTTTTATTTTTGTGTTGTGTTTGATTTTAATTTTTTTAATTAACTAAAGTGAACACTAAAATGTAAATGAACTAGATAAATAATTATAATATAATTTTACTACATTCGAAATGACAATAATATTGTAAGAAAAAACTAGTCTTCGTGATTTTCATTTCGAGATTCATGCCATGATTTTTACGAAATTGTTAGAACATAGTTACAATACATACTTATTTAACATATTGACATATAATATCATAACTTATTTTATTTAAGCAAGTTTATCTTAAATCACAGAATGTAATTGGCGAATTTAAAAAATCAATACATCGGTTGTGCTTATGCAAGGTTAATTTATTGTGGTTTATATATAATAACTAGCTAACATAAATTTAAATCATATAAAAAATTTATATTATATTATTAATGAATTTCAATGATTTATTTCAACATTATCTTTAATTTCATAAATATATTTACTAACGCATGTTACCTTAAATTTTATCCAAAATACCTGAAATTTAGAAGGCTCTCTATCTTACTCAATGTACATGGACTCAAATAATACCACTGATTAAGGATACTAAAATGATTATCAATTTCATACAACATTTTTTTTTGTAGTTTTATTTGAACGGATTAGTAAAACTACTATAAAAAATACTATTTCGTCTTACTAACTAACACCTTCAAAACAAAATACAAAAAAAAAAAAATATTGTATTGTATATTATTGACCATCTTTGTGCTTTCTTAATCAATGATAATACTTAAATGAATGGAATTCTATTTCTATTAAAAATGAAACTTCTTATATAAAATTTATTAAATTAAGATGGTGAAGAAAATATTTATAATTTTTTCTTAATTTTCTATTTTTTTAAGACAGATTTTAAGAAATAATTTAATTTACACCACTCCTATAATACACCATTAAAAAATCAAAAAATGTCTTAATTAGTTCTGTTAAGGGCATAAATTGTAACCCTGTACAGTCTGGTCGAGATCCAAGAAAATATATGATTTTAAGATCGGGAATGAACAAATGGAATTAAAAAAAAAAATAAGGAACGATTTATTAATTAGAAGCTGCTCTTAATATTTTTCCAATTTATCGCTTTTTAAAATAAAAAAAAAAATTATAATAATCATAAAATGTTTAACTACAATTGTTAGCATAACATTTTTTTAACCACTATCGATCTGTAATAGCTAATGCTTTAGGACTTTAGGTGCTTATAATTTTGAAATTTTTTATGCATTCAACTTAAAATATAAAATCTTTAATTTGTTTTCGATAAGCTAATGCTAAAAATAAAATAATTGAGGTCTGGATAGAAAAATGGTCCAACTCTAAAAATGTCAGTTCAATATTATGCTAAAAACATTTTTGCGAAGAAAAATATAAAAACCAATTTATAAAGTAAATATTGTTCTCAGAATTGAATTTTTCTTATTTATTTTATTACTCAGACAGTTAGACCATTTTCTCTCATCACCTTAATTTAGCTAATTACTTAATGTGGTGTTATATTTAATTTCGAAAAACTACATATAATATGATGTGAATTCATTTCCAAAAAAGATTTCTAGGTAAATATTCGATATAATTTTTTGTACAAATTGTTCGTAAACTTGTAAATTTTTCAATAAATTGTTGTAGAAAAATGTGACAAGTAATTAAAATTATGTACCTAGCTGTCTTATATAATGTACGTACCTATGTATAACAAAACTGATAAAAGTTAAAATTTCGAATATGATTGATTCAATCATTTCAATAATTTCCGTAACGTTTTAATTCTAGTAAATTCTAATCAAGTAAGGAACAAAAGTTTAATAACGTTCAGTAAATATTTAACTTATTCGAAAAAAACATTTGCTTCAGGACATTTTCAGCGTTGAAGAAAAATATCCTTGAGTTATACCATTGATTAAGAATACATAGATTCTTAGCTTCATACAACATTTTTTCAGCCTTTTTTGGTATTTTTATGTGAAGGTGTTAGTAAAACCATAGATTAAGAATACAGAAAGATGGGAAGATTCATACAACATTATTTTTGGTATTTTTATGTGAATGTGTTAGTAAAACAAAATAAAATACGTGATAATTATCAATATATGAAAAGAATTTTATTTAGTTTTACTAACACATTCACATAAAAATACCAAAAATGACTGAAAAAATGTTGTATGAAGTTCCCATCTTTCTGTATTCTTAATCTATGGTAAAACTAAATAAAATTCTTTTCATATATTGATAATTATCACGTATTTTATTTTGTTTTACTAACACATTCACATAAAAATACCAAAAATAATGTTGTATGAAGCTAAGAATCTATTCACATAAAAATACCAAAAATAATGTTGAATGAAGCTAAGAATCTGTGTATTCTTAATCAATGGTTATACTTAAAAATTGAAAATGTATTCCTTCTTACAATGTGTATTTTTTCCATTTGCAACACAAAACTAAAGAGACCCTATTGAAAATAAATTAAACGAAATTATTTTTTAAATTAAGAGTAAATTAGTTAAGGAATTATTTAGATATAAGAATATTATATCCATTCAATATTTTTAAAACTAATATAAAACCGATTTAAAGGCTAATAAATGAACCTATCTGCATATCATGGAGAAAAATCACAAACTCTGTTGTTCCTATTGTAGAAAATGGACGAAAGTTTAATGAGAAAAGTATTAAAAGCAATAATGGAATTCATCAGATACCGTCCACATCAAGCTTAGCTACCGTTCATATGTGAATTTAGTTTGGAATATATGTTGATTATAATTTGTATCAAAGAAATTAGAAAGAAAAGTTTTGATGTCGAATAATTATTAAAAAATGAGTAATGCTTACAAAAATGTCAAAGAAACTTCAATTGTATTGTAGGGCAATTGCTTTACTATTATATATCAACACAAACATGACTTCAGTAATTTAAACAAAAAGTTGCACAGAAATTTCGAATGTGATATAGGATAATATTACTACGTTATCGAATCATGCAATACAAAAAACTCTTATTATTTACATTTACGTGATTTTAGAGTGTTCAATATTTAGTTCGAGAATTACATACATATACTCTTTTAATGTAATTCTTTAATGCGCAATAAAATCTTTATTAATATCCTTTATCCTTTATACAATGCTGTTATAGTACCTCAATTGTAGATTAATTAGAATATTTATGTTTATTCGGATTAAAAGAAACAAATATCATGCAAATTAGTAGAATAACTATTTTTGTATACGAATTAAATTACATTATCCTTGCCATAAAACAAAATGTAGAAATGATATCAGCAATCTTAATATTGCTTATTAAGAAGACCGATTTAATTACTCAGGCGAAAGTTTTACGCATAAAATCATGTTTTAAACAAAATTGTTACGACAGTTATGCGAGATAATATCCAAAATATTTATATATTTTATAACACCAAAAAATTTGTTGATATTTTTTTTTTTTCAAATAATGAATAAAATATTTCAAACTTTGGATTATTTCAATTTAAAAAAAAAAGCTAGCTGACTCTCCAAGTTACAGTAAATAAATCGGTCTTGTTGATAACTAATATTATTAGTTGATGATATTTGTTTCTTTCTGAATGATTGAACATCTAAAAGACAACTATTTAATTATATGAATTGAACTACGGTCTCGAATAAAAAATTGTCTCGAAAAAAAAATAGTTTCGAAGCATTCGAAATTAATTCTATTATCAAATTAATTTTTAAGAAAATAAGATGGGTCAACTATACTATAATTCTAAGCAATCCAGAGAGGCTACAGAAATTTAATTTTTATCATCAATTAAAATAATAAATAAAACTAATGGAAGTTTGAATCTTGTAAAGCTACAATTATTTTAAATAAAATTCAATAATCACAAAGTAGTTGTAACTAATGTAAATTAATTCACTATCGTTTTATAAAAAGCTCTAATCGAGCCATTAAATCGTAAATTGAAATTCGTTTTTAGTTCGTTTTAAAATAGAATTATTCATAAATTTGTTGAGAATTACGGAAATGAATTTAACTGAGAAAGTTTTCATTTATGTTTTATTTTTTATTTTAATTAGAGCCTAATACGATATAAGGCTTATAAATAATAATAATTTAAAAAAAAATGTAATTGTTAAATCGATTTTTTTTTGTTATATAATTATATATTTAATTATTTAAATAGTTTTAAGTGAAAATCTGTAATTTTTTTAATTTTACTTAAACTGTGATAATATTTGCACAATTGTTATTGTAAATGAATGCTTCACAAACAAAAATTGGCGTAGTACGTTAATATATATTATTATGTTATCTAAAAATTAGTTTGATTACTTTTTACAGAATTGATTACATAGCGAAAGTTAATAAACAGTAAATCCAAGCAAATATTACATAATAAAACTTTTTTAAAATGAAACAAATTTTTACAACCAAAAAAAATTATTTAGTTCTGTTTGTTGATTTAATTTAATAAATCATTTAATAAATAATTTAATTAAAAAAATGATACATTATTTATTTATATAAAGTTATTAAATTTTATCTAATTAAACAAATATATATCAATAATTATTATTGTTAAACAATTCAATGAAAAATTATAATAGTTATCATATCTAATTTAAAAATTATTATAGTTATCATATCTAATTTAACAATGGATAAATCAAATTAAGCCGTCCAAACATATAGTGTTAGGAGTTAATAATAGTTTTGAATTATAGCTTATCGCACAATGTTACAATATGATACGATTTACAAGAAGATACGTGATACAAAAAAAATTGCAATATTTATTTAATTTTTAATATATTCCAAATACTGCTTTTGTAAAAAGAAAAGTCCATAATAAATATTTTTGGTATCGATAATTAATAAATTTTAAAAAAGAAAGTTAACTTATCTTCAAATTCCATTATCACGTATTTCTAAAATAAATAATTATAAAGGGAAATGGCTAACAATAAACATAAATTGTACCTATCATTATCAATATAGAAATATTAAGAATAGGAAAAGAATTAAGAAAATTATTATATATTTTTTATTATGATAATTATTGAGAAATTTTTAAAATGATTTCAGATGCAATTAATCACGAATTAATTATTATATCTTGGGAAATTCATAATAATAAAAACATTTATATAAAAATCGTAAATTTTTTAATTTCCGTAAAAGTTTATGAACATTATTATAAATGATTTTTTCTTGAAATAACCACATTTTAAAGTTTTTTTCCAATTTACAAGCTTAATTATTATTATTATTATTAATATTGAATAAGCAATTCCAGTTTGTTATTAAATATTATACTTTTATTAATATAATGTATTATATGTATAAGAAAAAAAATAAAAGAATTACATTTTAATAAAAAAAATTTAAATTATTTTAATTATAAAAATAGTGTAGAAAATAATTTTCTTTTTCATTTCGTGGACTAAATTTTTAAACCCTTTTTCCATAAAAATACTATTTCATAAGTTTTATTCTATCAATAATGATGGACCCTTTCAAACAATTTTATACTATTAAAATTTCTATTGATTAAAACTTATTTGAATTCATGAATATTATTCTCATTAATTCTAAATTAGATCAAAAATGAACATATATGTGAGTATCAAAATCTTAATCAAAATCATGATTTTTATTTATAATAAATCTTAGAAGATCTAAATAGTATTAGCACCTATTTTATTTAATATTATAATTACAATTTTGTTTACAAGTAACCTACATTTTCAGGGTAGAAATTTTCTTAATATTAACACAGATTTCTAATAGAAACAGGAATTTACTTTGTCATTTTTGAAAATTTTCTAACTTTATTTTTAGTCAAATTGTTTTATTAATATCATGAGAATAATTGTACATACTATTGTAAATTTCGATAAACATTGAAACGAAACAAAATTTTTATACCTTTCATTAATCAATTTTTTTGAAAAAATCTGTTGCTTAAAATAATCTTGAAATAAATCTTTGAACTAAAAAAAATATTTAAATAATATTATAACTCTGTAATCAGTAAATAGTACCCAAAACTATAGTAGATTGTTTTTTTTCATAAATTTTGTTTTACTAATTTATTTTATTAATTAGAAAAATTGTACTTTTATTTGAAGATGTAAGTAGAACAAAATAAAATACCGTACTATTTATATTATCAATATTTTCAAAATATTCAAAGAAATGTTTGAAATAAAATGTATGAAAGAAGAAACTAATCTGTACTACTGTTAATCAATGATAGGAAGGACATATAAATATATTATATATGTATATATGTTATAAATTTATATTTTGTAAAATACCTATTAACGAAAATCAGCATAAGTATATAAGATAAAAAAGAGACTTACAAACAAACAAATCGCTTAATATCTATATTATATTTACTCTTTACAGCCAAAACAATCTTTTAGAATGTTTTGTACTAAATAGATAGCTTCAAATTTAAAATTAAGTTATAAGTTGTTTGTAGCATTGAAATTTGATTTAATTGAATATATGTTTTATTGAATTGTAAAAATACAATTCATGGATTCAACTTTCCTTTCCGGTATTTTTTTTAAATGTTAATCCTTACTAAAGTAATAAGTAATATGGTAATCTTAAATAAAACATTTTATTTTATATTATATTCTTTTTTTCAATATTATACAATAAATATTTTGTGCTATTTTTATAATTTAAGTTTATTTTGTCTCTCATTTTAATCTTATATTATGTTTCAATTGTTTTTATATTTTGTCGATATTATTATTTTATATCATAATTTTCAATTTTGACATAACAAAATATTTGATTACTTTTGGAATGAAAATTTATTTTTAGTACTATGCATGTATTGGGAGCATTAGTCAGGTGTAAGTAAAGATAAAATTAAGAAAAGGCGCCAGAAATTAGTCAAATTCTTATTTCACCTTTAATTGCTTAGTTAGATGTTGAAAAACTATACATAATGCTTTCAAAGATTATTTTTTTTATTATTCACGTTATGCTTTTTATTGCGTTTGCATAGTTATATTTTTTAATTAAATACAATAAAATGCACCGAAATATTTTGAAATCACGTAATAATTAATAAATAAAAAAATTTCGAAAAAAAGCAGCAATTCTTAAAAAGGATCTCCAAGCCTTATAGCTGTTGTTGAAATTTTATGGGTATAAAAATAAATTGTTTAACTACATTTTGGATAAAAAACACAATCAGATATTATGCACTTAATATATCATTTGTTTGGTGTCGTTCATATTTTTATATTAAATTATATTTTAATTGGCTTCAATAATCTAGTACTAATCATAGGTACATGGCTATGTAATACAATAATATTTACATTTTTATGAATCGACATGTGTTTCATTTCAGTTTTTGAATTGAGGGTATGGGATTTAAAAATTTAAAGATATTATGATATAATTTTGATATTTCAATAGTTTAAAAATTATTTTAGCGGAGGAGTATTGTCAACACCATTGGTAAATAATGGCATTAATTGATGTCGGAAATCAGATTTTACAAGTTTTCTTACTTGGAATCAATTTTTGAAAAAACAAAAAAAATTTATTTAAAATATTATTGACTATGAGGAAAAAATTTTCTAAATCTCTATTTTATTACTTTTTTTGCATAATTTTATGATTTCAAAACGTTCCCATTAAAACCACTATTAATATTTGGGGAAAACTAATTATTTCTAATAAACATAAACTAAAATGAATTTATGTAAGGAATAGAATCTCATTATATCTATGATAAAGCAATTTTTTTATGTAAAAAATTCTTTTAATACAGTTTATTTATAAGTAGTATAACAATTATTTCCTTCAAGCACAAATAGTAAAATAGGTACTACTTTTGAATGAATACTTACCAGTTTATTATTTATTGAAATATTTAAAAGTAAAAATTTAATAAAACTACATTTTAATGATTTTTAACAAACTTTTATTTTTAGTTCTAGTTGAATTTATTTTATAGTTTATTGTTTTACCTTTGAAATAATGCTCCCTCTGCATTGTGTTTATAATATATATTATGTTTCTACGGAGAATTGAGCTGTTGAACAGAAGTTAAGTTGAAATGTAATGTTGAATTTTCAACTGAATGAAAACTATAGATTCTATGTCAACTTACCCATGAAAACATAATAATAAATTACTTAACATTTGCAATAAACAACTTATTAGATTTTATAGAGTTATGGAGATTGATAACTTTTTTTTTTTCAAATATTCCGATTAAATTAGTTGAGATATTTTCTTATACAAAACGTATCAATTGATCAATTAAAATTGACCTAAACACATGGATATTTTTAGTTTTGTGTATGTTGTTTATATACATATGTGTTTGTTTAAAAAGTTTAACAACTCCATTGAAAAATTTAAGCTAAAGTCTCATTATGCCTTATACCTACTTCCTAATTTATTTCAATTCCTTTTTTTAAACATTATTATGTTGGATTTGTCGTCGATATGCATGGTTGTCGATTTTATTCCCATCTAAGGAGAAAATATATTTGTTCTTATTTATTGAGTTTATTTTTTTTACTTTGAAGATTTTTATTTATTTCATTCAGAATAGTTTATCAAAGAAATTAAATTATCTAAAAATAGTGAAATAAAATATAATTGTAATTATGTTTATAAATAAAAATATTTTGGAAAAAAAAGGCAAGAAATAAAAGAAAAAAAATTTTACAGAATATCAGAACATTCGAGATTAATTAAATCAGTTCGGAGTGTATTTTCTCGTCGTCCTAATCGTATCCCAGATGATATTGAATTAGCTCGTGAGTATTATATTATATAAATTTGTTTTTTGGATTATTAATTATTAATTGTGTACTTTAGAATAAAATAATTTATTAACCTTTTTTTCTAAAATATTAAAAATTGTTTATTGATGATTAAAAATTTTTACAATTTTCATTATTAAAAAATTATTATTAAGTTGACTAGTTCTGCGGGGTTTAAAATATTATAGACAAATATGTACAACGTACAATGTACATTATACATATACAGTGTTATAATCTCTACAAATTTATAAAATTTACTCTCTACAAATTTATAAAATTACTCTGGGGCTGTATAGCATTATATAAAAAAAAAATCCAGATTTCACAAGTACATTTAAAAATATTCAAATTCGACACATTTTATAATATTACTTTGCTGTTTGTAAAGCTTTTTCACAAAAACAAAGATCACTTAACATTACAATAGTATAAGAAATTTCGAAATTGACAATTTTTACCATTATTTTCAGTGGAATTCTACCAAATATCTGTTTAGTTATTAATTATTGTGTTATTTTTTCACGAATTTTATTAAAAAAATTTGTAACTGGATATTTATAAATGCACCCGATTTTTTTTGTAAAAATATTCAGTCTTGTCGTTGGCAGAAATATAAACCAAATTAAAGTTGCAATATTATTATATAATAGTAAATATCGACTTATCATCGTAGATCTAGAAGGTGTTAATAGTTAAATTAAAGGATTTATTGTTATTATTAACAAAAACTGTAATTTAATGTTCGATTCTATAAGTAACTAATCAATATCAGAATTGATCTACAACAAATAAATTGTTGAAAAAAATTTAATTTTTTTAGTCAAATAGTCTCTTGAATATTTTCAATCTTAAATTCTCTTTGTTCGGAAAGTTTGTAATTGTCCCAAAATTTATTTAAGTCCTTCAGTTCAGTAAAAATAAAAAATATTATTTTAATATTTCAAATTTATGATTATTCACAAACCTTTTATTGGTTGTGAAAAACAATAATGGCATTATTAATTTTAGATTAACGAAATTACTTTAAATGCACTTAACTATTATTGTTATTTTTTTGAATTATTTATTTTCCTTAATTGACACCAATTTTGAATTTGAAGGACACACTTTTACCATAACGTTTCTTTTAATACTTAGAATATTTTTAACTTTCATGTATTAAAAGATGTATTTATTAGTAGACATAATGAAATTGTGAAATTGTGAAAGAAAATAAAATGAATTAATTATAATAATAAAGCGTTAATTGAATTGAATTGGTCTCATTGGTCTTATATTTTTGCATTAGAAATTTTTTAATTATAATATTATCATATATTATAACATATTTACTATATTATACGATGACAAAAATAAAATTTTATTAACTTTATCAAAACATGGATTAATCTAAAATATTTTTACGACTTTCAGAAAGAATAAGATTCCTTGATAATGAAAAAAGAGACTAAAACATCATCGATTTTCTGATAATGGTCACAAGGTCTCAATGCAAAAATTTATTTCTTGTACTTAATTTACTGTATTAATATTCAATATGTTTGGAATATTTACATTAACTCTATAACAAAGAAAAAATATTATATTTGTCTTCCTTAAAAAAATTAATTTAACTTAGCACAAAAACAGTGTATGTATTTAAAAAACACTATCACATCACTGATCACAGTATCACAATTTTAGCATAAAAAACACATAAAAGTTAAGATTTGGAATATTTAGGCGCTAATAAAATTTGACTTTAGTTTTAATACATAATCATTAATTTATTACTTATATTAAAAACATATTTTTCTTTCCTAACAGATGGCTATGCATTTTCACAAGAAGAAGGAGGCGTCGTTCCACAGTCGGTGATTATTCGATCTTATGATACTAACGTGAGGAAACCAGAAGGAAATTAGATTGAAAAAAAAAAATCAAATTAACAACAATTTAAAATAATTTAATTTAGTGTTACTGGAAATATTGTTCAAAAATACCGAACTATTATCAATCTTGTTATGTTTTCAGTTCAAAATCGAATTATTAACTGATTTCGAATATTTAACAACACAAAAACTAAAATAATAATATTGTAGTGTTATTATAATAATTTAAAAAAAAAGTAATAATAATAATAACAATTTGTAATCAAAAACAACATTGACCAACACACGTAATCAAAAGGAAAACAGAAATTTTTATTTGTGAACAAGAAAATAACATTAAAAAATTAGATATGAAGGGCGCCCGCGCGTCAATATAAATTCAAGGACATAGTATAATTTCACCTTAATTTTTATTAATTTTTTTTTATTTTTGTTCCTTTATTATATTTATATTTATTGTTTTATTTTTTTTTATTTTAACATCAAATCAAATTAAATTAATGTAAATATGGGAAAGTTAAATAGTATGAATATATATATATATATTTTTTGTTGTGCTCTCAAAAGTTTTTCACGGCAATTGAAATTATATAAATGATTACACACTCAAGATTAAATACCTACCCAACAATTAAAAATTTTCTTTCACTTTGACGATGAACTTCTCTCACCGCTGCTGATGTATTTCATGTCACAGTTTTAACTAAACAAAGAGTTTCAACGAAGAGTTGAATTGAATTGAATATTTCGTATTAAGTGATGGATCATTATTGGTTTTAAGATAAATGATTCTAATACAAAAGGTAAAAAGGTTAAAAAATGATGTTTTTGTTGAACAAGAAAATACCAAACAAACTATTTATTATCAATTACTATGTATATGACTGTATCATTAAAAAAGGCAGCTATGAAAAATTTTACAATTGAATTAATTCTTTTTAAGGGCATTAAAAAAAGGTATTTAAAACCAAACTCAACTGAATCTATAAGTTCTTTACATGAGTAAAACTCTAGATAGAATATATATTTTGTAATTATAATTTATAAACATTATCATAAATTTCATTAATACATAAAATACATGAATACAAAGAAAATTATAACAATGTAAAATATAATAATAATAACATGATATTATCTATGTTTTAGAAAATTTTGTAAATAACATGTATGTACATATTGAAAAGATATTTTCTTGTAAACAAGTGTTAAATATATTCTTTAAGCGCATTAATTCATTGTATATAATACAATATAATATTATATCCTTTTTATCATTAGTTTTACGTTTGAAATTTGAAAATAGTTATTTTTTTTATTAAACTCGTACTATCAAATCTAATGTTACTTTTTTAGACATTTGAGATTATCAAAAATAATAATAAAAGTCCTAACTAAGGCATTTTATAATTTTAAAATTTTAACACTGAATCAAACACCGTTTTTGTAATCTAAACGTAATAATTAGTGGAACATTCTTTTTTTATCAAGATGCCTTCATTTAAAATTAGCTTAAATATTAGAAGCGAACAGCAATGTAATGAAAAGATTAAATTCTTTAAAAATACTTCGGATTAGAAGATAATTTTTGGTAATCATACAAGAAAAATGGTTCAAGCACAAAAGGCTTATGGAATGCATCATTTTTATCTTTGAGAATGGCTTTTTTATTCTATATAATAATTAAATTAATTATATGTAAATAAATATACAAAATTATTTTAAAATAATAAATTGCGTTTACAACTTAAAAAAAGGCAACCGCAAATGCTATGAAAAATCACGAAACTGAATTAATCCTTTTTACAATTAAAAAAATGTCTGAGACCAAACTCAATTGACTATATAAGTACTTATGAGTCAAAAATGACCAAAAACTGATTTTGTTTTCTTGTAGGGTTTATTTATTTTAGCGATTTTAGCTTACAAACAGTATTATTCTAACGAAAATATAATAATATTATAAATAAACAATACACACACCGTCATTTTAGTATCTACCACATTTTCCCATACATACCAGTAGTTCCAAAGATTATATTCAGTGGTTGGCAATTAGTACTGTTTATAACTATAACCATTGAGTATATAATAGTACAGGGATGGGGAACCTTTTTAGATATAAAGGCCGCATTGACTATGCCCATTTCCCAAGAAGGCCGCACATAGTAGTTTTAATGCTGAATATAAGTAGGTATGATTAGATTCTTAGCTATACTTTTTATTTTAATATGTATATATTTGCATAATAAAGAAATACAAGCACAATAAAAAGTATTTTGTGAAAAAAAGATAAATAAGAAGTATATTGTTTAACTTTAATGAAGTTTAATGCCAAGAAAGCTGCATTTTACCCTTTTTTCAACCGGAGCATAAGGCCGCCTTTTGTCCTCAAAAAGGCCGCATGCGGCCTTAAGGCCGCAGGTTCCCCACCCCTGTATAGTATATAATACTAAATGCTGTAACAAATACACCATTATGATCATACCGACTTATAAACAATCGTATATATTGAGAAAAATATAAATTATTTAAATAGCTTGAACCTATTCAAATGATGGTCGATCGGAATGCTATTGGACAGTTTTGAAGACTATCAATCAATATATAAATCAGTTCGACAGATTTATTATTATATAGTTTTTATTATAAACACAGACATTTTTTTTTACGGCGAGTTATTATATTACGGCATATATTATAATACATTATAGAAATAAGATAATTGGTTTAAATTAAGAAATGCACATAAAATAAATTTTGCTAGGTTGTTTCGTTTAACTTCACAATCACTGCTTTTTTCAATCTTAAGTCAAAAGTAAAAACGGCCATATGAGAATTCACATATTTATATAAACCTATATTTTTTAAAGCCCTTGGCCAAGCAAATTATGTTAATATTGCCGTGTTTTTTATTTATTGATTTTAAATGTATATAATTATAATTATATAATATAGCTTTATGGAAAAAAATATGTAAATAAATTACTTTTACACTAAGAAGATTTCACTTTGTAAATTGAGGAAAATATTTTTACTAACTTTTATAGTAAAAAACTAGAATTTTTTTTTTTTGCAAATCTTGTTTAAATTTCTTTATATCACTTTCTTTTATTTTATAAAATTGTATTTATTTTATAAATACAATTTTAAATTAAAATTTCAACCGACTAAGGAATACGGATATTTTTATCAACTAAAAAGCAAAATTTCTAATCAAAAAACAATTTTTTTTCTTAAGTTTTCTTCAATACATAATAGAACAATCCTAAAAAAAATTTCAATTAAAAAATCTAAGCTCCCAATCTGGTTTTATTTCTTGTTTTGTTTGGGTATTACAATTTATTAAAAAATAATTTGGTCAGACCGTACAATAATAAACATTTTCTAAAAAAAAATTTTTTAAAATGTATGCACTAATATAGATTTCCACTTTTTAATTTTATTTATTTACATGATTATATAGAATTCATTAATATCTTGTTCGCACCTAAAAATATTTCCCAAAAAAAAGGAAAATTTTCATTTTTAAAAGTGCTTTTCATACTCCTAAGCTTCTACTTTTTAATAATGGAGAATTAATGTTTTTATCCAAACAACAAATAAATTTATACCTGATTTTAGCAAAAAATATTAATACTTAATGTAAAAATAAAATAATATTGTATACTATAATTTAAAAAGATTGAAATTAATAAAATTTAAATTAATGAAAATCAACTGTAATAAAAAAAAAATACTTATTATCTCTATATATATAAATATTATACCATAATATTTACAAAAAGAAAATTAAAATCGATTGAAATTATGAAAATAAAAATAAAAAGAAACAAAACAAAATAAAAACAAAACTTGTTAATCAAATAAAATTAATGTTTTTCTTGTTTCGTTTATTTCCATTTCACACTTAGGTAGTTGAAAATATAAAACCTTGGTAAAAAGTGAACATAATATAACATAATATTAATTTTGAAAATTATAAATATGATTAAGAACTTGAGTCTTAGTATTAGACTAGTCCTAAAATATCAAATAATATATTGTTTCAATCTCGATTAATAAGCGTTTAAAATCTTGTTAGGCAAAGCCTTTTTCATTAAAAATATTTGGAATTTTGAGTTTCTATATTGAGATTTCTTCGAAGTAATTTTAAACTTATTAAGAATGCGTAATTTCGTGCACTGGAAAATTCGTATTACATTATTTAAAAAAAAATCCAAAATACGTTGTTTCTATGGTAGTGTACTATGTTAAAGTCCAAGTCTTTTTATTTTACTTTTGACAAACTTTTCTCATAATTTCAAAAATGATGAAAACTAAGTTTCCACAAACTACCAACTAAGTTCATTAAAAAAAGTATTAAAAAGAATATAAATATCGAAATATTATTATTCCTATTCTTTTCTTGTAATTATGAATTGTATTTATTTATTTCGTTTTTTTTATGATATAAAAAACTTGAATAATATCTTATTTGCGGACCATACTGGTTAGTTCAGCAGTTTAACACGTGATTATAATGTGTTAAAATTTTTATATGCATATAGGAAGTCTTTGCACTTCTTTCTCATTTCAAGTCTACATATTATTTTAATATGGAAATTTTTGAAGTATATATTCATATTGTTGCATCGATCAATTAAATTTTTGGGGCGACAAATGAGAGAAACAAAATCTATAAATTTCAACATAATCTATAAAAAAAAGTAAAATACTTAATGTAGCCACAAATGAATTTTAATTGTTTATATGAATTATTTATTATTCTGCTTACGTACAAACAATTTTTTAAGAAAATCTAATTTGATAAAAAAAAAAAATGTATATATTAGAATTTTAATTTTTTTAATTAAAAATTAATTAACTTTCAAACGAATTTAAAAGAAGATTAATTTCTTAATATCAAAATTTAAAATAATGAAAAATAGCTTCTTAAACGGATAAAAATGGCTATACAATACACTAGTCTAGTTCTCATCAGGCTTCATCATGTAAGAGTTGCGGCTACATAATTAGAAGACAGGCAAAGTTGATTAGAAAAATGTATTAATTTCTTTGCAGAGATATAATCATAATACATGTTTGAATATTGTTTAAAATTTTGATTTTCGTAAAAAAATCATCGAATCATAATAATGATTTTTAGATAGTTATCCACGAAAATCTAATATAATCTAATCGTAGAATAAACTTTTCAATAAACAACGTTACAAGAGAAATCATATTCATCTGCATTGGACTTTGTACCCGGCGTACATTATTATAACAACATGAGTAAATCAACTACAAAAATGTATCTTATAACTATACAAAATTGTATTGTCGCATGCTCACAATAACGAAATCAGTCACAAAGCTACATACATTTTTTTTTTGAAGGTATATAGAAAAAAAAATTTTAGTTTGGAAGAAGTCGTCGTGGTTGTTGCGGGTAATTGAGAAAAAAAATAAATAAATAATAAAAACAAAAGTTTTTTATTTTAATATTTTTGATTATTTTTACAAAATTAATCAGAATATAGTGAAAAATATCTTTATTTTAGTATTTTAGGTATATTTTGTGTTTTCAAAAATGCAAATTTGAATAATAAACTATTTGCCAAATTTTATCTTACAATTTTCTTCTTCTCAATTAATTTTATTTAAAATAAAATTATCTTTAAAGTTAGCAGAACATCATAGGGAAAAGCTCAAAATCACTCCATATTTGGTCAAAAATCAATAATATTGGAGATCAATAAGTCTTACATCATAAAAACAAGGCACATTTTCGAATTCATATGTGTTCAAAATCATAATATAATAAGTAAAAGAAATAAAAAATTAAAATAACAAAACATAAAGAAAAACAAAATAAATTAAAAATAAATTAAGTTAAATTAAATTAAAAGTTTTATTATTAAAAAAAAAAAAAGATGTCACTCTTTCGTTCAACTTTGCGGTTAGTAACAACAAAATCTCAAATATTAAAATCAGAATCAAATAAATTTAATAAACGTAAAAATTTATTGGTTCCCACGACATTCGGATTGATTGGTGTTTTAAATACGAATTCAGAAGTTCAGCAACAAAGATTTCTGTCATCTACAGCTGTTATAATGGCAAACACTAATGAGAAACAAAAAAGAATTTATTTCAAATCGAATGAAAACTTATTGTCTCCAAATAATAAATCTATTTTGATTGAAAATGTTACCGATTTTAGATTGCAACAAAGAAACCATGTAAGTTAGTTGCATTCTTTTTTTTTTTTATTTCCTAAATTTCTTGATCTTTTTTTAGAATATTATATTAATTTTATGCACGGAAAGCTTTTATGTTATAAATAAATTTAAATAAATATAAAAAAAAGAAGGAAATTAAAATTGTAGGTACCTATAAGTATATGATTTTTAAGCAATACTATATTTTTGCAAAACGAATATGTGTATGTGGTATGCGACAGTTTGTTTACATATTTTATTGAAATTATGTAGTTAGACAATTGACATTCTACGAGAAAATAAATATCAACTTTTTATGTTCGATGTTCCTAAGCAAAAAAAAATTAATATTAGGAAATTAAGAAAAAATTATTGTTAACATTTGCCACAAAATAGTTTAATTAAATTCCATAAAAAATTATTGAAAAAGTAGAAACTTATGTATGGGAAGTACTTTTACATTTACAACTTCCAGAGATGAACGGATATTAGGATCTTAACGTTCTTTATTAATCTTCAAAAAATTGAAATCATTTCAAAATTGAAAGCATTAATTTAATCTTAGAGATAATATTTTAGCATGCAACACAGATACAAAACTTAAACATTCTTTAGTAAGTAAATATGGTGAAAAAAATGTCCATAATATTTTCCAAATAATGACTGGGTTGTTATAATTATAACTCACAATTAAGAAAAATTGCAAATTTAACTCTGAATGATTATTGTAATCATTGTACACTGTATAAGTTAAATCAATTTATTTATTCAATATTTCAATATCGAGTTTTATTTTCTATAAATTCTATAGAATGTAGAGTTTACGATTTTTATTCGTTTCCTCCTCACTTGTAATTTAAAAAACATCAAAATCTTGTATACGCCTCAAAAAAGTATACAATGTATTTATTACATAGAATAATTAGTATAAAGGAGAACTATTAATGGTGTGGTAAGAAGTAAGTGTTGAAAATCAAAAATGCACCCCCCCCCCCCCCCCCCCCCCTTGAACTAATATTAGTTTCCGTTGTTTATAAAAATTAAAAAATTCACCTTGATTTTTGATGAATATTTTCAAAGTAATAATGAAAATTTATTCTCATATTATTAAGTTATTTTTGTCGAGGGAAAAGTATTTTATTATCAATATAGTAGTATTATTGATTGCAACATGAAATTTTAATGTATTTCGTGAAATCTTCGGTATGTGTAGTTAAGGGTTATCAAAACAAAACAGAATTGTTAATGGATTTTTCGAGGACAACTTTTCAAAATGTTTTTGTTTATAGTTTATATTTTTCCAATAGTATTAAGGTATAATTTAGTTCTCCCATATATTTTGGACATTTGTCTTATAATTTCAATTTCGAACAATTGTTAACTTAGTTATATTTTGAAGATGCCTTGATTTCTTATTTTAATTCTCTTTTGCCGAAAAAATTATATAAATGAAAATTGGAAGATTTAATAAAATATGTATATGTCACTATTATTGCGTCGATTTAATATTTAAACGAAATAATATTTCGATTTATAATAAATAATAATTATGTGTAATTAATGATTATACATTTTTTTTTCATCAGCGGAACATTTTTAATTACACATTTATTATAAATTATTATAAACCTTAAACATTAAAAATTAAAATTATAAATAAATATAATAAAAATTATCTAACTAACTTTATATACATATGTAAGTAATCCATGATCATCAAACTTTGTATTACAAAATTTCAATATGTATAGGTAATTAAATTAAAAAAAATAATGATTGGCTTCAGAACTTATTGAAAATAAATTAAAATAAGAAAATGAGTGATTGAAAAAAAATTTAAATTCTAACCTTCTTTTTTGATGATTTTTACCATAAGTATCTTAGATTTATGTACCTATAACAATTTATAAAAAATTCATAAAGTATATTTTAGATATAATTTAAATTATTTTTCATTTAAATAATGGTGGAAATATTCTGTTTTCAGCATCTCCTAAGAGTTAAAGTAGGTGCACTCTAATTGTTAGTGAAATTTCTTTTTCCAGAAAAAAGAGTCAAAGACTAGTAATTTAACTTGAAATCGTTTAAATTCTCAATATGTATACAAACATGCTTGTACTTTAGACCAAAATTTCTCGCAATTTTTTTGCATGACCTTTGGAATTGAAATGCTACATTTTTTTTTGTTTTAATTAAATTTTTTGTCATCATCATAATTATTGACTTATACATACAAAGATAGCAAATTTTATTTACTTTAATACATGCAAAGTGAAATGTCAAGTGCAAGGATTATTTAACTATAAAATATGAGCTAATTTTGAAATCATATTAATTATTCATTCTATTTTATCAAAATTTTAACAAAATATAAATAATAAAAAAACAAAATTATTCAGAACGTTGAAACGTGGTATATACGTATGGTGGAATTTTGCCAAATGTTCAAAGTTCTATAAGTTCGAAATAAAAAATAATTGTATTTATTATGTATCTTTTTTAATTACAGATCATTTTTCATTATATATTTATGATTGAAACATATTTCAAGTAATATCGAATCCTGATATGTCCGATTCGTTATTACCAAATAAATAAAGAACTATATAGGAAAGTAGGAAAATGCTATTTTTTTTTTTTAAATATTCTAATTGGCGTTCATTCTAACAAAGTTTTGTGCCAAGATTAACTTATAGTCATAGTGTATAAAGAAAGAGAACAACTTTATCCAAAGTTTCTCAACGTTAATAAAAAGGAATTTAAATCTATTTTGAATTTTAAGTTGATACATCGCAATCTTTGATAATCATTATTTCCAATGAATTCTTTTGTTTCGTATCGAATTCACTTTCAATAGTAAAATTAAAAGTAAAATTTTTTATGAATATTAAAATATCAACAAAATTTTTAGTTTAACTTTTTCAACTCAGCGAAAACATTGAGACAAAAGCGAAAATGGAATAAATGAATAAACATTAATGAACTTAAAAAAAATACATTTAAATAAAAAGTAGTTTGTAAGTAATAACCTTGAAAATCTAAATAATTAATCTAGTAGTTGCGAATAAATATTGGTAGTAAACCTAAACAAAGTATAGTCACTTACTTATCTTAATTTTTAAATTTTTGGTAAAACATAAATATGTTAAAAAGAAATAAGAATTTTATAGAGTGTTATTTTCAAATATTTTACAGCTTATATTTTTACATTATAAAGTTGTTAAAGTTTTGAAATTAAAAAAACCTCAATTTCAAAACGCCAAGTTATTAACGACAAATATTTTTAAAAGTTTTAATTACTTTCATACATTTTTTCCATATTATTTTTTAATTAAATCGTTAACTTGAATTAATTGATAATAAAATATACTTACTTAAGTATATTATTTTCACTTTAACAAAATTTAATATGAAAAACTGGTATCGAAATATAATGAATTTTTTAATCCTTGATCCTTGATCTTTATAAACTCTTACAATTTTAAAGTATTTAATTGTTAAAGGTATAAGCTATTAAAACTGAAATTCGATTCATAAATTTAAAAAAATTAATTAAAAAAATGAATTATTGAAGTAAGGTTCACAAAATTAATTATAACAAAAAGTACCTACCTAATTATAAACAAAATTTCAGTAGGTACATCAAAATATTAATATTTAATTTTTGAATCGTCTGATAGTTTATAATGGTGTCTGTGAACTATTATATTTTGTGAAATAAAGTATGTGTATAAATTGTGGAGTCTATATATCAATAGTATAATTAATTACATTTTTACTATGAAACTTTACTGGCAAATACTTCTTGTATACATATACGTAGCTCGTACCACATACGTATTCGAACATTATTTATCTCTGTAGCTAGAGTACTATAAATTATTATGTATTATTAAAAGCTTTCTACAAATTACTAGTTTTATTTGAGAAAAAGTTTATATTAAAAAAAATGAAAATTCGTTCTTATCAATTTTTAAGTTTTTAATAGTAAGTTCTTAATAATTTCTCTGTTATAATTATATTAATCGATCGACTAAGAAAAGTCTACTAAGACATTTGAGAATTAATTTTTTAATTAACATTGTAAGGTAATACAAGTATTTAAGTAGGTGTTTTATTTGATGTAAGAAACGCGTTTTGAAGAGGATCGAAGTTCAAAATACACAACTTAATTGCAATTCTTTATGGATTAGAAGTAGTTATATTATTTTATTGAAATTTTTAATAGATTAAGATTATATTTTAAATTTGTAAATTTTACGAATTAAATAAAAAAAATAATAATTGTTATATTTTCAGATGTCCACTGGAATGGATAAAAATCAAAAGATTAGTAAACAACCACTTTTGACATATGAAATTACCAAAAATATAACATTGATATCAGAAAGAAAGCTTATTGCTTCATTGGATCGGAAAACAATGCGGTAATTTTTTTATTTATTTTTTTAATATATTATATAATTTTTTTTAGGTATAGGATAGGTTGATTAATTTAGTTTTGCCGTTCAACGTTTAAAACGAATTATTTCAGAAAATTGTAATATTATTATCGCAAAGTAATTAAAAAAGTGTTTTAATTAGCTTGTATAAATTACTATCTGTCCCGGCAAACTGTGTTTTGCCATATAAATATTTCTCAATTTTTCTTAATGTAAAATTTTCACAGTTTTTCGCGGGTTAGCCGCGTACTAGCCGCCGATACCGGAAAACTTTTACAAATTTACTCAAATAGTTTTCCTTTAAAATGGACAAATAAGTACCTATATCTTAATAATCAATTTTATATATCAAGATTATTGAAAAATTGTATTTGATAATACAATTTTTTATTTTTTTTAATATTTATTTATTTTTTAATTTCAAATAAGTTTCTATTTAATTTTTTCTATTATACATAATTTCTTTGTGACCCTTTGCTTATTATCATATTGTTGTGTAAATTGAGCAGACTACTCTAAATAATAGATCGATTAGAATAGACCTTGAGGAATGGTATCGTCCTTACTTGTTCCGTTCCGTATTGGATTTTTTTTTTCGTATTTAAATTTTCTTAAAATCTAAATATTATGGAGGAAAACTATGTAATGTACTCTCAAAAAAGAAAAAAATGTTTCCTATTTTTTTTAGACTAACAGAACCATTTAATAGACCATTAGTTCTTTTATTTGCTTGGATGTTGGCGAGTAAAAAACACTTGATGAAATATGCTAAAATTTACACAGATTTAGGTTTTGTCGTTTTAACAATTGAATTAAATCCTTGGCAATTAATGTGGCCAACAAAAGGAAGTCAAGTTGTTGCAAAAGATGTATTAAATTTTATTGAAAATAATACAGAAATTTCTTTAATGACAATACATGGATTCTCTGTAGGCGGTTATTTATGGGGTGAAGTTATGGCACTTATGTCTCATGATTTACCAAAGTATGTTTAAATTATAAAATTTCTTTGTACAAAATGTAAAATACTTTTAAATTCTTAGATATCAACCGATTTTGGATAAAATTAAAGCACAAATTTGGGATAGTGCTGCTGATATTACAGAAATTCCAATAGGTTTCCCAAAGGCTGTTTTTCCAAATAATCAAACATTGCAAAAAGCACTTAGGAGTTATGTTGTGTAAGTATATAATGTTGATTTCAGATTATAACTAATGTTTTGCGATTATGAACGTAATAGATAATGAAAATCTTTTATAATTATTTTTTAGTTATCATATGAAAACATTCCATGAAGTGGCAACTGTTCATTACGCTAGATCCAGCCAACTGTTTCATTTCCCTCTCCTTAAAGCGCCTGCATTATTCTTAGTTTCGAAAACTGATCCCATTGGTGCCGCGGCTTCAAATTGGAATGTGAAAGAAGGTATATTTTTTCGAAAACTATTTTTTGTTATGTTAATTTTTGAATTATTCAAAAATTATTACCAATAACTTAATAATGAAGTAATTACTTGCATTATTTAAATAGTTTTTCCTAAAGTGTTTGAAATAACATTCCGCCTGGGTGAATAATTAACATTCTTTAACTTTTTTTTCTATTATTTCCTAAAATTAAAAATAAATTAATTCTGATTAGTTTTTAAATCAGAAAATGTTTTGGTAGTGTTCAATTCATTTGTATAATATATAAAATTACATATTTACATGTAATTTGTTGTTGGGTATAAAATATACAAAACAGATTATACAAATAAGCAATAATTCGAATTATAAATAATAAGCAATGTAAATAATGGTTTATTGTTCCTTCCGATCCCAATCACACATCTTTAATGGTGTATATAAGATTTCGTATTTCATATTTTGATAAAATTGGTAATGTGTCCATTTTGACGATTTTTATGTAAGTTATTAAAGTAATAATTATTATTCTTAAAAATTGTAAATTCAACTCATCAACGCAAAATTTTAATAAAAATTGTAAGTGTAACAAACTACTTTATTAGTGCTCATATTGTCAATTATTATTTAAATAAGCAACAAGCTTCAACAGCTAAAATTGAAGAAAAGAATCATTTTTTTTTACTTTGATGGCAAGTTTTTTCCATGAAAATGTCGAACGTCAAGCATTAAAATTATTCCATATATTACTAAAAACCTTTCTTTTCCTAAATTCTAGACCATGAATCAGCAGGAGTTAAGACTTCTTGGCATTGTTGGGATAAATCACCACATATTATGCATTACCAATTCCATCCAGAAGAATATTTGGCATTAGTTTATAAGCATATAGAAGAAACGGGTGTTTTAAATAGTATTGCACAAAAAACCAGAGCAAAATTATAAATTATAAAATTTTTGTATTTTAAATGCTTCAGACTGGAATCTTTAATTACCACAAATTATTTATCTTTATTTATAATTATTAGCAAATAAAAATATAACTCTAAGCAGATAATATTCTCAGATTTTCTCAATTACTTTATATTATTTTTTCCATGGCTAGCATCTGAATTCTTATCCTGTTAGTTTTTTGAACATCAATTTACTAATCTTTTTGCTCAAATTGTACATAAAAGTATTATTTATGAGAAAATGAACGTTAAGTAATAAAAATATAGCTTTAATATTTGTATATACGTGTTTTTGGTAATTAATGTTATTTCCTTAATGTTAAAAATACATGACTCAGCATTTTTGTTATAAAAATGATTTTCTCTATAGTTTCTTTGAATAAAATAATTATATACCCCAACAAAATTATTCCCACTGTATATAGACTATTGAAAAAAATAAACAAAAAATAATTATATTCTATTTAAGTTTTATATCATTCAGATGCTTGTTTATTTTATAAATTTTTGTATATTTCCTATTATAAAGTAATAAATTGTATTATACATATTCAATAATGCAAAGTTCATGAAATAAAAAAGAAATTATTGCATTTTTCTCAAAAATAAGAAAGAACATTACTTCTGAGTTATGACATAACTGTTATATAGGTTATTCTAAAACGATTTAGTTGCAGAGCTTTACATTACTTTGAGTAGTACCTTATCTTTTAATATTATAGTACGTTCAAAACTTATAACTTTGAGTACATACTTTATCTTGTAGTAAAACTGCACAATTTGGTTTATAATTACCAAAATTATTTTTGAAATAATGTTAAAAAGAAACTTCATTTATAAAAATTGGTGTTGTTGAACTATTGAAAATCAATTAAATGATTAACTGCTTGACTTGGTTCGCATCGTACGATAAAGTGTTTCCGATGAACAACATAATTCCTTAGTCCTGTGAGTAATTGGTGAAAATTTAAAAAAAAAAAAAAATCTAAAATTAAAATATTTATTTTTCTACTAAACTTTATTAACATTTTAATGTACAGACTTATTGAATCTTTTTATTCTCATGTAAAAATAATTAAATGTACTAAAATTTTAAACTACTTATAACTTATAATTTCAGTTTTGTAATTCATTAATGTTATTTGTTAAGAAATCATTTTGGTGTCATTTGGGTGCCTATTATAAGTTATTATTCTTTAAAAAATTTAGTTTCGATCGAATAAATTATACAAAAATGTATTTTTATTATTTTTTTTATTTTGTAGCATGGGATTCGGCCGGTGTTAAAACTACATGGAAATGTTGGGAAAAATCACCCCATGTTCAGCATTATCAATTTCATCGAGACGATTACTTACTATTTGTCTACAAACATTTGGAAGA
Organism: Hybos culiciformis; assembly: GCA_964007475.1. Classification (NCBI taxonomy): domain Eukaryota; kingdom Metazoa; phylum Arthropoda; class Insecta; order Diptera; family Hybotidae; genus Hybos; species Hybos culiciformis. The sequence goes on along the minus strand of OZ023273.1, from coordinate 146,027,073 downwards.
AGCAAATGTTTTAGAATGCGCGGAAAGGAGCAGGGCAAACTTGAATTGAAAATATCAAATGTATTGTATTTATTAGAATTCTAACGGAAAAATTAAATTTTTCAGAAAATTATTTCAATTTAAAATTATCTCAAAAAATATCAGGATTACAAAGCTTTTCTAATATCGTTAGATATTGTAAAATATAGTGTTATTTATATTTCTGTCGATATTAATTACTTGTTTCCAATTAAATATCTATTGAAATCGCTTAAGTGCTTTCGATATAAATATTGTAGTCGGACTCTTGAAAAATGAATTCTAGTAAATAAAAATTATGTTTGCATACTAATAAATGTATAATTTCTCAACTTATTTAGAAACTTATAGGAATTATTATTAAGGTCTTCTCGGAAAAAATTATGGTAATAAAAAAACTTTCTTTAGTGAAGCATTAACATTTTAAGTATCCAATTGATCCAATTGATCCAATTGATCCAATTGATGATGAGAAATCAAAAATTTAAACCTTGCAAGTTATTATTATAAAACATTTTCAAATATATTTTACGTCAACATCAACATAGTATTTTAAAAGTGGTGTTTATATTTTTAAAGTTTTCAAGAATATTGAAATTATAAACTACTTGGAATTTACATAATAATTAAAGATCAATGTTGAATTAATAACTAGTAATCTTGTACTTATCAAAATTTCAATAAAAACATAAAATTTTTAAAGTTTCGAGAAATCCGCAAAATTTAAATCTGGGAAGAAATTAAATGTCAATTAGATTTTCTATTCCCAACCATAATAACTAACTTTTTCTTTGAATTGGTAAAATGCACATGATAATAGTTAATAAAAAGATTTGGATAATATAATTTAAACATTAATATTTTAATCCTTTTAGTTTACAAAATTTTAACGGCAATTGTGGTTTAAAAGTACCCAGATAGCCAGATTTTAATATATTTTCGATACATATATTTAAAAAATAACACAATAAATAAATTGCTTAGAAATCAATATATTAAATATTTTGCTATTAGGGAGGTTATAAATTTTAAAAGTTAAGTTTAAAAATGCACGTAAGTAAAAAAGGCTAGTTTGTATTTTAAGTATTTTTATTTTCATTCTCTTTGCATAAAAATAAAATAGTTTGTTCTTGAAATTTACAAACTTTTGAATGAAAGTTTTCAAAATTTAATTGATTACATTATCTTAATAGAATTATGAACAAAATAAGTTTGTACAAACGAAGAATTAAGAATTTTATTGAATTAAAAATTGTTTTTCGATATTCATAAAAAGTAATGTACATGGTTATTACAATAAAAAAATTATAGCCTATAAATTGTTTGGCATATTTTATCTATTATTTTCAGATTAATGCTTCTTATTTAAAAATGGATCTAAAAGTTCATCATATGTTGGAATCGAATGTTTATTAAAATTTGAAAAAAAAAGTTATTTTCTCACTAAAAAATAAGTGTAGTAAATTTATCATATGAAATGCTTTGCTTCTATCCTAACTAACTGATATTGAACACTTTTAAAGTAAGCTAAAATAAATTTCTAGTGAAATTCGTAACGATTTAATTTCAGTTGAAAGAATCTACTATGCTATATGCATACTAATAGAGATGATAAAGTATAAGATATTGCAAGCTAAAAATTGTTTAAATTTTTTTAGGAAAAAAATTAATACTGGCTATTAAAAGTACAAAAGCATTGTACAACATGTAATCTTTTAAAGCTTTATTATCAATTTTGCTTTTTAGTTTTTAAGTTTGTTAATTTCCAATTTTAAGTTCTCTCCAAATTGTGTAATATTTGTATTTTATTTAGCCCATATTATGTCAAAACTAAAAAAAACGACCATATGCTTCCGTCAAATGTCCTTTCGCTCGACTGTCTTTCTACTACGAAAATGTTTATATTTCTCGATATAAAAAATATAATTGTCGTTCGTATTTAACCCATTTCACCGTTAAACTTATAATAATAATGAATAAAATTTAAACTGAACGAACCGTTAAAAATAATAAAAGATACTTATATCTTCTGCAAACAACTTCATACAAATTAAATAATGTCATTTCTTTTATATTTTCTTTTATTTAAACTTGACTGTGCTATTAGTCAAAAGCAGCTGGGTTCTGTATTTGTTAAAAAAATTTATAGTTTAACAAGCAAATTATTTAACTTAAGCAAAAATATAATTTAAAGCTAAAATAAAGAAAAAAAAATATTAAAAAATGAATATTTCTCTGCCTGACTTCGATGTTAAGAAAATAATAAAAGGTGCTGGTTCCACAATTTCCAGAGTTGTTCAGGTAGGTAGAAAAAAAGAAGAAATGAATGAAAAACTATTACAATTTATCGATTATGTACAAAACCATTTTTTTTTTCAATTTTTTTTTATTTTGTATATATAGTTAACTGAAGAAAAGTTTGGAGCTGCAGAAAAAACCGAATTGGGTAAAATCATTTTAAACTAATTTTATTAATTGAAAAATGTTAAATTAATATTTTTTTCAGACTCCAATTTTGAGAATTTAGCTGAGCGTGCCGAATGCACTAAAATATGGACAGAGAAAATCGTTAAGGACACTGAATCTATTTTGATTCCCAATCCAGGTATATAATTTTAACTTTTTTAACATTTTCGTGTGTGATATTTAGAAGCCTAAAATTGGTTTACAGGAAATCGAGTCGAAGATTTTATTTATCAAAAAATTGAGAAAAAGAAACCACAAAGACTTAGTAATTTAGAGTACTTAGGGTTGGATATGATTGAAGCCGGAGGTGATTTTGGCCAGGTAAGTACAATTTTATGTTTTAATACGAAAATAATATATTACATATATTACTTTATTATGTAATATTGTATGATAAACATTTTTAGGATACAGAATATGGTAAAGTTTTAATTAAAGTTGGTCAAGCTGAACAGAAATTAGGAATTTGTGAACGTGATTTTATTGGTTCAGCCGCAATATCTTTTACAGAACCGTTGAAGAAATTTTTGGACGGTGAAATGAAGACAATAACTAAAGAGAAGGGTATTTTAGAGTCGAAAAGGTAAATTTGTGTGAAAAAATATTTTCATTAAATGTGTATACTTTTAAAGCTTAATCATTTTTAAATTTTTAGACTTGATTTAGACGCATGTAAAGCACGTGTTCGCAAAGCTCGATCAATGTTGGGACAGCAAGCGGTAAGAAATTAATTTTGTCATAAAAGCATGCTGCACATATAATGCTAAATTAAGTAACACATAAATGTGTACAGTCGTAATGTATAAATGTATATCTTTTAACTTATGCTGCTTTGGATTTATCAACAAATTTATAGAAAGATGGAATTTCTCCTGAAGCTGCTTTAGAACAGGTATCTGATCCTTTTTGAATAAAACTTATAAATTGCTGTTTTAAAGCTTCTAGACGTTTATGTTTGTAGTACGTTTTGCCTTATACATTTATACCACAATACACGAATTTAGTTCCTTACATATTTTGTCTTCATAATATTTGCTTCTGTTTTTTAATAAAATCCCAGACAAAAAAATGTCATTTCGGTTTCAATATAAAAAAAAATTAATATTAAACCATTGTAATGATTCGCGAAGGTTAAGCTTTATGAAAAGCATAAAAAATTATATTCTTTTATCTTCTGTAGGTATTATTTATATATTATAAAGGCTTCGCACGCAACTGTGTGAGAATTACCAAGGATATGTAAATAATTTCAAATTCTTGTTTATTTTCAGGTTTTAAATTTTTTAAACATTTATGCATTGTTACAAATCAATGTCGAACATTTCAAATGTAAAATTATTTCAAAATTATGACGTTATTCGATTTTCGACAATTAATTAAAGCTGAAATAATTCCCTGTCTACTCTGTAGGTTCCTACATGTATTCGTTTTTCAGCTTTCTAAACATGTATTAATTAAGTAATAATAAGATAAAACTTAGGATACGTAGTTTCCTATTATTACCTTTAGATCTAATGCAAGATAAATCGAGTTAATAATAATAATTTCATAATGACAATTTACATTTAACTTATTTTAAAATATTTTATTCCAATTAAAGGCTGAACGAGATTTAAGAATTGCACAAGCTGATTTTGATCGCCAATCGGAACTGACCAAGGTATTTATTAATAAATTCGTCTTAATTGTAATTTTTAACCAATTTCTTCACAAATTGGAAAAAGTAACTTTAGTCTAACGTTGTTTAGTGAAATCTGTTGTCTAACTATCTTTATTAAAAATATTAAAATAATAAAAGATTTAATTTTTTATAGATATTACTGGAAGGGATAAGTACATCACAACAGTCACATTTGAAGTATTTGCATGCATTTGTTGAAACGCAAGTACGTCATTATGGACAATGTATTTCAATTATGAATGATTTACAACGTGAATTAGCTGGGTAAGAAAAAAAATCGTATGTTTTAATAACCTTGTAGAACCACAGCTTAATTTAATAAAATATGGATCCACAACATTACGTAGAATTTGATTTAATTCATCTAAAAAGCTTGATAAAATAAAAAAAAATTTATTATTAAAAAACAAATTTTTAATAATTTTTTTTTTTGGGAAAAAATATCGAACTCACAAAGTTAGTTGAATAATTTCCAGGTTAAAAGTCAGATAAATGGTTAAATAATTAACTTCTTTAAAGTAACTTATTTCTTTTTTTAAATTTTTCAAAATATATATCCACACATATATGGATAAGCATTCAGTGTTGTTTCCGAATATTGCCATGAAAGTTTCATTGTTGTGTAATATTAGAGAAATTTTGCATTCTAGATAGAAAGATATTTTCAAAAATAAATACATAAGACTTAATTGAATTTAAAAGGAACTATCAATAGAGTTTGCATGGCTGCATTATTAATTAAGAAAGACAACGATAATTATGTTAATCTAACTATGTACGTTTTTTTTTTTTACCGAAATATGTTTTACATAAATAAATTATGTTATGTTTAAGCTGTGGTATATAAAAAACTTATTTTAAAATAAGTTATAAAGTAGAATATTTTTCTTTTGCATATAGAAATTGAACAATTGAAGTTTAGAAAATTCTTAAAAGTCGCACTCATCGATCATCAGAATTATTTATTATTTTTCTTTCTTACTATTTTTTAATTATTTGGAAAATAATACAATTCTAGCTTCTTAATTATTATAGTTTGCGTATAAGTTTTAATTTGAAGTACATATTCTCAATTGCTTAATTTAGTTAATTTTAATAAACCTGCAATGTTTATTCTCAAATTTTTGATATCATCGACATATTACGTAAGATCGACATTTAAATTTCTTAAATAAAACATTTCGTAAAGAAATTCAACTTAGATACAGTATAAAAGACATTTTTTTGGTGTCGTGAAATAAAGCCGCATTGTTTTTTGTTCAGCGTTCTGAATTCACTTTTGACAAAGAATTAAGACCGCGGTCAGTCTAATTATATTTTGGGATCGCGGTATTATTTCACTCTTTAAAATGAAATTAGGCCGTTCGACTAAATTAATTTGGGAGGAGTAGACTTACATCGTTTTTCAGGATGAAATTAGACAGCGCGGTCTAAATTCATTTGGCAGCTCTGTCTTATTTTACGCAGCCTATTTTCCATCCCCCTTTTTTTATTTAATTTAAAGTAAGAACAAATTCTATCAAAACTTTTCAAATAGATTACTAAAAAACAAAATATATTGAGCTCTGATGAAGTAAAAACCTGGGAACAAAATCAATTGGCAGAAGATTTAAACTGATGAAAAGCTGTCCTAGTTCTCAAAGCAAAAAAAAACACGAATTTAATTAATAGTATATTTTGTAGACTTTGTTGATTTCATGGTTATTAAGACCATGCATTATGATATTACGAAAGAAATCAATAAATTAATAAATTATCTCTCCAACAACTTCCTAGGTTGCAAAAATCAATTTTTGAATAACATTTATTGGCTTTGATAATTTACAACCAATCTTATCTGGACATATTGTCATACCCTAATTTTCACGAAATCAAAAGTTACGTAATGTGTCGAGAGACTTAAAAATATGCTATAGCAATATTTTCAATTTTAACACTTTGTCAAACTTCTATCTTTTCAACTATTCGCTTGCTTATTGCCTTAATAATTTTCTGAAAATCTATTTTTCTATATACATAAAATAAAAATAAACATAGTGAAAAACCGAGTGTTCCAAGATTTCGTATAAATAGTGAAGATATTGATATTGAAAATAATGGGCCTTCAGCAGTCGATGATGAAAATATTAATTTAACTGATGAAGTTTTAACATCTCTAAATATTAATTATGATGCAACTGGAGAGATTTCTATACTATAATTTATTATCTATTTTATAATTTTATTATTCAATTATGTTGAATTTATTTTGTGTTTTTCCTCTAATTTATGTTTGGTTCACAATTTCATACATTTCACTTTCATGTAGTAGTTATTTATATTTTAATTGGATCATAAATAATAAGCTCCTCTTATGGATTAATCAATGCTAAGTGAAGTTGGCTTTTTAAAATAAAAATTCATAAGCATTAGAATATTTCACTATATAAAATATTTTTAATGGTGACGAGAAAAAAATTGTTTGTTAAATTTATTCACGATTTATTTTAAATCTACGAAAAAAAATTTAAGAAGAATTTTGAAATCTAAAAAAATAATTATTCACAGCATTGTTTATGAATGGAATGTTAGTCATTTTAATTTCAATTTACTTATGTAATAAATTGTATTAGCTATTTGTGTAAAATTTTATATATAAATCATTCTTAAGTCTTCCCTATCCTATTAGATTAATTCAATGTTGTTTATTTTCATTCGGTCCTTTTATGTGCGAATCGAACAATTTAAGCATCCATATAATAAAAAAAAGAAATATAGATGTTTATGGAACTTTTTTTTTTGCATTTTATATATAAACTGGTTTTTAAGTAAATTTTTATAAATAAAAATTCAATTTTACTAAATAAAATACCTTAAACTAATTAAAGTTATATGGTTACATTATGATAGAAATTTTTATTGAAGGGTTAGATTTTTATATTATTATAGGAATATAATACATATATAAATTTTTAAGAAATAAAAAAAAAATATTCCATAAAAAAATGTCCAGAATGTTATAACATAACGTTAATTTAATAAATATAATACGCAAAGTGATACAGGGTTGAAAAATACAATAAACGATATAACTAAATATTCCATAATATTCAATAAATAAAATAAATAAAAAATTATTTATAACTCTCTTCAAGTTTGTTTTCTCTTGTTAATTTCAAACATATTTGTATTTTTAACCATTCAAGTTGCAAAGAAAATTAGAAAAATCAATTAAATCTAGAATGTTACCAAATAGAGTTGTCAAAAGATTTGAGAGAAACTCTCATATGGTTTTTCGAATACAATTAATTAAACAAAATATTATTAGATAATTTTAAAATAAGTTTCCATAATCCCAAATCTTAAAAGCGACATTAAAGAATATTTGCTATTATGTCAAAATAATTTGATTTTATTAGTTATTGACATTTTTCATAACTATCTGAAAATCACCAATGCATAACGGAGATACTGTACATATACATAAATGTATGTATGTAAGTTTAGTAAAATTTTAATAATGCAAATATTGTTCATTTTCTTGCATATTAATTAAACATTTTTTTTCTATAATTTTAATTTATCGGTGTATTTTAAAAAAATATTTTTTTTTCTATTTTTATTTTTTATTTTATTTTATTTTTATTTTATTTTTTTTCAAATTATTATAATATAAAATTATTAAATGATATCACCAAACAACCTGAATAAAGTTTGGGAGGTCCAACAGCATATATACCAATTAATTTGGAAGATAAATTAATAACAACAAACAATTCAGCGTCCAATAACAATAAAAACAATAGTCCGGATTTCAATGTTGAAATGAAGAGAGCAAGAGTTTTGTGCTCATACGATGCTAAGGATCATACAGAATTAAATTTAACTTCAAATGAGGTAAGAACAAAAGCAATTAAATAATAACTTTTATTTCAGAATAAAAAAAAACAGACGAATTAATTTGTTCATTGATATTTGAAATAAAATCATTCTCTTGTTGTAACACATTCATATGACAAAATACTAAATTTTGAATTAAAATTTATAACTTCAGTATTTTCTTTTAGTTAAGAACATTTTTTCCTTTTTATATCTTTATAAAAAATACGAAAAAAAATCAATGAATTTGATCGATTAATACAACAATACTTACTATGATTTGATTATTATTGTTATAAAATGAGATAAAGTGTTGTTTATGAATATATGTATAACACATATAATTTACAATAATAAAAAAAAAATGCACTTATGTAACTATAAATAACTTTTAAATAAATTTTCAGGTAATTTTTGTTACTGAATGTAATCCTGTTAATGGTGATTATATGTATGGTAAACAAGGACTGTTAAAAGGACTTGTACCACGAGCATTTCTTGAAATGCTTGACGAAGGTGAACAATAAATAAAATAATAATTTATAATAAAAGTTGTTGAAAGTTGTTGAAAGAAAATAATAGTGTAATTAAAAAATTGCTTATTTTTTAAAACGGATTGTTGGCTTTACTATAGAAAAAAAAAGAATTGTTAACGAAAAATAATGAAAATTATATAGGTATATTTGTATTTAATCATAAAAAGCGTAAAATCATTTATAATATAAATTTAGCCAATCAAATATGCAAATAATGCACTCAAAATTACTCTAAAATGTCAGATTAAAGAATTGAAAAATATTTTTCGAAGGTTTTACTTTTAAAAATTAAAACTTTTTTAGAAAACAAAGTAAATAGCAAACTGAGAAAATATGTTTTTTTCATTCAAATATCTGATCGAATATTAAATCAAAAAACAAAACTAAATCCGAACTATTCAATAGAGTCAAAACATACATATCGTATTGTTCTTAAACTATAAACATAAAACAAAGCATATAAATGAAAATTCATACAACATCAGTTAACTCATTTTTCCATATTTATTCTTACTAAAAAGCGCTTTGTCGTTAAAATAATAATTATTTTCTTTTTAAAATAATTAAAAACACCAAAAGAATGTTCTTATGGCAAAAACCACAAAAAAAGCAACAAACAAAAAATTAAAATTTAAAAAATTTATTTTGATAAATTTTTATTGGCAACATAATTATAACTATATAATTAATTCATATTGCACCTATAATTAATAAATAATAAAATTATTTGAGTAATTTTTAAGAAAAACATTAAATTAAATTAAAACAAAAAAATAATAAAATAATATTCATGCTCAAAGAGATTATTTTGATTAAACATAGGTACATACATATATTACTGTATTTAAAAGTTTTTAATATTTTTTTCTCAAGAAAGAATAATTAAATTAATAAAAAAAATTTAAAGACAAAAATTAATTACTCATAAAGTCTTCCAACATAATGATGTGTGAATTAAAATAAAAGATAATCTCATAAAAAGAAAATGTCGAAATAGAAATCTCACTTCCATCGCAGGTTTATTTTAGTGATTGATTACGTTAAATTTAATTTGTAGATGCAGAAGAAGTCAGGATTAAAAAACAATAGATCGATAATTTTAAACATTTATATTAAAGGAAAAAATTATTATAAGATCGTTCTAATTTTTTTGATTAGGTTAGGCATGTGGCCCCTCACGTCCATAATTGAAAACATGAATATTTTTAGGCATAACTATTTTTAACAAAAAAGCAAATTCACTTTTACAGATTCTGTTAAACATATTTTTAAAATGTGTACAATCTTTTCCTCAAATACTTTTAAATGTCTCTCACATTTTAATTTTAAAGTCAAAAGTATATTCTTATACAGTACTTTACCGTATTTAAAGATCATTGATTTAAAAAAATTAGTTACGTTCCTTCAGAAATAATCTAACAGTAATATACACATATATATATACAGATAGTTCCAAAATTTCCATTTGAATTAAAATCATTAATTAAAAAAATGTATTTAATATTGATCAACAATCAGCCACTGATGAGATCAGAGTGGACAAATGCGATCGAAACAAACTTTCATATATTCTAGTCAAATAAATTGAGAAAATTGACAAAAATTATTAGTGTTTGTTTGATTGAATTCCAGAGTAATATTGTTCTTATTGGTCATGTCAAATTTATCGCTATAATTAATTTTAAACTTGTAAACTTTTTTATCATATGAGATTATAATGGTCATTACTTAAATGGTCAATGTCAATCTGCTTGCATTATAATTATTTTTATATCATTTACCTTCTGGTCAAACTGAACCCGGTGGCTATATTTTTGTTTTAAATCAAAACTAGGTTTCTATTTTATATATGTGTATTTACATAAAACTTGTTTTTAATGTAGATTATCTTTTTTATTTAAATCATATAATTCTTTATAATTAAAAAAACAAGATTACAAAAAAGAAAACTTCTTCAATTGTTTTCGGGTGAATAAAACTCCGAAAAATTTTTTAGACAAAAAAATTTCAATAAATTTTTACATGAGTAAAATTACTTAAAATTTATTCTTCATTCAGAATTAAATTGGAAGTTTTGAACTTTTAAAATTATTTATACACACTTACAAACATTCTTGAAAAAATAAATACAGTTACTTTTTACAAAAAAAATGGAAAACTAACCAAAAACAATCGTTACTATAAAAATCATTATAATAATAACCATTAAAGAAAATCCAAACAAAAATAAAATACAACGATAACTTTATAACAAAAAAATTTGTCCAACTTTTTTAATCCAGGTTTTCAATTCAAAAATAGCAATTTAAAAATATATGAAAAAAAAACTATTTTTTGTCTCTTGTAATTTTCGATTATGAAACTTTTATAAATGTGTTTTAATATTTCTCCATTTAAGATATTTTTCATTAAATAAAGTTAGGAGTGACAAATTAAAACAATTTTGATATTATTATTAATTTATTTTTTATTTATTTGATGTTAAATTGAAAATGTTATATAAATTTCTCAACAAAAAACATTTTTATGGTTAAAAATAATATAATAATAATAATAAGTGAAGATTTGTTACTCTAATTTCTCAATTTTAATAAATTTAAAAAAAATAAATTCTATAAAACCAGTATTTAAATTTGTTAATTAAAAACTAAAAATTTAAATAATTACTTATTTCTGAATGTAAAATGTGCTTCAAAATAAAAGAATAATACGTATTTCGGTAATTTTAATAATAAATAACTTACTTCAATTTTTCGTCAATTTAATATTAATAATAAAAATTTAAATAACCGAAAACTTATTTCAAACTTTATCAAATTTTTTTTTAAATATGAACACTTCTGAAAGAAAAAAAAATCGCTGTTACTTATTTTCTTTGGTATTGTTAAATTAATGTTCAAAAATTTCGTATCGAAAACTGAATAGGAATTATGCGTAAAATTTACGCATAATTCCTATTCGTAAAAGTTTTAAATGTTACCGATAAAATTTCAGACTTTGTTTTAAATGTTACGGATAAAAGTTCAGACTTTGAAGAAACTCTTAACTATGTGTAGTCCAATTCAATGTAAAATAAATTATTAGAATTTATTATTATTTTTATTAAACCACATAATTTTTCGTAGCAGCAATAATTTTTTTGGAATTTATGTAAAAAAAAATTGATAAAGCTTGAAAATAAGACTTTAAGAAAACCCATGATATACAAAATTTTTACAATCGATTTAATTTAATTGAATTGAATTAGTGTAGGCATACTTCAATTGATTATTTGAGTGGGGTATATTGATAAAAAGGACCTGGCATATATTTGGCTTCATTTCGATTTTTCAATTAATTAAAATTTAAAAAATATTCGAAATGAAGCGAAATATATTAGCAAGATTCTAATTGTTTGGAACATAACGTCATTAATTCAATTAGAAGAAACCACAGGTGATATTTTATTTTGCACATTTATGGAGCCGAAAAATGACCAAAACTCAGTTTTTAGGTGGATAAACTTATTATACTTGCAAACGGCATTTGGTCCGTCCATCAAAATGCTATAATTTAATTTTTTTCTAAAAATTTTTTATATCGTGGTGTTTACAAAATTTTGGCTTTTTTTCCAATTAAAACCAGTGCCTGCTAAAAATTGTAAATAGCAAAATGGCAATAATTATATTTATAAAAAGATTTTTTATTTTAATTGTTATGTAAAAAAAAATGACAAAAATTATAATAATTATTAAAGAAATATAAATATATATTTTTTTGCTTGTGATTGAAAAAAAAATTATGAAAATAAAATTGTTTTTATTCGTTTTAAAAACGAAGTTATTATATGTAATCCTATAAATTTTTATTAAAGTTTTAATTATATATTTTAAAAATAATAAATATATTTATGACTAAAAAAGAAAAAAAAATTATTATATATACTTACTTTAAGTTATAAAAACAAATACTAAATTATACTCAATTAAAAAAAAAAAAACAAAACAAATACTCACAAAATTTATTATAAGATCCTTAATGAAAATGCAAATAAAGTTATTTAAAATTTAAGTAAAAGTTAAAAATTGTTTTAATACAAATATTTTTTTCCAATCTTGAAAATTAATTATGTTATTATAATAACTACTTAGAAATCATTTGGACTCGAAATTCTATTGAAAATTATTTTTCTCTGATTTAGATTTGGATGAACCGAACATTGGTTTTAAAAACATCGACAAATATAATTAAATGATTTGAAGGAGAAAAAACACCTTAATGTAAAATATAATAATTTGATTTAAAAAAAAACATTGATGCTTAATGTGGTCTGTTAAATTACCAAATGGTTTGTGTTGATTTATAAATAGATTAATAAGTAAGCTTTTAAATTCTTGAATTAATTATTTTACTTTTGGATTTTAATTTTCATTTGTTTTTTCAATAAAATTCATTTTCAATAATTAAAAATGAAAGGACTTTTATGTATTTAAATACCTACTTACTTCTTAAAAAAGAAGTCTTAAAATTTACTCCAACTGATACCTCAAAAATATATCTACGAAGAAAAATGATAGTTTACTAATTTTTTTCTAACTAAAGGATATTTCGGCAAGATAATGAAATGAAATAAGTTTATAAAGTGCAATTTCTTCTTATTCAGGTGGTCAGGCCACTAACCAATATTTACGGTCTGATAGTAAGATCAATAGTTAGTTTCGGTAAGATTATTATTTATTATTTATTATTATTTAGCAACTTCTTGTTATTATAAGTGAATTCCAAAAAGTCGAAATCTTTAAAAATACCCGGGGATTATTATTATTTCGTTTAGTTTCTTTTGACAGAATTCAGTGAATATTTCAAAGGCGTCTTTAATGTAAGTGGTTAATTTGAGTTAATTTTTTAATTAATTTATTTCTAAGCGGTTCCTGGTTCTTCAAAAAGAAATTTTTTTAATACAATAAAAAACTTATTTATTTAAGTATTATATTTTTTTTAAGTAATTATATTTAATCTCCAGAGTAGTGCAAAAATATATAATATATTTATAAATAATTATATAATATTTTTAGTATATTATATTTATATTATAATATAGAATTTATAATATGTATTCAGTTAAAAAAAGTAGTACATAAAATATATATTTGTATATTTAATAAGTAATATACATTAAAATGTTTTATTTAAAGAATAAACTATAAGAATAATTTTATTATCTATTCAGTACAAGTACAAGACATATAATATTTGCGAGCGAAATATTAAATTAAAGTTAAAACGTTAAAAGTTAAAACGTTAAAAGTGTTTCTGATTTATATTAAATTCTATTTGTAATGGACCTGAACTGAACGATAATGATAAATTTTGCTAAATTATTATAATTTTTTTTAAGAATTTTTAATTTACATACATAAAAATTAATACATTCTTTATAAATAACATAAACATAAAGTCATAAAGTATAAAATATCACTGCATTAAAAAAAATGAAAATAATGAATTATATGAAGAAAGTGATATAAAGCTAGCTGAATTTGTACAATTTTATATTCGAAACAAAGATAACAGTTAAGGAGAAAATTAATTCTAATTATTAAAAAAATATATGCGTGAGCATGGATAAATTTTTAATTAAAAAGTCAGACACCTAATTTTTTAATTAATAGGTGTAATGCTTCGTTCTTTTAATAAAAAATAACATATTTGGGAATGCAAAATATTAAAAAAAAATCAAATAGTTAAATCAATATAGTTGAACGCCTATGAAATTACACCATAAAAAATAAATTATTTTCATCAACACATCTAAAATTATAATTCTATTTATCAAGATGATGTGGTCAAAAATAATATATTTTTTTAAACTAACTAATTTCTTCACTTTTCACAAAATAAGGCATTTTCTAATGAGTTTGATTTTTATTTATATGCTTATTATTTATTATGTTTGAAAAATAAGGAACCAAAATTTTATCATTATGTAAATATTAAATGAGATTTCAAAACCTATAAGTTCTAATTTGACTTCTTAAGGCCTCTTATTAACTTCTCAAAATAATAACAATTTTGCTTCAAAATCTTAAATGGAATTTTTAAGCAATATGCATAATATGTATTGTACAGTATAGTGTTCCAATAGTGTAAAAATTATCATATATTTTTATAATATAAATTGTTCGTAATATAAATTGTTTTAACAAATTTTTTTTCTTTCATATATTTACTCGTAAGTCTGTAATTAATTTTAGAATTTCTGTTCTTTTTTTCATAAGAAAATAGTATAATATATGGAATATATATTCACATTCACATTATGATTTTGTTAGTTAAATGGTTTGTGATCCCTTATTATTGGATTGCGTAGAACTAATTCAGTTTCTTCGGAAATAATTGGTAATGCATTTTTATAATGAGTGTTAATTAAATCTGTAATACTTTCAAATACTCGATCTTTTGTTCTAACAATACCATTGGGATCAATTAATATAAGATGTTTGGGACATTTCCCTTCCAGAGCTGTTAATACGTATTGTCCAGGTTTACCGTGAGATTCTCGAACCAAAAAATCGCCATCGTTTTTTAACAAGCTCTCTGCGATTGGTCGGCTTATAACTGAGTGGAACCATCCGTGTATTACGAGCTGTGAGTGTTGTGCTTCTGCAGATAAAGTTGGTGGTTCTAAAAATAAAAGTATTACATAAAATTTTATGAATTAAAATGTTTCGCTGGCGGAAAATCGCTAAAGAACGGAATTAATTGTAAGAAGGATTAATTGTAAGATTGTAAGACATAAAAAAATAATAAAAGTTTGGTTGTAAAAATAAGAAACATGTTACTTACGAATATCAAAAACGTCATCATTAGAAATTATAGAATGCTGGTGATTATTGTTGTTATTATTATTATTACGTTGATGAAAATTGGTATTATTACTACTATCAATACATAAATTTAAATCTAAATGCTTTTTATTAGCTGATTCTGGTGGTGGACTATTTAAATCAATTAAGTTACTACTCAAACGTTCCCGTGGTTTTCTAATATTTAATTGTGTTAACATTTTCTTCGGTAAATCACTTTGAGTTAATAAATCTGGTGGTAATTTTCCAGGCAAATCGTTATAATAATCTTTTTCGTATTCTTTTTCAATATTAAAATTATCACAATGGCTAGAAATGAAAAACATAAATAGGTATATCATATTAATTAATTTTAGTATCTTAAAAGTAGTTACTGTGTCTTGCTAATTGAATTGAATCGTAGCATAAAAGCTTTTCCAATAGTTAAAATCAAATCTTGAGTTTGATCACCACCGCATTCTAGAACATAACATGCCCTCCAGCCTTCATCATTTTTAGCCACATACGCTAAAAAATCTAAGCTCTCCTAAAAATACATAAGAACAATTATAGACAGAAAGATAAGAAGATATTAAAATGTGAATTTATAGAATTTGGTTTAATAATGTTTAAAACCAACCGAATCTCCACCAGATGCAAAAGAGATTTTTGGCATATCATGATTTGCAATCACATCACTAGATTCAGACACTAAATTTAATGCTTTACTCGATACATTTATCATAACATTGATGCCACTGTTTACCATGCAAGGCCGTTCCGATATGAATTGGATTATTTTTTTATCAATTTTTCTTTTCCTTATTGGTTTTAAGCCAGCTGCCTCACAAACTCGATTAATACATTCCCTAAAGAAGTTAATCAAAAGATAATAATAAATGTGTATAGAATAAGTTTAGTTTCTAAAAACATTTTTTTTAAACTTATCATCAATAATAAATTGAATTAAAGAAGTGATGTATTAAGAAAAATTCATATTTTAGTTCTATTATAAATTCATAAAAGAAAACTAATTTACCTTGCTACTTGTGATCTCGTATTAAAGTCCAAAGTTTTCATTGAGGTTTTTACTTCTAGACATCCAATATACTGACAAAAAATAATTTATATCCACTAAATAAATCGCCAAATAATATTTTCAATATTTTACTTACTCGAACATTAAAAGTTACCCCTTCGTTCAAAATGACTTTGTCAGGATATGAGCATCCTCCGGTTGCACTGCCACCGGCGTCCATTAAACTTCCGTTAATACGTGACATGTAATTATGAGTCCCTAAAATAATATTATGTTCATATTTGTATTATACGGAAATAAATATGCTGATGCACATGTACAACTGTTTTTTGTTTACAATGTACATAATATATTAATTTTGTTGTTTCATAATTTAATTTTTTATTTTTTTTACATTTTTGTCGTAGTAAATTACAAAAAGTATTATTCTAATATTAATGTTGGTAATCGTTCCCTAATGAAGTTTAAGTAATGACTTTAGTTCTAATAAAACATAAATTGTTAAAAAGAAAATAGAATTTCTAAAAAATTCTAATATTAAAAGAAAATCATTTATATTTAAATAATATAGTATCATTAGAACAAAATCAATATACTTATTGCACATTTTATTATATACTGATAGTGTTTACAATTTATACTAATAATGCGTCAATTCTTTACCTACCTCTTTTTTTACGTTTAACACCCGATTACTATCATAATAATATAAGAGTTTTTTTTTTTTGGAATTCATGCGGGTGTGAAATAACGAAAAGAAGTAGATACATCAACAACACAATTAATATCTATTTTATTACAGACAGTAATGCAAATAAATGACGCAAAAAACAATTTTTTTCACAAAAATAAATGTATGCCATCAATTTAAAATTTTGTGAATTATTGAATTAAGTAAGTCCAATCTTTGAAAAACAATGAATATTAAATTGCTCAATAACTTTTATTACTCAGATGTCCACAGAATATAGGAAAAGAATTTATATAAAAATAGAAAAAATATTTTATATGAATATGGGTACTTAGTATCTATTAATTAATTTTTTTTTTCTGTTTGTCGGTAGTGTTATGGGTCACGACTTTTTCTTTTATTTTTTATTTTTCATCCCGCCACTACACTGATGATGAATCATTCAAGTTATTTTTTCTAAGCTTATTGGATCATTTTTCCAATTAAAAATTCTTTTTACTTATTTCGAATTAAAAGACGACAAAGAAGAAATGTTTTTAAAATAGCAAAAAAATTTGTATGAAAAATTTTATATACCTATGTATGTAAAAAGTGTAATTAAAATTTAACCTTTCTACTTTCAGTCAATTTAATTAATTTTTTTTTTGATATTTTTTTTTTGTTTGTTTAATCCCTAAGGCAAAAAAAATA
This sequence comes from Hybos culiciformis, assembly GCA_964007475.1. Classification (NCBI taxonomy): domain Eukaryota; kingdom Metazoa; phylum Arthropoda; class Insecta; order Diptera; family Hybotidae; genus Hybos; species Hybos culiciformis. The sequence continues at coordinate 146,009,270 of OZ023273.1, read as the reverse complement.
TGAACCTCCCCATTATTTTTCTGGTAATATTTTCAAGTTTATAATTAATTTAAATTTATATTTAAATTATTTTTCTTATAAACAATAAAATATTATAATAATTTCCTTAATTTTTTTTTAGAAATAAAAGAATTTGAAACGTCAAACTATTAAAAACTATTATTATAATATTTATTATAAAAAAAGACAAACAATAAAAAAAAAATATAGAAATAAATAAACAAAAAAGAAATTTCTTTATTTTTTATCAAAATTAAATTTTCTAATTTAATTTATTTAATTTTATGTACTAATACCTAATTGTTATTTTTTATTTTTGTAACTTTAACTTTAACTTTAATATTTCTTTAACTTCTTAACTTATAATAATTTATTTTTTATTCTATTTTTTATAGGGTAAATGTAAAAATTAAATTATAACTATATTAATATTAAAATTTTATTTTGACACTAAGCAAAGTGTACTTTTAATCTATCTGTCTTTTTGTTCACTTATAATATTCTATGGGTGTATTCACACAAAAAAAAAAACAATTTAAAAATGAAATGAAGTATACTATATATATTTATATGAAAATGTAAACAATCTATCAGATATCGTTAAGGTTCAAAAAAATAATATTTCCGATTTTTAAGATTTATATATCTAGGTAAAAATATATTTAGTTTGAAAATAGAATATTGTTATCAATATAAATAATAATAATATATTATTATGTTATTATATAAGTTAGTAATGTATAAGTATAATATATATATCTGGTATATATAATGTCTGGTATAGAGTTGTGTATGGGAATTTTGAGCCCTAGATAATCCCTCAAAAGTATTCTTTTATTTATAATCTTAAATTTAAATCATAATATCTACTTTTTGTACTAATTACTTATAAATTTAAAATATTAAAGATAATAATATCATTCATTCAATCTTTATAATATAGGAAAACGTTTTTTATAAGATTAATTTTAGTTATACATTATTACAAAATTATAACACATAATTATTACATTTATACATATATTTTGAATATTATCTGCTATAATTGATTATTATAAATTTGTATTTTATTTAATATTTTCAAATTTTAATTTGAATAAATTTTATGTTTGTTGAATATATGTATATAAAAAAGAAATGATTTTTAAATAATTTCACTATATAGATTTTAAATTTTATATTTGTTTTGATTTTATAAAAATTAATTAAAACAAAATTTTAAGTTGCACGATTTTATTATTAAATGTACTAAAAAGTGAAAATAAAACTCAGTAAAATTTGCGAGTTCAAAAAAATATTTATTTTTTGTTAGAAAATTTGTTGAAACGCATATATTTAGCTAAAAATTAAAATCGTGGTGCTATTAAAAGGAAATAAATCAATGTTCGTTTTAAATACATATATTCATACCAAGTAAAGTAATTTTCCAATATAAAAAAGTTATTTTATTGGATTCGCAAATAATACTGAGTTTTATTTTCTAATTTTTAGTACAAATAAAATAAAATCGTGTACTTTAAATTTTTTTTCTTGTTTATTTTTATTTAAAACTTTTTAGTCTCTAACTTCCAAACATAAATCTTAATTTCAAATTGTTTATTTAAGAAATTTTTCAATAAATTTTGTTTCATATTCCGAAATCTATTTATCAAAATCTATTTTCAGACTATCGAGTCCTTGAATTAAATTAGAGACTAAGAAAAATTTTCAATATCCTTTATTGGATAACTAACAACATATAAATTTCAATCAAAACCAATTTTAAGGAACATTCCAACTCCTTGACACAATTGGGAGCTAAATAGTTTTTGTGGGCATTTACAAGAGCCCACAAAAATTTTAATCGAAATCTATTTTGGGTCAAATATCAGTTGTAAGATTTGAATCAAACGGACAAAGTTTGTGTTTTAAATAAAATCGTGTAAAAAATATCTATACACATTAAATGCTATGATTTTACATAATCTCTTAATAAAATATTTTTCATCATTTATTTTCTTCTCATTTTGTATCTAAGTATATAGTATTGTTCTCGGTGCGGCAATAATATGACACTTTTAATCGAGATTGGCCACTAAATATTGCATACGTACAAAATATTTCTTAAATTATGTGTATTAAAAATTTTGCTGGTTTCCGGTCGTTTCTGGAAAATGGCTATTTGAAGAATTTAAGGCTTAAGTATATCACGGAAATGGAAGAACAAACTTCCATAAATTAAAAATTATTGAATAAACAAGGGAAATCTTATTAAGAAATGTTGGGTAACAAAATATACCTTCACAAATATTATAAATATTTTTTTAAAAACAACGATGATAAACATGATATTAATTTCGATGTTAAAAATATAATAATGATTTCTAATTTTTAAGTACATAGGAAGGTATTTAATACTAATACATATGTATAATTTCATAAATTATATAATATGATTACATTATATATTAGAGTACATAAAATAAACACTTAAGTACAAATAAACCTCAGTGGATTTACGTTACACTATACTTATTACTCTTATTAGTTGTCCAAAACTAAAGTTTAAACTGTATATCTTCCCCTAATTTTAGATACCGTTTTCTAAATTTAGTTAAAATTTACTAATAATTGATTATATAAATTTCAAACTTAATATTGTATGACCAAAAGTCGTTCGAATGTCCTCAAACAGTAATGATTTTATATAGTTCTTTTTCTTTGTTTACTGATATCCTTTTTTCGTCTGTGCGTTAACAAGATAAAAAAAAACATAACTGCTCAGCATAACGTCCTGTGTTCGTATTAAGAAAAAAAGAACAGTACCTACACATTTTATTCACCGCCACATTGTTATTTTAACAGTATATAAAACTCAAACTTCAGCGGTATGCGCGAAAAACTGCGCCGGTTTATCGATTATTTTATTTTAATACCGCTCATATAGCCACTGAAAATCTATACATCCAGAAACTTTTATTTCAATTTCATTAAACTAAATTAAAAAAAAAAAAATTATTCCAAATAGGAAATAATCTTGTTATTATTTTAATAAATCTAATATTAAATAATGCAAATCCAAACTGATGAATATATTGAATTGATAAAAAGCTATCCAGCTTTATATGATACAAAAAATCCAGGTAAATATTGAAATATAATGCATTTGTGATAATAACTTTAAAAAAAATATTATTTTTTTTGTTTCAGATTATAAAAATATGGAAAAGAAGTTGAAATGCTGGGAACTGGTAGCCACTCATGTTGGTCTACCAATTGGTAAGATTTTTATTCAATGGGAAACATATGATACGTTTATATTTTGAGATCCACAGTCTTGACTTTAAAAATAAAATTGAGGGATTGGCCGTCTTTGAATGAAAAAAAAATATCCTGAAAATATTACATCTTGATTATTCTGTCGAATGTTAAAAATCTATTTTGGTACATTAATAATTTATCTAAGTGGTTTTTTCTACATCGAAGTTATTTAAAAAATAAATGAGACTTTTTATTTAAAGAAAATTTAAAAAACATTTCTTAATTTTACACAATTCAACAAATAATGGGCGAAAAAAAAGTATATGAATGAAAAATTAAAATCCAAATATTCTTGTGGAAAACAGTATTTAAGGATTAGAATAATTATTAGTGCGCAGCTGTATTTTTTAACACTAAAACTTCCACAAGCAATATCTGTAGAGGATATAGAATACACTAAACCTTCAATAAATAAAGTAAATATCGTGAACTTTTATAAAAGGTTAATGTTTTTAAAATATTATTTTATAATTTTACTTTCAAACATACTTAGTTAAAATAATTTAAAAAATAATGACATAAAAATTTATCACATTGTTGAGTTTAATTGTATATTTTTAGAAGCATGTAAAAGAAAATGGAAAAATCTTAGAGATAGTTATACCAAGTATTTAAGGTCATTCCGAATAGGTACTAAAACTTCAAAAAAATATCATTATTGGGCTCATGCAGAACAAATGGACTTTTTAAGACCATTTCAAGGAGCTATAAGGTTGTCTTTTTTTATTATTTTTGTTATATTTTTTTCAATAAAATTTATTTTTTCAGAACTTCAAACAACTTAGATGATTCGAATGAATTGCAAAATTATCTTGTAAATAATTCAAATGAGATAATTAAAAATGAACCATATATGGATGAGCCATCGATAGATGCAGACGCACAAGGAATTAATACGACATCTAATATGTCTATTTCGGATAATTTCACAAATAATTTTGTTGATACTAATGCTTTAGTGAATGAAAATTCCATTTCACCTAGCACACCCGCAAGCAGTTATTCTCAAATTATGAACAAAATGAATATTACTTCTTCGAGTTATAAAAGTAACTCTAAATCAGCAAATTTTTTAAATTATAAAAACATGAAAAATTTACCTAATTCGAATATTAAAAATAATTTGAGTTATTCACCTTCGCAGGTTAATTCAAAGCATTCTAAATTTATTAAAAATAAAATTGGTTTAAAAACGTTTAGACCACCTTCTCTTCAAGCCATCAAATTAATATCGGACTTAGATGCTAATAGTATGTTTTTTTTAAGTTTAGCTAAATCTGTCAGTGTTATGCCAACAAGATATCAGTCACAAATTAAAACCGAATGCATGAATATAGTGAATAATTCTGAATTAGAAATAGAAAATATGAATGACTGTGATTTTGACGATGAAATTTGCCAATACGGAACTGATGGTCAAGGTGATAACAATGATAATAATGCAGAAGAATTCCTCTATGTGATGTCACCAAAAACTTTAATAGATATTTCATCTGATGAAGATAATATGTGAATCAAAATAAACTTCAATTTAATATTATCTTCAAGAGTGTTTAAAATTTGTTTTATAGTTAATTAAAATTTTTAGGCGGTTCGGAGTTTACTGAAATAATCAGAATTATTTATAATTATAACATAAGCTTAATACAAGCTGAATTTATATATTTAATTGATAATAATTTCTATATTAATTATTCAAATTGTAATAATATTTCATTTAAATAAATAATATATAAATGGTTTTTATTTAATTGAATTTAGACTCAATTTGTTTCTTGACAGGTAATTTTTAATTTCTAATATCGTGAGGCCATAAACTTTAATGAATAAAAGTCATCAATAGCGAAATACTATCAAAACGAAAATAAGCACAAAGAAACCTTTTGTTCTAAAGGGCTAAAAAATATTGGGTCATATTACATATTAAAGAAATCTAAATTGTACATGGACAAAATATTATGTACGAAAGAAATTCATAAGAACAAATTCCTTTATGGACTAAATTCTGTTGTTCTAAATCTAAATACTTGATGGATAAAATAATGTACGAACAATATTCTGAATCCACAAATAATGGGTGGAAAATAATGTATGGTTCAAATACTGTGTGTACAAAATCATAAATAATTTTGCGCAAAATCATTTTCCAATGTTCCCGTACAGAGTTTTTTATTACATTGTTTTTAATACTGTATTTTGGCGTACAATTTTTTATTCTTCATATAACCTTATTCCGAAAATTTTTTCACAATGTAAAACTGAAATTCCATTCTATGAACTCCTTAATTTAACATAAAAATAATAATAAGCAATTAATGTATAAAAATGCATAATTTATGTGCATATTGAATATAAAAAAGAAAGTTGAATTAAAATACAAACAAAAATATAATGTATATATTTTTGGATGTGTTTTTTGAAAAAATCATCCTTTTTTATATGTAGGAATGACTCATACAGGACTCACATGTATAAAAAAATCAAATAATTCATAAAAATGCATTATTAATGGGCACATTGAATATAAAATTCAGAGTAAAAATACAATTAAAAATATTAAAAAAAAGTCCTTTCAATCATATTATGTGTACCTACCTACCTACATATTTTTCAGGTGAGATATTGACAGTTGTATGCATACCTTTCATCAACTGTTTAAGTACCTGACAATATTAAATCTAATACATCAAATATCACAATCTTGTTCTCACCATTTTCACTAAATAAAATTAGGTTTAATTTTAATTCATTCATAGCAAACAAATTTCATAATGTCTAGATTATTTTGACTTTAAATCATTAATTTAAGAAAAATAAATTGTTAATTCGGAGTTGTCTCTTTACATTTTTCATAGAATCTTTAATTCTGAAACTTAAATACTACTCACAAAAGGCTATTATAGTAGGTATTTACTAATTTTATTTTTAAGTATCTCTAGTTATATATGTTGATTTTATATGACTATCTTTTAGAAAAATTTCACAAAAATTAAATATACTTAGTGCAGTATTATTTTGTTGTCATTATATTTTATGTAAACGTACTACTATAATATCTTATGTTGTTTGCTCGAAGTTACACTTTACATTTTTCTAAAAATTAAAGGATGCGCAATAAACAATTAAAGAAAAACAAATACATTTTAGTTTGTAAGGAATAATATTGTAAAAAAATTAAATAGTTGCATATGCAATTGCTTTAATCGTTTGTTATAGATATTGATATTATGTTCTATTCTATTTAATATCTTATGTTGTAGGTTCGAATTTCCTTCACTATAGGTTGTGACCTGAAAATATATAACTAAAGAAAAACAAATGTAGGTTTTTTTTTTATATTTTCATTGTTTAAGAAAAATATTTTATTGACTAATAAAAGTTTTTTTTTTTCATACAAGAACAGTTCTGCATGTTTTATTTCTTATACTTTTTTTTTAATTTTCATATTTTCGTAATTTTTCTTTTTTTCCTTTGATATAATATATATAAATAAGTTTTTATTTTTTTTATATTTTTTAATATTAATATTTTTTCTTCTTTGAAAATTTCTTTCATTCTTTGATTTTTTTATATATATATATTTATATGTTTTTAATAAATTTATATTTTTTTTTTTATTTTTAATAATTAATAATAATTTATATATAATTCGATTGCACAAATTAATATATATAATATATATTATATATATATAATTTTAATAAATTTCTGTTTCACTTTTTTGTATTTTAATATTGAATTTTAAATTTTATTTTTTATACATTTTTTAAATATTATTTTGTTGTTGAAAAAAGGTGTTTAATTATTTTTAACTGTCGTTTTTTTTTTTGTTTAATATATTTTCCTCACTTAAAATATACATATAATTTTTTTTTTTTAATTTTGTTTTCATTTATTTATTTATAAAAAAATAACTAAATCAAAATAGTGTAAAAAAAATTAAAAATAAGGCCCAATTAGATAAAATTTTTTTTAATTAAAATTTTATGTCTTTTACACAGTCGTTTTGAAAATAAAAATTAAATGTTTTTAATTTTTAATTTCTCTTTTCTATAAAAACATTAAAAACTAAATCGATCTACAAATTCGTATAAAAAAAAATCTAAATAAAAAAGAGAACACAAAATTATATTTTTAAAACTTTTCCTGAGAAAATATATATATAAATCGTAGTCACATTCTAATTCTAATTAAGGATACAAAAATTTTCAGAAATTTATGTCCATATTCATCGAATATTTCGGTAGAATTGTATTAACGACAATTAAGTAATAATTTTAAAACTAATTTTTTTCAAAAAATTGTTGTTCGAAACATATTTGTTCAATTTTGCTTTAGATAAAAATCTCTTTCAAAGAAAGTTTTTTTTTTTTTAAGTTATTAGTTGTACAATTTGACATGTCACTTTAAATTTTTTTTTTATAAGTTTAGTTAAAAATTAACTTATTTTGATAACAATTAATTCAATAAATTAGAATTGAAAAAAAGAATTAATTGTCAATATTAATGGACTATCTTTTTGATTTATTTTTGATTTCTTGAAAAGTTTTAAAAAAATCATTTTCTTAATTTTACGTCATGATGGAGAATACGATTTCAGGGATATTAATTTACAATTTTTTTTTTTAATTTAATAATATTAAATTTTTATTATTTACTTATATAATTTAATATCTTTCTTCGTACATTAATTTTTTTTTTAAAAAAGGGGGTTTCTAATTTTATATTATTATTTTTCGTAATCAAATTTAAAATTCTTTCCAAAATTTTAAAATTATTGGCTCCGTACTTATTTTAAAATAATAACTAACTTATTTCATGCAATTATAATCTTGTCAGAATAATAATAAATTCTAAAATTAATGTAGAAGTAAAAAGCATTAGCAAATGAAGGTTCTCGAGCCCTTACGGAGGAAGATATAATGTTTGTGTAGAAGAAGAAAATAATCGATTTCAAAAAAAGAAAAAAATCAAAAAAAAAAGAAGAATGCATGAGTATACATTTTCTGTAAAAATCCTTTTTAAAAGAAGAAATTACAATCAGAATATGTTTATTTTCGTTACCCCCAAGTCAAACTTTAAAAACAAAATGATAATTAGAGATTATTCAAACACTGAAACTAAAATTGTTAAAAAAAAAACTTAAAATTTGTTTCAAAACTCAAACTTGTCTAATTACAATTAAATAATTTCAGAGTATTTTTGAAATGTTTAACATTCATTCAACAAAATTATTTAATTTTCTATTAAAGAAAATGTATGTCATTAAATTGTTTTTCCCTATAAATAAAAATATGTATAATTTTTAGAAATAAAATTAAAAATATAAAAAATTAAATAGTTTTCTGAATTGTCTTCTTTCCTAACAAAAAGTATCAGTCAAATTAATATGAAGCTTACCATAATTTTAAAATTAATGTTATGAAAATTTTCTTTTATATTTTATATGTTACAAAATGATACCCTAATCAAAGAATAAAAAATTTATGCATCATATCATTAAAATTATTTACAAACAATTGGCATAAATATTTATCTTTTCATTAATAGTTTAATTAAAAAATTTAAATTAATATTTATTTTGTTTTCTTTTAATAAAAAAAATTTATTAAGTTACGATGCCAGGGAAGTCAATATTGTCGAAGAAGAGCAAATTTTTATAACATGAAAATTGAAATAATTTTTTTTACATAAAATTAAATAAAACAAAAAATGTATGCAAATAGTCATTTAAAAATTTTCAATGTCGAAAAACTTATTCAAGAAATAGTTCGCTAGTTTTTTCACAAATTACTTTACTTCCATTTATTTATTGCACTTTTTAATTATCTTCATGCTCTCCTCTCCTTAACTGCTCAAACCATTGGCTGCAGGATTTGAAAAAAAAACTTTTCGATACGGAGTCATTTAATGCAAAAGTATTATAATATTCAGTAAATTTGCACATATTACGGATTGATTTCAAAATAACACAAGACTTAAACATTTTTCTTTCTATCTATGCTAAATTCCTTTCAAATAATAATATCCGATTCGTACAACAGTATATTGCATATTGATAAAACAGAAACAATATAAAAATTTATCAACATATACATTAATAACTTTTATAACAAAATGAAATAATAACTATAAATGATAAATTACGCAAATTTGATCTCCTTCAGAGCACAATATTTGGTCACCTGGGATTTTCAACTTATATTTCACCGGCACAAAGTCAAAGAGGAGGTATTAGAGGACATTGTTTTTAGTATTTTTTTTTTACATTTTTTGTCTACCTACAAGCATAAATTAAAAATGTTTCATTATTTAAAAAAAGAAATAATGTATGCATGGAAAAATAAAATATTGCTAAAAAACTAAATTTTAATAAATTAATTTGATTTTATAAAATAGAAAAGGTTTTGAATAATATTTCACTTAAATTCTTTCTTTCTTTTTTAACAATTAAAACGATTTAATTAAATATGAAATATTATACTTTAACTTTATGCCGATAACTTTCTAAAACAAAAAATTAAAAATTTTCATTTCAATTTAATTATATTTTTTATTATTTTTCACATATAACATTTTTGGATACCAAGCCATTTAACATTTCTCATTTTGTGTTTATAACAATATTTTTTTTAATTAAATTTTCTGTTTATTTATTAATTCTAACAATTCTATATAAACTTTGTTTTTTTTTTATATAAATATTTTTGAAATTTATATATAGGTATATATATGTTTTTTTTTTAAATCTGAAGCAAACATTTTAATTATTCATTTTTCTTACACAAAATGTACTTTGTTTTTTTTTTTAATATTAGGTATATATTATATAAATTTAAGAGATATTTTGCTTTTTTACATTAACGAATATTAATAAAAAATTAGCTTATAAGTAGTAAAATAAAATAAAAAACCTATGCAACAAGGAAAGTTTATTGAAATATGTGAGCATAGTAACATCAATGTTTTCATTGTAGTTTCATTTTTGTCAGGTAATTTATGAGATAAGATTAAAAAAAAAACAACAAGCTAATTTAGAACTTTATATTGCGGACAAATTATTCAATATCTGCTATAAAAGAAAATTTAATTTTTTTTTTGATTTAATGTTTCATGCAGAATACTCAATAAAAGAATAAACAAAGAAAATTTACGGTCAAAGAATTCAACAGTTTTGTCAATGAGTAACATTTAATACTATGCTTACATATTTTCTGAGGAAGGTATTTTCTTGAAAAAAAAAACTTATATTTATTAAAACTATATTGATATAATATTTAAAAAATTTTGCAATTATACAATTAAAATATTTTCTTTTTATTTCTAACTTTTTGATTTTTTTATATTTTACAGTTTTTATAAGAAATATGCGACAAAAAAAGTTTTTTCTAAAAAAACTTTTTTTCCACTTAAATTTATTTATAAATATAAATTTGAAAAGTTTCATTACTTAAAACTTTTATTCTTAAAAAAAATCATAAAACACTTCCATGTTTCAAATATGCTTTTTTTTTTTTAAATAATTCTATCACAAAACATATTCTTTGTACAATCTTATCTCTCAATTATTTATTTATTTTATATCTAAAAGTGTTATGACATATTTAAATTAAAAGAACCTTATTTAGAAAAAAAAATGCTAATTAAAATTGTCGAAAATATTGCAATTTAATAAAAATAATATAATAAATAAAAATTAAGCATTTACAAAGGAATTTATGTTGAAAAAAAGATAATTGTGCGTTTTGCATATTATATAATATTTATTTATATATAAATTTTTTTTTGAATATTTTATTTTATTATTTTAATAAAAAGGCAATTTTTTTTATGTTTTTATACTTTTTAAGTAAATTCTTGAAATTTAAAACTTATGTTGTGAAAAAAAATTCAAATCTAGCTATCCCGTACAACTGGCAATAAAATAAAAAAAAGTTTATATTCTTATTGATTGTAGAATAGAGTTAATTTCAAACATTTCAATTCCTTTGAAAAAGTTATTATTATAGATAGAGTATCTACCCACTTCATAACATTTTTTTCCCTTGATTTCCCTTTATAAATAAAAAAAGCCCCATAGTCAATCAATATTTTAACAACAAATAGATTCTCAAGAGCTTTTATATCTATTAGTTGTTAAACTTTAAATATTAAGTTTTAGAATAATTCATCTTTCATTATATGGGAAGTTTGAAAATTTTAATTAAAATACTTATGCTTTGCAATAATTTTGAAAATAGGGCAATAATAATTAAATACGAATAATATAAAATATATAGATTTAAATTACATAATGACAGTTAAAAATTGTAAAGAAAATCTTAAAAAAAAAATTTTCATAAAAAATTTTAGTTTCGTGGATTTAAAAATTTAGCTAGTTTTCTCCTAAATCTTTCTAGATGGCAAAAAAAAAAACCAGTTCAAACAAACAAAAGTTTAAATCAAAATGTCTGTCTTAATTTGCTTTGCCTTGCTATTGGTGATTAAGAGTAATAAAATAAAATTAAATTTAGAATAAAGGTAAAATATTGTTAGCATTATTAATTATTTTAATTTTTGGAAATAAAAAATTGTTTTTCTTTTTTTTTGTATTTTTTTTTCTTTTCTAAGGCATTTTGAGTGAATTATTTTTTTTGTATTTTAAAGTAATAATAAAAAAAGTATGAGTTTCAATTTTTTTTTTTCAATTTTTGGGCAGTATATTGTTTTATCTCAAATTTTTAATTTTTAATTTTAAGAATCTTCAATTTCTAAATAAGACTTTATAAGTTGAATTATACTTCTCAAAACCAAAGTAAAAATTCCATATTCTATGAATGTATTTGTAAGAAGAACACATTTTCTAGGCTTTTTTTTAATCTAAAAATGAGAACGAAAAATAATTTATTCCAATAAACCAAACCAGGAATTTCTTTTTTTTTTACTAATAATATTTTGCCCACAAACACGAACGTCAAATAAAAAAATTAACAAAATTTCAGTCAATAGTTTATAGGTCTGAATTGCACAAAATTTATTGCAAATCATGCCTTAAAGATAAAATGTGCCTTTTACAAACAAAATAAATTTGTAAATTTATTGTATGAATTTTTTTGCAAAGTAGGTACATATAATTTGAATATTGATTTCAGAACAAAAAAAACGGATGTTGAATACGAAAATAAAAAAATTTCCAGTTGAGTATTTTAAACTAGAAAATGTAATGAAGCTTTTGAGGATCAAATAGAAAACGAGGAAAAAAAAAATAAAATTTTTCTAAATATAAATTAAAATAAAATAACCTAAGTAACTAAAACACCTGAACATAGGTTTTAAAAAACACGTGCAGCATTATGTCTCTTATAATAGCTTTAAATATCTTATATTTCTGGATGGTTTTAATCAGGTTTCAATTAGTATAATTTAAGCTTTTAGGAGTATTATTTAGAAAACAAAATTATAATTCCTAACTTTCTTAATTTGACATAAAGGTTCATTTTAATTTATTATTATTTCTATGTGTATATTATTATTATAATATTTTTTATATAATTTTATAAATACATTTTTTATATTATATATAATAGAAATATAAAAAACAAACTACATAAACGTATTAAAAAAGTCCATTAAAAAAACCTAAAAAACTTATACACAACTTAAAATTTATAAATTATAAACGTTAATAACTAATTAATAATAATAAAATTTACATTTATTGCTATGCGGCAGTAAGATTTGGGGCATTACTGTCATCAACTAACATCTCATTACTACTCCTACTACTACTGCTGCTGCCGTCATTATTTTGTTGTTGCTGCTGTTGTTGAAGTGCCAACTGTTGTTCCATTTCTTGTTGCTGTTGTAAATGTGATTGCACGGATGGTGGTATTGCATGCACATCCCATATTTCTTCCAAAAATCTTGGTAATTTACGATTTTTCAATTTTAATGAGAAACACATTTCAGCATTTTGATTACCAAGTGTACGTAATTCAGTTAGAATTGACAGTAATTTAGCGAAAAATACTAAACATTTTGGATCGCCACCATGTCTATTTAATATGTAAACTCGAAGAGTGTCTATATAATATGACTGGATTGCTTCAACTAATTCAGCTTCTTCTAAGCCAGGTCGATCCGAAAAAATAACAATGGCAGTGAGTAAAGCATATTCAACATTATCAACAGTCATTGAATACATTTGTCGACAAAAATGTAATAAATCTTCGATATTATCTGCCATACCTGCCATTTTATATGAATCTCGAGTATAAGAACGATTATTTGCAAAAAATATTGAATCAGAAGCAGCATCATATCGTCGTGCCATTCTTAACATCATAACTTCACTAGAACACGCCTAAAAAGATATTATTTGTACGTATTAAAATTAAATTATTTTAAATAACATTATTATTCGTATCCAGCAATTTCAATTACATTTGACATTATTTTCGAAATTATTGAAATTTTTGAAAAATTTATTTTGTTTTATAAATGTATATTAACATAACTAACAAGTAATTAGCAAATATGATAACTTAGTGAGATAAAATTTTTTCGTTTCTAATAGTTTTTTGAATTAGTAGAAATATTCGCTACAAAATATGTTACAATGTATGCTAGGCTTGGCATATGTTAGGTAATTTGTGCACATAAAACAAAATCTAATTTAATTTCATCCTCATTACTCCTTAAAGCTGCATCATTGAACTTATTATTTTTATTAAAGTAATTCAGTAATTCAAATTGATAATAAAATTATATTTAAATATTTACCTTGAGTAACGTTATTTGGTCCTCTTGAGGTATTTTTGTAAAAGCTGGTAAGCCTTTTGCAAATTCAACTATTAATTGTACTGTTAATATTGTTATTTCAGTGATGTGTCTAAAGCTTATATCATGTGGACTTTCATTTTCATCAGGTGAACTCTGAAAATTAAATTTAGTAAAATAACTTTAGAAATCTTTCCCATAAACATTTTTTTAACATCTCACTAAAGCTTAGTAAATTCAAAAGAATTACCCAAACATTTTTTTTCATACAATTAATAAATTTCAGTATTAACCCGCAAATTAATTTTAATCATTAAGATAATTAGTAATTTATATCAAAGATCAAGGCAAAACTTGAACTAATAAAATAGTTTTAAAATTGTTTTACATAAACTTATAGAGTAAACACAAACAAAATTTAAGATATATGTAATTCAATAATTTGAAATTATAATGCTAGTTACTTACAATCATAATTCTCTTGAGATCCTCTTCAGATGGTTGTTCATAACCATCTTGGTACCAAATTAATTTATATATTACAGACAACTGGTTTAATGTTAATGGAGGTATTTTTTTCAAACGATTTTCTTCTAATAACTGTTCAGGTAATAATTTCTGCAAAAAAAAAAACAAATGGTTATTAAATTTTAAATATTAAAGAACTTTCGAATATTTATAAAATTTGAATGAAAAATAAAGTTATTTAAAGTGTACAACATAATAAAATGGCAAATGCCAAGCTCTTTCAATATTAAATTTTTACTAGAAAACTTGGCTCAGTTAAGAACAAAATTATGACCAATTTGAATTTTTTTTAGTAATTTCAAATGCGCATAATTTCCAAATTAATGCCTAGTTGTATTCTTTAATTTAATATAATATGTGTTCATTTGTGATTTTTCAAAAAAATAAAAACAATAGACGTATTCATATACATATAAACAAAAATTATTTTAATATTTTTATTTATTTCTATTCATATTAATCATATATTCATATCAAACACTTACCGTACAATCACCTGGAGGAGGATCACATTTCATTAATTGTAATATTTCATTTTTAATATGAACTGAAGGATTAAGGTTGGATAAAATCTGTCCACCATTATTTACCCCACCGCCACCGCCGCCGCCACCCCCACCGCCACCTCCACCTCCACCTCCACCACCTTTGTCTTTTTCTTTTTGGGCTTTCTTTTCTTTTCGTTTCATAGCACATTGTGTTTCCGGCACGACGCATTCTGGTCTCATACCAACAGCTAAACATTTTTTTAAACGACATTCTTGGCATTTTCTCCTCATATACATATCCATTTCACAAGCATGACCAAATTTACAGCAATACACAGCATTTTTTGTTACACTACGTCTAAAGAATCCCTTACAACCTTCACATGTCAAGGCATTATAATGATAACCAGAGGCACGATCACCACAAACTAAACATAATTCTTCTTGCAATCTTGGAGCTGGTCCTTTTTTACTTTTTTTTGCTTCACAATTGGTGTCATTTCCACCGTAGCCATTTAAACTACTCGATGGTGATAAATCTTCTCGACCTGTAATTAAAAAAAAAAAAGTACATGTTTAGTTTTAAGCTTAATAAAGTAAATTCGATATATTTATTTGAGAAATCTATTTATACATATAAATTCTGGAAAAACACTGTTCATATAACTAGTTTTATGAAGATCCATATTTTGAGAGACGGGATTATCTTTGATTTGTCAATTAGTTTTTAATTTTTATAAAGATAGTTAAAAATCAGTTTAAAAATCCTATAAATAAATTTTTTTTGTGTCAAAAATTTAGTAAAATAATTTAAATTTAATTAAAAAAAAAAATAATGAGTAAAATAATGAGATTTAAAATACAAAATCTAAAACTACCACCTATTCATTTTGTAATAATATTTAGATTTTATTTATATTATTATTATTATTTTGAAACAGGAAACGTCTACTAAACTTATTAATGATTCTGATTGTTTTCTCCATTAAATGCGTTCTAAAAAATTCACAAATTGACAAATGCATGAATTGAATCTTAAAATATTATTATAACTCCAAAATAAGTCATAAATTAAGCAGATTATACATTTTTTATTGATTGTTAAAACATTTTATTTATTTGAACAACTTGTTTTTAATTATATATATTTTAAATATACATTCATTTGTAATTTTATGAATAATAAAAAAGGAATAACAATGTCTTTGCCTTCGATAAATTATAGTGCTAAGAGAATCACTTTAAAAAAAAGAAAAACTTAATTCAACTACAACACTATAGAGAAATGTACATAAGTGCATGTTTGCCAAATATTACATAGAATATTTTGTATGTTGTATTATTTTAAAAAAAATAAATAAATAATTTTATCTTAACCGATTTTCTCAAATTCATTATATTTTAATATTAATAAAAAAAAACTCTTAATTTTTGATAATTATTACTTAAAAGAAATTATTTCCTCAAACTTTTTTTTTTATTTAAAAATATTGTATTTATTGACTTCAAGTCAGTTTTAAGATAAGATAAGATTGAATATAGTTTCATTGCACTTCGCACCCAGTTCACATACATAGGTGTGGCTTCATTATTCAATACCCAATATTTTTATTCTGCAGAAGGTGTCCATTAGAAGAAATTCAAAAATTAAGTTATATAGTATAATAGGTAGTATAAAAGTTGTAGCTGTAACAAACAACATTTTTATTGAATATTGAATCTCATTTATAAATTATTTATTTGGTTTAGTATATATGCTATTAAAGTTATTCAATTACTTTTAAGATATCAAAGTATATCAAATAAAATTAGAATCATAATAAACTTAACGCATAAAAGAAATTAATCTGCATAATATTTAAAAAAACATCATAAATAAAGTAAAAATTTCCGTAAAAAGATTCTATTTTCAATGACTTTTTTTTTATACATCGGTGTATCTATATGTTTTTCTTGATTTCTTAACATAAAAAACATTACCGTAAATAAATAAAACCTAACTGTATCAAATGTCTAAATGTTTTTTTGATGAAATATTAGGAAGAATATCTTTATTTTATTTTTTTTTAACTGAAGGTCAGAATTGTGACCATACAGAGACTTCTAATTTTCATGTTTTTAATAATATACATTTTATCGTTACGCAAAAGGTTGATTTCAAAGTTGAAAAGTAGAGAAAAAATAATAATAATAATAATAATAAAAATTAAATATAAAAATTCCTAAAGCAAAAAAAAAATATACAATAATTTTTCATATTTTTATGCTAATTATGCTAAACTTATTAAGATATATTGAATTCTGTCTGTTAATAAAAAATGATAATTAAAAAATTATAAAAAAAAAAGTATATAAATTACAATTATTTAAAAAAAAATAACTTGAATTAATATTCATAAAGTTAAATTTTCCAAAATAAAAATACATTTTTTTTTTAGCTTGCGCAGCAGCTTTAGGACAGAGAAAAAAATTCAATTCTAAACTTAATTTTTTTTTTTAAGTTTTTTAGTTCAAAATATCATATTTTTTTGCTATTGTATACGTAACGTATGTATATAAAAAATAAAATTCATAATTCGTTATTTAGAATTTGAAAATTAAAAATTCATATATGTATATATTGTATATATATAGTTAGTACTTCAGCATAAAAGCGTAGAGGCGGTGGCGTTAAATGAACGTGTGTTATGATAAAAAAAAAAGCTTACGATTACAGAACTTTTTAACGAGAAACAAACATTTTTATTTCAATTTCACATGAGAATTATAAAATAAACATTTCGATGCTAACATAACATCACATATTTTAATATTATATTGTTAGTTTTTATATTATTCGAAGATTTTCGACTTTTGTCACAACCACTTTTTACACAAAAAAAAGTGGAAAAACAAATTAGTAGTCAAAATGCAGTGATTATTGAAATCTTGATCAGGGTTCTTATTTTTTTTTATAAATACAAACATGTGATTTAATAATGTCATAATTTCATCCAAAAGAAAAGAAGATATGAATGTATCGACGTTATATCTCATTTTCATTTTCTTTATTAATTAAAAATACTCATATTAACTAAAAATACTCATAATCTAATTTTGAAGTTCGTTTTTATATAGTTTAGAAATTCAATTAAGATTCAATAGAAATTTTAAACCAATTTAAATAAAAATATTTGTCACCAAAATATTTAAATATAATTGATATTCGGCTCTCATATTAATTTCAATATTTAAAATTTTAATTAAATATTTAATACTTAAAAAAAAAACCTTTAAAATAAAAATCTAGAAAAATTGCAATGAAAGCATTTTCATAAATTTATTTCAAAATAAATTTTCACTTTTATATAACATTACATATATATTAAATTTCCTGTAGTTACCTATATAACATTTATTTTCAATTATGATTTACAAAAATTATTTACATTTATTATTTTGCTAATTCAGTAGAAAGAAAAATGATCGAAAAACGGTTAACATAAAATAAAGTTTCATAATTATTTACATTTTATATTAATTAATTAAAAAGAACTAAATTAAGATTGAGGCTAAGAGAACAACAAATTGAATTTAAAAAAGCATTATCCCAGCTTAAAATTGACACTTGATAATTTGCTTTGAAACAATTTTTGCGCTTCGATCGTAATTTTGACTTTTTTTCATCTATGATGAACATAATAAAGGATTTAAATAATATACTTAAACTTTATTTCGACAAATTTGGAATATTTGAATTTTTATAATTTTAACTTTTAAGCCAATTGAAAATAAATTATCAACACTCTGTCATTCTATATATATGTATTCAAGCTGAGAAATTAAATGGGATTTTATTGTAAGCTTTGGTATAATGTTCGTAACTTGTTTCGCAAAAAAAAGAAAACATTTATGTTATTTTACTTTTTTTTAAGGCCAAATTTTAACACTCTCTATGAGATCTCTATAAGGCATTTATTTATATAATTTTTTTTTTATTTTTTATTTTGAATTTCAACTAAAACCTGTTTAATAAATTTTGGAATTTTAAAGATAAATCTATCTCTAAAGGTTAATTACTACCTAATGAAAACCGGAATTTCATAAAATAATAAAAAAAATTTATCACAATTTTTTTTTTTTTTTTTTTGTTGTCTATATTCTAAATTTATTTGTTTGTACATTTATTCAAATGTATGTATACCAAACATTAACAAGTCAATTACCTGTAATAAAATTAAAAATATAATATATATATATAATTTTGAATATACATATGTATATAACATATATGTTTATATAATATTATAATATTTAATCATAAATCTATTTTAATTTTAATTTTTTTTCTTTAAAGTAAAACAATAAAATGTTGTTCGAAGTTTATTTATTCAAAGCTTTTAGAGAAGAAATAATATTCTTGTTGTAAAATTTACATGGTACACAAAATATTGTTGTCAATTAAAAAATAATAATAATAATAATAATATCATTTTAAGTTAGAAATATATAAAAAAATATCTACATTTTATCTATTGAATAATTTATTAATATTCAAGTAATTTATTATTAAATTTTTTTTTAAGATATTTATTTTTTATTTTTTTTTTATAAGATAATAGAATTGTATGTATATTTATAATAACGTTGTAAAAAGCACGTGGAAGTCTCAATGAAAACATTATACATATTTATAGTAAACATTAGACCTTGTATTTTTTTTTATGGTGGTTCTGTATCGTAATATTTTTAACCTCCAAAATAAATATGTGACGTTAGATAATTTAAAAAAAAAGAATAAAATAAAATACCTAAAGGAAAAATTTTTCTAAATTTTAAACTTTTTTCGTATATATAATTTATAAAGTAAAAGCTGCTGCTGCTAAATTAATAGAAAACTAATTTTACTATATTCTGTTTTTTTTTTTTTTTTGAGGTAGGTAGATAACAATTTTTATATATAGCTCTAAATTTTGTTTTCTATTTATGAGGGAGATGTTTAATGGTAATTTTATTTTAATAAAATTCCAACTAAAATTAGATAAAATTCCAATAAATTTTTTTTTGCTTATTTTCCATATCCATATCATCTGCGTTTTTTAGCCTCTAATCTTAAAATCAGAATTATCATCGATCTATATAATTAAAATTTTGTTCGGCGAAACGGTATCGCACCATATACATATCATTAAAAAATACACACAAATATTTCCGATGAAATAATTTCCCATACAAATATTTCGACTTTTTTGCACCATCGATTGGAATTTATATAAAACATTTTGCCGGGATTAAAAACAAAAAAAAACAAATATAAATATAAATAAATTAAACGAGTGTGCAAAGTCGTTTATTTGACGTACTCAGACTATTTACTCCAATATTTTGAGTAGGGAATATTACAGGTTCTAAATGAATTTTCAAATTTATTTTAGATACATTGTACGTCTTCATAATTTTAAATAATTTCTTTTTGTTTACCAGAGTTAATTATTATTATTATTTCAGTTTTATCTTCCAAAAAACCTCGAAATTGAGAATATTAATTAAGCGATTAAAATAAACAAAAATCTTCTGTAAAATATACATTTTAAAAAAAAAATAAGCTTTTTTTTTTATTTTTAATGCATACAAAAATTTATCATTTCAATTTTAGAATTTAGAATTTTTTTTATTTTCCTACAGATAAAAAAAAAAATAAATAAAAAATAAAAAAAAAAAAATAGTGGCGCGCGTTTTTTCAACTTTATAGAACACAAAAAACACTTAGAAAAATTTGAGAAGAAAAAAAAAAAAAATTTGGGTCACCTAAAATATGTCCGTGAAATATTAAAAAAAAAAAATAGAATAAAAATTCTAATATAATTTATTTTATTATTTAGTTCCCATAAATAAAAAAAAAAAGGTCTTTTATGTTTTATTTTTATATTTATTTAATTTTAATTTTTTTTTTTATGTGTACAATTATAACGTAACATACCTATATATACATTTTTAGAGACAATATACTGATAAGATAATGTGATATCATCATAATGAATTGAGGTTTTTAAACACACTCTTTAAGGAAACAAATATATGAACGTTAATATGTTAATATGTAAATATATAAGTATATCTACATACATAGTTGCTTATTATAGTTAAATAATAATTTTCATAAAATAAAAATTACATTTTTTTAATGTATACCTATCATAAAATGTAATAAATCTCAATGATGTGTACTTACTTATTTTTATTTTTATTTTTATTTTTTTTATTGCAAATGAAAGTGAAATTTATATAAAATGTAGACAAAAAATATATTTTCAAATGTCTAGGGCGAAAGTTTATTTTATATTTTTCATTTAATAATATATTCTTCTTGTTGAGTTGTGTTTTATTTTTTTTATTTTTATGCCCAAAGTTAAAGAAAATAAATATTATATAGGTCCAATTAACATAAAATAGACACAAGAGAAGACATAGAGATTCATAAATGCATCATTTGTTATTCTTGTTGATGTATTTATTTGTTTGCCTATTAAAAAATTATTTTGAAACTTAAAATTGAAACAGAAAGATCAATTTGACTGCTAAAATATTCAAAAAAAAATGTTAATAAAATAAAATTTAACAAAAATGTTTTAAAGTGAAAAGTGAAAGTTTTAACAATAAAAACAAAAAAAAAAAAAAGTTTATTAGAAGATCTTTACATTGATGCGCTCTCAATGTTGTTTTTTTTAATTTTGATAAACGATTCTGTAAAAAAAAGAAACAATGTTGTTTATGTTTTGGGCATTTTTTATCAAAACAAGTTTTTTCTTTCACAAGCAGTATGTGTAGAGCAATCGTTTTTCTGATAAGTGACTGTTGATAATCCAATTCATGT
This sequence comes from Hybos culiciformis, assembly GCA_964007475.1. NCBI lineage: Eukaryota > Metazoa > Arthropoda > Insecta > Diptera > Hybotidae > Hybos > Hybos culiciformis. The sequence goes on along the minus strand of OZ023273.1, from coordinate 145,987,343 downwards.
ATAGATATTATGTTTAAGGTATATAGAAGTGTAAAAAAAGAGAATATTTGGTCAATATAAAAGCATTGAAAATTTTTGTGTTCCGCATATCATTTTGTGAAACTTACAAACATTATTACCGCAAAAAATTCAAGAAATATTTAAAAATTGATTTTTCTGGACATGATTCATTATTTTAATTATCATTCTTAGAAGGCAAAAAATTCAAATTAATTTTCATTTCTGGGTCTTCTTATTCAATAATAATAAAGTATTTATGCTTTATTGAAATATAAAAACAAAATTTTATAAATAAAAATTCCATCAATGTCAATAGTGCATTGAACGAATACCAAATATAGATTAGATTTATTAATGTGTTTTGTGTCATAAATTTTGATAAATTGATTTAAATGTTGATAAAATTGCATTTTTAGCTTATATATATATTTTTTTTATTTCTAGACTATACTGATAAGAAATAATGCGCAGCAAGTAAATAATGAATCAATAAGCTTTTTATAGAAATTTTAATATATAATTTATATTTTTCATAATACTTGTGTACTTTCATTTTCATGAGAATTAATAAAACCAATATGGCATTTGGATAAAAATGTAAAATGCTTTCAACTTTCATTCATTTATCACAAATTAAGAATCCAGTTTGATCACATTTATTTGTGACAAAATTAAAGAAAAAAAAAAATGAAATCTTGATATGAATTGAATTTTTAAAAAATGTACTTAAATTTTTGTTTTAAAAGTAAAATTAATAAAGATGGATTTCTTCGAAATAAAAAATTATGTAAGTTTCAATTGAGCGGTAATAAAAACTACACTGAAAATAGTATTTTATTTTCGTTCTTAAAGAAAAACTTACAAGACAAGTATATAAACAGGGATTTGATATACTTAATGTTTTAAAAATAATCATAAAAGTATAATAATGTGCACAAAATATTTATCTGGGTGTAAAGTATTAATTTATCGGCAAAAAAAAAAGCTTTTCCTATTCAATATAAAATCACTAAAATATACAAAAACTATTAGGTATTTGTTTTCTTCTATTTTTTTTTTAACATACTCTATTAAAAAATAAAATTAGATCATTAGATCATTTTTCATCTAGAAAATGAGAAAATTATTTTAAAAAATTTCACAGCATTTTCCATTAGCTGAATGAGTTTTTGATCCATTCATGAAATCAAGAAAAAAAAAAAAAAACATCTTAGTTTTCTTTTTTTTCTTATTATTATTATTATTATTTGTGATGAAGAAAACATTTTTATATAGTTTTTAAATTCACTTTCTAAAATTTTAATGAATAATATATAAATTTATTAGTTAGTATTTTGAGAATATATGTACAGTATTATACATTTATAAATATATTTTTTGCTATACTAAAGAAAATAAATGAAATTTACAAAAAAAAAAAAAATTGTTGGAAGAGAAAGTGACTTTAAGTCTCTCGCGATATTAAAAAAAAAAAAAAATTATTTTTTATCGATATTAAAATAATGAAAATGTAGGTCATTAAAGTAAAAAAAAAAAATTGCGTTTTCGATATGCGATAAAAATATAAGCTTGGAGTGTGAATTAGTGAGGCAAAAGGGTTTTTTAAATTGTTTATTGCGATTTAACGATGGGAAAATTATATAAACCATTTTTTTTGCATAACATTCATTTGTTTACTTAACTTGAAAACATCTAAATTTGTTATTGTAGATCACAATTAATAGGCTTTTCAGATCAACTGAGAATATATGTAAATGTGTAATACTTATGGTCGTATGGATTTGAGCTATATGATATGCAATGTACATTAGGTGTAAAACTAATTGTAAAAGATCTATGAAGTTGGAGAAACTAAGTTGAGCACAAAAATATACTTGTACTACACAAAAGTTATTGTTTGATATTTTTGTAAATTAACTTTAAAGTCTAAAAGAAGCATTAGGTGCTGGGCAGAAATTTGTTTATTTTATTAATGGTTTCTTCCGGAATACAACATTATGAAAGGTCAAGATGCTAGAAACCAGATAAATTATACATAAATTCTATATGGAAAATTAAATATTTAATAAAATTATTTTATTTTATTATGTCTGAACGATATAATAAAATGTAGTTAAAGAGAAAGTATATATTAATCTTGTATAATAAAATATGTTTATAAAAACCAAAAAAATTGTATTAATTTTCAAATAAGATGATTTAATTTGTCAATGGCAGTTATTAAACCAAAAAAAAAAAAAATAATAATATAAATATTAAATAAAATAAAACTTGATATGAAAAAAACTTTTCCCAGAAAGCCAAACATAATATTTTTTTTTTCAATATACAAAAGTTAGGACTTTCATCTTATTTCTGTATTATATATACAATACATCTCAAAACAAGTTAACGATTTCATTTATATTTATGTACATATAATTATGTATATATGCAATATCTATGTTTTGTTTCAGAATGAAAAACGAATAATAAAGAAAATTTTATATACATAACATATCTTTATATGACTGGTATAATAATAAATATACATAAATTATATAGATATGTAAACATAATTAATGTCTAAATGATTTTGATTATACTTGAAAATAAAAAAAATAAAAACAATTTTTTTTCTCGTGTGAATTAATGTATGCAACTCATTCCAACAGTGAACCATAGAATATTTAACATGAAAATTTCATTTTCTATAATGCTTGTATTAAAAGAAAAATTAATTAAATCATAAAAAAGAAGAAAAAAAAATTTTAATGTTGAAAACAAAAATGCTTAATATTCTAAATTTACCATACATAATATATAATTTTAAGTTTGATTGGGCAATGTTAAAAGTTTAACTTGGAGAAAATATTGATTTAACTTTAAAATTAAAAAAAAAAAAAAACAAAAAGAAAATTTTGTTAAAATTTAGTTATTATTTTGATAATTTTATCCAAGACAGGTTAGGACATAGTTTTTAAATATGGATACAAAATAATCAAAAGTCAAAAATCATTGATTTATGTTAACTGTGTACTGGATTGCTTAATACAGAAAATGTTTGGCATATCAGAAGAATATCAAATCTAGGAAACTTTAGCATTGAATTATCAATTTAAAGACAATAAAAAATATAAATACACAAATATACCTATAAGCTTCTTATTTATCCTCGAATTGTATTTTTATTTTTTTTTTTAATTCTTACCTGATGATATTGAATTTGCTGAATTAGATCTTGGTTGTAATTTAATATCATTATTATTATTAATATTATTATTAGAATTATTATTTTGTATAGATGGCAATGGTATAATTGTTGTTTGTCCTTGTTGCATTTGCTGACAACTTGGTGCCGATGTTATAACACTATGTTGATTATTATAATTTGCGTCATCGTATAAAAATAAATATTGTCCACCATATTCGGGTGAATTATTAACATTTCCGACACCCAATTGTGTCGGTAGGCCATTAGGTACTAATGTTGATGAGGACGTTACTTCTGGCGAAGATTCTTCTAATAAACGCAAGGCAAAACCGCCATTATTAGACCAACGTCTTTTCATCATTTTTTTGTTTTTATTTCTTATTATTATTATTTTTGTTTTTTTTTGTTTTATTTTTTATTATTATATATATAATATTTTCAATTAATAAAATATTTATGTTTAATATAAAGTTTTATTATTAACTATAATATTTTTTTCATGATGATATTATTAAAAAAATGTTTCATCAGAAGAGAGTTAATTTAAGCAGTTTTTTTTTCACAATTTATTAAGACTTCATCCTGGAGGAAGGAAAATTAATTGAAAATTACTAATAAAAGTAACTTAATAACGAGAATTACTTAATTTTTTTTGTCATCAAATTTTAATGTTAGGCAATTAAAAAAATTCATTATCGAATCCTGTAAAATGTGTAATAAGTAAAAAGTTTAATTCTTGAGTGGCCGCAAGGGATAACAACCTTTAAGTTTAATGCTAGAAATCTATAAAACTTGTGACTAAGACGAACGTTTTGGCATAATAAAATCATAACAGGATAATTCAACTTATTATTCCTTTTGGCGACAGCTAAATAATTCCAAACAAGTACAATTTTTTTTTTTTTTTTAAAAAGTGTTATAAAGAAACCTGAAGTCTACTAGGATCTTTAGGTTAAAAAATTCTTGGTTTCTTTCCAACAGTAACTCAAAGAAGATTTACTCAAAATATTACAAAATAATATAAATCAAGATACAAATATATGTATTATCTACTACTTATAATGTTTAATATACTTAACTAATAGTTATTATTTTATATAGTAACAACTTTATAAGCCATATATATAAAAATTTTAAAAATTTATCATTTTCATTAAATAAGAAAAAAAATATAAATTTTTATTTATCCTTGAATAAATTTTCCTTAACCGGAATAAATAACTAAAAAAAAAAAACGCAAATTTTTTTTTCAATATGAAAATATATATATTGTACCCTTCAAAGAATTTTGTCTCCTGTGAAGTTAAAGAAATTTATTTATTTATTTTTTTTTTCATTATTTTTATCCTCCACAGAGTTTTCTGAAATTTTGTACTAATTATATGTGACATATTTTTTTTATTGTGTTATGTTAAATTTTTTATTTTTTTTTTTTCGTTTATATCAAGATAATTAGATGAAATTTTGATGTCATATGCTTCCAACAAACAGAATATATACATTTTTTTTTTATTAAAAGTTAAAAAAAAAACACAAAAAACAAAACGGAGATATTATTTTTAGTTAAATATGAAAAAAAAAAAATTAAAAATAGAATTTTAAATTGAGAACATAAAAAATGACAAAATGTACGAAGTATAGTAAAAAAAAAAAAATTGCTTGTGCGAAAAAAAATACATACATTTTTTTTTATTATAAATTTTTAAAATTTTTTAAATTTTTTTAATTTTTTTTTTCCATTTGTAAATTCAAAAATATACATAATTAAAATTAAAAAAAAATATATATACATATACCTATATATATATTTTTCATCGTACTAATTTTAGGCATACGAAGTTTCAGTCTTTTGCAAATGAACAGAAAATTAAAAATAAAAGTAATAAAATTTTTTGCGATAATAAAATAAAGATTTAAAAATATTATTATTATTTATTTATTTTTTAGTTAGATTTTAAATCTGAATGTGAAATTTCATTTTTCTTACAACAAAATGATTTTGAACTTATCATACTATACTTGGCAAGAATATATATATCGTTACATTTCCTAAGGATAAATTTAAGAAAAAACACAAATTGAGAAAATTTTGTTTTGTATTTATAAAACTTAAGGGATAAGTTTAAGAAATATATAAAAAAAAAATTTTAAATAAAATAAATCTATATAAATTAAAAATTAAATGCTGTTCGTTGGTTAGCACTTGAGAACGCCTGGACCGATTTGATTAAATTTATTCGTTTTTTTTAATGTTCGTACTCAATACCTTAACGCCAGGATCGACTAATATGAAAATAATAAATTAACAAAATTTTAGATGGGATTATATTAGTTGCAAAGTAAATATTTCAGTATGGAAACTGATTATTATAATATTCAACCAGGAGACTAATGAAATTATTTAAATTATTTAAAACATTTTTTTTTGACTTGTAGTTATTCAAAGATTATTGAATTTCCGAGCCTCAAGCTTAACACTGATCACCACATTGATTGATTTGACATACCGATATTCAAATTTATGAAATAAAATGAAAACAATCAAAAGTTCAGATGTCTGTAGTTGTATGAAAATAATGTTAAAATTTTTAAACTTGTTAAGTATACCTACAAATCTCAACACGAAAAAATATTAAAAAATAAAAGGAAAACACTCAGCAGAAATGACAAATTCGCTTTTAATTTATAAACAAAAAATAAGAAAACAAAATTTGTTGTTTTAATTTTTTTGTTTTAGGAGGTAAGTTTTTCTTTTGAAAAAAAAAAAAAAAAACATCAAAACAATACATAAATTTCATTTTCAATATAAGTCAGTAACACTATTTTTATTTTTTATTTTTTTAATAAAATTAATAATAAAATTTTTTGTTTTAATTTCAAAAGTACATAAATCTCTCTACATTTTAACCTTGAAATGAATATAAAAAAAATAAATTCAGTTAAATGATAAGATTTTTTTTTTTTAATATTTATTATTTATTTATTTTTTTCGTTTAACATATGATGATGTTATTAAATTTATATGCACAGGCTATAAATTTATACATATATAAACTTAAACGAAAAACACAAAAAAAATAAAATAAAGTTGTCGCATTTTTAATTTAATGCGAATGCTCTCACTTTTAAAAGAAGGAAAAAAAAAAAAGATTGTTTTATTTATATTTAATTTTATTTTTTTTTTTTTCAAATAATAAGTGTATAAAAAGAAAATACTTTCTCTTTCAGTTTTTTTTTTTTTTTTTTGTATTTCTACGAAATTTAATTTTATAATTAAAAAAAAAAAAAAAAAGAAAAGAAAAACGTGTAATTAAAAAAAAAATAAAAAAAAAAAAAACTCTGTTTATATTTTGATTTCAAAACTTATTTATGTTTATAAAACAAAATATTTAGATTATATTTATTATGAAAATATTTGCGCAAAAATATTATCAAAAAAAAAAAAGAAAAAAAACTGAAGCTAAAACTAAAACTGAAAATTAATATTAATGGTAACTACACAGAAAAAATAGGCAGGTATCGTAGCTATAATTTCTGTATTTATAATATAAGTCAAATTGAAATTAGTGGATGACTTTAACAAGATTAGCTATTTTTCACGACAAGGAAAAATACCTCTTAGTTTTATTTGCACAAATTTGCACAAATAAATTTGCAAACGGAAGCATGAAGTTTCGGCTTCGAAACTCATTTATAAAAAAAATATTTTTTATAATTTATACTCGCTAGAAAAAAAATTAAAACTGAATTTTTAAATAGCAACTTTAGCTCGATTCATTTGCTATAAAATTTTGAACGAATTACTTTATATTTAATAGTACTTGCAGGATTTTGAGCATATAATGCCAGAAAATAATGCAATTCTAGTTATAATCTTGATATTTTACAGCTTAATTTGTTTCCAAGATTTTTTTCAGTGCGATTTTTTTCATTTTTTCATTAAATACATTATATCCACTTAAAATGATAATTAAGGTAAAATTACATTTTTATTCAAGATGTTGGCCAAAAACAATATCAGCACAAATTTAGATATAGGTATAAATATAAAAATTAAGAATTTATACAGTTTTCTTAATAATTATAATATTTTGCCCATCTGTTGACTGTAATAGAAAAAATATGAAGAAAACTAAAGATAATGTTAACAAAATCAAACAACATAATTAAATATAATAAATATAAATTAAATATTTATAGCAACTAATTAACATTGCTGTTGATATTAAAAACAGACCATTATTTCTGAAAATGCAAATTAATAATTTAAAATTAATACAATTTCTAATCTTTAATTTTTAAATTTTTTTTTGACTAAGTATCAATTCTATTGACGATCTGTTTATTGAAAGGCCTTAACTTATCGCTATTTTTAACGGAAATTAAAAAAAAAATAGCAAAAAAAAATTGGAATGCATTATCAGTTTCACAAACTTATAATTCATATAAACATACATTTTTATATTCTTCACGAATAAAACTTCGTTCTTTAAAAAAATTTTGCATCGTTTTTTAACTGATAATATAATAAATATATAATTTAATATGATGTTTTCTATATATATACTGTATATATACTTTATTTAATTAAAATTTTCCATTTAATCAAATGTCTACCAAGCACTTTTATTTACACAGAAATTTTTTTATTTTTTTTTTTTATTATTATTTTCCAATGCAAAAATTTTTTTTTTTTAACTGAGTGCTGCGAAATATAAAGAACGTAATTAAAAATAACCAAAAAAAAAAAAAAATTTATCATTTTTATGCATGTTATATTTCAAAAAAAAAAATGTATATATATTTGTCATTATTATTAATAACTTGCCCGTAATAATGTTAAGTTATGTATTTTGTGCGCGTCACTTATGATTTGTTCTAATGAAAAAATAATTTGAAAAAAAAAAAAACGAACTAAAAAGAAAATCATAATTTTTGTTTTTCATTAGATTCCTTCTGATAACGATTTCTTGAATAATATCTTTTTAAAAATAAATAAAATATCCTCGATTCGAATTTTCTTTTTTCTTTTTTTTTTTCAAAAAAAAGGCCAATGATCTTTTTCTGGCAACAAAAAAAAAAAATTCTCACATTTCTAAAAGTTCAGCAGTTTTCCCTAATTGCTATAATTATTATTCTGACTGAAGAAAGAAAGAAACTGCTCACCAGACGTTTTATTTCAATTTTTTTTGTTGCGTATATAAAAAAAAAAAACATGTGCAACGTAAGTACACATCTAATATTATTTTTGTCTTAATTTATATTTTTATTATCGAAATTTTTTTTTTTTTTAATTATATTTGAACTTTAAGTGATGTGTATTAAAAGCTTATACAAAATGTTTACAAAATTGCAAAAAAAAATAGGTATATTATATTATATACTGATAATAGAGTACAGAATTTTATATTATAAAGGTTAGACTTCGCAAAATTAATGAATTTTTGTTTTTATTTCTATATTAGTATGTACCTAATAATAAATATTTAATTCAGTGCTCTTATAAGAAATTTTATAGATGAACGAATTAAATAAAATGCTATTGTAGTCAAGATTTAAACTGAATCAATGGTTAGTAATATTGGAGAGCCATTTTTATTCACTTAAGTATGATTTAAAAATATAAAAATAACTTTACTTAATTGCTTGTAATTTTTGTATCTTGTAAGCAGATGTACAAATAAAACTATTACGATGATATTTACAGAAAAAAAAATTAGAAATTAAGTCACAAAAACAAGAGGGTCTCTATATACTCTACGCATTTTTTTTTGTTCTTATTTATACCTACCTATAACACTGTTTTTCCTTGAAATGAGTAACTAATTTTTCATTATTATTCATTTTAAAGTTTTACATTAACATAATTATCTGTTTTCTTCATTATAAACAAAAAAAAAAAAAACTAAAAAATATATTTTTTATTTTTTTCGAAACCATGTAGAAATTCTAAAAGTGTGAAATTCTTCAATTATAATAATCTTTTATTATATAACGTTTTCCCATGGGAGGTAAAAAAAAAAAACAAAAAACCCAAAATATAGACAAATTAAGCGGGAAAGTAATAAATTATCGCTATACTTTTTTGTTTTTTTTTACATTATTTTATTTATGTTTAAATTAAGTTTTCAAAACCTATTCGTAGATATTTTCATTTATTCAAAAAGTACAATAATATGTAATTAAATTATTACACACTTGTATAAATAAATATTTTATTTGAATTAGTCTATAAAGAAAATGTTTCAAATTGTTTTTGCCGGAATCTGATGAAAGAATTTTTTTTTAAATGTAATAATATATCGTATATAAGATTTACCAATATATAACTTTTTAATTTATACATTTTTTAAAAATAATTTTAATAAAAAAAAGAATTTCTGAACATAATGCATAATGGAAGTTTTTTTTTAAACTAGATTTGATCAATTGTAGCATTATAGTGACAATATAATACAATTTTATATGGAAATGGTTTATTAAACATTCAGATTCAACATTTAGGATAGAAGAAGAAAAGGCAAAAAAAAAAAATAAAATTAAAACTTTTTTATGAAATTATACAGAAAATGAAATTAATATACAAACTTAGATAAAATCAAAATTTACATAATTATTTTCAAAAATATACAATTTAGAAAGTTTTGTTTATTTTATTTATTTTTTGATAAGTAAGTAGGTATATTAAAAAGTATATGTATATATAATAATTCAAAAATTTTATGCAATACGAAGAAATGTTAATATTTAAAACGTAGTTTCTTTTTTTTTTTGTCGAAAGGGTATTAAACTTTTTGATTGAATTAAGAATGACATAATACATAATAAAAACAGTATGTATACATATTTTTTTTGAGATAACCTTGAACTTGTATATTTCGGGGTCATATTATTTTGAACTCTACGTTTACGTAATTTATTACAATATAACATTTCTAAATTTAGAATTATTGTAAAATTTCAGAATAACTAATAATAATGATTTAACTTCAACAAAAGAAAGATATGGGAATCGTGAATATTGACCCATTCCTAATTAATATTATAAAAAATGTAGGTATTTCTAATTTTAATTGGCGGATTAAATTGATATTATTTGATTGTGTTAAAATAATGAAAAAAAAAATGTTTATAATTAAAAATTTAATAATTTTGCGCTAAGAGGGTTTTTTTCAAACTGTAACGAGTATCATCACTTAAACCCATATCTCGAATTTTACATAGACATCGCAAATTTACAGAAAATGGAATTTATATAATTTTTTTTTTCAGCAGAATTATATATTTTGTTAAATTAATTTTTTTTTTTTTTGAAATAATATTTTTAATAAAATACTTGTACACTTTTATTATTTATTTATTTTTTGAAACAAAATAACATTTTGTTTACAATGTATAAGAAACTTTTGTAATTAATATAATTTAAATTTTGTTTTTATTTTATATATTAAAATGTTATCTCATTTTAATTTCAATTTATTGAATTAAAATTTTTTTTTGTTAGTATTTTATTGCAAAAAGATTTTATAATATAAAACTGAAGCTTAACTAAAACAAAATATAAAAGCATGATAATATTCTAATTCCAGAGAAGTATTGTGTTGAACTTTAAGATTCTTTATTTTGATTAAATTTCACAAAAATTTTTTTTCACATAATGCCCTCTATTATAATTCAGTTAAAGAATTTACAATTAAAAATCATTACATACGCTATGTACACTTGTACACATTATAATCATTAGATAAATTCATTATTATTATTTTCAAAAGGTGTCGTCGCCTTCAAAAAAAAAAAATTTTTGAAAATTTTATTTTCAATGATAAGTCTAAATTTTTATTATCAAACTAATTATGGGCGCCATCGTCATATAAAAAATTTTTTTTTAGCAAAAAAAAAAAGAAGAAAAGTAAATAAACTTGATAATAATTTTTATTTATTTGACTAATTCTATGTATATTTTGAAGTACATATTGTATTTTTTAAATTAAAATTATTAGAATTGTAGGTAGCCCAGATTAAAATAAAAAATAAAAATTCATTCATAAAATCTATTCTTTTCTATATATTTATACAATATATGTCATATATGAACAACACATATTAGAATAATATATATTCACATATGTATGCTATATAATTATTTACAAATTCACAGATTAAATCAAATTCATGAGCTCACTACTTTCTAGGTAGTAATTTTATTGTTTTATTTCTATTTTTGTAATTAAAATTGACAAATTCTTGTGATTTGGTCTATATAAAATTTTCTACTGCTGAAACAAAAAATTCAAGAAAGGGATAATTTTACAAATAAATAGGTATATAAATATTTCCAAGGTTGAATTGAGCCTAAAAGGAAAAATAAATATAAATTTGACTATAATAAGAAAATGGCATTTTCTTTATTTACGTAATTACTTCTTCGTTATCAGTTCGTAATGCAAAAAAAATAAAATAAAAAATTACATAGCGACAATATAGGTAAATTTAACAAGAAAATTTCGTATTTCGCCCACTAACAAATAAATTAAGAAAAAGTTTCAGGTTCATTAGAACCCAAAAAAATATTTTTTTCCTTTCAATTTACTTTATTCTTTTTTTTTTTTTTTATTTTATTTATTTTTTACTTAATGTATTTTTGATAAATTGGAAAAATAAACAATAATGGGAATGTGTGTTCGAAATAAGTATATCTTTATATCTAATTTTTAACAGACGGATATATATGTAAAAAAACAAAAAAATACATATCTACATACATTGGAAAAAAAATATATTAATAATTTTTTTTTTTTTAGAAAAAATATAAAAATAAAAAGATAAATAAACATTTGTTATTTTGAATTGTGCATTTTAATTTTTTGGAGGGTGCAGACGATAAAAGTCCGTTCAAACAGAAGAAAAAAAAAAAAAAAGATACATACAAACACTGTGTACATGAAAATTTATTTATTTATTTATTCATTCAGTTTTTTTTTTTTTCCATTTTTTTTTCTGTATTTTTTCATTTACATTGAAAAACTTATGTAGGAAAATTTTTTTTTTTTTTTTTTTTATCTGGGTGTGAAAATAACAAAAAAAAATTGTATATAAGGATGAGATAAGAATTTCTTTGTTGAGAAATACAAGATGTGTATTATAATACATTAGAGAAGGTTTTTATGTAAATACATATTTCTATGCACATATATACTTAACATTTATTATATGAAAATATCGGCATAAGTATAACAGGAACAAATCCTTAGGGATTAAGGACCAAAAATATTAATTTATATTATACTGTATATACATATACCATATCTATACTATCGTAAAGAGTGAACAAAAAAAAAAAAAACATTGAAATAATTGTGAGCTCAACATTTAATGGCAGTTGAAAAAATATTAAAAAAAAAAAAGAAAGAAAAATAAAATACATTAAATTAATTAACATAAATAATTAAAACCAAAATTATAAATATATATTTTATAATTATTATGTTCCAAATTTTCTCTTACAATATGTATTGATCTAATTTAAAATAATTGTGATGATGGTATTTATATAAAACGTTATCAAAAAATTTCTCATCATATACCTATTAGCAGTGGAAAAGTGTTAAATATGATTTCGAATACCAAAAAAAAGAAACTTACTTAAACGATACTTTTTAACGATCCTATATGTGCGTAAACTAAGCAGCTTTTTACATATTTACTTATTATAAACCATATATGTAAATGTAGAAATATTACAATAAGAAATTTTTAAAAATAGCTGATACAACCAATCGTTATAAAATAAATAATAATATATTTCAAGAAAATGATATATAGATAAAAAAAAAATTGATTATAAACACACTTTTATAACTTCATTAATTCCAATAAGATAATATGCGTGTAGAATGTTCGAAAAACTGAAATCTTTGTTAAAAAAATTTTTTATCGCTTAAACATTGAGATACTATAAATTAAAGATTTAAATGGTGATTTCATTACTTTTATCTGAATTTATCAATGAAATAACCTAAACAAAAATTCCTAAACTTGTAAACAAACTGTATACACAATATCAACTTTGAGTTGTTGGAAAGATATACGTTTTATTGCTATTTTAATAATAAAAGAATCAGCTGGTGACACATTAAGACTATGCGAAGAAAAAAAAAAAACAAATTTCTTTTAACTTTTACTATTTTCCTTAAAAATGTTTTGTTTAATTTCAAATTTTTATTTTTAAAAAGTTATTTTAGGGTCTCGACAAGAAGAAAATAAAATAAAAAATCCATTTACAAATAAGAATAATAAAGAATTTTTTTAAATGATCAAAAATACCCGAAAATACAGAAAAAAAGAAAAACCGAAAAAAAATCTTTTATAAAATTTTTACTTTTTCTTTATTTTATTATTATGATCCCTTAAAAATTCAACGAGACAAATGTACATAAATAAATAAAAAGGGTGGATTTTTTCACACAATTTCTTTTTTTTGTTTTTGTTTTGCGAAAAATTTTTCTTTCCTTTTTTTTTCAAGGATAATATGGGATTGGTATTTTATTTTTTTTATACAGTTATTTAATTTTTTTTTGCAAATATTTTTTTTTTCAAGGGTAAAAATCTTTTCTGTGTCCTAGAAAAATATTTTGCACAAGTTAAAATATAAACTGGAATATATGTGTGTACCTATATATTTTCGAAAATATAATATTGAGCTCAATAGATTGAATTACTTAAAAAAAAAAAAAAAAAATGAAGAAGAAGAATTATTGCACATTTGATTTTGACAACAAAATATTTTTCATGTGAAAAAAAAAAAAAAAATCAAGGTAGGTAGATAGGTAGGTATACCCTTTTTTTTTTAAATAGAAAATCAAAGGGAAAATCTGAGTCAATTTTTTATTTTAAATGATTATTGCTTGTTTTATTTTCCAAAAAAAATATTTTTCGCACATAAACAACAAATAGAAAATAATCTCATAAATTGAATATAAGAAAAAGTTCGTTAAAGAAATGATAAATCACCGCCGCCGGTATTTTATACAAAACGAATAATATTGTGAATGAAAATATCTATAACATAAAATTATATTAAATTTCATTGAATGTGAGCTTTTAAAAAAATTTTATTTATGTATTTTACTAATTTTTACTTAAAAATAACCAAAGTCAGAATTTTAAAAATTGAAATTTTTAAATCGTGACATATGACTTGATGAGATTTCTAATCCATAGATTTTACACTTTATCTACATTTCTTCGATTTAGATTCAATAAAACAATTTTTTAATTTTAATCTATTTTTATATATAAATCTAAATTAATTTAGATTTTTCTCTTTTTTTTTGTTTTTTTTTCTCAGTAAAAATTCTAATTTTATTAAGCGCCAAAAATACAAAGTTCAAGTTTTTACGATAATTTTAATCGAACTATGAAAAATTTAACTAGTCGGCACGGCGGAGATTATAAATTTTAGTTTGTTTATTCAGCTTTTTTTTTTCTTTTTTTTTTTTAAATTTAACTCGTGTAGTAAAACTAAAAAAAAAAAAAAACACAAAATAATAAACCTTGAAAGGTTGTTGCACTTGTTCAATGACTTAATAAACAAAAATACCAGGATCAAATTGATCTTGTTGCCAATTTAGATTTTGTTGTTTTTCGTTTTTTTTTTTTTTAAGATAATAGTTTTTGACATTGAAATATGTAAAATATTACAAGTGAATGTGATTTTTTTTTTTTAACTATTTGGACAATATTTTTGTAGAATTCAACTTATAGTAGATGAATTAAAATTATTAGAGGAAATATTTAGGTTTTTTTTTTCTATCAAAAGATCGTCAATTCTTTAGAGCTTTTAAGCCAAATTAACTTTTCGGTTTCTTAAATTTATAAATATCGATAAAACTAAAAACAAATTTATTTAATTTGAATTTTTTTTTATTAAAATGTACAGAAAATCATCAAAAATGTGTATTTTCAAATATTTTTCAAAATGTCAAATTAACACACGCCTTAATGAATGCTTTCATAATTTTACATGAAATAAAAAAAAATACATATATTTATTGAAAATATAATTTTGAAGAAGCAAAAAAATATTTTTCTTTTATATTTGAAGAAAAAAAAAATTAAGTAATCCTTTTTCGATCATAAAATATCCTTTTTTTTTTTGTTAAAAAAAATATATATATCTGCTTTTTATCCATTTACTTAAATTTCTATATTTTTATTTATTTTTTTTTAAGAAATGTCAATTTTTTTTCTTTTTCTTTTTTATTTTTCTTGTTTGCCAAAAAAAAAATTTACCATAAAATATTTTGGGTATATAATTATTTATATTTATATATTTTTTTATATATTTCAAAAATATTTTTTAAAATTTCATTACTCATTTAAATGAATTTTATTTTATGTTTTTAACAAAAAAAATGTAAAAAAAAATTAAAATAAAACTATTTTATATTTCTTATGTTTTTTTAAATAGTAATTTTTGTTTTTTTTTTTTGTTTTTTTTATTTCTATTTTCCTTTTTTATTTATTTTCACATTGAAATCCCAAAAATTACAACAAAAAAAAAAAAGTCCAAAACATAAAAAAAAAAATTCTATAGAAATTATATGTATAGATATATAAACATACAAAACAAAAAAAAAAATAAATATAAAAACCGAAAAAAAAAGATACACGCCGTCGCCGTTTAGAAAAAAAAAACTAAATTTCAACTTGAAATTAAATTTATTTTTTTTATTTTAATTTTTAATTTTTTTTATTTTTTGTTTATTATTATTTTTCTCAACTCGAGTCGGCAAAGTATAAACAAATACTGAATCAAAAAACATAAAAAATATAAAATTCCAATATATTAAAATCGAAATGAATGAGAAAAAAATAAAAAAAAATCGAGTATCATAATAACTTTATGTATACTCTTGCAGAATAAATTTTTCAGATACACAATACATACATAAAAAAAAAAAAAAAACTATGATGTCGTGGTGGTGAGCATTAAAGAAAGAGGGTTTATTTGAAAACATTGAGGTTGCCTTAATATTTATGAACGCGTCATCAACAAGAGTTTACTAATCAGCTGCATCATAGATTAACTAAAATAGAAGATTTGATTTGGGTAGATAATTTCACAATAACTAAAAATTTAAATTCCGAAATCGATTTCCGTTTGAATTTGACAATTTTTTTCATTATTTTTAAAAATAAATTTTAATAAAAAACAGATTTCAAATTCAAAAAAAAATTTGGTTAATTAAAAATTAGTTAGGTACAGAGTTTTTTTTATTCCTGCTCAAATTAAAACAACCTAAACATAAAATTTCAACATCTTAAGAAATATCTCTGTTCGTTTAGAATTCTTTTTTCAATTCATTCAAGTTGGTATTTGTGTATATTATAAAATAATTATGGTTTTTAAATTCACGGGACACTTGTTAATGAATACCAAAATTTATTAAATTAAAAATTTTGAAAATATTTCATACATTTGAAAGCCAATTTTAATAAAATTTAAAAAAATATATTTATATATAAAGTATATTCTGGAAAATGTTTGAAAAAAAATAAAAATATAAATAAATAAAAAATTATTTATCGAAACGCTATTTTTCGTGTCTCTGCATTAAATTTTGAGGAAGACAATTTCGATACTCGTTTCACCAACACATTAATACAATAAAATAATTTATTTTCTAGGTAACAAAAAACATATGGAAAATATGTTTTATTAACACAGAAAATTTCAAGTTTTTATGTAGAATATGAGACTACTGTGTATATTATGTAGACAGAGATACATTTTCAGATAGATTGAATAAATGAATGATTGTGTTTTGTTACAGATACAATTAACGTGGTTTTTCATTTTGAGCCTTATACAATTAAGTCGTATTATTTATTAATTTTTATATATTGAGAAGGTTTTTTCAGCATCATATTTCAGCAAAATATTAAAAAAACATGTAAGCACATTTTTAAATGAATCTGATTTTAATTTGGAAAAGGATTAAAAATTAGTATCTGATTAGATAGAATTTTCAAAAAATTTGGAACACACATTTATTACACATATATTAGAATTATCAAGGTAATCAAGAGAAATTAATATTAAAACAAAAAAATACAAATAATTTCATACAAAAAACTAAATATTAATAATGTTATTTATAACAAATTTCAACTAAAATTATTAAAGAAATATAGATAGAAATAATGTAGGACTATATAATACCTTTTATAGATATTTATTTATATATATAGTTAGATACAACAGTACAGAGAGATATTTTTAGCATTAGTATTTACATACATAACATTTTTTTTTTCTTTTCAAACTAATACATTCAAATCCAGACATTTTTGTCGATTTTTTAATTCTTTTTTTAAGTCTGTTTTTTTTTTTTTTTTTTTTTCATCAAACGCAAGATACACTATACTCTTTTATAATTTAATATTGATGTAGGTAAATTCAAAAATTTATTCCTCCAGTGTAAATTTGGGTTAAAAGAATTATTAGAAAGACCCAAAGATTGTTATTATTAAATTTGATGTGAAAAAAAAAGGGATTTTAAAAAATTAATTCCAAATAGAAGCAACTTTCTTTTCTTATTAATACACTTTGAAAGGATTTTTTTTAAGTTAAAACGTTCTATCTTTTATTGCCCCAAATTAATAATATTTTAATATCATTTATACTATACAAATTAATTAATGTTAATTAAATAAGATGGCTTAAAGGACACAGAGTTGAAAAAAATATGATTTAAAAATCGAATCATAAATAATATTGCATTATTTTCAGATGCAGTGAACTATTTACTTTTCCAGTCGTTGTTCTATTTTTTTTTTGTTGAATGTATATTCAAATATTTGAATTCATTTTTTAAATTTTTAATCCATATTTTTTGTAAATATTAAGACATTAATATTTAAATAGAGCTTTCAATTTATTTGAACTAAAAAATTTAATGAATGACAATAGTAAAAAAAAATAATATTTACTATATTGTTTTCAGCTGTTTTTTTCATACTTTTTATATTAATTTTTTTTGCGAATATATTTAAAGGTATAGTTTTGTTTTTGGGTTTTTCACCTATTAAGCCGGGCGTCTATTTTAAAACATAAAAACGTTTCATTTTGAAGGCCAAATACATTTTCAGCTGATAAACTTCAAATTTAAAGTTTATAGAAAAACCTATTTTTATCAAAAAAAAATTTTTATTTATGTTTACTTACGAATTTAAATTTTCTGATTATTTCATTGAATTATTTTTTTGCAAGTCTCTTTTTTTTAATTGATATTCATACGAGATATAGAATAGAAAAAACTTGAGCCTGGAAAATTAATGTAGTTCGATTATTTTTAACAGTATGTTTTATGGATGAAAATTTGTGTGGAAAAATTTGTGTGTGAACATCGCAATTAAAAAGTTTATATGCCAAAATTTCTTGAGGGAGCTGTATAACAGCCAGAGAATAAATTAAATAATTTTAATTTTTAAGAAAAGAAGAGAAATAATGTTTTAGTTTAGTAAGCATTTATTTTTGTTTTAATTCATATTATTTATATATTCTAGTCATACTTCTTCTTATTCTTCAAGTTTTTTTTTTGTTGTAAACAGCTTTAGGGAGTTAAAATGAGTTTACATTAAAAACACATTTCGAGAACAAGTAATAGAACTAAAGTAAAAAAAAAAAACTAATAAAAAAAAAATATCAGTATGAAGACAACATAAAAAAAAATTGTGTGACTTCATTTGATATGAAAAAAAAAATACTTTTTTTTTACTATAGGTACATAAATAATATAGTTATAAAAATTTGTGAAAAAAAAAATATTTTCTTACTATAAATATTAGAATCGTGTATATACGTACCTACTATGTAATATATATATATAAATAAAATAAGTGTACATTGTAAACTAGCTTCATACATACATACATTATTTTACATATTTTTATGTTTGCTTACTAACCTGGTATCTAAACATGGAAAAAACAATTTTTTTTTCAAGTTTTCATAATTGAATTTAATAATAATAATAATAATAATTTTTAATTTCAATTTTCAACATAAAAACAATCACATAAATCTTATTAATGTTTTTTTTAATTTTTTCACTTTTATATTTTTACTTTTTTATCATACTTTGTAATGTTTTACTACATCCTCTCTATCGAATATCGGTATAGAAAAAAAACCTACATGAAATTATGTTTTTTTTTTTTTGTTATTCCACCTTTTTCTCAATAATCTCAACATTTTGAAAGAAGTTTAGTATTTGAAATAAGAAAGATTATTTTCGAAATAAGTACCTAATTTCCCTAAATTGGAAACGATTATATTATTAGGATTAGGAAGAAAAATTAAGAAATAAATAATTGGAGTTGCATTATGTTCAACTGATCAGAACAGCATAAATATTTATTTTCATTTATGACTGGGAACTTCATAATGGCTCAAACATGTTATTTTATTTCAAATAACATAATGCTTGCCAATGTAATATTGAATGTTTATCAAATGCCAAAATTAAATATTAGATTCTGTGTTCACAATTAAACCGATAAAAACGCAATCATCTTGTTGGCTTTAATGAATTATATTATATTATTCAAAAAATATATAGGCAATGATTATTTTTAAAAGTTTTGTTTTGATAAAAACAATTTTCAAATTCTTAAGAGTTAAATAAACAAATTAAAATATTTTAATGCGCAGGGCTTCGGTAAGTTGTATTTACATTCTCAAATTTAGCTCGGTAAATGGTCCATTACATGCATCAATACACATGCAATTATAGAGGAATGTAAATTGTATTTACATTTCCCTGTGATGTAAATTGTATTTACATTGCTCTATATTGTATTTACATTCTTAATTTTGAACTGCGTAATACTATAAACAAAAATAATATTACTCACACTCACAATATTTCAATACAGACAAATACAAACAAAAAAAAATTAATTGCAAATGTATACCTCTCACATGCATCATATCAATGTCAAACAAAGCTTAGTTTATAATGCTAAAAATGTATATTTTCCCTCTGAGCTAATCTATATTTTCCCTCTGAACAAACAAAAAAAAAAAAAAGAACCAATAAAAAAATACGCGGCTATTTTTTTTTTTTTTTAAAAAGAGGCCAGTCGATCAGTCGATGAATTTTCTTAACATGTGTTTCAATCTACTATTTTTAAAGGATCTTCGAACCTCTACTAGTAAATTTTTAAACGAGTGTGGTTGGATTTTAGTACAAAAATTTAAACCACACTTCAAAAATTGCACTTATTTTTATTCAAAAAAACAAAATGAATAAAAATAGAACAATGGTAACCCTGAAAATATCTTTGTTGTCATTATAAAGTCTGCTGTCAATTGTCAAATGTCAAGTAAGAATTTTTTTTTCTTTTATCAACAAACGAGGAAAATGGCAGCAACAAGGAGATTATTTATTGTAAATATAAATTATAATTATATAATTATTATTTGATTTTATTTTTAATTATAAAAAAAAATAATTATAAAATTATTATTATTTTTTTTAATAATTAAAAATAAAATTAAATAAAATTTAAGAAGACCATTAGTTCCTAAAATAATAAAAAAAAAAAAATTAGTATTTTTTCTAAAAAAAAATTATTCGATTTTTTTTTTTGCAAAAAAGAAAATGAATAATTTTTTTTGGAAAAATTACTAATTTTTTTTTAATATTTTAGGAATTAGCTGATCTTAAATCATCCGGTTTGAAATCATTTTTTGTTTATTTTTTTCATTGTAAATGTATTGTTTTCAACTCCCTCTCCCATGCACATTAAAGCAGTATACAATACATGTTAATCAAATTTGTTATACAGCTCGTTGTGTATACACACAAACACATAGACACTCGTCAATATTATATCACTCGACCTTCGGTCTCGTGATATAAACATGACTCGTGTCTATGTGTTTGTGTGTATACACAACTCGCAAGAATAACAAATTTTCTTAACATGTATTGTAATCTACTATTAACCCCTATTTGTAAAATTATAATACAAATTCAAGAGTAAATATTTTCCCAGACTATTAAATATATTTTAATGTAGAGCGCATTTATATTATGACTAATGCCATAATGCCGGACATGTTAAACGCATTTAAACATACAATGTAGAAATTACAAGAATATGAAAAAAAAATAAATAAAATAAAACAAATAAATAAAATAAATTATAAAAAATTTTAAATTCGATCTACAAAAAAATTCTAATTTAATTTTTTTTTTTTTTTGTTTGTAACTAAGAATAATAAATTTGGCAAATAACATTGAACTAATTCAAATAACCCACTTCAATTTAACTTCAAATAAAAATACTTTTTATAATATTTTTTTTGGCATTTTATTTTTTGCAAAATTTATTTATTTTAAAACATGTTGTTTGAAAAAGAAAATTCAGACAGAATAATGTGTACGCATTTTTTTTTTTGTGTTTTTCCGTAAAAATTAAGAATACTGCATTTAGCATTTTCGGAAATTTTTGAAAATTTTATTAAAGTTTAGGTGTAGATATAAGTGAAATTTAAATAGTAGGAAGTTAATTTTATAATTAATTTTGTGGAAATTTTGTATTAAATTTTTGTATTTTGTGTGTTCCTAGAATATACCTACAGCTGATCGGAATATTAACTTGAAATGATGAATGACATTATGTTAAGAGAGAATTTAATTTGATGCTGTGACTGGGAATGAATATTCCTAATATACTATGACGTCTTTACACGTCAAATTTTTAAATTAAAGCTTTACTTTTAATAGCATCACAAAAATTTATAGTAAATAAATAATTGTTTTTTCATCTTAAATATTTTCAATATAATAGTGTTTAAATTTAAAACACTAACGAAACAATTCTTTAATAATTTCAGGTAAATTTTTGAAAAGAAAACATAATTTATGTTTTCTAAAATTTACTTCAAAAAATTTCATTCAGGTATCATACTATTTATATGATGAACTAATTAAAAATTATTAAAAATAAATTGAGTATTGCTTTAAGTGAAAAACTTTTTTAATTATTACATAAACACATATACTTGTACATAAAACTTTAGAAAAAAAAAATTGTTTACAGTTTAATTCAATTAATTATAATTAATTTGTCAATGAACCACACATTAAAAATAATTATATAATGTTATAAACATAAAAATGAAGTTAATGTATAGTAATCAGAAAGTTTTCGAATGTAGGCATATATATTTTTTTTTTTTTCAATTAAAAAAATATATCTTTATTAAGTAAAAAAAAATTTCTAGCCTAGTTTCATAAATCAATTTTGAATTTTTGCACTGATAGAAATTTCGGAATCTAACTTCAAAATTTTCTAATCAGCTCCACTTCACACTTTTACCATTACCTCTAGGTTAAAGTAAATATGGTAACAAAATAATCGGTAAATGTATGTTATATATATTAACCTAATCTTGTGGTTAATGTACACATTTACCGGTAAATCTGTACATTAACCTGGAAATGTACATTTACCGTGACATACATATTTAATATATGAACAGACTCCTTAAATAATAAAGAAATTAGTTGTTTCGATTATTATTTTTAAATATTTATTCTATTTTCTTTAATTGAACTAATAATTTCTTATAATTACTTATATGTGTATCGAATTCCTTGAAAAAAAGTTTTACTCAAACATAATATTTGAAATAAATATTTGAAGTATAATGCTCTGTCTGACTGCAATATAGAATATTATAATCATCATGAGCTAAAATATGTTTTTTAGGATAAAAACTTGTTTTTAAAATTATTCACGCAATGTACAAATTTGTAAAAGAATTTGGTTGAGCATGTACCTTTTGAGTCGGAAGATTCGATTCTATATATATAACTTTAGACTAAAATAAAATTCCATACATTTTTTTAAGAAAATAAAATTTCAAAAACTATGAACGCATTATCCCCAACAAATAAAAACAAGTTGAAATGAAGATTAGAAATTTTTTTCAAAAGATAAAAATCAAAATTAAAATATTATTAAAAAATAAAAAAAAAAACTTTAAAAATGTATATTATGATATGAAAATGAAGAAACAAAAGCGGATGCAGATGTCTGCCGGTGTTTTTTGTTTTTTGTTTTTTGTTTTTGCTGCGAATAGAATTTTGCTTATGGCTTTATTTTTTTGTATAATTTAGTTTGTTTAGTTTTAAAATATGGACAAAACAAAATTTTGTTTTCGACATAAAATTTCTAAAAAAAATTTAACAAGAGGCAAAAATGAGAAATGTTAGCTTCTTATTTTGAAAAAAGTTGTTGGTGCCTAAATGCAACCCATACAAAAAAAAAAAGTATTATTTATTGATCTATCTAAATCTAAAAAATATAGATATTATTTTTATGATTACTTTTTCTGTTTAAACTTAATTAGCTTATCGAAATTGAATGCAATGCGATAACGATAAACCAGCTGACATACTAAAACATTTGCGAGGAAATTTTTCTAAAAACATAATTATAATAAAAACTATATAAGAACAAAGCAATTAACTTATGGTTGGTTAAAAAAAAAATTAGAAGTTAGAAAATTTTTTTTTTTTATTTTAGCACACACAAATTTACTATTTCAGTGAAATACTTCAGTTTACATTATCGATCTATCTACATTGTATTTATGTATACATAACATACAGAACAAAAATCGGGAACTTCATTGAAATACAGTGAGCTGCAAATGTATTCGTCTATTTTTTTTTGTACCCAAACTTTATTTAGTTTCTTAAGCTTTATATTTTTCTCATTTAGAAGGATATATCAACTATCAAGGGTATGTATTTCATGTACCTGTTATATTATAGTATGTAAAAAAAAAATAGTTTTCCCAGTCTACTTTTTGAACTTATCAACTATGCATGCGCCGAAATTTACTAGTAATACCTAAAAGCTATTTAATTTTCCCTACCCTTAAAAACTTAAATTTCAAAAATGATTGGCTCCAATTTCACATTACACTTATAAAATCGAATTTTTGTCTTAAAACCTTAGTATAAAATTTAAATTTATTTATTCATGGATAATTTCAAGTTTCGTCCACAAGTTTTATATTTAATATATTTAATATTTCACAGAACAAAAAATTATAGAGCCCATATAAATAAAATTTATAAATTTTTTTTTTTTTACATGGATCGCTAAAAACGAACCAATTGCACATAAAGAAAATTATATTCATTTTAGAGACGAATGATTATGATAAATAAATAATATATATATAGCTATAATAAAACATGTTTATTGCACATGACTGCTACAAAAATTCTATTTTCAATTCTCTACTTGTTTTTCAAGTCAATTATCGTTTATTGATTAATTAGAGCTTACTTCTCTAACATTTAAAAAAAAAAAATGAAAAAAAAAACTCAATATAAAATTTTATTTACTTTAGCATTACTGAATTTAATATATATACCTACATATCACGTAAAATATGAATTTTTAATGTTTAAATTAATAAAATAAATTTTTTTTCATTGAAAATAATAAATCATAAATAATTTATCCTTTCATAACTTTTGAGATGCATCCAGGCTCCGATAGGAATATCTAAATTTGTTAAAAAAAAATTTCTTTCTCATTTATATTACTGTCCCCTTATTTATCAATCACAAGTCTATAATTCTATAAATTTTAATAATTTTGAATTAAAAAATTGTTATATTTTCATAATCACATTCGTGTATATATAAATAATATATACAAATCCGGAAGAAATAATTTTAATACCCACAACTATATTATTTTTTTTCCCCAAAAATAATCGGATTACAATTTTAATTGAATATTATTAAAAAAAAAAAAAAAGTGATAATATTGAATAAAAAAATATATATATATTTATAATAAACATTATAAATAGCAAAAACACTTATAACCGATAATTTAAAATTATAACATTAATTAAGAATAATTTATAGTAATCGCCTAAATGTCATATGACATTATTCTCATTAAAAATATTTATATATAAATAACCTTCTTTTTTTTTATTATTTCATTCACATAATAAAATAAGCCGAATTCGCAAATCCTTATCATAGCCTTGACCCACAACACAAAGACACATACGTTTTAAAAGTAATAATGTGTTTTTTTTTTTCTTTTTTTTTAAATTGTATATATTGCGATAACAATTACTATGAACGAAGGAATTTTTATTATATTATTTATTTGGGTTTTTGGATGATTTTTTTCGGCTACACGTTAAATAATATTTTTATTAAAGATTATAAGTATTTTTAAATTTTTCTAATAAGAGTTTTTTGACTTATATTCGAAACATAAGATACGAGGATAGGTGAAAATATCAAATTCGTTAGAAATTTGTCAATTCTGATTAAATATATTTAACAAATTTTCATCCAAATACTTGAATTATTGACTTGTTTAAAGAATGTCATGAAGCAAAAGATTTAATTATAACTATTGGTAATTGTAAAACACGATTATTGATAATAATCTACAACTGACAAGCCTCACTGAACTTAATCTTATTGTATACAGATAAATGATCTAAAAATTAGTATTTTAGTCATATCTTCAACATAGTAATAATCCTCATTATCATTTAATATGGAAATTGTTTTTATTTATCTTAACTTATTTTAATATTATTCAATACTAACTATTGTTACGTTCAATAAGTTATCAACATTAAAAATTCTGAATTATAAACCTATAAATTTTGCATTTAAATTACAAAGGAAATTTTTTTTTCATTCAAAGCTTTGTCCCAGATCCAGATCGCATATGGGTTATAAAATGACAATATACAGTCTATCTGAAATAATATTGCCTGTTTTTACTTTTACTTGAATTTTGTACAGTGTAAGGGAGCCAAATTTTTACGAATGATAATAAAATAAAAAACAAACTGCAAATAAAAAAAGAAAAATAATAATAATAATAATAATATATAAAATAAAACATAACATTGAAATATCGCACATACGGTATAAAAACAAGATATAATTGTATAAATAAATGAACTTTTTAATTTAAAATAAAAATAAAAAAAAAAAAAAACCCACACCAAGTACTCGAAGGCAATTGATAAATTTATTCATAAATTGAATTCTTTTTATGTGCAATATAAAAAGCATTTATTTATATAAAAAAATAAAATGAATAAATTATGAACACTACTTGCAATTATTCAATTTTTGAACAAAATAAATATTGTATTTATATAATAGTACATGTAAATATAAATATTATATTTTATCTTTATATGTATGTAGATAAAGTTTATGAACTTTTGAAAAAAAAATGTAATAAATGTATAAAAAAAAAATTGTTGAAAGCCAGAGATTTTAATTCATGATATTATTCTGAAATTTTTGTGTAAATATAAATGATACAGACTCTGTTGCAGACCAATAGTTAAAGCTAAAAAAACAATTCTTTTTTATTGAGAACTTTTTCAGTACGCATAAAACTTAACGCACAAGAAAACAATCTACTAGTCTAATGATATTTAAATTTAAAAATCTAAATCATTAAAACCAAAATTTGTATTACATTTTTTTAACAACTAGATAGAGGAATAGAAAATCATCCCAATTTGGATATCGAGCCAACACGGAATATCGCATAACGATAATAACACACTGCAACTATTGTTGATAACCTTAAACTACTTAGGTACATTCATACGATACACATTCTTTGATTTCGAGAACCAAAATCATTATACCTGACACAATTTAGAAAAACATTACATTGAAATAAATTACACACAGAGTTTATAAAATAAAAATAAATTCGTATTATTTAATCGACAAAGTGTAATTTATTATAAAAAAAAATAGCAGAATAGCGATAAATGTAAAATGTACTTATAATTGAATCTTTTTTAAAAAAAAAACTTTTAAGACGTAATATCACATTATTAAATTTTTTTTAACTAAATTTTTGGATACTTGTGACAGTAATGAAAACTAAATGGTAAACACTGAGTGTAAAAAAAAAAAAGCGGCAATATTTTTTTTTAACTTAACAACTCATTACTGTCAGTAAAGACTTTATTTTCCATTATTTTTAATGAAATTTGAAGAAAATGATAAAATCAAATTTTCATATACCCAACAATATTTTTTTTTTTTAAATAATTTACAAAAAGAATTCTAAAACTTCAGAAATGACAACAGAAAAATATATAAATTAACAAACAAGCTGGCATTTGTCCAAAAATACAATAATGAAAATATTATTAATTGCGAATATAAAAAATGAGTAATGTTTAAAAAATCATTAAAATTAAATTCACAACAAAAAAATTTATTTCATCGTATGTGGATGATATACACATATGCGAACAAAAAAAAACACATAATTTCTTTTTATACAACCGAAAACTAAAAATTTGGTGAGCTAATAATGCTATACAGTTCACTAAGCACAATAATGGTATTAAATTTTGAGATTTAATATGTTTTTAAAAACGATTATAGCTCACATATAAGAGGATTCAAAATTACCACTCAAAATTTAATTTTTGAGCTAATTTTATTATTCATCACACTCTAATTTTGTATCGAGAATAATAATAGAAACAATCTATTTTAGGTTTTGAATATATAGGTGGATAACCAAAATATAATAAATTTCAAAAATATTTATTAAATAAAATTTCTTTATAATACTATCAAAATATACAAATCAAATGCTGATAGTATCAAAATTCAAACTTTATTTACAAACATCGATCGAAACCGGAACATGAAAAACTTCAATAAATATTATTATTATTATTATTTTTTTTTTATGTAAACATAAGTGACAATTTTAATTCTATATTTCATAAGGAATTTTTTTATGCTCTCTATTTCATGTTATCTATTCAAAAAATTAAATAAACAAAAGTATAAGTATATAAATAATAAAATTCAATAGATCAAACCCGGAAACTTTATTAAAAATTTCATTGTATATATGTATATATATACAGATGTATTTATACAAAAAAATACACCACAAATCATAATAAAATTAATAAATCTGAATTTCCTAAAAAAAAACAAAAAAATAATAAAATCTAATAAACTTTTGATGACCTTGTAAAAAGCCACCAACCTTTACCTGCGCGCGTTTTTTTTTTTTCTTATTTAATTTTTTTAAGTATAAATATAATATGTTTCTATCTATATGAAATTTTTATAAACATATATTTGCGCAGTTAAAAAGATTTAAATTAAGTATACGTACAAAAAAATTATACATTAAATTTTGAGGCAAAAAAAAAATAAAATGAAAATTAAAATCGTTAAATTTTTTATTTTTTTTTCTATAATAGTCTTCGTTGATTGGCGAGTTTGTTGAACGAAATTTCAAGAAAGCTTTTGGAAAAAAAAACAAAAAACAGCGGCTTGTACTTTAAAGAAAGCGCAAAGACTATCACAAGAAAAAAAAAACTTATGGGGTTGGTAGGTGTAAAAAAAAATATTTTGGAATAGAGAAATATCAACATGAATTTGTTGTTATTAGAAATTAGCAAAAAAAAAAAAACAAAAATAACCTAAGGACAGTATTTTTTGACAGAAAACAAATTATTGATCAAATCAAACAGAAAATTATAGATGTTTCACCCTTAAGCTATTTATTTTTTTTTTACAACAGGTTTTAGGAGAATTCAAGGAGATAACAACAAAAAAATTGATAATTTTGTAATATCTTTCCATTTTTTGATTTTGCCATCAAATTTTACATCAAATTTTATCATTTCCTGTTGATAATTTTGATAACTAAAATCCGGGTTATTTATTGAAGTTTTTATCGAAATTAAAAAAAATTATTTTTTTTTCAATAATGCACTTATAAATATAAACATTATGCAATTATTTTCAAATTTATCATGTTATTCATGTTATTCATATTATTCATGATACTCACTCTCAGACTCTACTATCTTTGTACAAATCTAGAAAAAAAAATATTTATTCACTGAACCCAGTACAAATATAACTTGTTTATTATAATAATATCTAAATCAATAATAATAATGTTAATAATTGCTTAAAAACTTTTTCGATTATACTTTTTTCAATGTCAATTTATGATAATTTTCAATTCAACTAATTTTTTACAATAAAACATAATTGTACTTAGCAATGTTATTATCACCGCAATCTCAGTGATAATCTCGAGTAGAACCATAGCTTAAGTCCTTACAATAGCACAACAATTTATATTTTAATTACATTTATTTATTTATTTTTATAATTTTAATATAATGAGGTCCCGTGCAGATCGGTTTTATGTCGCAATATTTGTACGAAAAATTGTCATAGCTTTTTCAAATTAGATAAAAATTAAAATTTACATTTTGAAAATATTGAATTCTTAATTTCTTTTCTAATGTTTTCGAAAATAAATTTTTATAGTTGCTAAGGTGTTAAAATTGTTTAAAAACTAAAACAATAGATACCATTTCAACTACATATATTATGTGGGTACATATCATCAAAGCCAATATATACAATTTTGGCAAAAATATGTATTATGTATATAGTGTATGTATTAAAAAAAATTTGCAAAAAAAAAAATTTAAACTTTTTTTTGGTATTTTTCTATTTAGAAATTATCATAAAATGTCGTCTTCAATTATTATTATTTTATTATTAATTTATTTTTTCTGTCAAACTTAGTCAGTGCCTACATTATTTTTTATTTTTTTTTTTAGTTATATTATGTTTCAGTATATGAGTAAGAGAGGTCTTCGAACCAAAAAATAAACCAACAACACTGATATTATAAAATGTTGAAAAAATAAAAAAAAAAATTATTTCTTTTGTTTTGGTCTACAAGTTCGTTTAATATTTGGAACGACATACAGTTGTGTAAACAAATCTTTTTTTTTTTTTAAATAATAAAAAAACATTCAAAAATTATTTTATGAATGTCTTTTCAACTAAAAAAGATAATAAGTTACTACAGTCAATTTTTTTTTTTTTTGGAAAAAAACATGTTAGGTATAAAAAAAAAAAAAAAAACTATAATTTATCACGATCATTAACATTTTCTGCTTTTGTATGACGTCATCTGATTAATTTCATAAATATTTTTGTTATAATGAACTTAAAAAAATTTTAAAATTTGTTTTTTTTTTTCCTTTTAATTTTATATAATTTCATTTTGTGTTGAAAAATTTTAATGATTATTTTAAGTTTATAATTTTATTAAAAAAAATTTCCTAAAATTGAGAATTAATTTTCATAAAATATGATTTTTATTCATAAAATCCTCTCACATCAATAAATATTTATATAAAATTTAAATTATTTTAATATGCATGAATAGTTGAAAAGATATTGATTGCTGCTACTTAGAAATGAATAAAATATAAAAACAAAATAAACATGAAAGCAAAAATCTGCATAAAAATAAAAATTTTAATTGTAAAATAAAATAAATATTTAGATAAATTTTAAACGGAAATAAAAAAGTTACTAAGTGATAAAACCTTTAACGTTCTCTTTGTTTTCATTATAATGAATAATAGAGAGGATACACAGTTTTTAGGTATTTAACTTTCTTCGTAGTTATGTGGTAGATAAAACATTATTTTTTTAATTTCTTTACGTCAAAATTACATAACCGCGCCTGAAGGATCTCAGACTTATGTTTTTTATCAGCACACAACTTCGTTTTCTCTTTTTCAATTGTACATACGTCTCAATTCTGAAGGAGTTTTACCAGCAACTGTATGATGCGTTTTAAAATACATTCTAAAGCTCTGCTTTCCAACCCCAATTTTTAAATGCTTAACAATATCAGGGTTTTGACGTTCTACTTCCCAATTCTGGCACATAATAATCTAAGATATTTATTTATAAGTTTTTAAATATAATTGAAATTCTGATCCAAGAAACTGCTTTACTTTATATGCCGGTGTACTGGACAATTGTTTCTAATAAATATTTCTTGCAGAACTGTTATGGTATTTTCTACTTTTATCGATTTCATAATTTTTACATCTTTATATCTGAACTGTAATAATCTACGAAGCAAATACCCCGATTGCAATGGACTCATAAAGTCTATAGCTAAATTTAATAAAAACAAAACTAATTCCACCTATATTTTTATATAAGCTTAAAAAAAAAGGTTTATAATCCTTTCAAATTAAAGTTCATTTTTGTAATAAAATAAACTATACAAAATGATATTGAAATTTCAAAAATTTTTGACAATTGAAATTCCAATGATCGAAGAATATATTGTTTATTTACTTTGTTGTGTAGGTTTAGTAAAGAAATTTCACTTTTTTTGTGTTTACTTTTTTACTTTTAGACTTTATTTTATGTATATTTTTAAAAAATATTTTTATTTTTTTTATTTATTTTACTTTCATCTATGTTTTAAAGTACAAAAACCTGAATTTATGTTTTTATATTTTTGTATATTCAATCCACGAACTTGAAAAAAATAAAATCTTTAGCTTCTATATACACGCACACGTGGGCAGTTAAGATATTTTAAAAATTAAAAATATGTAACTAAAAAAGGAAAAAAGAAAAAAAAAAGGTTTAAAAAGTTTGTATTTTAAACTTAAATTAATGATACTCTATACTAATTATATCGTTATTTAATTCATTACTATTAAGGATTTCATTTAATGTTTGAACATAAAAATTTTTAAAAACCTTGAAAAAATTATATTTGGAAAGCTATGTTTTCATTTTGTAAACAAAAAAAGTACAAGTACATAAATAGAATTTGTTAACAGAAGTTTCGCATAATTTTGGAATTTTCATAAATTGAAAGTTGTTTTTTTTTTTTTTGATTTTATGTTCAAAGGGTTAGTGTTGAAGTTACAAAAGTTCACCATAATTATAAGCTGCTTATCGAAACTTGAAAATTTTAGCGATACACACATTGAAAGTTCGATTAGGTCTAAAAGTTGATAATTTTTTTTAGATATTTTCAAACTTAAATTTATTGTTCATCAAAGATTTCTCATAAATTCAGTAAAGTACAATTTATTTTCGATTTTTTTTAATAGCATTGAGATTTTTTTGTATTGTCGAATTAGTCACATCATCGATAATAGGAGGGAAAAAAAACAACATCCAATTATATTTAATTTATGAAATTTCATAATTTTTTGAAACCTTTTCTTTTTTTTTCAAACATGATGGACTTTAAAAAAATATCTTCTAATAAAAAGTGGTTAAAAATATGTTGCATTTCATCGTCTGCCGATAGTTCCAAGTAATTTTTTTTTTTTTTTTTAATTTTGTTTAATTTCAAAGTCACCAGAGTCAAAGTTAAAGTAAAAAAAGAAAAAAAAATTTAACAAAAATAACATAAATATACGAAATAATATTTTAAACGTGACTAACAATTTTGTAAGTTGAAAAAAAATTACATAAAAAAAAAAAGAAATAGAAACTGAATTAGAATTTTTATTGAGTAGTTTAAATAAAAAAATAAATAAAACATTGTAAAAAATATATGTATATAAACAGCAAAAAACATTTTTTAAACAACAACAAATTAAAGATTATACTTTTTGTACGATATTGAAAAGTTGGAAAAAAAAAGCCCACATACAAAATATAATATTATTCTTTTATTCAAGGCTAAAAAGTTTTTTTTTTAACACATTTGCGTTTTAACTTTAAAGTTAATAACTTCTTTAAATGCAAACCTGTTGTTTATGTTTTTCTGCAGGCTAAAAAACTACTTTACTTGCAAAAATTAAATTTTTCCTGTTTGTAAAAGGCTTAAAATTGTATTATTTTATTTTTAATTTTTTTGCACGTGACAAGGTTTTGAACTGAAGAATACTCTATTATTAATATAGTAAATATAAACTTGTCAACTGCGAAATTAATATTATTCTAATTTTTTTGGTATTTCGAACTCAATAATCCTGTACCTAAAACAATTTCGTTATTAGTAAATATTAGCCTAGGAAATCATAAAACTTGTAAGCTTATTTATATCAGTTTTCTGTACGATTCAAAAAACATAATTTAAATAGGAAAATTTTAGAGAAGTTTTTAGAGACCGGCAGACATTGAAGTTAATTACTCTGCCGCTGATGAATTCATATCTCAGCCTCAATGAAAGAAACACAGCCAGATATAAATGTTCAAGCTTCTTAACAAAAAAAATTAATACCCACTTTGCTTTAAGCAAGAAAATAAAAGCATTAATTTATAAAAAATTGAATAAAAGTGTTTTTCAACAGCATAAGGTTAACTACACATTTTTTTAACAACAATATATAATTCTTAAGTTATTTGAAGATATCAATAATTTTGGTCAATAATAGTATAAGTTCATATAGTTTTTTAAAGCAGCAACAAAAAAGAAGATTAATAAAACTGGAATATCTAGTCCAAGTTTACATAATGTCGCTAACCGAATTAATTCTTACTAGAGCTTTATTATATATAAATAACATAATTTGGTATAATTAATTCAACAATTTAAGAAATTCAAAAAAACATAAAAAAAAAGGTTTAGCTTCAGACAATCAAGCGCCTTTGAAGGCCATTTAAGTTCATAGAATTGCTGTAGAAACACAATTCGAGGTGAATGTGTATATTTTTGAATTTAAATTAATATCAGCCGTCATGGTATAGTACGAGTAGCACAGTCCACTTGAATTAAATGTTTTGTATTGTTTTTAAAAAGTATTAATTTCACACGGCCGAAATTGACAGAGAATGCAAAAATCAACTAGTGGCAGTTCGATTGGTATTCGGGCAGATGGTTATATGAAAACTTTTACATAAATACCATAAAAAAAGAGAATTTTCATTCCACGAATGCCAAACCATGATTTTAATAGTTTTCTTCTTATTTCTTCATTTTTTTTTTTTCAAGAATATCGTGATCAGTCAATAGATAATTCGTTTAAGCTTTTTTTTCGTTTTAAAAAAAATTATTATTATTTTTTTTCTGTATTGGAAATAAATAATTTTTTTGTTAAAGAAAAAAAAAGCTTAAAAACAAGTTTGAATAAAAAAAAAAATAAAAAAAAAGAATGATGAATATTTTAAATTATATTTAAAAAAAAAATACAAAAAAGTAATATAAAGATAAGTTAGAGAAAAATAATAATAATAAAAAAAAAAAAAAAAGATTTCTTATTTTATTTCAAAGATATTTTGTTTTTTATTTATTATTTTTTAAGAACTTCAGGAGATTGACCCTTAAAATTTATTTTATAATTTTTTTTTTTTATTTCATATAATTGTGAATTTTCAGTCGATTCACCTTTTTAGCGTTGTTGATTCGACAACAATTTTTTTATTTAGATCAAATGAGAATTTGTGTCCCCCATAAATGAGTTTTTTTTTTTTTTTGATTTTTATGTTTACTTTGGAATTAAATGAATTTTTATGAATGACATAATGAATAGAACATCAACAATAAATAATAAAAGAGTTTTCAAAGACCTAATATTATAATTACGCAATTTTATTTTGATGAGAAAATATAGATAAAAAAAAAGAAGAAGATACAATTTGGCAAGTTGTCATTTCCAAAAAGAATATTTAAATTAAATTAATGATTTTGATATATGTAAATATAATATACACTATAATAATAAGACGAACAATTATATTAATATGACTTTTGTATACATATTTTTAAAAAGGTAGGATACAGAAAAAAAATGTTGACTTTGGGTTTATGTTTTCTTTTTTCACTGATTGGGATAAATAAATAAAATTACTATATAGTTAAAAATAGTAATAAACTGGTATAAAGTGGATTTTATTTAAAATCAGTATAATACATTTTCCAGCTTATTACTTTTCTCAGCTGATATTTGAGTAATGGTCACGCGTTCAAAAATTTTCTTCAATTATTAAAGGGCGATTGAAAACAGTTGAATTTCGTTTAAGGAAAAAAAATATGCATGTTTCGTCTTATTCTGATAGCTTTTGAATTTAGTTTCCTTCTGAATTCCTAAGATTTGGATTAAGATCTAAATGTTCCTTACCAAATTATGGTTTTTATGAGCTTCTATATTTTTGCTTATTGTTCAAATTCTACTTTACAGTTTGTAATAAAATTTAATTGATTTTCTTAAGTGAGAGTGCAGAGTTATTTTTGAAACTGAATTCTAAGTTGAAGATTAAAAAAAATTGTTTAAAAAATCTGTTAGTATAGGTACTCGGTAGGTTATATTTGGTAAAATTAATGAAATAATTGGCAATTTGTTTCTACTTTAATTTTTGTTTTCTGTATAATACAATTATTAAATTTTTATTGATCCTTTATTACTTAATTTATTTATAGTAAATTATAAGTTGAATTTTTTTGTAAGTGGTAGATAATAAACAAATAAATAAATAAACATTTTTGAGGGTTGTTTCATTCAAATCTTGCATTATAAATTGGCCAAGTTATTCTTTACATACCGTAAAGAATAAAAAAGTTATTGTTGGCTAATCAAAGCTATTCATCTTTTTATTTAATAATCACTACTATATAGTACGACAAAAAAGTCGGAAATCGACACATCGTCCTGACAATATAATTTGTATTCTAATTTATATATACTTAGGCCTAAACTTTTCACAATTTAACTTTAGACGCCATCTAGGTTTGTTAAAAAAAAAACATATATACGATATTATGTATATATAATATGTGCATAATTATTTCCATGTGAATAAAACCTGACAATCTTTTATAAAAACTCATTAAAAATTCTTTTTTTTTTTTTTTTTGTTTTTGCTTCTTTAATTTTTTTTTAAGATCTGCGATTATTTGCCATTATGTACATTTTTTTTTTTTTAATATTTATGAAAAAAAAAAATAAGAATATAAATAAAAAGCTATTTTACTTTTTTGTTTTAATGTGTGAGAGACTATTTTTTATGCACCAGTAGAACTTTATTTCTACTTATTAAAAAAAAAAAAAAAAAGTAATAAAAAAAAACTCATTTCAGTGTTAGTATCAAAACATACTAGCTAGAATAATAATTATACTACTAACAAACCAAACCAAAAAAAAATTTAGAATCTTTTGAAAGTCATGGTCTAACACTCATTGTTCTTTTTTTTTTTTTTTGTTTCATTAACCAAAAAGATTTCTACTGAGCTAAAAATTATTATATCCTCAGTTTAATTTAATAATAATAACCATTTTATTGATTTTAAGATTTTTATTCTGAACATGTATCACAAAATTTATCTTAAAAGCTAGGATTCTGTGAGGATTTTTTTTTTGTGAAGCTTAATACCTATATATACCTTTAAGAAAAAAAATTAAAATTGATTTTCCTTCAACATTGCCTAAGACTTCGAAAAATCGACTTTTTTGGAAAATTTCAACTTTAAAGATTAAAATTAATTCTTTGGCAAGATCTTCATTACAGCTGTAAATCAAGTCCAGAAGTTACAAAAATTAAAGAAAAATAAGAAAGTTGAATTCAGCCAGGCTGTCAAAACCGTGAAAATCACAAATCGTAGTTGCGCGACTTCTAAAAAAATTTGTTGTCGCGATTTCTTATTTGTTAGACATAAAAGGCGATGATCACCAAAAATCCCGCCAATTCTGCTCTACATCTACATAGTATAATATGTAAATACCGAAATCAACAAGCCAAAATAATAATATTAGAAATTTATTCTTAACCAACTAATTTTAAAGGTAAGATTTTTTTTATTGTAATGTTATGATTTTTGATTAACCATCAGTATTCGAATTTTTATATTATTCTGTGTACTTTAAGTCTTTAAGAGATTATACTAAATGCTCGATTTTTGTTTGCAGTAAAATAAATGATTGAAATTAAAGTCTTAAAAAATATTTTTGAAAATAAAAATATTTCTTTTAAATTTCTAATGTTTGTCACTGATGTCTCTAATTTAATTCGACAAATAAATTATTGCGACTCTCTTATACGACCCTGTTTTTGTACAACAATCTTTCAAAGCATTATTTGTTCTTAATATATTTTGTTCTTAATATATTTTTTTAACTCTTCGAGTTTTTTTTATAATAAGTATAAATTTAGTAAAAAATGTATTTACAACGAAATTTTAATACCAAATTAAAACTTTCAAAAAAAAAAAATAAATAAACTTCTAAAAAAGAACAAATATATTTGTGGGGAGCAGAACGAATATACAAAAAATTAATATTAAAAAAAAAATAAAAAAAAATGGTGTATTTATATTTAGTTTTTTTTTTTCATATAAAATGCCCACAATTATTTTGTATATTTATTTTTTTGGAAGAACAAAAGATCATCAGAAACATTAACTAAAAAAAAAAAATATGTACAAAAAAATAAAAACAACACGACCATAATAAGCAGCCAAAAAAAAATTGTTCACGAAAAAAAAAATTATCAAACAAAAAAAAAAAAAATTTTTGTTTTAATAATAATATTATTCATGATCACTTCAAGGACAAAATTTCTGTTTGTCGATGTAATGGTTAGGACTCGTGGCAAATATTTTTTAATCAATCAAAAGATTATTTACATACAAAAATGTTGTAGGTGAAATCAAAAATATAAGCTGAATATGTAAATAAAAAATAATGTTGTCAAAATTTAAACAATTTTTTTCAATTTTTTAAGTGATATGATTTTGAGAGTTCAATCAAATTTGAAACATGTAGTATAGCAGATTACATACTGCGCTTGAAAATAAATTACTCTGTGAATGAAGTATGTAATGAGAGTCTTTTTCAATATTTAAAATAACTAACTTTTAAAAATACCTGGGTCACAAGAACTCACAATCTAAGTTGGATTTTACAATTTAAATATTTTTTTTTTAGGATCCTTCAATACTATAATATACCAATACCATACAGTCATATACCATATACTAATATAACAATTTTCGTTGAAATCCAGCTACCAGTTCGAATCTCTAATTCGTATATCTTTGTTTTTCAATATAACTTTTTTAAATAAACCCTTGTCTGGTTGAAAGCTTCTAACTACCTAAACAGAAATCATAGAGTCTTATTCTTTAGTTAAGAAGATAAAAGTGAACGCATATTTTGGCGCAGAAATAGTCATTAGTTATTTATAAGCATTTTAGTGAAGGTAGGCGTATACGTATTGGCGAACATACAAAGTGTCAGGCTTGATTATTACAGTCTTCATTATAAACACAATTGATTTTGCTAAGCTCAATAATTTCAATTTTAGAACTTATCTATAGACAATAGACTGCTCTGAAACTCAATTTTAATTTCTCTTTTCGTTCCATAAACACAAGCTTTTAATTCATTTTTTCTATATGAGTTGAGTTTTCCATTTTAAATCAATTATTATAATATGTATAAAAACGTTTTTTTTTATAATAAAAAAAAAATTAAAATTTTTTCTTCTATTTACTTTTCAAACTTAAAAAAAAAGAAGTAATTTGAGAACCAAGTAAATATGTTATTAAAATTTTCTTTCAAACCATAAATAAAAATTTTATTTAAAGAAACCATGTTAACTTTTAGAAAATGTATATTATTTCTTTTATGTGTAAACATTTGTAGGAAAAAAAAATAAAATTATATAAATCTGTGGAAAAATAGTAATATAAGAAAGTGAAATGGTTGTTGGTATATTGTTAAAAAATTTTATTGAACTTATTATATAGACATTTTATTATTATTATTTAAAAAAAAAATTGTTTTCTATTAATTATGGAATCAAATAGAATTTTTATGTCCTCCAGTTGAATAGGCTGAAACTAAAATTTCTATATTTAACTAACTTTGAGTCTGACTGAATCTTAACAGAATGTGAATCTCTACAAAATATATATTTGGTTTTACGTTAATTTATAATGGCGAACTAATAAGACGATAACTGGAATCGGAATAAGTATATTTATTAGTAGTAGGTACATTTACTATTAGTACATTACACTGGCCTACACTCATTTTGGTGCCTAAGATTTTAGACCTGATTTTGGGTATATTTTGTGAGCTGATACAAGAAAACTAGTCACATTTTTCATATCAGCTCTTTATCTTGATTGCCAATTTCAATACCAAAGTGTACAGAATACAAGCGAATTACCGTGTCATTAATCGGTTTCCGTTGATCTTTCATTATATACTCACCGCATATGTAACAAAACATATCAGGATCGTTTACGCAACTTCTTGACTTACTTGCCATCATAAATTTATACGATTAATGTCATAAAAGTAGTTATAACATGGACTGATTTTGAATAAAACCGTAAAAAATTTGAAATAAGAATTGTAGGTAAACTAGAGCTGTAAGCTGACATCTAGTAGCAGCAATGTAGCTCATACTAACTACTTTACCGACTACAGATGCAAACAGAGCTGCACCAATACAAAATTTTTTTTTTGTAGGCCAGTGTTATTTATAAAACCGTAGAAGTACAAAATTGTTTTACGAACATAATACATTTAAATATAGAATAGATTTATTTTAGAATTTTTGTCACCTTAATCCAATTCGTAATAAAAATTACAATTAAATTATAATATTAAAAAACTTTTATTTATTTATTTTTTTTTTTCGTAAAATACTTTGAAGTTTTTCACCAAAAATTTCACCGTGTCCTCTAAAAAATATGTTATACCCTTTCCATTTCAATATCATCTATTGACCTTAATCCTTTTTGTCTAAAAAAAACAAAATAAATTTGTAAATTCATCGAAATGAAAATCCTTTTAATTTAATTGAAAAAAAAAGTTTTAATATCCCATTGTTTTTTATTATTTTTATTTTATATTGAAGTTTAAAATTGCATTTCATAATATAAAAAAAAAAAAAACAATATATATATTTAATAGAACTATGTCACTTGACATAATACGAAAATAGCAATAACAAACTTATACCAAGCAAAACAAAAAACAGAATCCCTAAATATGCACAATAAACAAGTTATTTTCAAGGACAATATTTATCAATGTATTTGTATGTTCTTTTTGTATTTTTTTACCAAACACAATTTTTAATATGCATTTTTGATATCCCTTTTTTTTTTTCCATCGACGACGACGACGACGTTAAAAACACACAAAAAGTAAAAAAAAAAAAACCATAATTGGTCACACATGTTTGTCGATGGAATGAATTCAAAGAAAACACAACAAGGACTATGTTGTTGCTTTGGAAATGAAAAAAGAAAGAAAGAAAAAAAAAATTGAAAACAGAAATAACCAAAAAACAGAGAAAAAAAATAATTTTTTTTTTCGTATATATTTGTTACGCAAAACAACAAAGTTAAATCCTTTATTTTTTTTTTTTATTCTAAGAAATGAAGGAAAAAAAAAAATAAAATAAAAAATAAAAAACAGAACTGGATTAGATCGCTTCATGTTCAAGGTCAAGGGAGATTTGATATTATTTTGTTTTTTTTTTTTTTTTGCAGCATAATTTTATTTAATTTTTTTTTTTTGAACATTGAAAAACACAGCCAGTGATAAAAGAATTTTTTTTTTTTTTTGTAATTATTTATTGAAAGCATAAAAAGTCAGATGTAATGAAGTATATTAAATAATTTATGCATAAATTTATGGAAAAAATAAAAATTGGGACTGTGATTTTTCATGAATAGGAATAAATTTTATGAATTTTGTTTTGTTTGCTTGGTGATTTGATGAGTTTTTTTTTTCCGTCGTCGTCGTCGTAAGTCCCTTCTTCGAATAAATTGCTCTATATAAAGGTATACCTAAATATATACGTACATTTATTTTGAAATGGAAATATACAATTTTTGTTTTTTTTTTTTTAATTTTCTTTTTCAATATATTATAATTTTGTTTTAAATTTTTGAATCCTTTTTTTTTTTTTCGACCATCTGGGGATATAAAACAAAGTTATGATTTTAATTTTTTTGCTATAATTTATTTTTACTTACCTTGTCTGTATAATAATTATATGAATAATAATATTTCATAGTGTTTATCAAGAAGACAATTTTATAGTAAGTTCAGACGTAAAATAATTACTTCTTACAACTCACTATAAGATTCGGCTACTTAAAGTGTAAGATTAACATTTACATATTAAATTAATTTTTTCAGTTGACCCTTTTTTATTAAATATAAAAAAATTATATTTCTTACCGAACTATATAATTTTCAAAATCGCAGATTATCTTCTTAAACTATATAATATACTAACTAAATGTGATAAATTAAGAAATAATAATTATAGTAAGTATAATAATATACGTCAATAAACATAGTTAATAATATAAGACTAATTATTATTATACTCAATTTGAAAATTAGTCCAATTCAGAATAAATATTTTTAAACAAGTTTATTAACTTATTATACACATATATATAATTGTGTATTTCGATAATATAAAGTCTTATCTACAAAAAAAAAAAAAAAAAACTAGTTTCTCAAAAAAGCTTAAAAACTAATTACACTCACAACTTATTATACTATAAATAATATAATAGCTATAATAGTTGTTCTATAAAGATATGGAAAGAATTTCCAAATATTGAGTTCAATAATCTCTAATTATTTTCTAATTTCTTTTTATCAACAAAACTAAATATACATACTTATATTTGAATACATACATATATATTTATATTCTATAGTTTTATTTTTATATATATTTACCTATAAAAAAAAATCCTAAAATAATAATAATAGTAATAATAATTGAAGAAAAAACCCCCTAGTATTTTAATCGAAAAAAAAAAAAAAACTATATTTCATATTCAATAATTCAATATACGAAATTACATAATTGATCTATAATCATAAAACTTAATTGACCTTAGAAAATTGGCCCAATTTTCTTATAAGAATTTTAATATCACATGCTTAACGTTAAACAGTGAAACTTAATTTTCTAGTTTGAATTTTCATTTTTATTTTTTATTTTTTTTTATTGAAGCAAATGGGTTTAGTTGGGTAGCCAAGAATCATTACACATTCTGCATATAATATGTATATTGTATATATTTGTTGGTAGGTAAGGTAATAATAATTGGGTCGCTCGATAAGCTTAAGACATTTATTTTCTATTAATTTTTTTTTCCGATTTTTGAAAACTTTTGAAATATCCCTACTAATAAATTATGGAAAATAAAATAAATTAACCTGTGAAAATTATTTGGCCATACCTTTGTATAAAATGTTAATTCGACCAAAGTGACCTATAGTCAATTGACATACTTTGGTCTTCTTTGTCAGCAAAGCATGTATAAATTTTGTCACTATTATTATTTTAATATTATATCATAATCATAATCATAATCAAAATAATCAATATATTTCAATAAAAAAAGTTCAAGTAAATTTACAAAAAGTGTATTAAACTAATAAAGAACAAATTTCGAACTCGAAGGTTGAAGTTATATATAATCTTCAATATAATAAATATACTTAGAAGAAAATAAGGAAAACTTAAATTTAAAAATCAAATCTTATCAATATTAATCTAATTGGCTTTAATCGTACTTAAAAAAAATTATCAAAAAAAAAAACTCAATTGTTTTAATCCCTAGTTTTTAAGTATTCAGTTTCACACGAGTAAATCGTCAAAGTTTTTATATCAATTCAAATTAAAACTTTCAAGAATAATATACTGGCCTAACTTTCGACTTTTATTTTTATACTTCATTGATAAAATTTGAACTTGATAAAGCAAATACAATATTTGTAAACATTTGATTTTCTTTAGGTTGGACCGATATTAATAAATATCAAACAATATTTGTTTTTCGTAGTTTAAATTAAAATGGCAGTTTTATTTTTTCATATTCCAAATATTACTTAACTACAATATTCTACTATAACTATACATAGAATACACTGAACATGAACAGTGAACCAATCGGAACTTTTAAAATTATACTTAAGTTAACTAATTAGTATTTTTTATTTATTAGTTATATTTTTCATGAAGTTATATTTTACTTTTACAGCATTGACAAAATATATCTGATTACGTCAATATTGTGCCACATAATTTCCAAACTAATGTATTTATAACCCCATTGAATTTTAAAACTAAACTACTGTACACACTAAAAAAAAAATATATTTATTAAACTACTTTCTATAAATGTGTTTTAAAATCGAAGCATTGCGTTTAACATGCAATAGAGTCAGAAATAAAACACTAAAGTGAGAATGTGGTTAATTTATACTGAATGAATGGTATGAATGCATTTTATTTTTATATACATAAATTTTTTTTTTTTTTATATTCTGTGAATAAAAATAACATTGAATTGCTGCTACATCCATTTTAATGAGAATAAAAAAAATATATTATTAAAGGGAACGAGTACATGATAATTAAAAAAAAAAAATGCATTTATGAAGATGCGTATCGTACAATATACTGCATTTTAGTAATAAGTTTTTTTTTATACTTATATGTAGATACATACATTTTTTATTATGACATAGGTTTTGTATACACGTAAAGTTTATTTTATGCTCTCTTTTTCAGCAGCAGCAGCAGAACAATATTTTTCAGATTGTGCTGCATATATCTGATTTTTTTTTTATTATCGTGATGCATTCAAGCAAAAGGCTAATACATGCTTGCATATATAAAAAAAAAAAGTTTATAGAACTTTTTTTTTTTTTTCAAACATGAGATGCGAGAATTGCATGTGCATATGTGTTGCATTGTATGCATGCATTTAAAATTAAAATTATTTTTTTTGTTTTATATTTAGACCCTGACCCATCCCAACTTTTATCTTAGTAAACACGAAAAGTTTACATTTTTATATTATTTATATGTTCACAATGTTTGTTGTTATTATTTTTATCTTTTTTTGATATTAATTAAGCCATAAACAACCTAAAAACTGATACGAAAAGACTATACGTAATAATAATAAAAATAATGGCTATATACAAATTTAACATCTGATTAAAAATTTTGATAATGAA
Source organism: Hybos culiciformis (assembly GCA_964007475.1). NCBI lineage: Eukaryota > Metazoa > Arthropoda > Insecta > Diptera > Hybotidae > Hybos > Hybos culiciformis. The sequence continues at coordinate 145,943,235 of OZ023273.1, read as the reverse complement.
AATTATATATAGTTCATACTTGGCTAGGCTTGGTTTTCTGCTGCTAACATTGGGGAAAGAATTTTTAATCGCATAAATGGATATAAAGCGATCATAAACTTGTTTGCAATTATGATGAGTTTTCCCTTTGATTATTGTATTGCAGTTAAATAATAATTATGAGGCAGCAGATTATAATAAAAATAACTTAAAACAACATTTTTATTCTAAGTCACAACTATACTGCTTTTGTAACTAGCATGAGCATTTAATTATATCGCAAATTTCAAATGGGGCTTATAGTAGAATCCATGATGTTTTACACTTATAGTAAAAATGAAAATAAATCAGTTGAAAAAAAAGAAGATATTTTCTACACAATGAATTTAATCATTTAAATTTACGCCTAGTTACATCAGTTAATATATGAATAATAATTGTGCTTTTAATTTCTTTTTTTTAAGTCGTTGTTTTTTTTTTGTATAATTAATTAGTTGAATTTCATTTTGAAGTTGAATTTCATTTCAAAGTTCACTGCTAAAAAATAAATAGATTTTCGCATCTTCAACAATTCAATCAAAAATTTATGATGTACTTTTACATAATACCTATAATTATGTTAGTATCTTCACAAATTTTAATAAATTTATGTTTTATTTTCTATCAATCAAAACAGTTTTATTAAAAAAAAAAAAATTCAACGAAAATAATTTATATTCATTTTCATACAAAACAAATGTGTAGAGCTTGAGAAAGAAATATTAATTTTTAAAATTCTGTGAGAAAGTAATGTTTTTATTTATTTCACTTACAAGTAGCAATAAATTAAAAAAAAAAGAAAAAAGAAAAGAAAATGACAAAAACACCACATTTAATTGAAGTATTGAGAAAATAAAGAACTAAAACATTTAATAAACTGTCAAAATAAAATTGATGATTTCATTGAATTTAACAAGTAGTTTTTTTTTGTTTTTTTGCTGCATTAATTTGGTCAACTACATTTACTTTTATTTATTTATTTCTACTGCCACACAGAACCCAAATAACGCATACATTTAAAAGACTTGTTTGATTGTCAAATAAACGTTTAATAAACGTCATTAAAGTATATTTTGTTCAGTTAAAAAAAAAATGTTTTCTGAATCAAATTTTTTAAGTGATGCGTTGATGCTGTTGATGAAAAAAAACATCCCTAAATTATTTTAGAAAATAATTTTTCTATTAATTTTTCTTTTCGTTTCTTTCAAAAAAGATATAATTTTATTTTCAACTCTTAAAAGTTCTCTAATGATGATGTTAAAATTCAAGTCCTTAGAACTAATGGCTGGTAATTAAAAAAAAAAAGTTAATTATAATTTTATTCGCAATTAAGAAATTGTTGTTTTAATATTTTTAACATGAAATTTGTTTCACAATAGCAAATTTTTCGTATTATAAAGGATAATGTGTGAACGTCAATTTTAATAGATATATACAAGATTATGTTTTCATTATGCCATTTGTTTGCTATATATTTCTTATTTATATAACAACAGTCTAATTTCTAACGCCGACGCCGCCACCCTTGAAAGATATAAATTTCCTTTACTTTGTTATTCGATTAATTTTACTGACAAGAATTCTTTTTTTTTTTTTTTGTAATATCCAGCAGATGGTGACGATATTAAATGACTTCTAGAGAAAAAAAAATATTTAAAAATAACAATAATATTAAAACTCTTTTTCAGGATCAAGGTTAATTAGGCAATTTTTTTTGTTAAATATAAATTTGATATTTTTTTTCATTAAAAAATGTTTTCTTATTTTAGATAGGGGGAGGCATAAGATCAAAATTTATTCCAGAAAATTTTTAGTCGATATTTATTATTTCGAAAAATACAAAAAGTGAAATTTTCCTTTTTTTAATCGATACTCGAATTGCAATTGAATAGATTAAGTGAAGTAAAAATATAAATAATAATATTTTTTTTTTGTATATTTTTTTTTTTTTAATGAATTAATATCAAATGTGAAGGTCATCAACTTAAAATGTATTTTTGTTTGCAAAATATAAAATAAAAATATAATAATAATAATAATAATAATAATAATAATAAAAAAAAATATTATCCGAAAGAGCTCTAATTCTGTGTATAGTACCTACATAAAAAGTGTACATATCTATATAAATATAAATATAAAATTTATTCACCATAGACATGAAAAAAAAAAAAAACATTAAAAAATATAGTAGATTCTCTAGAGGCACTCTAGAGATATATTTGTCTGAACAATTTTTTTTTTATTTTATAAATTTTTTTGCAGATTTATCTTATTAAATAGAGACAAAATGGCTTTAGTAAATGTATTTGTAGAAATGCAAAACAAAAAAATATATATATATTATACATTATATATATATATAAATATTAAATGTATTTTGCTTTTCAATGGAACAGATGTTTGAGGAGTAAAAGGAGTCTAAAAAAAAATAATAATATAAAAGATTTCAGGGAATTATGCTAGATGGCAATATTGACAATAAATTTTCATAAAAAAAATTTCTTTCAAATACAGTATAAAACAAATTAGATTTTATATGGCATTTAATTAATTAATTCGTATTATTATACTTATTATTGGGAATGAGAATTTAAGGATAGGATCCATTGTTTTTAGAAAAATGTATGTATACAAATAAAAAGTTGTTGTAATTTAAGTAATTTATGCTCTGTCCTTAATTCCTTCATACATATATGTATTACATACTTCACAATAGAAAAATAAACATCAAATTTTATTCGTGTCTTAGCTTGATATAATACAATAATGCCGGCTCTTTAGTTGAATAGTTAATTTGTTAATTTTTTTTTATAGTAGGTATATTATTTATTTACATATTTTCAGAAAATCGAAAAAATATTTAAAAATAATTATTTCAAGAATAAACTTTAGCAATAGAAATAATGTTGAATATCATAGGACCCTAGCCTTTATAGATTGTTCTTATTGATATTATATATATAGATACTTTAGCTCCTTGTTGGGCAATACTCTTATCCGTATCATGGAATTATATTTTCTGCAAATCCTTTATTAAATTTGATTTAAATAACAAGAAAAAGTTATTCAAAAAGAATTTATGAAATATTTTCTTTTACCCAGAAGAGAACTTTTTAGCAGAGAATTCCCAAACAGCTGTAACTTTTAATATAAAAGTTCTTAACTGCAAAAAAAAATTTTAAAAAAACTTTTTGCATAACACTTTCAAAAATTCTCAACATTAAAATTTTAAAAGTACCCACTTTACAAAATTCTACAATGGGATAACTGGATGGATACATAGAGTAATTTTAAATGTGATGAAAAAAAACAAAAAAAAACAGCAGTGCTATATGTATTAAAAGTATATATGGTAGTTGGTAGACAAAAAAAAAATAAAAAAAAAATTGGCAAGCGGTAGCAGATGATGTTAAATGGAGATTTAGTTATTGTTTGAATGGATGCGCACTCCTCAAAGCCCCTCTCAAGAAGCTTTTTTTTTTTTTATTTTAATATACGACAAAATATTTATTTATACACATTAAAAATACATGGCACAATATATAAAATAATATTTTATTTATTAGCATTTTTGTACATTTTGAAAATCATAATTACTTCATATCGAGACTCGAAACAAAAAAAATATAAAAATTTTTATATACAGATATTGAGAGTAGAAAATTATAGTGTGATACGAAAAAATATTTTCCTTGTGTTGGAAATTAATTTTAGTCGCACACAGAAAACATTTTTTTTTTTTATTAATTATTTTGAGCACTGAGAAAAAATCGAGTAAAATTTCATCCTGAGAGGAATTCGGTTTTACTTTTTTTTTTTATTTGTTTGTGGGTATTTCATGGGATCACAAAAAAAACAACAAAATATTCAATTCTCAGCAAAAAAAAAATTAAAACTTGTTTCGTTTTTGATTTTTGCTTTTCTTGAATCAAGTTTAAGATCATCTTCATCACTTTTACTTCGTTGTTTGAAGAATAATAAAAAAAAAAAAGGAAAAAATGTGTATATATTTAAAATAATTTCACCCATTTTCAATTTTCATTTGAAAATAGAACATTCAAATAAAAAAAAACATTATGTTTTTCATAAAACCCAAAAAAAACATATAAAGAATGACTTACCTAATTTACCAGTTGGACTGTAGGGATCATAACTGCCAGTTGACATAGGCGATGCATACCCATTAGATAAATTTGTATTAAAATTTGTATGACTTTGTGATCCTGACGATGGGCTTAATGGTGCCGTATTCGGTACATTTGTCGGACTTGGTGATGATATCCAATCTTCAGATCTTTAAATAAGAATTAAAATTGATTATACTAATTAAGATTAAGGAAATAATATTATTAAAAGTTGTATTTATATAATATTATCTCTAAATAAATTTGCCGGGTAATTAAACAACCACCTAGGAACTAATTAGCTATTGTACCAAAATTAACTACTTATATAAGACTTTTTTCGAATTTGTAAGTATAAAGAGAAATATTAAATTTTTAATAATTAAAATTTTTTTTTAAACATTGAATGAAATGAACAACTAATGTAAAAAATTTAATAATTATTAGAAACTTACCCTTCTAATTTTGTTCTTTTGCTGGCAATGTAAACCAAATGACCATTATTTGCAGCAACTGCAGCTGCAGCTGAAGTTGATGCAATTGTTTGATTCGACCCACCGCTGCCGCCACTTGTTAAAATTGTTATACCACCTTCGGTTTGTGATGGTTCAGCTTTAATACCAATAACATTTAATAATTTTGAATTATCATTTTTAAGGCCACTGCTGCTGCCGCCATTCGAATGTAAAACGCTACTGGATGAATTAACAGTTGACATTTCTGTTAAAATTTGTTGTGAACTATGACCGGGATGTTGTTGAATTATTAAATGACTTGAATTCGAAGATTGCTGTTGTGGTTGTTGTGGATGTTGAACATTTAAACGATACATTATGAATAATTTATTGAATTTCTTTTATTTTTAATTATTATATATTTTTGTTTTTAATTATATTTATTACATTAAAATCAGTATGATTTGAAAAAAATGCTACTTAATTGATTTTATTTTTTTTTTAATTTAACGATAATATAATTGATTGAGTATAGAGTAAGTCAAAATATCAATAATAATTCGTAATAAATATCTGAAACAAAAATAAAAAAAAAGAGAATAATTAAATCGAATCACCAAGTTAATATTATATATTTTATAATTTGGAATCAAATAACATTAATCAGAAATATTGCTCAAATTTATTTCAAACTTAAGAATACAAAAAAACTAGTTTAAACCGACATCTGGTTTCCATTCCAAGTTAGCATACATACATTATTTGTCACGCAGAAATTAATATCAATGACTGCTAAAATGCTCACTTCAAGATTTTGAAATGAAAAAAAAATGTACATTTTAGATATCGGAATTTAAAGTAAAATATAGCTTGAACTGAAATATTATAACAAGCCAACCAAAAAATAAAATAAAAATTACTTTTTTGAAAAAAATATTATGGTAAAAGCATTTTAAAAAAGAATTCTTTTTCTTTATTACGAAATTTTGTATAATTTATTATCTGTTTTTTTTAATTTTTTGGCTATTTTCTAGAATTGGCTTAAACTGCATTATACAAAAGTATGCGAATATAAAAGTTTAAAACTTATTAAAACTTAATTAATAAGAATATTTTAAATGTATGATGATGATAAATCTATTCCACAACATTTTTGAAATATAACTAAAAATTAAATCTCAAAGACTTAAGTCATACTTTTTAAGTATATATATGTATGTCTGCATACTTTTTTTAATATTCAGTAACATACATTTAATATATTATGAATATTGAATTTTTTTAATTATTATTCCTTTTTAAACTGTAATATATGTGTATAGTAAGTATACAGTATGTATATTATGTAAATAACATAATAAAACATAAAATTAATTTTCATAACATGTTTGAATTAAGACTTTTCCACAACACGTTACATTTGTAGAAAACTGTGATTTATAGTTAATTCAAAATTTTATACCTTAGGACAGTAATAAAATTAAAGTTATTTAGATAATATTAATTAAGGTACAGTCAATTTTAAATTAATGCTAAGAAAGGGAACAAAAATAGCGGAAAATAGATTTTTTTATAAAATTTTGAAAATTAAAGTTAGGGGAGAGATCAATTGGAAAATTTGACCGGAAAATTGGAAAATTGTGGAAAAACTGTAAGTCCTTTTTTCTATAGGATTTTTGTAAATAAAACTTTTATTTGCCACGAAGGGACTATCATTAAAAAAAATATTTATTTTCATTAATAAAGACTAGGCCAAAGCGAAACAACGTTCGCGCCTGAATTGGCTAGTTATTCATAAAATTAAGTTAAAATAAGACTGAGAACGAGCCTTATATTAATTTCGATTCCAGAAAGCACCTAATATAGCTGGTTTGTCATGCTTGAAATCTGAAATGAGAGATTACACGAATTTGGTACAGACTTGAGACAACAAAACTTCCGAATTCGAACTTTTAAAAGCTCCACCAAAGCCTATATATCTTTTATACAAAATTTCAGGTAAACAAGTTAATTGATGTTCTGAGAAAATTTTCAAAAGTCTATGAGGTGTCGGGGGGAAAAGAATTAAAAAAACATATACCACATCTTAACAAAGCATATAAAAATAGTAAATTACGCAAAAAAAAAAAAAAACAAAATTTCATTAACATAAAATCAAAAGTAGAATTCATATATAAAAAAAAAGAAAAAGGTTGGAGTGAGGTAGATAAGAAATAAAAGTTAAAGTGTAAATGTCCTTTGAAGAATTTTTTTTTTCTTTTCTTTCCTTTTAAATTCATTGATGTATATAAAATGACACGTGGATACATCAAAAAATACGTGGGCACACTTTTAATATTTGTCCTCCAAAATAATTGAAAAAAAAAAAGGAAGGGAATGTAAAAATGAAAAAATAAATAAATAAATAAAAATAATGTAAGCAGCGCCACTACAAAGCATTATGTATATCCTTTTCGGATTTTATTATTTTTTTTTCTGCTCAACTATGTATGAGTGTATTAAAATTTCAGTTCAATAAACAGTGTCGAACAGTTGACCCAAATAGGTAGGCTTTTTGGCGAAAAAAAAAAATCAAAATAAAAAAAAAAGACAATATTTATTATTGTTCCTTTTATTTGTTTATTTTTATTTCGCAAAAAAATAAATTATGATGTAAACAAGGTATGTAGATAGATATATAGATTTTTTTAAATTAATTTTATATTGTTCAAAATCTCTCTATAAAAAAAAAAAAAAATGTTTGAATTAATTTAAAAGCGCTATAAATTCGATTTTTTTTTTTTTGAATAATTTTTTTTTAGGTATTCATGTTAGTTGAAAATTAAATTGTTTATGTATAAATAAAAAAAACCCGATGTATAATTTACTATGTACATTTATAGACCAAAATTCTATATACATACATGTAGTAAATTTTTAGTAGAAGGAACAAATAAATCAAATTTTTATTGGCTAACTTTTGATGTGAAGAACTTTTTGATGCCGTCAACATATTAATATTTTCTTTTTAAGATTTCATTCAAACATTAACCCTTATTTATATTTTTTCTGTATAACTTTGAAGATATGTAATTGTTGTTCCAGAAGGTATTCTCAACCTTTTCGACTTAAACAGGTATCATTTATTTTGCGACCGAATGGTAACAGAGAAAAATTCTAGTTATTGGAAGCAATTTTGTTTATTTTAATTTTAATATACTTAAAATTTATTGCCAATCAATAAGTGCACCGGTTAAGTTTGATTGTCCGTCAACATTATTATTAATTGGAGGTAACACTATCTTTAAAACAGAATTTAATAACCATGATGTACTTCATGTAACATGTTAGACGTGTTTATTTAATATATTTTTTTTCTGTTAATATTTATGTCATGGAAATAAATAATCAAAGAAAATGAAATTGTGAAACCATATTAGTTTTTTTTTATTGAAATTTTAAATCTTAAGAATTGAACACTAAAATTAGCAATTTACTTTTTATTTACAAATTTTTTTTATTATTTTTTTTCGGCTTTATTTTTTTTTTTTACAATGAAGTTCCTTAAAATTAGCATACTTGAGACTTTAACTTACCACCAGGAACAAAATAATGAAGAAAAAATTATTGAATTGGAAAATTTTCTATTCTATATATATGACATCAACATTTTCATTATTAATATTAAAATAACCAAAGGCTTGGAATATGACAAATATTACGACAAAAAAGGTTGTCATCATTTTTTAATTTTTTTTATTAAGTTGAGATGAAATAAATTTATGCAAAATTAAATTTTCTTATTAAATTTTTATGAAAATTACAAAAAAAAAAATTTGAATTGCATGATGAAAATTTTATAATAATTATAACACATTAAAAAAAACTACTCAGTGAATCGCACGATTATAGCATTAGATTTGGAGTGGGAAGAGGACCATTATCCTTCTGAACTATATTTTATCAAATCCCTTTCAAGATGTAATCATTGACTATCAAGACGAGGTTGGAGATTCTAAATTTTGTACAGCTTTTAAAATCATTTCACTGAAATTATTTTCATTCTATAGCTAACAAAATATTTTTTACATTTTTGTAGGTACTATAGAAGTTTCTGCAGTCCGCAACTCGCCCATGTGGAATTCTCTTCCAGCTAAATTGTTTCCCAACGATGGTGGACATTTAATACAAGATTTTTTATGCACTTTGCACTTTAAAAAGAGTCCAAAAGTTTCCCCCCTAACTGACCCACTTTTTCTTACCGTTTAAACATCCTTTCCCAAACATCCAAATCCATACTTTTTCGAATACAAAAAGGTATCTGACCTAGTGCTTTGGTAATTACTAAAGAAAAAAAGACACAAGAGCATCGTATAAATTCGTTGACCTGATTATATTTAATTCCATTTTTCTGTTAGTTCTGCCACAAAATGATCAAAATTATTTATTAAAAAGTATTATAATTAATGAAAAACTAAATTTTATAGCATAAAAATGAAATAAACACACCTTAGCCAACACTTGAGATGACTTTAATTTTTTTTTTATGATTTATTACATTACAAATGATTTATTATTATATTTTTTTTTCTCAAAGAATCTTTTTAAAAAAATAAAAAATTTAGGTATTAGGTATCAGGACATGACCGATTAATTAAATAAAAAAAAGAAATTTAATTACTCGGAATTATTTACCTTGAATATTTTGAAAAAAAAAATAATAAAAAAATTTTAAATAAGCTTTTTACTTAATTCAGTATCCTTAAAAGTTATGTTTTCATACATGCATGCATAACAAAAAAAAAAAAAAATATTAAAAATGAGGTTACTGAAAAAATATGTATTACAGATAGATACTAATAGAAATCAGTAACATGAGCAAAAACCTGAATATATATATATTTTTTTTTTATTATACAAAAAACTATAAATGAAATAATAATAAAAAAAAACTATATTGTCTAGGACTCTAGGCCGGGGTCACAGGTCAACTTAAGTATAAAAATAAATTTTCTATATACCTATTAAAAAGAAGAAAAAAAATAAAATAAAATGCTGTACTAAAAAACGAATTCAACATAAGAAATTTTAGTGCAGTTGCACAACTACTACTAATGAAAAATAAATATCGAAAAAAGCTTTTCACAAAACCATCATGAGTCTTCTTCTTTACCAGAAAACTATATTTATTTATTTTATTTTTTTCTTCAAATAATAAGGTACAAAATTTGTTATGGCATCCTTAAAACAGTTTTTTTTTTTCAGTTTTATAGAGATATTATTTTTTTGTTTTTAAAATATACAGACTGTCCAAACAAGAATGCTAATTTTTAGTGAACCTTGTGTCAATCATGAAAACGATAACTTTTGTTTATTTTAAAGTGATTAATTCCAATATAGTTATTGTAAAGTTTTTTTTGGGAACTTACAAACCAATTTAAGAATAAAAGTTTGCCAAATTCAAAGAACCACTGTTATTTGGTTTCGAAGCCTTATTATGGGCATCATTTAACAAAAATTTCAATAATAATAATAATTTTTTCAACATAACATTTTAATAATAATATTTATTCTTAAAATCCAGTATCTAAAAAATTTTTAAATTATAACAAAATTAATGCATTTAAATTTTGACATCTGCAATAAAAACGGTAACTTAATATTCTTTTGATTCTTAGAGACTTTAGGGCTACTTATAGATAACTTTATAAATTAAACATTTTTAATATAAACAAAAATAAAAAATTCGCATTCTACATTATTGTTATCGTAAACTAAATTTAGAAATTCTTAAGAAAAAAAAATATATATGTATGTACATATAATTTTTTTTTTATTTCTTTACGTTGCATAGCATGATAAAAAAAATAAATAAATAAAAATAAAATTTTATACATAAAATTATAAAAATATTAAAAATAATAAAAAATAATGAATGGATTCGAGCGCTAACCTTTTTTTATTTTTTGTTTTTGTTTTTTTTTTTTCTACACTAACTTGCAGAGCATTATTTATATTTTCACTTGAAAAAAATTATTATACCTAAAATTATATATATACCTATATATTTTTTTTTTACATAAATATTTTTTAAGTATTTTTTTTTTTTTCAATGTAAATGTAGAAAAACTTAAAATGCTTGTAAGTGCATTTTTATTTTTATTTGTTTTTTTTTTTTTTTTTTGTAAAGAAAATCTTATTTTAGGTCAAAACTATATTATGTATACAACATATATACAACATATTATAATATGTACAATAAAAAAAAAAAAAAATTGATAAATTTTTTTCAAGAAATGCACTTAAAATGTATAAATTAGAAGCTTTCAAATTTTCTTAAATATTTTTTAATTTTACTTTATTGTTTATTTTTATTTTAAATTAAATTTTTGTACAATTTTTCAAAAAGCATGAATGAAAATTTTTGGTTAATTTTACTCTCACTTTTAATTTAAATTTTTTTAGTGCTGCTATAAGTAAGCTTCATTCAAACTTTTAGTTTTTTTTCTACATATTATTTTTCATTTAAATATTTTAATGATATTTAGTTTGAATATATATACAACAAAATGTAATAAAATATTTAAATTATTAAATTGTTTTCCAAAAAAAAAAATTGCAATTTAATATTGCATTTCTTTTAAAAATATATATTTTTAATTTTCTGAATTTAAAATTATTTTTCTCTCAAAAATTTTTTTTGTTTTTTTTTTTTTTTTCCTACAACCGAGGTCTTTTAAGACTAGAAAGCTTTTTAAAACTGAAAAAAAAAATAATTCTTTTTAGCAATAAATATCTTTTCTGTGTAAGAATGCAAAAATAAAAAAAATAAATAAAAAAAAAAACATATTAAAATAATGCAAAATACATAAAAAAAAAGCTTAATGTGCAATATATAACAGCATACTTTTTATAGTTTTGGAATTAGAATTTTTTTTTGTCAAATATCTATTTTTTTGTAATTTAATTTTTTGTCTCTGGAAGTTTGTGATTTTCTGGAATATCTTCTCGTCGTGACAGATTGAAAGATAACGTTGAAATAATAAGATTTTAAAAGGTTATGGAAATTGTTACATTTTTTTTTTAAATATACTTGATAAACCAAATATATGTCTGACAACGACAATTAATATATGCAATACTATAAGATTTGAGTATCTAAAATGAAGTAAACATTTAAAATATGGAGGTTAAGTACTTTATTCCCTAAGTTAATGATAATGAATTATGAAAATTTATAATTAAATACAAGTCGAAAAATATATAGGATTTGTCAATTTTCCTTCAAGTCAGATTAAAATTAGGTTACTTTTCAGATGTTTATAACTCTTGGAATGGAAATAATTAGAACATTCTTTTAAAAAAATTTGTTTTTTTTTATTTCATTTTCAAATATTTTAATATTTTCAAAAATCGAGAAAATTTAGATACTGGAAAAGGATAGCATATAATGTGCACACAGTATATTATGTATAATTTTTCCAATGTCCTGAAAGTAATATTATCGCAGAATTTTGTTCAAGGAATTGAAGTCATATTCTTAAATAGTGTGTGTAAATGCACATTCTAATAGAGTTAGCTACATATGCAGTTGTACTAAAAATTAAAAGCTTAGAAAAGCTTAAAAATTTTTATTTTCTATATAGTGTTAAATAATTTTTAAGGGAACTAATTTTTAGAGCATGCTACTTCGATTTTTGCGCAACTAAAATGTGCATAAAGTTTTTTTTTTTTTTAAGTTTTTTTTCATGAACTATTAATAGTGTGGGGAATGCACCACTGATAAATATACAGTATAAAATGAAACATTTATGAGTATATTAGTAATAGAGGGTTTTTATTCTCAGGGCGCCAGCTAACAAAAAAGGAAGCCAATTTTTTTTTTATAGGATTAATAAAAATTTTTGAGGTTACTTCTTGTTTGGAAAAAAAAATAAATAAAAATATCTAACTTAACATGTAAAATAACGTACCTATTTTACATTAAGTACATAATGATAAATACAAAAAATATGTTTGTATCTTTTTTTTTTTTTTTTGAAATTTATTTACAAAAGGGCGTTGTGAGAAGGTCAGTTTTATATGTACATAAATTTTAAAAACTATATATTCAGATTATAAAACATGATATTTTACAAAAAAATGTACATATTTATATAAAGGGAGTTATAATTTAATAAAGTTAATATATTAAAATTAATGATTGAGAAAGGACATGATATATTATAATGTACATATTTACATGGTTTACTTACACATTAAAAATTTATTTAAAATGAACAGCTTAGCATGAAAATAAAATTCTATTTAAAATAAATGATAAAAGATTTATTAATCACTAATCAATGTTAAGCCATCACCCAAACAAATTTTTCCATAAATGACTTGTAATTTATAAAAATATATATTTTTATATATCAGCAATAATTGAAGACAATTTGTTATTTTTGCTTTTCTTCTTAAATCAGATATAAGAAAATTGTCAATTTAAATAAATATATTTTATAAAATGATCATAACACTATATCAAAACAAAATATAACTAAAAAGAATAATAAAGTTCACAAATTTAAATTCATGAAAGGTTTTAAAAAATTTCTTGAAGAGTCCAAGAATTTTCTATATAACAATTTTATACATAAATAAGAATGGTACAAAAATTTTGAGATTTTAGACTTCTTTCTATTTATATAGTTAAGTTTTCTTAACAACTATCAAAATTTGCAATGTACAAAAACAGAGAAAATTAAAAAAACAGCAACTTTGCACTGTTTTTTTGCATTTTTAATCCATTTTCCACTTTAAAATTTTTGATCATTCGAAGTAAAATATAAATTTTTCAGATAGGAGAATTAATTATCCCATTCGATAGTAAATTTCATTTAAAAGTGTGACTCTCATATGATTAAAATTTTTTTTAACAGTGTATAGAAAAATTGTAGTTATCTTCTACAATTTAACAAAAAAAATTTATTTTATTTGATAGAAAAATTTATTAAAATAACATGGAATTACAATTTCCACAGGAAATCACACCCTGTTTGTAAATAAATGTAAACAAAAAAATTAAAATAGAATCTAATTCTAATTTTATTAAAAAAATATAAATTATAAAAAAATTTGCAAAAATTAATTACATTAAGGACGACGACAAATAGGAGCTGCCTACTTTAAACTAAAATTCAGGAGAAATTAATTCATTCCTCTGTTTTTTATATAATAAAAATGTGTAATTAATTATTAGTAATGAAACTTCACGTACAAAATTTGGAATGAAAAATTGAAAAAAAAAATAATGTTTAATAGAAAAACATCAAAAAAAAAAAGTATTTAAATGAAATCATATCACATGTTTACTGTAAACATGGGAATTTAAATATATGAAGTATAAAACTCATTAGTTTCATTTTGAAAAAAAAAAAAAAAAAAAAAAAAAACCGAAAAAACTTTAAATAAAATTGTTCTGTGAAAATATTAGTGAGAAAAAGAGAATATTTATGCTTTTTCTTATATTTGATTGACATATACCACCAAAATAGAACATTTTTTTTTTTTTTGTGAGGTGGTAGGTATACGAAGAGAAATTTTCTAAATGATTTTTCTTTTTTGATTTTTTGTTAATATGTATGTACCATAGCAGTAGAAGAGGATGTTGGGGCAAAAAATAAATATATACATATTTTTTTTTTTGTTTTTAATTCTGGGGGAAGTTGTAAGTTCATATTTCAGTTAAAGACCACTAAAGGATTAACTCATCTCCATAAGCAAATTAAAATTTACAAATTTATGCATAGTTTTAAAAGTTAATTATATAACAAATTGTTTTTTCATAACATCAATTTTATTATGAACTACTTTGTTGAACAAGAATATTTAGATTATCGATAGTACGGTAACACTTACGAATCCAATAAAAAATGCATATTTTTGGATTAAATTTCTAATTCGTACAGTATTAGATTATTATACATTAATTATTAGATACAATGATCTAAAATTGATATCTGCATTTTATTTATCAGTCAGTTTGAAATATTGCCGCCGATATTTTGCTACGCAGGAAGTTCTCAAGAAATTCTTATTTTATTTTATTTTATTTTCTCGAAAAATGAATTGTGAATATTCATATTTTTTGTACAATTTTCTACGATATTTAAATTCTAATATGAAAAGTAATAAATTTTCATATATTGCATTTAACTAATTATTTTATAATTATGTTTGCATAATACATATCTAATTAATTTTATATATACATATTTTTCCCATAAAATATTATTCCGTTTACCATATTCTATCATACCCTTTAATTGAAAATGTTTCCTTATAATAATAGAAAACTATTATAGATAATATCGTACAATACTATTTTACTATAAACACCATTTGTATTTAAATTAAAATACTTCCGATATTATAAAAAATATTCATAAAAAGAAAAATTATTTTATAACAAAAATAAAATTAAAAAATAAAAAAAATTCAGTAAATTTATAGAATGATGAATAAATCATAAAAGTTTTTTGCAACATATTAACAGTGTTGTTTCAATAAAAAAAAAAAAAAAATAGAAAACATTGATGTAAATTGTATGTAAATCATGCAAAGAACTGAAGGTTTTTTAAGTTTTTTTTTTTTTCAAGTATAGTTGGAAATAATATATATAGTTTTTTTTCAAGTTTTAGTTTTTTATGAAAAAAGTTTTATAGAGTGTAATTGTATATTTTATATTTTGTGCGCCTAAAATAAAAAAAAAAAAACAAAGTAGGTACTACATACTAAAACGAACATAGAAATATAGTATTATTTTTTTTATTATTATACTATTATTTATATTTTCTTTTTACATATATATAATTGTACGTATATGTATATACAAAAAAAAAAAAAAATTTAAATACATTTTTATTTTTATTTATTTCTAAGGTTCAGACTCGGTGAGTTGAAGGTCAGTCAATGTTTTATGTCATTCAACTTAAAAAAAAAAAAATAAATATATATACATATATTTTCTTCTTTTTTTTTTTTTATTATTAAAAATGCATGTATATATACAAAGTAGGTATATATGTTTAAAATAATAATATTGAAAAAAATAAAAAAACTCATACAAATGAAATTGCACTTTTTTTTTCTTTTTTTTTTCAATAACAAAAATATAAAGAAGAAATCAAAGTACGTAATAAAATGTTCTTATTATTTTTTTTTTTTTTTGTTTATTTTTTTGTTATATTTATAAACAAACATAAGTCTTACAAGAAAATTAATCAATATATGATATTTTGTTGAAAACAAAAAAAAAATGTTTAACAACACTATTGATGAAAAAAAATTTTTCGTTTCAACAAAAAATTATCTCAAAACAAAAACTGCTCGAATTGCAATTCCATAAAAATTAATTTCAAAAGAGAAATTCAATATTTTTTTTTGATTAATAAACTTCTAAAAGGGTACGTATTTCATGAAACTTCATCATAACTATTATCTAAAATAAATCAAAAATTCAATTATTAAAACGAAAAAAAAAAAAAAAAAACAAAATAACTTTTATTTAGGGAATAAACTTGAAATTTATTTTATTAAGTTTAATTTATTTTACTTGCATAAATATTTTAAAATTAATAGGTCAATGTCATGTTTTTATGAAACCATTGAAAAAAAAAAAAAAATTATTAATATTTTCATTGAATACATGATTTGAATATTACAATTGAACAATAAAATGTAAATATTCATGTTGCCACCAAAATTTTGTTCAAATGAACATAATAAAATAAAAGTATGATCTATTTCCGTGTAAGTGTAGTTATCGATACGATATTGCCTCTTTGAAGTACTAAATTGCTGGACGTTAAACCATTAGAGGATTCCACTTAGAACCATTAAAAGATTATAAATTATAATTATAAAACAGATAAACCTAAGATAAAAAAACTATATATTAGAATAAAATTAATTTAACTTCTGAAATCATTAAGAAGCACAGGGTTAAATTAACTTAAATTATTCGAAAAATTCTGTTATAAATAATCTGTTGAATCAAGATACTTTGTATTAAAATAAAATTGGAATGCGAAATAAATCATTGTTTTTATAGTTTATTTATAGTTATCCTAAAATAAATTGCATTCTTTATTGAAACATTTAATTAGCATTGCAAAAAAAAAAAAAACAACTAACAAACAACAACTAGAAAATTTAACAGTGTTGTTAGTCGCACTCATCGCAACGATATATTTTATTAGCATTGTAAAATTAAGTTATAAACAAAACTTACATGGGAAATAAATAAAATAAAACTGAATTTTTTATTCTAATCTAAGATCTTGAGAAAATCAAATTCATCTCAAAAGTGAAGTTGAAAAAAAAATTATTCTAAATTTCATGTTCTTGGAATGATAATTTGAAGAAAATTGGAAACATTGTATGCGAGTATTTAATTCATTTATTTCTTCTACCACAAATTATGATACTAATTAATCGACAAGCTAGCTGTACATTAATTTAATTATTGAGTTTCATAAGATTTTTTGTTTTATATATCTTAAAAACAAGGAAGGGCTCATATTTAATATGATTAGATTATAATTTCCTATACAATCTTGGCTTTCTCTACATATAGAAACAACTATTATTTTTTCGATAAATATACTATTTCTGAAAAAACAAAACTTTCAGTATCCTCCAATGCTACATTTCATGCCTTAATATCTCTCTACTGATAAATTAACAAAAAATTAACATAAAAAATTCGGATTAAAATTTTATAATAAAATTTAAAATAATAATTTTTATTTTAATTGCACTTGTTTATTTTTTAATTTATTAATTTAAAAAAAAAATCTTTAACATTTATTTTGTCTCTTTTTCGCACTTAATAATTTAGGTCAAAATTAAATATATGTATTTCTTTTCTGGTTGAGGATTTTCCTTGAATTGATGTTTGCACATGAAAACATAATAAATTTAATATCCAGATGGAAAAAAAAAACAGAAAAAAACAATCCATAAATTAAGTAAAATATGAAGAAAATGTTTGTAAAATCCACCCACATTATATATTTAATTTGCATGCAAATTCATTCGAATTGAAATATTACTTGTGCAACAACGAAAGGTTTTTTTTTTATAACATTTATTTTTTTTTAATGAATAAATATTTTATTTTTCTTTTATAAATAAATTTTTAATTTTAATGTAACAAAAAAAAATAGCCATTTTTTATACATGAAAATTGAATAAAAAAATATATTATAAATTAATTTAGAAATAAACAAAATTTATCAAATGAATTCGTTTAAGGTTTCAAAAGTTCGTTCAATATACTTAGGAGGAAACATATAAAATTAAGAGAAACTGATTGAAATAATGTTAAAAAAAATTTATCAGATATTATAATTTGATTTGATTTAAAGTTTAATGTAAATTCAAATAAATGTTAATAAAAATCAAGATTTATTTTTACTCTAAAAAAAATCTAATTATGCACTTAGTTTTTTGTATCAAATAAATCTTGTTAGTAAAAGTTACTGTATATAATGTTATTTTTTTATTTTTTAACGAATAAGTCAGCATTAATTAGCACATCGAATTGAAAATTT
The DNA here is from genome assembly GCA_964007475.1 of Hybos culiciformis. NCBI lineage: Eukaryota > Metazoa > Arthropoda > Insecta > Diptera > Hybotidae > Hybos > Hybos culiciformis. The sequence continues at coordinate 145,925,055 of OZ023273.1, read as the reverse complement.
TAATAAACAAAATTGTTTTCTTTCAAAAAAAAAAAAAAATAACAATAATAATGTTAGCGATATACAAAACTTGAATACTGAGCCATAAAGCCGTAAATATACATGGAAATATTCTTTCTTCAGTTTTCTAAATTTTCAAATTTTTTTCATCATGACGAATCGCAGAAATGAATCAGTATTCCAGTTTGAAAGGCAATTAAATCTAGATAATTTTAGAATCTTATTATCGATCATATGTTCGATGATACATGGTGTTCTATTTAGAACGGATTTTGGAACAAATACCATTTCAGAATGAGTTCAATACACGGATATATAAACAGGATTGCTGACTTCTGAACAAATTTTATTAAAAAAAAAAGTTCCTAAGAAGTATCCGCAGTTTCAATCACCACCGCTAGGAATAAGGGACCAACACGAAACTGAGGAATCCCTTATTCAAGTTAATACTTTTAGCCGAAATGACCGACGAGCCGCAGAATAATCCCTTATTCAAGTTAATAATTTTAGTTTATAAAATAATTATTTTTTTGGTACTATAAAATAATTATTCTAAAATTAAAACATTATAACTAATTATAAAATAAAATTCTTTAACCAAAGAAAGATTAACTTATTTCTAAGCAGCAACAAAATAAAAAGAAATATTTAAAAAAGCAAAAATTTATTGAAAATATTATTTTACAAGCTTGTTAATTTGGAAACTCGCTGGCTTTGCTTAAAATTTATAACTAAAATCAAATTTTATTATTGTTCGACTTCGGAAGTAAACAATTAAATGTCAATTTTTTAAAAAAAATTCAATTTAAAGTTTAATTAAAAAAAGAAAATAATGCGTTTTTTGATTTAAAATGACGAAATATATAGTGTTAAAAAAGTTTAAAGAAATAAAATCAGTGTTTAATTCCATTTTAAAAGCGACTATGCCGGAAAAACTTGGGCGTAAATGGGAAAATATTTTGGGAAAAATTGGAATATTTTAAATTAATAAATGTAAACAACATAAGGGACTAACCTAGCTATGGATATTTTTGGGGAACGAAAATTTTGTATGAGTTAAACATCCAGTTTATATATCCGTGGTTTAATATTAAAATTGAAATTAAGATGAAATTCTATTAACAAAATGAGAAAAATTTGAGTTATTGTTAACTTAAATTTTTTTTCTTGGGGAAATTATTTAATAGAATTTTCAAAGTGAATAGTGATATATTATAATGAAAAATCGAAATAATTCAATTTTATTTTTCCATTGTTACAATGTTAAATAAGCACGTGTATATTAATTGTTCAAAAAATATTTCGAAATAATTCTATACTCTATAGATACTCTACTCAGAAACAAGAATAATATGTTTTTTAGAAAAATTAATTTATTTTTTTTTTTTTTTTTTCATTTTTCAATGCTACATTTTTCACTTTCTTTTTGTTGTTTTTTTAAAAGAAAGTTTATTGTACAATATTATATTTAAGTCAACTAAATAATAAAAGTGATTTTCAATGCCAATTCCGTCATGAAAAAAAATAAAATAAAATTCATGTGCGTTTCATTTACTCTGTTGTTGGTGTTAAAAGATTTTCTATTTTTTTTTATTTTGCTCCCACTCAGTTATTTTGGAAAATCTTTACATTCTAAGAAGTAAACATATTTATGTGTGTAATATTGAATTGTTCAAGTCAATTAGCCAAAAATTAAATGAATTGTTTTCGGAAAATATTTATTTTAAGAATATTCATTATTCTTTTTTTTTGTTTTTTTTAATTTATTTTTACTATGTCAATTTATATTATTATGTTTACATGGAAGACTTTCAAAAATGTATACAAATATAATTATGTATAGATTTAACTAGATTGTTATTTTGATTTCATTTATTAAAGGTCGAAACAATATAAATAAATAGTAGTTGGGTATATCTAATATATACCTATTTTGATTTTTAGAAATTTAATACTTAAAGAATTTTTTAAGAGCTTTTAAATTCTTGTTTCCACATAACAATATTGTAGCTATTGTACAAATATGAAATACTATATTACTATCACGTACTAAGATAATTAATTACTATGCTACTTAGGTGGGACGGGTATGTTGTACACATGTATAAAAATCAATAAATTTTCTTTTATCGTCGTCGTCGAATAACGAATATTTAACCAAAATTCTGATATTTTTTTAGAGTCTGTAGACAGGGATATATTGTATATAAATATATTTATAATAAGCATCAATTCCAGAGAACTTTAGTTGTAATATAATCAATTTTTGCTTTGAAATTACAATTTCGAAATAGTTGAATCAAAACTAATTAATTTTATCCCAATAATTTTGACATTTATTCCATATTAGTAGAAGTTAATCTCTGATAAAAAAAAATAGTTCAATGATCGAGAATATTTATTTAATTATTTTTTTTTGTACCGTTTTTCATCAAAAACGAAAAAACGGACTATACGCATTAAATGTCCGTCCGTTTGTCTGTTCACCACTAAATGCTTGTATCTAACGAACTACTGAAACAACTTCAGCTTTTTAAATGCCAAATTAGGGTAATCTCGTTCATTTCACATCGACTAAAAGATAAGACTATACGGTTTTAGGTTTGGGAATTAGATCCTTAAATTCATCCAAGAATCTTAAACAAATTTTGTATAAAATTTATATATTATAAATTTTTTTTAAATGTTTTTATGGATTCGGATGAATTTATTGTATTAATTGGAAAGATGTTGATAAAAATAACTGAAACAAAATGGTTAGATATATCAAGTCGGACTGGATTTCAATGAAAATTGTTATATTAGTATAAGGTATAGGTATATCACTGTATACTATATATGGTATAATTCTATTGAAAGAACCTAAAAAAAATTCAGATCCAGATTGAAAGTATCTTAGAATTAAAGTTAATTAAACGGGCCCAATTATGAGGTATTGTTCTATATTTTCTGATACTTGGATTTAAAATTCACTCACAGTAAGTCATTCTAAAAAAGTAAAAATATCACAAAACAAAAAATAAATTTAGTAACAATAATTATCAAAAAATCTTTATTTAAAAATTAAAAAAAAAAATAAATTGCGCAGCAAAATAAAATTTTGATTTTTTTTTTTTTTTTTTAATAAATGCAAAATCAAAAATTGAAAAGAAATATACATACCTATTATATGAAAAAAAAAAAAAAAAAACAAAAAAATAGAATAAATATTGTATTTATGAAAAAAAAAAAAAAAAATTTTTTTTAGACAAATCAAAAAGATAACGATGAAAAAAAAAAAGTTCTTTATTATTAATATTTCTGTTAAATTGCAAAAAAAAAAATTAAAAAACTGTCATGTTTTGCATTTTATTTTTGTACATTTTTATTATTATTATTATTATTATCATTATTGTTATTATATTGTGCAAATGAAATATAAATTTTTTATTTTATTTTATTCATTTTTTTTTTTTCATGAATATTTTCGTTAATTGCTTTTTTTTTTTTGTTGTTGTATTTCTCTCTGTAAGAAAACAACAGTTCAATGAACTTACAGCACATTTTTAAGACACGAGACTTATTATAAATCTTTGCATTTTAAATTTAAAAAAAAATGTATATATATATATTATTATATACCTATATCTACATAATGAAACAAATCATGTAAATAAATAGTATTCTATTATATTTTCCAATAAAATTATTATGAATAATTTATATTATATATAAATGATATACCTAACTAAAAACTATAATAGATAGATATATAATTTATATAAATAAAAATAATAAAATTATAGTTCTGTCCAAAGAAAAAAAAACAATTTTTTTAATTAAAAATGCATTAGAAACTTGTTGTTATTATTCTAATATTATTATTTTTTTTTTTAGTTATTTAAACATAGAGACAATATAATCAAAAGTTGACAATTACAAAAAAAATTGTCTTTTGAAGGGAAGGAAAAAAAAAACATTTGTTATCTATTAGTCATTTAAAATAGAATTTTGTAAAGAAATTTCATCAAGGTTGTTTCAAAAAAAAAAAAAAAAAAAAACTAAATAAATAAAAATAAACGACGACGTAAATGTATAGATCATTTATATTTTTTTTTTTTTGTATTTTGTATTTAGAGAATACTGAAATCAATAAAAAGTTCAATGACTTAAAAAAAAATGTATATACAAATTGCAATAAATTGAAAATAATTATTTATTTAAATATAAGGTAGTTAGTTTTTCTAATTTGTCATTTTTCTATTATTAATGACAGACCAAAGAGTCATATGAATAAAAAAGTAGAAAAATTAAGTTTTAATTAAATTTTTTTAGTTTTTTTTATTTTCTAATATATTGTTTTAAATATAATTTTAATTAATTACAAATATACATCTTACCTTTTTATATATATTTTATATATAATATATTTATTTTTTAATTTTAAGACATTTTTTAATATGAAATGTAAAGAAGAATATTAAAATTGAATTGTTGGAAATCTATTGGGATATTTTAAAACATCTGGAAAAAATATGTGAATATAGAAAATATATTCTGTAGATATTTATCTTAATATATAATGAAATCAATCTCTGATTCTCTGTCTGTCTGTCTTTAATACTTCTAATTGATTTCAAACAAAACAGAACTTCTTTAAAATGTCACAGAGAAGCATTCGGGTAAAATTAGAGTCAAATTCGCATAATTCTGGTTTAAATAAGTGAGTTTTTTTCTAGTTCCTTCATGGGCTTATATCTAGTACATATATCATATAAGTATATAAGTACATAATAAAATAATTACTTTATAAATGCTTGCCATATGATGATAGTTATCATTATCATTTTACTAGCAGTATTTTATTTTGTCTTACTAACAACTTCAAAATACAAAAAAAAAGTTTTGTATAAAATTTCTTTTTAGTATTCTTAATCAATTAAATATTGAATGCGAAATTTTTTTGTTAATATGAAAACAGTGTGAGAATATGGTGAAAATGTGAGTTTTATTATACTTAACAAAAAAAAATTATCGAATATCGCGTCATTTAAATTTATATTGGTAATTCTTTTGCATATTTCTTTTCTAATGACATCAGATGATATCAGAGTTCATTATGTTCATATATATTTCACTATAAATACAAATACACGTATATTGAGAAAAACATCGAGGCATTTTGAAGAAACATTATTGCATTTTTGTAAGTAACGAGTGCGAAAATATCAGTCTTCAACTAAAATATATTCCAGTAATCTTAATCTATACAAAAATTCTCCATTTCAATAAAAATAAAAACTTACCAAGAAATAATGAAAAGTTCAGAAAATTAAAATTGCTAATTAAAAAAAAAAACAAAATTGAAGCAAAATAAATTAATAAATTATATTTAATATCGTTTAATACTAAGTAGAATAGAAAAATATGGGTATCTTAAAAGTTAATTATATATTATATATTATAGAGTATTCGAACGATTTTATAATTTTTTTTATATGTATAAATGGCTTTTGTAATAAACTAAAAATTTATTTTAATTAATTTAAATTTTTCAATTTTTCATATTATTTTTCTAACAAAAAAGTACAATTTCTTTTTTTTTTATGTTAAATACATATAACATAACTAAAAAATTAATTGAAGACCATTTTTCTGGTTGTTTTTAATACTTCTGGTTCAACTGAAACCACTAGCTAAAATTTATGTAAAATTCATTATTAGTATATATTTTATTGAAAATTAATTTTTAAGAATGCCATTATAATTTATTTTCATGTTAAGTATTTCTATTTTTTTTTTTCAAGTCTAGAATATCTTTGTTCTTCTATTAATTTTGGTTTATCATGTCCAGATGCATATTTTTAATATAGATTAGATTGATGTATTACTCAAGGAAATATTACCAGCATCAATTGCAACTTAATAAAATTTTCTTTCATAAAGGTTTAATATGTCCATCGTATCAAATAATCACATATTACATACTTTTAAAATATACAATATATATATATATATATATATATATATATATATTGCTAAATAATTTGGTTTGTTGAACATAGTTTAGTTTATCGGGGAATTAGCAGTGCTTAGAGCTGACTAGAATGGTGTATATAATTGGATTAAATTAGCTGAACCTCTATGGTTTTTGGTTGTATTAGAGTTGTATCGGTAAAATTGTGGCAGAGGAAGTAGTGAATTGATCAATATTATTACAAATAGCTAGAGGTGTCTTTGTTGAACATATGTAAAAATATTACGAAAAGTTTTATTTTGGTATTATGATTTTGCATAGGATTTTTTTTGTTTTTACACTAATAGAATATTGATACAGCAAAAATTCAACAAACTTATTTTTACAAAATATTGAAAAACATAAAATCTGGTCTCGTAACATATAAGTACATATGCTCAGAAAGCTTAATATTTGTTATATGTCAAGAAAAGAATTTAAAATTGTTTTTCAAGCTTAAGTAATAAAATATTCTATTTAATTTTGAGTGTCTTATGTATGTTTGAAATTTTTCACTTTTTAAGCGCATTATTTTTTTTTATTTTCTAAATCGTTATATATGTTTCTATTTAATTTTTTTTCCGAACATTTTTAAACCAATTAGATGGGGTTTTAATAATTTTAGACTACACATAGGGATATGATAAAAGACCTTTTTTTTAATTTGAATAAACTATTTTCACAAATAATAAAATATTATTATTGCAATTGCAATAAGTCATAGGTAACATATATAGTTAGTATACATTTGAAAAATAAATTAATATTAGTTATATATTGTATACTTAGATGCTAAGAGTATATAAATACATTATATTGTTTTTAAAAATAAAAAATAATAAAAAAAAAATGTTTTATTTTTTTTTTTTTTTATTTTTTTCACTCTTAAAGTTTCATTACCCTCGAAAAAAAATCCAAAGAACATAATAGAATGTGAAAGCAAAAAAAAAAAAGAACGTAAAAATAATGAAAAAAAAAATACGAATTAAATACTTTCAGACATTCAAGTCCTACCCCAAGGGAAGCCAAGTTAAGCTTCTTCCATTGTACATTGTATATTTTTTTTTCTGTTCCATAATAATGTTGAACAAAAAAAAAATAAAAAATAAAGTTTTAATGGCGCAAAACAAAAATTATTTTCTACTCAAATATACAAAAAAAAATATATATATGTACAAGAAAAGAAGGGAAAAAATAACGCAAAAATGATAAAAAAAAAGGGTTTCACATAATGCAATATTATTATTATTATCCAAAATAAATACGACGAACAAAAAACACATACAACATAAAAAAAAAAAATATTGCACAGATTATTATTATGATTTTTTTTTTTTTTTATGATTTTCTGACATTGCATTGAAAATTCTTTATACATACTATATACATATATACAAACATAAATGTATAATTTATTTTTTTTTATTTTGCATTTTTATTTTTTTAATTAAAGAAGCATAAACATAAGTTCCACAGAAAATATTATATGTATAAATATAATTTATACTAAGTATGAAAAAAAAAAAAAATTATATTTATAAAATCTTGATTAATTTTTCATTTCTTTTGTACATTGTTTCAGAAAAAAAATCATCATTCAATCTGCTTAAAAAAGTTATATAGGTATACATATATATAGATTTTCATTATTTTTAAAATTATTTTGATTGCAAAAGCTTTGCAAAACTATAATAAAGAACATAAGTTTGAAAATTCCAGGGATTTTTGTATTTGTTAAAAAATGAAATGTTTTAGAATCTATTTAGCATAGCGAAAAGTGTAAGGTTCCCTTTATCTATTTTTTTTACTTTAATTTAATACACAACACTAACGACATTGTATAGTTTCCTTATAAACATAAGTTATAATTCAGTTTTAAATTTTATTTTAATGGCTTGATTGATCAGATCAATTGAACTGAAATAATGATCGCAAAATATATGATTCAGTAGGCACGTCTCTTTAGTAAATTAAAAAAAAAACTCTTATAATTTTCGCTAAATTAAATAATTATAGATTTAAATTGTAGACATGAATATTATTTTTTTATTTATTAATTTTTTTTTTGGGTCAAAAACACCAGAAAACACTAAATATATATAAATATAATAGTAGTGCCATAATTATGATCATAAAATATATTATGTACAAAAATATACATACTCTGTACTATATGTAAGTAAGTAATATCAAAGTGCTTTCACCTAGGTATATAAAATTATAAAATAAAATGCATTTGTAAGGAAAAGTCAAGAGCATCATCAAGCACATATGAAAATCTGGAAAATGTAGATGAAAAACAATCTAAACAAAAAAAAAAAATTATTCAATATTATAGTTCGTATTTGCTACAAGAAACATATCCATTAAGTTTTAAAACTATACATTTTGTAACTATAATTATAAACTATTAAATAATGCTGATTCGTCAGACATTGTTACAATTTGCAAAAATTAAAGTATATTCCTAAAGCTAATGTTTTTCACTGCTAACATTGCTTCATTAATAAATAAATTTAGTGGAATTCCTCGTTAAAAGTTAAATGTAAGTTAAACACTAAAAATCGTATGTTGTAGTTTCTTCTTCAAACATAAATGTAACACTTTACAATTTATTGCACAATGTTAATTTTTTTTATGTATTTATTGTAGCCTGGTTCTCAGTTGGAAAATTTGGTATTTTGGAATTATTTATTTAAGCTTAATTTTGATAAGTAGGTGGTACATAATTACATTAAAAAAAAATCACATTTTTTAAAAATAGAAACCCTTTTTGAATATGTTTTTAAAACTTTAATATACGTACAAAAAACATTGTTTAATAGTATAATTAACAAAAACACAGAAATTGGCACTTTTAATCAGAATCCTTTATTCGGCATCTTTTTGCGCAGACTATTATTATGATAATACATCCCAAGTTAATGATTATTTTTTTTTCAGTCATGTATACTACAAACATAATATATAATGAATGTAGTATATAAGTTTATAGAGAAGTGAGAAGACTCACTTTTCAATGCAATTTTTTTTTTCCTTACAGCTAAAAAATGTTGTAGATATTTTTCACATAAAAAAAAAGAAAAAAAAAAAATATATATATATATATAAATTTAATATAATATGTACATCATGGTACATGATTTTTCTATAAAGAAAATTTATTTTAACATAAGAAAAGTGTGTAGGGGAAAAGTGTATACCAAAAGCGTAGACTTGACCCACAACAACATTTTATTTTTTTTCCTAGCTAGCTTTTATTGGAAAATCTTTGTATATGTTGTTTTTGAAAACGAATTTTTAATTAAAAAAGATACATAAATAGCTAACTTTAGTTTGACGAGACTCTAGTTTTCTGTAATGTTAGTTATAAGTGCTTATGATGATATATGCATGCATATTTAAAACAATTGTAGATAATTAGGGAAATTACAGAAAGCCGTAATTTCCTGTAGAGAATTCTCAGTAGAGAATTCTCAGATTTCTCAGTTTATGTATATAATGTAATGATGTATGTAATAAAAGGAAAATCTTTATATGAAAGCGCATTATCTTTTATGAAACATTTGGATCGATGTTAACAAAATTTGACTCGCAGTAACTTTAGAGATCAAGAATGATCGTAGGTTCGAAATAGTTGTATAATGCAGAAATAAATATAACTTGATTGAATGCATCTGGAAATTGAAAGAAAAGAAAAAAACAGACTATGTATTAAAATTAAAAAAAGTTTTTATCTGTCAGTATTCGAAATGCAGTGTAGGAAATTCCAATTATTAATCTATTCGTGGTAATTCCTAATAATGTTATATAAATTCATTGCAGTTACTTGCATTTTTTTTCTCATGCACATTTAGCAGTATTATATTTTAATGAACTAAAATGCAAAAAAAAAATCATTCACTGGTTTTTATTTTTTATTCACTCAAACTTGAACCGGTCCAGCAACTGGCCAACTTTTAAATATACCTATACGTATATATATATATTTAATATGTAATACTACTCTATACATATATTTAAATTTATTCTATTTCTTTTGTTATGTTTTCAACCTCATCGCTATTTCTTTACTTTTCCTTATAACCTCAATAATTTCATTTTTATTTAATATAAAATAAGTATAATATTTTCTTTTAAATCAGTTAACACACACAATGGACCAGTTTTTTTTTATTCATTTTTTCTTAACATTGAAGTTAAAATGACTAGCAAGATTTTCTATTAAAAAATTAAGCTTAATTATCCAAATTAAAGGTAGAAAAAAAAAAAGAAGATAGGAATTCATAAAGGCTTTTCAACATCATCGTTTAGCATTTATAGCACATCATAACTTATTAATTATAAATACATATATCATAGACACCTCTAAAAAATGTATATTTAAATATTACAACTATGAAATTTTATATAGGATATGTAAAGAGATTTTATTTAATGGCGATAATCCTATATAAATTATAAATATTAATCAAAAGTTTATTTAAAAAAACATTAATTAAAATAAGATCACTACCCAAATACTTTTTTTTTTTATCTAAATTCACTTAAAAGAATATTTAGTATAGAATTAATTAAAATAGAATATCTAAAAAGTCTAAATTTACTTCATTGTAATGATGCATCGTAATAATTTGCCAGTAAATGGCACTACTCAATTCAAATAATTTTGGCACTTTAAATTTAAATTTGCGATAAGTTTATTCTTCCTACGTACAGAAACTGTCCTGTGTTTCATATTTGTTTTATATTTTTGTCATATTGGAACCAATGATTTCATAACGTGAATGGAGAGATTTATTTATATTATACATTCAAGTCAAAATTAATTTTATTTCAATCTATTATTTTTTTCATCTGCCAAAATATTTGGCTGTATTTATTTTGGAGAATGTTTAATGTTTATGCGATATGAGTATTTTATTTATAATGTTTTGTTTCTGAAATTTGCTTTTTTACACGTTTTTATTTAAAACACATATTCTGTGCGTTTGTATGTTTGTCATCAAATTTTGCAACTGACATTTAATCCACTTCCTGTGTTCCGATTTAGCTGAAGTTCAGCTCAGGCCCTTTTATTTCCAGTGACAATATTCACCATGTAGTTTTGTTCGTAACTACTTTTTTTTAAACTACATTATCGACGAAATAAAATAAGTGAAATTTTAAATTTTGCGTTTAATTATACATACTTACAAAATTTCAGGATAATCGGTTCGGAGAAAGTTAATTGTAAGTTCATATTCACTTTATTCCTATATAGTACTTTATACAAACAAAAAATAAAAAGATATTATGACTGATTGATTGGATTTTATAATCTCAAATTAAAGTTGTATTAGTGAAAAAAATGGATTTCGAATTAACGGTCCAGACCGTTTGCAGGACCTTAAAAAAAACTGTTTATTGTGTTAAGGAGTCGGGATGTGATCTTAAAAAAGATTTTGATTGTTTGTACGTGGTTAGTTGTTGAGTAGAGAATGCCTCCAATTTTATTCTTTGATATAAAAATTGATTTTGATTCGCAAATTACACTGACTTTTATTTTCTATTTTTTAGTACATTTTTAAATAATAAAATCATGTAACTTAAAATTTTTTTTTTTTATATTATTTCGTTTTGTCATTTTTGCAATGGGTGATTATATGTATACATACGTATAATGTATGTCTGCATCTTTAATTATAAATTTTATCAGAACAAAAAAAAAAAATTATTTTATTGTATGTATGTTATTTGAGCTTAAATTGTATGAGTTACTTAATAGTTTAAAAAAAAAAGTATATATAGTGTCAATTATGGGCACGTTGAAAATAAACGATAAACAATGGTATACGGCATAAATATGTTGACGAGTGCTTATTTCTTCCGATCTCGAAGAAGCCTATATATAGACATTTTACAACCATGTTATTTTAAAATGTAAAATAATAAATATTTTATTTAGAAAATGCAGTAGTGCTAACACTCACTGCTGCGTTAAATCAATCAAATTGCATTAACATTAATTCCAATTGAAATATATAGATTTTCTTAACTTGAGTGTGTAGTCGCCAGTTTTTTTTTTTTATATTAGAATCTTAACAAATTGAAATGTTTTATTTAAGCATAGTACACATTAACATGCTCGCTGTCATACATATGAGTAAGCATGTATTTTAAAAGCAATAAAATTCTAAGCTAATAAAATTTGTACATAACCCAAAGCAGGAGATCATTATAGTATAGTGTTATATGATTAAAAAAAAAATATAAATTCATAGTTCTGATGCATAAAGCCTGAAGCGATAATATTTCTCGAAAATAATTTTTCAAATACCATAATTACTTATTTTTTTTTATACAGCATTTATATAAAGATTTCTATATGTTGTGTTGTACACACATATTTAGGTAGGAATAATATAAGCATTAAACAAATATCAAATTTAAACACGATATCCATAACTAATAACTATGTGGTACAACCTAACTATAATTTAATAAAACTGGTTTTTTAAATATGAGTTTAATGCGTAAAGGATGAAACTATTAATTATATATGAAAATAAAGATCAATTTCATATTATGTAGTACAGTACATCTTTGATTGCAAATTTATATATTAATTTAAATTACGCGTTTTATTAAATGGCTTTTTTTTAATTTTTCAAGGAGGTTATTATGTTATGGATACAATTTGTCATAGATCATTAAAGCTTTTTAAAAAAAAATTGAATAACTTTCTTTCCAATTTCAGGAAAAAAAATTTAATATCAAGATAAACTTAATTGCTGAGATTATACGATCACTCCTTAATTCAAAATGAGGACAAGCCAATATAGAAGTAACACAAATTGTTATACTCTTTTGATTGATTAAACAACTGGCTTTATGTTTTTAAAATAAAAATAAGATTCAAACTATTTTTAATTTTTATTTTTATTTTAATTGTTAATAAATTTAAATTAAGGTACACTGTAAAATTTAGATGATCACTATTAACTGCCCTCAAAGTCAATAGGAATAATCATATTCTTCTGAATTCGAAACTCACCGAGTTTAAATAAAGTAGTTTCAGGATTCTTGGCACAAAAAAAAACTGTTTTGAAATAGTTTTGTAAACCAAATTTTTTCTACATATTATCGCTGCAATCAAGTTTAAAATTTTTTATATTATTATAAAAAAAAAAATGTTTTTAATACACATTAAAAAAGTCAAAATGAATACAAATGATTGTAAAACAATAATCAAGAAAGAAAAAAAAAATCACCTGAATTCCTTTTAAACTGATATCCTATAATTTATTATTGGTGGAATTTTTATTCAACTCGCAAAAAAATAATCAATTTTAAATCTTTTCAAAGAAAACCATCATAAAAAATTAATTTTATCGCTCCCTCTTATTCATTTCAGTTTTCTTGTAATTTTTCAAAAAAAAAAAAATAACAATTTTATTTTTTTTTTAATTTTCAATAAAAATACACTTCAAAAGCATTTATACTCTTCTTGAAAAAAAAAAACCACAAAATATAATTTAATTTTTTTAAAATATTCAATTTTAATCCCTTTTCCATCAGAGAAGTATATATGAAAATATTTACGCTCGGGATACTTTTGACACTGAAGTCCTTTTAATAATTAGAAAATTTAATGTTTATGCTGAAAATGAAATAATTTTCAAAATGTCATTACAATTATATCACAGATTTTGGTTAAATTTAAATTTTATGTTCTAACTAGGCCCAGTGGGCGTTTATCCCGGGGATTATGTTATTATAAATTATGATCGAATGTAAAAAGGTAGTTAACAATAGCCATTCAAGATACTTGGAAAATTCTTACTTCTTAATAAAATTTAAAAAAATATTTATAATGTGACACTTAAAGACATTTAGACTTTCTACTTTCCTTTTTCAATCCTATTTTCAGTCACTATGATGAAATTAGAGTGGAAGAACGCGATCGAAAAATCTTTCACATATCTTGAAAATATTTGAATTTAAAACTTAAATTCCACAACAAAGATTCCATATCAAAAAATTTTAATATTGACTAAAGACTGTGGAAAATAATGTGATGTGATGTCAAATCTGAATTCTAATCTAGCTTCGCGTTTCTCTAGTCGAAACGGAATTGGTGCATTTCTCCAGTATGCCATCTTACCGAGAAACAGATTATTTTTAAATTTAGAATGGTAATTATATGAAATGCAAAATGATCATGCTGAATGAAATATTATTCAATAAAGGAGTACGTAAAAAATTATAC